>JASAUF010000647.1:2797500-4047500 GCA_030180095.1 Magnolia changhungtana | reverse complement strand
GATAAGCAAATGGTGAAAGGTCAGTACAATCGGAAGTTATAACCATTTGATTTGTATGGCTTTCTCTAGATTACTGCTCTAAACCTTTTACATGGCTAATGTGTCAGTTATGCAATTTCATGTGATTTTTGGGCTTTGGCTTATCTAAGAGGTGGTCTAACAATTGAATGGTCTGGATCCAGCAGTTAGGTTCATCAATCAGGGTGAATAGCATTTACTAAATGGTGTCTGTTGTACATGTCTGCATATAGTTTTCTTTGAGTAGATTCACACAAGTTTGAGGAAACTGAATATGTAAATTTGGTCTGTTGGAAATTGAAGAATGGTTATAGGGGAATTTGGCCACGGATGAGTTGGTGCTTGTGGCACCATTTTTAAAATTTTTAGCAGAAACTACAGGTATGCTTCTTACAGGACTTGTATCTTCTAGTTTGTGTTATGATTCTTCTTCAAAGTTTTATATTGCCTGCCTTTTGCTTTGCATGAGCCACGGGACATTTTGCTAGTCACTAGCCTTTATATGCGGTACCAATACCATTAAGAAGTGCCAACATACTTGAGGAAAGGTATCCCTTTACACTAACGTCTTCCAAGGAGCCACCTTTCCATTTGATGAAATTGAAAGAGTTATTGCTTCAACTTGTGCTCAAATGGGCCTTTGTCTGGCTTTCCGTTATGTTTGTGATGCGGATGTATGGGATTTCATGGCTTGCACATGCATGCGTAACCTCATTGGTCATTTAGTATACACAGTAATGCTTGTAGTATCAAGCATGAATGGCAGCTCCGTTGGGTGCAAAAGTGTCTGTTTCAAAATTTTAGCTAGTTTAAATGCTTAGGATATGAAAGCGGAAACAGAAATTTGAAGTGGGAGCTACACTTTGGTGGAAGCAGTGTTTTCAATATCTGTATCGATGCATGTATTGCACTGTTGGGATATGGAAACATATCGGGTATTTCTTGGGAAATATCGTTTGTATTGCATGATGTATCACTATTTTTGGAAACCATTGGGAAATTGGTCGAATTTTTCAACGAAACTTTAGGGGATGTTAAAAAAGACATGATTATATACTTATAATTCAAAAGATCACAAAAACGGTACATATAATAAGTTTCGTTTGTATAGGGACCTAAACTATTTGCTGTCTGACAAAAGTCGTAATTATATTCGAAATCAGTTCATATATAATTTATAGATCATAGAAGACATGTATGACAGTAAATAACTGAAGGCAAAAATTGAAAATTGGATTTTCCCCAATTTCCCCAATTTTCCTGAAGTTCGAAAATCAGTGGCTAAAATCCAAGATCGAGCATGCAAAACATGCAAAATCTGGATTATGAACTTCATTCCACTGATTCCAAGTGATTTAAACAAGAAAAAAAAGCTGTTCAAATTCGAAAAAACACACCGATTTCATTTCTGGTACCACACACTTTTCGATCTTGATTTTTGCACCCAAATCTTCTTTTATCTCCAAACAATGGAAAGGAGTGGTTCACCTTAAGAATGTAACAAAAGGAAGACATTTCACAAAAAAGAAGAATAAGGGATTTTGGCGAATTTTCCAAAACTTTGCAAAGGGAGCTGATGATGGTATCTATAATACAAATGAGTTTATAATTGTGATATTTTCAAAATATCGTAATGTATTGATATATTGTCGATACATTGCGATATTTTGGGAAATATTGTATGACACGGGAAAGAAAGTGAACTTAACCTCGGCCTTAGGTTGCCCACATGTTATATCGATAGTATCTGCCGATGCTATCGATACTGTAATCATTGGCTGGAAGGTTCCTGGAACTAAGATGCAATGCTCTGGCAAAGGACTTTGGTTTCCATATGTTGGAGCTTTGCCAGAGCCACGTGTTTGTCGTAGGTCATTTGAATGAAAATTGGCCAAATGCGATGTCTTCCCGGGGGTGAGTGGCCTTTCTATTTGATGAATTTACTTCAGCAAAGGGCCTGTTTAACTTTTCACCTTGCTTGAGTGATGTGGATGGCCTGCTAATTTATGCCTCATTATCCTGGACAACATGGACCTTGGCCATTCAACATATACCACAATGCTTAGTTGCATCAAGCATGAAGTGAAGTGGGAGCAGAAACACGAGTTCGAAGTGCTATGATTAGGTAGGAGGTTCCTGCAACTAAGCTACAATCCCTGGCTAATGTGCTTCAATGGCCTATAATGTCTATCAATTTGTTCTTGAAGTAAAAAAAACTTGACAATAAGACCAAAAGACTAGGTTGATTGTGCAAACCAGTCCTCTAATTCACGCTTAAACCCGACACAATTTTGTAATTCCACTAAAAGGAGAGCAATGAAGAAGAAACACTAAAGATGAGGTATACATAACCTGTAGAAATTGGTATTCTCTCCAACAATAAGAGAAAATTACTCTTAAAAAATTCCCCAGCAAAAATAGCACAAACTCTTTTACAATGTAATGCAGGGACATTTTCACACTGGGCTCGAGTGGGGTTGCTTGTGGGATGTAGGGGCACACTCGGGGTGGGCGGCCCCCACCCATGTGAGGCAATATGCATGTGATTTGGGGCCCACGAGGAGGGTTTGGCCGAGGTCCTAACCCATGAGATGTGGGGCCTGGGTTATGAGATAAATGGATTGATTCGCCAGATTGATTTGCTATGCTCTAACAGTTTGAGCTTTTAGAGCAAGTGGTTACTTGTTCTGCATCACAATGCATGTTAACCCCAAAATAGAACAAAACCAGGATTAATATTAGTCCTTGATTATCCGAGTAGATTGCAGTTCTCTTAATGGTCTTATTGCTTCACTCCTTAATACTCTGGAAATAGAAAACGAGACCCCAAAAGAACTTTCCTCCTAAATCGGAGGTCTAGAAAATTCTACTGAAGTTATTCCAAAATTCAAAGAAATTAACTAAAAGTCCCTAATAAAATTTTGCAACTCATTGACCCCCTTCTGTATGTACTAAGACTCAGGAGTCCATTCATGATGTCATCATGATAATAATCATCGATGAATCCATTAATGTCATCATGATAATAATCGTTGATAAATCCATTTATGTCATCATGTTGATATTATCAACCTTATCAACTCTAAAATCCTAATTCCCTCATACGGACTCCCTCTCTACAGGGATTAGAGGAATGGAAACAAATTGCGAGGAACAAAGGGATTTGAAACCCAAATCACTTCTCTCGTTCGAAACTCGATCTCCCTACCCTCTTTGTTAGAGGGTACCCAGATGGATGGCTCCCCATTAACATTTCTAGGATCTTCGGTAGAGCAGGAGCAGTGATGGACATTATAATGTCAAGAGATAGGATCTCTGGACACTACAAAGGTTTTGCTCTAGTCAAAATGAGCTCCGAAGAAGAACTGGCCAGAGCAGTTGAAATGTTACATGGAGAGAGATTCAGAGGGGTCCCCTTACTCGTTCATAGGGCGAGATTTGGCCCCCCTTGGCCCCAGAAAACTGCTAATCCAAGTAGATCTAAAGCCCCTGTGGCGCCTCAGTCAAAGGACAAGCTGAAGAAGAAGACTCAATCCGAGGGTGTCTCCTTCAGAGACGCTCTTCTCAATTCCAATAGGCCGACAGACTCCATAAAGGATCATGTTGAATCGATGTCGTCGAATGTAGACGCGGGTAACTCGCAAGGACTAAAGCCGGACGAACCAGCAGGATAAAAAGGAAATTATGTGTTGCGCATTGAACAGGATAGATTGAATCGTCAAAGAGATGAGCAGAGGGAGTCGGTAGTGATGATCGTGAAAGAAGGGGCTACAATATCGATGAGTGCTGCGGTCTAAGTCCAGCCAAATACATCATCAAACCGATCGGTTTCAAAGATCTCTGGGTGAGAGTTGTCCCAGGGGTTAATCGTGATCTTCTGATTGTGGCAGGATCTATCCATTCTGACGGGCCTGTGGCTAAGGTCCTCAGTTGGGAAGAATACTCCATTTTCGGAATGGAGGAGGTGTGGATCCTTATTTGGGGAATACCAATGGAGCTTTGGTGTGACGAGTTTTTCATCTCCTCTGCAAACCTTCTCAGGTCCCTCATTGAGCTAGATCCGAAAACGAAGATTGGTGAGGAAGTAGCGGTTATCAGAGTGTGAGTTCGAAGAAAGAAAGGAGATCCTCCCCCCCCCCCAAGGATCCAAGCAAACAACAAGGTCATTTTCCTCCCAATGCAAAGAGCGGGGAAGGATGAACTCATCCCTTGGTGGGGAGACATTTGGAGAGCCAGAGCCCCGGTGCCGACCACTCATCGACTGCCTGCGGTAACCAGGGAGAACGAAGGAACTTTTTCTCGGTACTCCTGCGGACTACAAAGTCGGAGCCCTTCTGACGTGCTGGTGCAACAGTCACACCAAGGGACACGCGTCGACTCCTCTCTCGACCTGTGCCAAAGTTTTGAAAACCGGGTCCCTCGAGCAAAGGGCAGCTCAATAGCGATGGAGCAAATTGAGCCACGTCGTCAATGCTATCAGTCGATCCTTACACAATGTCCTCTCTCCTCAGAGGATGTCAGCAACAGACTGCCTTCTCGCTAAGTGGCCCCATCCAACACATACATTCCTCCATCCGGGCTTGAGAACCTAATCCCAATGCTGTACCCGAACTTGGACCAGTACCTGAACCCAGACCCGATTATGTCAATCGACTTAAATCGGACCAATATTGAAGCCCAAAAGGACCGTGACCTTATCCTCGCTACCAAACCACATACCACCATTCCCATCCCTCCCCTCATCCCCAAACTTCCAAACAGACTGCGAAGGATCCCTCCATATGCCTATCCCATTCAGCAGGACGACTCAGATTGCCTTCATTTTCCAGAAGTAAGCTTCATTGATTTGAATCTGATTGATCGGTACTCCAAAAGAGGAGAATCAGAGGACGATCCCTCCTCGGCGGACTGTCCATCACTCCCAGATACTCCTCCCTCTTCTCGGTCTTCCGCTCCTCGGGATTGGACCCTTGCAGGCCCCATTATAATCTTCCAAGACGGTACAGAGGAAGACGTCATCGACGCAGCTCCCCTGCAGATGCGAGGTCTAGCTGATCAACCCCACCCAAAAGCCCCCGACGAGGTTCAAGTGGAAGATCCCGTAAGAGCAGAACTCAGCAATACAATCCATAATAAGAAATGGATAAGAGATGTAGTAGGTCACGTAGGGAGATTCCTAGGGCCGTCTTTTGGGGATTGCCCAGAGGACTACATTGCTATGTTGCAATGTATCGAAAACAGTGGAAGACCTCTTTCTCCATCCAAATCCTCTTCCAAGCGTTTGTCTAGATTCGTCAGTAACAGGGAGCTTCGCAGGTTGGAGAACTCCCCTGGTTCAATGTTCGGCAGCTTTGATCCGTCAATCAGGAAAGAGACCCAAGGTAGTTTGTTTACCCAATGAAGCTAATCTCCTGGAATATCAGAGGAGCGGGATCGAAGCAGAAAAGGAGCCTCATCAAGGAGTCCGTCTCGAGAAAGAACCCGGACGTAGTCTGTTTTCAGGAAACAAAGATTCCTCGGTTCTCCGATCGTTTGATGTCCTCCCTTTGGAAGGCTCCCGATGCCAAGTGGTTCTCCCTTGACTTGCAGGGCAGTGCGGGTGGTATTTTGGTGGCTTGGAGATCGAACCGATGGGATCTAAAGTGGTTTGCGTCAGGCAGATTCTTGGCTTCAGTTAAGTTACATGACAACTCAACAGGGAAGCAGTTTCTGATCATCGCAGTGTATGGCCCAACCGTAGACTCAAGCAGAGCAGAATTTTGGGAGGAAATCACCACTTCTAAACGTCGCTTTTCAGGTCCAACTTGCATCGTGGGAGATTTCAATATCTGCAGATCGACTGACGATCACTCGAGAGTTAGGAAAGTCAGTGCGGCTATGAAAGGCTTTTCAGATTGGATAGAGGAACAAGAGCTTGACCGTTGCTAGGGGCCAACTTCACGTGGACGAATGGTAGAGCTTCCCCAATCCTATCTAGGCTGGATAGTCTTACTATCTACGGAATGGCTGGAAATCTTTCCCTCGGTCCATCAATTAGCCCTCCCGAGAACTACTTCAGACCACTGCCCGATTCTCCTTTCATCTGAAGAGGACAGGTGGGGCCGTAAACCATTCCGTTTTGATTCTTCATGGCTAAAGATTAACGGATTCAAAAAGTTGATTACAGATTGGTGGTCCGAGTTTCAGGTAGAAGGTTTTGCTGGCCACAGTTTTCTTGCCAAGCTTAGACTTCTCAAAGGAAAGCTGAAGATTTGGAACGCGACCGAGCTCATTAGAAGAGATTCCGATCTCGAATCCAACCTCGCTGCCCTCCATTAGATCAATGCTTCTGCTGAAAAAGTTCCCATGTCTACTGCAGAGTCGATCAGAAGATTTAAGCTAATCCAAGCTATCTCTTCTAGTGCTTTGGAGAAGGAGATCTCCTGGAAGTAGAAATCCAGGGAGAAATGGATCAGGGAGGGAGATAAAAATACTAGTTATTTCCATAGTATTGCTAGTATGAGGGCCAGATGCAACAAAAGCACTAGTGTGTCGATCGATGGGGTTATTCTAGAAGATAAAAATGAAATAGCTGATCAGGCGCTTCTCTATTTTAGATCTTTATTAGCAGCTGAAGACTGGGCCAGGCCGCGTTTGGACCTCCTAGAGATGGATAGTATTTCCGAAGTAGAATCTCACTCGATAGAAGGCCCTTTCTTGGTTGAAGAAGTGTGGGCAGCAGTAAAAGCACTAAGCGAAGATAAGTCTCCTAGCCCAGATGGTTTCTCGGTATCCTTTTTTTACAATCTGTGGGATATTTTCCGCTCGGACATCATGGCTTTCTTTTCTTAATTCTTCGATAGAGGTAGACTTTCCGCTGGTTTGGGTGCTACTTTCATTGCTCTCATTCCCAAAGTTAAGGGTGCGAGTTCCTTTAAAGAGTTCAAACCCATTAGCCTGATAGGGCCCCCCTACAAAATCCTAGCCAAAGTCCTAGCTTCCCAGTTAAAGTCTTTGATCGGAAAGGTTATTTCTCCTTCTCAGAATGCTTTCATCCCAAGGAGGCAGATTATCGATTGTGCTCTAATCGCTAACGAGTGTCTTCACTCGGCTCACTGGTCCGCTTCGAGGAGTTTAATTTGTAATTTAGACATTAAGAAGGCATATGACCATGTCAACTAGGGATTCCTTTAGTATATGTTACAAAGATTGGGATTCGGCTCTAAGTGGAGAAGCTGGATGGGAGAATGCATTGGATCGGCCCACTTTTTAGTCATTCTCAACGGCTCTCCGAAAGGTTTCTTCAAAAGTTCGAGAGGTTTTCGGTAGGAGGATCCTCTCTCCCATTTTCTTTTCTTAATGGTGGGAGAGGCCTTTTCTAGGATGCATAGAGGTTAGGAGGTAGGCCTCATTCGCAGCATCAGTATACCGGGCCTATCTAGCCCCATCTCGCATATTCAATTCGCCGACGATATTCTTATTTTTTCAGAAGCGGCGAAGGTTCGCATAATCAGATGCTTTGAAGTGATCTCAGGGCTGAGGGTCAACTTGGCTAAATCCAAGATGGTAGGGGTCAATTTGGATGAAGGGGAAACAAATGCATTTGCAGACTCTCTCCAATGCGTCTTGGCCTCCCTGCCTATCTCTTTTGTGGGCCTCCCGTTATGCATCGGCAGACCTCCTAAATTTTCATGGGACAGTATTGTTGCTAGGTATGAGCAGTATCTAGCAAGGTGGAAGTGTCGTTATCTCTCTTTGGGGGGGCATCTGACCCTAATCAAAGCGGCCCTTTCAAACTTGCCTTTCTACTTCATGTCCATTTTCAGGTGCCCCTCATCAGCTCAGGCGCAATTTTCTGTGGAGTGGAAAAGAAGACAAAAAGCATTTCCATCTTATGGAATGGAAAGGTGTGTGCAAGCCCTGTAACGTAGGTGGAGTGGGGATTAAAGATCTCAAGCTTATGAATCGGGCTCTTCTTGGGAAGTGGATATGGAGATTGGGGACAGAAAAGGCTAATCTCTGGAATATTATAATTAAAAGTAAATATGGGGCTTCGGTGGGAGGTTGGTGGACTAAAGATTCGACCACTTACAGGGCATCTCATATCTGGAGGGGCATTCTTCGCACCAAGAAGGATGTTTTGAAAGGTATAGGGTTTGAGGTGGGTACTGGTGTAAATATCAGATTTTGGGCAGATGTTTGGGAAGGTGACGCTCCTTTTTGCATTCGGTTTCCTAATATTTTCAGGCTTCTCCCTAACAAATCAGTGTATGTAGCAGAGTGCTTCTCGGTTTCGTCTGGCAAGCTCGTTTGGAATATTGTTTGCAGGAGAAATCTCAAAGACAGTGAGATAGTTGAATATGTGACCCTGCTTGAATGTATTTACAGAATTTCTCCCTCCCGCCTGGTAGCAGATTCATTGATTTGGAAGTGGGACAAATCAAACCGCTTCTCAGTCAAGTCGTTATATGACCAGTCCGTACTTATTCAGTCACAGAGAAAGATCAGGTGACCAAGTTCATGTGGAAGTACGCGGTTCCTCCTAAGATAGCTTCTTTTGGTTGGCTAGTGGGCAAGAAGAGAATCCTAACAGTTGATAATCTGAAAAAAAGGGGGATGCAGTTAGTAAACATCTGCCTATGCTGCATGAAAGATGAAGAATCACTTGATCACTTGCTGATTCACTGTCCCTTCATATCCAAAATCTGGGCAGACTTCTGTCAATGTTTCAGTGTTCCTTGGGCTACTGCTGGCTCGGTAGATAGTTTAATCCCAGCTTGGCATGGTGTTAGATTGGACAAAAGAAGGAAGTGCCTATGGAGGATGTCCATCCTAGCCATCTGGTGGTCAGTTTGGGGGGAAAGAAATGCGAGGTGTTTTCTCAACTTATCAAATTCAGCAGAGTCTATCTCGGTTAAGGGTAAGGGTTTTATTATCGAATGGGCGATCGATGTTCCCATGCTTAAGGATTTAGATTTTCATTTCCTAGGAGGCTAGTGAGGCTGCCCTCTCAGCGGGTGCACTCTGTCCTCTCAGTCTGTTTCTTGTATCCTTTTCTTCTCTTTTATTATATCTGCAGTTATCCTTCAAAAAAAAAGAAAAAAAAAATTCCCTCACAACCTTGTGCCCCATTGGTAATTGATCATAACTTGCTCAATTCTTATTTGAACCATGTGACCTTGGGCCCCTTGGGAAGGTAACTTGTAGACTAACGGAGTCGATGAATTTTGTAATGTCATTGGTACTGGAAAATTGGCGAAGATTGGAGTGGTGGGAAAAAAGGAAAGTAATGACAAATTTTGTGTTTTTCAAGAAATTCATCTTAAAAAAAGTGAAGAGACAAGAATCCTTTAGTAATTCATGTTCCTTTGTTTCTCCTTGAGTGTAGATTTATGTTGGAAAAAGCAACATTTGATTTCGTTGACTAGTGAAAAAGTTCTGATTTCTTTGTTTTGTGCTTTAAATATCAGAATCTCCAAATTACCTCTCTCGTGCTTTATCCCAATTAATTGGGGTCGGCTACATGAATCCCATTCCCCATTCCACTCTATCAAGGGCCATACCTTTAATTAGACCGTAGGTTATTAAGTCTTTTCTTATTACCTCCATCCACGTCCTTTTGGGCCTTCCCCTTGGCCTTTTAGAGCCTTCAACTTGTATCAACTCAATCCTTCTAACCAATGTAGTTCTTGGTCTTCATTGCACATGACCAAACGATCTAGGTCTACTTCTCTTCATCTTATTACCTATTTGTGCTACTTCTAAGTTCCTTCGAAAGCATTCATTTCTAATTCTATCCTTCCTCGTATTGCCATTTATCCATCTCAATATCCTCATTTTAGCTACACATCCTATGACATGTTGTTCCTTAATTGTCCAACATTTTTTCTCCATAAAGCATGGCTAGTCTTATAGCCATCCTATAAAAATTTCCTTTTTAGTTTGAGTGGTACATGACGATCACATAAAACTTCAGAGGCATATTTCCATTTCTTACACCTAGCTTGAATTCTATTGGCAACATCCTTCTCAATCTCTCCACTCTCATGAATTATTGACCCAAGGTATCAGAAGTGCTCATTTTGGGAAACTTCTTGGTCAACACTCCTAACTAATTCCTCTTTTTTCACTCGTATTATTACTAAAACTACACTCCACATGCTCTATTTTATTTCGACTAATTTTAAATCCTTTAGATTTTGAAGCACCCTTCTATAAATCTAGCTTTATGTTTACGCCCTCTCATCTTGTCAATCAAAACCATGTCATCTGTGACAACATACACCATGGGATCTCTTCTTGCAAATGCCTCATTAACACGTCCACAAGTAATGTGAAAATGTACGGGCTTAATGGCAGTTGGTGCAAGCCTACAGTAATTGGGAACTCACTTGTCTCTCCATCGGTGGTCCTCACATTAGTTGCTGCTCCCTCGTACATATCCTTATCTATGCCAATGTATCATCTTGAAACCAACACCCACCGGGCGAACTCTTTAAGGACCTATCTTATGCTTTCTCCAATTCAATAAAGACCAATGTGGAGATCCTTCCTCTCACTATGTTTCTCCATCAATTGTCTAAATAGGAAAATAGCTTTAGTGTTAGACCTCCCAGCATGAAACCAAACTAATTTTCTAACACACTCTTTTCCTATGACTCATAAGTTCAATCTATGATAATTAATGCAACCATGTCCATCTCCTTTATTCTTATAGTGTCCTTTATTCTTATAGTGAGGTATCACAGTACTTCTCCATTCGTATGGCATTTTCTTTGGTCCTTCAACCTTTTTGAATAACTTTGTCAACCAAAATAACCTAGTATCTCCTATACACTTCCAAACCCGTATTGGTATACCATCTAGACGTTTTCATCTTTCTCAAAGCTTTTTGCAATTGAGCGATCCTAATCATGCGAAAGTAGCTATGGTCTCCAATGTCATTGGAGTTTATGGTTCCTTCTATCCTTATGCTCTCATAGTTATCATTTAATAAGTTCTGAAAATAGCTTCTCCTCCTTTCATTGATCTCATTGTCCTTTACTAATACCCTTTGGTTATCGATCTAATGCATCTAACATGATCTAGGTTCCCACCCTTCTCTCTCACTATTTCTAGTTTGAGGACATTTTCTCATCTTCTGTTGTCACTAACCTATTGTAAACATCATCATAAGCCTTAAATTTAACCTTGCTTACTAAGTAAATTTTTTTTTTTTTTTTTTGCCATTTTTATCATCATCATCATTTAAACCTTATCCCAATTAATCAGGGTTGGCTATAAAGTCTGTTTTACCATTCCACTCTATCAAGGGCCATGCCTTTAATTAGACCATAAGTCATTAAGTCTTTTCTTATTACCTTCATACATGTCTTTTTGGGCATTCTCCTTGCCCTTCTAGAGCCTTCAGCTTGTACCGACTCAATCCTTCTAACTAGCATGGTTCTTGGTTTCCGTTGCACATGATCAAACTGTTTAAGTGTACTTTCCCTCATCTTATTACCTATTGGTGCTGTAGATTGTGTAGAGATGAAATAGAGAAGAAGAAAAGATAAAAGAAGAGAGAGGAAAAGGTAGGGTTAGGGTTACAAGTCCATACTCTTCTATCTTTTATATTTAAGTATTAAAAGAGCAAAAATGATAAATTTGACCCTACTACATTAAATAGAATGACTAGCATATCTAAAGGCTAAAAAGATCAAGAAATAAGTGGGCCGTAGGCCCATAACCAAATCCAAGTGGGACATAGGCCCATAGCCATAACTTTGAACACTCCCCGTCAAGCTGGAGCATAGATGTCTTGCACGTCTAGCTTGGAAACAAGTTTGTCAAACTGAGATTTTCCAAGAGCCTTGGTGAATAAATATGCGATTCGATCATGAGGTAAAATATAGGGTATCTGTCCTTGAGATATCTTGTCTCGAATAGAATGGCAACCTACTTCTATATGCTTCGTTCTCTCATGAAACACAAGATTATTGTTGATATGTATCGTGGCTTGATTATTGCATTGTAAAGACACTGGAACCTAAACTTCAAATCCTAATTCTTCGAGAAGAGATTTCAACCATATAAGCTCATAAGTCGTTTGCCCCATTGATCTATATTAAGCTTTAGTGCTTGATTTGGCAACCATGTTCTTTTTTTACTTTTCTAAGTTACCAGATTACTGCCTAGGAAGGTGCAATAACCTGTAGTCAACCTTCTATCATGTCTCGACCCAACATAATCTACATCTGACTAGCCGACTGCCTGAAGATGACCAAGAGCTTTATGTAGGATACCTTTCCTAGGGAAACATTTTAAATACCTGAGAATCCTCATAACTGCTGCTAGATGTGGTGTCCTTGGACTTTGCATGAATTGACTTATAACACTGACTGAAAAAGCAATATTAGGCTTGTTGATGGTCAAATAGATAAGTTTGCCAACAAACATTCTGTACATACCAGGGGCTTCTAACAATTCTCCTTCTTCGACTTCAAGTTTGAGATAAGTGTTCATTGGTGTATCAACCGGTTTTAGCACCCAACATTTTTTTCTCTTTCAACAAGTCACACGTATATTTTCTCTGACATATATTTATTCCAACTTTTGATCTTGCCACTTCAATACTTAGAAAATATCGAAGAAGACCAATGTCTTTGATCTAGAACTGAGTTTGAAGATATGACTTCAGGTTTTTAGTACCCTCTAAGTTATCACCAATCACTATAATATCATCTACATACACAACAAGTATTATGTAGCTAATGGTAGAGTGCTTGGAGAAGACCAAATGATCTACTTTACTCATTTTTAATCCAAATGATAAAACAACACTACTGAACTTCTCAAACCAAGTTCGTGGTGATTACTTCAACCTATATATAGAGTTGTTTAATTTGTATACTTTCGATGACTCCCTTGAGCAACATACCTAGGAAGTTGCTCCATGTAGACTTCTTCGTGTAGGTCTCCATAGATGAATGCATTCTTCGCATCCAACTCAAAGAGGCCAATCATGATTTGCAACTAGTGATATAACAACCTGAATTAAATTAAGTTTAGCCACTACTGAAAATGTATCCAGATAATCTACTCCATAAATTTGAGTATATCCCTTAGCAACTAACCTATCTTTGTAATGATCAATTGACCCATCATGCATAAACTTTACTGTGTACACTCATTCACACTTAACTGGAATCTTACTTGAAGGAAGATTAGTCAACTTCCAAGTATCATTTGAGTACATGGATTTCATCGATTCATCCGTAACTCTTTTTCAATTTTGATTTGACAATGCCTCCTGGATTGACTTAGGAATGGATGCAACTGACAAGGTAAGGGCAAACTTATAAACAAATGGGTAAATGTGACAAAATTGGAGATAGGATGAGTAACACAAGAACGTTTATCTTTTCAGATCGCTATGGGAAGGTCATCAACAACCTCGGGAAACTCCGAGGAAACAGGAACCTTAGAAGGTGCAATAGTCGATTGTGTGGACTAAAGAGCAATATCTTGTAATGCCTCGTCTCTTCTCATTTTTCTATAAAAAGTCTACATGAAATCCTTCTGAGGTAGTGGTGGCATCTCAGCATCAAATTCTGAAAGAAATGCCTTTGGCAAGGGAGCTTCCATAGATGTGGCTTCGACAGTATGCTCATCTTTAGCGTAAAATGGAACACTTTCAAAGAAGGTGACGTCAATAGTCACAAAATGCTTCTTAAGAGTGAGAAAATGATATCGATAACCCTTTTGAGTATGAGAATATACAAAAAATATACACTTAGCCAAATGAGGCAAAAGTTTATCTCGATCTAAGCCGAATATATGAGCAAAACAAGTACAACCAAATACTTTGGGAGGAACATGAAAGGTTGGTTGATTAGGGAACAACATAGAGAATGATGTTTTGCCATCTAAAACTGATGAAGGCATCCTATTGATTAAATTACACACAATAAGTACTGCATCACCCTAGAAGATCTGTGGAACATTCATTTCTAGTAACAAGGCTCAAGTATTCCAACAAATGTCTATTCTTTTGCTTAGCCACCCCATTTTGTTAAGATGTATAAGCACAAGAGGTCTGATGGATAATGCACTGACTTTGTAAATCGGTTTGAAACTCTTAAGAAATGAATTCCAGGGCATTATTTGACTCGAACATACATAATTTTGCATCAAATTGATTCGTTATTTCATTATAAAAATTCTGAAATACATAAAAGACTTCTGACCTATGCTTTATTAGATATAACCATGTCATCCTTATCATCAATAAAGAGAACAAAGTATTTAAAACCTGACAAACTAGGGATCAGAGCCGGTCCTCACACATCATTATGGGTTAATTTAAATGGAACACCACTTCTTGAATCAATTCTAGAAGGAAAATGAACTCTATGATGTTTACTTAGTTTGCAACTCTAACTTTGACAACTTGGAAAGAGATGGAATCAATGTTTGTAGATTCCAGAGAGAGGGATGTCCCAAATGATGATGCTATTAAATTGTCGAATTTATAGGAAGCATTGTTGCACCTATTGGTTCTCTCCAAGTAGTAGAGACCATTCCTCTCACGACCTCCACCAATTGTCTTGCCCATCTTTAGGTCCCAAAACACACAATAAGAAGAAAAGAAGGACACGGAACAATTCAAAGACTTTGTTAGTTTATTTACCGATAAAAGTCTAAATGGAAACTTGGGTGCATTTAATATTGACGACATGAAGACTGATGCATTAGGCTGAGCCGTACCAACTCCAATGACATTAGATAATGTACTATTAGCTAAAATAACAGATGCATTTGACGAAACATAATTAAAAGAAGAGAAGAGACTACAATTACCAGAGATATGATTAGACGCCCCAGAGTCGATGATTTAAGAGGAGGAATATGACAAAAGACATGCTTTACCTGATTGAGCCAAAGTGACTATAGAGGGGGAGGGAGCATTGTTGGATGTAGAGCCATCAGAAGATAGAGAACACACATATTCTTCCCGTGATAAGGAAACACTGATCCAATCACCACCAGAATTAAATGAAGCAAAAGTAGTGGGTCTACCATCGGAAGAAGTATCCTCCACCATAAAAGCTTGATTTGACCTTAGGGTTTTCCATGAACATTCCAACAAAAATCCGTAGTATGATTTGCCATGTCACAATGAGTACATGTACGGTCTTCTCGACCATCACGAATGCCTCTAGCTCCCCTTGGGAATCTACCACCTCTGCTACCATGGAGAGTTCCACATCCAACATGTCCACCACAACTTTCATATGAACTAGAATAACTAGATGAATAGGCTAATGCAGTTTTATCAGATGCATTAGCTTGAACATTGTCGAATTCACTTGCCAAGAAGACTCGCTGAAGCCTTGCATAAACCTCTGCTACTGAAGGAATAAAGGCTCCTCCCAAAATTGGATCCTTTATTGATTAATATTCTTTTGGTAGTCCAGACAAAAGTTTCACTACTTTCATATCTTCCCATTGTTTCTTCATGAGAGTGACATCTGAGTCAATAGAATGACATATGGATAACTCTTCCTACATTTCAGTCAATTTTGCGAAGTATTCACCGAGGGCCCTTTTCCCCTTTTTGGAAAGAAAAGATATCCTCGTATAATTGATATACATAAGAAATATTTTGTTATGAGGACATCCTCACAGTGTCCCAGACATATTTTGCCATGTTTAAGAACACCGGATTAGAGCTCACTTGAAACACCATACTATTCTACAACCACAATCACATCTATGCATCCTCACGCATCCATCGTTTGTATTTAGGGTCAAATTCCTTTAGTTTAGGATCCGTGAGGAACTAATCTTTTTCGTGGGCCAAGAGGAATAACTTAATAGACTTGGCCCATAGAAGATAATTCTTCCCATTCAATTTTATAGAGGTTATTGAAGCCTTGAAGGAGGGAGGGTCCTAGCATTTCTCCAAAAGATGAGGAATTACCAACCACACATTTGGGCTCCATTGACATTCCACAATTAACTTACTTCAAGGCTAGAGAAGAAGATGATCTTAGAGGAAGATCCACACACAACTACACGTCCAAAATCACATGACACAGAGATTTCTGGTCTAAACTAACTTTAATCCACGTAAAAAACATTCCCATATTGCACACGACTTTAAGGATAAGAAGCTTCAATAAAAAACTGCATCTACACAATGCAACTAACATAAGCGAGCAACTTAAACATGATCCTGTAAAAAAAAATCAGCAGGCCTTGATTATCTGACGAGGCATCTACGCTCCTTGTTGTGAGCATTTCCTTCCACGTGAAGCATAACGCAGAAAATAACATTTTTTTTTTTTTTTGCACAAAAAGAACAACAATGTGTTCTCCCTTAAGGCCCTGATCAATCCCCTATGCTTATGGAAGATTCCCAAAGCTAGATCTGACAACTTCAGTTGGAATGGAGAGGATCATGGGGTCCAAGCCACTTCTAATCGGGCTCTGATACCATGTAGATTGTGTAAAGATGAGAGAGAGAGAGAGAGAGAGAGAGAGAGAGAGAGAGAGAGAGAGAGAGAGAGAGAGAGAGTGGTAAGGTTAAGGGTTACACGTCCCTACCATTCTCTTTTATATTTAAGTATTAAAAAAGAGAAAAATGGCAAAATTGTCCCCGCTACATTAAATAGAATGATATCCAAAGACTAAAAAGACCAATAAATAAGTGGGTCGTAGGCCCATAGCCATAACCTTTGATAGGTGCTATTCCTAAGTTCCCTTGAATGCATCCATTTTTAATTCTATCCTTCATTGTCTTGCCACTCATCCATGTTAACATTCTCCTTTAAGCTAAACTCATCCGATGAACATGTTGTTCTTTAACTGCTCAACATTCTATCACATAAAGCACTGCTGGTCTTATAGCCATCTTATAAATTTCACTTTCAGTTTTGAGTAGTGTTTGAAGTATCAATATCACTACAAGTGTCTCTTGCCGGGGATACGGAAACAATATCGATATCGCCGATAACAAAAAAATGTGGAGAAATATGGGAAAAACGATGGAATTTTTCAATGTAAATTCAGGAGATGCTAAAATGCATATATTTGAATATTTAAGAATTAAAAAAATTGCAAAAAGAATGTATACATAATAAGTTTCCATTTAATGGGGGGCTTAAAAGCGTGTGCTGTTGTGTAAGAAATCAATCCAACCATCCCATCAATCCTATCTATCCATCCAACCATCCATCTAACCATTCATCAAATCATCCAACATTCCATCAAAACATCCATCGGTATTTTAGAATATTGACAACACATGCTGTTTCGTTGAGAATTGGAAAGGAAACAAAAGAATGCGGCCTTGATATCGCTCATGTTGCGTTAATGATAATGTCATGATATCATTGATATTATCGTCCACAATTTGAACGCTGCATACAACCATGGGCCCATAAAAAAATTGAAATGAAAATTTTCTAATAAACAAAATTTTGGCGATATCGATACATTGGCAATATTATCAAAATATTGCTGATACACTGGCAATACAAGTGACACCTGGAATTTACATAGTTGAAAATATTGGCAATACATTGGAGATATCGATACATTGGCGATACAAGTGACACCTAGAATTTGCACAGTTGAAAATATTGGCGATACATTTGCAATATCGATACATTGGGGATACATCACCGATACTTGGAATTTTTGATATTACTGATGTTATCAGTATCACTACGAATGTTATCGGTATCGCTGAGTTGGAGATACGGATAATATTGGGGATACTCTGAACAATGACTTTTGAGTGGTACACAATGATTACATAGAACCAAGGTATTCCAAATCGGTTACGTAATGGCCATTACATAATGGTAATGGTGATGAGCGTTATGCGTTATGGGGCTGATACAACCATAACAGCCGTTACAGAAACAACAGGCTGTAATGACCCTGTAATGGTCCTGTAACAAATATATATATATATATATATATATATATATATATATATATATATATATATATTCCAGAAAAAAGGGTCAGAATATCATCATACTGCTTGTATCATAATGGTAACGGTGGTGGCCGTTAAAGCCACTATTACTGTTATGAAAGACCTTGCATAAAACTCCAGTGGCACATATCCATTTCTTATACCCAGCTTGAATGCTATGTGCATCATGCATCTCAATCACTCTACTCTCATGAATTATTAACCCCAAGGTCTAGAAATTGGTCATTTTGGAAAACTTCTTGTCAACAATCTTGACTAATTCCTCATTTTCACTCCTTGTGTTACTAAAATTGCACTCCATATACCCGTCACGGTTTGTGCGAACGGCTTGGGTTGTGGGTTTGCTCCCCACAGACACGAGTTCGATTCCCCTCTCCATGGATTACCCGATGCACGTGGTTGGCGGGTGATTGCGTGCATCTGCAGGGAATAGTCTCCCCTCAAAATGAGTTGCGGACACCCCATTGTCATTAAAAAAAAATTGCACTCTATATACTCAATTTTAGTTTGACTAACTTTAAATCCTTTAGATTCTGAAGCACCCCTCCATAAATCTAGCTTTGTGTTTACACCCTATCTCTTCTTGTCTATCAAAACTATGTCATTTACAAATAACATACACCGTGGGATCTCTTCCTGCTAATGCCTTGTTTGGCATTTCTATATTGATTGGAATTTTCATAATTTTTAGTCCCTTGCCAAGCATTGAAACATGAACATTTCTTGTGAATCGTTTTTTGTATGTCGTCAATCCACCACCAAATTTCCCTATAGGATTAGCTTTTCCCTCTAAATACTCGTAAAACATCTTTTGCCACTTTCCTAATGCACTCAACCATCTCATTCTACATAACATACAATCTATTTGGCTTGTATGATCCATTATTAAAATTTATTTGTCTTTTTAGAGTGTATTTGATAGAGTTAGATTGTATGTTGTAGTGAAATCAAGAATAGCATCCCTGTCTCATCTCTTCTCCCAAAATCATGTCCTCCATGTACACTCATATTCTCTACTTTCTTTTCCTACATAACTATTTAAGTCTGCTCCTACAAATATCCTCTCTCCATTCGAAAATCCTTGCATTAGTCCATTAATATCCTTTGGAATTATCTCTTGATCTTGTCCCTTAACCTTACCTGTGGTGCATATGCATTAATGGCACTGATTATTCTTTCCTAACACATGTTTTATTAATAAATCCTATCACGTACCCTCCTTACATCTACAACTTTATCCTTTAAATATTTATCTACCACTATCCCTACCCCATTTCTATTATTGTTCTTTCCTATATACCAAATTTTATATCCATCAAATTTTCTAGTCTTGGCCCTTTTCAACTTGGTCTCCTGAACGGAAGCTATGTTAACTCTCCTTTGTTTCATCGTATCTACTCTCTCCTTCGTTTCATCATATCTATTAACTCCATACTCTTACCTGTCAATGTTTTTATATTACATGTGGTAAGAGAAATCCTATTCTCCTAGACTTGTTCTTTAACCGTCCATGTCCATAATGGTGCAGGAACCCTTGCATACTTCTTGCAGCAATTGGGAATTGTTATGGTCCGTTGCTTTTGGTGGACGCCCTTGCCAACTGTTTCTTGTTTCTCATTACACTTGGTTGCGTAGCTTACAGGGAACACTAGCACAATTTTGGAATGCATATTGTTCGGATTCATGATAAAAGTTATGGCATAAGTTTGATGCCGGCTGCCTACTTGACACAACCCTCGTTTATCCGGACTGGGGACTGACAATAAGAGCACAAAACTCCCACAGGCGCAATGTAATAAACTATTATGTAGGTTGATTATAATCAATCGCTATCTAATAGTCTTTTACATTGGTTGATTACAATCATTAAGTTTCTCAAAAGACAAGAATAAGGTTTACTTTGATATGGAGGGTCTTTTATATGTTTCAAGAGTGAAACGTGAAGAAAGCCAAAAAAAAAAAAAAAAAAACCATTTTTTAAGTTTTGGGAACATCTAAAAATTTGCCTGCATAAATCTTATGAGTTGTGTATGATTCGACACAATTCATATGATTTTGATGGATTTATGATTTTGGGGATTTGATAGATACCGTAGATGTATAGTATATGACTCAAATAGTTTTGACATAACTCACATGCCAATATGGGACCCGCCCAATACTGGCCTCTGTGCGACTACCACATTCTCACTCCAAAAACTGAGAAAGCAAAGTAGGGTCATAGAGGAGAAGTTTCTAGGTAAACCACATTGCTTATTCTGCTTACTAAAAGTGGACCACTTGGAGCTCATGATTATGCTTGGTTCCATTTATAGAGATGACTTAATTAGTCATTACACAAAACCATGTGATATGTGATTATTATTATTATTGTTGTTGTTTTTGCTTTTGTTCTATTATCACATTGCTTATTATTTGTTAGTTGTTGAATCGGATATCTTATATTTCTAGTTGCTCAAATTCTTCTTTAAATGTTTAATTGAAGCTGATTTTTGCTAATAAAATGTAGGTTGCTCGTAGTCACAATGGTATGTACGCTTGGAAGGGGCCGAATGGCAGCCATGGCGAGGCTTCTCGCTGCAGGAAATTTTCCCGAGACAACAGAAGGTATTTCAAAAGTTCTCATGAAATCAATGGGTTTTAGGTCATAGTTGTTGAAAAATAAATCTTTTTCTAAAAAAAGCTGAAATATACTAGGGGCCTGTTTAGATTCGTGGATTTTGTTTTCCTTTCTAAAATGGTGAACTGCAATTTCTAGAAAACAATGAGAAATGAAAAGTTGTTTCCCTTGATTGTTTTTCAGAAATATTTTCTTGAAAGTTCTTTCATCATTTCCAAATATGTTGTTTGGACAAAAAAGGAAATTTTCATGAAAAAATTATCTGAAGATGGAAGGTGCACCTGTGCACTGAAATGGATCATGGCACATGTGTCACATTTTCACACATGACACATTTTCACATGTGGGATGCTTGAAGATGGATGGTGACACATGTTGCGCATGTGGCATGTTGAAACATGCGGCACATGCGGCACAATAGCAGTTGTGATAAATTTGCACAAGTGGGGTGCTTGACACACTTGACGACGTGGTTGTACATGTTGCATATTGGCTGGTGTATGTAGCTTTAAGATGGATTGTGGCACATGGGAACATGTGGGGCACTTGAATGGATGTTTGCACATGGAGGGCAGTTGAAGGTACTAGCACATTTTGCATATGTTTCACATTGGCACACATAAAGTGCCTAAAGATGGATAGTCGACCACATGGCATATGTGGCTCAATAGCACGTGGTACATGTGGGGTATTTGAAGATGAGGTGCCACATATTGCACATGGCACATTGGGGGGTGTGACACATTGAAACGTGGATCACTAGAAGATGGGCGATTGCACGTCGCACTTGTGGCACAATGGCACTTGTAACGCTTTAAGATGGATGGTGGCATATGCTGCACATGTAGCACATTGGCACATGTGGGGCACTTGAAGATGGACGGTTACATGTAGGGCACTTGAAAGATGGGCGTGGGCCGCGTGGCACATGTGACTACTATTTGGGGCATGTAATAAAAAGATGGGTCATTTCCTCACATTTTCCTCAATTTCTTGGAAATGGCGTTTCCAAGTCTAGGAAAAGAAATGAAAAGGGGTAATTTTTTTATTTTTTATTTCATAAAATGAGAGGGAAATAGAAGGTGTTTCCGTGAAATTTACAAAAAACTAACAATGAAAATGCCATTTTCATAGAAATGACGTTTTCTTAATTTATATTTCAACTAATCGAAGCAGGCCCTATAGTTTTTTGTTTGAACAAAATTTATTAATTTTGTATATATATTTTTTTGACGAAATTCTAATATTTCTACAAAATCATCTATTTCACCATTTTTGCATTATTTTTTTTTAATTGTAAGGAAACAATTTATTAGAATCCAAACAAAAAGGCTAGAAAACAATAGCCACATGAAGTGAAGGTTGATGAAAAGTTATTCGGCCCAAAGAGCTCTAGACTGCAGACCAAGAAGTGACAAGATCCTCCTTACAACATTTTGTAAAGGCTTTGATACACAACACCCACTCAATCATTCTATCCTTTGCTTCTTCAAGCTGTTTAATCCCTGAAAATAACAAGACTTGATTTCTCATATTGCTCCTCCATCTTCTTAAGCTTGGAACATCACTTTAATCATCCCATGCATCGCCCAATCCATCTCAAATAATGCCACCAACCTTCATAACCCCATTGTGAATTTGAAAAAGATGAACCCGGTTATGTATGTTTTCGGCATTATACCAGCACACGATGCTCATTTGTGATTATCATCTTCCTCCTTTTAGATGGTCAATCGTCAGAATTCTATTTTCACCAAACAACTATTCAAGTGCAATGATTCTGAGTGGACCCTGGCACAGCTAGATCTTAGCTGTCAGTGCTTCACAATGGTTCCCACCCCTATCTTGTGAAAACTTGGAATCACTCAGAATTTCCTGCTGCGTTCGAGCTTCCAGCACAACCTGTGTTCTCTCAAGATCATTAAGGTTGTGTTGTGAAGCTGCCCCTGCCTGCAAGCAAATTCCTCAACGTTTTCATCCCTTAAACTTCTTCTATATCCCTGATCCCAAACTACCACTTTCCTGTCATGATATATCATTGCTCTATCCTTGCTTCCTGCAAAGAAACTGTATTATACAATCTGGCAAACTCTTGGCTTAAAGATCTTAATTTGCCAAATGTTCTCCCAATTCCCAAAAGCTAGTTTGGGACCCATCCCCAACAATGTACTTTATCCAGTGCAAGAATTCTTATTCCCCCCTAATCAGCCCCCTAGAGCTCTGCATTGGGAAGGCTCCTCTGAACTACCTCCCTCCCTCACCATGTACCTGCATGAAATGATGTGCTATTACACGCCTTCATCCTTGTTCCTGGACCTCCACAGAAATTTACGCATCAAGGCCCCATTCATCACCTCGATATATTTTTTTTTCTTTTTCTTTCTTTCTTTCTATTCCCACTCCCCCTAGAACTAAGGCTCACACACTTGTTCTGATTCAATTAGATGGAATTTCTTTTTCTCCTCTTCCTTTCTAAAGTCCCTTTGCTACACTTCAAACCTTTTGATAAGACTTAGTAGACATTGAAATAATGACATGAAGTAGATAGGCACATTGGCCTACGCTGCTTTAACAAGGGTAAGCCCACAAACTCTTTGCTGATTTCCCCAGACAGTTGGGACGCCAATGGATGGATGGCAATCTTCTTGCCATACATCAAAATCAAGGTATAACATTAATAGTGGCCATAACTAACGGCCAACCTTATGGCCTTTTTAAAGATAATGCACTTTATTAAAGACCAAAATGCTGAAAAGAAAATAACAAAACAAAACAAAGGAAAGCAAAATGAAAAAAACACCCACTCAGGGCACCCTATCCTTGTTATACAAAATAACCTGATTGATAACCCCCGGTAAAGAGCTACTCCTATTATGGAAACAATGATTGTTCCTTTCACCCCAAATCGACCACAAAACTACGAGAAGAGCAACCCTCCACCGGGACTTGCCCTTCCTCCCGAACCCACTGGCATGCTAAGAAAGGAAAAAACCCTCGATAGAGCTTAGCATCACCCATGAAACACTAAAAGAGGACAAAATTGTGGACAAGACTTCCGAAGCAAAGGGACAATGAATAAACATATGATCCATCGACTCCACATCACTAAGGCAGAGAAGACATGTTTGACAACACCATTGCCCTTTTACAAAGATTGTCAATTGTGAGGATCCCGTTCCTTTCATCAAGCCACACAAAAGCCACTACTTTAGGAGGAGCACAATTAGTCCAGATAGGGCCAATATGACTACAGGAGTTAGAATACACAATGAACGAGTAGAAAGACCTCACCAAAAAGATCATCGATTTATCCTTAAGCCTCATCAATGAATCATTTACTCTTGGAGAAGGTTGGAACCCTTGCAAGAAAAAGAAGCAACACCAAGTCATTGAATTCAGAATCATACAAGTTTCGACAATAAGGAGGAATCGACAATGTGGCAGAAGAACCATATTTTCTGGTAAAAATGGGTCACTTCGAAAGTTGTGGCTTTTGGTTGGCTAGTTGGTAGAAAAAAGAGTTCTGACCATGGACAATGTTCAAAGATCCTTGGTGCTCCCCAATGTGTGTGTGTTATGCATGGTGGACCCCGAGTCAGTCAACCATCTCTTCATCTATTTTAATTTTGCTGGGGAGATATGGAGTCACATTCTTAGATCTTTCTATATGTTCTAGGTTATGCCGGAATAGGTTGAGTAGTTGCTCTCGAGTTGGCACGATGTGGGGATTAGGAGGCAAAGGACAACCCTAAGGAGATTGAGTATGCTTGCCATCTGGGATTCTAGTGGTGCTTTTGGGGGGAAAGAAATAGGTTGTGTTTTCACAATGTATCCTGTAAGGAGGTGGAGGTTTTTTGAAGGCAAAGTCTTTTGTATTGGAATGGGCCTATTATATAAAGTCTTTAGAAGATTGTAATTTAGTTTTTTCTACTTATTTTTTTAGCATGTTATGCCATCTCAATAAAATTTCTCATTACCCTTTAAAAAAAGTAAAAGAAAAAAGAAACAATTCCAAAGATTTGTTTCTTGAGAATCAATTCTGCAATTGTTAGGAGCAACACCAACAAGGCCCTATGTCTGAAATCTTATTTTATCACACTAGAAAATCTATTGGTGTTTGAGATTTAAGAGAGTGATTGTCAGGTGGAGGTGGGGGTCTAGTTCTTCCGAAGTGGTGCTTCTGCTTTGAATTGCGCTCTCTCTTTTCCTTTGCAGTTGTTTGTACTTGCTAACATTGCGAAGTAGACACTCTCCTGCCCTTGTACTTATTGTTCGTGGTGTTGGTATTGTTACTTACAAGTATTGGATACAAACACAATTATCGATTTGCTGATATCTAGAAATGGAAGGGAAACATGGGGAAAACGATTTAATTTTCTATGAAACTTCAAGAGATTCTAAAATAAACATATTTGCATTTTAGGAATAAAAAAATTACATCCATAATGACTTTCCATTTAATGGGGGCCTAGAAGGCTGTGCTGTCGTAAAGAATCGGCGCAATAGTAATAAAATTGAATTCATTTCATGCCAATTATATCATTAAGAGCACAATAATCATTTTCAGCTGTTTCTAAATTAGAAAGGTCATCTTATCCATCTATGCATGCCTACCAAGGTGTCCCGTATCGGTATCGGTTGGCGTAACGGTGACCTCCAAAACCGATACGGATACGGGGGCGTAACGGCGATACGGGGCGTAGGCACGAGAAAGAAAAAAAATTTTTTGCCAAAAAAATATGAAAAAATATGGATTAAATCCGGAATATTCTAAGCATTCCAAATATGCATTCATTTAAAAATTGGAACATGGTTATGGTGGTGTAACGGTCCACTCTTTGGTGAGAAGTTGTATCGGACTGTCTGATGAATTTATGAACCAGATAACCTAAATTTGACTACAAAATTCATATATTTAATTTTCTAACTATCTACTATCAATGATAGATATATTAGAATGAATGTAATATGAAAATATCTTACATTAGGTGTTTGCAACTATTTTTGAGGAATTTCTCGAACATACTCAGTATACACATTAACATTTTCTACTATGATTAACATATCACATGGCATGATTAAAACAGCAAAATAACCATTAAAAATTGATTTTTCAATTTAAAAAAAGAGTCAAAATTCATGCGTAAATAGAAAAAAAAATATTTAAAAATATTAAATGGCACCCCAAATCTGTAAAATGCACATTAATATGTTCTACTATGATTGTCACATCATATGGCATGATTAAAACAGCAAAACAACCATTAAAAATTGATTTTTCCCTAAAAATACATGCGTAAATAGAAAAAATAATAATAAAATATTAAATGGCACCCCAAATCTGTAAAACGCACATTAATATGTTCTACTATGATTAACACATCATATGGCATGATTAAAACAGCAAAACAACCATTAAAAATTGATTTTTTGAATTAAAAAAAAAAAGGTAAAAATACATGCGTAAATAGAAAAAATAATAATAAAATATTAAATGGCACCCCAAATCTGTAAAACGCACATTAATATGTTCTACTATGATTAACACATCATATGGCATGATTAAAACAGCAAAACAATCATTAAAAATTGATTTTTCGAATTTAAAAAAAAGGGTAAAAATACATGCGTAAATAGAAAAAAAAATAATAAAAAATATTAAATGGCACCCCAAATCTGTAAAATGCACATTAATATGTTCTAATATGATTAACACATCATATGTCATGATTAAAACAGTAAAACAACCATTAAAAATTGATTTTTCGAATTTTAAAAAAAAGGGTAAAAATACATGCGTAAATAGAAAAAAAATAATAAAAAATATTAAATGGCACCCCAAATCTGTAAAATGCACATTAATATGTTCTAATATGATTAACACATCATATGTCATGATTAAAACAGTAAAACAACCATTAAAATTTGATTTTTCGAATTTAAAAAAAAAGGGTAAAAATACATGCGTAAATAGAAAAAAATATTAAAAAAATATTGAATGGCACCCCAAATCTGTAAAACGCACATTAATTTGTTCTACTATGATTAACACATCATATGGCATGATTAAAACAAAGCAAAACAATCATTAAAATTTGATTTTTCAAATTTTAAAAAAAGGGTAAAAATACATGCGTAAATAGAAAAAAATAATAAAAAATATTAAATGGCACTCCAAATCTGTAAAATGCACATTAATATGTTCTAATATGATTAACACATCATATGGCATGATTAAAACAAGAAAACAACCATTAAAATTTGATTTTTCGATTTTTTTAAAAAAGGGTAAAAATACATGTGTAAATAGAAAAAATATTAAAAAATATTAAATGGCACCCCAAATCTGCAAAATGCACATTAATATGTTCTACTATGATTAACACATCATATGGCATGATTAAAACAAAGAAAAAACATGTTAAAAAAGTGTAATACCTATTTTTGACGAATTGAATTTCATGAGCATTCGATTCAACAAAAGCGCAATACAATGCGTTTTTATCACAAAATCCAACCAAGGTTGGTCATGAGAAGTACTTTGAAGCAAGAAATTTGAAAAAAAAGCAAAAAAAGTAGCTTAAAATGGAAAAAAGGCCGTTTTTCCAAATTAGATCAGATACGCCAGATCGGCCGATCGGGTGCAAAAATCGTATCGGCCAATCGGCCCCGTATCGCATCGGTTCAGCCAGTTATCCATCGGGCCGATGCGTGCACCTTGATGCCTACAGACATGCATACATCTATACATGTTTATCCATCCATTCATCCATCCATCCATATAGACATTAATAGATCCATCCGTCCGTCCATGCGTGCATACGTTAATCCATCCATCCATGCATACATACCCTAATACATTCTTGGTCAAATCCATGCATGCATGCATCCGTACATGTCTATCCATCCGTCCATCCATCCATGTGTGCATACATACACTAATACATCCATCCACCCATGCATACATACATGCATGCATACATACCCTAATACATACTTGGTCAAATCCATGCATGCATGCATCCGTACATGTCTATCCATCCGTCCATCCATCCATGTGTGCATACATACACTAATACATCCATCCACCCATGCATACATACATGCATGCATACACACATACATGATCCATATCCAATCATTCATCAATGCATGCATAGATGCATACATACACACACATCTATCCAACCACCCATCGATCCAACCATCCATGCATGCATACACACACATGCATGATAATCCATCCATCCATCCATCCAACTGATTTCCACCGGTAAATGCAACCATTTGAACCATAAAAAATAACAAATTAAAAGAAAACAGAAAGCTAGAAAAAGAAGTTGAATCTATTTTTTAAAATAAAATAGGTAATTTTCTTGCATTTTTTAAAAATTTACATAATTCTAGAAATTAAAAAAATGGAAGAGTGGTTGACATCCACTCCCCAACCAGATCCCCAAAAAATTCCTTTAAAGTTCTGATTTTTCTATACTTTTTTCTGCTTTTCGCATGTTTTCCCCCCTCGTTATTTCACCCAAAATTACAGATTTGATTCTTAAAGATTGGAGAGGAGTGGTCAAAATCCACTCCCCAACTAGATCCCAAAAAATTCCTAAGGAAAAAAAAATAAAATCTAATTTTCTAGTTATTTATTTTTTATCCCCCCCCCCAAAAGAAAAAAAAAAAAAAGGTTGGGATTTGATTCACAGAAACTGGAGAGGAGTGATTGAATTTCTTCTTTTCAAATTTTTTCTGATTTTCGCAATTCCTGCCCACTGAGCCTTCGGTCCGTGATTTCTCCAGGAAATGGGATCTTCGATCCACCAGACCTAAATGGGAGGCGCTGAAATCCCCTATCTCTTACAGATCTAGAAGAAAGAATCCCAAAAAGCACATTTTTTTCCTTCTTTTGCATTTTCTGCAATTTATGCATGGTTGCACTGGGCGATATTTTGACCTATTAGCGATGATATCTTCAATACATGTGAAATTTGGAAACTCGTGAGGCCTGCCTGGTGATATTTTGGTGATATAATGCCATGTTGATATTTTATGAAATATCACCGATATATCAGTGACATATGGAAACGGAACAAAAGAATGGTGTTTTGGTATCACCTACCAGGCGATACCGATAATATCACTGATAATATTGATATTCTCGGCGATATTAGGAAGAATGCCTGCACTCAAGATGAGCTATTTGATACTTTAGCATATTGTGATGGTTGATATGCATGCACTTAGAAATTATATACATGGTATGAATTTATTCAAAATTAAATCTTTTCCTTACAAGGTCAGCTTTGTAGGTCCAGGGCCTTTTCAACTTGATCAGCTCTAGAGCCAGAGCTTAGGGGACTAGGGCTGGGCTAGGGCCATATCTGGTTCTTTGCCCCCTCTATATGGGATTTTAGCCTTGACTTCTTTGGTTCTAGTTAGGACTTCAATCATGGCTATAAAAAGAACATATGGAAGTTTAGAGATATCCTATTGAACAGGTTGAATGCATAAAATTTCCCTTTAGTTTCCTATGGTGGGTCTCTAATCTAGGAGAGATTCTTCTAGAGAATTAATCGTGTGACTTCTCTAGTACAAATTTTGTTGCGAGACATTAGCTGCACAATTCTTCTTAGTAGGGGGCACTGCTGTTTTGAATAACGCTTTGGCTTAGTCTCCCGCACCCAGTTCCTAGCTGTTTGTACATGCTAACCTTTTGAAACAGGTGCTTCCCCATTCTTGCACTCAAATCTGTGCTGCTTCGTTTTAAGTTCATGCAACCATATGGGAGACTCCACAAAATCTGACCCCTTTTCTATCTTCTTTGATCTCCTTTATTTCCTTCCCTTCTATGTTGTTCTTGTGTGTGGATTGAGCGAAGTTGGAAAACTTAAATGTGATTCTAATAGCCATTGGAATCTAGAAAATGATGAAAGGTATATTCCCTGTGCCACTATTTGATTGGAATTGAAGCCAAAACTTTTTCTAGCTTTGTTCTCCATTTGTTCTTTATTTCTTGAAGTCAATGACTATAGATATTCATTTCTTTATCGGCAAAATTTCAACCAATCAATGGCTTAAAACTTCATTGGCATTTTCACAATATATAGAATCCTAAACACCTATATTTTTGTGACCAGAATAAGGTATTCAGTAATGGTAATGGTGGCCATAAAGCCACCACCCCCCTTTTTTTTGGTGAAAAAAACCTGTTTTGGCACTGTAATGGACTGTTATGGGGCTGTTACGGGCCATTTTTTCCATAACTGGACCAGATGTTTTTCTTTTACTTTTCTTTTATTTTCTTTCTTTCGTTCTTTCTTTTTCTTTTTTCCTTTCTTTTTTTTTTTTTTTTTTGAGAAGTGATCACGTACAGGCAACGGTACCATGAGTTATGGTACTGTTCCATTTTTCCTGCCAAAATGCTACTTGTGTTGGACATCAGTAGCATGAAAAGGATAGGCTCCATTGAGAAGATCACCCTTTTAGAAAGGCTGATCCAATCACTAGGAGGACCACAACTTCATGTTGGATCAGACTATCGGTTGTCCACTGATTCCAACTGTGTGGCCCAACTGTTGAGTGCGATGGCCTGATTTTTGTCCCAGATGATCTGTGGTGGGCCCTACCCTTTCCATGGTATTGATGTTCTAAACAAATGGTATGTTAGCGGGAAAGATGGTACACTACTGCAACTGTGGTACCGTTGCCTGTATGCGATCACCGATCAGTTCTCTCTCTCTCTCTCTCTCTCTCTCTATATATATATATATATATATCTGTTTTTTTTTTTTTTTTAAATAATTATTATTTACCTTTTTATGCTCTTGGCATCTTGTGATTCCAATGGCATGTCAGTTAATTGCAACAAAGATTCAGAACTACAGTTTCTCTTGCTTGAGGAATTATACTGGATGCATAACCAAATAAGGACATCTATTACATGTTTAATGAATGATTTGGCAGTGATTTCCTTGTTTTTCTCTATGGCAGAGGAACTTAACCATGAGAAAATTGCTGCTCAGGCCATCTATAAGGAGCTGCATGAGGCAAATGAGGCAAATTTGCTTGAAGAAGAAGGTAGATTCAATATCCCTTCTCTACATTTGGATCAAGATCCATGCTTATCAAGAATTGATATGTTTATTCAAGCATTTTTCTCCTCATCAATTAAGGTTCAGGATTGAATTGGTTTGTTTCTTTTGTCGTTCCATTTCTTTTGCATTTTAGTTTTGCATAGTTTCATATCTACTCCAATAAATTCTCTCCAGTAAAAAATCTGGACTTTTGCTTAGGTCTTTGAAGTATCTGATTGATCATGATTCTGCATATTCCATTTAATATAGAAGTTCCCAGAGACATTAGAGGAATGTTCCCAATAAATACAGTTTGTTTGTTTTGTATATCTCTACTGTATTTACAAATTAATCCTGCGATACATATAATTCATAAGAATATGTAAGTGATTCAACATAACATCTCTTTCTTTTATCAAGGGTTCTACCAATTGATATGTTCGTACAAATAACTGAAATTCAATTTCTTGATTTGTATATTCAAATTTTGGAAACTTATTAAGTCCTTTCCTTAAGCCTTGATCAATTAACCTACAAAATCCATCAAATTGTGTTTCTCTAAATCCAGGTATTGTTGACATCCCCTCATTTCCATTCATAACATCTTAAGTTTCACGTTTAACAAAAAAAAATAAAATCCAATTGTTGGTTCACTGTTCATCTGGTGATTGAGATGGCACTTATTCTTTGATAGAGAGTTTTATGCAAAATTTGGTGCAATTATTTTGCATGAAGTTCTATGCATTTGAACAATTTTGATGCTTATATTCATTGTAACTGTTTTAAGTGTTTTGTTTGTGCCACTTTTTTTTTTTTTTTTTTCCAGTCAGGTCCTAGTTTTTGCTTCCATAAATAGAAAAAGAACATAATTTCATATATTCAGTAGCAGTTCCTGTTTTCTTCCCTCCATTTAAAAGCTTTAAGATTTGGTTTTATAGGTTCACAGCAGCCCTTTGCATGGCCATTTAGAAGTAGAAAAAAAAGAGTAAAGACTACCCATACACCTCCAAGATGATGCCCCTAATCATAGTCCCCACTCTCATTCACTAAATATGTGTCAAGAGAGAACCTTGGAATTCAATGCAAAATTCTCTAACTGCCCCTTGTCATCTTATTCCTGCTAAGAAGAAAAGAGAATCTAGAAAGTGAGCACCTTTTTATTTTTATCAACTGAATACATCTAGAGAGAACCTTGGAACTCACCTCTTCCAAATACCTTGTAGGACAACTGAATTGAAAATTCTCTACTTGCACCTTGTCATCTTATTCCTACTAAGAAGAATAGAGAATCAAGAAAGTGAGCACCTTTTTGTTTTTACCGAGTGAAACATCTCATACACATTAAATAAGTTGAATTGCTAAATTTCTCCTTACCAAGGTTATGAAAAGGGAAGCGGAGGTCGAAACTCTGCAGAGGGAACTCCAACTCATTGACTCTGCGGCCTGATTCTCTCTCCAGGCGCATCGCCATTATTCAAGCTCTTTCCCTAGAGGAAGAAGCTTCGTGGAGAATTAAGTCTAGAGCTAGATGGATTGCGGAGGGCGATAAGAATACGAAGTTCTTCCACAACATGGCTAATATGCATGCTCGCTCGAAGGCCATCCTCAGCATCTTCGATAAAGGGAGCAGAGTTGACGATAAAAGGGAGATCGAAGAACTCGCCATAGCCCATTTCAAAGATCTTCTATCGGCTGAGAATTGGGTAAGCCCGTGCTTGGACAACGCCCCCCTCCTTTCTCTGAACTTAGCCGATGCTGACCTGCTGGAAGCCCAATTTATTGATGAGGAGATTAAAGCAGTTGTTGATGCTTTGGGAGGAGACAAGTCGCTAGGCCTTGACGGCTTCCTGATTAGCTTCTTTCAGATCTTCTGGGAGTCGGTCCACCTTGACCTCCTCCTTTTCATCCAGGAATTTCATAATCAGGGAAAATTATCAAAGGGGCTCAGAGTGTCATTTATCTCTCTCATTCTCAAGGTGGCTGGAGCCAATTCTTTCTCCGAGTTCAGACTTATCAGTCTGATCGGGAGCCCCTACAAAATTCTATCCACTCGTCTCTCGAAAGTCATCGGAAATCTGATCTCGCGCATTCATAATGCTTTTATAAAGGGAAGACAGATTATGGATGGAGCACTGATCGCGAATGAAGTCCTCCATTCTTGTCACAGGACTAAATCTAAAGGCATTTTTTTTTTTGTAAGCTGGACGTGGCTAACGCCTATGATCATGTTGATTGGAATTTCTTGCACTATATGCTTGTCCAGATGGGCTTCGGGGTGAAGTGGAGAAAGTGGATTGCCGCCTGCATCGGTTCCGCTCACTTCTCAATCATCCTCAATGGTTCCCCCAAAGGATTCTTTAAAAGATCGAGAGGCCTGCGACAGGGTGATCCCCTTTCTCCTTTCCTTTTTTTGATAGTCGCTGAGACGCTCTCGGTTATGATTTCTCGTGGGCAAGAGCATGGTCTCCTGCCTGGGCTCCCCAATCCCCTTACTCACATCTAGTTTGCAAACGACACTCTCATCTTTTCGGAAGCTTCTGTGGACTGCATCGACAACCTCCTCACGACCCTGCGATGCTTCAAAGCGGTCTTTGGTTTGAAGATTAACATGTCCAAATTTAAGTTGCTGGGTATTAATGCCCCCTCTTTCGTTGTAGGCCTTTGCCGATTCTCTTGGCTGTCAGGTTGGGTTATTCCCCACCTCCTTTGTGGGTCTTCCTCTCTCTGTGGGACGGCCGCTTATATCCATGTGGGACAAGATCATTTCCAAATTCCACAAGTTCCTGATACTCATTAAAGCTGCTCTGTCTAGCCTCCCTCTCTATTTCATGTCGCTATTAAGGTGTCTCGGGCGGGTGCTCAAGGGTATTGATAAAATTAGAAGAGATTTTCTGTGGTTCGGTACAAAAAACCAGAAGAAATTTCCCTTACTTGACTGGAGCGAAGTCTGTAAGATATTCAGGGAAGGTGGGGCTAACGTGAAGAACCTGAAATCGATGAACTCCGCGTTGTTAGGGAAATGGGTCTGGAGACTAGCTACTGAAAAGGAGGCTTTGTGGGCGATGATCATCAAAGGAAAGTATGGCTCTTCTTATGGGGATTGGTGGCCTAAAGATTCGTCCTACTATAAGGCATCCCATATTTGGAAAGGGATCCTTAAAGTGAAAGACCCAGTTGTTCAGAACGGTTCTTTCGAGTTGGGCAATGGTGCCTCAATTCGATTTTGGGAAGACCCATGGATTGGGGAGAGGCCCCTTAAGTTCCAATTTCCTCTAATCTACCGGCTGTCCCCCAACAAAGACATTCCCATCATCAACTGCTACTCTTTCTCGTCTGCCCAAATTGTCTGGGACATCAGAACCTCTAGAAACCTCTTGGACAGCGAAGCTACGGAGTTTAAAGCCCTCATGGAGTGCATCCTAAGATCTGTCCCCCACGGTAATCATCCTGATAGGCTTGTCTGGCTGTTAGAGAAATCGGGCCTCTTTTCCATTAAGTCCCTCTATGCTGTTTCGTGTCCAGTGCTTCATCACGTGCAAGAGGCTTCTCCGTTCATTTGGAAGTACCCGATCCCTCCTAAGTTTATTTGCTTTGCTTGGCTAGCGGGTCGTAATAGAATTCTGACGGTTGATAATCTGATCAAGCGAGGCATGCAAATTGTGAACATTTGTTCATGCTGTATGGATGAAGCTGAATCGGTTAACCATCTGTTGATTTACTGCCCCTTTATGTCTAAGATTTGGGTCGACTTCTGTCAGATTTTTTCTGTGTTCTGGTGTGTTCCTGGATTGGCCGCTACCTTGCTCTCTTTTTGGAATGGGCTCAAATTAGGGAAGATCAAGTCAATCATTTGGTGCATGGCCATTATTGCTATCTGGTGGGCCGTCTGGGAGGAAAGGAACGATCGCTGTTTTAATGATGTCTCTTCGTCTGTTTCGGTGGTCGGTTCTACGGCTAAAAAGCTACTGATTGAATGGGCTTCTAATGTAAACGATCTTAAATCTTTTGATTTTAGTTTTCTAGGCTGTTAGGGGTTGTCTGCTATCTCAGCAGCTTTGCCCCTCTTTCCTTTGCTTTGTTGCTTTCCCTTTGTTTCTTTCGTCTCTGTTGGTTCTCCTCTCTTCCTTTTAATGAAGTTTCAGCTGCTTTTGAAAAAAAATTTCTCCTTACCAAGGGCACTGGATCACAAATGATGGTTGGTCTAACCCTCTACTTCTCAATAAATGAATACATAAAATAAGCATGAACCAAATGAGTAATGATATTCCTTTTCTTTTGTTGAATTCCTCAACGGCGGCCAGCTGAAGTTTATCATCTGCAATGGTTTCAAATTTGGGTATTTCCAAAAAAAGTTGGCTGGGTTTGGAGTCCATAATAACCGGTTGAAGAGGGTTAAAAGAGGACCAGTAGACACCTTAACTCGGATCACTAATCTTCCTTATGACCTAGAGGGATGAGTGCACATATGCTTTCCCATGGTCACCCCTTTGTCCCTCCCGTGTCAGTAAAGGAATATTGCATGCTAATCTGTTTTTTTAATCATTATTCACTTGTGAGTGGATGAATATAAATAGTCATGGGAAAACATTATTGAGTTTACTACAATTCTATACCTTTGGGAAATGTTAGCTTTTGGGGTATCTCAATTTTTTAGAAAACGAATTTACAGTAATTGCTAAGTGGAAAAGCATTTTGGAAGTGTTGGGTATTTTTTAGGGCATTTTGGAAATTTCTCTTCTTTCTTACTTTTTTTTTTTTTGAAAGATAACAAGAAACTTTCATAGATGGGGGTGCTGAGGAAGCACCACGAAGAAAAACAAAACACAACCGAACAAAAACACAACTAATAATTACAAAATTTTCCCCAACCCTTAGCCAAGTCCCATTCAATAATGAAAAGCCAAAGAAGACTAGCAACCCAATTTGCACTCCTACATTCGTTTTAGAAGCATCTCCCATTCATTTCTCCCTAAATTGACCATAAACCGGTGAGCAAGCAAAGCCTCCAAATGTTGGCATATTTACTCCAGAGGACTATCCCGTGCCAAGCTGATAAGATGTCACCCACCTCAAGTGGCATGGACCAATCCATATTGAACCTACCCAGAACAGAGGCCCAAACACATCTTGTGAATGGGCAATGGATGAAGAGATGATTAACCGTCTTGATGTTGGACAATACACATAGAGCACATATTTGGGATAGCAATAGATTGCTTTTGTAGATTGTTGATTGTTAAGACTCTTTTTCTCCCAACTAGTCAACCAAAGGCTCCAACCTTAGCCCCCCCCAATGCCTAACATGGCTCATCTTCCCCACACCCACCCCACCACTTGAAATAGTAAGGTAGAAAGATTTAACCCAAAAAGTACCCGATTTATCCTTGAGCCACACCAAGCTATCACCTTTGTTGTCCAAGGGACAACAGAGATGTAGGCCTTCCAGAAGGGCTATGTACTCAATGTCGTCGTCCCAAAGATATTGCCGATGAGGCGGAGCCCACTCCACATTGCACATAGCACTTCCAACCAAGACGTCATGTTTCGAGGCAAGGAAAGCAATCTTCGGGAACCTAATATGATAAGGCAGATTGCCCATCCATATATCTTCCTAGAATCGGATCTTCCTCCCATTTCCCACTTAAATTTCATTTTATTCTTTTATCATGGCTGTCTCATCTCATTAGAAGCTGGTGGGATTGATCTTTTCTTTATGAGAAAAGTCATTGAAAGGCTGTTGGGTCTTGAACTTTCTTTATTATGCCTTGAAAAGATGCCAAAAGAACTTTTTGGTATTTTATAGATTCTGGCTAAAAATTCTAGTTATATTTCTGTTTTATGTCTACTCAAACTTCTTTTCATGCTCTTTTTGCAGATATGCATGTATTCGACTGCAAGCCACTGACAGATCCTTTGCATTTGGTAATGTTTGAATAATGATATTATTTAGATTGATTACACTGTTCAGACATTTGATAACATGAACATTTTGATTTCTTTTGATGTTGAGAATATATGACTCGTTGAAGTTCACTCTGAAAATATTCTACCTTGAATGGTTACTGTTTGCAACTTCTCGCTCTCCTTACTATCTATAACATAAATATTATCCCATCTTCCCTCAATGGAGCTATTTGGTACCTCATATACTCACAAGTTCTGTTTCTCTATTTTATCTCTGATGATCCTTTTAGAGGTGAATATTGTTCTAAATTCTGATTAACCTCTCATAGGAACGATTATTTGTTGGTAATCCTAGGTTCAGCATTGATCCCTTGTATCAATCCTAATGCCATGGATCACATGGATTGAATGTATATATTAGATGGAAAATAAGGTCTATATGAAAAGGGCACTAGTATCAGACAGTGTTATTATTGCAATTATAGGGTAGAGATTTGAGGTGTTCGTCAAGAGGTTATTGCTTCCAAGTTCCAACATATTTGGTTCTTATCCAAACCGCCAGCATTTTGGGGTCAAAGTTGCTGTCATACTTGTAGGCATCATGGGACCTATCATATGTGCTGTTGTAGCAATCTGTTGCCATTACTGGTAACCTTTAGGTCCAATGATCATTGTCTTTCTTATACTATGTAAAAAGCTTCGCACTGACTTTAGATGATTGATTCTATGGAGTGGAACTGTGATGCATGTACTATGATACACAATGAGCAGGTTTATTTATTTATTTATTTATTATTATCGGCAATTTTATTGAAAAAACAAAAGCGCCAAGATGGCGCGAGCTACAAAACAATGGAAACAAAAGAAAATCTGAAAAGAGACGTAAGACACTAGAATCCACTGGCTTTAAAGACGAGGCCCGCTCAACAACAACAAGTGTTGCTATGTTGGACACCTCGATTGCCAGTTTGCTTGTATTCCGGGAGCATCTACCATTTCTTTCTCCTCACAAAGTCCAAAGACCGGCTAATAATGCCAATCTCCACCAACCCCCTTTATCCTTCCTTAGCCCGACTCCATGCCAAGCCAAGAATATGCTCCCAACAGATTCCGGAATCGCCCACGAGATATTGAAGGTACTGATAATTGTCTATCCTCCAAATTATTCAGGCATATGAACAATGAATGAAAAGATGGTCAATAGATTCTGCCTCCGCCATGAACATAACACAGACATTGGGAAGCACCATGGACTTTTGCTGAGGGTTATCCACCATCAACATGTTTAGTATTACTTTCATCTTACGCTAAATTCCACTAGTGGGTATGGTAGGTGCAATGCATTTAGGGAGGGAGGGAGGGAGGGGCTGCAGGCTAAACGCGCGTGCGCACACACAGATTATGGGTGAATATGGGCTACTCACATATGCCCTTGGAGTAAGTAAATACAGGTTACTCACATAAAAATTAGCATGGTACAATCAGAAATGCCCCTGGAGTGGGTAAAATCAGCACCAATCATGGGCAGGGTGGGTAAAATCTGAACTGTTAAGCATGCATAGACATTCAGTAAAATCTGAACTGTTAGGCATGCCTGGACGTTCGTATGATCTAATTACCTTTCTCAATGTTAGAAATTCCTTTCCAATTTCCTTTTGCAATCCATAGTTCTGACACTACGAAGTCTTGTTCATGGGTAAAATTGTCCCTGGCTATGCCCATTATATGTATTAGAGAAAAATTGTTCAATGAATAACACGTGAATCCTTTTTCCAATAGCAAGGTGCCTTTTGATTTGATCAAACTATGATTCTTCTGACCCAATGCATGTCTTTGTCCATGCTATTCATATTGTTGAATGATGTCCGCAGTGTCTATCTTCACTTTCCCCTTTACTGCATATACACTTTAATGTGTCTTTTATGTTTATGATGCAGGTATGTTGCAATGCATGTAAGAAACCAATCAAAGCCAGCCAGTTTGCAGCTCATGCAGGTTAGGGCTTCTATTTTGTTGTAGTTTTTAGACACTTTTGTTACACTGATTACTGCTTATACCTTGAACACCGTTATTGAAATTCCTGCTGTTACTGAGTACTACACATGGTGTACAATAGTGCTGATCCTCTCAAGCAGTCTTTTTAATTGGAGAAATGATCAGATACAGCAGCTATACTCGAAATTATGATACTGACATTGGTCCCCCCTGACTCGACCCCCATTGGATGGATCGACTCCCATTGGTACACTGAGTCATACCATTGGCTGTCCATTGATTTTGATGTTGTGTCCCATTTAATAAGTGGATCGACCTGATTCTCATATCGGGTGATCATCATGGTGGGGCCCACTTTTTGCATGGATTTGATATTCTACACATAGACATGTTGGTGGGAAAAATTGCTGTCATAATTCATGAATTCTGATACAGCCATTGTATCTGATCACTTCCCTTTTAATTGCTCTTTGTATACCCACTTTCCATATTAATTTGGCAATACCTCTATCTAACAGGCCCAAGCATTGTGGTTCCCTGAGAGTGGTTGAGTGCCTGCATTTCTACTTGCTCAAGTGGGCCAAACCATAGGAAACAGTTGAGAGGTTCTGTGGGGGGCCCACCATATTGTTTATATGCCATCCTAACCGTTCATTGTGTGCACCCCATGTGGATGAAGGGACAACCCTAAAATCTAGCCATTAAAAAACTTAGGTGTTCTGCACCACACGATTTAGTGGTTGTGATGCATGATATCACATTGTTCCTGGTGGTGTGGCCCACATGTTTTTGACAGGGTGCCTCTAATGCATGGTTTGGATGTCTGACACATCATAGTGGGCCCCACTCCAAGTAGAATATATGGTATAGTTTCCATTATTGCATTAGAACCAAGCTATATAAAAGCGGTTACGTAAAGGCCATTACGTAAAGGTGAAGTGGCCACCATTACTTGTTATGGGGTTATAACGGCTGTTACAGAAAAAAGAAAACAACAACCTGTAACGGTACCATAACGGCTGTTACGGGACCAATACAGGTCTTTTTAAAAAGAAAAGGAAAAAAAAGTAGAGGTTGTAACGGCCCGTATCGTAATGGTAATGGTGGTGACCGTTACGACCACCATTACCGTTACAGAAATACCTTGATTAGAACCCTTATGGTCGGCACTGGATTGAGGGAGGGAGGGAGGGTTCTCATTGTTTTGCATTATATTTGCTACTTGCCGCATTATTTTCTTTCCAAGACCAAAATATTCAAAATTTGGTGGATGGTGCTGCATGAAGTGACGTCTTTTGTTTTTTTCAGACCGCTGTAGGTCACTGAATTCTAAAGAAGATATTGTCTTGGGGCTTGATGGTGGTACTGGGCATAAGAAGCCTCCAAGGAAAGGGAGGAAAAAGTTGCAAACATCCCATGATGGTATCCTTTTCTTTAAGTTGTTGATGGGTATTTCGTTACTTTTATTTCTTTCTATATTCCTTGCTAAGTAGACTAGGTTTAGATATGCAGTTTCTGGTTACTGATGAAATTGTGGTTGATGAAACTGATATTCTTACATTTCTTGTTTTATCGGGGCTATTTTAACATATTGAGTTGTGGATTGGAGTGCCCACCACGGTGTAAAAGTTTCCATCCTGATCACAGGCATTGGACCAGCTGAGAGCTTGGGGGGTTTTGGGGCTGTCTTCATGATGATAAGAAACATATTATCTTATTTTGGGCTTCCTAAGGTTAGCCATTTCAAAATCTTGGCAAAGCCAGTTACATTGGTTTTGGAGGGAAGTGATATAATTAGTATGCGAGACTCAGCCAAATTGACAGAATTAAAAGAAAAAAGAAATTACAAAAATGTTCGTATTTTCTTTCGCTCTTTAAAATGCCAGTAAAGGTGGTTTAAAAGATTAAAAAAGATAAAGAAATTGTTGGGTGAGATCGTAGGAACTGAATATGATTGCTGGTGGGTCGTGGTTTGGGCGATTTACTTTTCCACAACAGCATGGTGAACGAATATTGGGCCAGCCTTGCTTCTACTTGCCAGAAATAAACTCTGATTGATGCAGTTCAAATACAACCCTGATTGACGCGGTTCAAAATCCAAATAAAAGCTTAGTCAATGTATTTTCTGAAAATGGAATAGAGGAAACCAAAATACATCACTTGGAGATGCCATTGGGATGTTTGCCTGCTGCCCAGAAAACTGTTACTTTCAGACCTTTTAAATTTTTTTTTTTTTTATTTACCACTGTTTCTGTACTCTGGGAACTTCTAGTGTTTTTCTTTTGGTTCTGCTTACCAGAATGACATGAAATTTAGCGGGACAAAATGGACTCATCCAAAATTTTCCAGAGTAATTTTTAGTTTAATTCTTTAACCGGAAGTACCACAAACATTGCAATCAATATAGAATATAAATTTAAAACTGCAGGAAATGAAAGGATTCTCTTACGTAGCTGATGAGATGTACAATTTTCTGATCCTCGCTAGTGGCAAAAGGTTGCTGCATGTCCTACTTATCTGTGTATTCGAGAATTTAAGGTGACTAATTGCCGCCTATTCTCGAGAGGATAAGGCAGAGGCAGGCAACTTGCACCCCCAAAGGCATGAACAAGACGAGCTTCTCACAGAGGTAGAACCAGTCAACCTTGTTGGGCATTTTGGCTTCATAGCTACTAACCTTCTCATGTAGTGTTCTAAGTATTGCCTTATCAATATCGCTACATGTATCGATGACCGGGGATACAGAAACTTGTATCAATGTCACTAATACCCAGTAAAAATATCGCCAACTGAGGGAAACAATGGGAGAAAGGTGGATTTTTTTAGTGAAACTTCAGGAGATGTTATAATACACATCTATACATATTTAAGAATCAATAAATTGCAAAAAAATGGCCATATGTAATAAGTTTCCATTTAATAGGTGCCTAAACCATGCACTGTCGGAAAAAAAAAAAGACTGCATAACCAAAATGAGTTCATATTATTCAAATATCATACAATTCAAGTAATAAAACACAAACAATACATCTGAATCTGTAGATGGGGATGATATACTACGTCAGAACCAAATATGGATGGCCCAACTGGAACACAGAACCTATGGAGGAGCAAAAAGTAACAGTGTGACGCTGCTTATTTACTTTTTAGATAGTCCCAACTTTTAATTAGTTGACATTTGTTTGTTGAGCTAGTTGGATCATATGTTCATTGTGATTTTTTGGATTATAACCCATCTATTGTGGGCCCTATGATTGAGAAAATCTGTCGTGTGATGTCCACCAGCCTAAAGGTTTGGTCAGTGCTTTCAATATCAATATTGATGCATGCATTGCACCCATGGGATATGGTATGGAACATATCTGTATCACATAAAAATATTGCATCTATTAGGGAATGTAGCATTGTCTGGGGAAAACATTAGGAAAATGATGGAATTTTCAATGAAACTTCATATCTTAAAAGAGATGTGATTACACACTTAGAACTAAATACGTTACAAAAAACATGAATGCATAATAAGTTTTCTTTTCTGTAGGGTCCTAAACTATGTGTTGTCTAACAGAAGTGATGCAATTATTATAGAAAGTGTATTTGTATATCTTATTTCCCCCATTTCTTTTTGTGTGTGTATAGTTTGTATTTATATTTACACACACACACAAGTTATGACTTATGAGGGGTGTGGGGTTGTACAAACACAAAACCCTAACCATTTTCCCTCTTTTCACTCTTCTTTTCCTCACCTCTTCTTCTTTTCATTTGATTCTTCTACAATCTTCATCTACTTGGTATCTAAGCATTGTTTTTATTGCGGGTTTGATTAGAGCTATCGGAGACTGCTGATGTTAGTGTCCATACAGCTGACGTTAGCAATTGTACTATCCGTACAGACTTGTGACCCAAGAAGGGGATGGGTTGATAGATCTTGATTTTAGAAGATTTATGGTGATTTTTTGTGGATTTTTCTGGAATTGTTTAAGGTGTGTTTTGAGTCCCACAAGGTATGTTTCAGAAACGGCTCATTTGGAGTTTTCCTATCATTTCTTCCAATCGAAGGGACTTCTTTGAGAAATTTCTCCACATGGTTGGTCGGATTCAATGTCATTGACCATACATACATGAGTTTTACTTAATCATTGACTTTTTAGCATGTGCAGTTCCACTGTTTTGGGCCATTTTTCGAAGGAAAACGATGGTTGTTTTGAGGGATTCCATGTGTCGAACATACATCTGACCTTGTTTTGCTCTATCTTTGTTGAGATTCAGGTTTGTTGTATGAAGGTTCCAGATTTCTGAGTTGTTTAGGTTGTTGACTATCCACAAAAAGATGGGCGTATATGGCATCTTGTTGTGGATTGCTTGGTTGATTTTCTTTTATATATCTGGTGATTATCAACCCTCTCTGCTACTCTAGTATGGACGATAAGCTCACTTTTGGAGCTATTATGGGGCCCTCTGAGTCTTACACCTTGTTGATTACCACCGTTAAGTTAAATGGGAACAATTGTTTACAATGGGCTCAATCGGGCAAGCCATTTCTAGGTGGAAGGGAGAGACTTTCCTATATCTTGGACGACCCAATCGATTCTATAGATGAACGTTTTAAAACCTTGACTAATGAGAATTGTCAGGTCATGACCTGGCTTCTAAACAACATGAAGGCTACCATTAGTAACTCTGTTATGTTTTTGACATCAACTAAAATGATATGAGATACTATTTGGGGCATGTATTTAGAAGATCGCAATATGTCCAGAGTGTATAAGTTGATTTTAGATGTATGTAAGCTTCAAAAAGATGCTAGAAGCCTGAAGGAGTATTTCACTATTTGATGTGGTATGTGGGATGAGCTAGATATGTACCATCCTCTTCCTTCTAACTGTACTCATGACCATGAACTCATTCAACAATAATGTGAAGAGACTCGAATTATGCAATTCCTCTCCAGATGAAATTCAAAATACCAAAGTGTGCGCCGTCAGGTCATCGCTATGTAGCCCTTTCCTTCACTTCCAGTGGTCGATGCTTTTGTTCAAAGAGTTGATGTCTATCTTCTACTATTGTGCCTACTGTTAGATTTGCATACATAGCTATAGGTCTTACTTTTCCCGGTTTTAGTTCTAAGGCTCCTTGTTGGAGCTCCCTGAGTAGTAGTCGTCCTCCTGGTTATGGTGGTCGAGGCAGGGGTTGAGCTCTTGATAGAGGCATTCGTGGTAACCGTGCTTTTGGTAGTCGTGGTCATGATGGGTCTCTTCATTCTTGTACTCGTTGTGGTATTACTAATTATACAGTTGATCAATGTTGGGATATTGTTGGCTGACCTTCGTGGGCAGGCTCTTGTATGACTGGTACAATGTCATCTGATTATCAGAAGACTCGTTTGGTGTCTTCAACATTATCCTATGGCATGTTTGCTTCAGGCCAGTCTATCACTATATCCAAAGAGGCATATGATGCTTTAATGCAACGTCGTACTCAAGATGTGAGTTCTACTTCTAGTGCTAGCTTAGCTCAGTCAAGTCCTGTTCTCCATGTGTCCTCTTCATCTCCCTCTTGGGTCAGACTTTGGGGCCACATCTATGGCATGTTTGCTTCAGGCCATTCTGTCACTATATCCAGAGAGGCATATAATGCTTTAATGCAATGTCAATGCGTCATACTGAAGATGTGAGTTCTACTTCTAGTGGTAGCTTAGGTCAGTCAGGTACTACTTTCCTTGTGTCCTCTTCATCTCTCTCCTGGGTCAAACTTTGGGGCCACGTCTCACATGATTGGTAAGCTCCATCTTTTTAACTCATCAAAATTCTAGTCAGTCTAGTTTTGTTATGGTCACAAATGGTAATGTATCTTCCATCTCTGGGACTAGGTCCATCACCCTTTCCCACCATGCAATTATCTTTTGCTCTGCATGTTTCTTTCAATTGAATCTATTGTTGGTTAGTTCTCTTACTAAGTTATTAAATTGCTTTATAACATTCTTTCCTTCTCATTGTATCTTTTAGGACCTCTAGACGAATCAGATTATTGGTGGGGGCTTTGAATGTGCTGAGGTTTACTTCCCTCGATGATACTCATGCGAGCCCTATGAGCGCTTTGTCCCTCGATAGAGAGTCTGTGTCTAAATGGCACAATCATTTGGGAAATTTGTCTTTATCAAGACTAAAACTCATCCTTCCTTATATTATTGTTCTTAAACCATTATGTTGTGATACTTGTGAATTTTCTAAGCATCATAGAGCCGTGTTTCATCCCAATACAATTGGAAGGAAGCCCAAACCTTTTGAATTAGTTCATTCTGATGTATTGTTGGCAACCCCAAGTGTAGGGTCGCGATGTAGTAATAACTAGGTGAGAACGAGGTTAAATCCACAGGGAATGGGGAACACGGTTTCGAACTAATCTAAATCTAACTTTGTTATCTGGGTTTTTAATCTAGCGATGAAGAAAAATGTTTTAATTGATAGATACAAAAGACAAGGATCCAGGAATCCACCTGTAACAATCTCAATATTCAATCTACTTGATTCAACGATAACTCGATTGGAATCGAAGTCCTATCCTATTCAATCGGATGATGGAACATTTAAAACATAATGGTATTTTTAAACTTTTCATTAGTTTAGTTCCCAAATATCCATCTAATTGCAATGATCATAGGGAATTCAATAATCTACCATGCCCATAGACGATTGTGAACAACGACTTTTACAGATCACATAATTCCAAAGCCAATAAGATAATATCAAAAGCTTTCACAGCATCTACTGTAATTTTAGTCACAATAAATCATAGAAAACTGGAAATATATCTTTATTTAAACTAAAACTCAATGGAAATTCAAAATATACTTAAATCTAGTGTTCGTGTTGTCGAAAGAAAATCAATATTATCGTCGATAATTTTGGTATCGCTGAACTTGCGATACCGAAAACCCAGAATTTTGTTTGTCTTCCAAATATTGGCGATATGTCGTCGATAATGTCGGTGAGAACAAAAATATCGACAATCCAACCATAATATCCGAGTTGTTGATCTACGTATATAGTTTTAATTTTTTTTTTTTTTTTAAAAAAAACGAAAGATCTTAGATTAGATCGAGAGAACCACATAGAGACGTACTACGGAGGGAGAATCGAATGAGGTGATTCAAATACTTACAGAGGGAGAATCGAATCGAGAGATTTCTGCGATTGCGGATGAAAGCTTGCGTCGAGTTAGGGCTTGAAAAGAGGGACCCTCCACCGAAAACCTTATCTTTTTACTTTACTTTTTTCTTTTTCTAAAATGTATGCTTTACACTGTTAAAAAGCATAGGTCACCACCATTTTATATCGAAACAAAACAAACAGTGTATATAACTTTTAAGTTAATTTTATAGTGTGAGTTTTACAGCACTTAATAAAACTGATTCACCACCATTTTAAAGTGGGCTGACCAAGATGGTGCAGCCGTTGCTATGGGCCCACCTGGATGTATGTATTCTATATCCACGTTACCCATCCGTTTTTCTAGAACATTTTAGGGAAAAAATGCAGAAGATCCAAATCTCAAGTGGACCATACAACAATGGTGATCAAATGCCATACCATTAGAAACTTCCTAGGGCCCATGATGGGGACATCACGCCCACACGCGCACGCACACCGCCCCCTAAGCACATACGGAAGGAGAGGGAGGGCCCCACTGTCGATCTGGCTCGATGACGACGTCCAGGGAGGGCCTTCTAGTTAGAAGACAGAGTTTTGATTCATTAGAGTGGGCCCATTAATCAAGTAAAGCCCACCATGGGATCTCATGATCGGGGTCTACTAGTTGGATTAAGTTCATATTTTAGTTTTTATTTATTTATGTTATTTAGAACGTCATGAACGCTTTAGATTTTTTTTGATTGGTTTTTATTTTGGTTTACTTCATCGCCAAGTAATAGGTTGCACACATGGCGCGAGTTTTGGGGGATATGGTTTTCTTATAAATAGGCACCCCTTGTAGTTATTTTGATTCATTAAAGTTTAATAAAAATTCCCGCAAGTTTTCTTCTACTCTCTGAGTTTCTGAGTTGTGGAAAAAATCAAGTGAGTGCGAAGCCCTCCTTTTTCGAAGAGCTAACTACCGTGGTGCGAAGCCACATCTATCCCCATCCGCCCTTACTCTCTTCCATCCATATATCTTACCTTCTACAGCCATCCTCGCATCGAATCCATCAGTTTTGCAGCGGATCTTCTCCCTACAGCCAGTTTCCAGAATCTGGCCCTGCAGGAGGGCTGAAACTTCGGTGGCGCATTGCGCACTGCCCGTAGCTCGGATCACCCTGAAACTTTGGGGTTTTGGAGCCCACCCCTAGCTGATCAGGGCCAAGGAATTGGTTTTCGGGTGTGGGACCCGCTCGCACGTGCGACCAGGCTAGTGCGCACGTGCGTCAGGCCCTGGCCTTGGCCCGTTGTCCGCTCGCGGGATGTCTCCCGATTCAGGTTTTCTCTTATTTCCCCCTTTTCATACGTATTTTCATAAACCCTAACTCTAGATTTCATTACCCTTAATTTTATTTGCCATTTTTTTCACCCTAGGGTTCCTTGAGTTGAAATTAGTGAATCCCTTGGATTAGGGACTGATTATTGTGCACGTGCGGATGATTATTTCTTATCTTTGAGTATCATTTGGTTAATAATTTTTATTGATCCAACCCTAACATGTGTAGGCCTGGACCCACATAGATTCCCCTTAATTGAATGTTTGGACTTTCATGTGGGATATGGAATTTATGTAATTGTTTCTGAATTAATGTGATCTTAAGCCTGAAATCTTGCACATCATATTTGAATTTCATGTCCTGCGTCAAATTTGGTATCAGAGCTTAGGGTTCTTATAGGTGAATACATTACATGTTAGGGTTAGTTTGTTTGAGTCCTTCATGCATCCAGTTCATCACACATAGCTGTTAAACGTTCGTAACCCCTGATTTTAGTTGCTGAAATTTTTGTTAGCAAGAAGTTAGCAATTCACATTGCTGTAACTTTCTGTTATTCCCTTATTTCGACAACTATGTTGCTAGATTTTAGTAGCACTGCGTTGTTTCCCTCATATAGAGTCTCATAGGATCATTTAGTCCTATTTAGTTGCATATAGTCATTATAGAAAGTCTTTAGGTGGAGTTAGCAAGTGTATGCCCACACGTACGGGTCATGGTTTTAGCTTGCACCCTACACTAAAAATGAAGTAACTGCTAGAGTCATTAAACAAACTGTCCCAACATATCTAGTCTTTGGGTAAGCACTGGGAACAACATATAGACTGATCAATTTGATGTGCGCATTACCCAACTAAAGGCCTTCGCCAGGACAAACCCAACTGTTGGGGTGGATGTCCAATCTCGAGCAGGTGTCCAGGAGGATAGACCAATGAATGGAGTTGGTCAAGGAATCAGTTATGGGCGTGCACCCACCCCACGAGGGACATCAAGACCACTATTTTGAGGGGTACAACACGTGCAACCTTGTGGCTGGAGAGAGTGTACCAGAGGCTAGTGTAGAGTTACCCACTGAGGCCATTCCAGTAGTGGATGAGTTTCGTGATGTCTGTCCTGATGATCTACCGGATGAGTCTCTCCCTAGGAGGGATATAGAGCACACCAGAACATGGGACACCGTAATACCTACAGCGGAGTTTACGTTTAATAGTTCAGTCGATAGATCCACAGGTCTTAGTCCTTATGAAGTCGTTACTGGTTATAGACCTGAAAAACCTATTGATCTTATCCCTATGTCACGGTCCCATAGGTCGTCAGAGCCTGTAGAGTCTTTTGTGCATCACATTCATTCATGGCATCAAGAAATCAGGCAGAAGATCACTACTAGTAATGAACATTACAAATTTTCTATAGACTAGAATAAATGTTTTAAGGAATTCAATGTAAGGGAATTTGTGATGGTCCGCATCAGGCCCCAGCGGTATCCTCCGGAGGCTGTTCGTAAGTTACACACGTAGCGTTGGACCCTTTAAAATTATAAAACAAAATGGTCTCAATGCGTATGTGGCAAATCTTCCACCCTCCATGGGAATTAGTTCCACATTAAATGTGGAGGATCTAGTTGCATTTTAAGGGGCTATTGATGCATTATCTAGCCTTTCGCCTAACCATCCTGATTCTTCAGACCTTTCCCTTGATCTATGGCCTCCTCCCGGCCTCTACCTCCCATACCTATCCTTCCCGCCCATTTTCCACCTCCCATACCTACCCGTCCCGACCCATTTTCCCAACCTCTACCTCCCATACCTACCCTACCCGACCCATTTTTCCATCCTCTACGTCCCATACCTACCTGTCCCTGCCCATTTTCCCAGCCTCTTACCTCCCATACCTACTCTTCCCTGCATTTTTTTACAGCCTACCTCCCATACCTAGCCTCCACACACCTAGAGAGGAAATAGAGGATATCCTGGACCATCAGATAGTTTCAATGTCGAACGACGGGTTTCAGAAGTACCTGGTTAAATGGAAGTCACGTCCAGCTTCAGACAACACGTGGTTCACTGAGGAGAAGCTTCAGAGACTTGATCCTGACATCCTGGAGCGGTTCAGGAGTTTATTTCGCCAGTGGCGAAAATTTTCGCAGTCGGGGAGAATTGATGGGAACATCACGCGCACGCACACCGCCCTCTACGCACGTATGGAAGGAGAGGGAGGGCCTTACTGTCGATCTGACTCGATGACGACATCCAAGGAGGGCCTCCTAGTTAGAAGACAGAGTTTTGGTTCATTAGAGTGGGCCCGTTAATCAAGTAAAGCCCATCATGGGATCTCATGATCAGGGTCCACTAGTTGGATTAAGTTCATATTTTAGGTTTTATTTATTTATGTTATTTAGAACATCATGAACGCTTTAGATTTTTTTGATTGGTTTTTATTTTGGTTTACTTCATCGCCAAGTAATAGTTGCGCACATGGCGCGAGTTTTGGGGGATAGGGTTTTCTTATAAATAGGCACCCCTTGTAGTTATTTGGATTCATTGAAGTTCAATAAAAATTCCTGCAAGTTTTCTTCTACTCTCTAAGTTTCTGAGTTGTGGAAAAAATAAAGTGGGTGCGAAGCCCTCTCTTTTCGAAGGGCTAACTATCGTGGTGTGAAGCCACATCTATCCCTATCCGCTCGTACCCTCTTCCATCCATATATCTTACCTTCTACAGCCATCCTCGATTCGAATCCATCAGCTTTGTAGCAAATCTTCTCCTTATAGTCTGTTTCCAGAATCTGGCCCTGTAAGAGGACTAAAACTTCGGTGGAGCACCGCGCACAGCCCATAGCTCGGATCACCCTGAAACTTTGGGGGTTTGGAGCCCACCCCTGGCCGACCATGGGCAAGGAATCGGTTTCCGGGTGTAGGACCTGCTCGCAGGTGCGGCCAGGCTAGTGCGCACGTGTGTCAGGCCCTGGCCCGCTGTCCGCTCGTGGGATTTGTCTACCGGTTCAGGTTTTCTCTTATTTTCCCTTTTTCATACCTATTTTCATAAACCCTAACCCTAGATTGCATTACCCTTAATTTATTTGCCATTTTTTTCACCCTAGGGTTCCTTAAGTTGAAATTAGTGAATTCCTTAGATTAGGGACTGATTACTGTGCACATGTGGATGATTATTTCTTATCTTTGAGTATCGTTTGGTTCATAATTTTTATTGATCCAGCCCTAACATGTGTAGGCCTAGACCCACATAGATTCTCCTTAATTGAATGTTTGGACTTTCATGTGGGATATGAAATTTGTGTAATTGTTTTTGAACTAACGTGATTTTAAGCCTGAAATCTCGCACATCATATTTGAATTTCATGTCCTGCATCAGCCCACCATAATGATTCCATAATGTTTAGACACCTAAACGTAGATGGAGGGAAAAAACAAATATCAGCTTGATCCAAAACTTTTGTGGCCCGTTAATGGTCAATCACCATTGTTTCATAGGTCCACTCGAGAATTGAATCTGCTTCATTTTTAAGCACGTGGTAAAAGGATATTGCAAAATGGATATATAGAATACATGAGGGTATCCCATATCGGTTACGTATCGGCCGTAACGGCTGATACGTATTGGTAACGGTGGTACCCGTTACGCAATTCGGGGTTGTATCGGCCGTTCCCTTTTTTTGTACCCGTATCGGCCGATACGTGCCCGTTACGGGCGTAACGGCCGTTATTGACTCTTAACGGCTGTTACGGGCAAAAAAAAAAAAAAAAGAAAAAAAAATACATACCTTTTCTTTATTTCTTCTTCTTCTTCTTCTTCTTCTTCTTCTTCTTCTTCTTCTTCTTCTCTCTCTCTCTCTCTCTCTCTCTCTCTCTCTCTCTCTCCTTTCCCTCTTTTCTTTTCGGTTTCCCTCTCTTCTTTTTCATTTCCGGCATCGAATACGGAATGGACCGCGTGGTGTGAGTCGCGTCTCATCGCGCTTCTACCCGTAGCTTCTTTCTTCTTCTTCTTCTTCTTCTCTCTCTCTCTCTCTCTCTCTCTCTCTCTCTCTTTCCCTCTTTTCTTTTGGTTTCCCTCTCTCTCTCTCTCTTTTTTTTCATTTCAACAGAGAAATCGGAATGGACTGACAGCCACGCACTTATTATTATATTATTTTGTATTCTGCGGTGCATGCTGAACAGTGCACTTGCACTGTTTTGTTACACGGTCCGCTATAATGTTTATTTTCCATCTAACCTATTAATTAAGTTACACTGACGTGGATGAAGGGAAAACACACATGTTAGCTTGATCGAAAACTTTTGTAGCCCCCAATAAATTTTTAATGGTGGACGTTTAATTATTGTTGTTTCTTATGCCGCGGTCCACCTGAGCTTTGGATCTGCCTCATTTTTGGGCTCATGCCCTAAAATTATTTGGCAAAATGGATGGACGGTGTGGATATAACACATCACGGTGGGGTCCAAAAAACTGACACTCGTGTGCTACACGTCACAATCCGAGTCCCGCCTAATTCGGGCTCTTAAAAAATTGTACACAAACATGTATTAACTTAAAATTTACCAATTAAATTATGAACTATAGATGTTACCTCACAATGCCAAAATCAAATTGTTTGAATAGTTATAATTGTTAATTTGTGGACGCTTATTTTTTAAAATAGGGGCTTTTGATTTTTTTTTCATGATTCACTATCCAATAAATGTCCACCAATTTATAAGTGGGATAATGCCAATAAATTGCATGAATTTGAGGCTGATTTGGAGCATGGAGTCCTCCAAGTCAGCCCCAAATTGGCAACGCCATCTACTTGAATTTAATTTCATTTTTTAAAAAAACTATTGGGAGAAACGATATCAAATTGTTAAATATATAAATTATATATTTAGAAAATTAAATATATGAATTTTCTAGTCAAATTCAGGTTATCTGGTTCATCAATTCATCAGACAGTCCAATACAACTTCTCACCAAAGAGTGGACCGTTATACCACCATAAACATGTTCCAATTTATAAATGAATGCATATTTGGAATGCTTAGAATATTCCGGATTTAATCTATATTTTTTTATATTTTTTTGGCACAAAAATTTTTTTGTACGCATTACGAGCCCGTTACCATTCGTCATTTATTACGCCCACATGTATCCAGATCCGTCGGTTTCGGATGGCACCGTTATGCCAACCGATACCGATACGGGACACCTTGGAATACATACATCAAGGTGGGCACCACGGTAAGGGCCACACCGTCTTGGGTGGATAGATGGGATGGATGTTTGGATGATTGGATTGGATGGATGGGATGGGATGGTTGGATGGATAGATGGAATGGATGGATGGTGGGATGGTATGATTAGATGGTTGGTCGGATGGATAGATGTGATGGATGGATGGATGGTGATTTGATGGATGGATGGGTGATTTGATGGGTTAGATGGATGGATGGGATGGATAGATGGATGATTGGATGTGATGGTTTGATGGTTGAATGATATATGGGATTGATGGATGTTTGAATGATTGGGTGAATAGATGGGATGGATGGATGGATGTTTGGATGATTTGATGGGATGGATTGATGGTTAGATGGCAAAATGGGTTGGATGGATGAATGTTTGGATGATTAGATGAGATGGATGTTTAGATGATTTGATGTGATGGATGGATGGATGGATGGATGGATGGGATGAGATGGTTGGATGGATGGATTGATGGATGAATGTTTGGATAGTCGATGGATGGGATGGTTGGATGGATGGATGGATTGATGGATGAATGTTTGGATAGATAGATGTGATGGTTGGATGTTTGGATGGATAGATGGGATGGTTGGATTGTTGGATGGATGGATCAATAGATGGAAGATTGGATGGGATGGTTGGATTGTTGGATGGATGTTGGATGGATAGGTGGTTGAATGGATGGTTGGTTGGTAGGTTGAATGGGATGAATAGATGGATGGGTAGTTGGATGGTTAGATGGATGGATAGATGTGATGGATGGAAGATTGGATGGTTAGACCATCATGCATATGTATTGTATTTATAAATTATATGCTTAATTATGCATGGATGTAAAAATGTATGAATATACTATGCTTGTTTGTTTGCTTGTTAACTGGTTTAGTGAGATTTTAGTGATTGTTGTGTTACTATTGGACTGATTTCTTACGATAGGACATGTTGTTAAGCCCTTATTAAAAGAAATTTTATTATATATGCATTCTTTTTACAATTTTTTTAATTCATAAATATGCAAATATGAATATTTAGGCATCTTATGAAATCTCATTAAAAAATTCCACAGTTTTCCCCATGTTTACTAGCATTTCCGGTTATTGGTGATATTATCGATGATAACGATATTATATCTTTATCTCCGGCCAGTGAAACTTGTAACGATACCGATAACTCGAACACTGCTTGAATCAAAGCAAAATAAACTACAAGTTTCATCCCTTAACCTTAGCTAAGAGATTAGCCTGAGAAGACTAACATCCTAGAAGAAAAACAAAAAGATCAACTAGAACCTGTGAAGAAATTGAAGTGGAAGAACATTGTTGACGCTCCAATTAAGCCTTTTCTCCATTTCCAAACCTTAGAAGATGATTTGGAATAGCCTAGAGACTCCTTTAAATAGTTTTACAAATCAAACTTTCGCACCGCCTTGAAAAGTTTGCAAACTGCCTCAATTTTACGCACTCTGTGCATCTTCGATAGCAACTTCGATGCCATCAGGGAGGTCTTCGATTACACATTCAATGGCATTAAACTATTTTTGATGTCATTGAAAATTATCTAGAACTATCCAACGAGTTGAGTCTGAAATTCCTAAATTGATGATGCCATCAAAGTAACTTTGATGTCATCAAAGTCTAATTTTGGAATTATTTCATGACTTTCTCTTTTTAGACTCAGAATTTTAGAATATTATTTTTCATGCCAATTTCCAAGATTCGTTTCCTTCATTTCAAATCTTCGATTCTCTTCATTCCTCACTTGGTTTCCTTGGATCTTTGGCATGTGAATTCTTCATTAATGATTTTCAAATTTCTAATTCTTCATTATCTTCTTTTGAGATCTAAATCCATCCTTTTAAGCGCATATTCATCGTAAGCTTCCAAATTACCTCGCATGATAAAAACATATATAATTAAATCGAGTTAACACTAATATGCCAGGAAAGCTAATGTAATTAAAGGATTAAATATGTAATATTTGAGTCTCAACATTTATAGGGTTCGACACCTTTCGATTTTGTCAATTTTTTTTCAAATTTTTTTTTTTTTTTTACACACACTCACACCCCACACACTCCCACACACTTACACCACAATGGTTTTTCACCACAATGGGTACTTGAACCCATGACCTCGTGTTGAAACTCTTGTGAGTCTACCATTGAGTCATAAGTAAGGAGTAGGGACCCTATTGATTCCGTCTTTGGTTATAAATATTTTGTGTCTTTTATTCATGATCATTCCCTAATGACATGGATTTATCTTATGAAATTTAAACATTAAGTGTTTGATATGTTCCGGTCCTTTTATAATGAAGTTGCCAACCAATTCCAATGCCCCATTAAAGTTCTTCTCTCTGACAATGGGGGCGAGTATATGTCGAAAGCTTTCTATCTCAAACTTCTTACCTAAGGACACCTCAACAAAATGTTGTTGCTGAAAGAAAGAGTCGCCATCTTCTCGAGTTACTCGTGCTCTCCTCCTTGGTATGAATGTTCTTAAACGATTTTGGGATGATGCTTTACTCATTGCCGCTTTCTTATTAATAGACTTTCGTCTGAAATTCTACAAAATAAGTCTTCTTTTGAAATCCTACATCTTCATGACAAAGCATTTCCCTTATCGCCCATAATATTTGGATGCACCTATTTTGTTCACAAACTTGATGGCTGTAATGTAACACCCTGAAAATCGGGGGTCGAGCATAAGCTCCACTCCTGAGTTCCAACGCATCACTTATGCAACATAGAAAATGATGATTAAATTTTATCCGTGTTAGTGCATTAAACATGAGTGAGATTATACCAAAACAACATATCATACTCCAGAGACAGTTAAGTTACGCAAGCGGAAGAACTGTTATAGATATATAAAGTATATAAACTATTGTAAGTCTCTAGAGTGTGAACATGTTACCAGGTTAAATATATACATGTATACTTCCCAAAATGAACCAAAAAATGAATATACATGTGTGATTCAAAAAGATAAAATAGCAAGTGTAAGGGCATCTAGTCAGCATCCCAGAAGTCCCCGTCGATTAGGCCATGGTTCACATGAACCCGCCTGAATACTGTATGAAAGAGAATGCCTCCTCGTCATCCTCATAGTCTGGCTCCGCCTCGTAGGCATCGCCTCCACCTGTAAGTAAGACAGGGTCTGGTTGGTGTGTACAACACCGTCCCGTAACGTGGGAGTGAGTGATCAACTCAGTGGAACAATAAAGCAAAGGTAACATGTTATCAATGCAGTCAAACAGTAATGATAAAACAATACAATCAAACATCCCTAAGTACTCTGATTAATGCAGGAATGGTATGTATAAATGATGCATGCCCTCGCCTGTACTCCCTCTGCGATCTTCATCTAACGGTCGCGCATGTCAGTCAGTTCCTCAGTGCTCTCTACTCAACGCCAAACGGCACATGCAATGCGGTTCATGAGCGTGATTACCAAGTTCTTATTAGTCCTTTTCATACAGCAGGATTGAGAAACTAAGGTACCTCCCTTATATCAATACCCAAACAATGATCCATTCTAGGGTCGTCAGTTCTAGTAAATCTCATAAGAAGTTGTGGTTCTAAGTCACTGCAAAGGGCTCGTCACCTGATCAGTGCAGGCCTAGTTTATACTCTAGTTACTACGGAAAGGCTCGTCGCCTCAACGCAGTCTCAGAGTATGCTCGAGGTCATTACAAAGGGCTTGTCACCTGATCAGTGTAGGCCGACAGCTCGAATACAGTGTCCCATATCACCTCTTCGGCTCACGAATCTGGGTTGCTCACTGGAAACTACGGGAAGGCTTGTCGCCCCAGCATAGGCCGACAGCTCGACCATGGTGTCCCATAACACCATGTCCGGCTCATGAGTCTTAGCGGATCGAGGTACCAAGGTTAACGGGATTCACTGGTGAGTTTGGTACCTCAGGTTCAAGCAGTAGCGTCCATAAATGGTGAACATACATAAGGCCAATCGGGTTACTTGACGAACTTGACTAGTACGAGCATACGTCGAATTGATCGACATGGAGCGCGTAAGCACTCCGCGTGGCCTAACCACTGCCGACAAGCAGTGTACGACTCGGATTCATCGAGCGCGTCTGTCGTGGCTAAGTAGTACGGCCACCTATTGTAAACTATTACCGATTGCCTGGACTACCTCGTAGCCCCAATCACATCCCAACATTAGTATTCACATATAGTAAGCCAAGACAGCATGTGGCAACTTTAATCAATTACAAATCTCACGTGAGCATTTCTACAAACACATAGGGTACATGTTAACATATATAGGCATTTCAACCATAAAGCATGTAGTAGCGATATAGGTTATATAAAGGAAACTATAGCTATAGTTAAGGGAATTGAGAATCCTATCTCAACACCCTCTTTACATGCATTTCAACACGTATTTCCTCATTGAGACATTTTATCAAACACTTAGACTACACATATTACATACATGTAATAACTTAGTTAAAACACATATTAAAGCAAATCCTTACACAAAGGAGATGCCACGTATACAACGATCAGGCATTCACAACCAATAATCATGGCAAGCATGATTCATAATTCCATATTCAATCAAGCATATCGACAAACACATGGATTTCACTATATTCAACATAGTTCATATGTATGTGTAAAGTACGGGAAACATTGTATCTAAGCATGTGATAGCATTCAAGCTAGTTATTAATCATTAACTGAGATTGAAAGCCTTGAAAACCATAACCTAAACATTTATAGTCCATACCTTTCGCCGGTAGACGCGAAACGAAATCAGTTTAAATGCTAAGTCTTTGTCTACGACACCACAATAACCTATAACAGGGAATAGGTTAGCTAATTCATCTATTACACTCGTTGGAAACCCTAAAACAGGTTAGGGTTAGGATTTCTTACCCAAGTACGGAGTCGGAATCGTCGGATTTACGACACAGAGGTGGTTGTTAGATGTGTGGAGCGGCGGGATTGAATCCCAAGTATAAACACCAGTTCACTCTCTCACTTTCTCTCTCTTTCCTTCTCTTTTCTCTCTTCTCTCTTCGAGGGTTTCCCAAATTCGTATGGGATGAGAGAGTGAGGGTTTAAGGCCCTTATATAGGCCCAGAACTGATGGGAATGGCCCCAGGGCCAAGGTATACTTAGGTTATAGCCAAAGATCTGCTGTTCTGATCCAACGGAGCACTTCTGGAGGCCCCTTTTTTGGGTGCGGTCGGACTTAAGCTCCCTGACATTGGATCTAGGTCAGGCTGAGTTTTCGTTCCGATTGGATTTATAGATCGACCATGGCGAACAAGTTTCAGTTCAACGGTCACCGGTACTCGATCAGGGCCACAAGTGTATTGACATGTGTGGAAAATTTCTCCTGATCCAAGGGTGTATTTGGGTCAGATTCTGACGGTCTGAATCCTTATATTTGATCCACAAGCGTCACGTCTCAGATTACTTAAGTTTGGAGTTTATTTCCAAAAATATTCACGTTTCTCACACACTTTACTCCGGGCTCAAGTTGTGCATTACTGGACATAGTCAGGACTTGATTTCCAAGATGGTTGTCAAGCCCAGTAAGGCGGTCATAATCGTTTAGTTTCGCGGTAATCGAACTTTCGACGTGCGGTCTAGGTCCGATACGGAGTTTCGTGATGCTCCCGAGAGCAACTGGGTAATGAGATTGATCCTAGATTATAGGGTAATGTAGCGTCGATGATTCTGCAAGTTTTGGGTCTTGCAGTTCGTATTTAAAGTGGTTCAAGCGAATTTCACAGCTAATCTAGTTTAACACTTAGTTAATTTCATCTAATTTCGTCTAATTTCTAAAGGATTTGGTCCTGAGTGATTTCTCCCTGAGGTGGTACTCGGGTCTTTGTACGGATTTTTCCGAGACGTTACATGTAATGACAATCTAAGTCCTTGATTTGAGAAATGTGTCTTCTAGAATATTTTTTTATCCGATCTTAGAAGGGGTATAAGTGCTATTTTCCTTTGACTCGCAAGAAATGTGTTAGCGAATGTCACGTTCTTTAAGGATGTTTCAAACTTTTCATCTGAAAGGGGTTTGCTACATTATCCTCTTGCAAGTTAGGGGGAGACTGTTAAATAACTCCATTCCTCTTCCAATTCCCTCTATTGATGAATATTCTCATTCTCTTGAATCCCTCAAACCATTTTGTGTGTATCAACCATGGAAGAAATCCCCCACTAATCAGCCTCCCATCATACCATCTACTTCTCATGAAGATCCAAGTACTATTTTGCCAACTTCTGATGATCACCCTATTGCTTTATGTAAGTGTACTCATTCATGTACTCGTTATCCTATCAATCATTATGTTTCTTTTCATGTCTCCTACCTCCAAGGCCTTTGCTACCTCGATCTCTTCTATCTCTGTTCCTTGGACTCTCAAAGAGGCCCTTAGTAGTCCTGATTGAAAGTAAGCAATGATAGAAGAAATGTGTGCCCTTGAGTAGAATGATACCTAGGAACTAAGTTTCCTTGCCTAAGGACAAGCGGACTGATGGGTGTTGCTGGGTCTATTCCGTTAAGTACCTTCGTGATGGGTTGATTAACAAATACAAGGCTCGATTAGTAGCCAAGGGCTACACTTAAACATATGGTGTGTAACTACTTTGAGACCTTTTCACCTGTAGCCAAGCTCAATTCAGATCGCATGATCATCTCTTTGGCTGCAAATTTGTCCTAGCCATTATTCCTGTTGGACATGAAAAATGCCTTTTTACAAGGTGATCTTGCGGAGAAAGTCTATATGGATCCGCTACTAGGTTTTTTCTTAACCAATAGCTCGCATTGGGTATGTTGTCTCGAGATGCCTATCTATGGCCTTAAGCAGTCTCATCAAACCTGGTTTGACAAGTTTAGCTGTGTATTGTTAGACTTAGGCTTTGTTCATACTCATTTGGATCACTCTCTCTTCATTCATCAGCGTACTACTAGGATCATGGTTATGCTAGTCTATGTATATGACATCGTCCTAGTTGGCGATGATGCTGCAAGCATATTACTGACCTCAAATCCTTCTTTCAAACGCGATTTGGGTACTCTATGCTATTTTCTTAGCATTGAGGTGGCTAGATCCAAGTTTGGTGTTGTTCTATTGCAGGCTTTGCAGTGGAAATATGCTCTTGACCTCTTGGCTGAAACTGGAATGCTTGGATGTTCTCCAGCTGCCATTCCTATGCAAGTTGCTCAGAAACTTGGTATTGATGATGGCGACCCCCTATCGAACCCTGGCATGTATCGTCGTTTGGTTGGTTGTTTGGTTTACCTGACTATTACCCAAATTGATTTTTCTTATGCAGGAGTAGTGATCCAGTTTATGTATGCTCCTCGTATGGCACATCTCACTGTCGTATATTGGATCCTTCGTTACATAAAATTGGCTCCTGGTAAAGGCTTACGATTTCAGCTACATGGTCATCTTGACATCTCCGATTACTATGATGCTGATTGTGTAGGTAGCCTTCATGATCGGCAAACCACATTTGACTACTGCACATTTGTCGATGGCAAACTAGTCACCTAGAAGAGTAAAAAGCACTCACTAGTTGCTCGGTCCACTGCAAAAGCTGAAAATAGAGTAATGACACATGCAATGTGTGAACCAATGTTGCTATGGAGGTTGTTACGAGAGCTTGGCTACTCTTCTTCTGATCCTATTCATCTACACTATGAAAACCAAATTGCAATTCATATAGCTAGCAATCCTGTGTTTCATGAGCGCACGAAACATATTGAGATAGATTGTCACTTTATTCGTGAAAAGGTGGCTGCTGTGGAAAATTTCACTCCGTTTATTTGTTCAGGCGAGCAGTTGGCTGATATGTTCACTAAATCTCTTGGTCCGGATATCTTGCGTCGTCTTGTAGATAAGTTGGGCATGATTGACATCTATGCTATAGCTTGATGGGGAGTATTGAAACTGTATCTATATATCTTCTTTCCCCATTTCTCTCTGTGTGTGTAGTTTGTATTCTCTGCTGGAGTACCATACATAACACACACACACACATAATATATATATATATATATATATATATATATATATATATATATTATGTGTGTGTGTGTGTTATGAGGAGTGTGGGGTTGTACAATCACAAAAGCCCAACCATTTTCCCTCTTTTTGCTCTTCTTTTCCTCACCTCTTCTTCTTTTCATCTTATTCTTCTAGAATTTTCATCTACTATTATTTAAAAAAAGAGTACACATAATTCATTATGCAATGCAAGTACCTAGAAAAAAATTCCAAAAATAAAAATACTTGTACCCACTACATCCCACCAAGACTTTACCCCCCCCCCCCCAAAAAAAAAAAAAAAAAAAGAAAAAAAAAAAAAAAAGAGAGGAAATAAATGTCTTTTTATTTTTATTTGCATTATCTTTTTTAACCTTCCACTAGTTGCCTTGATATCATTGATAAACGTCACATTCATTGATGATGTCGGGAACTTTATAAAGGAATTCTGATGATCTTTTGTGGTATTTCAAAATATTGTATGATACCGTCGATACAATGCAATATTATTGGTGATACCAAGTAGTTTTATAATTCCCAGTTGTTTCGTATTGGGCACCTGCAATATCGATAATACTGAAAACACTTGAGTTCGGGTAGATTGAGAAGTTGTGACTGACACATAAATGAAGCTTAAGTTTTGGTCACTGTCTACTAGTATTTTGATGAACAAGATCAGCATTTGTTTTATTCTCTATCTTCCTTTCGATTTGGTTTGGAGTTCTTTGCATAATTACTTCTGTAAAGTCCTTAATATGTCCTAGACCAAGTTGCAACAATTGGGGAGCATGAAAAACTGGAGCCAAAAGATGGGGATGATGCTGCTGCTTCGGAACCAAATATGGATGGCCTGACTGGAAACTGTAGAGAAGCAAAAAGTGACCTTACTGACTTTTTTCCCCCTGCTCTTAGCAACATGATATTTTTGCATCATGTTTAGTTATGTATAATAATTAGCCCATGAAGCCTGTCGTTTTGCAGCCACCAAACATGCACCAAATGAACAGTGACTCCTATTATTTATGTGTCAATCTTGTTACAATATCATAGCATCATAATACTGATAAAAAACTTTACTTGGGATGAGTTCTTCTAGGCCTTATATTCATGTTTATTACTGCTTGAGAGCCTTTTTTTTTTTTGGGTAGACATACTAACATACCCTAGTCTTTTTTCTTTTTTTTTTTCCCTTCCCCTCAGTAAGTTTACATGGTCATGTCCACAATGTTACATCTGATCGGATAGTTTGCATGTCTTGATTATTGTCTTACACTTAAGTTCTAGAACTCAGAACTTTATGCTATCGGCTTATCCAAAATTATGTGGTCCCTCATGTTTGATTCTTTGATTTGGGAAGCTCTTTTGTGGAGAATAAAGAGCAAGCTTTGATAAATCAAAACTGAAAAAGGAGCCATTTTGGGGATGGTGCCATAAATTAAGGTGGCAAAACAGATGGACGGTGTGGATATACATGTCTTGTTACATTTATAAATGTTATGCAACGTATTTGAATATAGTTGTTTTAGTTCAATCAGACAACGCATAGCTTAGGACCCCATACAAAGGAAACCTATTATGTGCACTTCTTTTTTTAGATTTTAAGATTTAAAAGTGTGTATTAAGATCTTTTTTAATAATCCTTGAAGTATCATTGAAAAATTCAACCATTTCCCCAATGTTTCCCAAAAAGTGCGATAAATTACCCGATACAAACAATATATCCCGTGCGATAACCGATACGTATCTATATCCCAAGGGTGCGATACATTGCATGATACCGATATTTCGAACATTGCTTCTTGGTATGGGCTGCAGAAGGTGATGAGCCGAAAATGACTTACATCATGTGGTATGGAGCGTTTGAGTTCCTAGTAATGCCCTTTGGCTTGACTAATGCTTCAGCGACGTTCTACACCCTCATGAACATGATCTTCCACCCTTATTTGGATTGCTTCATGGTAGTGTACTTGGATGACGTCATTTTCTATAGCGACAACTTGGTGGATCATGTGGAGCATCTGAGTACGGTCTTTTGTATTGAGAGAGAACACTTTTTATGTGAAAAAGAAGTTCTCCTTTGCAGAGACCAAGGTTTACTTCCTTGGGTACAGGATCGAGGATGGGAGGATATGGATGGACAACAAGGTGTGGGTGATTTGGGAGTGGGAGATTCCCGTCGTTGTTGGCTGGTCGTGTTCCTTCCTAAGATTCATTAACTACTATTGGCAGTTCATCAAAGGCTATTTGGGGAGAATTGCTCCACTCAAGGACCTATTGAAGAAGGATTGCAGATGGTGATGGACCAGTGAATGCTCGGTTGTGCTCAATTGCTTGAAGCAACCCATCATGGAGGAGCTAGTCTTAGTGTTGCTTGATCACACTAAGCCATTCGATGTACGAATCAATGCATCTAACTTCGTTGGGGGAGTGCTCATGTTGAGAGGATCTTGACTTTGACAAAATGAGAAAAGATGACATCAAGAGAGACTTTATTGATCTCCACAACCTTCCCAAAATGAGACTCAATCTCAAATAGAACCAATTCGGTTTAAGCATGACCAGTACTCCCAAAAGTCTGAAACCACGAACCCCTATTGGAGCATCAGACAGGCACCATTTCTCACCTTGGACTGCTGCATAACTTTATAGAGGTTGGTATCCTCTGAAAATGCAACCATTTCCTCCCTGGATCTGAAGGTCAGGAGGAAGCTGGAGGGGTCAGGTGAGGCACAAACTCCAGAAGCACCATATGGGAAAGCCCTCAAAGCATCGGAGACCTCAACAAAAGAGATGACCATGAGAGACCGAACCCACCAAGCTACGAGCAAACTCTCAGGTACTGTTATCAGCAACCAACTTCATGACCTTAATGAACCCCATGTCATCCTCTGGAGAGGAGGCAGACACAATTTCTTTGAATGCCCTAATATGGCTCTATACAAAGTTCTGGTCATATCCACCAAAAGTGGCCCTAGAGGGAGTCAAAATCCATCAAGGGTCCATGTGGTGGCTTACCACCTACTTCCTTACCTGTATCTCTCGCCTCTTCAACCTTTATAACCCTCCCCCAAAACCTCCTACTGTCCACAACTCTATCGCCTTCAACACATGATCAGCTTACCTGAAATGAACAAAGGCAAATCCCCTTCTTTTCCCTATGGATGCGCTCTTAGGAATGAAGGTATTGACAATAACTCCAAAGCCACCGAAGACCTCCTATAGATACATCACAGTGGTTGCAAACGGGATGCTAGTCACGAAAATGCTGAAAGGGCCCCTTTTCTTTCTGTGATTTGCACAAGTGTCCAGTCCCCTCTCCTCCCTCGCCATCCTCTTCTTCCATTGCAAGGGGATCAGTTCAAGTCCCTTTTTCTTTCTCTGATATTGCATGAGTGTCCAATCCCTCTCTCCTCGCCACCATGTGTAGGTTTTCGATTCTCAAACAAAGCATGGGTAGTCAAAGATCATCTTTATGGTCTTCATTTTACTATTCAAAAGCATCGGACTATTGCCTTCCACTTTCCCAATTGTATTTGCGTACAGACTTTCATTTTCGTTAGAAGGAGAGTTAATCCAATAGATCTTGAAGCACCCAACAACTCCACATACCAAAATTACATATGGCCTCTTGATATTCTTCTTTTAGGGATTGGATAGCCTTGAAATTGGCCAGACTATATGGAGTTTTGCCCTTTCTTTTTGTTTTCTTGCTGTTATTCTATAGTTTTGTTGGTATATGAACTTGTGCGGTTTCATCTGTAACAACCATCATCATAATTATCATCATCCTCTCCTCTCTATCTATGGCAAGTGAACAAGCTTCAATATCCCTTCTCCATTCTCACCTCCTCGACCCAAACCTTTTAGGTTTTAGATCCACTTCTTGTTGTTATTCAGTAGTTTTTTTCTGCTATATTAGCTTGAGAGGTTTTATCTATAACACCATCATCATCATCATTATCATCCTCGGTTCCCTATCCATGGCAAGTGAACAAGCCTTCATATCCCTTCTCAGTCCTCTCCACCTTGACCCAATCCTTTCAGGTTTCCTCTCATCCTAAAAGGTGATGAAACTAGTGTCAATCAGGACAGCATGGACAACATGTCAATCTGTCAATCAGAACAGCATGGACAGCATGTCAATTAGGACAGCATGACAATCTGTCAATCAGGACAGCATGGACAGCATATATTTAGCCAGATAGCAAGTCAATCAGGACAGCATGGACAACATATATTTAGCCATAATTAGGTCATCTATTTATGGCATATATCTTGTATAGTTATTGATTGTATATATCTTGTACAGTTATTGTTTCCTTGTTTGTTAGCCTAGATTGATGTTAATGGCTGCAATTCAGCCTTGTAATTAAGCCTAGAATTTCTATATAAACAGAGGAACCTCACAATGAGGACATTCAATCCAAAATACTTACATGGTATTAGAACCTGTTCTGAGATTTCTGGGTTGGGTTGGAACTAATCTGTTGGTCTCCTTGGCTGTCGATACCTTCAAAGGAAGGTGTAGACAATTCTGGTGGGTTATAAACTGTTGTTCAGCAGTTTTTGTTGAGGGTAGAAAGTTTCTTTCTTGTTGGAAACTCTCATTTTGTGGTGATTAGTAGCTGTTGGTGGGTCCAGTTCTTGCTGGAAACTCCATCTTGATCTCCTTTTGTTTTAGGCTTGCTGGTTATAGGCTTCTTTTTGGACTAGGGGTGAGGTGGATTTAGTATTATCTGTCTTTATTATTGTGTTCCGGGCACCATGTCTACTAGCCATTCAGATTGCTGCTAATCCCGTTTTCCATGGACGAACGAAGCACATTGAGATGGACTGTCATTCTATTCGGAAAGCCTTAGACACTTGTATCATTTCTCTTCCTCATGTTTCCACTGACCTTCTCTTCCTCATGTTTCCACTGACCTTCAGATAGTTGACATGTTTACTAAGGCCATGACACGACAGCACCATCAGTTCCTTGTGGGCAAAATTGATGCTTCTTGATCGACCATCATCAATTTGAGGGGGGATGTCAATCAGGACAGCATGGACAACATGTCAATCTGTCAATCAGGACAGCATGGACATCATGGACAACAAGTCAATCGGGACAACATGTCAATCTGCCAATCAGGACAGCATGGACAACATGTCAATCAGGACAGCATGGACAACATATATTTAGCCAGACAGCAAGTCAATCAGGACAACATGGACAACATATATTTAGCCAGACAGCAAGTCAATTAAGACAACATGGACAACATATATTTAGCCATAATTAGGTCATCTATTTACGGCATATATCTTGTACAGTTATTGATTGTATATATCTTGTACAATTATTGTTTCCTTGTTTGTTAGCCTAGATTGATGTTGATGGCTGCAATTTAGCCTTGTAATTAAGCCTAGAATTTCTATATAAACAGAGGAACCTCACAATGAGGACATTCAATCCAAAATACTTGCAACTAATGCCTGACATGCACCATTTTAGTGTTTATTGCTTTTGGGTTTCTTTGTAGAATAAATGGTCAGGACATCATTTTTGCTATTTATTTTTGAGGTAATCACACTTGTTGTCCTAACCTGATTTCTTGGCGAGTTTCCATATGTGGAGTTTTGATATGTTGGCATTTCTTTACTGGCTAAACGTCTAACATTTTAGGTGTTTGTTTAAGTGTTGGCCACAGTTGATTTTTCATATGTTGGCATTTATTTTTGGCTTTATAGCTTGCTAACATCAGTAGCAAGCCTCGTGTGAACTAGTTCTTTGGGATGCTTAATTGCTCCATTTTTTACTTTCTTAGATATGTATTTTGTTTGTAGAATAATCAGTGTTTTAAATAGCGGTAGCGTGATGCGTAGCGCTCAGCCCTCTATAGCGTGGAGTGTAAGCTACATGATACTTCTATTTTTTAATTTAAAAATAGGACATATAATAAATAGTGAAAAAAAGGGAAAAAATATAAAAATGCCTAAAAGATGATTCATTTTATCAATTATAAGCATGTTCAAAAAAGTTATTAGTTATCATTTATCAAAAGCCAATCCACATATATAAGCTAAATCAAATAATTATCACATCAACAACTTTCCAAGCAAACCACTTTAATTAATAATGTCTAATTGAAACCACAAGTCACAATTATGAAAAAAAATAAAAATCTCATAGGTTGAAAGTATTAAGTATAATATAAGTGTCACATTCCTCAACATTAGAAACAAAGAAAACATAAAAAATAATAATAAAATAAATTAGTAAAAAAATACATTGTAGTTGATGCTACAACCCTTGTAGCATACGCTACAGGGGATTTACGCTATTTGGCATGCTACGTAGCGCTATGGCCACGCTACACTGCATTGTGTACACTACCGCTACGCTACGGGCGCAATTTGAAACACCGAGAATAATATGATTTTTCTTGACTACTCCTGATTCTAGTATGTATCCTAGAATGAAATATTGGAGCAGTTGGGGTCAAAATAGAATGAAGTCGACAACTTTGACTATGATCTTTTTCATTGCATGACTAGTTATCTCTTTTTCAAACTTCATGAGGCTAAATGATGATAATGAATAAATAAGAAAAGAAAAACCTTGCAGGCTAAACTTCTAACTTTTTAGGGTTGTGTTAAGTCTTGGCCATAACCAAGTTTTGATATGTTGGTATTTCTTTTTAGCTTTATAGCTTGCTAACGTTAGTGGCAAGCCTCATGTAAACTAGTTCTTTAGGATGCTTAATTGCACCACTGTTTTTTGAGGTGCCTATTCTTTTTTTGGAATGATATGATTTTCTTGAATATTCTTCAACTGAACCTCCACTCCTATTTCTCGTTTCTTCAGGAACCTCAATTTCTATCGACAGCACCCCAGTGATGGAAGGTTCTGGAGTTAGTACTAGAAGTACAAACTACTCTGACAATGTGATGGCTCCTTCAAAAAGACGTACCAAGTATGTTCACTTCACCTCTATTACAGTCCAATTGAAATCGTGAATCATCATCTGCATGGAACAAGGGACATTCATATCTGAATATGCTATTGCAAACACTCACACCAAATGTGTTGAACTGTTCGTTTTGGGCTCATCTCTGTCTCATGCACTGTCATGAATTTCATCAACATTTAGTCTCGTAAGAATATCGAGCTATCAACATGCTCTGTATCGTTCTTGTCCCTGATAAATATGAGATCGTTCTTATCAGAACGTAGCTGTAGTGGTGGACCTCAATTCCTTTTAGGACAATGTTCTTTCAAAAAATTGATGTGGGTCTGGCTTTTTCTACTTGTAGGATAGCAGCTGAGCCCTTGCCACCAGCAGACTGCCTAGAAACAAAACATGGTGTAACAACAGAAATGAGAATAAATTGTCAAGAGGCTCTAACCTGTAAGGATGGATTTTAATTTCTTGATTTTTTTTTTTTTTTTCCAGCATCCTTAACGTGTCATTTTTAATAAAAAGCTTAGCCCTTGGAGAGAAGGTCAAATCCTTACCTTTTGCTTTTTTGTTGATAGCCACAGTTTTGTTCATCAACATCATCATCATCTAAGCCTTAACCCTACTAACTGGGGCTACATGAATCCTGTTACTCACTCTACTCTATCATGGACAACATCCACTCTATCACAGGCCATATCCCCAAAATTTTGTTGCTGCACAAAATATGTGTTTGGAACTGCAGAGTAGTTTGCCTGGCTATTCTCACAAGCGATAATCTGTTCGTATATTTGGGAACACCTTATGCTTTCAAGTGGTCTCCAGATGCTCTAAACAACTGGTTTAACTGCAACATTTTTTTTATTTTGGATAATAAGATCATATTATTAAGAAACTGCACGACAACTGTTGAAGCAGCAAAGAATACAAAAAGACAGCAAAACTATTAGCCCAATCCGGATGAAGCACTAAAAGCATTTACATAATTGACCCCAGCTGCCCATTCACAAACCTCCCTCTTAATGTTTAACCACAACATTGAGTCCGCTATTCATACAAATGTTCGGTAGCTACTATCTTCTTTCAAATTTAATAGCTGCCAATTTTACTGACCAGAAGATGCTCAGGGTCATTTGGATGTATGGAAGATAACACTTGAGTGTTTTCCTTCGATCTTTGATTAAGGATGGAAAGCTTGATGCATGGGCCAAAAAAATCCATAAGAACGTGGAAATTGTGTTCTTTCTAAAAAGCTGGAATTCATATCTTCCTAGAAGAAAGAAAAAAAAATCTCTCTCCTCAAACTTAGTTTTCTTCTTCTCTCCTTCCCTCCCAACGCTTGTTTCAGTTTCACAACCACCCCTTCGCTGGAGCCCTCTCACCCTTATGCTTGCAGGGATCTCTGTCCATACAGGACATACTCTCTCCCTCTCCATCACAGGCAAGTCAGGAAAGAGATGTTTAAACTTTTTCCTTTTTAATCCGTCGTTTGGGGATAATTTACTATGGTCGAGAGATTGTATGTCACTGACTGCGTGTTTTTCAAAGATATCATATAATACTTTGCCATGAAATTGCATCTGATGGCTTTTATACAATGCTCTGTCTGAAAGATTTATCCAATCAAGGTTTTTTAGGGATGAAGTATGTGTATCTGCCAAAAAGGATTTAACCATCTGATCAAGCTATTAGTTTGTCCATGTTGGGCTCGTAAGTGGCGGGGTCCCCCAATGTTGATATACTGGAACTCATTGGATGGCGCATGCACCAAAAAATTGAGGGATATTGAGTGCATGCAAAATGTGGCCCTCATTGTAAAGATCAAGTGGTGTAGAGAGTGGGCAGATCCACTCGTTTTGCAAGACAAAACATAGAAAACAATAGGTAGATAATGGTATGACTCATTGTACAGGTGAGGCCATCTAATGAGAGTCTCTTCTGATTTTCTTGCAAGATGATCTCCAAGGTGGAGCCACATTTTGCACAGATTGGATTTCCTGCACGTGATATACTGCTGGGAAAGATTGCCCTATATATGAAATTCACTTACATGGGCCCATTTTAAGTATACACGTTTGACCCACTCGATGGGTGGACTGGGCCGAGACTTCGGATGGGGTATTCTTGGAGTTGAAGCTGAAACCATTCATGGCACATATCTCACACACGTGGCACATTAGTATTTGATGGGTGGAATTGCTCTTCATGGAATTTGAAAGATGTTATCTAAACACTGTTATTAAAAGATCAATGGAATTCTTCTGTTGTCATTTATTGTAATTTAGGCTACAGATATTTTTCATAGAAATTTTCTTCTGATGAAAAAATTCATGGAAATAAAATTCTAATAATATTTCCATTCCATACATCTAAGTGCCCCCTTATGATTGAAACCATGTAAGCAGTCTACTTCTTCTCACGACTCTTTAAAAAAACGTCTACTTTTACCCATAGAAAGTATTGTGAAGCATCAATGTTCACATCCTTTTTCCCATAGAATTAACTGCTTGAGAAATGCTAATTTTAGCTACCAAAAGGCATGATGCTAAACTAGTGTGTCTGGTGACACCCATGTTTCTTTACAAAAAATTAGCATAGATTAAAATAAAATAAAAATAAAAATAAAGAGAGAGAGAGAGAGAGAGAGAGAGAGAGAGAGAGAGAGAGAGAGAGAGAGAGAGAGAGAGAGAGAGAGAGAGAGAGAGAGAGAGAGAAGAAGAAGAAGAAGAAGAAGAGAGAGAAGAAGAAGAAGAAGAGAAGAAAGAGAGAGAAGAAAACACAATTTCACAAACATAATATTCACATAATCAATAGCCCATGTTTCTCTCCCATAAAGGTTCTTTTAATTTCGTGGAAGACGCTATATTTTTGCCGTGACATTCCACACGCTGTTAATTTACATCTTAGTCAAAAGAAATGAAAAGATCCTACCTGTGAAGGGAGACTACCTCTTTCAGATGGTTATTTCTGTGGTATTATTTAGGTTTTCTGCACATTTTGAAAATGCTTGCATGGAACTTTGGCTTGTAGTCTTCAAATATTCCTTTATCTTTGGTTGTGAAAGCAAAATACCTCTAAAGTAGTTATTCTCATGGAGGAAAGTTTTAGGTCATCATGAAAATTTTGAACTGAGGCTTCTGTGAAAGCGTTAAATCCATACTGAGTGTAAGGACCAAGAAGTGATGTTCTTTACACTCTGATTTTTTTTTTTTTTTTTTCAAAGCCTGTTTTCTAAATTAATTTGGAACTTTACAAATAATACATAGCATTTGAATTCAGAGGACATTATACAATTGCCCAATTCTTTTGGTTAATTGTTTGCTCAGAGACAGTGAGAATCTATTTTTAATGGATGAGATCATGGATTGTTATTCTTCCTGCAATCATTCAGGCAGAGAGTTTTCAAGGAGACCCGTAGCAGGAAGAGTGAATCCCAGTGATGCTGCCATTGGATATCAAAAGGCTGGACAAGTGCTCGGACATGACCTATCAACTGCAGGGCATCTTCTAACCGGTAAGTAACATAATCTGGTGTTGAAATTCTCATATTGAAGCATATTGAGAGGATAAATGACCAAGTCATCTTGATAATTAGAAATGTTTGAATTATCCTCGTTACTTTAAGTTAATCATATGTTTTTTGCAAATTTGAAAGATGGACTGATCTTCTATTTGACAGTATTGCTTTTATCTCGTGGTCCTTGAATCCTGTTTTTGGCATTAGATGTGTCTTCAGGCTGATGAACCAGATCATAATCATAGTTTTTTCTCAACTTGGTTGTTGTGCAATGCTCCTCTAGCTCAATTTACTCATCTCAACTATGATCTGGATCCATTAAATACCTCGAAGTACCCGTATCCAATATAATGCAACACGGGTATTGGATCTGTCATCTGTGGAATATTTTCCAGCCTTACCAAATAATTAATATTTAATTAATAACTAAAATGGTAACTTACTAAAATGTTTTAGTAATAACATTTTTTTTCCCTTTTCTTTTGAAAGTAAAGAATTTTTATTAAAAGAAAGTGCCAAAGAAAAATCTAAGGCAACAACAGCCATGACCTAAACAAGGAAGACATACAATCAAAGGACTTTAAACAAGTGGCCCATCCCCCTGCATCTAGCTTTGCCCTTTTAAAAACCTCCAACACCAACCTACTCTTATTCCAAAAGCGCCGATTGTTCCTTTACACCCAAAGAGCATATAAAACTGCCATCAAGACAAGCCACCACACTACCCTTCCTCCTTTCCCAACCCCTCCATACCATGCGAAGAGAAGATCTTCAATTGACCCCAACATCACCCACTATACCTTAAAAAGATCGAGGAAGCTCTCCCACACCTTTTGAGCAAAAGGACAATGAATGAAGAGATGAGTAACCAACTCCGTATTTTTCACGCACATCATTCAAGTGTTGGGAAACATCATTGACATTTTCTGAAGATTGTCTATTATGAGCACCCTCTTCCTACCCACCAACCAAACATATTGGCCATCTTAGGAGGGGTGTCATAGAACCCAAAGATAGAGGTGCAATCACTTTTCTCTCCCAACAATGTTCTCTGAAGTAGCTTGTAGAATGAGCAGACAGAGAAGCACCCAACTTGTCCTTATTCCACATCATCGCATTCCTCTCACCCGAAGATGGGTAGCAGCAATGAAGAGCTCTAGAAGCCTAATGAATTCCTCAACCGACAAATTCGACCAACAAAGGGGGAGCAAACAACTACAACCCTATAATAATATTATTATTTTTGAAAGATGTAGAATAGCATTGGGCAATAGGAATATTCATTTTTGGAGATAGCTAAGTTGAACTTGGAAACTCAATTTGGAGTGATCTCTCTCCAATTTGCACGTCCTCCCAAAAACAATTCGACTTTACCATCACCCAAAGAAAACGTAACCCCCTTTTTAAACTTAATTGCCAATCTAGTAACCGCCTTCCACGGACCTAAAGCCCTATATAATGAAGAGTCCTTAACCCACCATCCCCTTTCTTGAACGCCGTATTTGCTTGTGATTGCCTCTTTCCACAAGCTCCCTTCTTCAATGCCGAACCTCCAGGACCATTTGTTTAATAAAAGCAAGGTTTATAATTTTCAGATCTCTTATTCCTGCTCTCCTCCTCCATTAGGCTTGCATACCTCTTCCCATCTCAATAGGTGAAATATTATTTTTTCTTTGGTACCTTGCCACAAAAAAATCCCTTCTCAACCTATCCAAGATAGATTTTGGACACTTAATGAGAGACATGAACTAAAGCGGCAAATTTGACAAAGCTTCTTTTATTAATGTTAGTCAACCACCCGAAGAGACCAACTCTTCCATCTCAAGAGCTTTCTTTCTACCCTTTCGATTACCTTATCACACAGATGCTTTGTAGGTTTGCAAATGCATAAGGGAAGATTGAGATATAACGAGGGGAATGACCTTGGGCCACACACATCCACCAATCTTTCCACCTCACCCTTGGAGATACGAACACCAAGCATCTCACTCTTAAGGATATTAACCTTCAAGCCCGAGATCACTTCGAAACATCTCACAATTTTCTTCAAATTATCCACCACATCATCGTCTGCATTGCAAAATAAATGGTGCCTTTGGTAAACTGTAGCCTTCCCTAATCTCTACACTTTATGGGGCCTTTTTTGTTTTTTGTTTTTTTGCTTTTTTGGTGGTACTTTATGGGATTGGCTTAGGTGCAGCATGTTTTACTAATCATATTCAAAATAGGAATTTTAGTGATTGCTTTGCGAACATTTTACCACCAGATGCCCACATGACATCAACCTTTCTCCTTTGCCCATAGTTGGAACCTTAATGACATGATCCTTCTAAATTGGTGCCGCTCTCACTTTGAATCACGCTCCTGCTCCTACTTCCCAGGCATTTATGCTTGCCCACATTTTGAAATTGTCAATTTGCGGCTCCTATTAGATGTGTGTGCCTTGGAAAAGCAATGATCCATATGTTGATGGATCTTGTTATCTATGACCACTTAATTGAATGAAATATACTTTGTTTTTCATCATTAATTGTGTGGAAGTTATTCAGTAAACATGTTTAGCTAGATTATAAGGGTTCCTTATGGATCTAACTTGTGGGTCCATGGGGAAAGAATGAAGTGGACACAACATGGCGTGCCATAAAGGCCATTACGGGGTTGTAAAGGCCGTTATGTAAAGGTAACGGTGGCAACTGTTACACGTTATGGGGTCGTAACGGCCATAACAGTCGTTATGCAAAAAATGACCTATAACCATCATTAATTGCCCATTACACCCCCTGTAAAGGCCATAACAACCTCGAAATGGTCTATTTCGAGATAGATATAGGTTTTTCGAATATTTTTTTTTCAATGTTACGGGGCAGATATAGGTTTCTCGGGTTTTTTTCTTTTAATAGAAAAAGAGAGCGTAACAGTCGTTACGACCCATATCGTAAAGGTAATGATGGTGGCCGTTATGGCCACCGTTACCGTTATGGAATACCTTGGGACACAATGACCACCATGGCCAAGGGAGAGTTGTTTCCATGATTCTTGAGTACCCCATTTTCCATAACCACTTCTCAAGTTTGGGCAGCCCAAGATTAGTTTTGTGGTTATCCTGTGTGTTGAACCAATGACGAGTTGGATGGATTCATGTCTAGCATTGGTCATCTCCCTTCTCCGCATAGGAGTATAATTGTTCACTTGTATTTACGAGCACATGTGTTGGCCTCGATTGGACATTCATATTGGTGGATTGTATCAAGTCTCCTAATTGAGAGGATCATCATGCTCGGATTGGATTGACTTGATTGTGTGCTAGCTTTGACTAATCCTTAGCCTTGAGGTCATGGTTGTCATGGTCTTAGTTTATTGGGCACTAACATACTTTTTGAGGTTACATTGGTGGCCAACATACAGTTGTTGTTTGGTCCACTTATTAGGATGTAGTGGAAACATTTCATGCATCTTCCCTTGATCTAGTTGTGGATAGATCGTGTTGATCAAACTGTCCATCAAGTGTTTTAAAATTGGCCAACACTCTTAATTGTTTTCAAAGGTTTATCCAACATTTTCAACTGTTAAATCATTTAGCTACATTGTTAAGGTGTTTATCAAACTTGAGACATGTGATGGTTGGATCTTTTAGTGCTCTACTTCTTGTGCTTACATGGGATTTTGGCCCAAGGATGGACACACAGGGAGTGGAAGGATTTGGGTCAATTTAGGCACGTGGATAGGCGGGATTGCAGACTTTTGATGATGTAGGGTAATACCGAAGTTTGCGAGGGTGTGATTGTGAAGTACCATACTGGTGCTTTCACATGAAAACCCTGAACTTATCTTATAAATAGATCCTATCTTTAGAGTGGAGGCTAAGAAAGCACCCTCCCCCCGTGGACATTACCACTTTTTTTTTTGAAAGGTGACACTGCCAGGGCTTGAACCCTGGATCACTCACAGACACTACAATGTCTTTACTAGCTCATCTAAGGAGCAGGAGAGTCTCATGTGTGATCCATCTTAGAGAGAAAAGAAGAAAAAGGAGGAGAAGAAAGGAATCCTCCTCCCTTCTTCCTTCTCCTCCCTCTCACGTGTGATCCATCTGATGTAGTTTTCACCCCAGAAACTACATCATCAAACCAGTGGGTTATAATGAACTGTGGGTTAAGGTCTGTCCTGATCTCAACCCGGAAATGTTGCTAATGGCAGGTCACTTACACTCAGGGGGACCGGTAGCTAAAGTGATGAAATGGGAGGACTTTTCCATTTTCGGTAAGGAAAATATTTGGATCCAGATCTGGGGAATCCCCATGGAACTCTGGTATGATGAGTTTTTCATCTCGATGGTAGCTTGTCTAGGGTCCTTCCTCGAGCTAGACTCCAAGACGAAATTGGGTGAGGAGCTGACTGTCATCAGAATGAGGGTGAGAAGGAAGAAGGGCTCTCCGCTTCCTCCCCATGTCCGGGTTATCGTCAATGAACACACTCTCGATTTGTCGGTGATCAGAGCAGCTCCTGAAGAAGCTTACCCACAGTGGGGAGACCTTTAGCGCGTTAGGGAAGGTCCTTCCACGTCTCCGGTGGACGAACCCGTGACGACGATCAAAGCACATACAAACCACCCATACCCCAGCAGAGCACCAGTTCAGACTGCTGACATCCCTCCTGCTCCCCTCGGGGACGGAGAACACATCCCAACCCTCCATGGGACACACGGCATCATCAACCAATCCCGATCGTCTCCCCCAGCAGTCGCCGATTCTCGAGAGACGTTCTCTCGATCACGGTGGAAGGAGAAGGCTCCATGTGGCTTGCATGCTGTGGATGCGTGTATGACGATTGGCCCACTAATCGATTATCCAGGAGATGGGGACACACCCAGGGCTCTGGGACGAACACGTCAACAACTTTCTCCTGGTGCTTTAACGCTCCTGTATCTCGAAGGCCCCTTTTCAAGCAGTGATTGACGCGTGTCCTACCGCGTCAACACCTCGAGCCCATCCCAACGACACATGCTTTCTATTAGTCCCACCCACGTGTCTGCAACCTCTCTTCAGATCGGGCCTTCCAATTCAGGTCCGGGTCCGGATCTGGATAGTATTCAGACGACTATCTCAGACGCGCCAGCCTCTTCATCCCAAAACCAATCTCTGGCCATCACTTCCCTTCCTCTATCACCCTCTCCTCCCGACATCCTCCTAAACAACCTCAACCGTCCCGAGTCCCCAACGGCAATCTGGAAGACTCCGAACCTTTTACTCGCTCCTCTCCAAATTTCGACTTAGAGCCCTCGCTGTGATTCCGAAGAAGATTTCTCTGGGAGAGAGATGTCGAATTCATGCTACTCAGACTATCAGTCCCGCCCTTCATCCCTGTCTTCCCCTCTCAACTCATCAGGTGACTTCTTAGACCTAGGTCCCATCACGCTCTTCCAAGAGAACCCTTTTGGCGAAGTGATAGAAGCTGAGCCTCTCCAAATATGCGCAGAACTTCACCATCATCACCAGGAAGCCACCGAAATTGTGCCATTGGACGAAAGCAGATTAGATCTTCTCGACAAGATCCATAATAAGCACTGGATTAGAGAAGCAGTTGGGCATGTGGCAAGATTGCTTGGGTTGTCTTTCGGGGATAGGATGGAGGACTACATTGCCCTATTCCAGTGTATCGAAAACAGAGGAAGACCCCTCTCAGAAACCAGATCTCCATCGAAGCAAACTCCCAAATCCTGCAGACGCCGTGAGCTCCAACGACTAGAACCAAGTCCAGGGCTCAAATCAGCCTCCAAAGCTAAGCATAGGAGGCAGGGTAACCAGGGAAGTTCAGTTCCCCAATGAGGATTATCTCTTGGAATGTTGGGGGAGTGGGCTCCAAGCAGAAAAGAAGCCTCATAAAAGCCTCCACGAGCAGAAAAAACCCAGATGTCATCTGCTTCAAGGAGACCAAGGTTCCTCTATTAAAAAACAACCTGCTGGCCACCCTGTGGAGGGCGATCGACGCGAAGTGGGTTTCTCTTGATGCCTCTGGAAGTTCGGGGGGCATCCTCGTTGTGTGGAAATCTTCTAAATGCGATCTTCTGTCCTCATCGATAGGAGTCTTCTCGGTGTCGGTCATCTTGAAAGATAAGTCTTCCAATTTCCAGTGCCTCATTTCCTCTGTTTATTGTCCTACCGTTGATTCTGCTAGATTTGAAGTTTGGGATGAGCTGACCCGAGTTAGACAATCCTTCTCAGGTCCATATTGTGTGGTTGGCGATTTCAACGTCATCCGCTTTGCGGAAGAGCACTCCCGTAGAAGAAGGGTATCTTTGAGTGGATCCAGTCTCAAGAACTCATCGACCTCCCACTGTTAGGGGCAAAGTCTACTTGGGCGAATGGCCGTAGATTCCTCATTCAATCCAGGCTGGATAGGTTTCTTGTTTCTCCCGAATGGATTGAGGCCTTCCCCTCAGTCCTTCAAATAGCTCTCCCTAGAACGACTTCAGACCACTGTCCGCTGCTGCTGCTGCTGGAAGAAGATAATTGGGGGCCGAAACCATTCAGATTCAACTCCTCTTGGCTCAAAATAGAAGGTCTCAGTCCGAAGAGAGTAGATTGGTGGTCGAGTTTTCAGGTGGAAGGTTTCGCAAGTCACAAGCTTATCTGTAAGCTCAGATTACTCACGCTTAAACTTAAGGAGTGGTTACAGGAGGAGTTCCGCAAGAGAGAGTTTGATTCGGAGTCCCTTCTATCAGAACTCCAACGTATAGATTCAAAGGCCGAAGGAAATCAATTTTCGACTGATCTCTTGGGCAGGCGCATCCAAATCATTCAGACTCTATCGGCCAGAGCTCTAGAAGATGAAGGTTCCTGGAAAATTAAATCAAGAGCCAAATGGATTGCCGAGAGTGACAAAAATACCAAATATTTTCACAGTATTGCCAATATGCACTCTCGGTCTAAGTCCATATTCAGTATTACCGATAATGGAGTTTGCATTGAAGATAAACAGGTGATAGCCGACCTTGCCATCAACCACTTCAAAGCCCTCCTGTCCTCTGAAATCTGGGCTAGACCGCGACTCGCCACGTCCGCTTCAATAGACTGGAAGCAGCTGAAGCAGAGCTCCTCGAATCCCAATTCTCAAAAGAAGAGGTCAAGGCGGCAGTAGACTCCCTGGGAGGAGACAAATCTCCCGGGCCTGACGGATTCCCGATCAGTTTCTTTCAATCTTTTTGGGACGTTGTCCGTCAGGATGTTCTTCAATTCATCCAGGAATTCCACAGCAGAGGCAGATTGTCGAAAGGGCTCGATGCATCCTTCATAGCCCTCATCCCCAAGGTGGCTAGAGCAAGCTCATTTTCGAACTTCAGACCAATAAGCTTGATTGGGGGCCCGTATAAGATTCTCTCCAAAGTCCTAACCACCCGCCTTTCGAAAGTCATAGGGAAGTTAATTTCGTCAAAGCAGAACGCCTTCATCAAAGGTAGACAGATTATGGACTGCGCCCTTATCGCCAACGAGGTCTTCTACTCTTGTCAGAAGTCAGATTCGAAGGGCATTTTCTGCAAGCTGGATATCGTCAAGGCCTACAATCATGTAGACTGGGGATTCCTCCAATATATGCTCCACCGAATGGGATTCGGGATCAAGTGGAGAAGATCGATAGAAGCCTGTATCGGTACGGCTCACTTTTCGATTTTGCTTAATGGATCTCCCAAGAGCTTCTTCAAGTGTTCAAGAGGGCTGCGCCAAGGGGACCCCCTGTCCCCTCTCCTTTTCCTCATTATCGGTGAAGCTCTATCCAAAATGATGTCTAAAGGACAAGAAGAAGGAATTCTGAGAGGCATAACTATGCCAGGTCTGCCTGCTCCCATTACCCACATCCAGTTTGCCGATGATACTCTCATCTTTTCCTTCACTGTTTCGAGGCTGTTTCTTGGCTGAGAATCAACATGGCAAAGTCAAAGTTGTTCGGGATCAATGTGCAATCAGAGGATCTCCAAAGTTTCGCTGCTACCCTTAGTTGCCCTGCAGATTCTTTTCCCACCTCTTTCGTGGGCCTCCCCCTTTCAATTAGCCCTCCTAAATCGTTGTGGGACAAAGTAATTTGCAAGTTCCAGAAATACCTGGCTAGATGGAAATGCTGATACTTATCCTTGGGAGGCCACCTAACTCTCATCAACGCAGCCCTCTCTAACCTCCCTCTATACTTCATGTCATTGTTTAGATGCCCTACATCTGTGTTGAAGTCCATCGACAACATTAGAAGAGATTTCCTGTGGTATGGGAAGGAAAATCAGAGAAAGATCCACCTTCTAGAGTGGAAGGATGTCTGCAAGATATTCCGAGAAGGCGGTGCTAATGTTAAAAACCTGAAAAGAATGAATCAAGCCTTGCTCGGTAAATGGACTTGGAGGTTAGGTGCAGAAGGAGACGCCTTATGGACTTCGACAATCAAATGAAAGTATGGCTCATCCCTGGGTGGTTGGTGGACCAAAGACTTCTTGTCCTATAGGGCTTCCTAGTTATGGAAAGGAATTCTCCGGTCGAAACAGGAAGTTCTACAGAACATAAGTTTCGAGCTGGGTAACGGATCTGCCATTCGTTTTTGGGAAGACTTATGGGTGGGGGATGTTTTGCTGAAAACCCGCTTCCCAAACATCTTCCGCCTGGCCCCTGTCAAAAACATCTTCATATCTGAATGCTACTCAGTCACGGCTGTTCAAACAGTTTGGGATGTGAGATGCTCAAGGAACCTCAGTGACAGTGATCTCTCCAAATATATGGACCTCCTGGACTGCATTTCCAAGACCATGCCGCATCCATCCTCACCTGACAGACTCATCTGGAGGATTGACAAATCCAGCTCCTTCACGGTCAGATCTTTCTATTCTCAGATCTCCCCTAAATCGCACCCGTCTGTACCGGCTTCCCCCTTCATCTGGAGGTACCCTGCGCCCCCCAAATTTATCTGTTTTGGCTGGCTGGCCGGACGAAACAGAATTTTAACCATAGATAACCTCAGAAAGAGGGGAATGCAGATTGTCAACGTCTGCTTGTGCTATATGCAAGAAGCAGAAACGGTGAACCATCTTCTGGTGCACTGCCCCTTTATCTCCCAAATCTGGATCAATTTCTGCCAGCGGTTCAAGATTAGTTGGTGCATTCCAGACTTGGCTCACAATCTCCTATCGACTTGGCATGTTTTCAAGCTAGGAAAAATCAGAACAACCATTTGGAGGATGGCCATATTAGCAATCTGGTGGTCAGTCTATGTAGAAAGGAATGATAGATGCTTCAATGACATTTCTTCTTCTGTTACCACAGTTGGGTCCTGGGCCAAAAGGCTGCTGTTAGAATGGGCGGTTAATGTTAAGGGATTGAAAGGTTACGACCTTTGTTTTCTAGGGTGTTAATGGCTGTCTGCTACCTTAGCAGATTTGCTTTCCTTTTCTGTTTTCTGTATTCTCTGCTTTTTTAATTTATATATTTTCCCGTTGCTTCTAAAAAAAAGTTCTCTCATACCCATATCTAGGGCTGTTAATGGGCTGGGCTCTGGCTGGGCAAACTCGAAATTTTGATAGGCCCGGCCTGAACAGTTCAAAATCCAGGCTGAAGCCAACCTACCCATAGCTTTATAGTATGGGTGTGAGAAAACTTTCAAGGCATCCCTTTACTGGAGATGGATCAAGGAGAGACAGTCTACGAAAGACCAGCATCTTGGAAGATAGGCAACCAAAGAATCCAATCAAAAGGTATGATGTTAATCCCTTCTTTTGCCTTGTGGAAATTTGATTTCATCTAGATGGGAAGTAGATCCCTAGTCACATGATTAAAATTGCTTTTGAAAAAGTTACATGCTTTTTTCAAAAACCCCAACTGCTCCCTCACCTGAACATGTCATTGCTTCACTTCAGACTTTGTGCAGTTATGGTCTGGGACCAGATAGGCATTAGATATGTTGGCAGTTTGATAAACAGATCATAATCATAACATTTTCTTGACATGGCTGTTGTGCAATGCTCAGTACCTGTGTCCAATATCATGCTATGTGGGTATTGGATCTGTCTCAGAAATGGCCAGCCATATCCAAATAATTTATATTAAAATAATAACTAAAATTATAATTTAACAAAATATGTCAGTAATACGATCATCATCATGGCCTTCTCCACACTATATGGGGTTGTCTTTGTGTAACTTGTTTCGCGAATCATATTCAGAACAGGAATTCTTGTGATTGCTTGGTAAACTTTTTACTACCAGCTACTCACCTGACATCAACCCTTTCCTTTATCCTGAAGTGGGACTGGCAGGCACATATTGCTTCCACGCAGAGCTTCAATTAGTTAGAAGATATTAATTATTAAATGCTACGTTGTGTCCATATATGCAGTGATTAGGGTTATGTGAGTCAGAGTCTCTTGCCTCAAGTTGTTCTGTTACCCAACACCTGCACCCACACCCAGGTAAGATAGGTTTCCAAAGCAATCCTTGAGATGTTGAATGATTTCTTCTTTTTTTGGCTGTTCCTGGTACTTAGTTGTTACCTTGTTGGCATTGGATACAGTTACAGTCAAATAAACCTGATTGCACTCAGCCCTTCTTTAATTTGGTAGCTCAGAGACGCATCTGATTCTTAGTTGTACTTGAATTAATACTGGAGATGATAGTTCGTTTCATAAAATTCAAAGCTAAGATATTCTCGAATTTATAGTGTTACTGCATAACTAATCCTGAAACTGGGAAAACTGATTTGTTTAATATTTATTTCCATTTTCATGACAAAAGCGACTCAATCAATTGGCAGTGTGTTCACTACCTCTCCGGCTATGATCTGTTTATCAGCACAAGGAGGCTGTTCAGATATGCCACACGGAGTTAGTAGTGGTTAAAACCAACTCCACTTGGGAGAAAGGTATCCGGTCATTTGTGAAAATTGTGGTTCTCATCATGATTTTAATGTTGCCGAACTGAATTTTTCACTTCAAAAGGCTTGGAAGATTGTTGTCATTGCCCTTTGCATTGACCTAATAATTTGTTCAACTTCTTTGCAATAAAGCTATTGACTTATTATATGCTTCCCAAATAAAATAAAAATAAAAATCAGATGTGCCTTTCCCCCTTGCAACCAAGATGTACCACTCACAGAGAAGTCGCCTCCGGACAGCACTAGGCCATCTTTATCATGTGGCATTGGCAAAAGAGCATGAAAACAATCACCTGACCCAGAAACTAGTACATGGCAACTCTATGCTATCTTCACAGATTTCATCACCCGACAATTTGTTGCACGAGACACAAAAGGATGATTTGCTTCAGAAGGAGGTCAGTAATTGTTCCAATTTCAGTTGTACTGCTTGTGCATCTTGTTCTTCACTGAATCATGTCTGTATGTAACATATATACTCTACCTTCAAAATAATTGCATTTCTTTGCTGGCTGTATCTTTGTTTGTTTCAGAGGTTGCTCCTTCCGGTAAAATACCAATATCAGTCTGAGAGTTTGATATTGTTTTGTCAGCATTCATATATATTTACTGAAATAATAATTTGATATGTACGAAATCCACTAAGTTAGTGGGCACTCTTGGTAGAATATCCTACTCAAGCTAATACTTTCCCAAAAACTAGTGGATTCCAGGAACAAGAGAGAAATACATAAGTGGAAAATAACTGATATAATCAAATACCTGTGCAATTAATACACTGACAAATTACTTGGACACCAAAACCTCTTTTCCATCGAATTTTATTTATTTATTCTTTTTAACTATCTTTGTCGTAGTTTCCTCCCATCTTCAAGGATTTCATTTTTCAGCACATACTGCAATTCCGTTATGTCAAAAAATGATATGTTTACCCACTGAAACCTTCCCATGTTGCAGTGAATTTCCGATGCGCCCCTAGTTCATAGAAATGACACGCAGATGCGAGATCTTTCTATCATCTTTCTTTACCATAGAATGGTTCTAACTTCTCAGAGACGGGATCACCTACCTTAAACTCATGACTATGCATAAACTGGCAAGAGGAAAGTTCACTCTAACAAATCTCACATTTGGAACTCCCATCCAGCAAGTGCATGGAGACATGAATCTGTGAGGGCATTCTCTATCCAATCTTCCATTCTAAGAATATCCAAGACCCTTGATTAACCCACACAAAGAACTACAAGTGATGAGGACATCAAAGCACCATGCAGGGTATACCAGAGGAGGATGAGATAATCGCCAGTTTCCCTTTGGATGTATGACCACTACGTGGGCCCGAGTGGGCCGAATGGCCTGTTTTGAAGACTCCACATGTATTTGATGCATCTTTGAAGACCCTACACTAGGAAGATGCATGTTTTTTTTTTTTTTTTTGAAAGATAACTTGAATTAAAAGAAAGAGGGAAAAAAAAACACAAAAGAAGGGAACTGCTGAGGAGGCAGGCCCTTAAGACAGAAGAAAAGAAAGATCTACATTGTTCCCTTCCCTAAGGGATGCCCATTCAGCTATGAAACATTTAACATAAGAGGAAACCAGATAGGGTGGCTTCGATTCATTCTGAAAACACCTCTTGTTTCTTTCGATCCAAAGCGCCCACCACACCGCCAAAATTCCCGTCCGCCATATCCTGGATTTGGGTTTGCCTATGCTAACCCCATGCCAGGCTTTCAGGAGCATATCCACATCCTTTGGGAAACACGAACTAATGTTGAAACAGGTAAGAATGGCAGACTAGACTAAGTAGGTGAGAGAACAGTGGATGAACAAGTGGTTAACTGACTCTTCGGCGGACATACAACAAAGACAGATATTAGGGAGAATCATTCCTTTTTTCCTAAGGTTATCCAGGGTGAGAATTCTATTGTTCCCAGCCAGCCAACCGAAAACCTGAAGCTTAGGAGGGACTGCGTATTTCCAAATGAAATGGGGGTGTTGAGAGGGGTTAGTATCATTGTTGGAAGAGAGAATCTTGAAAAAAGACCTAACCGTGAAGACAGAAGACTTGTCAGCTTTCCAAATGATGTTGTCCTTGCGGGCTTGATTTGGAGACGCTTTTTGGATGAACTGTAGCAGTTCCACGAAGTGATCGAATTCCCAATCCTCAAGATTCCTCCTGCAGGGGATATTCCAAACAACCTTGTCCGCTAGAAGGGAGTGATTATCAGCAATGAAATTATTCTTCTTGTTCGCTACCCGGAAGATTAAAACAGCTTAGGAAGATGCATGTTGGTTGCATTCTTGAGGAGTTTGGACCATTGGATTGAGTGCATGCATCGATCGGACCGTTGGATCGTGCACGATGGCCCTTTGGACCACTCTTAATCGCGGCCCATCTTGATCGTGGATCACCCATTGGCCACGAATAGTTTAGAGTAGTTTTTTGGTTTTTTTTTTTTTTTTTTTAAATTTTTTGGATTGTTTTATGTTTTCTTTGAGATAGGGTTTTTTAATGAGATTTCAAACTGAGAGGGTTTTTTTTTTTTTTTTTTTTTTTTTTTTTTTGTAAAAGTCTCTTTCGAGAGAGAGAGAGAGAGAGAGAGAGAGAGAGAGAGAGGGGGGGGGGGGTATATTAAGCCATAATGTCATTATTTTGAAAAAAAGAACTTTGTCTTTTCTCTTCTTCATGTGATTTGGAGCTTGTGTGGTGTGATTCCATTTCCCATTCAACGGAGGTTCAAGGCTACCCATCTATCATCTTCGTTCTCTCTTCCTTTCTATTCAAAAGAGGTATTTTGTCAATACTTCATCTTTCTTCTTCCATTCCCATCCAAATCATCTTTTTTCTTCAACTTTTCATCTTCTAACTTCAACCCCAATCGAACCCAACCATTGAAGACCCCAAAACCTTAGCAAACGATCCACATGTGTGACCGTACGGCCACACATGCAAGCCCCTAGGCTTACCATAAGAACAATCCCTTGATTTTCCCTTCCCCATCAAAACCTCTTGATTCCCCATCCCTAACCCTACCTAAACCCTAGGCCCCCCAATTTCTTATTCCCCATTTCTAAAATTCTTAATTCCAAAATCCCCAAACCCTAGAAATACCAATATTCCTAATTAACCTAAAACCCCAAACCTCCAACCACTTAAATCCCTAATTCCCTTCAAGTAATACCTATGTACCAAAATCCCTTAGCCAATTAAACCGTCTAAACCTTAATTTTAGTTTTTCCCCCCAAATTTCTCAGACCCTGGGTTAGCCTACATTCTCATCGAGCAAACCCTAGGTAGTAATCGTCCTTACCTTTTGAAATAGACTTACTCCTATGCTAATTGGGTGTTCTTACATCCATTAGATTCTAATTTATAGTATTCAATGATCATGTATGGTGTAGTTTCTTAATTATGGCTTGGACTATTCATAGTTTCATGTTGGATTCTTGAGATATTTGATGATTTTGGCGTGATTTATGATTTTAATTATTCAATTTAATTTGTTGATTGATCTCACTTCACCATTTATCTACATGCATGCATCCTGCATCAAAAAGGTTACAAAATATATTTAGAAGATCGTATCAAGTGATACTTAACTAAAATGTAGCAGCAACTAAATTTTATTTAATCTAATTGTCTCTATCTGCAAACTCTTTCCTAGTATCCTTTTCTCTTGTATTCGTGCCTTAATTGCGTGCTTCCCTTTCTATTCCCTATGATTAGTATATCTATTGCCTAAGGGCCTGTTTGGGAGCATGGATTTGGAACACCCTGGATTTGAAACCCTCTAGATTTGAAATCCTCCGATTGTGTTTGGTACCCTAGATTCAGAATCCCCTGGAATCCAAAAGTAGCTATGCATAGTATATTTATAGGGGTTTGAATTCAATTACTAAATCTAGTTTAATATCTCTAATTAGTGTACGTATGCAGTGTTCGAAATATCGGAATTGCATTATGTATCGCACCTTTGAGATACAGATACGTATTGGTTATCGCATGGGATATATCGGTTGTATCGCGTAATGTATCATTGTTGTTGGAAACATTGGGAAATTGGTTGATTTTTTCAATGAAACTTCAGTGATTGTTAAAAAACACATCAACACACTTATAAATCAAAACATTACAAAAAATATGTGCACATAATAGGTTTTCTTTGTATGGGGTTTTAATCTATGCGTTGTCTAACTGAATTGATGCAAGTTTATTTAAAGTTCATTCATATAATTTATAAATAGAAGAAGACGTGTGGAAACACAACCAATACATTCAAAAGCAAAAGAAGAATCACTACATTAGGTTATATACATGTTTGATTTTATGTTTGGACATAAGGATTGCTACCGATTTGCGACCAAGTGGGAAATTTTGATTTTTTCAACTTTCCGCAACTCGTGGGCAACCCGTCCGCCTATCCTTCTTTCATGTAGACATTGAATGGCATTGAAGGCGTCCTGTTGGTATCGGAAACGTATGAATGCGAAGCCACGGGATCGATTAAGATTTCGATTCCATGGGAGGTATACATCAGTTAGTTTTCCAAATTGCCCAAAGATTCGCTCCAAATCTTCAACAGAGGTATCGAAGGTTAGATTTGCCATGAAAAGGGAGAACGAGGATGAGGTCCGAGATCTTCAATGTAGAACCGTCTTCCATGGAAGTCCCCTTTCAAATTTCTTTTCCTGCTCTCTTTCTTCCATCTGAGGTCCGAGATCTCACCGAATCGAACATGTGAGATATATTGCACTACTTGCGAGTTTCGTATCACACAGGTGGGATATAAGATATATCGTGGGATATATAGGCCAATATCGTCGATATTTAAAACACTGTACGTATGTAATGTTTGACACAATGGTTGTAATAAGCCCGTTGAAATATATACTTCGCCCGAAAATGATAAAATTCTAAGTCTCGGAAGGGCCACAAGCACAAGATCACATCTGAGTGACTAACCAACAATTTTCAACTGTTGATTTATATGGACAATGTTTGGATGGTGCAGATCATCATATTAAAGTAATTATAGTGATGCAATTGATAATCTATTTGTTGTGGGTTATCATTAGTGGACTATGTGCCCAATAGATTAATAGTCTAGTGACACACATGTTACACATGCAACTCTTGGAAGGATTTTAGATGTAATCCAAGCTTTCAACGTGGATTTGAACCCCCCCCCCCCCCTCGAAAAATCCATGGTGCCAAACAACCCCTAATTATTTGGGTCATTAACGTATGTTTCAATGACTAAGGGGATGAGGGGCAAACAGAAGTCATTCTTTGGCACATCTTCCTTATGCTCGTGCTCTCTTCAATCTATAAAAAGCACGGTAATAGGATTTTCAACAACAGATTGGCATCTCCTAATGTGGTATTTCTAAGATCCAAAGGCTGGGTGATCTTTTGCGCTTTGGGTCCCCCTCAGTTTAAGGGATGTAAAATGGAAGATTTCTCAGGATCTTAATATATAATTGTGTGATTTGCCTTTTTATAATCCTCGAATGATTTCTCATGATCCCTCTTTCTTTTGTAATCTCTCCTTTTGAGTTGTGTAAATAAAATTTTCAAAGTTTATTTAAAGAGGGGGAAAAGAGGGAAAGTGTTTAGAAACAAAGAGGAACAAGGTGTTATCTCTTGATTACAATGAACAACCTAGAAATCAAAAGAATTGAGGGTAGGAGAGAGACCCCACCTATGACCCCCAACTTAGAGAAAGGTCCACACACAAGACCCCGTCTTTTACCAATCTATCTACTTTGGAGTTCGCCTTTCAATGAAAGAGAGAAAAACGACATGAAAGCCTACGCAAAGGTTGTGATTCTCCATAAAATTTTTCACCTTCAAAGCACAAACACTAGATTTTGCCCAAATTAATTGTTGATTCGCCCGGATAAGTGGGTCATAGTATCTAACAGTATTTGCATGATATTGGGAGCTTTGCACAAAGCTGAAGATAGATGATGCACGTCCAATGGTCCACCTAACCGCTACAAAAGCATAGAGGGTTTGATCACCCATCTAATTTTACAGTTAAGATGCCCCGCAGATTACGTAGATTGTCTAGAGGCTAGTCTGATGGACAAAGGAGTATTATGTTTTCTTTCTCTTCTCTCCGGGATATTCCCTTAGTTTGTAATACTTTGAACGAAGAAATTGCTCCCTTTTTTTTTTTTTTTTTTTTTTTATAAGGGAGGGATAGAGAGATAAGGAGGACTTTGGATGGGGCAGGATTATATCTAATCTCTTCCTTTTTCCAATCAAATCCTTTTAATTTGAATTCAAATTATCATATTCCGAAAGATAGAGTAGAAATAGGGAAATGGAGGGAAACCCATGTAAGACTCACCCACTAATGAGCCCCACAGGCCAATGTCCTCTCCCACCGAATCATGTTGTGGGATAGGCATAATTTAGAAAGTTAATATAGTTCCTCTTATGACAACCAAAACAAAAAACCGCTATCATAAGAATCAAAGGCGTGAGACCAATTGGAACATTGTTATCTTCTCACAAACGTTTTGATTACTAAGTGACCACCTAACTAGCACTTAATAACACAAGCTTTGCTAATACCTATCTTAGTCGGCATGACCACACTGGATGGAGTTGACTCCCGATCTAGGGTATTCGGCCAACATATTCACTTATTCAACTTGTCGAGTTTATTAAAATACTCGATTGTTCGCAAACATTGTTTTAAATCCTTTTTAAAGTAATTATATATTGCATATACGTTTTGAAGTTTACAAAAACCTATCAAAACTCGATATTGGTGGCGGACAAGTCTTCAAGTGCATATTAATAGTTCTAGAAACTTGGTGTAGTTCTCATGGAATCTTCCACATGCAAATGTTTAATTTGGAATCGACTAAGCTACTTTCCTAGTGTAACCGAGTCTGACCAATCTAAGGATCTTCGTCATCGACATTGTACATTAAAGTAACGACACTCAATCCCATCCTCCTAAACAACAGAAGAGGGTAGTTTAGGACACAAAGAGTCACCCGCGGGACTAGCTACTCGGACGATACAATGGTTAAATCTAATTAAAGCGATATGTAGGTAATAGGTCCACCCTCTTGACTACGATCCATGCTATGGAGTAGGCTATGCTGGGAATATGTCAGGTCTACAATATCCAAGTTATCATGCAAGGTATGACTCATATCATATCCTCGCAACCTATCTTTTATTTAGGCCATTACAATAATCGTGTAGAAGAGCAATGGAGCGATTGTGATATTTCGACTTTGATTAGTCTCATCTTTAATATCCAAGGATTGAAGGTGAATACAATGTCTCGTCCCACATATTCTCGTCCTCTCTTCTTCACAATAGCGGATGGTTCGCACCTCAACATATGAAAAAACACTACAATTGTACCTCTTGTACATTCAGGATTAGTCTACACGTGCGAGTGGGTGACTAGCTTGCCAATAAACATAGAGATCCCTCAAGACCTCAAGGCAAAAATACTGACGATCTATGCATTGCACGTAGTGAATAATACTGCTGAATAATAAAGAAAATGAATGTTTATTCGTTGATGAAAGATAAAAGGTACATCATACAACCACATCACAGAAGCTCTTCTCAATCCCATTTTCCTGACGTGAACCTACAATATGTCTTTAGCTATAGGCTTCGCCATGAGGTTTGCCAACGTTTCTATTGTGGGAATGTAATTCAGGACAGTATTCAAAGTATTGGTATCGCTAAAAGTTTCGTTGGGTGCAGATATGGAAACAATAACAATATCACTAATAATAGGAAATACGGGGAAACAAAATGGTGAAATTTTGCAGTGAAACTTCAAGAGATGCTAAAATACACATTTGCATATTTAGGAATAAAAAAATTGCAAAACGAATGCATACATAATAGTTTCAATTTAATTAAGGCTTAAAAGCATGTGTTGTTATAAGAAATTAGTCCATCCCATCCATCTAACTACAGGTGGGCATCGAGTCGAGTCGAGTCGGACTGGATTGGGTCCAACTCGACTCAGTTCGAAAATTTCAATGAATTGACCCGAACTCGATCTGATCCGGGACCAAGTCTGGGTCATCTGACTCGCTCCAATCCGTTGCATTGTTGGCCTGATCCGAACGGAGTCTGACTCGATCAATAAAACCGAGTCAGATTGGGTTGGGTACGGTTCGGATTGAGTGAGTCTTCTGCTTTAATTAATTTTTTTTTTTTTTTTTGAAAAATTTAAAAAAATATGATTTTCTCCGTTAAAAAATTCGTAGGGCCCGCAATAAGGTTTATTTTCCATCCAATCTGTTAATAAGGTCACAACTACATGGATGAAGAGGAAAAACAAATTTCATATTGATCTGAAACTTCTGTGACCCCTAAAAGAGTTTCAATGGTAGACGTTCAACCCCCATTGCTTTTTGCAGTGTGGTCCACTTGATCATTAGATATGTCTTATTTTTTGGCTCAAGCCTTAAGATGAGCCCGCCAAATGGATGAACGGTTTGGATATAACACATACCTCATGATGGGACCAACAAAACTTGCTGACGTCAATAACTGCCAATCCGCTTCCTACTACGTCATGTCAATACCTACCACATCACGTCAATATAGGCGCAAGGAGTGGACGCGGATTTCTAGCAAAACTTTCCTGCTAAAGAATTCTGGGTGGGGCCCATTGCGATGTTTGTGAGATATCAAACCCGTCCATCCGTTTTTCGACCTCATTTTAAGACATGCTACAAAAAAATGAGGGGGGATCCAAAACTAAAGTGGGCCACACGAGAGGAAACAGTGGATATTTAGTGACCACCGTTGAAACATTTAAATGGCCATAAAAGTTTTGTAACGATCTAATTTTTTTGGTGTTTTCACTTTATCTGAGTGAAATTGACCTTATAAACGGTTTAGATGGCATATAAACAACAAGGTGGATCATAGGAAGGTTTCAACCATAGGCGTTACTTTCCCCATTATTTCATCTCTTATGGCCCACTTGAGTTTTGAATCCTCCTCATTTTTGGTGGCATGTCTTAAAATGAGGTCGGAAAACGGATGGATGAGTTTGATTTCTCACAAACATCGCGGTGGGCCCCACCCAGAATTCTTGCTGCGAAAGGGTTCCGCAGGAAATCCGCGTCCATCAGGAGTCTCGAGGCACTCGAGTATTTTATGACGTAGATACACCTGAGAGGAGACAGATTGGCTACTCCCCCGGCTAGTCTGTGGACCCCACCGTGATGTATTTATTTAATCTATGCCATCCATCTATTTGTCTAGATCATTTTATGGTATTTGAAAAAAATGAGGTGTATCCCAATCTCAAGTGGACAACATTATAGGAAACAGTGTTGAATGAACGTTGTGCGGATCCGATCGGTCCGGATTGGCCACTGATCCAAACTCAACTCGATGTACGGTCGAATCTGAGTGGGCCTACTCGATCTAACCCGATCCTGGCCTTCGGATAGGGTCGGATCGGGTTGGATTCTGCCCAGCTTTACCTCCAACCATCCAACCTTTCATCCAAACATCTATCGATATTTTAGAATATTGACAACACATGATATCTCGCTAAGAAATTGTCGACAACTGGGAAGGAAATGAAAGATTGTGGTCTTGATATCACACATGTTGCGATAATGATAATATCACAATATTATTGATATTATCATTGACAAATTGAACACTGCTTACAACCATGTGCGCATAAAAAAATTGAAATGGATTTTTTTTAATAAACAATTTTTTGGCGATATTGATATATTGGCTATATTGTCGAAATATCGCTGATACACTGGCGATACAAGCAACACGTGGAATTTACATAGTCGAAAATATTAGCAATACATTAGTGATATTGATACATTGGCAATACAAGTGACACCTGGAATTTACACAGTTGAAAATATTAGTGATATCGATACATTGGCAATACTTAACAGTACATAGCCGATACCTAGAATTTCTAATACTACTAGTGTTACCTATATCGCTACCAGTGTTATCGGTATCGTCGAGCTGGAGATATGGATAATAACGAGGATACTTAGAACAATGAGTAAGGATAATTTTTTTAATCTCTTACTTGATCACGAAATTATTAATAATTTATCTCGATGTGCTTGGACTTCTTATGGTGTGTATTGTGTAGGATCCTTTGCCAAGTCAATGGCAAGGATGTTGTTTATCCTCAACGATATGGGCTCACAAATACGTGGTACAAAACCTAAACTTTGTAGGAATCGTTGGACCCATATACGCTCTTGAATAGCAGCACAACATGCAATGTACTCAACCCCCATCGATGAAAGGGTCGTGGATGTCTGTTTCTCACTCATCGAAAGCCTTACCCTAGGCAGCATATGAAATTCCTTTAAGCTCAAGATTCGTGCCTTAATAACACATTATCAAGTCTTTAATCCCTCTTAGATAATGGAATATATGTTTGACGGCTTGCCAATGAGATTGTCTTGAATTTACTCTCAACTGCATAACTAATATTTGTTCTAGTGCAAAACATGACATATATTAAGCTGTCTACTGCACTCGCATAGGGTACTGAGGATATATCTAATTTCTCAGCATCAACCTGGGGACTTGACGTCCTATCTAGTTTGATAGTTTTTTTTTTTTTTTTTTTCATTAGGAGTTCAACAGCTTTTAAATTTTCCATCTTGAACCGCTTTAAGATTTTTTATTTTTATTTTTTATATATAGATAGCTTGTGTCAAGCCCAAGAATCTCTTAGGATGGTCCCGAATAATCTGTACTAGTTGGATACTGTGTACATAAAGAGACGGTATCATAAAAGATCTTCTAGACCACTTCATATACACAACAATCTTCTTGACTCAGTGTGAACCCGAAGGTTGTGATGGCTAAGTGAAACCTCATATACCACTACCTTGAAAATTACTTTGGCCCATGGATAGATTTTAGTACTTTGTAGACTTTCTTGAGGTTACTTTTGTCTACATATCCCATGGGTTGTTGCATGTATATTTTTTCATCTAAATTATCATTTAGGAATACAATCTTCACATCCATCTGATAAAACTCTAAGTCTAAACTTGCAACAATTAATAAGATAGTGTAGATTCAAGAGAATTTTGCAACGGATAAAAAAAGTAGCCTTGTAATCATTTTATTATTATTTATTTATATATATATATATATATATTTTTATGAAACCTATTAGCAACTAATCGTGCTTTATACTTGTCCATTATACCATTTATCTTTCTTTTGATTTTGAGTATGTAAAAACAAAGTAAAAAAAGGTAAAGTTTTCGAAAGAAAACAAAGGAAAAAGACTATAATCCTTTAATATCATGATATATATACCATGTACATTTTCTCAATTGATAATATCATGATATGTATTACTTTTTTGGTACAAGTAGAAGGGAAAGGGATGATTAATGAATTCTTAATCGTTTCTAATTTTCTTATATTTTTATTTGTTTTTATATGTATATTTTAAAATCATAAAAATCTTACGATTTACAATACAATTTGCGATACGATAACGATTTTGACAACATTGATCATATGGTATAACTAACACTAAGTTGTTAGTATTCTAATGATAAAAATGACACTAAACTAAGTACATTAAGCCAATTATAACACAATTATCTATCAAAATAATAAATGAAAAAGTAATGCTAATCTAATTTGTCAAACGCAAACATCAGCATTGGTCATCATTGTTGATGATGGATCTAATTATCATTATTAATGATCACCATTGATGATGGATCCGAACATCAATGTTGATCATCAAATATGGATCTTATCATCAACGTTGATCATCACTGTTGATAATGGTTCCGACCACTAGCGGACCCATGATCAATAGTGATAGATGGGTTATCAAGAGGGATACATTCTCACACGTGCATTAATGCACGAGCATGTGCAATAACTAATGGTAAAGCAATAGTATCTCATTGGGCTGATAATTTTTTGTCATCTTCACATAAAATGTGTGGCCCACGTCAGATAATCATATTACAGAGATTATCACTATATCATGATCCAATATCTCATTTATAAAAGCCAAAATGTTAGTATTTTATGCCTTTTCTTCTTAATCCATATATCGGTCATCATCATTGTAGGAGATTTGGACCATTAATCACAAAAAAAAAAGAAAAGAATTGCACCGTCGGATAAATCTCTTCGAAATACCCTAAACCACTCCTCAACACGGCCTAAATCAGCCCATAAATGGCCGATTAAAGGCCCTTAATAAGATACATTTTATCTTATTTGAAAGTAACTTGGGCTTTCCAGTGAGCCCATCTTGATTTGCACACATGTGGGGCTCATTTTGCTGTCCAGATGCCTGTGGATAGCATACTATGGTCTCTAAATTTTGGCATAATGTGTGGAATTAGATGGTGTCATCTAGACCATCAAATTGCCTTGTTTAGAGTTAATGGCCCCAAGCTCATATTTGCACCCAGTTGGTAAAGAAAGTTGTGGAATGTCTATCCACAGGCTTCACTGAGTGGGATCTAGTGCCTACAACACTTCTAGGGTTGTAACAGAGGCTAATTGCTCCCAACATGAACTCAAAAGGGAGCAGGCCCACTTTCCTTTTATCCACATGTTCAAAACTCATGTCACTTGTTAGAAGCTGCTACTGTCAAGTGAACTTTGTTGCGCCAGGCATCTTGCAAATTTTTTTCCATGAAACTAGAGAAGCTAATGTTATTCTGCTGATGTGGCTATTATTTGTGAAGATGAGATTCATTAGTGCTGTTTTGTGCATAATATTATTTGGTTATGTAAGGTTTGATAATCCGTTATGCTTTTATAGCCTGTAGCCCTTGATTGTACACCATTTGGTGCATTTTTCTTGCTGCGATGAGCCAGTGTTTATCTTCTTCCTTAATGGGAAGGTTAAGCTGCATCTCACATTATTGCCTCTCCACCAATGTATTCAATAATGGTAACGGTAGCCGTAATGGCCACTATCATTACTGTTACCATACAGGCCATAACAGCAATTAAGGCCAGTTAAAAATAAAAATAAAAAATTGTAACAGCCTCGAACGGACTGTTACAGCCCCATAACATGTGACGTTCCCCACCATAACCATAAATGTAACCATGTTTTTATACCTTGCTCTCCACACACTTCAGCTGGGCTGCTTGCTGATGATGCTAGCTTTTCTGTATGAATATTGGAAAATACACAAATTACATTGTATAATTTGTCTATTCCTGTGTGATGAATCATAGCACCATTCCTTATTTATGGTGGTTACTCATAGCAATGTATCTCATATCTGCGCATACATGCATAACGCTTTTTCATGGCTTGATAATTAGTGCGCAATTTTATTTTTTTTAATTGGAAACAGAAAGATGCACGTGCCTTGCCTGTCCTGCGAAATCTTGATCAAAATTTAGCACAAAGTTCCAAACAATTATCAGGGGCCTCGGGTGGATGGCCATCAGCTTTTAACATTTCAAACCAATTTCAGGACAATAACTTTTTGAGACCAGCATTATCCGCCGATACAGCCCCAATGGAGAGAATGAGAAGCAGATATCTTCCAACACCTTATTCTTTTCCTGGTAACTCTGGTACGATTTTTCACCATGTTTTATATGGTTTCTTTTTTCTCTATTTTAGAATAATAAGCTTGCACTTTGACATAAATTAATCCATCAGAAATGAATGTGTATAATTTTTCACATTTATATCTATGGTACTTATAACATGAGTAGCTTTTGGACATTTGACCCCACAATTAGTATCCTAGGGTGGAAAGCTTTGAATATTAAAAGGACATGGGAAGACATTTTCAATAGAATCAGGAATATTTTGGAAACTGGAAAATATGGTTGTTGTCCGTCATATGGTTCAGATTTCACCCACAATAAGCCTTTAAAGCGATTTTACTTACAGAAAACAACAGATCCCTTCATGTGTGTAGTCCGCTCTCCTCTCTTTGCGTGTAGCCCACATTGACGGTACTACTCCAGAGTCATGCAACAAAGGCGGTGTAGGCCCTATGATGCTGACGCTATCAAACCACTTTGTACATTTATTGTGCCGCTTCATGCTAAAATGTCAGCCTGAAGAGGAGGCAGAACTAAAACTCAAGTGAGCCAATAGCACTAGGAAAAGTGGAAACGGGTCAGCCAATAGAACTAAAACTCTCCCTCCCTCCCTCTCTCTGCACATTGCACATACCATACCCTTGGTACAATTGTACTCCACCTACTCGCAAAAATTCGTTCTAACCAAGGTCATTTCCAAGGCTGTAATGCTTTATTTTTCTAGCATCGGCTCAAATCTCCTCAGCTCATTGTCATCATCAGTGTTCGAGTTGTTGACGAAATGTCGATATTATCGCCGATAATATCGGTGTCGCTAGGCCAGCGACACCGAAACCCCATTTTTTCGTTTCACTTCTGATTATCGACGAAATAATCGGAGATATCGTCAATAATTTTGGATTACCGTTGACAACATCAACTGTAGCCACCAACCACACTACCTATCATGGGAAAACTATAGCCAACAACCTGGATTTTCAAAATATAGGTAAAAAAATCCGAAAAAATATCAGAACTGAGAAGATATCATACTTGGTTAATCGAAACTCGGAGCTCGGAAGAACACCTCGATCAACCGTGCCGATCTTCGAAGATTTCATTCCGTTTCCAGGTACGAAAACCCCTCTTTCTTCGGCAACAACCCTCCCTCAAAAACCCTCTTTCTTTGGCGGGATTGCCTCCCTCCCTCAGAAACCCTCTTTCTCGGTGGGATTACCTCTTCATCGGAATTTTAGGGTTTTTTTTTTTTTTTTTTTTTTTTTTTTTTTGAATTTCGAAACTTCGAAGATGGGAAAGAAATCGGATTGCGTACGAGTTACTCGGTGCACTTTTATCATACTAAGTAAACCGATTTGGGCCCACCTTGAATGTATGTGGTCTATCCACGCCGTCCATCCCTTTTTCCGTCTAATTTAAGAGGTTGAGCCTAAATTTGAATCATATCCATATATCAGGTGGATCATACCACAAGAAACAATGGGGATAATGATTTCCACCGTTGAAACCTTGCTAGGCCCCACAGTGATATTTATTTGTCATCCAACCCGTTCATAAGATCATAAAGATATGGATGAACGTAAAACACAATTATAAGCTTGATCCAAAACTTCTGTGGCCCCTAAGAAATTTTCAACGGTAGAAGTTCGTTCAATTCAACTGTTTCATGTGGTGTGGTCCATTTGAACATTGCATATGCTTCATTTTTGTGCTTAAGCCATAAAATTATCTGGGAAAATGGATGGATGGAGCAGGTAAAATACATAAATCATGGTGGACCTCACAGAGTTTACTCAGTACGCTAACCGTAGTGAGTTACTGACTACGCAATCTGCTTCGGATATGATACACAGGGGACGTGGTTTGGCTAATGACGTTGCGACTAACTAAGGGCTAGTGGTCGATGCTATGTGGGCCCCACCATGATCTATTTGTTTTATCCACACTATCCATTCATGCTTACACATCATTTTAATCATTTTCCCCATAAATGAGACATATCAAAATCTCAGGTGGACCACACCATGGGAAAATAATAATGATTGCACGTCTACCATTAAAAACCTCTTAGGGCCCACTGTAACGTTTATTTGACATCCAACCTGTAGATTAGCTCATACAAACCTGGATGAAGTCAAAAAACAAATATCAACTTGATCCAAAACTTTTGTAGCCCCAAGAAGTTTTTAATGGTGAGAGTTCAATCAACACTGTGTGGCCCACTTGAGATTTTGATCTAACTCAATTTTGACTTCATACCAAAAATTATCTGGAAAAATGGATTAGACGGCATGGATGAGACACATACATCATGTAGGGTCCACATAGGACGAACGTTTGATTCTGGATAACGTCAGGGAGTACCCAGTTGGTTTGTGGACGCGGATTTCCTGCGCAAGCCTTCCATGGGAAGTTCCTGCACTGGGATGCTACGTGGGGCCCACCATGATGTTAATGAAAACTCCACCTCGTTCATCCATTTTTTCAGATCATTTTAGGGGATGAGGCCACAAATCAAGTGGATCCAAAACTCAAGGTGGCCATACCAGAATGAAAACTGGAGAGATTTTTCCACCGTTGAAACCTCTCTGGGGTCCACTGTGTCATTTACTTTCCATCTAACCCCTTTGATACGGTCATATCCACATGGATGAAGTGAAAAAACAAATATCATCTTGATCTAAAACTTGTGGTCCCTAAGAAATTTTTCAACGGTATATATTTTATCACCTCTGTGTGGCCCATTTAAGTTTTCAATCTTCTCTATTTTTGAGATAATATTATAAAATAATATGAAAAAAGGGATGGACGGTGTGGATAAAGTTCATACATCACAGTACATCTGTAATTTTCAACTGTTCAATGTTTGTATCTTGCTATGGACCGTCGCTCCGAACATTTTTGACAGTAAGAAAGTAGGTGATGGACTGAATAATTGTGGACTTCCAACGGGCGCGATTGCTTCGCTGTGGACCATCTAAGATGGTACTTGATTTGCTCCAACTCGAGCCTGAGATCAATCCAGATCCTGTAAATCACTGGACCAAGTGTGGACAGAATATGGGCCAATGAAGATATTGATCCGACAGTTCTAAATTTTCGAAAAGGCTGCCATCAGATGTATGGTGAAAAGAAAACAGTTAACGGTCCAAATTCAAAGGGCATCATCATTGGTTGAAGTTTTCTGTTCGGCCAGCTCTTCTAGCTATCATCCATAATGGATCACTGGTTTGGACGGTTGGATTGATGTAAATGGATGCACATGTGTACATGTTCACGTAATCTGCTTGCCATCTTTATACCACCATGTGATAATCGAGACCCTTCATCTTGAAGTTCCCACCATGTGATGGCCCACCATAACGTTGATTTTCCATCCCATCTCTACATGTCTTATTTTTTGGCTCAAGACTTAGATATATAACACATATTATGATGGACATCCGTAGCTAGTTAACTTTGATCATTCCTGTTTCTATAGTAAGCTAACCTTGATCCGTAGTCAGTAGATAAAGTACATAAATCACCTTAGGCCCCCATTAAATGGAAACTTATTATAATGCATTTTTATTTATTTTTTTGCAATTTTTTCATTCCCGAATATGTAAATATGTGTATTTAGGCATATCCTGAAGTTTCACCGAAAATTCCACCATTTTCTCCATATTTCCCCGCTTTTCCCCGCATTTCCGGTTATCAGCGATAACGATATTATATCTTTATCTCCGGCCAGCAAAACTTGTAGCGATACCGACAACTTGAACACTGGTCATCATCACTTCATTTCAATAACTTGGGTTCTATGTGCAATAATGTACCATTCTTCAGTTGCTAATCTATCCACAGATTGTGTTCATGCTCTGAAACACACCTGAAAATGTCTTCCCTTTTGCGGATGTGTATGCATGAGCACTAGTGTGCCTCAACATGTGTAACATTTACCGTATGTGATAACAGAAAAAGCAAAAAAGAAATCAGACATGTAACATTGTCTGTACATTAAAAAACATGTACAGTCAAATTCCACGTTGGTAAAATGCATGCATGCATGTATTTAGATCCTAGTTGGGCCACTTATCGAGGTTTTGACCATGGGCCACACTTGAACAAACTGAAAGGCTGAAACATACTGTATTGGTCCGTGAATTGTACAATTCCCATTTTTCCTGAGATCTTTTCAACAACAATTGGGTGTTGGCAATAAGAGATTTTTTTTTTTTTTTTCAAGTCTTTAACAGGGAACTTTTTTGGCTTTTCCAGTTCACATGAGCATTCTCTCGTTTTGTAGGGACAACACTGGGAACTGTGCAGAAGCCGGATGGAAGTGTTTCTGTTACGTAGAGCATCCACAACAAGAGGATTTTTGCTAGGGCAAGGTGAATTAGGTGTCCCTTTTATCTTCTTTCTTCTCATGTATTATCATTTTTCTTCCAATTGGTACTGAGAAAAGAAAAGAAAAATGGTGATTGTCTTCCCATTGCAGCTGGAAAAAAAAAAAAAATTGGTGACCGTAGGTTGCAATCTGTATCTTGAGTAATTGAATTATGGTGTCTTCTACCCGTGCATCATTCTTGAATTGGAGCAGGGCTTTGCCTGCATGTTAACCTCCTCTGTCCAAAATCCTTCTTTTTGAGATCTTTCTTCTGTTAAAAATTTGGTGTGGGGCCCACAAAATGATGATTGGATCTGATTCATGCATGCCACATGTGCCTACTCGTTCTATACTGTCTAAGGTGCCGTTTGGTAAACTGAAAGATAAGCTCTGAAAATTAATTTTAGTGCTGAATTTTAGTACTTATAAGTATTGAAAGATCTGTTTGATAATTTGTCTTAAAAAAGGTCCCGATATTTGAAATTAAGCACTTCACAAAAATCTATTTGGTAAACACAAACCATAAATGTTTGAAAAATGGCAATTTGTAATATTTGCCACCATTGTCTCAATTTCTATGTTCCGTAGCTTATGAGACAAAACATGTTATTGTTATGCCACCAAATTTGGCACCCCTATGCCCAATTGTGTACATCTTTCAAACATAATCTTTCAATTGATGGACCATGTATCGTATTCTTCTTAATAGAATAATCATAATAACTCTTTGATTAGTGTTCTTGAATTGGACAACTAAACATCTTATATTTAATAGATAAAGGCTGATTTAAAGGTTAGGATCATCTAATATTTATTTATTTATTTGCATGATCCATCCATAGCGATCCCCATGTTGACAACATTGTTGATCATGAAACCAATGGGCCCACCAGTACAAACAAAACCTGAGATATGAACCATACTCAGGTGGAGCATCATATAACCACCCTTTGTGGAGAGATGACTCACAACTAATGAATACGTGGTACAATAGCAGATATTGAGTCAGGGTCTCACCTACAACATGCTTGGAAAAAAAAAAAAAAACTTGATTTCGTTTGAAAAAAATAAAAATAAAATTATTCCTATCCGGTTGAATAAATGAGCCATGCATATACAAAAATTTATCTGATAGTTGTGCCACGCCACCAGATTTTTATCATCCATCATTCAACAACTGCCAGGTTAATCACCATTGATGGTATTTAATCACCACTTTTCCTGTGTTGTGGTCAACCTAAGGTTTGGATTGACCTCTTTTTTCGTCTCTTGCCCTAAAATATGCTGGCAAAATGGATGGACACGGTGGATAAAGCACATAAATTGTGGTGGGGCCCACAGAACACGATCACGTACAATCTATTTAACCTAGCTTCCTATTCCCTGGCCATAAAAAATTGATATGATCCACCTTGATGTCTATATGAAATCCATGTCGTCTCACCATTTTGTGAGCTTATTTTAGGCCATGAGCCCAAAAATGAGGGGATCCAAATCTCATGTGGACCACACCAGAGGAAACTGTGATAATTGAATGCCCACCATTAAAAGCTTTTTGGGGACACAAGTTTTTGGTTCAAGCTAATGTTTGTGTTCTCTTCATCCATGTCTGTGTGACCTACTTCAACAGGTTGGATGGGAAATGAGCATTACAGTGGACCCTAGGAGGCAGATTGAAGGCTCAAGTGGATCACACCACAGGAAACAGTGGGGATTGAATGCCTAACATTGAAAACTTCCCAGGGTCACAGAAGTTTTGGATCACCCTGATATTTTTGTTTTTGTTTTCCCTTCTTCCATGACTGCATGAGCCTTATGAACAGATTTGATGGCAAATAAACATCATAGTAGGCCCTAGGAAGGTTTCAATGGTGAGCATCATCATCCCCACAGCTTTTTGTGTTGTGGTCCAGTTGAGCTTTGGGTTTGGCTCATGCCCTAAAATGATTTAGCAAAATGGATGGACGGTGTGGATATAATGCATACATCATGATGGGGTAAAAAAAAAAAAAAAAAACTTTGCCATATCAACATGGCTTCTACCCTAAGTAATTAGCTGCAGCTTGCAGCGCAGGGTTAAATTTGCTACTTACCAAATATATATATATATATATATATACACACACACACACACACACACACACACACTTACCACATTCAGCGCTAAGTGTCAAGTTGAAGGAAAGCTTTAAAAAAATCTTATTTTCTGTGAAAATAAAATTTAAGTACTTAATTTTTTTGATTTGCCAAACAACTTGAATGGGAGAAAATTAAAAGTAGGCACCGGACGACTCGATTCGGCTAACTCAAGTCGTCCGACTCATTGCGATCCGACTCGACCCGAACTGAATGGGTGAGTCAATCCGAACTGAGTAGGCTTCGCCCAATCCAAACTCAAACTGAGTTGAGTTCGATTTACCTAGTAATTCGACCGACTCGATCCGGTTAGACTCGATTGGATTTGAAACCTGACTCTCTAACCCTACCCGCCGCACCCTACCTAACCCAACCCAATCCAATCCCAAAATCTCTCTCCCTCCCTCATCATCCTCACCTTCCGAGCTTGGCAACCATCCACCATCTTCACCCTCCTCCTCTCTCTCCTTCCCACTCTCTCTGTCTCTCCCTCCCTCATCTCTCAATCCAACTCGGTGCCAACTTGACCTGGCTTAGTACTTTCGACTAGATCAGGCCATGCCAAACCGGACTCGAATCGAGTAAGGCATGCAGGACTTGGTATCAAGTCGGATCAAGTTCGGGTCAGGCCTATTTCAAAACTGGATTAAGTCGAGTCAGCCCTAACTCGGTCCGACTCAACTCGATGCCCAGCTCTAGAGAAAATCACTAAAAATAACTCATTTTAGTGATAAGTGCATAAAATAAGTTTTACCAAACAAGCTTTTAGTTCATTTGTGAAAATATAGCTGAGATTTTGAAAATATCACAATAATATCATGAAAATATATTATCAGGACAATGTCACAACCCAACCCAATCCCAAAATCTCTCTCCCTCCCTTATCATCCTCATCCTCCAAGCTTGGCAACCATCCACCACCTTTACCCTCCTCTCTCTCCTCCCCACTCTCTCTGTCTCTCCCTCCCTCATCTCTCAATCCAACTCGGTGCCAACTTGACCTGACTCGGTACTTTCGACTAGATCAAGTCAGGCCAAACCGGACTCGGATCGAGTAAGGCATGCAGGACTTAATATCGAGTCGGATCAAGTTCGGGTCAGGCCTATTTCAAAACCGGATCGAGTCGAGTCAGCCCTAACTCGGTCCAACTCGACTCGATGCCCGACTCTAGAGAAAATCACTAAAAATAACTCATTTTAGTGATAAGTGCATAAAATAAGTTTTACCAAACAAGCCTTTAGTTCATTTGTGAAAATATAGCTGAGATTTTGAAAATATCATAATAATATCATGAAAATATATTATCAGGACAATGTCACAATGTTAAGCACACATGTGCACAATACACCCACATGCACGCGTGCACATAAAAATTTTAAATATTTTTATTTTTGGTGAAAATTTTCCAATAATATCCTGAGAAAAAACTCAAATTTTGAAATTATTCCGAGAAATTTCCAGCCAAGAATTTGTGAAGAACAAGATTTGTCACTATGGGGCTGAGTTCGAACAGTGGATCTCCATTGATCTTTACAGGGTATCCAGCCTACTGATGGAAGGGCCTGATATTTGCACGATGTGAAGTGACGTCACCAAGCTTTGTGGACCCCACCATGATGCCTGTGTTGTATCCATACCGTCCATCCATTTGGAGAGATAGTTTTATGACATGAGAAAAATAATGAGATAGATCTAAAGTTCAAGTGGACCCCACCATAGAAAACAGTGGGGACGGGATATCCACCGTTCAAAACTTCTTAGGGGCCATGGAAGTTTCCGATCAAGCTTATATTTTTGTTTTCAATTCATCTATCTATATGTTAACTTATGAATAGGTTGGATCTAAAAAATACATCATGGTGGGCCCTATAAATGCTTCACTGGTGAGTGTGACTGATCCCACGGTTTTCTCTGTGGTGGGTCTACTTGAACTTTAGATCTATCTCATTCTTTTTCTCATGCCATAAAACCATCGCTACAAATGTTTGGACGGTATAGATACAACACACGCATCATGGTGGGGTCCACAGAGCTTGGTGACGTCACTTCAGTAGCCATTTGGCTACTGACCTTGTCAGTATCTAATCCGCGCCCGGCAAGAAATGGGACCCATTTTAAGTACATGGGCTGAGCTTGGGTTGAACCCCTACTCGAAACAACCCACCATTGTGTGTAATGAATAGGTTGGCCATTCTGGGTTTGATTGGATAGCAACTTGGAAAGACTAGTCGAGTCAACTCAACCACTCGGTCGACTTGATGCGCAGCTCATGGTGATGGGAACGAGTCATTCTCTTGGTTGCAGTTTCGTTGTTTAATAATAATAAAGCAGGCATGGATGCAAATGGAACTTTTACCATCTTTTTATTAGTTGCATGAATTCAAACTTGTTTAGAAAATTTTTGGCAAAGCTAATGTTTTCAACTAATAATTATTAAATTATTGAGTTGAGTTGGGTCAAATCTTCTGAAATTCAAGTCAATTTTTGGGTTTTCCAACCACGATGAGACATTTGATGGGAATGAGATGGCTCTTAATTATCACGTAAAGGGGACCGAGCTTAGATCTTGCACATGTTCCATATTGGCAGGCGTGTGGGTGTACTGAGCTCCACAATGTGTTTATAGTTGAAATAATTTAGTTTATATTTTTATATTCAATTTTTATTATTAATTAGTTATTTATAATAAATATATTTTTTTTTATAGAATTCAACCTAAGTGGAAGAAATGAAAATGTGCCTTTAGAATATCATGTGATTATCGTGCATCATTCAAATTGAAAGGAAAATTTTACAAGATAACTATAAATAGCTATAAGACCAGTCATGCTTTGTAGACACTGTTGTGCGACTAGAGTATATGTTCATAGGATGTGTAGTTGCCATGAAAAAGTTACAATGAATGAGTGGCAGGATAAGAAAGAACATAAATACAAATGAAATGAATATAGCGGAGGGAACTCATGAGTAGTAAAATTAAGTAATAAAATGAAGAGAAGTAGAGTTGGATGGTTTGGTCACGTGCAACAAAGACGAAGAACTGTACCTATTATAAAGAGCGAGTTGCTACAAGGGCAAGGGAAAGGCCCAAATGGATGTAGAGGGAAGTAGTAAGAAACAACTTAACAGCTCATGGTCTATTTAAAAGTTTGGCCCTTGACAAAGTGCAATAACATAATAATATTTATGTAAGTGACCCAATTAATTGGAATAAGGGTTAGATAATGATGATTTATTGAAAGTATTCTGACTCTATTTTATTTTATTGAGATTTTCATGATAACATTATAAGAAAAACATCAAAATTAGGAAAACCTCCCTATAAATTGCCTGACCAAGAAATTACCAAGAACGAGATATCACTATACAATGTAATAGACTATTACATTGTGCATGTAGGGGATTTTGCTCTCATTATTAGTCTTAAGTGCAGATAAAAGAGGAAGGTTGTGTCAAATTGACAGTTGACATAAAACTTATGCAATAGTTTTCATTGTGAATGCAGACAATAAAATATTCAAAACTCATGCTAGGGCATGTTATGGCCTTGATGGAATGGAATTACAGAACATGATTGTGTATTCGACCACAATTAATTGTGAGAAGGTTTAAATGATGATGTTTTTCCATTAATCTTTATCTATGGTGTTTGGCAAACAACAGTTGCTTCAACACAATAGTTTATCCATTTGGGCCTATCCAAATTGACTTGAATTTTAGTACTGAACCTGAACCCAGCCCGTAGGCCTAATACTCTAGCAAATGCCAGCCCAAAATGAGCCAAGCCCAAAAGCTCGGCAGGCTAGCTGGCCCATTGACAATCCTACATCTTTTCCATATATCTGCTAATAGTTGTGGACATTTTTGCATCGATAATTAGTCTTCATGAAATTGGTAAATGGAAGGTACTATGTAAATCTGTTATAAAAATGTAGTTGCTTGGTGGGGAACAATTGCGATCTTAGTGCACAAGGGACGGCATAGATTGCTCCTACTTCTTTTACTGCATGTAGCTTGTGAATCGTCTAATTAGGGAGACCAATAAAGGCCTTGAATACCACCTTGATAATTATGTAATCCCCTATCCATCTGTTATATTCCTTTATGTTATGACGTTGTAGACACCCCACTTTAAATAAATGTTTAAAAAAAAAAAAAATCAAACTCAAATTAATGAAATTTCTAATGAATTTGAATGATCTATGAAAATAGGTAGCCCACAAGTCCAGTGGATAACCTACCTTGATTTCCAGCATAAAAGCTTATTTTGGACAAATAAAATTTACTTATTGTCTAGGGATGAGTAAATTTTTCTCACGTATTATTGTGCAACAAGAAATGCCATATTCGGGACATAATATTTCCCTCGTTTCAAATTGAATTTGGAAAATCTTGAAATCTATCGCATACTACACAAAAAGGTTTACGCCATGTTTATGGTATTTCTTCGATTACATGAATATATTGTGATTAATGAGCTCATAAGTGAATGGTAAACTCTCACATCATTGACAAGCCAGACTAGCATTATTCAAAAGTGGTTTCCACCCCTATTCTTTATCAGATTAGAATGATTTTAGATTCCATCATATATTATTGTGAAAGATCTATAAATCCTTGGGAAGTTTTTGTTAAACATATGTACAAATCTTCAATCAGAAAATTTCAACCATACTTTGAACATTACCACTTAATTATTCTTGATCTATTATATCGTTATAACAAGCATTAAAAAAATCTTTATAATGGTATATAAATAATGAGATTTGTGCCCAAGAACCAGAAGGTTTGTAGTCTGCGATAATGAACAGCTATGAAAATGATTGCAGGCCTTACCTAGTTACTTGAAGAGTATTTTAAGCCTAATCCATTTTTTTCCTTTTAAAGCTTGATTATTGACTATAATCTTTTTTTAATCCTTAACATAAGGTAATTTAAGGAAACTTCCTATAAAGTGCATGAATTAAGAAATTTTTATAAATACCCTAATTTGATAACTTATAAGAAATTTTTCGAAATTCCTTTCTACCTAATCTTATCCAAAAGAGGCAATAATAATCTTCTCCTCGCTTCTAATGGAGGAGAATAAGTCACCCAATTTTGAACATACCATTTTTAATAATACTAATATTCTGTCATTTTATAGGATTGTCATCATTTATGCTTATAAATAAAAGTGATTTTTATAAGAGGGAGGCATTTTTGGATCTTCCAACTTTTATATGCTGAGAACCATGGTAAAAGGAGAGAAAATGAGATTTTTTCATTTATTTATTTATTATTAAAAAAAAAAAAAAAAAAAAAAAAAAAAAAAAAAAAAAAACAAGGAGAAATAGGAGGAGAAGATGTGTTTGAGTATGTTGAGAAAAAAGCAATATTCTATCTTGAGTTTGTCTTGATTTACCAAACACCATCATTGAAGACAAGTTATTATGTGAAGAGCGGAAATCAATGCCAAGAAGATAAAGAGAAGATTGTTTACTTATATTTTTTTCTTTTTTATTTTATTTTAGTATTCCTATAATAAATTATTTGAAGTTCATTTGTTTATTATGCTGAAATTTGTTGAATTCTCTTTCTTATTTCTTTATTATTATTATTATTATTTGTATGGACACTATGAAAGCGAGCAAGAAGAGGTGCCTAACACATTTTTCCTCTTGTAATTAGATCCCTTACTATAAGTATCTTTGGATAGATCAGTGGTCAGAATCTTAATTTCACCTTTTTTGTGTAATCCTACCTCTCTACATTTACCACTTACAATAGCTGGTGGCAACGATGATTTGAGTGAAACATTACCTGGCCTTAAATCGTGACCTCGCTTTTCACAGTTTTCTGATGACTTCACTGGGGAGGCTTTGTAGGATCTAACCCGAAAGCATCAAGAATGAGACTATTTAGTAATTTTGTTGCATTTTTTAGTAAAATTACTTTTTTCTTCCATTTGTTAGCATTTTTAAAGTATTTTTTTCTAAAAAAATTTACCTTTTCTCATTTTGCATACATTTGAGGTCAAATCAGAGCCAACGAACTCGAAAATATTTATAGCAAATGGGTTGAATCCTTTAGGTTAAGGATCTAGGATAGATAGCAGGCAAGTGAAAATTACTTTCCCTTGCAAGTGAGTAATTATTTCCTGGCCTTGGGTTTTTACTTCAAAATCTTGGTCTCTAATATGAGAAGGGGGGTGTGTAAAGAGTTTTTATTTTCTCTGTTAGATTTCTGAATCTCTTGAGATTTTTAAAAAAATTTATTTATGATCTTTTTAAAGAAGAATTAGATGATAACATAACTCTTGAGACAACGTCATTTGCATGATATAAATCTGACTAGATCAAATTTATTTGTTGATAGAATTTAAGGATTGCCTTGTACTTGCAATTGAAGCAATCTAGTGAAAAGGAACTGCATTTCACTCTGGCATATGGTGAAGCTTAGCGAACATAGGATCCTACATCTGTATAGGGCATCTCATCATGCTTTTGGCATGTGCAAGGCCCCTGATAGGTGCACCCACCAACACTACCAAAGATCAACTCCCCAAGCCGTAAAGTATATCATTAGAGAACCATTACAAGACGTAGGAGAACCCTTATATCGTGATGGGAGTGTTGGACATAGGCCAATGGGGCCCATTGGTGGGTGGGTCCCATGAGATATGGCCCCCTTTTTATTAATCAAATTTCTTTTTTCCATATGTAGTTAAATTTTAAATTCAATTTTAAATGATGATTTAGATGAAGAGATAGGGATAAGACTGGATAATTTCTGGTATCATCCAAACCCCCATCCTTTCCCACCTTTCCTATAAATGGGAGTAGCTCTCTCGTGAATAATACATTAAGAAACAACGAGAGTAGAGAGTAAAAAGAGGAAAGTGGTATATCCAAATTTGCCCATTTAGCTTGTCCTTGGGACGATCTAAGCCATAGATCATAATCCGAGATCATCTATACCGTAGAATCAGAGTGGTGATTAGACCTATCTACTCCAATAGTGGTTAGGCGGACCGCTAGATATGGACCGTTCATCTTCGGCTTTGTGGAGGTTTTGTATCGTATAGACCATTAGATCTTGAGTGCTCACTCTTCTGCACAGACTTTCAGTGGCATCAGAGTGACTCAACAGCGGATCTCCAATTTATTGTTCTCATCACAAAAAGGCCCTTTTTATTATATTACATATTTTATTTTAATTATACATTGATCATTTATATATTCGTTTATAATAATTATTATTTATTTCCTTCCTAAGGTATGAGAATTAAATAATGATAATAATAATAATCATAATATCAAAAAAGTCTTTTTAACAGGAAGATTTTTAAAAGACCTTTTTAATGGGAAGCTTTTTTAAAAGGAAGCATCTTTAATAGTCACCAATATTAGACATTGGAAATTTGATAAAGTTCAAATATAATGGCATACCATATATTGATTTGAGATAGAAATCAATGATGAGAGAGATATTGAGGGTCGAACAAAAAGAAACCCTTAAAAAAAAAAATAGAAAGCCTTTTTAATAGGCGCTACCTATTAAAGGAATAATGACGGTGTGGGTTTATCATGTTCCTCTAATGAATATGTAGCTGGAATGTACATCAATCTACACTGTTATGATTATGAATTCCTTTTTTAATGGCCTAGAAAATTAGCTTATCAAATTGATTGGCATAATATGGATGACCAAAAGTTAAATAATCAGTAATTAAGATTCATTTTTTGGTAACGTTTTTAGATGTAAGGCCCGTATCCTAGACCCTACCATTCCGTAGGCTTCTGCGGTCCTTCCGATCGAATTCAGGCAACCCGCGACTTGTAATCGGTGTTTGCGTGCAACCCTAAGTTGCATCCTATATATTAAAGTCGACTCGACCTGAAACTTATATCCTAACGACCGTGCTGTCGCCGCAGTTCCAATGCCGCGTCTCGCGCGCCGATACGATGCCCAGGCGAAGAGTTGTGGGCCCACATTTATTTCGAGGAAAACGCTATGCGTTGTGAATACCGAAGGAATCTCTACAACACATCTCATCAATCCATCAATCAATATCATGTACACAACCTTACCTAGCCCATCCCTCTCTCATTCCCAAAGTCAATTCTCTCTCTCTCTCTCTCTCTCTCTCTCTCTCTCTCTCTCTCCCACCCATATCTTTCCATCTCATCTCTTACACAAACCACTCCACACATCACTTACCTATCTCATTTCATCCCATCACTTCTCTCTCTCTCATTCTCAACCCATTCCCCAAGCAACCCCATGAGAGAGCCAACATCCAAGCTCTTCCCAAAGAGATCCTAGTGTGGCCCACTCCCTATCACCCAATCTCCCATCTTAGCCTTCCAATCTTCATCATCCATCATCAAAGAGCAAACCAAGAGCCTAGGAATCCAAGGAGCTAAAGAAGGAGTGTCATCGGTGGGTGATCCACCGTTGATTTCCATTTAAGGGCCCACTTATGTTGGGACCCATTCTGATGTATGTGTGTGATCAAAGAGGGGCCCATAGTGGCGGGGTCCCCCCGCTACGCCTCTCTCTCTCTCTCTCTCTCTCTCTCTCTCTCTCTCTCTCTCTCTCTCTCTCTCTCTCCCACATGTCATGGCCCACCTATGATGTATGTATTTTTATCCATGCTATCCATACGTGGGACCATGTGGCCGTGTGGCCCACCCTTATGGATCCCATCATGATGAATGTATTTGATCAATGTCGTCCAACCAAGTGGACCAAACCGGGGGCCCACCCACGTGAACCCCACTAATGTTTGTGTTCTATCCATGCCATCCATCACATGGACCCATTGCTCGTGTGGCATCCTCACCGTCCATTGCTTGGACGGTGGGCCACTTTATTGTATGTATTTTATCCAATCGTCCATCACTGGACGATGTTGATATGCAATAAATATTTACATATATAATAACAATAATATATATTATAATATATATAATATATTATGGTGGGCCTCACGTGGGACCCACCTTTGTAGAAGTTGATTGGTCGGTGTACCTACAGCAGCTATATAGCTATTATATTGACGTCAGCAGGGTCTGTGGGACCCACATGTGGCATGTATTGTATCCAACCGTTTATCCATTTTGAATCCCCATCGTCCATCTGTTTTGATGGTGGGCCAGCAGCCATTGACAGTTGTTGTTGCACGTGCAACAGCAACACTCTGATGTATGTGAAAACCCCCCATCTGTCCCATCATCTGTGGATCCCATCCCAGACCTGTGGATCCACACCATGATGCATGTATTGTATCTATGCCGTCCAACCATTTTTAGGGATCGTTTTATGGCATGAGGAAAAGAATGAGTCCGATCTGAAGTTTCAACAGGCCCCACCATTCAAAATAGTGGGGACAATGACATCCACCGTTCAAAACTTCTTAAGGGCCATGGTACTTTCCAATCAAGCTGATATTTTTGTTTTCACTTCATCTTTCTCTGTGTTAACTGATGAATGGGTTGGATCTCAAAATACATCATGGCGGGTCCTATAAACTTTTTAACTGCGGGTGTGGCTGCTCTCACAGTTTTCTGTGATGGGCCCTATAGGATTTTATCGGTGGAAATCTTTATCTCCACCGTTAGTTGTAGTATGGTCCAGATGATCTTTCAATACGATTCATTTTTTTTGGGAATGTGTGCGGCCCACTTGATGTTTATGAGGCCCATTGGTGCGGCTCGTTGATGCGCCCACTTAATGTATATGAGGCCCATTGGTACGGCCGATTGATGTGGCCCACTTGATGTATATGAGGCCCATTGGTGAGGCCCATTGGTACGGCCGATTGATGTGGCCCACTTGATGTATATGAGGCCCATTGGTGTGGCCCATTGATGCGACCCACTTGACGTTTATGAGGCCCATTGGTGCAGCCCGTTGAAGCGGCCCACTTGATGTATATGAGGGCCATTGGTGAGGCCCATTGATGCGGCCCACTTGATGTTTATGAGGCCCATTGGTGCGGCCCGTTGATGCGGCCCACTTGACGTTTATGAGGCCCATTGGTGCGGCCCACTTGATGTTTATGAGGCCCATTGGTGCGGCCCGTTGATGCGGCCCACTTGATATTTATGAGGCCCATTGGTGCGGCCCACTTGACGTTTATGAGGCCCATTGGTGTGGCCCGTTGATGCGGCCCACTTGACATTTATGAGGCCCATTGGTGCAGCCCGTTGATGTGGCCCACTTGATGTATATGAGGCCCACACAATGATGCCCGATGCGTTGTATATGAAGCCCATATGATAAGGCCCATTATGATATATTTGAGGCCCATAAGTGAGGCCCAAAGAGATGTACATGAGGCCTTTGTGTGAGGCCTAATGTGATGTATGTAATGATGTTTATAATGGTCCATGTTTTGAGAGTAATGATGGTTTGACGTCAACATTATAAGGACAATGATGGTTAAATGTCCATATTGTAACTCTCTCTAGGGCCTATTTTAGGCCCATACTTGTTGTGTATAGGCCGTCTAGGCCCATCTTCGTTAAGAAGATAGTTCATCACCATATAACGTGCTTAGTATAACTCTATGATTCATGCCCATACGCATTATATGTATGCTTGATATGAGGAGCGACTGATTATAGAATATGTCATTGGGCAGATTATTTATAAGACTCACCAATGTAGTTACCCACATAAGCTCGCGGTACACGCAGGATTTACTGCATGATTGATAGTGTGATTTATGCATTTCGCATCTGTGTGACATGATTACTGTACACCTTAGCAACATTAGGGCTGTAGCCTCCACAGGCTTATCTTGGATGGCAGGATTGGACATCGAAAATACTGTTAGTAGCATCGAGGCACCATAAATGTCCCTTGGTGAAAATCTCAAAACCTGACGGTACCAGAAGACGCTTCAACATCAAGACCGAGTGAATACATGAGCGCACGAGGGCCAAATACCAGGAGGCCACGTCTCCCACTATATCGTGGTCGGTTGGAAGGGGATGTGGCCTTACCCACCTGAGGGTAGGAGGTATTCCTAGGCTAAGTATGACCAGCTCATGAATGGGTCCTCTATTGACGTACCAGATAGATAGTAGCAGGTTATTGGCTAGCCGGATAGTGAGATTTCTTACGCTCACTTGGACTACACGCCTGGAAAGGGGGCAGTGTCTTTGGAGTGTACTAAACCCCAGTGATTATTCAGAGTGAGAACTGTACTAATATTTGATACTCTAGTGATGAGCTGCATTGATATGTGGATTTAGATGAGAATCTGCATGCTTGAGTTGTATCTCGCATCGCATGGTCTTGATATGGCCAATAGCATTCATTTCTTACACTGCATAGCCTTGGTACAGCTGATTGCATTCATGTACCCATCAGTATGATTTTGCATTACTCTAATATTGCATTCTGAGCACACTTATATTGTGCACACACTCTCACCATCCACTAAGCTTTCTATAAGCTTATGCACGATTGATGCGTGCAAGTGACGTCATGACGTAGTCATAGTTTAGTCGCAGCATGAGCGTGTAGTCGAACTTCAGGAGTTTCCGTTATTATTATCATTGTATTTCCCTTCATGCGCATTGTACCTTAAAGTTTTTTATCATAATGAATTTTGTGATGGTATCTTGGTTATTGTTTGTGGGTTATGGTTATATTTATTATGAATCAAATTTATGTTAAAAATCCTCCTCGTAGGATCCCAGGATCAAAACGTGGTGTATGGGTACTGAGAGCCGAGAATGGGGTACTATAGAGGCTGTCGACACCGGATTTGACGATCGAGAATTTTGTGAGCCCAGTTTTCGAGTTTGGGGCATGACAGAAGTTGGTATCAGAGCATAACTTGGGAATAACCGAGAACAACATCACGTGTTTGGTATGAGTTCAGAATAAATAGGTCCTGAGAGCGTAACATTCCAATTTAGTTCCCTAACGTGCATGCCTACGAGAGTTCTCAAGGTTCATAAGCGCACTTGTTCTTTCCTATTGGACATGCCGCCGAGGAGAGCGATCCAAGTGACCCCATCTCCACCACCTGAAGCTCCCGCTCTACCACCTACGACTCTTGCTCCACCACCAGAGATCCGTGCTCCCCATCCTGAGGATGTTGTTCCTTCACCAGAGACCGGTGTAGATCCGACCGTACCCGTGAATGCATCCCAGTTATAACAGATGTTGCAGGCTGTGATGGCCGCCCTCAAGGGGCAGGGTAGGCACCCCGCTATTCTCCAACCCAGGCAGAGAAGGAGCGCGCGAGCACCCTTCTTTGAGAGTTCTGACAGCTCAATCCTCCATGTTTCCAGGGTGAGCCAGATCCGACAATAACCGAGAGGTGGCGCTCCGATGTGGAGAAGATTTTTGATACGATAGCATGTACAACCCAGCAGCGGGTCAGTTAGCCGTGTTTCTTATATAGGGTGAGGCCAAGCACTGGTGGACCTCCTTTACCCGTGTTGCAGGGCCTGATTTCGTCTGGACATGGGAGGATTTCATATACCGATTCGACAAGCAGTATTTTTCTGACAACATTCGTCAGCAGCAAGTGTTATAGTTTGAGACCTTAGTGCAGGGAGACATGTCTGTAACACAGTATGTGGCTCATTTCATATCACTATCGAGGTTCGCGCGCATATTTTTTTGATGATGAGGAGCAGAAGGCCCACCGTTTCGAGAACAGCTTGCGTTACGGTCTTCAAGGCTGTATTATTGGGCATGAGCTCCTGACTTTTCAGGTGGTAGTATAGAGGGCTCAGATTTATTAGACTTAGTGGGCCGGCACGCAGAGCGATCGAGATCAGAGGAGAGACCGAAAGAGGCAGGCCCCCTCCGGTAGCTCCAAGCAGCATCGACGGTCACAGGGCACAGGAGCCACCCATCCGCCAGAGCACCAACAACACCAACGATGCCTCCAACGCCACCCCAGAGGCCATTTACAGGGACTTGTCTTGGATGTGGTGGGACAGGACACCGCATACATGAGTGCCCCCGCCCTTAGCACCAGCAGCAGCCGAGAGGGCCACAACAGCATTCACCGTAGCAGCGACTGCAACAGCAGCGACCGTAGCCACCTCAGCTGCCGAGGCCCAAGCAGCAGTACAGGCCACCGCAGAGGCAGTAGCAGGTACCTCAAAGGAGACATGCATCTCTCCAGCTAGCTTAGGCTAGATTCTATGCGGCTCCGCAGGACCCATAGTCCTCCGAAGGAGCCGTTGAGGGTATACTTTCAACCTCTGCATGCATCATTTGACTTTTGTTTGATTTTGAATTTTCACATTCCAATTTTATTTGAAAGAAGGATTGAAGTATTCCCATTTCTTGGAATCAAAATCAAATCAACTAGCCCAAGGTGCTTTAAATATAAAATTAATTTAGAACCTATAACCATTTCTTAAGTGAGTTTGGTCATTGAACTTCTACGTTGAAATTCTACTCCGACTTGGTTCTTCCAGGCTACATCAAAGAGAATATCCAAATATTTTACATTATTGTAAATTTCTGTATTTTGGTTTTTGAGATTGTGCCAGAAAAATCTCTATTTTGGTTTGTCTGAGGTGATCCAGAAAACTCAGAGTGTGGGGTTTTTGAATTGTGTAAGCCCACTTAAAATACATAATTGTGAGAGTTTTAGGTGAACCTGGAAAAGCCTATTTTCATAGTGAACACTAATATCCACTGTGTGAGGATATTAGGAGTGGAGCCGTTGTATAGCTGTTGTTTAACAATTGGTGTACACACGAGCGAACAACTATAATTATTTGTGTATTGTGGTTTAATTATTTATTTATTTTTATGGATGATTGTAATTTTCCTTTTTGCATTTGTGGAGAATGTTGTAATCCTTATGTGGATGTGTGGGAATGTTCTAATAGCTTAGATTTCATTCCATTGCTATTTATTTTTTATTCCTCTGTATCAATTTGAGTTTTTGATACACAGACCGTTCTAGTAAGGTTGTCCTGTCATAAACCCTTGGTTTTTATGGTGTAAGCTTATCCTTAAAACAACATTTGTATCAACCTCTCAATACTCGTTCTTTTGAGGTTTTCTTTAAATTCAGCATTTTGGGATTGTCTATTGCTATCTGTATTTAAGTTAATTAAATTCCGCTGTTATTTTTTAATTTGGCATAGTCTTATTCACACCCCCCCCCCCCCCCCAAAGACATATAGCTGAGCCTTTTCAAGTGGTATCAAAGCCTAATAGCTTGTTTTAATTATTATTATTTTTGGATTAATTTTCTGAGCTAATCGATCTAAGCTATTTGAGATGTCAAATTTTGATAGCCTTTCAGTCACTAGGCCTCCACTATTTGATTGCTCCAATTATACCTATTGGAAATCCAGAATGAGGATTTTCCTAAAATCCATGGATGAGAGCGTGTGGCTAGCCACAATGACTGAATGGACCCCTCCTACCACTGAAGTAACTGGTATCGGTGGATCCAAATCTATGAAAATCTCACCTTATTTTTCTTGGACCACACTTCAGAAAAGTGAGAGTAGTGCCAATGCAAAAGCACTAAATGCAATCACATGCGCATTATCACCGGATGAATTCAAAAGGATTATATCATGTGATACTGTAAAGCGAGCCTGAGATATTTTAGAAATGACACACGAGGGAACAACAATTGTCAAGAAATCTAAAGTCCAAATCCTCACAACCAAATTCGAGGAAATACGTATGGAGGAAAGTGAAACTTTCTTGGACTTTTATACTAGATTAAATGACATTGTTAACTCTATGTGGGGTCTCGATGATAAAATCCTAGAAAGTAAAGTCTGTGCAAAGATGCTACGCTCACTACCTGAACGGTTCAATTCAAAGGTAACCGCGATCCAGGAACTTCGTGATACGGACAATATGAGGGTAGAAGAATTAGTTGGGTCATTACAGACCTATGAGTTAAACTTTAAAGCTCCTAAAGGTAAAGACATCGCCCTTAAATCTTCAAAATATTTTTCTCAAGAAAATGGTAATTCTGATTTTAAAAATTCTGAAGATGATATGACCCTTCTAGCTAAAAATTTTTACAAGATTTTCAAATTTTCAAAAATCTAATGATAAGAAAAGATCTAAATAGCAATTATAAAACTTATAAAGAATCATGCACCAGTTATAAAAAGAAACCAGTTACAACCTGATTAAATAATCATGCACCAGTTATCAATTTGCATCAATTTTACCAACAATACTCCCCCTTACTTAACTCCCCTTCACCAAAGTAGAATTCACAACAATTCTCAATTCATCGATAATCCACAATCCATATACACATGCCATATACCAATATACCATAATCACCATATATTAAGTATGTCAAAATTCTCCCCCTTTTTGTCATAATACGACAAAGGAAGGAAGCAAGAAATGGAAGTGGAGGTAGATAAAGAAGGAATATTAAGAAGAGTATTGAGGAATAAAGATCAAGATAGACAAAATATCAAACCATAAGCAAGTTATGTTGAACTATATGTAACCAAGTCCAACTAAGTACAACTAAGTCAAATCAAGTTCAAGTACTATCTCAAAAGATAAAATAAATCCAAGTATCATTAAACTTATTACAAACCAAGATAAGAAAATACTAATCAGATCATGAAGAGGGAGCAGGAATAGATGGATCAATTTGGTGTATACCCTTATTAATGCGCCTCATATATTTACACATATAAACAAATTGAGAATCCCGGTTTACACGAATCTGAGCCACCTATTCCTCGATTGTATGCAACCTCTTAGCAAAATCAGAAGGCTGATAGTTAAGGTCAGCCTCAGACTCTGATTCAATCTCATCAAAGATACCATCCATGTTAATATCATCTGGAGGTAAATTGTCTTCTTCTTCATTTACAGCTTCAGCTCCACTAACACCCTCATTGACTTGGCCATCAACTAACCTCAAATTCATTTTGTTGATATTGGAATTGTTAAAAATAGGGTGTTGAATGGGAGCCTCTCCAACAAGCATAGCTACTAACATATGAGTGACTAACACAGTCATAAGATATGCAAGAGGGATATCACTGTGTCCAGGATGGAAACAGAATTGAATGATAGAATGACAGATTAAAGAAGGAAGACATACAGATGTACCAGAGTTGATGGAATGCAGAATCCGAACCATGAAAGAGGTGAGTTCGGTTTTGTTACCAGAACGATGATAAAGATTTGAAATAAATATCCTATGAAAGACCCTGTATCTAGGAAACAAATACTTTGAAGCAAACGCATTCCCATTTTGACTCCATTACGCATCTATATTACATAATGCTCTAGTAAGTACACGTTTTTCTGATTTAGATGGTTTATTAACTGGAGAGCTAATTGAAATACCTTCATCATTGACAGGTATGTCCATTAGAGCAAAGATCAAATGTCGGTTTATTTCAAATGGACCTTCTTTAGTTGCAATAATAAATGTTAAATTCTCAATTGAAAAATTAGAAATACATACAAACATAGCTTGCGCAATAGACCGGTATGCCGGCCCACCCCAATGTAGAATGTTAGCCCATCTTACAGATTGAAGAAGAGGAAGGAGTTCAAATGGAGCAATATGTTCAACATGAACAAGTCGCTCAACTATAATATTGTGCAATCTTAAATCTCGCACATAGGAGGGATCATCTTCGGGTGACCGAAGGTGGCGCCTTGTTAAATGTGTCGATCTGGAGATTGAAAGACCACGAGAGTTTTTCTTTTTGCCTTTACTATCCATTTGTAACTAAGAATATAAGAAATTAAGAAGATGCAAAAGAAGTAGAGTGGGGTTTCTCTAGATCAGATTTTGAAGAAGAAAACTCCAAAAACCTTAAAGAAACGAGAAATAAATCACTCCAAGTATGAAAATGAAGTGTTGTAAACTTGAATCTATAAGAAAAATGGAATTAACGCACTAACCTTGAAGATCTAGGAAGGTGAGTACGACCGGTCGAGCTTAGACTCGTTGGAGAAGAAGCACAAATGAGGAAGAAAAGAGTTTTTCCCCCAACTTAAAATACCAGACGCACTACATGACTGGTAGAGGACATGCTCGACTGGTCGTGCCATGACTGGTCGAAGAAGTACTCGACTGGTTGTACACAGTCAAAAATATGCATTTTTCACATAATTTGAAATTCTAATCATTTAAAATAACAAATATATACAATATGATACAAAAATGCATGAATAATTAATTCAAATTGCACATACCAAGATCAATTTTCAATTTAGAAAACCAGCTTTTGTCGAGCGGTTTAGTAAAATGTCAGCAAGTTGAGTCTCGGTCGGAATGTATTCCAAAGAAATTTTCTTTTCTTCCACTAATTCATTAATGCAGTGATATCTAATGTCAATGTGCTTGGTTCGTGAATGTTGGATTGGATTTTTAGATATATTAATTGCACTGGAATTATCACAATATAAAACTATAGAATCCTTGCAATTTCGTAATCGCTTAACATTCTTTTCATCCATACAAGCTGAGTACATCCATTTCCTACTACAATGTATTCAGCCTCAGCAGTTGAGAGCGATACGGAACTTTGTTTCTTACTGTGCCAAGAAACTAAACAGTTCCTAATATAAAAACAACCACCACTGGTTAATTTTTTATCATCAACGTTACCAGCCCAATCAGCATCAGTGTAACCAGCTAATTGAACACTAGTATCATGTGGATACCAAAGACCTAGATTAGCTAAACTTGCAACATATCGTATAATCCGCTTAACAGCTAAATGAGACTCTTTAGGGTCAGATTGATATCTAGCGCAAATTCCTACGCTAAATGCAATATCAGGTCGACTTGCAGTTAAATACAGCAAACTACCTATCATACTGTGATACAATTTAGGATCCACTTTCTTACCTGTAGAGTCCTTTGAGAGTTTTAAAGTCATACTCATAGGAGTATCGAAATTCTTCCCATTCCCAAATCTAAACTTTTTAACTAAGTTCAAAGCATATTTGGTTTGGGAAGTAAAGAAACCATCAGGTTGTTGTTTCACTTGCAACCCTAGAAAATAATTCAATTCCCCAACCATGCTCATTTCGAACTTAGATTTCATAAGATCTGCAAACTCAACAGTCATGTTAGCACAGGTAAATCTATAAATAATATCATCAACATATATTTGCACTATCAAAATGTGATCATTATGTTTCTTTACAAATAATGTCTTATCAAAACTTTCCATTATAAAGTTATGACTTAGTAAAAACTTAGTCAATTTTTTATACCATGCCCCGGGAGCTTGTTTCAAACCATAAAGAGCCATTTTTAAGCGATAGACATGATCAGTATTCTTAGGGTCTTCAAAACCCGTTGGTTGTTCAACATACACTTCTTCATGCAAATCGTCATTTAAGAAAGCACTCTTTACATCCATTTGATATATTTTAAACTTTCTAAAGCATGCAATGGATATAAATAGTCTGATTGATTCAAGACAAGCTACTGGAGCAAAGGTCTCATCATAATCGATACCTTCAATTTGAGTGTACGCTTGTACAACTAGTCTAGCCTTGTTTCTAACAATATTACCAAGTTCATCAGACTTATTTTTGAAAATCCATTTAATTCCGATAAGATGTTTATCTTTAGGTCTAGGAACTAAGTACCAAACATCATTTCTTACAAATTGATTAAGCTCTTGTTGCATCGCAACTATCCAGTTTTCGTCAGTAAGAGCTTCTTTTACGTTAGTCGGTTCTATCTAAGATGTAAAGCACATGTAATTATACATATCTTATAGTTGTCTACGACTGCGTACACCAGTGAGAGGATTTTCAAGAATTTGATTAGTTTGATGGTCTTTAATAGTCCTTAGTTCAAAATTATTTTGACTTGATGAACAATCTGGTTTATCAATTAGAGGTACTTCATCATTATCTGAACTTGAGACAGGTGTATTCAAGTGATCGTCAATAACCACATTAATAGACTCTTGAATCACACCGGTCCTTTTATTAAGAACTCGATATGCTCGACTATTCAGAGCATACCCTAAAAATATCCCTTCATCATTTTTGGTGTCGAACTTACCCAGATTTTCTCAGTCATATAAAATGTAGCACTTGCTGCCAAAAACTTGAAACTATTTGACAGTAGGTTTCTTATCAAATCACATTTCATAAGCCGTTTTACCGTTTGATTTTCTAGTATAAACATGATTAATTATATAACGTGCAGTATTTACGGCTTCGGCCCAAAGATTTTTAGGGACCTTCATACTGTTTAACATTACATTTGTCATTTCTTGAAGCACTCTATTTTTTCTTTCTACTATATCATTTTGTTGTGGTGTTTTTGGCGCAGAGAATTCATGTGATATTCCCTGCTCACTGCGAAACTTTTCAAAACTGCTATTCCCAAATTCTGATCTATGATCGCTACGGATCTTACAAACTTGAGTCTCTTTTTCAGTTTGGATACGTCTAAGTACCCTTTTAACTTCATCGAGAGTTTCTGATTTGTCTCTTAAGAAGACTACTGTAATAGCCCGAATTTTTCCCAACCTGGAATTAGACGTCCTTAGGCAATGGGTCAATCCTAACACCTTATGAACCTATCAGAACTCAATCCCAAAGTCTACAACCGCATTTGAAACCATTTTCTTCACAAATCCCACCCTTCCCCACCTTGATCTTTCAATTTTTCTAAGTACTTTCACCCTAGACACTATCTTAAACTAGCTAAGTAGTATAACTTGGATCACTTTATATATACAGACTACAAAGGCCTGAGTACCACCTTGACCAGAAATCACTTAGGATTAAATCCTTTAGAAATGAGACAAAGTAACTAAGTGCAAAACTAGATTAGCTACGAAATCCGCTAGAATCGTTTTAAATATGATCTGCAAGACCCAAAACTTGTAAAATCATTGACGCTAGGTTACCCTAAAATCTAGGATCAAACTCTCGAACAGTCCAAGAAATTTCACGACCAATCCTAAGTTTGTTAAAAAATTTTAGAATTCTTTGTTAAGCCACAACCAGTCCTAGAGACCGCTTGACCGGTCGTGTGAACAGTGCACGACTCGTGCTCGACCAGTCCTGCAGCTACGACTCAAACTCCAGTGACTAAATCAGGCTTCAAAAGACCAGTCGTGGAGGTGACACGACCAGTCGTGAAGGTCCTACGACTAGTCGTGGAACGACTTTATCTGATCGTGCTCAAAATTTCAAAAATATGTTGGTCCTATGGCCAGTCGTAGTGTCCTCAGGACCAGTTGTGAACGCGATTTCTTCACTTATAAATAGAGAACGAATTTAAGAGTTTTTTTAAATTCAATTCAAGCTAATTCAATTCATCACTCTGAGAGATAAGTTAGTCATTATTTTAAGGTATATTGTGCTCATTTAATATTCTTTTTTAGTAGCTTTCTTTGCATTTGATTTTAAATTTTTGCATTCCAATTTTATTTAAAAGATGGATTGAAGTATTCCCATTTCTTGAAATTAAAATCAACTCAAGCTAGCCCAAGGTGCTTTAAATCTAAAATCAATTTAGAACCTAGAACCATTTCTTAAGTGAGTTTGGATATTGAACTTCCACGTTGAAATTCTACTCCGACTTGGTTCTTCCGGACTGCATCAAAGAGAATATCCAGGTATTTTACATTATTGTAAATTTCTGTGTTTTGGTTTTTGAGATTGTGCCAGAAAAATCTCTATTTTGGTTTGTCTGAGGTGATCCAGAAAACTCAGAGTGTGGGGTTTTTGAATTGTGTAAGCCCACTTGAAAGACACAATTGTGATGGTTTTAGGTGAACCTGGAAAAACCTATTTTCATAGTGAACACTAATATCCACTGTATGAGGATATTAGGAATGGAGTAGTTGTGTGGCTGTTGTTTAACAGTTAGTGTACACACAAGCGAACCACTATAATTCTTTGTGTCTTGTGGTTTGATTATTTGTAGATGATTTTAGTTTCCCTTTTTGCATTTGTGGAGAATGTTGTAATCATTATGTGGATGTGTGAGAATGTTCTAATAGCTTAGATTTCATTTCATTGCTATTAATTTTTTATTCCTCTGTATCAGTTTGAGTTTTTGATACACAGACCGTTCTAGTAAGGTTGTCCTGCCATAAATGCTTGGTTTTTATGGTGCAAGGTTGTCCTACCATAAACGCTTGGTTTTTATGGTGCAAGGTTGTCCTTAGAACAACATTTGTATCAACCTCTCAGTACTCGTTCTTTTGAGGTTGTCTTTAAATTCAGCATTTTGGGATTGTCTATTGCTATCTGTATTTAAGTTATTTAAATTTCGTTATTAGTTTTTAAATTTGGCATAGTTCTATTCAAGTGGTATCGGAGCTTAATAGCTCGTTTTAATTGTTATTTCTTTTGGATTAATTTCCTGAGCTAATCGATCTGAGCTTTGTCAGATGTCAAATTTTGATAGCTTATTAGTCACTAAGCCTCCACCATTTGATGGCTCCAATTATGCCTATTGGAAAGCCAAAATGAGGATTTTCCTAAAATCCATGGATGAGAGCTTGTGGCTAGTCACAATGACTGAATGGACCCCTCCTACCACTGAAGTAACTGGTATTGATGGATCCAAATCTATGAAAATCTCACCTTATTTTTTTTGGACCACACTTCAGAAAAGTGAGAGTAGTGCCAATGCAAAAACACTAAATGCAATCACTTGCGCACTATCACCGGATGAATTCAAAAGAATTATATCCTGTGATACTACAAAGCAAGCCTATGATATTTTAGAAATGACACACGAGAGAACAACAATTGTTAAGAATCTAAAGTCTAAATCCTCACAACCGAATTCGAGGAAATACGTATGGAGAAAAGTGAAACTTTCATGAACTTTTATACTAGATTAAATGACATTGTTAACTCTATGTGGGGTCTCAGTGATAAAATCCCAGAAAGTAAAGTCTATACAAAAATACTACACTCACTATCTGAACGGTTCAATTCAAAGGTGACTGCGATCCAGGAACTTCGTGATACGGACAATATGAGGGTAGAAGAATTAATTGGGTCATTACAGACCTATGAGTTAAACTTTAAAGCTCCTAAAGATAAATCCATTTCCCTTGAATCTTCAAAATATTTTTCTCAAGAAAATAGTAATTTTGATTTAGAAAATTCTGAAGATGATATGACCCTTCTAACTAAAAAGTTTTACAAAATTTTTAAAAGGCAAAAAAGGGTTGATTTTCAAAAATCTAATGATAATAAAAGATTTAAATCTAGAACTTGGAAATCTTTAAAAGATAGTCAATGTTACAACTGCCATGAATATGGGCATTTAGCGAACAAGTGTCCTAAAAAGGACAAACCAAAAAAGAAATGTATGTTGGCTACTTGGGATGAATCTTCTAGCGCTGAAGCCTCTTCTGAATTAGAAGATTCTGAAACCGAGTCGGGCAATGAAGTTAAAGCCCTTATGATTCTAGCCAAGTTCACTTTTTCAGATAATGTTGATTTAACTAGTGAAGAAAATCTGAATAGTGATCATGAGAATGATGAGGATCTTCAAGATGCTTACAATGCCCTATACAAGGAAAGTTGTAAAATTGCGGTAAAACTAAAACTTCAAAAGGAAAAGTTTTTAAAACTTAAAGAAAATTTTGATTCTCTTGTTTTAGAAAAATCCCACATCTTAGATTGTTTTGAAAAAACTAAATGCGATTTAGATTTCAAAACCTCCATGATTGAAAATCTAAAATTTGAAAATGAAAAACTAAAACTTGAAGTCTCTTCACTCTTGAGTTTAAATGATATATGGAAGTATGCCCAAGGTGATCCTAAGTTAGAAAAACTATTATTCGGATCCAGAAAATGTGGCGACTGATTCGGTTTGGGCTACGACCAAAATATTCCTCCCAAACATAAGAATACTCCACCCAAATTTGTGAAAGGAGAGTCTTCAAACTCAAAAGGGAAAAGCCTGAATCAAAATCATTTTAAAAATGCTAAGTCTTTTCAAACTTTAAAACTTAGAAGTAATCATATCAACTACAAAAATCAGAATCATAATCCTTTAGCTGAAAAAATTGTTGATTTACTTAAGGAGCTCTTAAAATCTAACTCAATGGGTCGGTCTTATATCAACTACAAACACAAGAAGACCAACTATAATCCTAAACCAAAACAATAATGAAATGAGTTCCTAAGTTTACTTGCTTGGTTGCCCACACGGCTTTCAAAGCTTCGAGCCATTCAAAGTGGTACCTAGATAGTGGATACTCCAGACACATGACTGGTGACAGGTTTGTTTACCAATCTTAAAGACATGACTGATGGTTCAGTCACATTTGGTGATGGTAGCAACTGCAGGATTATTGGCCAAGGTATGGTTCAACTTTCTAACCTCCCTTTATTTGAGAATGTTTTATATGTAGAAGGTTTAAAACACAACTTATTAAGCATTTCTCAAATATGCGATAAAAATCATAGTGTAAAATTTTCTAACCTAGGGTGTGAAATTTTAAATAAAAATGGTTCTGTAATATTAACTGGTTGCAGAACTTCTGAAAATTGCTATATTATAAGTGACTCTAGCTCATCTAATCTATCGTGCTACATGATCATACCGATGAGACAGAGTTATGGCATAAACGCCTTGGACATGTACACTATCGTAACTTGTATAGACTGAGCAAAAGAGAGTTAGTAAGAGGCCTACCCAAAATACAAAAAGTAGACAAAATATGTGGCGAATGCTAGATTGGCAAGCAAACTAGGAGCTCTTACAAAAAAGTGGACTCTAATGCCACATCTAAACCGTTCGAACTCCTCCATATGGATCTTATTGGACCAACTAGAACGGAGAGTTAAAGTGACAAAAAGTATATTCTGGTAATCATTGATGACTTTACCAGATATAATTGGGTAGTTGTAACATCCCGAAAATCGGGGGTCGAGCATAAACTCAACTCCCGAGTTCCAGAACATCACTTATGCAACAAAATGAATGATGATTGAATGTTGACTGTATTTGTGTATTGAACATGAGTGAGATTAAGCCAAAACAGCATATCATACTCCAGAGACAGTTAAATTGCAAGCGGAAGACTATGATAGATAAATAACATATATAAACTATGGTGGGTCTCCAGAGTGTGATGATGTTACCAGGTTATTTAATTACAAGTACAATTTTAAAATATACCTAATGTGAAGAAGTGTAATGTCTTCTATCCCAAGTACCATAGTCCCGTCAATACAATACCAGGTCTTCATAGACCTGCCAGAGAGATATAGATAGGAAAACTCTTCCTCATCATCATAGAAGTAGTCCGGCTCTGCTTCATAAGCATCGCCATCACCTGAAACTCAACAAATCTGGTTGGTGTGTACAACATCATCCCGTAACGTGGGAGTGAGTGATCAACTCAGTGGAACAGTAAAGCATAGGTTAACATGTTATCAACTCAGTCAAGCAGTAATGATAAAGCAGTAAAATCAAACACTCCTAACTACTCTTATTAATGCAAATATGAACGCAGTCATGATGTATGCCCTCACCACACCCTCCCTCGTGCGATACCATCTTACGTTCGCAGCATGCTTTCATCCCTCAGTGCTCCACATCTTCCAGGCACATGCAATGCATAATGAGCATGATTACCGAGTATTTATTAGTCCATTTCAAATGTAGGGATTGGGAAACTAAGGTACCTCCTTGTATTATTCCCAAACATGATCCATTCTAGGGTCGTCACCCTAGTTTATCTCGAGACGATGGTGTGTTTTCTAGGTCACTATAAAGTTGCCGCTGTACATTACGCACAAAGGTTTCACCACTCCCCCATCACCTCTTTAACAATTCATCACTATACAGAAACAGGCCTAGTTCATACTCTCTATATTGCGGTAAAACTCTAAGGCTCATCGCAATTTCAGAGTATACTCGAGGTCACTCCACTAACACCCTACCAACTGGCAGTCTATTTTCGAAGCCCGACCGGTCCGCTTATTGAGAATGGAACCTGGATGCAACCCGACTAGGGACCACAGCCAGTATGCCAACAGTAGGTGACGACAGCCTTCTAATATAGTGTCCCATACCACCATAATCAGCTCACGAGTCTGGTTGCTCACTAGTCACTACGGGGAGGCACGTGGCCCCAGCGTAGGCCGATAGCTCGACCACGGTGTCCCATACCACCATGCCCGGCTCATGAGTCTTAGCGGATCAAGGTACCATGGTTAAAAGGGATTTCACTAGTAAGTTTGGTACCCTAGGTTCAAGCAGTAGCGACCAAATATGGTGAACATAAATTATACAGATCGGGTTACTTGATGAGCTCGGCTAGCTCGAGCACACAACAAGTTGAACGATATGAAGCGCAAAAGCACTTCGTGTGGCCAACCACTTTCGCCAACCGGAGTACGACTCGGGTTTGTCGAACAGATCTCACGTGGCAAATAAATCTCAGCCACGAATTCAATCCCGTTACCGATTGTCTGGACTATAATCATAGCCCTAATCACATTCAATTACAGATAGTTAAAGTAGTAATGGATTAAGATTCAAATCATAAAATCAAAGTATGATATTATCCATTTAGGGTTGTCAGGGCTGTTGCACGAAATTGTTACACCACTCCCCTATCACCCTTCACGGATTTCATGGAATACAACATAAACATATAAAGTAAACAGAGCAGAATTAAATAAACAAGTAATTCAGTCATGTTAACAAGCATGTCATAAAGCATTATATAAAGCATCTTATAAAGCATGTTATAAATCACTATATAAACAAGAAACACAAACACATATATTTCATAAGTAAGCGGTCAAAGTAATTAACCACACGGAGGAAATCATACCGGTCTCTAAGGTAGTTGAGAATCCTATCTCAACACCTACCTAAGGCATCATCATCCAAACACTTACTCTCTCAAGCATTTTCACAAACACTTAGCATACACTATTTCAACATACTTAGTGTATGTTAGCAAACATGTATTAGGGCGAGTCCTTTCGCCAAGCAAGTATTTTATGCATATATAATATATTTATACAACAAATAATCATGGCAAACACATCTCTAAAATATATACATATACGGTACTTTCTACAATACAGTATTTCTACATACATAGTGTATATTAGCAAAACATGCATTAGGGCGAATCCTTTTGCCAAATAAGTATTTTATCCATATATCGTACATTCATACAATGAATAATCATGTCAAACACATTTTCAAAAAATATACGTATACGGTATTTTCTACGAATACCCAAAATATGTAAAATTTCATACTCTACAACTTTAATCGAAACAGAAAACGGAAAGCACTTTGTACATGTGCAATTGCATGCAGATCATAAATCTATCATTATCTGATATTGAAAGCGTTGAAAACCATAACCTATACTCCTAAAGTCTGCACCTTTTATCATAGAATAGAAACGGAGTCGATAGGATTGCTAAGTTTCTGCATACGGCAGCTTGGCAACCTAGAGAACGAAATAGGTTAGCTATTTTATAACCTACAACGTATACAACCCCAAAACAGGTTAGGGTTAGGGTTTCTTACCTAGAAACGGAGCTGGAATCGCCAGGAAAGCGATTAGAAAAGCGTGGTGTAGCTTGTGCAGCGGTAGGGTAAAGTGGTAGGGAGATGCTCCCACTTCTCTCTCACTTTCTCTCTCTTTTCTCTAGGGTTTTTCTCAAATTCGGATGGTTGAAATGAGAGAGGGTTTAAGGTCCTTATATAGCCTAAAAACTCATCGAAATAGACTTGTGGACAAGGTATACTTAGGTTATAACCAAAGTGAGCTGGTTTCAGCTCAACGGAGGACTTCTGGCGGGCCTCCTTCAGCCAAAGGTCGGACTTAAGCTCACCAACACCGGATCTACGTTCCATTAAGTTTTCATTCCAGTAGGGTTCTTAGATCACACGTGGCGGACCAGTTTCAGTTCAACGGTCAGTGGATCTCGATCGGAGATTCCGAGTACATGTAAATGTTTATGAAATTTTTTCTGATCCGAGGGTGTAATTTGGTCAGATTCTGACGGTCTGGTTGCTTAATACTGATCCGCAAACGACGAGTCTCAGATTACTATTCAAGATATTTATTTTGTAAAGAAACAAGTGTTCTCACACTCTCTCGCTCCGGACTCAAGCGAACAGCTAAGTTTCTGCATACGGCAGCTTGGCAACCTAGAGAACGAAATAGGTTAGCTATTTTATAACCTACAACGTATACAACCCCAAAACAGGTTAGGGTTAGGGTTTCTTACCTAGAAACGGAGCTGGAATCGCCAGGAAAGCGATTAGAAAAGCGTGGTGTAGCTTGTGCAGCGGTAGGGTAAAGTGGTAGGGAGATGCTCCCACTTCTCTCTCACTTTCTCTCTCTTTTCTCTAGGGTTTTTCTCAAATTCGGATGGTTGAAATGAGAGAGGGTTTAAGGTCCTTATATAGCCTAAAAACTCATCGAAATAGACTTGTGGACAAGGTATACTTAGGTTATAACCAAAGTGAGTTACAACATTTCACCAACGGAGGACTTCTCTGGGCCTCCTTCAAATAAAGGTCGGACTTAAGCTCACCAACACCTGGATCTACGTTCCATTAAGTTTTCATTCCAAGAGGGTTCTTAGATCACACGTGGCGGACCGCCAGCTTCAACGGTCGGTGGATCTCGATCGGAGATTCCGAGTACATGTAAATGTTTATGAAATTTTTTCTTCGATCCGAGGGTGTAATTTGGTCGATTTCACGGTGGGTTTACACATACCGATCCGCAAAACGACGAGTCTCGATTACTATTCAAGATATTTATTTTGTAAAGAAACAAGTGTTCTCACACTCTCTCGCTCCGGACTCAAGCGAAATAATAAAAATACTCAGCATACGGCTTTGCAACCTAGAGAACGAAATAGGTTAGCTATTTTATAACCTGGAACGTATACAACCCCAAAACAGGTTAGGGTTAGGGTTTCTTACCTAGAAACGGAGCTGGAATCGCCAGGAAAGCGATTAGAAAAGCGTGGTGTAGCTTGTGCAGCGGTAGGGTAAAGTGGTAGGGAGATGCTCCCACTTCTCTCTCACTTTCTCTCTCTTTTCTCTAGGGTTTTTCTCAAATTCGGATGGTTGAAATGAGAGAGGGTTTAAGGTCCTTATATAGCCTAAAACTCATCGAAATAGACTTGTGGACAAGGTATACTTAGGTTATAACCAAAGTGAACTTATGGTTTGACCAAACGGAGGACTTCTCGCGGCGGGCCTCCTTCACCCAAAGGTCGGACTTAAGCTCACCAACACCGGATCTACGTTCCATTAAGTTTTCATTCCAAGAGGGTTCTTAGATCACACGTGGCGGACCGCCGGACAACGGTCGGTGGATCTCGATCGGAGATTCCAGTACATGTAAATGTTTATGAAATTTTTTCTCGATCCGAGGGTGTAATTTGGTCGGTTCTCGACGGTAGTTGCTTAATACCGATCCGCAAACGACGAGTCTCAGATTACTATTCAAGATATTTATTTTGTAAAGAAACAAGTGTTCTCACACTCTCTCGCTCCGGACTCAAGCGAACAGCTGTGGGACACTGTCTGGATTTGATTTCTGAGATGGTTGTCAAGCCTAGCGAGGCGGTCCTAAGTCCTTAACCTTATATTATTCGGACTCCCGATGTGCGGTCCAGAACCGATACGAAGTTTCAATGTGCTCCCGAGAGCAGCCAATGCTAGGACTAGTCGAACAGAATCTAGAACTAGTCGAGAAACAATTTATTTACTTATAAAATGAATCAATTGAATTACGTATTCAAAATGACCTACCCTAAGGTCAATCTAAGGTCATTTATACCTTGTTAGTGATGTATGAACATTGAGCTTCTTTTTCTTTAGTTGATAGTTATTCTTTGACATTGGCAAAGCTTGAGATTTTGTCATAGGATGAAGCTTGACTTGAGACTCTTGAAGCTTGAAATCGACTAACATTAAAGCTTGAACTTGAGTATTAAAGTCTAGAAATGTTGTCTTAACTTGTACGAAGCTTTGAACTCTTGAATCTTGAAAGCTTGAATTCACTATTGACGTTTTATATAAACATGAACTAGTACACTTGCCTTTGAAGTTCTTGAACACAAGACCCTTGTTCTTGAGAGATGCACAGACTTCATTATGTAGATGAGCTACACAAGACACGGATTCCAAAAGAGGTTTTGGCACTACAAAATTTGACAATATAAGAGCTAGAAACCTTAGCACATACAAAAATGCCGCACATTGTGAATACCGAGGGAATCTCTACAACACATCTCATCAATCCATCAATCAATATCAAGTATACAACCTTACCTAGCCCATCCCTCTCCCATTCCCAAAGTCAACTCTCTCTCTCTCCACCCATACCTTTCCATCCCATCTCTTACAGAAACAACTCCACACATCACTCACCTATCTCATTTCATCCCATCACTTCTCTCTCTCTCTCATTCTCAACCCATTCCTCAAGCAACCCCAAGAGAGAGCCAACATCCAAGCTCTTTTCAAAGAGAGCCTAGTGTAGCCCACTCCCTACTACCCAATATCCCATCTTAGCCTTCTAATCTTCATCATCCACCATCAAAGAGTAAGCCAAGGAGCTAAAGAAGGAGTGTCATTGGTGGGTGATCTACCGTTGATTTCCATGTAAGGGCAAACTTATGTTGGGACCCATTTTAATGTATATGTGTGATCAAAGAGGGGCCCATAGTGTCGAGGTCCCTCCACTACGTCGATCTCTCTCTCTCTCTCTCTCTCTCTCTCTCTCTCATGTCATGGCCCACCTATGATGTATGTATTTTTATCCATGTTGTATATACATGGGACCATGTGACCGTGTGGCCCACCCGTATGGATCCCATCATGATGAATGTATTTGATTCATGTCGTCCAACCAAGTGGACCAAACTGAAGGCCCACCCATGTGGACCCCACTGATGTTTGTGTTCTATCCATGCCATCCATCACATGGACCCATTGCTCATGTGGCATCCTCACCGTCCATTGCTTGGACGGTGGGCCACTTTATTGTATGTATTTTATCCAGCCGTCCATCACTGGACGTTGGATGCTGTTGATCTGCAATAAATAAATATATATATATAATAAAATAATAATAACAATAATATATATAATATATTATGGTGGGCCCCATGTGGGACCCACCTTTGTAGAAGCTAATTGGTCGGTGTACCTACAACAGCTATATAGCTGTTGTATTGACGTCAACAGGGTTTGTGGGACCCACATGTGGCATGTATTGTATCCAACCGTTCATTCATTTTAAATCCCCACTGTCCATCTGTTTTGATGGTGGGCCAACAGCCGCTGCTAACTGTTGCTGCACGTGCAACAACAACACTTTGATGTATGTGAAAACCCCCTGGCCGTCCATGCCGTGTGGATTCACACCGTCCAGACCTTGGACCGTGGGAGACACCATGATGCATGTGTTGTATCTATGTCGTCCAACCATTTTTAGGGATCATTTTATGGCATGAGGAAAGAATGAGTCAGATCTGAAGTTCCAGCGGGCCCCACCATTCAAAATAGTGGGGACAATGACATCCACCATTCAAAACTTCTTAAGGGTCATGGTACTTTCAAATCAAGCTAATATTTTTATTTTCACTTCATCTATCTCTGTGTTAATTGATGAATGGGCTGGATCTCAAAATACATCACAGCGGGTCCTACAAATGTTTTAATAGTGGGTGTGGCTGCTCTCACGGTTTTCTATGATGGGCCATGTAGGATTTTATCGGTGGAAATCATTATCTCCACTGCTAGTTGTAGTATGGTCTAGATGATCTTTTGATACGATTCATTTTTTTTGCAATGTGTGCGGCCCACTTGATGTTTATGAGGCCCATTAGTGGGGCCCACTTGATGTATATGAGGCCCATTGGTGCAGCCCGTTGTTGTGGCCCACTTGATGTATATGAGGCCCATGGTGCAGCCCGGTGATGCGGCCCACTTAATGTTTATGAGGCTAATTGGTGTGGCCCGTTGATGCAGCCCACTTAATGTTTATGAGGCCCATTGGTGCAGCCCGTTGATGCGTCCCACTTGACATTTATGAAGCCCGTTGGTGTGGCCCATTGATGCGGCCCACTTGATGTTTATGAGGCTCATTGGTGCGGCCCGTTGATGCGGCCCACTTGATGTTTATGAGGCCAATTGGTGCGGCTCGTTGATGCAGCCCACTTGACATTTATGAGGCCCATTGGTGCGGCCCGTTGATGCAGCCCACTTGATGTATATGAGGCCCACATGATGAGGCTCGATGCGTTTTATATGAAGCCCATATGATATGGCCCATTATGATATATTTGAGGCCCATAAGTGAGGCCCAAAGAGATGTACATAAGGCCTTTGTGTGAGGCCTAATGTGATGTATATAATGATGTTTATAATGGTCCATGTCTTGGGAGCAATGATGGTTTGACGTCCATATTGTAAAGACAATGATGGTTAAATATCCACATTGTAACTCTCCTAGGGCCATTGTTAGGCCCATACTTGTTGTGTATAGGCCGTCTAGGCCCATCTTCGTTATGAAGATATGTCATCATCATATAACATGCTTATTATAACTCTATGATTCATGCCCATATACATTATATGTATGCTTGATATGAAGAGTGACTGATCATAGCATATGTCATTGGGCAGATTATTTATAAGACTCACTGATAGGAGTTACCCATATGAGCGCATGGTACGCGCAGGATTTACTGCATGATTGATAGTGTGATTCATGCATCTCGAATCTGTGTGACATGATTATTGTACGCCCTAACCACATTAGGGTCGTAGCCTCCACAGGCATATCATGGATGACAGGATTGGACACCGAAAATACTATTATTAGCATTGGGGCGACATAGATCTCCCTGTATGAAAATCCCTAAATGTGACAGTACCAGAAGATGCTCCAATATTAAAACCGAGTAGATACATGAGTGCATGAGGGCTGAATACCAGGAGGTCACGTTTCTCACTTTGTCGTGGTCGACTGGAATGGAGTGTGGCCTTACCCGCCCAAGGGTGGGGGCATTGTTAGGCTGAGTATGACCAACTCATGAATGGGTTCGTTATCAACGTGTCGGATAAGTATTTGTAAGTTATTAGCCAGGTGGATAGTGAGGTTTCTTACCCTCACTTGAACTGCACGCCTGGAAAAGGGGCAATGTCATTTAGAGTATACTAAACTCCAGGTATTATCCAGAGTGAGAACTGTACTGATATTTGATGCTCTAGTGATGAGCTGCACTAATATGTGGATTCAGGTGAGGATTGGAGTTGCATCTCATATTGCATGGTCCTGATATGGCTGATATCATTCATGTCTTGCACCGCATAGCCTTGGTACAGCTGATTGCATTCATGTACTCATTAGCATGATTCTGCATTACTCTGATATTGCATTCTGAGCACACTTATATTGCGCACACACTCTCACCACTCACTAAGCTTTCTATAAGCTTATGCACGATTGATGTATACAGGTGACGTCAGGACGAAGTCATAGCTTAGTCGCAGTAGGAGCGTGCAGTCGAGCTTCAGAAGTTTCCGTTATTATTATCATTGTATTTTCCTTCATGCGCATTGTACCTTAAAAAAAATTATCATTATGGATTTTGTGATGGTGTCTTAGTTATTGTTCATGGGTTATGCTTATTATAAATCAAATTCATGTTAAAAATCCTCCTTGTAGGATCCCAGGATTGGAACCTAGTGTATAGGTGCTGGGAGCCGAGAATGGGGTATTATGGGGGTTGTCGGCGGCGGATTCGGCAATCGGAAATTTTGTGAGCCCTATTTCTGAGTCTGGGTGTGACATTAGGCCTCGTATTTTGAATTATAAGGATTGAAGTTTGCATTTACTACTGTAGATAAATTACCACCAATTATTCCATAAATATTGAAGGCCTGAAATCCCATTAAGTGAAATCAATAGCTAACAATTTTATCTAAGCAATTGTTGTCTAAAGCCTCCTTAGATAGGTGGGCTCACATCTGGACTTAGACCATTTATTCATGTAATAGCATTTTTATGAAACTATCTGAATATACCTTTTGTATCAAAAATAATGAAACTATAATAAGCAATCCATGAGTGGTTGGAAAGCTCATATGAACCCAATATTAATATATAAATTCAAATGGGTCGTATCAAAAGCTCAATTCACTTTCTTTAAAGATTAAGTATATCTTATTAAGGATTTTTTTTAATCAGTCATTTGTGGGTTGATTTAAACCAAGTAATAGGAATTGACTTGGGGTTTTTTAAGTAAGATCTAACCTATAGTGCAGTCCGTATTAATGATTAATGGTTAAGATCTCTTATAATGATAAAGATTGATGTATGAATTGAAATAAATAATAAATAAATAAATAATTTTTTATAATATTGATTATGATATATTAGTATTATGAATGTAATCATTTACCTACACATTTTTAGAGTTAAAAAAGTAAAATGCGTATCTCATGTGTTTCTTGACTATTACATATACGTATGCATGCATGTGAATGTAGTTTCCTTTATATCATTCTATTCATTATTAATCAAGAGGCCATTAGTGATCAAAACGATCATCAATCATGATGATCAATGTTGATGAAAGGATCCATCATTAACGATAATGATCGAATCCATCGCTAATAGACATGATCATTGGTGATGATAGAACTCTCTTTATATCTAGGCATTTTAAAAAAAAAAAAAAAAAATCTAATGATAATGTTTATATGTGTGATATAATTAGGCTTGATGTGATTAGATATAAGCCCATTTTTCATTAGAAAATAGAAAACTTAATGCTTGTTAATCAATCCTTTAAGCTCAAAGGATATTCAAAAGTTTGAGCAATGGAATTAGAATTCCAGGAATACAGGATGCCAGTTGGCTGCCCTATCAAAGATCATATCCGCAAGATGGAGCAGATGATAGGTACCCTTAGGATTGTTGGGTGCAAATTGACTGAAAATTAAAAGATAATTGCAATGCACCGTTCCTTGCCCGAATTTTGAGCCCCAATCAAAAGAATTCTAAACCATACTGATTCTATCATTATGTTCAGAGACTTTTGTGGCCATTTAGTACGACAGATTGAAATGAATGCAATTTAGCCAAGTTCGGCCAAGGCCTTTACAGTAGAGACCCAAAAGTGGAAAGCTAACAATAAACAGTACAAAGCTCACAATAAGGCGAAAAAGAATGACAAAGAACAAAAGTCAGCAACACATCATCCAAATCTCAAGAAGGGGAATGAAAAGAAGAAGCAGAAAAGAGCAAACATAATCTTCTTCTTTCGCAGAAACTCTGGCCATTATGCCTAGCAATGTGCTCATAAAAAAGAGTTCTCTCAAATCAACATACATCAAACAACATATATTCCGCTATCTCAGAAGAACAAGAGACCTAATGTTATGTTATGAAGGCATGAGTCTTGAGCTCAAAGGATATTCTGAGCATTAAGTTGGCTGCAAGAATGAAAACACCAATTGATGACGATGAGCAAATCTACATGATCATCCACTCGGCAAACTCGAGTATCTCTGGATACCTCATCTCGTATCCATATACCAACTTTATCCAACTCATCCGCGTTAGGGATCAAGTCGAAGCCGGAATAAAGGCTAGGACAATCTCCCCTTGGTGGCCTCATTAGGCCTCTCCAGTACAACGGATAGTGGAAAGAATGCCTAGTGGATACGAGAACGGTAATAGAAGTATACCTGACCTCTATCTAACAGAAGAAGACAATCTTGTCGCCTCTACCCATGGCCCACAATTCGTCCCTCAAGAGAGGCAATGGCAACACCAACAACAAAGGGAGATTCTTTAGTATCTCAATCATGGTCAGCAGATGAGGATGGCCTGGGAAACTAAGCAGTTCACACTGATAGCCCAAACTTACAGTGAGATACTACCCATGCTAGTCCAAAGGCAAATACTAACACCGCTACTGCCTAGGCCCCCACTAAACCCTCTGCTACCAAACTATAATGAAAATGAGTATTGTGCATACCACCAATCTCTAGGCCACACAATGGACCATTGTTTCAACCTGAAATATGCGGTCCAAGATCTGATTGATAGCCAAAAGATCGTGGTTACCTCTCCTACTGTTGCCGCTACCATCTACATCCTCCAAAATTCCCTGCCACCGTATCAAGTATGCCTCAGCTCATCAGGAACTCCTACCAACAATATCATTCAGGGAGAATCGCCTTGCCATCCATTCTAATGCATCCATTCAATCATCGTCAGTCCAACACCAATACTCCCAAGTCTGTAAGGGGCACACCCATCTAGTCCAATCTCTATGCCCTTAAATATGCAAGGGGCATCTTCAGCAAGTCTAATCTCCATGCCCCCAAGTCTACAAGAGACACCCCTAGATTTAAATCAGCATCAAGCCAGAGCTCCAAGCCATTGTCAACACAAATAAATTAATTTATCCCAATTCGATAAATTTTCATGATTGATTTACTCTCTCGCCATGTTGGCCTGATGCCCACCACTGGCCTATATAGGGAATTAGAAAGGAAACCGAAAGCAAGAAAGGAATGAAAGGAAATAAGAAAACACCAGAGGATTTGAATCTGCACCGTGTGGAGTAAATTCGGAATACCTCAGCCGAATTTCCCTCTTGCTAATGAACCGACGCTGCTTTCTTCCTTTCTCTTTCTTCTTCCTTACCTCTCCCTGTCCCTGCTTTGCTACCGGATGATCAGATCTTCTCTCTCTCATGTCTTTCATTACTTCTATTTCCCTCACCCTTTGTCGGACGAGGGACCTTTATAGGCGAAGAGAGTCTCTAGACTCTCCTATGCAAATCCAGAGGAGGATCTGTTATGCAATCCTCAGGCAGAATTGGTTGTTATGTAGTGCGTAGTAGGAGTTTGGACCGGCCCCGCGATCACGTTGGTTATTTGATCCACGTGGGAAGGGTTGAAATTCCCCTCCCAGCACTCTGGACAGTGCGGATCAAGGTGTTGATCCAATCTCTGATCAGCCAAATCATAGCAGCGAGGCCCTGTTTCCGCACGTCTTCCGTCGTCCGTGTCGTGCTGCAGAAGAGGTTCTTTAAATTGGAATTTATGTGGCCCACTTGTGGTAGTCATTTGTTGGATCTTCTCCGTTCAGCTGTTTTTTCGGGCACTGTTAGTCCATGGGCCAAAATATGAAGTATATTTGATTCTTGCATGGGACACACGATCGACATGTCTAGTGGAGTTTACGATTAAAACTCCTTCCGTCACACGTCCGCTGTTATAGTTGCAAATTTCCTTTTTTTTTCCTGATGGGTCTAATGTGGCTATTTTTTGGAAGATCCACACCCTTCATCATCTTTGTCTTAATGTGTCAACCCCCTAGTCAAATTATGAAGTAATCTAAGCTCTAGGTGGGCCACACCATCCACTAGTGATGAGGTGATGCCCACCGTTGAAGCATGCCTCTGTTACACTTACGTGCATGCATATAAAATTCAATTATTTACAATTTTGTCATTCTCCTTTCCAATAACTTTTGTCGTTCGTTTCTCCCCATTGCACTATCCAAAAGAAGTGAAACTTTACCAATAATCTTTATTTCTCGAGATCTCTCAACTGGTTAAATTTGGACCCAGATTTGTTAAGGATGGCTAAGATGCTTTTTCGATGGCTAACTTACTCCAAAAATTCTAAACACCAATTGTATATCTCTGATTAATAGGTTACCGGGTGATTTGGACATAGACCCTAAGATCTTTATGATGATCGGTTCACCGTGATGTTTGTGTGGTCCGTTCGGCGGATCCAAATATAACGGATGGTCAGATGACTTGCTAAAAATAAGGGGACTCGATGGTTAGCACTCTGACCATGTATGTAGGTGGGTGTACGGTCAGTTTCGTAATTTGATGGACATGAAGTGGGTTTCTAGAGTGATTAGGAGTACACGTATACCGTTAGATTCGAGTAACTTGCTCACATGTGTAAGTTCATCGGATTATAATTTTAACGGTGGGTTAAACATATTGACGTGGGCTGAATAAGATGAACAGGTCGGAATCTCGATATGATAAGTGTATGGACGGATGTAGAGGTCAAGTAGCTAATTTACTCTGATCTAAGGGCTGAAACTTGAGGTGTATGATTAATTTATGATAATCAGGGCTGGTATAAAATTTCACATGAAACGGATTATGAGAACCATGTGAATTGGAATGCAGGGGCATAGGTCAATGGCATTTTCATAATTATTATTGATCTGTGAGTTTTGGAAAATCTAATGGCTCCACATGGTTATAGACATGTTTCTAAGTGATTCTTATGAAAGAACTTACCTCTAAATCCTTATGGATAAGGAGTTATTCATAGGTTTATTCAAAGGGAGGTACGTCCGTCAAATTACATGATAAGTGATTTTGTCACAAAATCAACGGGTAGATGGCTTGATCTATGATTAGGGGTCATCCCCAACGGTTAGGTTAGCATCAGGGTAAGGATGTAAGGCTAAGATAGCTAAACTGGTGTCACACACATATAAATATTATGTTACTTTTCACGGTAACGGTCGAGAACTTTCAATACTCAGGTATTGAAATGTTCGGGGCATTACACGAGCAGTCTTCACATTATCCTCAAGATATATGAGGTGAGTACAAATCGATGGGTCGATTCCCTTGAGGTCCGCTATCGTCCATCCCAGGGCTCCCTTATGCTCAATGAAAATACCTATGAGCATACTCTCTGTTCTTTCTCCAGGTGGGCAGAGATCACCACCGGGTATGTATCATCTTGACCTAAATAGACATATTTCAAATCAAAGGGCAAAGGTTTTAGGTCAAGCTTTGGTGGCTTGAGGTTAGACGGTAGAGGCACGACATTAGTTTGCGGTAATTCTTCAAATTATGGCCTCCACTGGTTAACTTCAAGTACCGGCACAATATCAAGTAAGGCACACGTCTCCCTAATCATGTCATCATCTAAGTCATTGGAGTATGTCAGGCACGTCTCTAGAGAGTCAGAGGTCAGAGGCATTCTATCTTCCACGAAGGAATCAATCATGTTAATGTTGTGGCAATCGTCATCATCCTCTGAGTTTCTGCCGTTATTAAAAAAGACGTCTGACTCCAATGTCATATTCCCGAAAGACATAATCATAACACCATTCCTACAATTGATAATTGCGTTTGAAGTGGCAAGGAATGGGCGACCAAGAATGACAGAAATCTGAGTGCTCATGATGTTATTGATGGGTTCGGTGTCTAGGATGATAAAATCTACAAGGTTGTAAAATCTATCGACCTGGACCAACATATCCTCGATTATCCCTCTTGGTACATGAACAGAGTTGTCAACAAGTTGTAGTGTGGTTAGTGTTGGTTTTAATTTACCCAAACCTAACTGTTTGTATACCGAAGGGGGAATCAGATTGACGCTCGCTCCTAAGTCAAGAAGTGCGTGATCAATTCGATAGTCCCCGATTACACATGATATGATTGGGCTACCAGGATCTTTGAATTTCTACGGCACGTCTTGCTTCAGGATGGCACTCGCTTTCTCAGTCAAGAAGATTTTCTTTTGAATACCCTGCCGTCTTTTAGTCGTGCATAGGTCTTTCAAGAATTTGGCATATAAAGGTATTTGTTTTACAGCATCAAGTAGAGGAATATTGACTTTCACTTGTTTTAACACCTCTAGAATATCCTAAGAGTTAGAGAGAGGTTTTGGTGTAACCAACCATTGAAAAAATGGAGCAACTGGCTTCTCTAAAAGTTTCGGTTCTAATTTTTGTGGGGCATCACTAGATCCATCATTGTTGTCCACTTCTGGGTCCTTAGGCTTTTCAACCCTAACCGGGATGGTTTTGTCAATGATCTTCTCACTCCTAAGAGTGGTGATTGATTTAGCTTGTTCTATCTGATTTAAAGAGCTAGGGTCACTTATTTCATATTGCGGTTTGGGATTGGGGAGAGGTTGAGAAGGAAGCATCACCTTTCCTCCACTTGTTAATTGTGACTCTATCCTTTGAATAGACAATGCAAGCATTCCTAATACTGTTTGGATATTATGAAACGCTTGTGCCGAATTCTGATTAAGTAGCTCTTGTTCTCGAATATGTTTTTGAACTGGATCCTCTTGAGGTTTCTCTTGTTGTTGTTGTGAAGTTTGATTAAAGAAACCTTAAGGGGTAGCAGTTTGTCCATTCCTCCAGCTAAAATTTGGATGATTTTTCCAACCAGGATTGTACGTATTAAAGGTAGCTCCATTGAAACGTCTTTGATAGTAATTTACGGCATTTGCTTGTTCATTCAACACTCCTCGAAAGGCATGTATTGTTAGATAATTTTCAGTTGTGTGAATGTTGCAATCACAGATACCGCAAACTGTTTCATTAACCTTATCCTTCTTTGATTTCATGGCCTCGAATTTCCTTATAAGATTAATCACTTTAGAATTGAGATCATCCTCTTCTTTCAAGAGATACAATCCACCTTTCTCATTAGATTGAGTCGGCCTAGACGTGATGTTCGAATTTGGGTAATGCTCCCATGATTGTGTTTTTTCAGCAAGGCTATCGAGGTAATCCCATACCTCATCGACATCTTTATTCATAAATTCTCCATTACACATTGCCTCCACCACATGGCGCATAGAAGATGTCAGTCCATCATAGAAAAAGGTTGTAATGCTCCACGTTTCAAAGCCGTGTTGTGGGCATGAACTGACAAAATCCTTGAACCTTTCCCAACATTGGAAGAATATTTTATCCTCCTTTTGAGCGAAGTTCATGATTGCTTTTCTAAGGGTAATCGTTTTATGATGTGGAAAAAATTTCTTTATGAATTCCCTCTGCATATCATTCCATGTGTCAATGAATCTAGGACGCAGTGAATGTAACCACGTCTTAGCCTTCTCCTTCAAGGAAAAGGGAAAGAGTTTCAGCCTGATTATATCCTTAGATACATTAGGAAAGTGTAAGGTTGCTATGATCTCATCGAACTCTTTCAGATGTAAATATGGACTTTCTAATTCAAACCCATGGAATTTAGGAAGGAGTTGGATAACCTCTGGCTTGATGTCCGTATGTCCTGTATTTTCAGGAAAAATCATGCAGGACGGCGTACTCACCCCCGCCGGTTATAAATAATCTCGTAAAGTACGAGGCGGGGGTGCTTGATGCACCTTATTCTCATCCTGAGTGTCGTCTACCCTGGGTTGAGGCAGAAGAGGTTGGTTTTCAGCCATCACTTCAATTAACTCAGGGGATTTCGAGCGGTGTCTAGTCTTACGATGGATAGTCAACCCCTCAACCAATCCTCCTTTATTCAAGAGACGTCGACTGTTATCACAAACCCACTTAGGCATAAAACACTCACAGCCCTCAATTCAGATTCTAACCTAGACCTAAGAGGAAGAACAGAAATGGCAATCTAGAAAAAAAGAGGAAAGATGGAAAGAAGTTACCAATTTGAAGTCCTAAGTTGAGAACCTGCAAAACAAAACAACCAAGTTAGTTTCTAGAAGATAAGACCTAATCTAGGAAATAGAAAAGTAAAGAAATTAGGATGAAGTTACCAATTTAGAAGATCTATCAACAACCCTACAAAACAAGAAGGTTAGTTCTAAAAATCAAATAGAAAGAAAATTTTAAAACTAAAGTTAGTAAAATCTTAATCTTAAACTAATTCTAAAACCAATTAATTTCAGAGAATCGTAGCCGTCAGTCCCCGACAATGGCGCCAAAAACTTGTTCACACCCCAAGTATACGGTTGTGATGTAGTAATAAACTCGATGCGACCGAGGTCGAATCATACCTGTACGTTATCTAAAACTAAGTAGAACTAGAACTAGACTAAGATGAAATCTAAATCGAATGAATTTTAAAGAGTAATGGTGAAATATTTATCTAAAATTTAGAGAGATCAGAAGTAGGGAACTAGGGATTCAGAGGATCCACTTGTAAAGATCAAGGAGATGTTATGCCTGCTTCAAGAACTCAATTAGACTTAGAGTCCCATCTTCATTCAATTGAAGGGTGTAACCATAAAAATCAAACTGAACTTCTTTGATATAGTTTTCAATAGATGAAAGGTATATGAATTAGAATGGATTCCATCACCAAACCATGCCCAAGAGACAAAGTAAACAACAGAATTAAACTAATTAACAACCAATCATAAGATGTATGAAGGTTAGGAAGGGTACCGTCATGTGACCATGCCTAGGAGACAATGGTGAACAACAGGTCTTCCCGACGTCATAAACATACAAAAGAAAGAAAGATGCTCAAAGCTATTGCAGACCCATTGTAATTTTAGTCACAACAGACTATTAAAAACTAAAAATATTCCCTTAATTAAACTAAAATCAACATCAGTTCAATCTTAAACTTAAATCAAAGGCATAAATAAAAATCTCCCATCTCACTACAAGCTTCACCTCTCAGCCCTAGCTATGAGGTTTAGCCTGACATAGTCATGCTAAAATCCCTGAAAAATAACATAAAGAAAAGGAAGAAAACCCGGAAGAAGAAGGAAGAAGAGGAGGAATGGCCACGGACTCTCTCTCTCTTTCTTGCTCCCTCCTTTGCTCCACGGCTGCCTCAGATGCCTCTCACATTCTCTCTCTCTTTCTTATAGGCAAGGAAGGCGGTGAATGGGAGCTTTACGCACAAGAGTCGGTCGTGCAGCAACAGCAGAAGATCTTCCGCAACAGCGTGTGAAACTGTACGCAGGGAGCTGCGTTGATGCTTGGTGGGGCCCACTTAGTCTTTCTTCAGAGAAATCTACACCGTCCACCAGATTCCTCTCAAAATTTCAGTCAGAATGTTATATTTTTTATTGTCCGTTGATGTGGTCCACAGGCTCTTTCTTTCTGTCGTCCATTGTCTGTCAAAGGGTTGGAAATCACCTTACTGTCTTCGTTTGGAAATCTTCCACCTAGGTCGTGATTAGTGGGACCCTTCAAGCCTGATGAACGGTCCCGATCTTCTTCTTGGGTCGTGATTATGGCCCACAACGAAAAACTGCAACCCTGTTGCGAAACAGAGGCTATGCCGCTGCTCTGTGATGGTCGGTGGACCATTGATTGATGTCAGGTGTAAAATCTACTCCGTCCATTGGCTTCAGGATGAAAAACCCTCCAGACAGGCCGAGATCGAGCTGATTTCGGTGTGGCCCACAAGTCTATCTACTCCGCCGTCCATCTTGCGTTTAACAGCTAGGAACGTGCAATATCTTGCATGGTGTCAAGAAGAAAGCTTGGCGAGGGTTGTGGTCACCCCCCTGAGTGAATGAACGGTTTGGATCATCCATTTGAATGATGAGTGGGCCCCACTACTCAAAACCATCGGTCGGTCGGTCGTAAGAACGATGGCCGTTCTTGAATTTCTTTTTTGAATTTGTATCGGTCAGCATTGAGCTGACCGATTTTGGATGATATGGTGCACAGCGGGAGTGTGCACATGGTGCACACTCATGCTCTCAACTAGGGTCCATCGTGATGTATATTATAAAATTCGCTCCATCCATTCCTTCCCTTATTTAATTTAAAGGTTGAGACCAAAATCGAAGCATATCCCCAGATCAGGTGGGCCCCAAATCAAGATTTTATGGGCTGATCTATCAGTTTAGCCACTTTCACAGGGATCCGGGAGCTGAAATTTGATGTGTACGGTTCATTTATGGTCCTCAGGCCATGTATGAAGTTTTGAGCTGAACGAATGGCGAAAACCCTGTGATCTTGCATTATGGACGTCATTCAGGTCATTTGAGCTTCAGTTTCTTGATTTTCTTGGATCTCTGGCGTATAAATCCGTCGATCTTAGTCTCCTGGGGTCCATCCCTTACCTTGGTGACTTCAAAGCGTTAAAACCATGCTTTTAGCACCCTTTTTCAGTCCAAGCTCGTAATTACACCTTACAGCACAAACACGATTAAATCGGACCGTTAAACAGTACCATGTTCGTAAATCCAGGCGATAACTAGGGTCTAATAAGCAATATTTGACCCTCAACACCTCAGTCATCGCTTTGATCTTTTGCTTGTACGTTAATAATGCATTTGTGTGCAAACTATCCACAATAACGATCTCTCTTTCTCTAGGATAGATGACCATCAAGAACCAATGCGAATTATCATGGTTCATGGGCGCATACACCTATTCATGATTTAGAAAATAAAATATTAGTCAAAACATGAGAGAACACATTAAAGCCAAAGTTGATGTTTTGTAACGAATGCATTACCCATTCATAACACCAAATCACCTTGGCGCATGGTTTGTCCCGCTGGCTAACAACTGCATAGGCCGTGCTCATCTCGCCTATTAGCGAGGCACGTTCTGACCTGACTTCGAGTCCCGGTATGCGATCAAAATTGGCAAACATGCCTCAAGGCATTGCTATTACAAACATGATCAAAGATCAATACAAGTAAGAAAATAAAAAAGGAAAACAGATTAAGGACTATCTGAATTAAACAGTTACCGTAAAATACGTGGGACAAAACTTACAATCCTGAGGATATGCAATCGAAAGGTCAGATTGCCTTTCCTCAAGGAAATCAATATATCTATCGATAGCCTAATCCATAGGATAGTATGATTTATCCATAATTTAATATAAGAACTAAATATATGTAAATCAATGCATATAACATTAGAATTAGTAATGTTTACCACGCTATCAACCCACGCATCCTTCACCCATATGGTACTGAACCAACAACCCGCCGCCACATCCTTCTTCGCTTCATACCAGTCCTCTAGTTCTTTCAAATCCTACGTTGATAGCATCTTGAATGGATCCATCTGTACAGGAAATGGTATCAAAGAAGTAGCAAAAGTCGTTGCTTGCTCAGGTCCGGGAACCAGACTAGGGGTTGTATCAAGTGCAGACAGGGACAGGTATAGAGAAACCTTATAATATGACGGCTTCAGTACCCTCTTAGTTCTCCTTCGATAAATAGGAGGAGAAATGGGTGCTTCATCCAATACATTACCCTCTTCAATAAAATCTACTTCTCCTCTCTTCTCCAACTCCTCACCCTCCTTCTCCCTCATAAAATGCCCCCTCTATGTGCAACAATCTTCCTTCTTCTTATTGAACTCATATCTCTCCTTCGCTAACTTTTCATTCTCCTTAAAAAATAATTCCTTCTCCCTCTTCAATTGTGCTCTCTCATTCTACTCCTCTCTCTCCATCTTCAATGCTTCTTTCTCTTTCAGCAATGCATCTCTCTCATCGAGCCTCTCTTCTTTCCTTCTCAATTCTTCCTTCTCTTTCCTCGATTCTTCCCTCTTCTTTTTCAATTCCTCTCTTTCCTTCTTTAACTCTTCCCTCTCAATCCCGAATTCATCCATAAAAAGAACATTCTTCATAATATCCCCCCTCCCCGGTCCCTCTCCCTCTACGTCTTTTTCATCATTTTCATCTTCTCTATCACCCTCCTCATAATCATTCTCATTACCCTCCTCCTCATCTTCCTAGGTTTCAATGACCTACAAAATATATCAATGGATATGTAAGAGTCGGGATACTTTTATAATGGCATTGGAATTACGGACCAGCCGAATTAAAGTAGTAAAAATATTGTTCAATATTCATAACATCTCACCTGGAAACCCTCATGGACCACGTGAATAGCGTCCATTTCCCATTCTCGTAGGGTAGGTTCTAAGGTCATTACTACCAATGTTTGCAAAAGAACAAAGACTAATGTTAATAAAAAGAGCGTATATGTCAAATTAAGTGAAGTAAATGCCGGAGAAATATATATACTTACAGCTTTACTCTCGAAAATAGCACGTATTTTGTTGTACCACCAACCCTTCCGGCGTCGATATTGAATGAAGCATGGAATTTGATGGAGAACATACGAAACAACACACTCTCATAGGGTCAGTAATCTCTCTACTGCCCATATCTGTTATAATGAAATTATACTAAGTTAAAATCCACAATTGACTATAGACTGTAATCATGTAAAAAAAAATAAGAAGTGTTCTTACTTGTAGGGGAAGGACGCAAACACATGCAGTATAGCAAGGGGCACTTAATGCGACAACGCCAGCTTCGATTCCTTGCGACATTATATTGTATGCCAAACTACCCCAAGGATAGCTATAGAAATCATCTAGCAAGTTGACCAGGTGTATATAATCCATGTTACACATGGTTTTCGGTTCGGTTCCCCTAACAAAGCACTCCACAACCATAAGTAGGGCAACCTTCATGACATCTCGTGCTTATTAGTGTCAACTAATCTTTTAAACACATCCATTAAGTGCTTCTTTAAAACTGGATATTCTTTGAAGTATTTGCATTTTAATGTACTCGTACTAGGACGATTTTTCTGTATTGTAAGCTCTCCGATCTTAAGCCCCATAATAAGGGCGAAGTCCATCTCCGTGAACTGCAATCGTCTCCCCCTAATCTCAAATACTAGATCACCTTTATATCTTTGAAAAAGAATGTGAAATAAAGCCCCAATAAATCTAAAGGATGTAATGTGCAATAAAAATGAAAATGGGGATTGGCTAAACAAATTTAGCTGCCTATCATTCTTCTCCACTCCACCCTTCACCTTCTCAAACCACCATTTCAGTGTACATACAGAGGTTGGGTTTGAGATTACAGCAGAAGATTCGTCACCTGCAAACATGAATTGGAAAACATATCAAACAAAAAGTTCACAAAATACTTAGTGAATCATAGTGTACAAAATCAGACATAAATGAAAACAATGTAGCACTTGATGAATTTGAAGAAGCTTCATATGAAATCGATATAGAAATTGAGAGAGAAAAAATTAGAAATTGAGCGAGACAAACTATCAAAATAAGTGAGGCAAACTATCGAAATGAGCGAGGCAAACTAGAAAATGAGCGAGGCAACATATAAAATGAGCGAGGCAAACTGAATAAATGAGCGAGGCAACCTAGAAATTGAGCAGGGCAAACAAGAAACTGAGTGGGGCAAACTTGAAATTGAGCGGGGCAAACAGGAAATTGAGCAGGGCAAACTAGAAATTGAGCGGGGAAAACAGGAAATTGAGCGGGGGCAAACTTGAAATTGAGTGGGGAAATTGAGCGGGGCAAAGTTGGAATTGAGCAAGGCAAACTGAAAATTGAACGGGGCAAACATGAAATTGAGCGAGGCAAACTGAAAAAATGAGGGAGGCAACCTAGAAATTAAGTGGGGCAAATATGAAATTGAGCAGGGCAAACTTAAAATTAAGCGAGGCAAACAGGAAATTGAGCGGGGCAAACTAGAAATTAAGCGAGGCAAACATGAAATTGAGCAGGGTAAACTTGAAATTGAGCAGGACAAATAGGAAATTGAGTGGGGCACTAGTTTGCCTCGATCATTTTGATAGCTTGCCTCTCTCATTGATATTTAAGATAAACGTCTCCATCCCACATTATCTTCCGCTTAATTTCAGGTATTCTTTTTGCAAATCTCTCAAACTCTACTTTGCCACACTCAATTTCAAGTTTGCCTCGCTCAATTTCAAGTTTGCCCCACTCAATTTCCAGTTTACCCCGCTCAATTTCCAGTTTGCCCCACTCAATTTCCTGTTTGCCCACTCAATTTCCTATTTGCCCCGCTCAATTTCTAGGTTGCCACGCTCATTTTTCCAGTTTGCCTCGCTCAATTTCTAGGTTGCCCTGCTCAATTTATAGGTCGCCTCGCTCATTTCTAGTTTGCCTTGCTCATTGATATTCAAAATAAACGTCACCATCCCACATTATCTTCTGCTTAATTTCAGGTGTTCTTTTTGCAAAAAAAATAAAAAATAAATAAATAAAAATCACCCATTATGTTAGCTCTGCTCATTTATAACGTCATTTCAGTTCTTAGAAATTTGAAATTGACTTGAATCCATGCTTCTTTTTTTAGAAACACCCACCCATACAATAATAGGCATTTGAACCCATGACCTCAATGTTGAAACTCACCGAGTCTATCATTGAGACATGAGTAGGGACATGTATTCATGAGATTATGGATATAAAATCCATGAATTTGACAAATCCTAAGTAAATATATACAAGAGAGGCCTTCAAATTTATTAATTTCAAAAGAATATTACAATTACATATATATATATATATATATATTCATATTTGTGGACTAGTTACACCATGACCATTCATTTTTTCCTTATGACTACCACAATTAATATTTCAACAATTAAAATACTCTTACCTACCGCCTAACAAGGAAGGACCTTTCCTTTTCTGCACGGTAGGAAACTCATGATCGGAATCCTATAAAAATCACTTTGTTTATCTTGAATATCATTTTTTTGCCATGAGAGTAGAGTTTGAGAGATTTGCAAAAAGAACACTTGGAATTAAGCAGAAGATAATATGGGATGGAGACGTTTATCTTGAATATCAATGAGCGAGGCAAACTATCAAAATGAGCGAGGCAAACTAGAAAATGAACGAGGTGACCTATAAAATGAGCGGGGCAACCTAGAAATTAAGCGATGCAAATTGGAAAAATGAGTGAGGCAACCTCGAAATTGAGCGTGGCAAATAGGAAATTAAGCTAGGCAAACTTGAAATTGAGTGGGGCAAACTTGAAATTGAGATAGGCGAACAGGAAATTGAGCGAGGAAAACTGGAAATTGAGCGGGGAAATTTTGAAATTGAGCAGGGCAACCTAGAAATTGAGCGGGCGAAACTGAAAATTGAGCGGGGTAAACTTGAAATTGAGTGAGGCAAACTGAAATTTGATGAGGCAACCTAGAAATTGAGCTGGGCAAACTAAAAATTGAGCGGGGCAAACTGGAAATTGAGCAGGGAAACCTAGAAATTGAGCGGGGCAAACTTAACATTGAGCGAGGCAAACTAAAATTTGAGCGAGTCAACCTAGAAATTGAGCAAGAGAAACATGAAATTTAGTAATGCTAACATGAAATTCAGAGAGGGTAACATGAATTTTAATGAAATTGAAAATGGGGATTGGCTAAACAAATTTAGCCGCCTATCATTCTTTTCCACTCCACCCTTCACCTTCTCAAACCACCATTTCAGTGTACACCTAAAGGTTGGGTTTGGGATTATAATAGAAGATTTGTCACCTACAAACATGAATTGGAAAACATATCAAACATAAAGTTCATAAGATACTTAGTGAATCATAGTGTACAAAATCAGACATAATTGAAAACAATATAGCACTTGATGAATTTGAACAAGCTTCATATTAAATTGAGATAGAAATTGAGTGAGACAAACTATCAAAATGAGTGAAGTAAACTATCAGAATAAGCGAGGCAAACTAGAAAATGAGCAAGGCAACATAGAAATTGAGTGAGGCAAACTGAATAAATGAGCGAGGTAACCTAGAAATTGAGCGAGACAAACAGGAAATTGAGCAGGGCAAACTTGAAATTGAGCGGGGCAAACAGGAAATTGAGTGGGGCAAACTATGTATTAAGCGGGGCAAACCGGAAATTGAGCGAGGCAAACTTGAAATTGAGCAAGGGAAACTGAAAAAATGAGTGAGGCAACCTAGAAATTGAGCGGGGCAAACAGGAAATTGAGCAGGGCAAACTTGAAATTGAGCAGGGCTAACAGGAAATTGAGTAGGGCAAACTAGAAATTGAGCGAGGAAAACAGGAAATTGAGCGGGGCACTAGTTTGCCTCACTCATTTTGATCGTTTGCCTTGCTCATTGATATTCAAGATAAACGTCTTCATCCCATATTATCTTCTGCTTAATTCCAGGTGTTCTTTTTGCAAATCTCTCGAACTCTACTTTGCCCCGCTCAATTTCAAGTTTGCCTCACTCAATTTCAAGTTTGTCGCGCTCAATTTCCAGTTTGCCCCGCTCAATTTTAAGTTTGCCCCACTCAATTTCCCATTTGCCCCGCTCAATTTCTAGGTTGCCTCGCTCATTTTTCTAGTTTACCTCGCTCAATTTCTAGGTTGCCCCACTCAATTTATAGGTCACCTCTCTCATTTTCTAGTTTGCCTCGCTCATTTTGATAGTTTACCTCGTTCATTGATATTCAAGATAAACGTCTCCATCCCACATTATCTTCCGCTTAATTCTAGGTGTTCTTTTTGCAAAAAAAATAAAAAAAAAATCGCCCGTTATGTTAGCTCTGCTAATTTATAAAGTCATTTTAGTTCTTAAAAATTTGAAATTGACTTGAATCCATGCTTCTTTTTTTTAAAACACCCACCCATACAATAATAGGCATTTGAACCCATGACCTCAGTGTTGAAACTCACTGGGTCTACCATTGAGACATGAGTAGGGACATGTATTCATGAGATTATGGATATAAAATCCATGAATTTGACAAATCCTAAGTAAATATATACAAGAGAGGCCTTCGAATTTATTAATTTCAAAAGAATATTACAATTACATATATATATATATATTCATATTTATGGACTAGTTACACCATATCTATTCATTTTTTTCCTTATGACTTCCACAATTAATATTTCAACGATTAAAATACCCTTACCTACCACCCAACAAGGAAGGACCTTTCCTTTTCTGCGTGGTAGGAAACTCATGATCGGAACCCTATAAAAATCACCCCGTTTATCTTGAATATCATTTTTTTGCTGTGAGAGTAGAGTTTGAGAGATTTGCAAAAAGAACACCTGGAATTAAGCGGAAGATAATGTGGGATGGAGACGTTTATCTTTAATATCAATGAGAGAGATAAACTATCAAAATGAGCGAGGCAAACTAGAAAATTAGCGAGGCGACCTATAAATTGAGCGGGGCAACCTAGAAATTGAGCAAGGCAAATTGGAAAATGAGCGAGGCAACTTCGAAATTGAGCGGGGCAAATAGAAAATTGAGAGGGGCAAACTTGAAATTAAGCGGGGCAAACTGGAAATTGAGCGGGTCAAACTTGAAATTGAGCGAGGCAAACTGAAAATTGAGTAGGGCAAACTGGAAATTGAGTGGGGCAAACTTGAAATTGAGCGAGGCAAACTAGAAATTGAGCGGGGCAAACTGCAATTTGAGCCGAACAAACTGGAAATTGAGCGGGGCAAACTTGAAATTGAGCGGGTTGAACTTGAAATTGTGCGAGGCAAACTGGAAATTGAGCAGGGGAAACTAGAAATTGAGTGAGGCAAACTGAAATTTGAGCGAGGCAACCTAGAAATTGAGCTGGGCAAACTGGAAATTGAGCGGGGCAAACTTAACATTGAGTGAGGCAAACCAAAATTTAGTGAGAGAAATATGAAATTCAGCGACGCTAACTTGAAATTCAGCGAGGGTAACATAAATTTCAATGAACTTGAAATGAAATTGAACTAGCCTAACACATAATTGAACGATCTTCACATGAAATTCAAAAAGTACTTCAGTGAAGTTGACCGAGCAATTAATAAAAATGACAAAGCAGTTCATAGATTTTCCGTTACATCACATGAATTTGTGGATGTTCCTGGTCATATCTTTATTATTTATCTGTCAAATTCATGAATTACTCGGGGAATTCAACTAATTATAAAATGAGAATGTCAGCAATAACTCGAGAATATTGCCAAGAAGTAGGTCAAATAGACCAAGAACTCTTGAAATTTGAAATCAGTTTGATCAGTACGCTTTTATCGTACTGAGTTAACTGATTTGGGCCCACCTTGAATGTATGTGGACTATCCATGACATTCATCCATTTTTTCATCTACATTAAGGGTTTAAGCCCAAAATCGTAGCATATCTAAATATCATGTGGATCATACGAAAGGAAATAGAGATTCAACCGTAGAAAGTTTGCTACGCCCCAAAATGATGTTTTATTTGTAATCCATCATATTCATCGGATGATGTATACATAGATGAACCAAAAACTCAGATGCAACTTCATCCAACAGGCAATATATTAAAATATATCTGTGGTGCGTGCTTTCTTCAGTGGACTGGCCATTTTCAGAAGATGAGAAAATGCTAATGTATGGAGAGGATGCTATCCAATGGGAGAATGGTGCAATCCATTGGAGGGATTTTCATGCTGGAAAAAAAGATTTTTTTTCTCTTTCGTAGTGGAAATAGAGTGAGAAAACGGAGTGAAAGCAACGTGAGTAAAAGCAACATCAGTGAAGAGCAGGGGTATTTTCGTCATAAAATGCTCTGACCATACGTGCAAAGTCTAAGTTGGGAAGGTAAGGCTTGGATCCTTCATAAAAGACGCTGGATAAAAGGTGGGGTCTACAGTGGTCATTTTCTCACGTCAGGGCTTAGCAAAGCTTTTTGGGGGGAAACGGATTGCCTACTCCCCCGCCACCAGCCTGGTGGCTGGTGGTCGGTGCTCTGTGGGCCCCACCATGATGTATGTGTTTCATCCATGCCGTTCATCCATTATTAAAGATAATTTTAAGGCCTTATCCTAAAAATTATTGGGATAGAAATCTCAGGTGGATCACACCACAGGAAAAAATAGTGATTGGATATCCACCATTTAAATCATCCTAAGGCCCAATGTACTATTTATTTGACATCCAATCTGTTGATTAGGTCATATAGACCCAGATGAAGGATAAAAAAAAGATCTGCTTGATCCAAAACTTTTGTGGCCCTCAAAAAGTTTTTAATGGTCGAAGCTCATTCAACACTGTTTCCTACAATGTGGTCCACTTAAGCTTGGGATGTACCTCATTTTTGGTTTAATACCATAAAATGATCTAGAGAAATAGATGGACAGCATGGATGAAATACATACATCATGGTGGGTCCCACAGAGCACCGAACACCAGCCAGGGGGGGTAGCCAATCCGTTTCCCTTCTGGGGAAAGCATCTGGTGCATGAATCCCGACGGTCAATCATCAACAAGCACTCGATTTCTGTACGCGAGTAGCACGTGCGAGATCTTGGCTTTTCATCTGTTGGGTCCTACCGTGGATAGTCCATGTGGATAAGATCGTACCGATAATATAATACAAGATCGGAAAGTGGTTGGGGTGGCTCACTTAGGGGTTTGAAACCCATCAGTTTCAAATACTGGAAGTGGCGGGAGAGAGCTCCTCTCTTATTTGCAAATGGTCGGTCAACAACCATTTGACCGCTTCTTCTTGTCTAGTGCACATCGTGCACCATAGTCCAAGGTGCACGCGCACCTTGTGTGGGGTCTGGTGTGATGTTTGCGAAGGATCTATACCGACCATATGTTTAGGGGTCCCAGCGTAGGGGCCCCGGCCTAGTTTGGGCCATATGTGAGGCCCAGGTGGGCCGTATCATGTCTTTCAGGGCAAAATTTGGCCCTTTCATCGTGATCCAATGGTCGGATTGGTCTGGTGGGTGGTTTCAACTGTTGAACGTGGTTCTAAAGTACACCAATTGTCCGGTTGGCCATAAATAAGTCTTTAAGAGTTGCTAGTGGGTATATTGTGCCAATGCGACTTAGTTAACTTCTTCATAACCCATTTAAATCTAAGGGTTTGCTAAGTTTTACCTTTCGGTTTGACATTGGATTCGTCTTGGCACCTCTCGTCTTGGGTGGCCGGCTTTTATCATTAATTGGGAGTCACAACCTATATGTGTAAGGTTTAAGTTATCTTGTTAATTGACCTTGGTTTTCCATAAACATAGTCCTAAGAGGTAACACCCGTTTACCAGGGGTACGGGGTGTTACACACATGGTTTTCGGTTCGGTTCCCCTAACAAAACACTCCACAACCATAAGTAGGGCAACCTTCACAACATCCTCGTGCTTATTGGTGTCAACTAATCTTTCAAACACATCCATTAAGTGCTTCTTTAAAACGGGATATTCTTTGAAGTATTTGTCTTTTAACATACTCGTAGTGGGACGATTTTTTGGTATTGTAAGCTCTCCGGTCTTAAGCCCCATAATAAGGGCGAAGTCCATCTCCGTGAACTACAATCATCTCCCCTTAATCTCAAATACTAGATCACCTTTATATCTTTGGAAAAGAATGTGAAATAAAGCCCTTATAAATCTAAAGGATGTAATATGCAATAAAAATAAAGATGGGGATTGGCTAAACAAATTTAACTGCCTATCATTCTTCTTCACTCCACCCTTCACTTTCTCAAACCACCATTTCAGTGTACACCTAGAGGTTGGGGTTTGAGATTACAGCAGAAGATTCGTCACCTACAAACATGAATTAGAAAACATATCAAACATAAAGTTCACAAGATACTTAGTGAATCATAGTATACAAAATCAGACATAATTGAAAACAATGTAGCACTTAATGAATTTGAACAAGCTTCATATGAAATCAAGATAGAAATTGAGCGAGGAAAAACTAGAAATTAAGCGAGACAAACTATCAAAATGAGTGAGGCAAACTATCAAAATGAACGAGGCAAACTAGAAAATGAGCAAGGCAACATAGAAATTGAGCGAGGCAAACTGAATAAATGAGTGAGGCAACCTAGAAATTGAGCAGGGCAAACTTGAAATTGAGTGGGACAGAAGTAAATTGAGCGGGGCAAACTTGAAATTGAAAGGGGCAAACAAGAAATTGAGCGGGGGCAAACTTGAAATTGAGTGGGGAAAATAAGAAATTAAGCGAGGCAAACTTGGAATTGAGCAGGGCAAACAGGAAATTGAGCGGGGCAAACTGGAAATTGAGCGAGGCAAACTAAAAAAATGAGTGAGGCAACCTAGAAATTGAGCAGGGCAAACAGGAAATTGAGCGAGGCAAACTAGAAATTGAGTGGGGAAAGCAGGAAATTGAGCAAGGCAAACAGGAAATTAAGCGGGGAACTAGTTTGTCTCTCTCATTTTGATAGTTTGCCTCGCTCATTGATATTCAGGATAAACGTCTCCATCCCACATTATCTTCCGCTTAATTCCAGGTGTTCTTTTTGTAAATCTCTCAAACTCTACTTTGCCCCACTCAATTTCCAGTTTGCCCTGTTCAATTTCTAGGTTGCCTCACTCATTTTTCCAGTTTATCTCACTCAATTTCTAGGTTGCCCCGCTTAATTTATAGGTTACCTCGCTCATTTTCTAGTTTGCCTCGCTCATTTTGATAGTTTGCCTTGCTCATTGATATTCAAAATAAACGTCTCCATCCCACATTATCTTACGCTTAATTCCAAGTGTTCTTTTTGCAAAAAAAAAAAAAAAAAACACCCATTATGTTAGCTCTGCTCATTTATAAAGTCATTTTGGTTCTTAGAAATTTGAAATTGACTTGAATGCATGCTTCTTTTAAAAATAAAATAAAATAAAATAAAATAAAAAAAGACACCCACCCATATAATAATAGGCATTTGAACTTACGACCTCAATGTTGAAACACACTAAGTCTATCATTGAGACATGAGTAGGGACATGTATTCATGAGATTATGGATATAAAATCCATGAATTTGACAAATCCTAAGTAAATATATACAAGAGAGGCCTACAAATTTATTAATTTCAAAAGAATATTACAATTACATATATATTCATATTTGTGGACTAGTTACACCATAACCATTCATTTTTTTCCTTATGATTACCACAATTAATATTTCAACGATTAAAATACCCTTACCTACCGCCCAACAAGGAAGGACCTTTCCTTTTCTGCACGATAGGAAACTCATGAGCAGAACCCTATAAAAATCACCCCGTTTATCTTGAATATCATTTTTTTTTGCCGTGAGAGTAAAGTTTGAGAGATTTGTAAAAAGAACACTTGGAATTAAGCGGAAGATAATGTGGGATGGAGACGTTTACCCTGAATATCAATGAGCGAGGCAAACCATCAAAATGAGCGAGACAAACTAGAAAATGAACGAGGCAACCTATAAATTGAGCAGGGCAACCTAGAAATTAAGCGAGGCAAACTGGAAAAATGAGCGAGGCAACCTCGAAATTGAGCGAGGCAAACAAGAAATTGAGCGGGGCAAACTTGAAATTGAGCGGGTCAAACTTGAAATTGAGCGAGGCAAACTAGAAATTGAGCAGGGCAAACTGGAAATTGGGCGGGGCAAATTTGAAATTGAGCAAGGGAAACTGGAAATTGAGCGAGGTAAACTTGAAATTGAGCGAGGCAAACTGAAATTTGAGCGAGGCAACCTAAAAATTAAGCTAGGCAAACTGGAAATCGAGCGGGGCAAACTGAAAATTGAGTGGGAAAACCTAGAAATTGAGTGAGGCAAATTGGAAATTGAGCATGGCAAACTTAACATTGAGCGAGGCAAATTGAAATTTGAGCGAGTTAACCTATAAATTAAGTGAGAAAAACATGATATTCAGCGACGCAAACTTGAAATTCAGCGATGCTAACATAAAATTCAGCGAGGGTAATATGAATTTCAATGAACTTGAAATAAAATTGAACTAGCCTAACACATAATTGAATGAGCTTCACATGAAATTCAACGAGTACTTCGATGAAGTTGACCAAGCAATTAATGAAAATGACAAAGCGATTCATAGATTTTCCGTTACATCACATGAATCTGTGAATGTTCCCGGTCATTTCTTTATCATTTATCTATCAAATTCATGAATTACTCGGAAAATTTAACCAATCATAAACCGGGAATGTCAGCGACAACTCAAGCATATTGCCGAGAAATAGGTCAAATAGACCAAGAACTCTTGAAATTTGAAATCAGTTTGATCGGTACGCTTTTATCATATTGAATTAACTGATTCGGGCCCACCTTAAATGTATGTGGACTATCCACGACATTCATCTGTTTTTCCATCTATATTAAGGGTTTGAGCCCAAAATCATAGCGTATCCAAATATCAGGTAGATCATACGAAAGGAAACAGTGATTCAACCGTAGAAAGCTTGCTACGCCCAAAAATGATGTTTTATTTGTAATCCATCATATTCATCGGATGATGTATATATAGATGAACTAAAAACTCAGATGCAAGCTCCATCCAACAAACAATATATTAAATTATACTTGTGGTGCGTGCTTTCTTTAGTGGACCAGCCATTTTCAGAAGATGAGAAAATGGAGGGGATTTCGTGCTGGAAGAATGGTGCGATCCAATGGAGGTGATTTCGTGCTGGAAAAAAAGTTTTTTTTTGTCTCTTTCTTAGTGGAAATAGAGTGAGGAAACGGAGTGAAAGCAACGTGAGTAAAAGCAACGGCAGTGAAGAGCAGGGGTATTTTCGTCCTCAAATGCTTTGATCGTATGTGCAAAGTCTAAGTTGGAAAGGTAAGGTTTGGACTCTTTATAAAATATGCTGGATAAAAGGTAGGGTCTACATTGGTCATTTTCTCGTGTCACGGCCTAGCAAAGCTCTTTTGGGGGGAAACGGATTGGCTACATCCCCTGCCACCATCCCCATAGTTGGTGGTCGGTGCTCTGTGGGCCCCACTATGATGTATATGTTTCATCCATGCCGTTCATCCATTATTAAAGATAATTTTAAGGTTTTATCCCAAAAATTATAGGGATAGAAATCTCAGGTGGACCACACCACAGGTAAAAATAGTGATTGGATATCCACTGTTTAAATCATCCTAAGGCCCAATGTACTGTTTATTTGACATCCAATCTGTTGATTAGGTCATGCAGACACAGATGAAGGGAAAAAACAAAGATCAGCTTGATCCAAAACTTTTATGGCCCCCAAAAAACTTTTATGGCCCCCAAAAAGTTTTTAATGGTCGAAGCTCATTCAACACTGTTTCCTGTAATGTGGTCCACTTGAGCTTGGGATATACCTCATTTTTTCTTTAATACCATGAAAGGATCTAGAAAAATAGATGGACGGCATGGATGAAACACATACATCATGGTGGGGCCCACAGAGCACCGACCATCAGCCATTGGCTGCTGGCAGGGGGAGTAGCCAATCCGTTTCCCTTTTGGGGAAAGCATCTGGTGCATGAATCCCGGCGGTCAGTCATCAACAAGCACTCGATTTCTGTACGCGAGTAGCACGTGCGAGATCTTGGCCTTTCATCTGTTGGGTCCTACCGTTGATGGTCCATGTGGACAAGATCGTACCGATAATATAATCCTGACCAATGAACGGTTAGTAAAAAGTACAAACATCAGTCAGCATTCAGTGGGCTAACAGCCCTCTGATCCATGACTACGATCATCTTTATCGGACGCGTATTAGGTACTACACCCGCCAGTCCCGAGCTTAATGGATGATCCAAAACTTCCGCGGCTTCCAAGAGGTTTTAATGGCCGAGGTTTAATCCCCACTGTGTGGTCCACTTGAGCCTTAGATCTGACTCATTTTTGGGCCTATATCCTAAAATTACATGTCAAAATGGATGGACGGTCTTGATAAACCTATAAATGACGGTGAGCCCATCAAAACCCCAGCCTGTTCCGAGCTTGGGAGAGGCGAGGGTAGTACCTACTCCGCGTCCATCTCCGGCCTATTTTTAATTGACGGCCCATCAGTTGTACGGCAGAATAGATGAATAGTCTAGATCTCAAACACGTGTGCCATGTGTATGGTAATTCTTGGACCGGCCTCAACCCTTCTGTAATCAAGACCGTTCATCTAGTAGTATTATCAGGATGATTAATGCCTCCAAGAAATCTCACCCATCAGATACTTTCAGGATGATTAATTATGACCGTTCATCTAGTGGTTTCCCTTTTCCCAATTGAATATGAACGGCTGGCTGGATTGCCAATATGCAGACAAGCAATCAGAAAGTTGAGATCGTCTGATTGAAGAAAGTTTTCAACATGGCCCATCCATAATGGCGCCAACCAGGTAAAAGGTCCGGATCATTGAAAGGTGGGCCCCACCTGCAAGATTGGTGGGTTGTTCGCCTAGCACGAGACGAATATTTATTATTAAAAAAGTACATCTCTTTTTTGACAAGACGCTGGCGGTAGTTCAAACTGGTGGTGACTCAACTACTTGCACACGTGTGCAGACCACCTAACTCCATCGCTCTGAAATCATACTGGTAAATTAATCCTAACCATCCAATCAGTAGCCAGACAAAAATCATGATTACTCCATATTTAACCGGAAAAATCAGATGGTTCCTATGATGCGATTGATAAAATTTATGAGTTATGATCCAGCAATCCTTCAATTAAGGACTTGGACGGTCTGGATGGTTCCAAAACTGCACCGGATGAGCGACCACCACTTCAAAAATGGTGGTTAACTATCATTGGAGTCTTTGTCCAATTTATAAGTGTGATAGCTCACCACCATTCTGAAATTGGTATTTCCTCACCCCCCTTGCATACGGCACTCATGTACAGAAATCCAGACCATCCAATTTATGGGAAATACATTAGATGGAGCATATATCTAGAATCATACTGATCTAAATATCATAACCAATAACTAAATGGTTATCAAATGAATGGTTAATAATAAAATACCGAAGGGTCAAATTTCAAAGGATAGATCAGATGGATACTATCATATTCTCAATATAATTTTTATGTTGGGCTTCCTTGCAATTGGGACCACAATTTGGACGGTCCAGATTTACATACACCTGGGCCAAGTGTACGGTTGAAGTGTCACTACTTTAAAATGGTGGTAAAGAAAAGAAGATGCCAGCTACTAAAAGAAAGAGATAGAAAAGAAGCCAGTCGATGTTGTCTGATCATGCTGTGGAAACTAGCCTGGCCACGTTGCTGTTTGTTACATGTTGGGATGCATGTGGGCCCCACTACTTCAAAATGAATCCTCAACGTCAGAAACAACAACGTAGGTGAATTTCCCACCACCGTTGCTGTAACGAGTCCGTGCAACAAAAAGGTTCCATGGGCCCACCCTGATGTTTGCGTGACATTCACTCAACCCCATCATTTAGGCCAGCTTATGTCGGGACATGAGCTCATTAGTAGTCAAAATAGGTGGGCCACACCACAGGAAAAGTCACCTCTTTTAGGCCTTCCAAAGTTCTGGATTAGGGGTCGTTTGGCACCATTGATATGTGTGGATTTGAGGAGATTTCAAATCTGTTTAGTTGTTTGGCACCATAAAATATTTAAAAGCTTTAAATTGCGATAGTTGCATGTTTAATATATGTGCCATGATTTCAAATTGAAAGTTTTAACGCCATCAAGTGGTTTTCAATGCCATTGAAGTATAACTTCACGGGTCAGCTTCATTTTTCAAATCACACCCTATAAATAGGTATCAAAATGTCGGGCGCGGATTGGATACTGACAAGGTCAGTAGCCACCCTACTGAAGTGGCATCACTAAGCTTTGTAGACCCACCATAATACATGTGTTGTATCCATGCCGTCCAACCAGTTGTAGGGATCTTTTTATGGCATTAACAAGGTAGATCTAAATTTTAAGTGGACCTACTACAGAAAAACCGTGAGAGCAGTCACACCCACCGTTGAAACATTTATAAGGCCTATCGTAATGTATTTTTGAGATCTAACCTATTCATAAGTTAACATAGAGATAGACGAAGTGAAAACAAAAATATCAACTTGATCGGAAACTACTGTGGCCCCTAAGAAGTTTTGAACGGTGGATGTCACTATCCCCACTATTTTCTATGGTGGGGTCCACTTGAACTTTAGATCTATCTAGTTCTCTTTTTAATTTCATAAAACAATTTCTACAAATGGTTGGATGGTATGGATACAACACATGCATCGTAGAGGGTCCACAGAACTTGGTGACGTCACTTCAGTAGCAATTTGACTACTAACCTTCTCAGTATCCAATCCGCGCCCCAAAATGTGAGCCTTTAGGGCCTGTTTAGCCGGGCAGATCCCAAGGTAATGATGATGGTGTCAGTGGATTGTCTTAAGATCCATGGGATTGCTTATATCCCAGGACAAGTTCACTTGTCTGTTTGGCATGCCTTGCATATCCCAGGATTTTACCTTACAATCCATCCAACCAAGGGATATGATCAATTTTAAGGTAATGATGGTGATGTCAGTGGATTGTCTTAAGATCCATGGGATAGCTCATATCCCGGGACAAGCTCACCTGATCTGTTTGGCTCATCATGCCGATCTCAGGATATTGCCAATCCCATCCCTCCTAATACCATGGGATCTGCTTGGCCAAACAGGCCCTTCCCTTTCGGCGTGTTTGGACGGCCCATCCCATGGGATTAGATTGTAGTAGGGTGGATGGCAGGTAATGATGGCTGCGTCTGTGGATTGCTGGGGATTGCTATATTCAGGAATCTACCACCGAGTATGTTTGGCCCGTCTGGCCAATCCCGGTATTCCACCCAAACATGTCTCAGGTAAAATAGATGGGATTAGGTTGGATTGGGTGGACTTCAAGGTAATGGTGGTGATGCCAGTGGATTGCTGGCAATCCCATGGGATTGCTCCAATCCATGGAGAAGTTCGACGTGCCTGTTTGGCACGCCTTGCCAATCCTGGGATTCCTCCTTCCAATCCCTTCCAATACCATCTAATCCCATCGAGTCTGCCGGCCAAACAAGCCCTTAAAGTCAAGGGTCCACCCACCTCGGTAGATCTGGATACATAACGGTGGGCCCCACAGCCTAGCATATCGCCACACCGCCGTTCGGGTGGTATGGGCAATACCACTTAATCCGCCTACGATAAAAAGAAGATGGCAACAACTCCAGCCCTTGGAATACTGGCCATTCATCATCATACATGGCGACGTGGCAGGTATGCGGCTGATCATGATCTGTGGGGCCCACCGAATATATGCCGTGATCCGGAAGTCATACAAGTCCAGTCACTGGATCAGTTACGTTTGTATTAAAAGTGTCATAATTGACGCGTGGCCACGTTTGGCGCCCACGTGCGGCGCACCTGACGATAAGACCTGCCGAGCAACGGTTTGAGTGGTGCTGTGACCCGCAGTACACGGCCAAACTGATCACACGTGCTACGTCGGCACGTGTGGGAGAGAAGGATTGGGATGATAATGGATCCCGGTCTATAAATGGTCCCAGTCTCTCACACGTGCTTCATTGGCATGTTCGGAGGAGCACGACTTTGCATGCGACCCGGAACTAGATGTAGGTGGGAACCTGATTGTAGGGCCCACCTCGATGTATGAATTGTATATCCACACCGTCCATTGATTTTTCCAGCTTATTTTAAGATATAAATAAAAAAAGCCGAAGAAGATACAAATGTCAGGTGGGCCACACAATAGGAAACAGTGATCATTGAGACCACCGTTAAAAACTTTCGTACACTCTATCGTAATATATATTGACCATCCGACCTGTTGAAAAGGACACACGGACCCCGGATTGAAGGAAAAAATAAATATCAGTTTGATCCAAAACTTTGGCGGCTCACATAAGGTTTTTAACGGTTAATAATCACGGTTTCTTGTGATATGGTCCACTTGAAATTTGCATCTACTTCATTTTTGAACCATGCCCCAAAATAAGCTGGAAAAATAGATGCACAGCGTAGATAGACATTGCATACAAGAAGGTGGGCCCTACGTTTAGGTTCTCGCAGATGTCTCACATGTGTCACTTTGCACGTGTGAAGTAGCATTGGGATGAAACTGGACCCAGCGGACGAATGACCTGATGTTTCACACGTGGGGAGAGTAGGATTGGGATGACACTGTATCCTAACCCATGAATAGCCCCATTATTCGCACGTGGTCCAGTGACTTGCATATGCCGCATTGACACGTACGAGGAGAGAAGTATTGGGATGCTTCTGGACCAACATATGAGGGGGCGTTTGGCACATGGTATTAGATGGATTGGATGAGATGGAATTGTATTTGGTATGCTGTTAATTTCACTCGGTTTGGGAAGAATGGAAAAGCTTGGAATTCGATTATATAGAATTGCATTTGGTCTGCGAGATTCCACTCAATATTAGCAAGTTGTGTAGGTCTCACCATGATGTATGAGCTATATCTACACTGTCCACCCATCTTTCAAACCATTTTAGAGCATGGTGCAAAAATCAGGTAGATCCAAAGCTCAAGTGAACGCTAGCACATAAAGTAGTGACAATTGAACACTTACCGTTGAAAACTTCTTTAGGGCCATATACGTTTTAGATTTGCCTCATTTTTAAATTCGTGCCATAAAATGGGGTTACAAAACAGATTAACGGTTTGGATATAGCACATATATGTTATTCTCAATAGTTTGGATATAACTATTCAATGTACATCAAACCATTGATAGAATCCCACCCAATTACAAACATGGCATGGAAGTAGGCTTATCCGAATGCAGGCTTAATAATTATATTTTTTGAATCTCATCCCACCTAATCCTTCCCAATACCACGCGCCAAACGCCGCATGAATGGTCCCAACCTTTCACACTTGTGTCAGTGGCCTATCTGGCTGGGATGACACCGGATACACGCGATGACACCGATCTAATCTCTCACTTGTGCCATTGGCATACCACATATGTGGCCTGTTGGGAGTAGGATTGCGAAGAAGTGGCTTGCTTACTAAGGGTCCGTTTGGGAAGTGGGATTAGAAGGGATTAGGTGGGATGGGATTCATCTGGTCTCGTGCCAATTCCACTCCATGTTTGCGAATGGAAAAGCTTGGAATTACATTAAATGGAATTGCATTGGGTCTTGTGCCAATTTCACTCAATGTTTGGAAAGTTGTGTAGGTCCCACCATGATGTGGGGGCTATATCCACACCGTCCATCCATTTATCGAGATTATTTTAGAGCATGGGCCAAAAAATCAGGTAAATCTAAAGCTCACGTGAACCCCACTATAGAAAACAATGGGGATTGAATACTTACCATTAAAAACTTCTTTGGGCCACATAAGTGTTGGTTCTACCTCATTTTTAGGCCCATGCCATAAAATGAGGTTACAAAACAAATAAACGGTTTAGATATAACACACATGTTATTCTAAGTAATTTCAAATGATAGTGGGTAGATCCATCCAATGTACCACCATATTATCATGAAAGCATGGCATTAATTTTATCCGATGGCAACAGGGATAATCTCTGCCATGGGTAATAATTATGTTTTTTGAATCTCATCCCACCTAATTCCTTCTAATCCCACTGCCCAAGCAGACCATAAGTAACTCAGTATATGTGGGACTACCATGATGTATGTGTGTTATCCATTCCGTCCATCCTTTTATAAGCTTATGGCACAAGCCCAAAATTGAAGCGCATCCAAATCTCAAGTGGACCACATCATAAGAAATAGTAGAGATAATGACATCCACCATTGAAACCTTCTCAAGGCCCACGGTACTCCTTATTTTTCATCCAATCTATTCATAAGGTCATACCACCATAGATGAAGGGAAAACACAAACATCAGCTTGATCGAAAACTTCCACGGCTCTCAAGAATTTTTCAATGATAGGCATCAATTCGCATTGTTTCCTATAGTGTGGTCCACCTGAGTTTTATATATCCTTAAAATTAAAGGATCCGGTAAAAAGGATTCACAACATGGATAAAAAACATACATCACGGTGGGCCACACATAGTTAATTTAGTATTGAATTATTCAGTACCCAATCCACGTCAGATTGGGATGACACTAGACCCCAACCTATTAATGGTCCCCACCTCTTACACGTGTGGCAGAATAGGATTGGATGCACGGCTGATATTGTAGGCAAGATAGAAAAAGAGATCAGATGATCAGACAGTTGAGCAAACTTCTCTTGTCTTTGTTATCTCACCCTTTTGCAAAGGACAACTGATCACGTCCAGCCAAGGAACCGCAACTTTTGATAATATACCATCTTTCCCGGCAACATGCCACCTGTTTCATAAATCAGTACCATTAAATAGGTAGGCCCCACCTTGAAGATCATCTACCACTAAAATAAGTTTGGTCAGATCATCAGGTGAGCTACAATGTTGGAATCAAAGGGAAACCGACGGTTTGACTCAACGTACAGTCTCAGCTCACCTGGTAAGTGGATCAACCTGATTTTCAAGAAAGGTAATCTTCATGGTGGGACCTATCATGTTTATGGTTCTGATTTCCTAAATAGTTTAAATGTTAGAGGGAAAAATGCCATGTACAGCAAGTTGTGGTACAGTGGCATGTAGGTAGTCAGCACTCTAAAAAGTGGAATGAAAATGAAAGCCACCAATCATCTTTCATTTTTCTCTCATTTTTTTCTCTTGCACTCACAACTTAGTCAATGTGGCAGTTTTGTAATGGGTTGAATACAAACACATGGAGAGAGGGAGATAGGGAGAGGTGGGCCACACCCAAATATCATCATCATCACTATCATTATCATTCATTACATTGAATGAAGATGGGATCTTATATCTTAGATACAAAGCAATCCTTTTTATTTTTATTTTATTTTATTTATATGTGGGAATGATTTGATAGGGTAGTTGTACCATAAGTCATGATACAGCCATTTTTTCCAACAAACTGGCCACACGTGTAGATCTTGACATCAGTGCAAAAGGTGAGCCGTACATGATTATTATAACTGATGTGAAAGTTAAACTGATCCATTGATTGGGTTGGCCACGACCGTTCAGTTGAGTTGCGCTGTTAGCTGTCCATTGATTTTGATTTTGATTTTTCTTCCTGATGGATGAATGGATCCAATTGATTCTTATGTCAGGTGATCTTTATGGTGTGGCCTACCTTTCTTACGGATCAGATTTTATAAATATAAGACAAGATGGCAGGAAAGAATGGCTGTATCAAAACTCATAGTACAGCAGACTGTATCCCATTGTTTCTCTTTTTTTAACTTCTTTCTTCTAGAGGCCCCGTGCGCGCAAAAGCTACGACTTACAACAGACAGAGGTTAAAAGGCAGAGGTGAAAGAGACAGACAGAGATGAGGAGAGTTGGTGAACGTCGGTGCTTGGTTGGATCATTGATCTGGACCGTCCGTTAGATTCTTACCAACTTTTTATAGGCCACCATTAAGATTTCACTCTGATCAGAGGTTTTTTTTTTTTTTTTTTCCATCAGATCAATGCCGTAAGAAATAGACGGTCTGATCGAAGAAGGTAAATGGTCCATTTGATTAGAAATCATGGAATTATCCTCCAATCACGTGTGTTATCTTTGGAAGGTTATAATCATCCTATCACATTGATTTTTATTACGGTGGGCCATGGATATATAGTGGGAAGAAACTAATGAATGGTCCAGATCAGTGATTAGATGGTACAACTTTCATGTGGTCCCGATGTGCACCACCTGCGTGATTACACCCCCGCGACCAGATGAGCTTTTCATTCTGTTGTGGTCCTGTGGATCCTAGGATATGGTAAAGCCGGCAGGACTGGAACATGATCGAGCCATCTCCCCACTGACCACACATCTGGGTAATATATCGAATCTGGACCGTCCATCTAATGGACCATATCATAGATGGCTTATGTTTTCATAATTCACACCTATAAGACTACCTTACTCATCTTTATTTTCTACTTCCTGCAAGATGAATGCAAACCGTAAGCCATTTTCTTTTATCTGCCGTTGAATTAATGGCCATTGATCAGATTGCTAGGACCACCTGATTTATGTTTATTTAGAAAAATACACTGTCTAAGGTGAATTGCCTATACATAGAGAGACCGTGCAACAAAAAACTTGTGGGGCCCACCGTGATGTTTCCGTGACATCCACTCCGTCCATCATTTGGTCCAGCTCATGTTAGAGTTGAACAAAAAAGAAGGCTGTCGCAAAACTCAAGTGGGCCACATCACAAGGAAAATTGTGGTTTGGAACCCCAACCGTTGAAACCTTCGTAAGGCCCACTAGTGCTTTGGATCATGCTCATATTTGGTTTTTCCCTTCATCCTGGTGGGAATCACCTTATTATTTAACGGGTTAGATGGAATATAAACATCACAATGGGCCAGATTGGTTTAAATGGTAGGCGTTCCCAACCGTACAATTCCCTGTGATGTGGCCCCCTTAGATTTTGGATTGGGCTGATATTGGGGCTCATTTACTAACATGAGCTGTTGAAAATGATAGACAGCGTGGATGGTCCCCACAGCTACTTTTGGTGCACGGAATCCATGAAGGAAATTCGCATAGCTTTTAGTCATCATCATTTCTGGAAAAAGATTTGCCGGTGGAGGAAAACATTGATACTCTGGTGGAGTGTGACAGACGATACCCTGGCACTTATAATTTATGTAACAATTGCGTACGTCTCATGCAAGTAAAGAAAATTATTTTTTCTAATCATATGTCCTAGCTTTGGATGTAATATGAACCAAATTATCTGATCATCAATTTTGTAGACATTTATTAAACGGTTAAAAATGAAAAATAAACCATGATCATAGTTTAATTTGAGTTAATGTATGGAATGCGTACACTTTCTTAGCACCGGTATATTAAGTATTGCAGGTTGCTAGTGTATCAAATAACTTCCTTTGTTCTTTAAAGATAGGCACCTATAAGCCATTAGGTAATACAACACCCCAATCCATAGCTCCAGTGATAGAATGAATGAAAGATACCTCGTTTCAACACTGAGGTCTTGGCATAGATTCCCCAGTGGGGGAAGCTGGGGGTAGCTGACAGTGAAGTGTGATCTGATTCCCCAGTGGGGGAAGCTGGGGGTAGCTGACAGTGAAGTGTGATCTGACCGTAGGTGTACTAACAAGCTAACCAAAAAAAAAAGAAGCCAAATATAGATACTCACGTAGACCCGCTGACTGGGTCCTTACTCTTGCTGAAGTATGCCATTTTAATGTAGTGAAGTAATTTTTTTTCTTTGTTAATTTTTTGTTCACTTTTTATCCTTATGTATACATGGAATAGATATGATTTGGACAGGCTAGAAGATTTCTTTTAAATCTTTGTATCCTTCGGTGATGAAGCACGAGTTTAATGTGAAATACATTAATAGGCCTGGCTTGTAGACTTAAAATGTTATCATGGCTAATAAATAAGTAAGATAACTTATTTAGGTCTAGCTCCATGACTTGTTGGAATTCAGACATTGTATTAATACTAAGACCATGAGATCAAGTGTCCATGTCATGTGGGTGTGTGTAAAAGATAATAATAATAATAAGTAGGATCACTTATTCATGGTACATGCATTGTTTAAAATGTTGTCATGGCTAATGCATGAATAAGATAGCTTATTCATGGGCCTATACATGGTGTGCTTGTTGAGTATATGGTTAGTTTTTACCATGGGATAATATCTTACACGTGTAGGTATGCTCATATGAATATGCATTAATTGGATGTACGAAGTTAAGATGGATTTTATTATTTGGTTTTAACTTATATTTTATGTGCATGTTACTCTTATCCTTGTACTTTTGAAGAGGTCTTAATGGGGGAATTTAATTGATTACTTCGATTCACCAATATGTAAGTGTTTAAGAAGATTATGATAATTTAGGTGATCAATATTTCTTATGAGAAGGATTCTCAATAAAGAATCTAATGCTTGTAGATTTAACTTCGTATCAGGAATTGAAATGGTTGATCAATATAGCTGGATAAACTTATTTTTGTAAATAGTCTTAATTAAACAATTGATTTTGAAGTTATCATATACATTAATTTTGTAATCTAATTTTTTATATGATGAATTTTTTATTTTTATGATAAATTATTGTCATAAGATATAATGGACTATAGGGTGGGCCTTAAGGCAGTTTATACATTAATATATGTATAATAATATGAGACAAGTTAATTACATGCATTTTTATGCAATGTATATGAAAAAGAAAAATGTAAACTTGAATAGATTTAACTTAGCAGAAGTCCTTGAATAATTAGGCAAATTTATTGGATGTTACTTGTGAATGAAGTAACTTTGAAAATTTGTTATAGAGAACTCCATCTGTGAGAAGAAAAGTCAGGTTGCAATAAAAGTCTATAAATATGTATAAGTAGCTTAGGAATTTGTATAGATTTTTACGACCCAAGAAATCTTCATGAATACAAAGCAAGATTCTAAGGTGAACAATTTATGATAAGAAGTAAAAAGGGCAAGCGCCAATCACCTCCCTTGATATCAATTGAAAATGCATATCTGCATTTGTGTTAAATCTTTCATGTCTCACGAAGCATAAGAATTTTGCTTGTTTCCTCCATGCTTTTTCTTTCACAGATTTAGCACACATTTTTCATAATAGCACACGTGAATGCATGCCAATGCCTGGTTTTGAAATACATGTGGAATCGTCAAATCTCATAATTTAGGATGGTGACATTTTTAGATATTATTCTATCTTTATGTGATTCTAAAAATGAATAATGTTTAGACATGTCAAATGATGTGATATTTTCAAAGTGATTTAATGAGGGGCCATCATGTGAGTGGCATGATGTGTTTCAAATATGTGAGTGAAGAACAATATGTTAGAGATCTTGGCAATTTATAAAAAATTATACACCATAAACATACCATGTGCCAAAAAAATAGGGTAGTTCTCATCAAGTGATCCATACATGTATGTTGAATTTGGGTTGTTGTACTTTTTTCTTAACCACCCATTTTTATCATATAAGTTTGACTTGCTTGATTATGATCATCTAACTAACATTATTTTTCTCCAAGACACGATTGATTAATGGGCTAGATCACCAACATATGTTCAACCCCGTAATATGAGATATTTATCATCGAATCACATTCATTGTCAAATTGGATTGGTGTCTCATAAAAAATGAAGAGGATGGAAATTTACGCCTATCTTTTATCTTCATTTGTTACACTTGATTTGGATACCCAAAAGTTAGTTGTAAGGGTAGTTAAAATCTCTACAAGTTAGGTTAAGGAAAAAAATTATAAGAAAAGTGGATTGTTATTATTTAGATAAGAAAGATATCGTGTATAAAACCTAAGATTTTCTATTTGGTGTTAGTGTGTAGAGCTTATAAAATGTGTGGTTAGTTGAAGCACTTGTTAAAAATGCCATATGTGTTTACATGCTACATTTATGTACACAGGAGAAGTAGCATATGCAACTCACATACAAATGATAAATGAGGAAAAATATGAGAAATAGGAAAGGGAAGTATAAGCAGAAGAATTTATAGAAAATGTATGAGCTACGTGCAAAGAGAGGAAGAGAGAAGCTCGCTCGTGGTTTCAACAATTATTAACCCATCGTTATGTTCCCTTGTATTGTAGGTTACTTGACCTTTTACATCTGCATTGTTTTAATGCTAAATGTTTACACTTAGCTTAATAGAGTTTAAATCAATCAAAAAGAAGCAGCCACATGTCGATACACTCATACAAGAGATGAGAAAGAAACATACTTGAAGTAGGAAAGACCCCCAACGCCTATCTCTTGAAGACATGTGTCCTGCCAAAAGAGTTGTGTGTTCTGAGTTGTACGCACGGTTAAGACTCAAAAAGGTAGTTATCTCTCGTACATGTGACTGACAAACGTAGGGCACGCACAATCGTTAATGTATACAAGAAGCATTTTTCCAAAGACCTGTTGTTTTCATGTTCTTCGTGGCCAGCAAACACACATTGTTACTGTCTAATTAACCCAAAAGAAAAAATTTTCCTAGAGAGCATCCAAGATATTCTTAAAAGCTACAAAAAAGTAGAAGAAAACATGAAAAGTCATTCGAAAATAAAAGTTGATTATTTACAATAGCTTAACACAGTAAAGACTTCAAACCCAAGTAGGATATAGCCGCTGCGTAATTGAAAGATTCATGCATAAGTCATGGAAACTTACACACGGCCACCGTCTCTTAAAAACATATAAAAGCAATATTCGAAGAAGAGCTCCGGGCCCTCATTAAGATAAATTAATCAATTCTTTTTTCAACTATATGCTTTTTTTTCTTTCTTTCATCCTCTGTCACACCATGATTATCTCATAATCATATAGTATTTTCCACAACCATTTTTGCTAGCATAGACTGCCATAGGTATTATCTTTTGCTTCTTTTTTTTTTTTTTGCCGATTATACTACTCTAATACTTTGATTAATAAAGTCGATGAGCTGATCTTTGTTTTTAATTTATATTTCTGTATTACTTTATTGAAAAACATAATTCAAGCTATCACCATTGAAAGAATGATTCTTATTTTCAATGCAAAATGATCTTATTCAAAATAATTAACCTTTCCTTTTAAAATCATTTGATTGCTATAACAATCGATGGTTAAACAGTCGGGCCAATCTTCATAAATTTGATCCTAATTCGCCTAATTGGGCCTGAGTTTACAAGCATTCAGATTGATTCAAATCAAACACAACTCTATCATGCCTAATAACTAATTTAATAGTACACATTTAATTAAAATCATATTGTTTGTTATATGTGTTGTCAGAGCCTTTGTTGCATGCTCTCCTTGTAACTATGTTTCATATGAGTTACTTGCAAGGAGGAGAAGTTTGAGCAAAATACTCGAATCTAAGAATTAAAAAGACAAAAATCTATAAACAAAATTAAAATCTAAGTCGTTTGTAGAATGTTCATGAGTAAAATTTAAATTGTGTATTGAATAACATCTGTTTTTTGCTTTTCTTTTCACACATACTCATACACCCATCCACACCACATGGGCACTCAATCACATGATCTCAATGTTGAAATATAGTATTGTTAGTGCGGTGAATTGTGTATCATGTTTGTTAATCATGTGAGTCCATGTGTCATGTAGTCGGTTAAGCCTTTGAAAGCTGAAGACCAGAGATACAAGAGGACAAGTGCATTAAGGAGCAAAGAACAGGTAAATGAGGTGCCTTAGTGACCCTAACCCTTGACACAAAACAACCCCTGAACCTCTAAATGATTTTGGCTTAATAGGTAAACATTATTGATCATCCATTAGCCTTAGGAATCTAATTGGAACATGATAAGTAAGGCTAGAAGAGGTGTAAAGCTGTCATGAAAACAAATACCCAAAAACAATAGTTTTCGATTAATGCTTGATCCCATTGAGTAAATCTCGACAGGTCTTAAATGGTATCAAAGATTCCCTCGATAGCATCGAAGAGGAAGTTAGATATGTCAAGCAAGAAATAATCATTTATCTGATTTTCTCGATGTCATCGATGTTTCGTTCGATGGCATTAAAGTTGTACTTCAATGACATCGAAGACCACTTGATGTCATTGAATGCGTAACTCAGATATGTCCAACAAGAATATATGATTTTGTTAATGGCATCGAGGTACCCTTCGATGGTATCGAAAGTGTCCTCGATAACATCAACAAAGTCATTTTTTGTCAGTTTTTTTTTTATCGTTGGAACTCAAACTTCTTATAAATGGCATTTAGATCTTGGATATTTTCACGAGTTTTTGGTCCAATAGAAGCTTAGGGTATTCCATGATCATATCCACCATCGCAAGCCTCTAAACCAATGAGTTTTAAGTCATATTCTTTGATATTAACACTCTTATGAGGATTCCAACCTCTACCTTAAAGATAAGCGTGAAGTTCACCACTTTCTAGATACTAGACTCAACCTCTATAAGTATATCATTATGTAAATCTTCTAGAAGACCCATATAGATGAATCTTTTAGGAATTACAACTTTTCATTAGTTATAAGAGATTCAACCAACCTCTTATCTCCTTAGTCACCTTAAAGGAGTACTGCATGTAAGGTATTTGATCTTGAAGCTGGAACCTTAGCAAAGCATCGACATCATTATCGGGAGTGCAATGAGAGTTGATTGAAGCATGAGAGAGCATTGATCAAGTTACCCAAGACGACACTATAAAAAAGGCTCAATTCGATAAGTAAGTTGTCAAATGTAAGAGTCTATCTAGTCTCTTTCCTTATTTAGGATTGATGGTAAGAGTTTATGACCTAAACTCGACTAGGTTCTTGTGTGGGACCTTGGCTCTTATGTAGAGTAAAAAACCTATGTTCTTGTGTAAGACATTGGCTCTTGTGTATGACATAAATACAAGTTCTTGTGTAATACATGGACTCTTGTGTAAAGCCTAAATCAAGTCCTTGTGAAGGCCACCGAGCACGAGTATTTGAGTAAACGTAGGTCTTTAGATTAGGACTGTAGTTATTGTTTAACCTTTGGAAAACAAACTACAGTCTCTTGCGGGAGCCTCCGACGGGAGTGTACGTTAATAGCTTCTTATGTAGGACCGAGATTTGTGGCGAGTCTATAAAAACACACAAAGTGTCTTACAGGAGCCCTTCCTTATGTAGAATAGTAAATGTTAGAGGTTAACCTGATTTAAAACCTCCGATAGTAAAATCTGTTATACTCACGGGTTGAGTGCATCCATTGGGAGTGGAGTAGAGAAATTGAAACACTATACATGCTTGTGTTTAAGATTATCATTTGTGCACTTGTTCAATGATACTTATGTAATTGAATGCTTAATTATATGTATGCATGATTAGATGAATGATAAAAATCAATAGTTAAAACATTCTACACACACATGAAGAATATTATATTATAAACTAGTTGCTTAATCGACAAATCATTTGTAGTTTATATGATTGGACCCTTTATTGGCTTGAAAGCTTTAGAGTTAAATTGTCTTGCTTAACTATAATTAGCATATTAGTTTAAATTAGGCAATTGGTTTTAAAATACACATAAGTTTTTAATTGGTCTTAATCACCCCTCTCTATGACATGTCCATCGCTCCTTATCTCTATCAAGCTTTTGCACGCATAACCATAGTAATCCCATTATGCCACTGATGAATTTTTAAGTCTATCTACCACCGAGCAACACGGCGAGACTCCTTAAATTCAAGGGTTGAAAAGGAAATTGTCTTGTATATAGAAAGTTAGATTTTTTATTATATATATATATATTTTTTTAAGAAATCAATTTCTTCAATCATTTTGTCTTATGTAAATGAGGAAAGCTGTCACATTTGAGGAAATTAATTACCTTTTCTCAGTTATTTATTAATTTCCATAAATCTAAATAAGAAAAAAAAAATGTCCACAAGCTAGTGACGTCATATATAATATAGATTAGAGAGTTATTTGATACTCTGGCTGGTACACGCGTGATACCCAGGCGATGGAAATGGCATCCACTAGCTGACAGCCTAAAATTGAACTGACTAAATTGTGGAATCCACTGTCTGTGAGTCACTATCCTAAAATCAGACTGGTTGAGCGATCCTAGCCTCTAATCCCTGGCCACTCGTTTGTTGGTACAGACCATGAGATATTTTTCATCTTAACCAGTCAACAAATGTCCACAGATCCAATGGTCAGATAATCAAATAACCATAGACTGTGATTCACGGTACATCTAATCCGGAAACTCGAGATTCAGGCAATTTAATTTAAATTACATATATGCCATGCCTGCATTTTCTAAGTAATCTCCATCTGCAGTATATCATCCATCACGCTCTGCCAGAGTATCATAGTTTTTCTCTTCTACAATCGCTACTCCACTTCAAGTGGGCCCTGCACATGAAAGGGGAATAGATAAAAGATCAGGCTATTTGGACGATCCTAACCGTGCAATGTCAAAAGACAAGATCAAAATGTAAAACGAGTCACCCATGCGAGAAAAATGGATGGTTCGAAAAAAGTTGTGGGCCATCCAACGGTCTACATCCATTTCACACGTAAGTTAACCGTGTAGATCTTTACCGTTGCTGGAGGGAGCCCGTAGAACAAAAGGCACAGCCCACCGTTAAAATCTGATCAAAATTTCAAGTGGGCCACAGCACATGAAAAAGCGAGGAAGGGGACATCTATCTTATTAACGGTTTTGATGGCATAGAAACATCATGGTGGGTCCTAGGAAAGTTTCAACGGTAGGCGTCTCGCCAACATGAGCTGGCACAAAATGGACGGAGTGGATGTCAAGTACATATCAAGGTGGGCCCCACAGAGCTTTTTGTTTCACGGGCTCCCTACAATGAATTTGCTTCCGATATTTACGCCAGTCAATGTTCATTGTGCGGATAGATGTCTCTGCACTACTCTCATCTGGTAGTGGACACTATAACATACAACTGGATCGCATCATCCTTAGGGCAGTGAAAGCAAAGCTCCCTAACTTATATGGAATTTACGTTCCGGTGCTGTTTTTTTTCCGAAAAAGCTCTCCATACCTTCCTCATTAATCCAGATAATTACTACAGTGGGATTTCGGCAGCTAGGTTGGCCTCACCTTGATTTTAGGTGAAATCTGCCCTTACCACCAGGTGCATCACTGCCTGTTAGGCATATGACCCACAACTCAGATCGATCGTTGATTCAGGTGGACCACGCAATTGGAAAAGGTGTGATCACCCTCTAAATATTTTCCCTTACTGTGGTCCGGATGAAGTAGGGATGAGTCTGAATTTTGGGTTACATATTTAAATTTTGGGATGGAATCTAATGGTTGGAGTGGATTTCATATATTCATTGTAGTCCGGATGAATCAGGGATGAGTCTGAATTTTGGGTTACATATTTAAATTTTGGGATGGAATCTAATGGTTGGAGTGGATTTCATATATTCATTGTAGTCCGGATGAATCAGGGATGAGTCTGAATTTTGGGTTACATACTTAAATTTTGGGATGGAATCTAATGGTTGGAGTGGATTTCATATATTCATTGTAGTAGGCCTTGTAAAAATCAAAGGTGAGTGTCTTTCTTTTAATTATTTTCTTTAGTGTGGTCTACCGGAATCACAGATCCACTGATTTTCAATACACATTATGATCCTGTAATGGACTGGGACCTTTTTTTTTTTTTTTTTTTACGGGGCCCACCGTGATGTGAATCTTACATCGACTCTGACTATAAGACGTGAAATTCCAAATTAGACTCACAGTAAAAATTCATGATGACCTAAGATTCAAGTGGGACACATCAAAGAGAGACGGCCATGCTTGAATTTCAAGGTCCATCATGATGATTATATGAAAGTCACTCCAACTCTTAAATGCTACACAAAATTTCAGGTCAAAAGCTAAAAAATAAACGGACAAGGACTGTGTCCTACCATCTCTAGCCACTAACAGCCAGTTCTATGAGTAGGGCTGGGCCCACCATGATGTATATGTCTATCCATGTTATCCATCCCTTCTCTCAAGCCTAAGGGCATTTGTCCCGGGTATGTTAAATGAAACTAGTTGTATTTGGTATCTTGCAAATTCTTCCAATACGTGCGCAGGATAAGAAAGGTTGAGATTATGTGGGATGGAATTGCATTTGATCCCATGTAGACGATGGATTTTGAAATCCATTATACATGTGGGCCCACATTTATGTATACACTTATCCATGCCATCCATCCATACAAGCGAACAACATCAGTTATAAATTTGGTCTATTAATTACAATTCTATGGTGCACAAAATAGGATATTGCTTGTTTGAGTGTTTTCATGCGGTAATAAACTACTAAAATACAATGGTATTTTTAGACATGCAATCATTATGCAATAATGATGTTAATCTTATCTAATACAATACAGTACCATTTTATTAAGTGCACCAAACACGCTGAAAAAGAAGAAAAAAAAAAAAAAGGGAGACAAGTCCGATGCTCAAGTGGATCCCACCAAATATGACGATAGCATTTAATAATTTGTGCATTTAATGCAAATCAAGCTTATTATTTAGTGTGGTCTACTTGAACGTTGGATCTACTTTATTTTGATGTGCATACATTAAAATGATGTAAGAGAAGAAATAGACAGCATGGATAAAAAGATGCATCACATTTGGTAGAATGCAATCCGCATCCAAACTATGGACGAGGATTAAAGCCTTCTACCCCACCCGTCTCCAGCTGGAAATGGGTAAGAGCTTTAAGTAGCCACCATGTTATATGGGTCTTATCCCACACTGTTCATTTATTTTTTCCGTATCATTTTGAGTTATAAGCCTAAAAATGAGGTAGATGCCAGCCTCAAGTGGACCACACCATAGGAATCGTGACAATAATGATTATTACTGTTGAAACTTTTATAAGGCCCGTCATAATGTTTATTTGCCATCAAACCTATTCATAAAGTTATATAGACCCGGATGAAGAGGAAACACAAATATAAGCTTCATCCAAAACTTCTATGGCTTCCAATGAATTCTCAATGGTAAGAGTTTAATACTCATTTTGTAGTCCCCTTAAGCCTTGGATCTGACTTATTTTTAGTTTTATATCCTAAATGATAGGAAAATAAATAAATGGACAGCATGGATGAGACCCATATATCACGGTAGCCACTCCAAGCTCCCGCCCGTTCCCAGCTAGAGAGGTGCGGGAGTAGCACGCAATCCGCGTCCCCAAAATAAACCCATTTGTCACGGTGGGACCCATTGGAGCCGTAAATATCGAAATCGGATTTATGTTGGGCTCACTTTGAATTGACACAGTTTATCCATACCGTCCATCCGTTTTTGCAGATCATTTTAGGGGTTGATCTCAAAATTGAAGCTTATCCAAAGATTAAGCAGACCATACCATAGGAAACAGTGAAAATAATGATTTCCACTGATGAAAGCTTGCTAGGCCCTGCAGTGATGTTTATTTGTCATCCAAACTTCTAATAAAATCACACAAACATGGATAAATGGAAAAAACAAATATAAGATTGATCCAAAGCTCCTATTCCCCTAAGAAATTTTCTGAAAAGTAGATATTTATATGGTCCATTTTAGCTTCCTATATGCTTCAGTTTTAGTACGAGGCCCTAAAATTATCCGGTAAAATGTATATAAATCATAGTGTACTCCACGGAGTTTACTCTACTCAGTACGGAATCCGCCTCCGTAAATATCAGAGTGGGGACCCATTGGAGACGTAGACGCTAGGTTGGCATCAGCCAATCCAAACAGCCGTTAATAAATATAAGTAAAGGCAGTGTAGTGATAATTACTTCTGTCATTGAAAACCTTCTTCAAAAAAACAAAAAGAACAGAAGGATGGGAATGTAATTTCAATATCAAGCAAGTAACTTTCTTTTTATTTAATTCCCTTATCGTTATCACAATCACATCAAGATCGGTTGGTGGTCGGGTGCATTCACTATTTGTATCTACTTCTCCACGTTGGTGGAATCAGGTGGGGCCCATCAACCCAATACCGTCGATCCTGACTTGCTCGTGATGTCAACAAAATATCTGGATTTTTTTACAAAAGAGTATTTTAGCCAATCAAACTTGGAAAGATTTTGTATGGAGAATGATCGGATTTTCTGCCACCGTCTTTCCCACCAGTGCGACACACGTGCATGACATCCAAGCCGTGAAAGAGGTGGAATCCACTGTGAAGATTGTCTGGCACTAAAATTAGGGTGATCTATTCATCAGGTTGGCCACATCTGTAAGTAGGGTTAGGATGATGGATTGTCAACCATCCATTGGTTCCAATGGCATGGCTGACGCAGGGATTTACATGATGAGTTCATCACCGTCTTCCTTGTAGGATAATTAGGAACTTCTCTATACTCCTCACAGAGATACATCAGAGAGATACATCCAATCTAATTCATTTATAATAAAACAAATTTACATTCAATGATGCTAAACCTTGAGATAAGTTTCACATCAAACTCCCTAAATTTTCACTTACTATAAAAATAGTAAATTTATTATTTACAGTAAACGTGGACACATTTATTATAGCTAAGAGTTATAATCAAACTAAAACTTAGTATAAATAGTTCTCACAAAATTTTTCTTGATGGGTTAAAATAACTTCTGCTATCCAAAATTATATATGGTACGCCAGGTAATTTATTTCGGTTAATAGGATATGCTGATTATTTCGGAGTGCGGGGCTTTATAGGATGCTGCTGAATCAACGAGAGGACTGAAACGTAGGCTGAGATGAAGGCTGCATGGGCTGCGTGGTCTGACTGACAGGCTGCAACGTGGTCTGCACGTGTAACTGAGTCGTCGTCGGCCTGAACACCAAGTCCCCAACCGTGCGGCTGGATAGACTAATGCTACGTTTCATCTATTAATAAAGATGTAGAAGATCGGCCCCTTTAATTATTTCGGAAACCTAACCCACGCGACCTGTTCTTACATCAATGGCCTACCTGCTGAGTGGATCAGCCTGTTTTCAATCAAAGTGATCTCGATGGCGGAGGCACTGCTCTTAAAATAATCTGCCTCATTTTTGTTTTGATGCCTTAAAATAATCGGAGAAAAGGAATTGACGACTTGGATGTACAGATACATCACAGTGGGCCCGTCCACAGAACTGCCCATTCGGAGTTCGGGACGGGCGGGCGTAGTACGCAATCCGCGTCCCCATCTGATGCTTGCCATTGAGAGAGCGCGTGCACTCGCGCCAGTTCCCTTCATGACGCTTGCTTGAATACATCCCCACGTACTGCAAGTGCTCCGAGTTGGAGCAGATTGAGTATTAGATAGGAATGGAAAGCGGCTCCGAGGGGCCACCGTGATGTATGGATTTTATCTACACCGTTTATTCATTTTTTCACATCTTTTAGGCTGGGAGTTCAAAAATGAAGAGATCTAAGGCCCAAGTGGACCACAACAGAAAGTAGCGGTAGTAATGACACCCACCGTTGAAACCATCCTAGGGCCCATTATGATGGTTATTTGCCATCCAATCTGTTCATAAGGTAACATAGACCTTGACAAGGGGAAATCATAAATATCAGCTTGATCTAAACTGCCCCAAAAAGTTTTCAAAGGTGGGTGTTTAATTCCAACTGTGTGGTCTACTTGAGCCTTGGATCTGTCTCATTGCTAATGTTATACCCTAGAATGTTATGGAAAAATGGATGGATGGTGTGGATAAAACCCATACATCACGGTGGTCTCCCTTGAGAGTATTTGTTTATTGCATTTCACCATACAAATGAGACTTTGGTCATATAAACCATTTCTATCAATGGAAGGTTACCCAAATTTAAAAGCTGAAGTCCTGACATAGCTTATTAAGGGTTATCTAGTTGATGGTAAAAGGTGATAATTGATATCAATGTGAAATGGAATGTAGCATAATCCTGTGAAACAAAATCTGCTCAAAAAGGCTGATAGGGTGATTGTTTAGACGTGAATAAATAGCTAATAATGACGTTTGAGAGGTGTTCGGTAAAGAGTAAAATAACTATATAATTGCATCTTAAAAATAGTATCAAATGTATGAAATTAAAGAGGAATTAGGTATCATTAAAATCCATAGGTCTCACAGTGATATATGTGTATGATCCATGTTGTCCATTTATTGTACCATTAATTTCATTTTGGGGCATGAGCCAAAAAATGAGGCAGATTGGAAGCTCAAGTGGACCACACCAGAGGAAATGGGGGAGTTAATGACATTCATTATTCAAATTGAAACCTTCCTAGGGCCCACATGGATTTGTATCTGTAGACACTGGAAAAATCGGCGCCCACGCTAATATAAATGTTAATGTTTTGGGTAGTGAGGATGATTAAGCTGATTTATGGATGTTGGAGTCGCCACTAGCCGAAAAATTTTTAAAATCCCATGGTTGGCTAGAACCACGAAATTCGCAAGGTTGGCAAAGCCCGAAGCCTCTCCTTAAATTAACTCCTGGTCTGCGGTCCGAGATTATGGGTAAGAGACCTCAGTTACAAAGAGAGAAGGGGTTAGGCACCCTCTCTGCCCGCACGAACGTACGGTCTTTACTTTGTGTGGTAAAACAATCTCAAAGAATGAATGATGTGGTCGAAGTAGGACTAGGCACACGTGGATTTCTGATGCGGTAAGATCTGAGATCTCGGCAAGCCACCGAGCATACGTCCAACAATGTATCTAGAAGGTGGATGTGATGATGCTTATGCAAAAGGGTAAAGAAAAGTAGACTAAATCACTAGGAATTTTTGATGTGATCAAATCCGATGTACGGTAAGTCACAGAGCATACGTTCACTAGAGATCTAGAGAAGCAGGGGGGTTGAGAAGGGAGTAAATGTCATGATGAATGCTTGTATGTAAATGGATCTTTAGCTTGATTCTTGAATAGGCTAGGATGTGGGTTGAACCATGTTCAACTAGGCTAGGTTGAAGGTTTAAGATGGCTAGGAAGGCAAGGAGTGGGCTAAGAAGATGGCTGAAAAATCTGGACTTTGAGGATTGGGAGCACCTCCTCACCCTCACTCTCTTCCTCCCTCTCTCCCTCTCACTTTTTCTCACTTAAGCTTGGAAGTGAGGAGTTGTTGATAAAAATTGTGAAGAAGAGAGGGCTATTTATAGCCTTCTCCAATGGAATTTTCGTAAATACGGAGTTTAGGAATGGTGAAAGCTGATGTGGCAAGTGACGATTGATGGAGAGGAGAGAGATGCCACGTGGCGTGCTCCTATTGGCTATTGAGGCTGGTAAAACTATAAATAGTAGGGATGAGATGGATAAATTCCAAGGAAAGTTGACTTTTGGACGCTGGGACAGCTATCCACACGTGAGCCGCGAGCGGTGGCGGTCGAAGTGCCGCAGGTGGTAGTCAGACTACCGCCCAGGCCTGGTTTGGGTCGGTTTTGCATGTGTGAGCTTCATGTGGTGCTCTGGTTCGTCCGGTGGTCTCCGTTTTGAGTTTCTGGGACTCAAAGTGGTGGATTTATGTATGGATAGAGGGCTCTGGCTAGGGTATAGGGTATAGGCGAGGTTGTGTGTGTGCTGAACGGTTTGAATTACGGTTTCGGGTTGCGGATTAGGGGTTTTGGGGGACTTTTGGGTCAGGGTTCGATTTAGGCTGAAATTAGAGTTTGGTTAAATATATAATCATGGTTCCTGGATGGTCTTAGCTTTCTCAAGATATTAGCCTAGGTGGGGTGTCTACAGTATCTAATCATCTAACATGTTCATAAGATCACACTAGCATAAATGAAGGGTCTATGCAAATATCAACATGGACAGTGTAGATAAGATACCTACATCATGGTGGGCTTCACAACTTTTGAAGTCGGGATGTGAAAATTATATGAAGGAGTCTATAAAGTCAAAGCTTTACAAATAAGCTCCCTTGCCAACATTAACCTTGTGACTGTTGCTATAAATACATGGGTAAATAATCATTATATATTTATCATGAATTATCTTAATTACATTGGTAAATTAAAATAAAAATAAAAATTGAACAACCTTGATGAGAATCAAATGCAAATGCAAATGCAAAAAGTAAATTGATTTCCCAAAGAGATTCCACTTTTATGGCTTTAAAGGCTCATTTGGATACCACCAAATCGATAACATTTTAACTTATATAAGTTACTAAGTTATTTTTCTTAAATAAGTTAGTTTGATTATTAAACATAATTAAGTAGCTTTTTCAAAAAAGTAACTTATTTTTATAAGTTATTTTTTTATTACTTTTCAACTTCCAAAAGTTGTTTTCTTCATTTTTATTGGTGACACATTAATATAGGAAATTATTTAAGGGAATATGCTTTATTTGGCCATGAACCCCTTCTAAGTTAATGAGATTGGAGAATCATCCAATAAATGGGTAGATGATCTAGTGGGACCCACATGATGATGGCACATATCAAGGTGGCCCCACATGATGGATGATCCACATTACATGTTTGTCCCTAATGATGAATGACCCACATCCAAGGCGAGCCCCGCATATGGGTAAATCACATTGAAGGTAAGGCCCAGATGATGGGCAACCCACATCAAAGGCAGGCTCCATGTGATGGGAAATTAATAATGTTGGGCCCCACGTGATGGATGATCCACATCAATGTGGGCCTCACATGATGGACAATCCACATCAAAGGTTGACCTAATGATGAATGACCCATATCCAAGGCAAGTCCCACATGATGGATGGGCCACAACAAAGGGGGGCTCCACATGATTGGAAGTGGATATTGAAGATGTGCCCCACATTATGGATGATAAATTCGATGGTGGCCCCACATGATAGATGACTAACATCAAAGGTTGGACCTACCTAAAGGTCAACCCCCAATGATGAATGACTCACAACCAAGGCGGTTCCAGCATGATGGATGACCCACATCAAAGGTAGGCTATAAATGATGGCGTAGACCACCCACCTTAGGGTGATAAGCTTGATTAAACAGAAACCCTAAATCCTAGTCCAAACCTTAATTCAAATTCAAAGACTTTGGAAACCCTAAAATCTAGTTAACCTAGCCTCATTTACCCGACAAAATCCTAAATTGGGTCCCAAACCCAAACCCTAGGAAAAACCTAGCTTATAGAGTCAACCCTTAGTCAACCTAATGAGTTAACTCACCTAGTCAGCCCGCATAGCCTACGCAGTCAACTCACATTGTCAAATCAAGCACATAACCCATTTTGACATAAGCCTATTCCAAAACTCAATTTAGAGAAAAAGGGAGATAATAAGGTAGCTTCGAAGGAACAAATATGTCCACGTGTATAGGAGGCCTCCCTCCAAAGTTGAAGCAAAACTAAATGACGAGTGATGCACAGGGCGCCGTTCGTCATGTGGCACTAGCTGTACCGCAGCCAGCTACTCACTCGTGTATTGTTGTCCTTTCTATTTATTTCATGCATGTGTAAAATCTGGAAGTTACTCTAATGCCTCTCTCTCCCTTGAGCCAAAATTATACTTTATGTCATTCAAACCAACATATGAGATCTTGCCACATGGCAATCTCAAATCCTAGCCATCAAAACCCTTTTTAACCCTATGCTTCGCGGGAATTACTAGAAAATTAGGTTGTAGGGCTATAAATACCACATTCTCTTCACATTTAAAGCATCCATAATCATTCCTTACCAATCTAAAGGCATCATAACCCTCTTAGCCATCCCGCACTAAGGAGAGTGAGAGTGAGGAAGAGATCTTAGCCCAGGTCTAGCCCTAATACTAGCCTCTTAAGCTAATCCAAGTTCAATCCAAGCCATTCAATACGATCCTTGAGACACTGCTGCTCACGCAACTAGTTTTCAATCAAGCTTCATCTAGTCCATGTCATCTACATAATGTAACATTCATCTCATCATTCAACACACTTTGTACTAAATTGGCTTGGAAGTATGCTCTGAGGCTTGCCGATTTAATCAGATCCTGCCTAACAAAAAACCTGCCAATTATTTCACATTGTATCATAAGCATTGCACACATCCATATAAGAGAACTAAATCCTAACCCTCACAAACAGTCAAGATCATAAGAAGTAGAGACTATGTATATGTACGGGTAAAGCGGGTACCTAACACCTTTTCTCTCTATAACCATTGTCCCTTACTTAGAATCTCTGATCGTAGAACCAAAGAGTCATATTAGGGTAGGAAATCTTCAGATCTCTATCGTAATGTTTCTATATGATCTAGCCGACCGTAGAAATGAAGAAATTAGCTAGTAGTGACTACAATCAAACATAATCAATCAATCAAAAGCGCAAAAGCCCTTAAAAGAAACAACCTGTAAGGAAAACGGCCTCAAGTCAATTTCAACCAGGGATCTTAGCATCCACATATGGACGACTCATATCAAAGGTGGGGCCACAAATGAGAGATCCGCATCAAAGGTTGGCCCCACATGATGAATGATAGATGTGTGGGGAACCAAACAGACTTTCTAGATAATTAATATTGGAAACCAAATATACTTTTCTACTTTTTGGATGATAAATATGTTGTTTGCCAAACATACTTATCTATTGATTAAATACAAACTAAAATAAGCTACTCATGACATAAGTAACTTATAATTCAAATGCCCCCCTAAATTTCCTTACTTTTAATCGACGTATATATTTGATTAGGCTTATTACAATTATTATATTAAATAACATATAAACTAATTTGAAATATAAAACTTATTTACTTAATGCAATCCAATTACATACTTTTAAACACAATTTTTTGAAATTCTTCTACTTACAAGCGTCAAAACATTGATGTGCACTCTAAATCACATCAATTCCATTAACATGTAATTTAGATTCTAGTATCTTATAATTCCAAGAACCATCCAAGAGCATATGACAAATCTCCCCGTCTTGCTTTTACCTTAAGCTTCGAGCTCAGGCTTTCGCATTCCTTTGGAATTTGGCAAGGAATGTTGAGCACCCAGCTGGGATGGCGAGGGCTTCAATGAAAAATTGAAAATTTGCACCAATAAGATAATATTAACTTTATGGCTTTTCCTTTATAATTTGGACCACTCAGTATTTTACTTGTCACCACTCATTTATAAGCATTAAATGGATGGTTAGGATTGATTGATCAATGTGATTTTAGAGTTATGCACCATCCACAACATGGCCTACAATTTGAACGGTCTGGATATATTAAGTCACTACCATTTTTCAAATGGCAGTAAACCCCTTTTCCTAACCGTCCAATTCTCTCATGTATGGGTGGCCGGCCTGATTAGCTGACCAGTCTAACTTTTGGGTTTGGCCATGCTGACGCTGTGTCATAATCATACCTAATTAATGGCTCAGATCTTGCACACGTGTGCCATGTTTGCATGTGTGCGAACAGTAACCATCTACTCTGTCACTCACGGGCTGCTTCCCAAACCCGTCACGATGGGTCGAGCTTTGACGCCCTGTTTCGAAGCGTGTGAATACGTGGGACCCACTCAATGATGACAAAACCCGGGCCCCACTTTCGTAGGTAGCACAAGAACAATGCCGGCCAGCCAAGCAATCCGCACTAGAAAATACAACGCATTAAGCTACCATGCTCTGGCCGAGTCTCTCTACATACCCGTTCGGGTTTTCAGATTGTGCAGGTGGGGCCATGATCCACTGATCCAAACCGTCGATATTGTGGGCCCAGACGGAGATAGCCAATCCACCAAAAATCCTCACATAAAATGATCTAAACCTTCAACAAGTGCCCAAACAATTAGATCCAACCTTGGAAGTCCGATATGTGGGTCCCACTTGTACAGAAGCTCAAACGGCTTGGATCTGATATGTGGGCCCCACCTACACGAAATGGAAAACGCCAACGTGTATTGTGCAAAGATGCTGGCCGAGCATGGTATGATACCTACCACCACACTAGGAAAAGCTTTTGGTGGAAGAATCCTAGTGCATTTCGTCTGACAAACGTTAATTGCGATGAATAATGATGTTTTAAAATGATCTTGAATGCTGATTATCATCGAAATGTCTCTTTCAATATCACTATGTCCGTAAGTTAATATTATTTAAATGAGGCCGGTTCCTTTGCATCGTTTTTAGAATAATGGTTTTCCACGACTTTTGTGGGGCCCACCGTTTTGTGTGAAGATTATTGTAAGGGACAACGTTATGTTCACACCTGGACTCTTTTGATGATTCATCATAATTTTGAGAATGGTGGTGAGTCATCCTCACATCTGACATGAGCATATCTCTAAATTCAGGATGATCGAGTAATTCTGTCCGTCCATTTGATGAACTCCGAATAATTAGGGCCTGTTTGGCCGGGGGGATTGGAAGGGATTGGATGGCCTTTAAATCCCATCCAATTCACCCTATTCCGTTCAAATTTGCCTGAGATGTGTTTGGTTCGAAGGATTGAAAAGGATGAGAAGGTTTAATCCCGGATTGGTTGGGCGTGCCAAACAGACTCGATATAGCAATCCCAACATCTTTAGACAATACACTGACAATCCACCGACAACACCATCATTACCTTAAAATCCATGCCATCCGCCCTAATACCATTTAATCCTAATCCACGTTTAAAATGTTTCAGGTCCCGTTTGGCGGGTGGATTGAAGGATTGAAATTAGGGTGGATGGCGTCGATTTCTAAGTATCGATGGTGTTGCCGGTCTTGATCCATGGGATTGCTAATCCCGGATTGATACATCGATCCGTTTGTACGCCATGGCCAATCCGAGATTAAAGCACCATCCTTCCTTCCCATGGACCAAACACGTCGCAGTTAATTTGAACGGATTAGGATGGATTGGATGGGATTTAAAGGTAATGATGGTGTTGTCCCTTGTCAATCCATCGGATTTGGATCAGATCACCTATACTATTTGGCACGCCCGGCCATTCCCAGGATTTACCATCCAATCCCTTCCATTACCATCTAATCCCATCCAATCCAACGGGCCAAACAGGGCCTTAGTGTATTTTTTTCGGTTATGCTCCATGGACAGTTGGGACAGCAATTTAGTCTGTTTGGATTGTTGTGCAATGATCCTTATGGGCTGCAAGGAGAGTCATCACATTTTCTAAATGGTGGCAAACTAGCATGAGATCCTATGCCGTTATTGATTGGACCACACGTGTACGGGTTGTATTTAATCATAATAGGTTATTATTTGAATACAATATCTTTATTATGGTTGAAAAAGAGATTAGAACTAAAAATAATGGTTTATTTTAATTCTGTGCAAATTTTTAATTATGTTTGTTAAACACATGTCAATATAGAATAATTTTGAACTCTATATAAATATTAATAACACCTACTATTTCTTTAATAATTAAATATACAAAGTATTATCCATCAAGCATCCACAAATACGACAACTAAAATTCTATTTTATTATTGTATATGAATTTATGATATATTTTAAATGGGACCTATTATTTGGATGGTTTTATTTAATTTACATAATTCTCACGGGTTTGATTTCTGATCCATTAAAAGTAGGGTTGACTATTTAGATAATTTAATTTTGATTTGCCTATTTTTCATATATGGTTGTGGGTGAAGGTGCCAATGGGTTGGGCAATGGAATGAGCCCATCAAAACTTTGGACTAAGCTTAGACTTATTAGTTTCGTTCTCGCGATAGGCTTAAGCCTCACAAGCATGGCCTAATCAATTTTTTGAGCTACGCTTAGGCCCAAGTCATTTTAACTTAGTCTAGCCAAGCCTATGTACGTCATATATCCTACAAATGTCATTTAAATTCTCGATTAACTAAGTCATGCATATTGAATATAGACTATTAAATTTGTTCCTTGTAAGTGCGCTCCACTTGGCCATCAGATAAATTAAGGGAAATTAGGTGGGAGATAAAGGTTTTTTTTTTTTTTTTTTAAATAAAAATTAAATTTGGGCTAAAGTTGGTTGAGCTTAGGTTAAAAAAAATTAAAATTCCAGGCTTGCATGTGGACTTATGGTGGTAGGCTCATGCTAGAGCTGGACCGTAGGGCCTCAAGTGTCAGGGTGAGTTAGGTCCATCTGAAACTCACTTCATTACCATCCTAATTGTGTATTTAGAAGAGTAAGAGAGAGATGTATAGTGTTTAAAAGAGAAATCATTATTGGAGTGATCAACAACTAGAACAAAAGGTCATGAGGTTCCACTTGTTGGAGATTATTTTCCAAAACTGATTTGGAAATCGAAAATAAAATATTACACCAAGATGAAGAAAGTAAATGGTATGTTGTCCTTAAATCTTAATCCCCCCATTGATTTGGGATCCCTAATAGGTTTACAAGCAAATAGCTTCCAAGATACGATAAGCATTTGTAAGATCCTGTATGCAGTAATCACGAAGGAACTTGCACGGGGACTCAATTAACGTAGATCACGTCTCTGGTAGAATGTGGAGTGCTCGAACTCAGTGACTCACAATTCGAGCAACTCAACTTGTTCTTACTTTTTTCTTAAAAAGAAAAATAATTTTGAGAGCTTCATATCGGATTCTAATTAGACTTGGGTGTGTTGGATGGTTTACGGACTTGGACGGTCTAATTTATATAACATTTGAAGTGTTGACTGTTGTTAGGTAATCATCAATGGTTCAAAACATTTGTGAAATATTTTTTTCTCAAGCTACCATTCAAAATGAGTCAACTAGTGCCATTATAGCCATACTAGCTCACTACCCATGCTCTCGCCCAAGTGCACACGTGTTCCATAACACGCAACTCGAGCATCTCTTTCTCCATTTCTCTAAAAAAGAATACTCCACATACTTTTATAAATTAAAAGTTTTCTCCCACTGTAACCGATGTGGAACTAAACAAAAACTCACTTTTTCTTTGGTATTCTAAAATATTTTGGAAGGAAAATAAAATTTTCAAACTTCTGAAAAATATTTTTAAAAAAACCAAAATCTCAACACCACTAGATGTGGCTCATCTGACCAACAGGCCAACCTTATGTTTGGCAATGGCACATGCAATTGAGACCCACTTAACCCTGTCTCACATGTGTGGGCTAATGGATACAAGCAAGTAGAGAACATGATTCCAAATCTCTTCTATAGGGCTATTTGGATGCCACTGTAGTTATGTTTTGTATAAGATGTACCACATATTGCCTTTGTACCTTCCCAGCTGTAAGAAGGAACAACTTTAAGTGCATGAGGTCCAACTTCTCTGTTAGGTGCAACACCTTTTGTTTGGCCTTAATCCTTAAAATGATGTTGTTTCAATACTCAAGTGGTCCACCTAATAGGGAACTATACCTAAAACCTCTAAATTTACATGCTATGGCCTTTTAGAGATTTGGAATAGTGTAATTTTTTAAGAATACTTTTATCTTAATAGGGCAAGTGAGATGAATGAATTTGATGAAATATAGACACTATGACAGCCTTATGAAAACTAATAGTGGGCATTCCATCCCAATTATTCTTATGATGTGGTCTACCATAGTTTTGGATTGTAATGAATGATCTATAGCTAATAAGCAGATTTGATTTCCTAAAAGTTCCAATTGTGTGGTGGTACCCATGCAAGTCCTACTAGGAGTTTCTTGCTAAATTTGGCTTATGGGGTGAAGAAGATAACTTATCCTTAGTACCGTGCATATAGGAACACAATATTCTATACACATGCAATACATGTGCCAAATCTGTTAGATGTCCAACTTTATATATTCAAGCACTTAAATTATGCTAAAATCTATCTTTAAGCATATTACATATATCAATGTGCACATACACCATAACTACTACACTTGCCACGATCTATTTTGAGATCCCTATATTATTCTATCATGAGCAAGTGTTTAACAAACAATGAACATTGTAATTAAGTAGATATCATGGCCCATATAACTTATTCAAGGCGGCATGGGATAGCTTGTTTGAAACACAATTTAGAATTCCAAATAGCTCTTTTGTAAAGTTTTGCTTTGAAGCATTGTGACAAATATTGTCGAGATTTCACAAACATTGCAATATTTTAAATAAATTCCATCAAACAATATTATCATATAAATATCTCATAATTTTTAAAATCTTAACACTTTTTCATTTTTCATAATTTTTATCAAAATTATCATGATTTTAATGAAATAATCATTTATAATTTTTAAATTACTTCATTTTTACCTATATTTTAAAGATTTAAAAAAAGTATTTATTAAAAAAAAATTCATAACAATTTTAATGAAATAATCATTTACAATTTTTAAATTAATTCTTTTTTACATATATTTTAAAGATTTTAAAAAGTATTTATTAATTTATAATAAACATTATTTATTATTAATTAGATTTTCTCTATAATATAATAAAAAAAGAAAAGAAAAAAGAAGTACACATCCAAAAAATCTCCCTACAAATTCTTATGTTGAGAAATTGCATAGAAGAAGATTTACCATTAATCTTTAGGGATGAAAATGGGTCAGGTTGGCTGGATGAGTCACTAACTTGACTAAATAATTAGTGATTTGGGATCCAAACTTAGATTCCTAAAGTGAGCTTGGGTTCTCAAGTTCAATCCAAATTTCTAAATAGGCAAGCTCTAGGTCTCTTCTCAAAATCAACCTAACCTGACTTGAATTCTCTTTTAGATTAATATGATTTGGGTCTAAGTTAAAATGTATCCAACCCAAATATGAGTCCAATCCAAACTCAAGAAGAAACAGTTAATTAAGACAGTAAATTTTTTTTTATTTTTTTATTCTAGATAGCCTACAACCATATTCATTACCTTTTTAAGTCACCCATCCACTACCAAAACAATCTATACTAAGCAAATCGTCACGCATTATCAATGGAGAGGATTAAAAATTTATGCGGATTCGACTATTAAAACTCAATTGTAATTTTTATACCCAACTTAGATCCAACCCACACCCAAACCCAACCCAGGGTGTGTTTGGGTCCTCCTATACATGGACCTACCTATTAAATAAATGGGACCTGAAACCCAGGGTGTGTAAGGGTCCACTTATAATGGGATGGCTATTTTCAACGGAATTTTATAGGTTTGTGTGTAGGTCCAAAGCTCTGACCCGATTCTTAAATAAGTCGGGTCCGGGCCTCCGCTCAACCCGGCCCATGTATGCGACAAAACCGGTTGAAAAGTTTAAAAAAGGTTAAAATTGTGATTTATTATTATTATTTTATTAAAAAAAAGATAAGATAAGGTTCCCTCTGGAGAGAGAGAGGGAGACAGAGAGAGACTGAGACACACAGAGAGAGAGAGAGAGAGAGAGAGAGAGAGATCGAAACCCTAATTCCTTCATCTCATCGCCTGCTGAAATCTTTTTATAATTAGAAAGTTCCTTGCCCTAAGCGCTCCTTCCGGAGAATTCTCCCCAAATCTCCGAAACTGCAATATCTGTGTCACTCGCGGCGGGATTTGTCCAGATACTTCTCATCTTCCCTAGATTCCAAGCTCTCGATCGATACGATTTTCATCCCTTTCAGCTGAGAATCTGCTGTTGTCTGTATTCGAGCCTTCTGAGCTCTGGAAGCAGCGTTTTCTTCTGGGACAAGCAAAATGATGCTTTGAATCTCGAATCGAGCTTCGAAGCGTTGCTTCTCAGCAAAAAAAAGGCAGCTTCTCAGTCAGAGCTCTGAGTGATCGAGTCCACGGGTTCTATGACATACGAAGCAGCGGATTGTAGCAACAAAAATGTATATATAAAAATTTGCCCTTATTTGAATCTTTTATAGCAATGGAGGCGTAGCCGTTGATCGTTGGAGATTCGTAGGCGATAGTATCAAATCAAGCTGCAGATCAACAGAGATTTTCAGTCGGAGCTAGAAGTGATTGCATCTGCAGAATTTACAGCATTTTGAGCAGTGGATTTTGGTAAAGGTCCGCCCTTTTTACCCTAAATAGAAACTTCTGCGGGCATGGAATCATAGCCATTGATCCTTGGAGATTTGTAAGCGATAATCTCAAATCTTGCTTCAAAGGATGGTGTTTTTGGGCATTAAATGGCTGGATCTGTAGAATCTACAGCATTAAACCAGCTGGTTGTGCTAAAAATCGGCTCTTTTTTCTCTCTTTTGCTCTGATTTGAAATTTAAAGAAACGGAATTGAGTGGATAATAAGTGATCTTCAGAGATTCGTCATTGTTCTCTGTCCTCCTTTAGCTCCGTTTGCTCATCTCATGGTAATGGAGTTAGTGCTAGATTCCGAAAGGTTTTGAAGGTTGGGGCACGGATGATCTTTTGTTCTCGTGTATTTTGAGTTGTAGAGAGGGAGAGCGGGGGAGGAACCGATGTCTTTCAAGAGTATTATCCAAGACATGAAAGGTGAGATTGGTAGCATTTCGAGGAAAGGATTTGATGTGAAGATCGGGTATGGATTGAGGTCAAGGTCGCATAGAGTAGTTCAAGATGTTCCTGCACCGCTGATTGATGCTTTGAAGCAGAGTTGTTGGGCAAACATGCCTCCGGAGCTCCTCAGGGATGTGTTGATGAGGTTAGAAGCTGCGGAGAGCTCATGGCCATTAAGGAAGCATGTAGTTGCTTGCGCCGGGGTCTGCAGGAGTTGGAGGGAAATCACAAAAGAGATTGTGAAGACCCCTGAATTGTCAGGGAAGTTGACGTTTCCAATCTCATTGAAGCAGGTTAGATTATTATTATCATTATTTTTATTTTTATTTTAATTTTTTGGATTTTTATAATTTATATAACGGTTTTATTGAACATGTGAAAGAAGAATAATAGTCATGAATATTGGTGTTGTAATTTGAAAGGCAGACCGAAATATCGTAATCAGTTCAGGCAAGTACAAAACCAGTACATCATCAGGACTCAATCCCGAGTCTTCCTTGTACTAGGAAAATACCGACGGTTTTAATGGTATTGGGATGTTAGTTTTTTACTTCATTTTATGAGCGATTGCTTCCTGGGCGAGGTGCTCCCTTTGCTTAGTCAGTCACCCATTACAATTATTATTCCATGTAAAAAGAGCTAACAGAAGACAGTTTGGCTTTCAACATTGGGATCTCGTGTTGAAGCCAATTTGTTTACGTTTCCCCAAATTCACTTATTTCCTTTTTGTAATTTGCCGATTTGCTGCCAAGAAAAGAAAAGAAAACGTTTTGCCTTACCTGCTTCTAGCAGCAACAATAAATTTTATTCGGAGAATACTATTTTAACAAGAAAGGTTAAACTCTGTGCTGAAAGGTGCGAATAACAATACTAACCGTATATGCACATTTCACTTTACATTTTAACATTGCAATGTCTCTCCTTTTGTAATGGTTGCTCCTTTTGGTGATCGAATTTACTGAGACATTTCTTTCAGAACTAATATCTCAGGAGCAACTTAGATTATGGTTTGACAACTGTGACACAGGAATGTATTTGATTTCCACATGGAGGAGCTTGGAATTTATCTGCTATTCCTAAAAATTCAGGATTTTTCTGATTTGGAACTTGGAAGTAACCTAAATGTTCACTTCTACACTTGCTTTATGTAGTTGGTCCCAAAAGAAATACTCCCAAGAAGGACCTTACAATTTCTTAAAGAACAAAAGATCTGCACATATCGATTGCTAATGCAATTCACTAAAAGGTAGCACTGTTTTGAATGAACTGCAAACTAGCATATCCTGTTTGAATTATTGTTCATCACTTCCTAGAAGCCAGCACATTTATGTCATCTAACAAATGGTTTATGGCGAGAAACTTGTGGACATTTTTGAGAACATGTGCTGAGGATGCAGTCTGAACCATCTGGATGAGAATGATCACTTGTAGAAGTCTGTATTTTTTTTTAATGGTTTTTATATAATTTGTTCTTCGGAATAATCCTGTCGGTTCTTATAAAAACAATGAACTTTTTAGTTTCCCATTTACCACTTTTTGAAATATTCACAGCCTTCCTAAACTCTTCAATTATTGTTTGCAGCCTGGTCCAAGGGATTCCCTTCTTCAGTGTTTCATAAAACGAAATAGAAGTACACAAACTTATCATCTGTACCTCGGTTTGACTCAAGGTAATTTTTCCTTATAAATCTACTGCAGTGAAATGGCTCTTTCTTCTTCTTTATAGTAATTTGTTTTCTTCCCTTTTTTTTTTTTGAAGGATTGCTTCTTTCGCAGATGCATGCTATAATGAATTTGGTTGTGATTATCTTTGTAAAGTAAATCATGTCTTTTGATTTCTATCGTTTTACATTAGATTGATTGGCTACCAGGTATACAGCCATGGTTAGCTTGTTCTTTACATGCCATGAACAAGCGCGTCTGCCCAATAACTCGTGGAATTTATGTTTTCATGATGCTAATGACTTCAATTGGGTTCCGTAACTTTTTAGTGGTTTGATCCAGTCGTGGGACTGTTTTTGTGTGTGTGTGTGTGTGTGTGTGTGTGTGTGTGTGTGTGTGTGTGTGTGTGTGTGTAGAGTTCCTTTAGCAATTATATTCCCACCTTTCAAAGAAAAAAAGAAAAAAAGATGCTAATGACTTCAATTGGGTTGGTGTAACTTGATACTCGAGGAAAACCAAGCAACCATAGTCATATTGACATCTACGTTTTTTAAATTTGCACTATGGTACTTTCTTTGATGGCCTCAATTAATTCTTTATTGTGCATGTAATTATTTGCTTTGGTAAGTGTGAATGGTTGCAATCAATCTGAAATAGATTGTGGTCTGGCCTCTACCAAAGTAGAGGCTCTTTATTGGGCCTGTGGACTTGTCTCCCAACTAATTTTCTATGTTTATTGCTGATGTAAGGAGTTTCCTTTAACATCATTCCCTTATCAAGGACTCTACCATCTAATTGTTAGCTTTATTTTCTCTCCATTTGGTTAACTGCCATTAAGAAACGATATCTGTGATGGAGGATGCTTTTGTTTTCCTTTACAGAATATCTTTAAGTTGCAGTTCTCATGGTAGTCTCACCTATAAATTGGTATGCTTTTCATTTATCCCATATTCTGATTGTTTTCCTATTATTAAACTTTCAGCACTGACTGATAATGGCAAGTTCCTCCTTGCTGCACGCAAATGTCGGCGTCCCACATGCACAGACTACATCATTTCTGTGGATGCTGAGGACATGTCCAAAGGAAGTGGTACCTACATTGGAAAGCTAAGGTGAGTTCCAGTTGACATAGCACGTGTGATCTTTCATGCGAGGGGTTGATGTTTATGGCTACATGATGACCTAAACAAGGCTGCTTCTGTTCCATCTGAGGTCTTCCTGATTGGCAAAGCAGTGAAATCAATCAGGAAGTCACTCTCCTTGATATGAGGGCCCAAAGGATGAGTCTGCAACTTGTCTGCTCTGTCATCTCTAGCTTAATTTCCCCTTCAGACAATATATCATGATGATGCGTTGTCTGGTCGACAGCCTATTGTAAAACTTGTACAGAATTACCATTTAAAAGCCAACCCCAAAATTGCTGGAAGAAGGCTAAGATGTTGCTTTTGGCAGCGTTTGGTGGTGATGAGTTGTGTTGTTTGAAGAAGATCCTCCCTTGTAAGCGCTCTTCTTACCTGTACAGCTCTCTTCTAACAAATATTGAAGGGATAGCGAAGATGTTGGTATCATCACCATATGCACCCAAATCCACTGCCACTTACCTTCATGCGTCATGGAACTACACCCCAGAACACCATTTAGATCAACTCCAAGTAGGAACTGAAGATGCACCAAGACTTCTACCTCAAAAGGCAGAATTACACAGATATCTTTACATATGTGTTTATGTCGTTCATTCTTGTAATGATCACTAAATTTCCACTATGTATCAGAGAAGGAAGAATGAAAAAGCGGTCTGCATCTCGACTTAGTGGAGGTTGCCTAAACCCTATGCATAGGATCCTTTATTATGTACTGGAATGGCTAGAATCTGTAAATAAATGCAACAATAGAACCCAAATGAACAACAAAAAAACTTGAAAGTTAAGCATACATATTGTTTGGATTTTTAACTTGGGACGCTATAGCTTGTGGTACAGTACCTACGCAAGCTTCATGTCTGGCTTGGCCTATCCAACTTCCCATGGCCCAAAAAAAGAATACTAAAATAGAAAGTATGGATGATTGTAGTATTTTTTTTTTCTTGCATTACTCTTTTCTTGTGTTTTTATTTATTTTTATTTTTTTGGACAGATCAAACTTTCTGGGGACCAAATTCACTGTATATGATGCTCAGCCTCCTCATGCTGGAGCGATGGTTGCAAAAAGTCGTTCAACTCGGCTAGTGGGTTTGAAGCAAGTCTCCCCTAGAGTCCCTGCCGGCAACTACCCAGTTGCACACATTGCCTATGAGTTGAATGTTTTGGGTTCCAGGTAAGAAAGGCATCTCTAGCGTGACATGATGGAGTTTACCACCTATGGATTTTTCCAAACCATAGGTAGGACCTTGGATTAGGTATTTATGGAAAAAAAAGGATCCGTAAAGTCGTTGACTTTGGTCAGAAGAAATTGAGAAAGTTCTTTTGAGAAATGAGAAAAATAAATAAATATGTTAAAATAAAATATTCAGACCATTTTCCTCATTTCATCTTTTTACTGGTTTTCAAATTGGTTGTTGTCATGAATTGCATCACCATTGAAGGAAATAAGAGTTGAAAGCTCCCCATGCATTTACCGAATGTTACGTGATTGGGCTGGTTCATGAACTTTTTAATAGAATCATTTGGTTTGTGAAGCGACCACGCCAATCAATTTTTAGTTTTTTTTTTAATTCCTTTGCTTTCAAACCTAATATTACTTTTAGAATTGATAAGTTCAGACCTTTTTGGTGAATTAGGTTCCGAACTTGATGTTTAGTCGGTTGCTCACACGCATCACTGTTACTTGATTTTACAACCATTGCTTTTGATCTTTCACTTTATGAACTGCTCTGCTATTCTGGTTATACATTTCAGTGAGAGTGGTATCGTATGGTGAGCCTGAGAATGTCTACTGCACGCTTGTGTTTGCAGTTTGTGCAAGTGACAACCCCATGCTTCAATGTTCCATACTGTTGATGTGATTAGACCTGCTTTGGATGGTCCATGCACCAAAAAACTCCCTGGCGGGAAAATCTTAACCTTCGATTTGTCCAAAAAATGGACGGTAAGAAAATGAAATACAGCAATGGTCCACATTCAACCAAGAAAGGGCCTAAACTCAGTGGCTAGGATCTTCATATCTGAGGAACTTTTCATGCAGGGATCATCCACAGTGGGTCCCATCATATTGTCAGGTTGGATCACACATCATGGGCTCCACTTGTACAAGCTGAAAGCCAGATCATACTGTAGTAACTCTCAGGCCAAGCATGATAATCTGCTTTCATACATTCTATTTAGTGTTTGCAAACTTGAGCACGAGTAGCAAATATAATTAAACCAGTACCATTTTTCATGGAACAACCAGAGGTCCAAGGAGAATGCAGTGTGTTATGGATTCCATCCCTGCCTCTGCAATTGAACCAGGAGGTGTGGCCCCTACTCCAACAGAGTTTCCTGTTGGCAGTGTTGATTCCTTCCCATCAATCCCATTCTTCCGGTCCAAGTCATCAGCCCGTTCAGAGAGCTACTCGTCAGGGCCTTTGACCAGCGCGAAAGATGGGGTGTTGGTCTTGAAGAATAAGGCTCCAAGGTGGCATGAGCAGCTACAGTGCTGGTGTTTGAATTTTCGAGGAAGGGTGACAGTTGCTTCCGTCAAGAATTTCCAGCTGGTGGCTTCACCAGAAAATGGGCAGGCAAGCCAGGAACATGAAAAGGTCCTGCTCCAGTTTGGAAAAGTGGGAAAGGACTTGTTCACCATGGATTATCGGTACCCAATCTCTGCTTTTCAGGCATTCGCCATCTGCCTCAGCAGTTTCGACACCAAGATTGCTTGCGAATGACAAACAGGTGCACACCTACTCTGGAAACCTAAACTAGAAAAGCTGAAGTGATTTAGTTCACTGAGAGAAGGTAGTTTGCAGCACTTATGTCTTGATCCAGCCACTCATCAGGTGGGAGCTACTGGAACATGCCTGGCCCTAAATCAATCTCCACTCATCAGGTGGGCCACATATGTTCGTTGAACATAAAACCAGGGTATGTTCAGGGTGGCGCCACCTATGGACTTGATCATTCTCACCTTAATGGCCAGAGCTTCCAAATCTAAACCACACAGAGATTTCACTATAAAAGAAGGTTGAGTCCTCTTTCTAGTAATACTAAATTGCTGGATGTATTGCATGGTAGGTGGTCCAAAACCGGTCGCACTTTTTTTTGTTGAGGCCAGCATTTCACACCAGTGAGATTCCCTTTTGAGTGATACAGATCATTCATCTGGTGGACCACACCATTGGATGGGCTATGGACCAAAATCTCCATCTAATGGTACCAATCATTTGACTGGTGGACCTTTTCCCATTGCATATGAAGGTTTGCCAGTATTCAATTTTTAACTATCCATACGCAGGCTGACCATAGGTGGTTTGAATTGTCCAGGAGGGGTTTTTTCTGCTGCACCACCCATCCATGAACTGGATCACTAAAAGGTGGGCCACGACTGTAAAAATGGTTCAGGCTGACAATAGTTGCAAACTTCGGTATGCAGCTCTGTTTATATCTAGGCCTCTGTTAGAAAGATTCTTCTTACCTGAGGTCCTGTGGTGAAAACTCTTATCAATTATACATTGATGCTAACTGTTGGATTAGCTCAGTATCCCCCAATTTGCACGTCTTGCAAGGCCTTATTCAGCTCAGTAAATTTGATTTTCATTCCAGATATGGGATGGCTACTCTCCTGCATGTGGTATTGCATGAAAGACCTTGGCCATTCATTCATCAGGTGGACCTCACCATGTATGTGCCATGGCCCAGGAATCAAGCCCGTTCAATCATTAGGTGGGCCACGTGTATGGGTAAGAATGACCAACAGCCCATGTGTGGCCAAGCAAGTGACCAGATAGGCCTGATTTCAGCCACAGCCCATACACGGCAGGTTCATGGGCAATGAACAGTCTGGATCTAAACGTGCACCAATGTAGGGAGGATATGATTCAAAATTCGCTTGCCATTAGCGTAACTGGACTCGTTTCATTTCACTGTCTATTTCAGAAGGGACGACCTCTCTATCATGATGCGACCTGTTGCTTTCTAGGTTTAAGTGGCGGATATCTCTCCCAAAAGTAGGGTCGATCTGGCAGTCTAATAAAGATCGTTGGAGAAGATGAGGAGGATGTAGCGGCGGAGGTTGGAAGACTCATGGTTCGAGCCGCAGGCAGGTCAGTTGATTCTGTCTCCTTGTATATTTACTGTCTTGGTGGTGTACATAGACTTCTATAGAAGAGAGATTCCATCACTCTATTGCATGATCATTCCCTGCCTGTGCTGCCTGCCCATAGAACGTTTATCTGTTTTTCTGTGAAAAATGAACAGAACCTTAGAGTTTAATTTATTGGCTGCTCCATTGCGTGTGATGTGGCTGTCTAGCTGGCAAGATTGCTGCCGTCCATTTGCATACCAGTGAGCTTGTTGCTGCTGCTGATGCTGCCCTGTTGTTGTTTGTTTCTACATGTATTGCAAGCTGTTTTTTTTTTTTTTTTTCAAAGCACAATGTGGATGCTGACAACTGCAAATTTTATTTGGAAAAAGAGATGGCTGGCCAATTCATGTGGCGCACGTCTGAGATCTGGGCCATTCAATGTGAGATACAGCGTGAAGAGCTTTGCTTGGGGGCTGTTTGTTTACCACTTGATATGCCCCCGAAATATGAAAATCAGATTTCAGTCACCGAATACGCTATTTTGGGTGTTTGTTTAACACACTTAAAACAAGTCCTTAATGTAAATTAAACATGGAATTAATTCCAGGGTGGTCTATGGATGAAAGGTAAGTGATACGTCTGCGGTAAGTGGCTTTGCGTTAAAACTTCATCCATGCAGTCCATCCAAAATTTCAGATCATTGTAGGACATGATGTGAAAAAATGAGGTAGATCCAAAACTATAAGTGGACCACACCTCAGAAAGCTGTGGAAGCAATGGCACTCACCGTTTAAAACTTCCTAAGGCCCACCATGATGTTTATTTGCCATCCAATTATGTTTACCTACCATCCAATCTGTTAATAAGGTCACATGGACCTGGATTAATAAAAATTAAAAAAAAAAACAAAGATCAGCTTGATCCAAAACTTCTGCAGCCAGAAGAAGATTTCAATTGTAGACGTTCAATTCCCACCGTTTTTTTTGTGTGCGGGCGTGTGTGCACTGTGTTCCACTTGAGCTTTCGATCCGCCTTGTTTTTTTAGATCATGACCTAAAATAATATGAAAAAATGGAGTGTGTTCCACTTGAGCTTTGGATCTGCGTCGTTTTTTAGATCATGACCTAAAATGGACTGTGTTCCACTTGAGCTTTGGATCTGCCTCTTTTTTTTGGATCATGACCTAAAATAATCCAAAAAAATGGACAAACGGTGTGGATCTAATACATACATCATGGTGGGGTGTACATAACTTTGCTGCATCAACACGATACCAGCTTCATTTTTCCAGCTCATGATAGGATATGGGTAATTTAATAAAATTATCAAATTTCAGACATTTTTACCAAACAAAATTTTGGATTCAGTATTAAATTTCAGTGTTCAGGAACAATTTACCAAACAAGCATCCTGGCACTAACCAGTAAATAAATTCAATACGCAATGGATCAAATACTTGAATTAATTTCAGATTATTTTCATTCAGTTTACCAAATACCACCACATGCTGGCTCGCAAACTATAATTTCACAAACCAACACAATATTATTTCATAAAACATACACTTTCTTAAAATAAATCCAATAACCAGTCTTAATTACCATTCAACTATAAATCCAAGGCATCCTTATAAAACTTATATTCATCATTGTCAATCTCAACGCAAGAGTATGATTCACTTTTGATATGGAAGTATATTCTAGAAATCAATCATTTTTCACTTCGACATAATTTGGGGGCTTGTTGAGGCGTACTCCAATTGTTTTGATGAACTATGAAGCATCTTTATTGCGATCATTGGAGTTCCTATTTTTTTGAGATACATCGATATTTTAAGAAAGTTCTATCTCAACTTTCACCTTCTTTCAACCACATCTACTCACGAAGTAGAACGTCATACTTTGAGTGCATGTGGTACTCGATGAATATGTATTCAATGATTTTATTATTAAGTTTACCTTTATGAGAAGTGAGAATCAAAATATATTCCAAAGATCTCTAATGGCGTATGTCGGTTAGAGAGGAATCCCCCCAAACCACATCTTATAGAGTTTTGGGAATAAATTTAGACAACACTATTTTATGAACATGGATGGCTATAATTAGCGTCTCTCCATAATGTGGTAAAGAGATTAACATGTGTCATCATTGATCTAATCATGTCTAATAGTACATCGTTCATTCTCTCTGTAATTGCCACGGAATATAAGCTATTGTGTAATGCCGAACAATGTTAATATTTTCACAGTATGATTTGAATGTTTCATATGTTTATTCACCACCTCTATTAAATATAAGTATTTTAATTTTTAAACTAATTTTCTACTTCGGCTTTATATTTGAGAAAACAATTTAAAAAAAAAACCAGTAGATTTATGTAAAGATACGATGCATATATCTATAACATGAGTAATCATCAATAAAGGCACATATCAATCAAGTTCACTAAAGTTAAATACAATACGTTTGCATTCATATCAACCCATCAATAAATGTGCATGCATCATTTGGTGGTTGAGACCCACTCAAATTATGCACAATCTAAATCATTAAGAAAACTAGCACTAAGTTTTCAGTGTTCTAATGATGAAAATGGTATTAATCTAAATACATTAAGCCAATTATAATATCACAGGTAATATCATAAGAATCAATGAAAATATTGATTATCTAACCTATCAAACCAAACCCCACCATTGATCAACACCGTCGAAGATAGGTTCGATCATCAACGTTGATAATCACCATTAAGGATGGATCCAATCACTTGTTGATCCACGATTAATAGTGATTAAATGGCAATTAATAGGAATATTCACTTACATGGATGCACACACGATCTATCATCAAAGGATATGTAAGATCACACATTTTGAGCATCTATTCTGAAGATATGTGGCCCACCGCCCACTCGTATATTCACATTATAAGCCATGATGATAATATCAAGATCTATAAACGTGATAATTAAATCCAAAATTTTATTATTGTAGAATTTTATTTTAATACATATATCAACCTTTACATCACAGGAGGTCAGGACCGTTATTCACAAAAATAGACCACACCATCAGTTAGATCTGGTTTTTCAATACTCGGCCTAAATCAGCCCACGAATGGCTAATTAATGACCTTTAATGGTCTTTAATAAGAGACTCGGGCTTTCACTTGGGTGTATCATGATTTGCAGACAACTCAAGCCCCAAACTGGCCCATTTCCATTTCATTTTCTCCTTTTTATCTCATCTTCCCTATCAAGAAACCCATCTCCCTCTTCTGTCTCCTTCCTCTCCCTTATTGCCTGCTACTACTGTGGTTGGCGTTGTTTGCTCCTTATTTATTTATTTAAATAAAATAAAATTAATGCATGAAGGGAGGGAGGGCGGTCGTGGTGGCAACCATGGCTGCAAGTGTGGCAGTAGGTTATCGCTGCTTTTGTTGGTGGATGGTCATCGGCAGTCCCTGTCAATTTTATTTAATATTTTTATTTATTTATTTTCTTTCTATTGTTTGAAATCCCATTTCCTTCATGGTGTATCCATGATTACGCCACGCCCGCCGATACCTCAATTGATCATAAAATGTATTTAAAAAATGATCAGCACATATAATTAAACAAGAGTACATTAGAACAATAAAATTTTGAGTTTGAATTCGCAATTTCAAAATCTGTATAAAGATGCTCTAAGACCTCTGAAACACAGCCTAGCCTGGATTCTACAAAATCTTGGGACCTTTAGAAAGAATTTAAAAGATGAATCCAATGGAAAATTATGCGGAACTCATTCACTAATAGTTGCCCACAAGTGAGCCTTTCACATGCTCATATCCAACGGTTAGCATGCGTGACATGTACATGAGCTTTCTTGTACACGTGTGGGGGCAGAGCAAACCTCCAAGGCCAAAATTAGCCTGCTTCAAAATCACCTCTATGAGGATCCCACTCTCAAACCATCTCTCTAGGTGCTTTTAATATTTAATAAAAACAATGACCCTCCTCCCACAAGGCAGGTTTTTTGCGGTATGATATGGTGGGATTACCATTTCTGCTTTCCAAGAAAAACCTGGTTCGCAATAAAATATAGGCTATCTCCACTGAAAGTAAATGAACTGTGGGCGGTTTACCTGTTTTATCAGCACAACGGCTACTAGAATACAGAAGAAAAATAAATAAATAAAAATCCAAGAGATGAAGGTAGTGTCAAAATCGGCTAATAGAATTGGTGTCCCCATCCTACCACACTTTCAATGCCTCACTTCTATACGTGAAATCTGGACCTTTTCTTTACTTCCATGATTTTTAGCTGATAGCTAACACCATATATTTTTTTAAACATTTTTAACACACACCCACACTGACACACATCCACATACATACGTTAACATCACATGGGCATTCAATCCTATGATCTCAATGTTGAAACAGAGTCTATAAATCTGTCTACTGCTGAGCTATCGAGCTTGACCCTAATAGCTATCACTGTATCAATGTAATACCTACATTACTTTATGGCCCAAATGATTTTGAGCCGACATTGAAACAATCCATATCTATTTTCAAGGGTCAAAATCATTTTTGCAGGCTTTCCTCGCGACATTGCATATGTGCCAATATGGCTAGCCATGTGATTTGAATTGTTCACCAGGTGAATCTTGCCATTGGCAAGCCTTGGCCCAAAATGGAACCCAATTGAATCTTTCATTTATTTTAAATTTTGACTTTTATTCCAGGGAAATGTTTTATCCCATACTTTCTACATATAAATGAAGTTTCTACATTGCTTTAAAAAGGTGCAAATGAGTTTTTGCTGGCATCCAAAGGGGTAATGTAATGTTGGGTGAAAGATCTCTTCTCATCCACATAAAGAGCAGTATCATAACCAGAAAGAAAATGGAATGAAGATGCAAACCAAAACACAGAAATGTACATGGTTTCCTTTTGATACATTTATGGATTCACACAAATTCACCATGTTCAAAGATTATTATTATTATTATTATTATTTTTTAAAAGAGAGAAACAACTCTCACTACAATAACGACTCTCTCCCTCTCACACACAATAAAATATACATTAATGCAAATGAGCTAACATTTGCATAAAACACTTGAAATTTTATGAAATTGCCATCTAGGTCGGGAGCTTTGTCCTTCGACCCCCAAGCAAGGAGTGTTACCTTCCCTGATTATAAAAAATGCCATGGATGGCCTGACAGTTTCAATTATATGGTCATGTTGGATCATATAACCAAGCGATTTAGCCTTCCCCCTAACTACGTGTCTCTCTTATCTTTACAAAGTTAAAGATAAGAATGCCAGTTCATGTGATCAACGGTCATTTATAGCCCATTATTCTCTTTAATGGTCACAACTATGATAAAATTTAATCACGTGATATTTTTATAATCAAATATAAAAATGAACAAAAAAAAATATATTATTATTATTATTATTATTATTTTACGTTTGCACTTATACCCAACACACCCAATGAATACTCGGAACCTATGACATGAGTAATGACCCAAATGGAGTGGTGAAATTCCACTAGCGTGAGTGTGTGGGGTGTGTGTGCGTGTGTAAATAAATAAATAAAGACCCAAATGGAAGTTTTTGTCCTATATGAAAAGGGTAGGCGGTATATGTAAAAAAAAAAAAAAAAAAAAAAAAAACAGACTCATTTGCTTATCACAAGATTTTAAAAATCTCAGTGGCAATTGTCACAAGTCCCTACACGTGGAAAATGAATAGTGTGGAAATTCAGCCCACTGAGATCTCTAGATGGGCCCTTTTGAAAGGTAATTCGGACCTTTTTTCTACTTCCACCTGAGATTTAGATGGATCAGCTGCATTTTTTGGGTTTCAACCCTAAAATGATCCGGCGAAACGGATGGACGGCGTGGATACAAAACACATACATTACGGGGGGCCCCACAGTCAGGGATCCATCAAAAAGCGTGTGAGCTTGTGGGAACTCATCAACCTTACACATCTACATGCAACGTGTCCAAATCTTATGCCATGATGGACCACATCTGGAAAATCGCAGTGATTCATCCATCACAACAATCTCATCTCCAGTATTGAATTTGAAGACTAGCAATTTTATTTTATTTTTCACCATGGACCCAAAATGGACAGTGAGAAGACGGCCGGCTGGCCAGATTCATCAGGCGAAATGAGATGGTCAAGATTCAATGTGATTATCTGGCCATGCTCGATCAAGGGTGGGCCACATGTTTTGGGCATCTTGGTTAGACTTATTGGTATAGACTGACAAATACAAACGGTCTACCCTTTCACATGGGATTAATGGATGTGATCTACACCGTTGAAAGGTGGACCCCACAATGGATGGTGTTGGTAGCTCAAAAATAAAACGTAGAGGCACACGTAACATGCGTACACGTACAAAAATACAAAGTAGCCAATGCATATGTGAGAAACAATCCACTACAGCATTTCAAGATCAAGTCACATATCATGGATGAGGCCATGAGATCCAGACCATCCATTAAACATCTAAAATACAATGAAGCAAAATACGTATGAGACATAGATCATCCACTACATTTCATGTTATTACATAAAACCCATTTCTTAGAAATACCATCTCAGAAGCCAGGGCCAGGTGGGCCACCAGGTCCAGGCGGCCCACCGAACAACGGTCCGCAGCACTCTTGTAACAGGCAACAACAGCACAGGAAGTAGAAGCTGCAAGCAAGTCACCAAAAAGTCAGAAAACACATCAAAGAATAAATCAATCCCATGGCTGGACGTTGAGCTACTGTGGCATTTTTGTAGCCGTTGATTTCAGGCTGTGGGCCACACCACAAAATTAATCAGATGTGGGCTGTGATCACACAACAACATCTGTCCAATCAGGATTGTGAAACAGATTTGGTTGTTCCACATCGATTCATCATCAACCGTATGTTTCCCTTTAGAGCAATTCTCAGCCTTTTAACTGATGAGGCAGTCCAAGTGGCCCACCAACATGAAATCGGTTGTTTTGATTTCTTAAAAAGCACCTCACTGACCATTCATTTAAACAAACTGAACAAAAGAGATGACACAATTATTAGGTAGATGCCCCACCAAGATGAAATCATGCGGCCCAAACAATCGCAAAGGCCACAGCAGCAGGGCCCACAACCTGGGGGTGGACCTCCAGGCCCCGGGCCCCAACCAGGACCAGGAGGTCCGGGTGGCCGCATCTCTCAACACACCCAAAACACAAAGGTGAGGGCAGAAGAAAAAAGAGAAACAATTCAAAGCTCAGGGGCTTAAATGAGAACAGTGATAAGCAATGAATCTGACGAAGCAATCGAAGCTCAGGAATCTATCTATTTATATGAAAAGCTAAGATAGTAAGCATTCAAACCTCATGCCTGCCTAACATTTTCACATCAACTACCTTTCAACACGTCTCTATAATAATAATAAAAGAGAACATAGTTTTGAGTAAACCAAACACTCACCATGAAGATAATATGCTGCACAAACCACCTCCAAAACCTCCAAAACCTCCAAAACCAGGTCCCCACCCGGGCCCGCCGGGTCCCCATCCTGGAGGTCCACCACCCCAACCCGGCCCACCACCCCAACCTGGCCCCGGTCCTCCCGGCCCACCACCCCAACCTGGTCCCGGTCCTCCTGGCCCACCACCCCAACCAGGTCCGGGTCCTCCCGGCCCACCACCCCCACCTGGTCCCATACCTTAAAACACCCCTACAGTGTGAACAAAAAGAACAAGGTGAAAAGGCTTGCTAGGAAGCTTATGTAAACGTATTCTACAATGCTTGAAGATTTCCTGTTTATATAACTGAGATGTTTCCTTGAGTCCTAAGGTTTCTTCTTCTTTTGCCCAACTAACAGTCTTCCTATTGCATCTACTTTTCTCCTTGAACTACCCTTCAAATTTCTCTATTCATGGATAATTGTTGCACCCTAGTAATCTAAACAGACCCAAGTGGTTGTACCAGTTTGGACTGGAATGAGCTGGGTTTCATATGAAAGATGGAACCCAAGAGCTCTAATTGAGAACTAATGACTCTCAACCACAGGTCTAACAGCCGATTTTGTTCTAATTCTCTCTGGGTTTTATGTCTTAAGAAGCCTAGTTCCAAAATTCGGTGGGTCGACTCAACTTTGAACTCAATTCGGCGAGATTTCGAGCTGAATCTCTTGCAAACTTGCTGATGAGCTTGACTTGGTCGAGACTCAAAACAAGATTCAGTTGATTCAGTCCGGAAACTCGGTCGACTCAATACGACTTGGGGAGACTCCACTGAGTCACTCACCCAGTCAATAGATTTTCTTTTTGAAAAACAAAGGGGTAGATCTGAACCCGCGACCTCCCCAGTGACCCTACCTGCCAGCTAACAGTACATAAAACAACGGAACTACATTATTTTGGTTATTTTACCATTTCCAAACATTTTAAACTTCTGTTAAAATACAAAATATTGAATTGGGTCAGGAAAAGACTCAGTCAAGTCTTCCAGTCACCTGACCCAACTAGACATTGAGTCAAGTTGAGCTTTGGAGTTCTGGAAATATGAAATGGGGAGGAGGTTTCCAAGCCTAGCAGGCCTGACAGATTGGACTGAACAGCTCACATTAACAGGTTGAGGTCAGGTCTGGAAACTTATCTGTTGCATTCTACTTGGATGGACCCTGCCAAAATTCTCATCAACAGGACAATCTTACCTTTTCAATTGGCAGCACAGAAATTGACAGTTAAGAAAAATAAACAGAGCTAACGCCCAATTCAACTAAAGAAAGTCCATGGAGTGGTGATGGCAGCACTGGCTGAAATCTTCCAATCAGCCTGATCTTGGAGAATGGTCCATACATGGTAGGAACACAACAGGGGAATGGTCTGGATTACAGAAGCATGGGCCCACTTGTCCTCTGTGTTGTGTGTCCCACTATTCCCTTAGCAAGTCTTGGCTTTAGCTTGTCTTGTGTGGTGGGTCCCAGTCCCTTGATGGACAAATGCAATCCATCACCAACATCAGCATCAAGAGAAACAAGGACTACAATTTAAATCTAGACCCATTTAAATCATGGGGCCCACAGTATATGGAGCATTGCCAGGAAATCATACTGATTGGCGGCCATCAAATGAATGGTTAGAATAGAACGGCCAAAAGTTCAAATATAGTAACCAAACTACGGCCACCAGGATTGATGACCACAGACCGCCAATCCAACTGCTAATCCTAAAATTTGGACAATAGCAACAAATTCATAATATTCAGGTGATCATTAGAAGGCCAGGTTGAAGAGGAATTACAGACTGCTCGACCCAGAGGATATATCCATGGTATGCTTGGGCTTTCGGTTTGCACAAGTGGGTCCCAAGATTGAGTGTGATCCGTACCATTAGTCTGTTGGAAGCCACTGTAGATAGACCATGCTCCAAAATCTCCTCAAAGGGACAATCCTAACCTTTCAAATTGAGACCTGCAAGATAAGTACAACAAATGGTCCACATTAAACACAAAAAGGTCAAGGTTGGCGGATAAGGTCTTCCAAAATGGGAGAATTTTGGGGTATGGATATGGACCTAATGGATATGCAGCGAGCAACTCTTAACAGTTATGGCACATCACTAATGCATACAGGCAGGGATATGGGCGACAATATGTATATGGGCAGCAATATAGATGCCCAAGAGCTCCATCAATGCCCATCCCAAATCCATATCAGTCATAGACTGACGATTACACAGCACTCATGGATGGATGTATTGGTTTAGTTTGGAGAGGATGGGTACCAGCGTTATGTTAGGGAGTATCTTAACCGGTACCATTTTACTATGACCTGGCCATAGTACTGTTGATTTGTTGAGTAACAATATTATTCACAACCCTGTCGAGATGGAGACGATGATTACAAGCCACCATATAACTTTATGTGGGTCTAGGCCACAACCAATCACATCATTCATAAGTATATTTCTCAATTTCTACTTCTTTTGTTTTTGAATGATTGGTTGTGTTTTTATACATGTCTTCTTACATTTATAAATGTTATGACTTCAATTCGAATATAGTCGCATTTGTTCAGTCAGACAATGCATATTAGGACCCTATACAAAGGAAACCTATTACGTGCACTTTTTTTTAGATATGATTTGAAAGTGCACCCATTATGTCATGTATTAAGGTATTTTTTAGCAATACCTAAGGTTACATTGAAAATTTTAACCAATTTCCCAATGTTTCCCCGTGTTTCTCAAAAAGTGCAATAAATTACCCGATACAAACTATATATCTTGGGCGATAGCCGATACATAACTATATCCCATAAGTGTGATACATAACACAATACCGATACTGCAAACATTGATCCCAACTAATTGGGGTCAGCTACGCGGGTTCTATTCCACCATTCTACTCTATTACAAACTAGATCCACAATTAAACCATAGGACCATAGGTCCTCAAATCATTTCTTACTACCTCCACCTATAGTGCTCATCCTTTTGGGCTTCCCCCTTGCCCTTTTAGAGCCTTCAGCTTGTACCCACTCACTCATCACCAGTGCAGTTCTTGGTCTCTCATCAGCAAGTATGTTGAGACACAATTGCTGATGTATTTTTTTACAGCAACAAACATATATTTTGGGTGGACATGAGCAAGAAATACTTCAAAAAGAATGTCCATGCTTGGGCTTCCTTTCTTTGTTGTGCATTTGAGAAACCTTTCTTCACCTGTAAGGAAAGACCATATGATTATGAAGCAATTATGAACTATTATAGATGCATATGAAACAAGCATCACCATGCATATTACGTCATTACTAACTGATCATATATGAAACATGCAAAAACCATTTGTTTCTCTTCCAAAAATACCTTACCTACTAACCACTAACATGAGCTCATGTGAACAAAAAATATATCATGTGCTATTATTAAAACAACAGTAGAGAGTAAATTGTCACAAGTTACAGAAACAGAAGAAGAAGAAGAAGAACCTTTTGGCATCATCAAATGATGTCTGTTAAAACCTGCAGACAATCAGTAGCTGCAACACCTGAATAGACAAGTTCAAGCCCTGTGTTCACATGAAAAACTGAATAAAAATTACCACAATCATCATTGAATATATCAATAAGTATTCATTTAGTACTGCATGCTCCACAGACAAGTAAACGACATCATAGTCATCACCATCATCGCCGTCGTCATAATCATCATATCTTTGTCCAAATTAAGTAAAACACTTAGAGAGGGGAAAAAAAGGATATGTAGACAGGAAAAAAGCATAGTAGAGGAGAGTATCTCTCCATCAAAAGAGGCGGTTTCCAGGCCCCTAAGCTCCGGTGAAGTATCTTCGCATTGCCTATCACCACTGAAAATGACTAATGTGTCTTTTTGAGGATCAAACTGATGGAGAAGGTTGGAAATATGTAGAGCACTACAGTTCAGAATTTCTTGATTCGGGGCAGTTTGTTTAGTTTCAGCAATTTCTTCTTTCAAATGGTGCCTGTATCTCTAGTTTTTCTTTACCTCGTCAAGCTCACTTTATTGTTTGAAAAATCAGGCAAAAAAAATTTTCTGATCAATATATTTAAAACCATATTACAATACATAAAATCACAACTTAAGCCTCAGATTAGCATTATGGCACATTCATCCTCGCCACAACAACCCAGGTAGGAAGCTACCTTGGTGCGCATTCATTGTCGCGGCTCATGCCAAATGATGTCATCAACAGCAAGCAAATCAAATAGAAGAACTTCATTAGGTACCTTTTTCAAATCTTCTTGAATATTGTTTCCTCATAATCAAGAACATTCAAAAAGAAAAGAAAAGAGAAAAAATAAATGAAAATTGAAAAAATAAAATAAAAACCCTCCCAACTCAAGCCTCAGATTAGCATTATGGCACATTCATCCTTGCCACAACAACCCAGGTAAGAAGCTACCTTGGTGCGCATTCATTGTTATAGCTCATGCCAAACGCTGTCATCAACGGCAAGATATTAGAGGAAATACATGGAATAATGTGCTTTTTTTTTTTTTCAAATCATCTTGAATAGATTTTCCTCATAATCGAGAACATTAAAAAAGAAGAAGAAGAAGAAGAAGGGAAACAAAGAGTTTCTTGAATCCACAGATCGTAGGGAAGTATTAGATCAAAAGTGTTTTTATCCATCCACAGAGAAGATGAAAAAAAAAACCTCAACAAGTGTTCAACAATTGCTCCTAAAAGTCGGTGCCTAAAACTACTACATTTGCACGTATCAAACTCTTAAAGATCATCCCATTAAAATTTCAGTGAACTGCCACTAAACTACCTCAGTATTTTTACAATATCAACTACCTCAGATTATTAGAAATACAATTTTCACAAACTCTAATTACACAAAGAAAACACGAATTTCAAATTAAAACTTATTAAGGAGAGGATTAAGCTAAGAAGGATACATATAATATTCCCAAACTCTAATTTAGGTTGTGTTTGGATGCACCATTTGATTCAATGATTTAGATCAATTGAAAGACAGACTTTTAAATTACCTCCATTAATTTATTGAGGAGCTTAGCTCCAAATTGCAATTTCGTTACTTCCAAGTTGAACTTGAAAGGAACAAACCTGCAATTTGAGGACTAATTCCTCAATGAGATAGGAAACATCAATGCATTTGGTCATTTCCTCTTTAATAAACTGAATTTTCAAAATTCAATTTGCTTTTACATCCAATACAGCCCGAAAGTAGAAAATTTGATTCTATTCCATAACCAATAACCATGCATGCCTGGCTGCACAAAAATAAGCATGGAAGCTTTTTTATCCTGTTAGTGTTAAACCCATGTTTGTTATACGGTCTCACAACTTAAGCCTCATATTAGCATTCATCCATCCTCACCCGTGTCAACCGAGGTGGCAAATCTACATACATTTTTTGTCAAGGCTCATGTCAAACATCGTCATCAATGACAAGCAATATGAAAGAGATGCATTTAGGGCATGTTTCGATTGGTGGATCTTCTTTTCTACAATGGAAAAGAAATCATTTTCCTCGTATGTAACTGTGAAAACAAAAGTAGTAGTAGTGGAAACTAATTTTCATTTCCATGGTTATGCTGAAAAAATGGTGATTTTTCTATTTCTCGAAAAAAAAAAAAACTAAAATTGGAAATTTCCTAGGTCCTCGGCCGAACCCCCATCGTGGGCCCCACATCACATGGACTAAAGTATTAAAAAATTGGTATGTAATGACCATTACATAATGGTTATTGCTAAGAACCGTTATGCATTATGGGACAATAGCAGTTGTAACTGCCGTTATAGAGAAAATAGCTCGTAATGGTTGTTACAACTATCGTTATTAAATACCTTGATTAGGATTTAAAATTGGTGAATTTGGGGGAAATTGAGAAAATGGGGTTTTGGGCAAAGATGAATTGCAAGTTTGATTATTTAATAATAACTTATATTTGTAAATAATTAAATATTAATATTTATTATATAAAGTGTAAAATTATGTGATGCAAGGCAACTAACCACTTGCTCTAAAAGCTCGAACTGATAGAGCGTGGCGAATCAATCCCTTTATTTCATAGCCTAGGGCCCCACTTCCCATGGGTTGGACCCAATAACGTAAATAATCCCAGCTGGGCCATGATCAAGCCAAAATGACTGGCTCTTAATACAGCCGAGCCTCGCCTGATTAGTAATTGAGCTTTAATTGTAGGATGAGGCCCTTGAGAGAACAGACCTAATAGGCCCTTGTCCGAGTTTCCCTCGAATGTAAGCCAGCACCCCCACCTAATGAAACACCCCAATCTTGATTAGTAAATGGGCTAAAATTGTAGGCCAAGGCCCATGATGGTCAAAACCACACGAACCCTAGTCGCCCTGGAGTCAATCATGCAGGATTAGGGTTATTTCATTTGGAGTGGGCCATCGAGCACGCAATAAGACACTAGCTAGACACACCTCAGGTGCAGCTACCACTGTAGCACCTAAAACCGGACTAATTCCTTTCTCATCGAAAAATTAGTCCGGTTTTAGGTGCTATAGTGGTAGCTGCACTTGAGGTGTGTCTTGCGCCTTTTAATTACGTTGGTCTAAAAAGTGACTAGAAATGGAAATATGGAAATTTTCAATTTTAGTTTTTGGTCATTTCCTCTTTAATAAACTGAATTTTCAAAATTCAATTCAATTTTACATCCAAATACCGTCGGAAGTAGAAAATTTGATTATATTCTGTAACCAATAACCATGCCTGGCTGCACGAAAATAATTTCCATTTCTAGTCACTTTTAAACCAACATAATTAAAAGGCGCTAGACACACCTCAGGTGCAGCTACCACTGTAGCACCTAAAATTGGACTAATTCCTCAATGAGATGGGAAACATCAATGCATTTGGTCATTTCCTCTTTAATAAACTGAATTTTCAAAATTCAATTCGGTTTTACATCCAAATACCATAAAACCTCTAGGCGTGGATAGGCATAAGCCCAAAGATTCCAGGTATAATAATGCAGGGGCATTTTCACACCGAGCTCAAGTGAGGTGGCCTATGAGATGTAGGGGCACACTCGGAGTGGGCGGCTCGTGTGAGGCGGGTGACTTGTGTGAGGCGAGACCCATGTGATGTGGGGCCCATGAGAAGAGTTCGGTCGAGGACACCCATGGGAAGTGGGGCATGGGCTATGAGATAAAGGGATTGATTCGCCAATCTCTATCAGTTCGAGCTTTTAGAGCAAGTGGTTTAGTTGCCCTACATCAAAGTGGTATCAGAACTAAGTTGGTCTCCTGTTCAAGACTCCTCACCAGGGGTGATTAATTAGAGGCATTTTCACACGGGGCTCCAGTGGGGTGGCATGTGAGATGCGGGGGCACACTCGAGGTGAGTGACTCGTGGGAGGCGAGACCCATGTGATGTGGGGCCCACGATGGGGGTTCGGCCGAGGACCGAACCCATGGGAAGTGGGGCCCTAGGCTATGAAATAAAGGGATTGATTCGCCACGCTCTATCAGTTCGAGCTTTTAGAGCAAGTGGTTAGTTGCCTTGCATCACATAATTTTACACTTTATATAATAAATATTAATATTTAATTATTTATAAATATAAGTTATTATTAAATAATCAAACTTGCAATTCATCTTTGCCCAAAACCCCATTTTCTCAATTTCCCCCAAATTCACCAATTTTAAATCCTAATCAAGGTATTCAATAACAATAGTTGTAACAGCCATTACAAGCTATTTTCTCTATAATGGCAGTTACGACTACTATTGTCCCATAATGCATAACGGTTCTTAGCAATAACCATTATGTAATGGTCATTACATACCAATTTTTTAATACTTTAGTCCTTATTTTCCAATTTCTCCAAATCCTAACCCTAAATTTTCCATTTTCCAAATTCACCAATTCAAAACCACCTTATATCTCTTATATGGATCACAACCTCAAATTACTTTCAAGAAATCCAATGTAATGACCATAACACACTATTAGAAGAAAGAAATCAAGAAGAAAAAGGAATGAGGAAAGTTGATGAAATAGCGTCTATATTCCCTTTTTTATAGCGCGCATACACAAAAAAAAAAAAAAGACATATGAGGCTACTCATAATGGAAAAATGGCGCACTTACTGCAATCATGCACACGCGCGTGCACAAAAAAAAACAGACAAATGAGGCTACCCATAATGGAAAAATGGCGCATTTATTGCAATCATGCACACGCGCGCACGCACACACGCACGCACAAAAAAAAAAAGAAAAGGACAAATGAGGCTACCCAAATGGAAAAATGGCGCATTTACTGCAATCATGCCTCGCCCAGGGTTAAACACCTAGGTGCACCTAAGCACACGCCCAAGGTAAACACCTCGCCCAGGGTCCAGGTGAGGCACAACAAGCCCAAAACACCTATGCGTGTGCTTGGGTCGCCTTTGACTACATGTTTTTTATCACTGACCAACCCAAATTTCCATGATAACATGAATGGTAAAACAAATAGGTTATCTAGGATTCTTTTACACAAACTTTTATCTCCACAGATTTCCTCTGATGAGATGTTTAGGGTTCCACCATCCAAACAAGCCCTTAATGGATTTATCATTTTGATACATACAAAGCAAACATGTAGGGCATTTGATGTCCTCTAGAAGCAAGGACACACCTAAAAAGTAGTACCTGGTAATCATAATAGTTATAAAAAATAAAAATAAAATAAAATAAAAAATCAGTCACTAACCTTCAACAAATCCTTTCAAGAGAATAGAAAGCCCTATCTTAATAAGGATGAAGGGCTGATCACTTGGATCACAAATCTCCAAAAGCTTCGAGGGTTTTCCCAAACCAGCCCACATGAATAGTCTAGCAAAAACTCTTCGTTTCATCATCATCATCATCTAAGCCTTGTCCAAACTAATTGGGGTCAACTACTCAAATTCTAATCCGCCATTCCACTCTACCACGGACCATATCCTCAGTTAAACCATAGGTCTACCACGGACCATATCCTCAGTTAAACCATAGGTCTACCACGGACCATATCCTCAGTTAAACCATAGGTCTTCAAGTCTTTTCTTACTACCTCCACACACGTCCTTTTGTGCCTTCCCCTCGCCCTTTTAGAGCCTTCATCTTGAACCAACTCAGTCCAAACAGGTGCAATTCTTGGCCTATCATCAGCTGTAATGTTAAGATGCATAATGGAAGTAATTCTGACAGCAACTTGGGACATGAGCAAAAAATACTTTAAGAAGAATGTGCATAGCTCGAGCTTCCTTTCTTTGTTGTGCATTTGAGAAACCATTCTTCACCTGTAAGAAAGGCCATATGATTATGAAGCATATCACACCATTATAGATGCATATTAAACAAGTATCACCAATTCACCATGTATATTGCATCGTTACAAACTCATCATTTATGAAAGATACTAAAATCCCTTTTTTCTCTTCTAAAAATACCTTAGATACTAACTACTTACATGAGCTTATGTGAACTTTGAAAACTATCTCATACACTATTTAAACAGCAGTCGAAAGTAAATTACCAACAAGTCATAGAGAGGAACAACCTTTGGGCATCATAAATGATGTACATTAGAACTTGCAGAAAATCAGCATTTGCAACACTTGAACAGAGAAGTTCAAGCCCCAAGTTCACATAAAGACTGAAGGAGTGAATAGAATCAATAAGCATCCATTTACTACTACACGCTACCACAAACAACTAAAACACATCACCGTCATTGTCATCATCACCATCATCATACCTTTGTCCAAATTAAGTAAAACACTTGCAGAAAATCAGCACTTGCAACACTTGAACAGACAAGTTCAAGCCCCGAGTTCATATGAAAGACTGACGTGGTGAAGAGAATCAATGAGCATCCATTTACTATTACATGCTACCACAAACAACTAAAACACATCACCATCATCGTCGTCATCACCATCATCATACCTTTTGTCCAAATTAAGCTAAAAACTTACAGAGAAAGCAAATAGATACCTAGGCAGACAACAACTTAAGACGATGAGAGTATCTCTGCATCAGAAGAGGCAGATTCTGGGACCCTATGCTCCGGCAAAGTATCTTCAGATTTTCCTACCACCACCAAAAATGAAATGTCCATCTTTTTGGAGGATCAAATTGATGGAGAAGGATGGAAGGATGTGCTGAGCTCCAGTTCAGAATCTCTTCATTCTAGGTGTTCAGATTATTTGGTTTTGGAAATCTCCTCCATCAAATGGTTCTTGCATTTCTAATTTCTTTAGCTTTTTGTCATCTAAGTTGGCTTACCATAAAAATAAATAAATAAATAAAAATCTAAGTTGGGCCCACGGTGTCGCTACAAGTTTCGCTGGTCGGAGATAACGATATAATATCGTTATCGCCGATAATATCATAACCGAAATGCAAAAAAGGGGGAAACATGGAGAAAATGGTGGAATTTTTCTTCAGGACATGCCTAAATACACATATTTACATATTCAGGAATGAAAAAATTGTAAAAAAAAATGCATTAAATAATAAGTTTCCATTTAATGAGGGTCAAAAGGCATGCGTTGTCGTAAGAAATCACTCAAATAGTAATCAAAATGAGTTTATATAGTACAAATGCAAGCTTACAACAATTAAGACATGCAAAAGTAAATGAATTTTATAAGACCCACCGTTGTAACATTTATAAGGCCCACCATTATGTATTTTTAGATCCAACCTCATCATAAGTTAACATAGAGATAGATGACGTGAAAACAAAAATATAAGCTTGATCGGAAACTTCTGTGGCACCTAAGAAGTTTTGAACGGTGGATCATTGTCCCCACTTCTGGGCCATGATGAACCGTATTTAAAGCTCAAGTGAACCCAGGAAGGTTTCAATGGTATGGATGGCATCTAAACATCACTGTTGAACCTAGGAAGGTTTCAACAGTAGGAATTTTCCAAACCACCTTTTCCTTTAGTATGGCTCACTTGAGCTTTGGATACCGTTCATTTTTTAAAACAAGTACTAAAACGAAATCACAAAACGGATGGACGGAGAGGATTTCTCACAGTTGTTACAGTGGGCCCCACCCGAGCTTGAAGCGCACTGATAAAGGCTTCTGCAGTAACTCCGCGTCCGTGGTCCACGCGCTGCGGAAAGGAAATCGGATCGTGTATTGAGTTTCTCAGTACGCTCTTATGTTACTGAGTAAACTCAGTTGGGCCCACCGCCAATGCGTGTGGTTTATCCATGCCGTCCATTCGTTTTTCTAGATCATTTTATGGGTTCAACCCAAAATTGATGCATATACAAAGCTCAAGTGCGCCATACCACTGGAAAAAAGTGGAACTATTGATTTCAACCGTTGAAAATTTTCTAAGGCCCCCAGTGATGTTTATTTGTCATCCCAACTGTTCATAAGATCAGAAGGACATGGATGAAGGGAAAACACAAATATCAGCTTGATCTAAAACCTCTGTTGTCCCCAAGAATTTGTCAATGGTAGATGTTCAATTTACACAGTTTCTGGTGGTGTTGTACATTTGAGGTTTGGATATACTCCATTTTTGGGATAAAGCCCTAAAATTATGTGTTAAAAGAGATGGACGGAGTGGATATAATGCATGAATGACACAGGGGCCCACAGAGTTTACTCAGTACGCTTACCGGACTGAGTTACTCAGTACGCAATCCGCTTCCGACAGAAAGGGATTTGGCTACTCCCCTGCCGTGCTCTGTGGGCCCCACCACGAGGTATGTGTTTCATCCATGTCGTTCATCTATTTTTAAAGCTTTTTGGGGACGATAAAAGTTTTGGATCAAGCTTATCTTTGTTTTTTCCCTTCATTTGAGTCTTTATAAGCTACTTAACAAGTTGGATGTCAAATAAACAGTACAGTGGGCCTTAGGAGGATTTAAATGGTGGAAATCTAATCACTACTGTTTTCCTGTGGTGTGGTCCACTGAATTTTAGATCTAACTCATTTTTTGGATAAACGTCTAAAATAACATTTCAAAACTAATGGATAGCATGGATACAACAAATGCATCATGGTGGGGCCCACGGAGCACGGGCCTACACCCGCCGTGGTGGTCTTCTGATCACCGTCAGAGTGAATGTGAGCTGCACCGTCAAAGCTCACTTGTGGGGTCCACCATGATTTATGTATTTTATCCACTTCGTCCATCCATTTTAACAGATAATTTTAGGTCTTGAGCCTAAAAAAGAAGTATCCAAACCTCAAGTAGACCACACCATAGGAAACAGTATGACTTGGACATTTACCGTTGAAAATATCTTGGGGGCCATAGAAGTTTTGGATCAAACTTCTATTTGTTTCTTCCCTTCATCCATGTCTGTGATCTTATGAACAGGTTGGATGAGAAATAAACATCACTGTGGGCCCTAGAAAAGTTTTAACGGTGGAAGTCATTATTCAAACTGTTTCCAATGGTGTGGCCCACTTAGATCGTTTTGTACGCTTAAATTTTGGTCTCAACCACTAAAATAATATGTAAAAACGGATGGACCGCATGGATAGACCAGATACATTCTCTGTGGGCCCAACAAAGTGTACGCGTACGATAAGAGCGTACTGAGTAACCACGTACGCAATGCCATTCACGGCGCCCGATCCCCAAATTGCGATCAAAACCCCCAAAATCCTTCTCCCGTTTCAAAATTTTATCTCCTTTCACATCGATTTCTCTGGATTTTCACGAAAATCCCTCTCCCTTATCCCAAATATATAAAAAAACCTCTAATTTCGACCAAGATCTCGGCACGCTGGTGAAATCGAGATGTTGCAGTGGATTTTTGGACGGAAAAAAAAAGGAAATTTTGGGGTCAAATCTTACTGGAAATGCCGATCACACTCAACAAGAAATGGGCCTCCAAATCCGGCGAAAAACGGGTATTTCTTATGTTTTTTGTGATTTTCGCCGACAACTACCCCTTTTATCAATAAAAGGGGTTGTTAGCTACGCTTCCCACCGGGTTGGTGGGAACAAATAAATATCGGCGCTTTTTGAAATACCGACAATATCATGAGATTTCTACGATATTTGGAAGCGAAACGAATCTTGGGGTTTTGTCATTTGCACTAGTGACATCGATATTATCGGCATATTTCGATAATATCGCCGATAATTTGAACACTGGTTGGGCCCACTTTATGTTGCACAATCAATTAGAAAAAGCTTCTGATGAGTATAGTTAAAACTATATTATAATCCATAGTTCTTCCACAGCATAGCCAGCGCGCATCTTAGAGCCAGCAGAATCAACAGTATCGAAGTGAACGGACGGGACCCATATTGAAGACAAACGCAGATTGGAGAGGAGGCAGTTTGTTTCTTCAACGACCTTCTGAAGGCAGAGGATTGGAAAAGGCTTGGTCTCGATTCCCTTCAGTTTCTCAAATTATCATTTTCTGATGCCAACAGCCTGGAAATTCCTCTCTCTGGAAGAAGTTGGCAGTGGACGAGCTGGGTGGTGATAGGGCCCCAGGCCCTGATGGATTCCCAATCCTCTTTTTTCAAAAAAAATTGGGATGTGATTCAAAGCGACGTCATGGATTTTTTCAGAGAATTTTTTGATAGAGGGCGCCTGTCTAGAGGCATTGGAGCTTCCTTCATCGCGTTAATCCCCAAGCTTTCGGGAGCAGAAACCTTCAAGGACTTTTCATCCGATCAGTTTGATTAGCAGCCCTTATAAGATTCTGGCCAAAGTCTTGGTTAATCGTTTAAAACAGGTGATTGGGAATGTGATATCAAAGAATCAAAGTGCTTTCATCCCAGGCAGACAAATCATCGACTGTGCTCTTATTGCAAATGAATGTCTTCACTCTAAAGTCAGATCTGGATCAAAGGGGATTTTACTCAAGCTCGATATCGAGAAGGCTTATGATCACGTTAACTGGGGCTTCCTTCAGTATATGCTTGACCGCATGGGTTTCGGTGACAAATGGAGAGGTTGGATCAAGGAATGCGTGGGGTCAGCTCATTTTTTGGTCCTCCTGAATGGTTCTCCCAAAGGCATTTTCAAAAGCTCCAGAGGGCTTTGCCAAGGGGACCCTCTATCGCCCTTTCTCTTTCTCACTATCGCAGAGGCCCTTTCCAAAATGATAGTTAAAGGGCAGTCAACAGGTATTCTTAGCGGCTTCAAAATCGAAGGCATGATCAGTCCGATTTCCCACATCCAATTTGCGGACAACATAATCCTATTCGGTGAAGCTAATCAGGAAGCGGTGGGCAACATGCGAACAACGATTAAATGTTTTGAGGCAGTGTCAGGACTTAAAATCAACATGGCAAAGTCTAAGATTTTCGGGGTCAACATGGAACAGAGGTCAATTCTTATGCTAATTTCCTTTACTGTGGCAGCGCTAATATCCCTTCTTCCTTTGTGGGTCTACCGTTGTGTGCGGGTAAGCCGCCTAAAGCCCTTTGGGATAAGGTCATCAACAGGTTTGATCATCATCTAGCAAGATGGAAATGTAGATATCTTTCGTTTGGAGGTCACGTCACCCTCATCAAGTTAATTTTATCCAATCTTCTGGTATATTTTATGTTATTATTCAGATGCCCTGCTCCGTTTTTGGCGATTTTGGAAAAATCTAGACATGATTTCCTTTGGCACGACTTAGAACAAAAAGAAATTTCACTTGGTCGATTAGAAGGAGGTTTGCAAACACACAAATCTTGGAGGTGTGGGTATCAAATCTCTCAAGACAGTGAATAGGGCTTTGCTAGGCAAATGGGTCTAGAGACTTGGAACCGAAAAGGGCTCCCCATGGAACAACTTAATTAAAAGCATGGTTGCTCTGCAGGCGGATGGACCAAAGATTCCTCTTTATACAAGTCATCCACTTTGTGGAGGGGAATTCTATCTATGAAAAAATTCATATCCACAAACATCAGTTTTGTTGTGGGTAATGGTGAGAACGTGCGTTTCTGGGAGGACAGATGAGTGGGAGATCTTCCGCTCAAAATGGAATTTCCACACATATACCGCATTGTGCCCAACCAAGCCATTTCGATAGCTGATTGTATCTCCTCTTCTTATGGGAATCTGGTGTGGAATGTAAAATGCAGAAGACACCTTCAGGACTGGGAGATTGCTGAATACGTGGCCCTCCTCCAGCGCATATCAAACTGCAACCCGGATCTCTTATCTGAAGATAAACTTTGCTGGAGGGCAGGCAAATCGGGTATTTTCTCTGTCAAATCCTTCTACAAACTTTTGGATTCCCCCCTTCCTCCTGCAGCTAAATCTTTGACCAATCATATCTGGCGGTACCCGGCCCCTCCAAAGATAATTTTTTTCGGTTGGCAAGTTGGTAAGAACCAAGTGCTCACTATCAACAATCTAAGGCAGAAAGGCATGATCCTCCCCAATATTTGTCTATGTTGCATGGCCAACGAAGAGACAACCAACCATTTGTTCGTTCACTCTGCCCCTTTATCAATCAGATTTGGCCTCATATCTTTTCGTCTTTCGGCATCTCTTGGTGCTCTCCTAATTCCACTGGGTTGTTTCTAAAGGCCTGGCATGGTACGAGGATGGGTCATCAACGAACCGCAATCTGGAGATTGGCCATCCTGGTAATTTGGTGGACTGTGTGGGAAGAGAGGAATGGAAGATGCTTCAGAAATGAATCTAATTCGGCGGAGTCCTGTGTGCACAGATCTAAGCAGTTAATCGTAGAATGGGCCGTTAATGTCGATAAACTAAACGGTTGTAATCTTTTCTTGCTAGGAGCGTAATTGATCCACTGTCTCATCCGCTTCCTTTTTGCTTTGTTTCTCTTTTTCATTTTAATATAAATTTCGTATTTCTTCAAAAAATATTATAATCCATAAAACTCACAACTTAAAAACTATATTATAATCCATAAAACTCACAACTTAAAAACTATATTATAATCCATAAAACTCACAACTTAAGCCTCAGATTAGCATTATGGCACATTCATCCTCAACACAACAACCTAGGTAGGAAGCTACCATCGTGCGCATTCATTGTTGTGGCTCATGCCTCATACTGTCATCAATGGCAAGAATTTAAAAGATACGCATAGAAAATGTACTTGTTCAAATCTTCCTAAATAAATTTTCCTAGTATTCAAGAATGTTCCAAGACAGTGTGGCCCTTACCATGGGGCCCACCTTGATGCATGCATCCTATATCCATGCCGTCCATCCGTTTTGCCATATCATTTTAGGGCATGAGCCCAAGAATGAAGCAGATACAAAGCTCAGGTGGACCAAAACATAAGAAACAGTAGTATTGACCATTAAAAACTTATCATGGGCCACAAAAGTTCTGGATCAAGCTGATATTGGTTTTTCCCTTCATCCAAGTTTATGTGACCTTATCAACAAGTTGGATGGCAAATAAGCATACCGAAACATTACAGTGGGCCCTGGGAAGTTTTTAATGGCGGGGCATTCAATCACCATTGTTTCCTATGGTATGGTCCACCTAAGATTTTGATCTACATGGCAAAACGGATGGATGACGTGGATAAAGAATACATGCATCAAGGTGGATCCCACAGTAAGGATTGCACTATCTTGGGTGAGGCCAGGGACGCACTCCCAAGAAGAAGAGTAAAGAAAGAGTTCCATAAATCCACATATCATAGGAAAAGTATTAGGGGTCATTTGGTTTAAGTGGTAAATGATTTACAACCTGTCCTATTTGGCTCTAAGCTATAAATGATTTACAAGTAAACGACTATCTGTGTTTGGATAGCCTGTAAATTGTTTATATCTTGTAATTGGGTAATCGCACCTGACATAGCTTAGGCCCTGTTTAGATGCCTGTAAGTCACTTACAGGTAGTGTTCGAGTTGTCGGTATTGCTACAAGTTTCGCTGGTCGGAGATAACGATATAATATCGTTATCACCGATAATATCGCCGATAACCGGAAATGCAGGGAAAATTGGGGAAATATGGGGGAAATGGTGGAATTTTCAGTGAAACTTCAGGACATGCCTAAATACACATATTTACAAATTCAGAAATGAAAATTTTGCAAAAAGAATGCTTTAAATTAAAAGCTTCCATTTAATGGGAGCCAAAAAAGTATGCGTTATCGTAAGAAATCACTCAAATAGTAACCAAAATTAGTTTATATAATACAAATGCAAGCTTACAACAATTAAAACATGCAAAAAGTAAATGAATTGAAAAAAATACACATTTCTGGCCATGTTTCATCTCCACATAGAGTGACGAGGTGGCTCGTAATCATTGTCCGGATCCCATGGCAGTTGAGAGTAGTACTGTTGCCCAACATATTGGCAATACTGTTCCCAGGTCATCCTCTGCTCATACCAATTGAGGAACTCTCTTATGTACCTCTGATAGTCATCCTCCCCAAACTGTACGAGTACGCCCAGACATGGGAATTGCATGACATACATCGACGGCATTTCCTGAGCAGGGTACTCAGGGAACAGATCAAGTCTAACCCCGACTCCTTGATAGTATTGATGCCAGTCATACGGGTACCCCGAATATCCTCCTGTCAAAGGGTCATGACTCGAAGAACTATCTTTCGGCTGCCTGTACCCATGGGTAGAAGAGCGTGACTGAATGTCAGAGCTATCATGGCCATACCCGTGATATCCCCCATGAGCATAAGGTGGGACAGCGGTGGAGCTCCCCTAATCTGAACTTATGTCCATAGATGACAAGCTGCGTGTGAGAGCATCAATCGTAGCACGTCCGACTTTCTTCTTCGAACGACGCTCGAAGATATATCTGGGCTCTGATGCTCTCGCCCTGGATGGTGGACAAGATCCATGATCCTCGTCCTGAGTGGCATGGTCAAAGCTCTACTCCTCAGTGAACTGGCCAACGGATCGTTAGCTCTGAGCCGTCGTGTACCCCCACCACTGCCACCCCCACCCCCACTAGTACCCGGTGCCTCCGTCCCCTCCCTCATCACCGTCGTCATCGTCATCGTTGTCGTCCCCAGGACCAGTGTCAAGTGGGGGTTGAGTCTCATCATCATCATCCCTCACTATGACTTGATGATGAGGGGGCCGTGAAGATGCTTCCTCACCCTCATTGGAACGTGTTGAACACCTCACCAAAGGATCAAAGGAGTCTGTATCCGCCTTTTGTTCCTCTACTACCTGATCGACATCGATACCCAGAGCCATGTTCCTCATCATCATCACCTATCTGTGCCATGTTACCTATAGACAACAGGTCTTGATTTTCCTCCATGTCTCGGTCTACCCGCAACTGCCCCTCTTAACTTATATTGTAATGGCAGTAAACGAGCTTTTACAACTTCTCATATGCTAGTCTGTTCCTCTTGCTGGTGTGTATGAGTGACCATGTGCTCCAATTCCTCTCACACGGTGAGGAGGATACAGTCTGTGCGAGAACACGGACTGCCAATAACTGCAATTCAGGCGTGTCGACTTCATACATCGCCCACCACTCACCTATATATCCATAAGGAGCTTGTTTTAGTTTGCAGTTTAAATGAAAAATGCAATTACTTAATTATGTTAACATACTCACACAGCATCATCGTTTCAGTCGATGCTTTTGCTAGGGCGGATGAGAACGTTACCCTCGCATCCCTAAACCGTAACTATAAACACAGATTCATAGGTCATTATTTTTAATCACCCATATTTCTAGAGGCTATAAGGAAGAAATTTTATTACATTACCTGGTTACCGAAATCTGCTTGCGCTGTTGATTCTGGGAACAATCGTTCGAATGCCTCGTGGACAGCCAATGTCAAATCTTGATTCTCATGGAGCTGACGTTTATAATGAAATTTGAGATTCAGGTAGTATGCTGAAACCCAAATATTAGTACTCAGTTGTATTAACGTGCAAATAGAAGTGATGCTTAAAGTACTCAGTTGTATCAACAAACTTACCAGCTTGGTGGAGTGGATGCTTAAGAGTCTGTCCATCGACGATATTGATCACCCACTGATACGAAGTGGGGATTGCAGTCATTATCCCCTGTCTCATAATTCTCATAAGCTCATACATTGATCCCATCGAAGGCCACATCTCATTATCTACGGCTCGTAGGCTCGTAGGACCTTGAACATCGGATGTAGGAAGGAAACGACGTTGTGAACTCTATCCCAGAAGGTATCGGAAAGCACTATATTCAAACAGGTCTTTGCACCCTCAGTCTTCTTCTGATTCCACTCCATGTATCTCTCTGATCTGAACAAACTTTTGAGACCCACGCGGTGCCTGTATAAGCTATCGAGTGCAATGAAGTTCGTGGCGAATCGTGGCGCGCCTGGTCTAACAATATCCTCTCCACAACACTCACACATTGCAGCCAACAACCATGAGTTTGTATATAAAGTTTGTCACTTTCCTCGCATCCTGGATGGTTTTCCTAACAGAATCCCTCTGGCCTATCTCCTCGAGCATTAAATCAATGCAATGTGCCACACAAGGGGTCCAATAGAGATTGAACTTTTTCATCAATTTCTTCCCCGCCTTAACGAACGCACTGCCATTGTCGGTCACAACTTGGACAACATTCTGGGACCCAACTTCTCTAATCACTCCTTTCAGGAGAGCATATATGTATTCATGATCTTTTATTTTGGCCGATGCATCAATGGATTTGAGAAAAACCGATTGCCCTATACAGTACACCATGAAATTGATAATGAACAATTTCGTGGGTCCTGTCCACCCATCACACATAATTGTTACCCCATACAGCTTCCAGTTCGGCTTGAGTCCACGTACCCAAGCCTGCATTTCCTCATGCTCCCGATCGAGGTAGACGCCAAGAATCTCCTGTGGCGTGGGAGGCTTCACGCCGGGCTCGGCACGCTGCACCTCAATCATATTTTTGAAGTGAGGACTGGCTGCTGCATTTGCTGGTACATGACTCGAGATGAACCACCTAGATATAGCGCCACCCACTTTCTCCCTGAGCCCCTTGCTCTACATTTTTTAATCTTTTTTTATTAACGCCTGTGATGGGTGCATCTGGGACACGAGCGCTTTGCGTGCGTTGTAAGCCATACCCGCTGCCTCCCTTAAATCATCTGTTGCTCCCACCAGCCTCATGTCGGGACGTCCCAAACGAAGGCCTACTCTCATTAATCTGTCTTCTTTGCTTCCTCTCCTACTCTGAAGCCCGAGACTCACGAATCACTTGTCTAAAATCACTCCTTTCTCGAGCCGTAACACAGTCATCGGGGTATACGATCCCCTCATCGTCGTCATCATCGTGCTCGTCGATAGCACCTAGGCCCTGTCCAGTGCCTCGTAGCTCCTCCCTCATATCCCTCTCCAATCCTTTTGCTGCAGCTTGCGTGACTTCGCTTCATTCAACACTCTTCTCATCTCCTCACTCACTGGCCTTGTTACACTTGGACAATCTTTCACATTCTTATATCCCCCTACCAAATGTTCCTTTAGCCTAGACACTCCCCCACTCCGTATCACTTGGCCACAATAGTTGCATATGGCTCCATATTTATTCCCATCCACCGGCCGTCCATGTTTCCACCCAATGTCCCTGACTCCTCTTTTTCCCGATCCAGACGACATTTTGCTCTCTAGTAGTATACAAATTTGCAATAATGGACAACAAAAAAAAGGTGCATCGGCTCGTATTCAGTGTAATAAGCCCAAATCATTTCAAGGGCTAAGATGTTAGATCAAATCAAATTTTCATATAAATTACAGTTAAGGAAAGAGTCTGCAAATTGCATACTGAGTAAACTTTATGGGGCCTACTATGATTTATACATACAATTTGATGGGTCCATGTAAATGATGGACGTTATCTCCCTACTTATTCCCTATGGTGTAGCCCATTTAATTAACTGATCATCTTGATTTTAGGGAATTTGGAGTAAAAATCACAGTTTCATAGGATGGACGGGTTGGATTTTACTTTATGAATGCATGTGCATGAAAGCCACATGGAGCAACGGGTAAAGGATTAGGTGCGGCCCCAGCCTCATCCACAACAGTGCAATCCCAGCCCCCACCATGATGTATATGTTTCATCCATTTTTACATACCATTATAGGGCTTTATACCAAAAATGATAGGAATATAAATCTCAGGTGGACCACACCACAGGAAAATAATAGTGATTAGATATCCACCATTCATCATGGTGGGGCCCACAGAGCACCGACCACTAGCCATTGGCTGGTGGCAGGTGTGTAGACAACCCATTAAAATTTTATTTTATTTTATTTTTGACATGGATTAGATGCTGACAAGGTTAGTAGCCAAGTGGCTACTGAAGTGACGTCACCAAGCTACGTGGACCCATCATGATGCGTGTGTTGTATCCATACCATCCAACCATTTGCAATTATCGTTTTACTTTTATGCGTGAGAAAATGAATGAGATAGATCTAAAGTTAAAGTGGATCCACCACAGAAAACCGTAGGAGCAATCACACCCACCGGTGAAATATTTATAGGGTCTACTATGATGTATTTTTGAGATCCAACCCATTCATAAGTTAACATCAAGATAAATGAAGTGAAAATAAAAATATTAGCTTGATCAGAAACTTCAATGGCCCCTAAAAAGTTTTGAACGCTGGACGTCACTGTACCCACTGTTTTCTATGGTGGGGTCCACTTGAACTTTAGATCTATCTCATTTTTTTTTCTCATGACATAAAAATATATCTCCAAATTAATGGATGGTATGGATACAATACATGCATCATGGTTGGGTCCACATGGCTCGGTGACGTCACATCAGTAGCCATTTGGGTTGGCCTGGCCACCCCACTGGGATCGATGCCACGTGTTGAAACGAGGTATCTCCACTTCGTTAGCGAGTTGAGCTATGGTTCTGGGTGTCTTTGGCTACGGCTTTTGTCCATAGCCAATCCAGAAATCGGATTAGCTCCTAAGTTACTCAGTACACTCTAAGTTGGGCCCACTGTGAATTTATGTGGTTTATCCACACCTTCCATCCGTTTTTTCATATCACTCCAGGCGTTGAGCCCAAAATTGAAGCTTATACAAGTCTCAAGTGGACCATCCGTTTATGTGGTTTATCCACACCTTCCATCCATTTTTTCATATCATTCTAGGCGTTGAGCCTAAAATTGAAGCTTATACAAGTCTCAAGTGGACCATACCACACGAAACAATGGAAATAATGATTTCCACCCTTGAAGCCTCTCCACCCCATGCAGCGCAGGATGAGTTTTCCTTCCTGTTTGTGAAACATCCTCCCCGTTCATCAGTTTTGTGAGTTCATTTTATGACATGATGCCAAAAACGAACCGTATCTAAAGCTCAATTGAGCTTAAAAAGTGATAATTAAACGTCCACAGTTGAAATATTTGTGGGGCCACAAAAGTTTTGATTCATGCCAATATTTTTTTTTTTCAGTTCTTCTCAACAGTAATGACCTTATTAATGGTACGGATGGCATCTAAACATCACTGTTGAACCAAGAAGGTTTCAACGGTTGGAATTTCCCAAACCACATTTTCCCTTTAGTACGGCTCACTTGAGCAGTAAACGTGAATGAGGAAGGTTTCAACTGTGGGGTGATTTATGTATTTTGTCCAATCCATCCATCCATTTTAGCAGATAATTTTAGGTCATGATCCTAAATACGAAGTATATCCAAACCTCAATTGGACCACACCGTAGTCAACAGTATGAATTGAAATCTACCGTTGAAAATTTCTTGGGGGCCACAAAAGTTTTGAATCAAGCCTATATTTGTATTTTGTCCACTCCGTCCATCTTATGAACAGGTTGGATGAGAAATAAACATCACTGTGGGCCCTAGAAAGGTTTTAACGGTGGAAATCATTATTCCAACTGTTTCCAATGGTATGGTCCACTCGATCTTTGGGTATGCTTAAATTTTGGTCTCAACACCTAAAATAAAATGGAAAAACGATGGACCGCATGGATCGACCAGATACATTCTCGGTAGGCCCAGAAGAATGTACTCGGTACGTTAACAGCGTACGGAACCATGTACGCAATCCCATTTATGCCCGCCCGATCCCCATTTACGCCCGCCCAATCCCCAAATTCTGAGCTTAAAAAGTGATAATTAAACGTCCACGGTTGAAATATTTGTGGGGCCACAAAAGTTTTGATTCATGCCAATATTTTTGTTTTCAGTTCTTCTCAACAGTAATGACGTTATTAATGGTACGGATGGCATCTAAACATCACTGTTGAACCAGGAAGGTTTCAACGGTTGGAATTTCCCAAACCACATTTTCCCTTTAGTACGACTCACTTGAGCAGTTAACGTGAACGAGGAAGGTTTCAACTGTGGGGTCCACCGTGATTTATGTATTTTATCCAGTCTGTCCATCCATTTTAGCAGATAATTTTAGGTCATGATCCTAAAAACGAAGTATATCCAAACCTCAATTGGACCACACCGTAGTCAACCGTATGAATTGAAATCTACCATTAAAAATTTCTTGGGGGCCACAGAAGTTTTGAATCAAGCTGATATTTGTGTTTTCCATTCATCCATGTCTGTGTGATTTTATGAACAGGTTGGATGAGAAATAAACATCACTGTGGGCCCTAGAAAGGTTTTAACGGTGGAAATCATTATTCCAACTGTTTCCAATGGTATGGTCCACTCGAACTTTGGGTATGCTTAAATTTTGGTCTCAACGCCTAAAATAAGATGGAAAAACGGATGGACCGCATGGATCAACCAGATACATTCTCGGTGGGCCCAGAAGAATGTGCTCGGTACGTAAACAGCGTATGGAACCACGTACGCGATCCCATTTATGCCCGCCCGATTCCCAAATTCTGAAAATCCCTCTCAAATTTCAAATTTTCATCAAAATCCCACCAATTTCTCCAAATTTTCAATCGAAAATCCCTCTCCCTCATCCCAGATTCCCAAATGAGATTAAAAAAAAAACCGTCAAGATCTCGCCCCGCAAGCAGATTCGAGAAGTTGCAAGATTTTTCGACGTAAAAAAGAAAATTTTTGGGGTTGAATCTTACCGGATGTTGCCGATCTGCACTCAAGGCTTTGAATTCGCTTCTTCCTCCAGATCCGGGCGAAAAAACAGGTAATTTTTCGATTTTTTTTTACATTTTTTCGCCGACAACTTCCCCTTTTATCGACAAAGGGGGTTGTTGGCTACAGTTCCCACCCGTGGTTGGTGGGAACAATGAAATATCAATGATATTTTGGAAAATACCGATAATCCGGCGAGATTATTGGCGATTTTTGGGAGCGAATCGAAAAAACGGGGTTTCGGTGTCGCATAGCCGGCGACACCGATATTATCGGCGATATTTCGATAATATCGTCAATATTTTATACACTACTTACAGGTGAGTCACTTCCAGGTAACCTGTTTGGATATAAGTTGTAAGTCGCTTACAGGTAAGTTTTTCTGTTTGGGTGTAACCTGTAAGTTACTTACGGGCGAAAAAACAGGTAATTTTTCAATTTTTTACATTTTTTCACCGACAACTTCCCCTTTTATCGACTAAGGGGGTTGTTGGCTACAGTTCCCACCAGTGGTTGGTGGGAACAGTGAAATATCAATGATATTTTGGAAAATACCAATAATCCGGCGAGATTATTGGCGATTTTTGGGAGCGAATCGAAAAAACGGGGTTTATGACGGTGTCGCATAGCCGCGAAGATATTATCGGCGATATTTCGATAATATCGCGATATTTTATACACTACTTACGTGTGAAAGTCACTTCCAAACTGTTTGGATATAAGTTGTAAGTAAACTGAAGTTTTTCTGTTTGGGTGTAACTGTAAGTTACTTACGGGCGAAAAAACAGGTAATTTTTCAATTTTTACATTTTTTCACCGACAACTTCCCCTTTTATCGACTAAGGGGGTTGTTGGCTACAGTTCCCACCAGTGGTTGGTGGGAACAGTGAAATATCAACGATATTTTGGAAAATACCAATAATCCGGCGAGATTATCGACGATTTTTTGGAGCGAATCGAAAAAACGGGGTTTGTTGTCGCATATAACTTGTATATTATCGGCGATATTTCGATAACATCACCGATATTTTATACACTGCTTATAGGTGAAAGTCACTTCCAGGTAACCTGTTTGGATATAAGTTGTAAGTCGCTTACAGGTAAGTTTTTCTGTTTGGGTGTAACCTGTAAGTTACTTACAGGTGAAAAGCTGTATATTCGCACCGAGCAAAGCTTGAATTAGGGAATTGTTCCAAAATGTTATGATCATATAAGAATGAATAGGATCAAATATGTCATTTTATTAAGCCCATCAAGATGAATATTTGAGCTAATTATTAGGCCAAACTAATCATCAAGTGGGACCATGAATTCAAAATATATATAATATGAAGCAATAATATTAATAGCAAATATAATAATCGAAGTACATTAACAATGTCTTCTTTAATAATAAAAAGTGCATTTAAAATTTATCACTTGAGAATCATCCTCTCTAACCATTCATTTATTTGGATAAGACTTACATTATCAAGGAACGTAAAAGCAAAATGCGGTCTTTCCGCAAGGAAGGTGTACATCATGTCAGAATCAATGGTCATGATTCTCTAACTCTTCCCACAATCTCCATGCCATTTTAGTTTTGAATAAAACGTATTCATCCATTGTTTCCTTAATGCTTTCAAACTTTTCAATAACAATTGATGCGAGAGAGGCATTCTTCTTCTTCTTCTTTGGTGCCCTTTGAGCGGAGATTCTCACATTCCTTTAACCACTCATTTATTTGGATAAGACTTACATTATCAAGGAACGTAAAAGCAAAATGCGGTCTTTCCGCAAGGAAGGTGTACATCATGTCAGAATCAATGGTCATGATTCTCTAACTCTTCCCACAATCTCCATGCCATTTTAGTTTTGAATAAAACGTATTCATCCATTGTTTCCTTAATGCTTTCGAACTTTTCAATAACAGTTGATGCAAGAGAGGCATTCTTCTTCTTCTTCTTTGGTGCCCTTTGAGCGGAGGTTCTCACATTCCTTTGACCATTGCCTTTGTCATATTGATATGGAAGTTGTGTTCCGTCGGAATATGTATCATCGGATGGTGCAAATGGTGTATATGATCCAGAGGGGTATGGGGACAATGCGATGTCATCCATGTAATGAGATGAATGGAGGACTTCTTCCTCAAGATCAACTGTAATTCGTGTTGCATTCCCTGTAGCAGAATCGTCACCGCATATTATATCATATTGAGCTAGCAATGGGAATGGCTTGTTTCTGATATGAACAGCTTCAGGTGTTGCGTATAAAACAAAAGGAATTTACTCAGTTCTCACTGTATATGAATGACATTAAGTTTTGAATGAACTTTACCTTAATAAATTCATCCCAAACCTTTAGTTCAGTAGTAACATATTTCTTTTCTTCATCCCAACCGAAGCCACTTTTGCTAAGCGCAAGCTTCGTCATGTTATATTTCTTTTTAAGCGTTCGTAGTCGATTCCTGCACTTATCGACATTCACTTGCACACAAAATATCTCCACTACTATTTTTGCTACTTTATTCATGCTAGCTTTTTTAAAAGCATTGTCAATTTTTTTTCCTAATGATACTTCGTCAACTAAGGTGTTTGTCGTACATTCATCCATGTATTAAGTCCAATCAACTTGTGCATCTGCTTGCCTTCGCATTTTGCGACATACCTTAAAACATTGTACATTTAAACATTATAAATTTGTAAAACCATATAAGATATACTAGAAGTATGTGCGAATAGATGTATACATACTCTCTAAATTGCAATAATAAAATAGTGCATTCATATGTTAAGCAATAATCTTTTTATTTATCAGCGTCTACATTCTCAAGTCGTAGTTGATGCAATTGATGTTCTGTTCTGACTTATATGATTCCCACATAATTGAGGCAAGTTCAAGTCAAAATTCCCTCCATCTTTGTTTTTCCCTCCTAGCAGCCGCAGATTCATTTCGCAAGTCGCATTCATTCTCCTCTTCACTACTCTCGATTTCCCTCTCATTGCCATGATCTTCACGCACCTCACTTTCATCTTCGTCATTCCTCATTACAAAATGCTATAGAACGCACTTTTGGAGTATTGAAGGCACGACTTCCGATATTGAAGATTGCTTCAGGTTATCCTTTAAATACACAAGTCAATATAGTCGTTGCATGTTGTATCCTAGATAATCATATTATCAACGAGAAACGCGATCAAGAACCTGATTTTGAGAATTAAACAACTCTTCCTTTGTCCTGGGTTGACAACCTTGCCTAAATTCTTTTAAATGATACCGAACGCCACAGAATGGTGCTAAAAAACCAGGCGCATTCGCAAAACCAACATCTACTAAGTAATATTTGCCTTAAAAAAAACACAACTTGAAAGTCATTTAAATTTAATATACTTATTAATAAATCAATACATATCTATAAGTCTACTTAGATTAGTACCAATCGAGACAATCAATTTGTGTCGTCGGTTAAGAGCGTCCGCTAGTATTCATGAATCTGATGTCGATCCCTCCCTTTGTTGTCATGTGCGATCGCATATGCACATATATGTGCAAGGATCGCATATGCGGCAGTGGCATATGCGACCCCGCACATATGCGATCGCATATTCCATATGCGATGGCATATGCGATGTATGCGATCGCATACTGCATATGCGATCGCATATCATTCATGGTCAATCGACTTTTTTTTACCCTTTTTTTTTTTTAATCTGGATTTTTTCTCTATAAAAATGCATTCTAAGCATTCCTCTCTCTATTCTCTATCTCTTATTCTTATAATCTTACATACATTCTAATTTCTAAGAGTCTTACAACTTACAAGTTACATACATCCACTCCTCTCCATCCAATTCCATTTCCAAGTTTCCATATTTCTTTTCTTTTCTTTCAACAATCAACATTCAAGAATCAAGGAAGGGTTACAAACTTACAACTTACAACTTACAAGAATCAAGAATCAAGAATCCACCAATCCATATTCATTGTTCAACTGTTCAAGAATCAAGATTCAAGACAAGAATCAAGAGACTCCTCACTCTAGTCTCCAATCTCCATCCACATTCCACAAGTTCTTCACTTCTTCTAAGTTCTAACTTCTAACTTCTTACTTCTATTCTAATTTCTAAGTTTCTAAATTCTAATTCTAATTAGTAATTAGTAATTTCTAATTTCTAAGTTTCTAACAACTTCTTTGATTTCTATCATTTTTTTTAAAAATTATTTTGTTTGTTAAATGTTAATTGATTCATTTTACTTTGTTAGTTGTTAGCAAATAGCAACTTAAAAGTTTGACTTTGAACTTCGAAGTTTGAAGTTATAAGTTAGTAAGTTACAACTTACAAGTACAAGACAAGTCACAACTCACAACAAGAATTCAAGAATCAAGAACAAATACAATACTCAAGTGAAGAGGCAAAGGTGAAGAGATTCAAGAGAAGACAAGTAGACAACTTAGACAAGAATTTGGAATTTTGGAAGTTGAAAGTAGTTATTTTAATTTTATTTGTGTAAATCTCTCTCTCTCTCTCTCTCTCTCTCTCTCTCTCTCTCTCTCCTTCTCTTTCTACAAGTGTAAGTAAGTGTGTAAACAACTCTCTTCTTCTCCCTTTCTTCAAGTGTAAGTGTGTAACTCAAACTCTCTCCTCTCTCTCCTCTTCTTCTCCCTTTCTTCAAGTGTAACTCAAACTCTCTCTCTCTCTCCCTCTTCTTCTCCCTTTCTAGTTTCTACAAGTGTAAGTGTGTAATGTAAGTGTGTGTGTGTGTGTGTAAGTGTAACTCTCTCTCCCTCTTCTTCTCCCTTTCTAGTTTCTACAAGTGTAAGTGTGTAAGTGTGTGTGTATAAGTGTAACTCTCTCTCTCTCTCTCTCTCTCTCTCTCTCTCTCTCTCTCTCTCCTTCTCCCTTTGTAGTTTCTACAAGTGTAAGTGTGTGTGTAAGTATAAGTGTAAGTGTGTGTAACTCTCTCTCTCTCTCTCTCTCTCTCTCTCTCTCTCTCTCCCCCCTAAGGCCCTAACCCTAAGTCCCAACTCCCAACTCCAAGTTCTAGTTTTCTTTTTATTTGTAGTTTACTTTATAGTTTCTAGTTAATACTTAATAGCTAGCTACTAGCTAGTTACTTTTTAGTGCTAATATAATACACACACCACCATCCACCACCATCATAAATTCACAATGTCTTCTTCCCAATCTTCCTCTTTGAGGCCCAAGTCGAATGACCCGGGTTGAAAGTATGGGCACTACCATAGTGCTACCGAAAAGACTCACATAGTATGTGATTTATGTGGATTTGTGAGTTCCGGTGGCATTGCAAGGCACAAGCAACACCTTGCACATTTACCCGGGTCAAATGCAAAAGCATGTGACAAGATTACTCCAAAAATCCGAAGGGAGATCGTGGAGTATATGGAAAAACAATCAAGAAAGAAATACGATAGTGCCCTACGTCAAGAGGAATATATGGAACAAGATGCATATGAAGATATAAATATAGTAGATGTCGATGAAGCTCAAGCTAGTCCCACTCCCCTTCTTCGACAAGCCGGTCTAGACCACAAGTACAACCATCGAAAAGAGCCCGAGGGCATGGACCCTTAGATAGATAGTGTAGACCACACCCCGAGGATGTGGTCGACCAAAGGGGTAGAAGGAAAGGGCCGGCTCAAACAACTTTAGAGAACCGGGTATAAACAAAAGATAGGAAAACCACAATTCAATATATTGCTAAGTGGTTTTACCAAACCTACGTTGCTTTCAACGCCGTTAAATCGAAAAGCTTCAAAGTAATGATTGAGGCTATAGGTCAATTTGGACTGGCTTAAACCTCCTTCATATCATGAAATGAGGGAGACATGCCTTAGAAAGTTGAATATACACAATCCTTCATAGTGAATATAGGGAATCATGGAAAATATATGGTTGTACACTAATGGCCGATGGATAGACCGATAGATCCGGTCGATCTCTCATTAACTTCTTAGTAAATTGTCCAAATTTGGGACGATGTTCTTGAAGTCATGGATGCGTCAGTCATTCACACACAGAGAATATTTGTTTAACTTACTAGATAGTGTAGTTGAAGAAATAGGTGAGGACTACGTTGTACAAGTAATTACGATAACGTGCCTCGTATGTAATGGCATGGTCTTCTTATGGAGAAGAGACGACGTTTATTTTGGACCCCAATGTGCGGCCCATTGTATTGATCTCATGTTAGAAGATATAGGTAGATTATTTCTAAATGTGATTGCAAAGGCTAGAAGAATCACGGTTTTTATGTACAAACATGCTCTTCTTCTCAGTCGAATGAGAAAACACATTGGGGTAACTTGCTACGTCAGAGTCACCCGTTTCGCTCTGACCTTTTTAACACTACAAAGGCTACATGCAAAGAAATCGAACTTAGAAGCTTTGTAGTGTCGGCCCATTTTTTTACAAGTGGGCCTTGGTCAAGGAAGGCGATGGGAAACGGAGTTCAACAAAGAATTCTTTCTCAAAGTTTTTGGACTCAAGTGGTAAAGGCGTTAAAATCATCCGAGCCCTTAGTCACTGTGTTGCGATTGGTGGATCGGGGATGAGAAGCCCGCAATGGGCTACATATATGATGCGATGGAGAGAGCGAAAAATAAGATCATGGACCATTTTAACTATAGAGACCGTGATTACGGAGCCAATTTTAGAAATTATAGATAGAAGATGGGGCGAAAATGTCATCCCCATTGTATTCGGTACACTTACATCCTTAACTCCACTGTTTATTAAACCGTCACGATCAGTAAAGCACTAATTGCATATGGTTGGATTTATTGATGTCTTGGAAAGAATGATTCCGGATAGAGGAGAACAGACAAGATCTCAAGTTTTTGGACTTCTACACAAAAAGTGAAGGGATATTCTCAAGGGATATCGTAATAAGACATCGGACAATGAAATTACCCAGTAAAAGCATCTTGTACTTATATGAATGAATGTTAGTGTATGTGGTATGTCAATGTTATCTAAGAGACTAAGACTAGTCTAACCTATACTTAAACTGTTTTTCTCAGCGACTGGTAGGGCGCCTATGGAGTGGACCCGAACAGGAAGGATCCAACTCTAAAGAAGCTGGCTATGAAGATTCTTGGACTCACGTGTTCTGCCAGTGATTGCGAGCGTAATTGGAGCACGTTCGAGGCGGTAAGTTTAGAGTCTTTAGACTGTTTAGTGTTCTGTTTACTAATTGTATTTTTGTAAGCTAAATTCATTATCTAAATAGCTAATGCCAAATGCGTTTTCTTTCTTCTGATTCATTCCAAGAAAAGGAATCGCCTTGAGCAAAAAAGCTCAACGACTTGGTTTTCGTTCAATACAACTAAAAATGCGAGAACGATTCCAAAGTAGGAAAGAAAAGCCCTGGTTTCTTTGACCCTATCTGCTTAGATGAGTTGGATACATATAACGAGTGGCTCGTAGAGACGGAGGACCCTAAAGATTTCTTTGGAGAGGACCTCGACATGGGCACAAGTTGAAGATGCCGCATATGGATCGATGGTCGGTGAAGGTAGCATTACATCACTCGAAGGCGAAGGATCGGGGAGCCGGGGCGTAGTAGTAGCCGTCAACCCGTTGATGAGATTGAGGAGATTGAAGAAGGAGAAGGTGATAATGATGATCAAGCTGAAGAAGATCATCCACCATTGGATGTTGATGAAGTATTAGTACGTACAGATGATGAAGAAACGGAAGAAGAAGAAGTGTATGTGGAAGAAGGAGATGACTGATCATGATGATGATGATGGTGGTGGTGGCAACACTGGTGATGATGTGCCACAATGGATGATAGATCAATGCATATGATTAATGAATAATGATTATTGATTAGATAAATAAAATAATAAATACATACATAACTTCTTAATTTTGTTTAATGCTTGTCTCATAAGTCATGACTCATAAGTCTAAGTGTTGAACTGTTGATGACTTGATGTTGATGCTGTTGATTGTTGATACTTGATATTGATACTTGATACTTGATAACTTGATAAATCAACAAAATGTTAGTTAAATTTAAATGTAAAATGTTTAATTGTTATTTGTTATTTGTTAAGATTTAAGAAGTTATCAAGTTAACTATATTATAATTTGTAAATTTATCAAATTATCATTGTTCATAAGTCATAACTCATAAGTCATAACTTCATATGAATGTAATTGGTTGGTTTTATTTTTTCTTTTTTACTTAAATTAAATAAATGCATTTCATGTCCCAATGACATATAATAATTAATTTATTATGATTTTTCTGATTTTTTCGAATTTTTTCTGATTTTTCTAATTTTTTTGAAAAAGTGCAAAAAAAAAAATATATCGACCGCATATGCGATTGTGCGATCGCATATGCGCACACGCATATGCAATCGCACGGGATCGCATATGCGATTTGACAACATTGATTCCCTCCCACTCCGCTAGTACATATTGAAATGTTAAATCAAAAGAGCAGCTTGCTAACACATTTTGGAAAATAAATCTCTTTCGATTACGCCACTTGGCTTGCTCTTTTATACTGATCATCGCTGGAATAAGTGACCAGTCTATGGCTCCAACACAATCCTTAAAGTACGGGAAAAACATAGTACTATTCATTATTTCGGGCGGTACACCATTTCTGGGTGGTTTTATAATATCGCGTTGTAAAAGTACAACTGCATTAAGCATTTTGTTAAAGTGACGATCAATTATTTCCCCGGAATGGTTAAAATGATGTTGCATAACACGATTCTTAATATTATGGCTAATTATATGAAGAAAAATTACTAACTCATCTTCTAGTGATATGCCAAATGTCCCTCGCAGGTTACTCTTTTCTTCTGTCATATCACGAAGGCTAAAGAAAGCATCTTTGTGCATACGAATGTAGTTGAAGCACGTTGGCCCCCGATCCATTAATAATCGCATTCACAGCCTGTGCGCCTGTCCAATTTCGTTGATGTTGTTGTGATTCTTTTAACATGGACTTGGCTTAATTGGATTCTTTTAAAATTGGTCCACGTTAGTAACACCTAAACCAAAAAAAGGAGGTTGCAATGAAAAACCTACCGTTTTGGGGAGGAGGAGAGAGGGAGAGCAGTAGTTGCAGAGAGAGAGAGATTGTAGAGAGGGAGAGAGAGAGATTGCAGAGAGGGAGAGACAGATTGCAGAGAGGGAGAGACGAAAGCTTCAATCCCCTCTTATAGAAGCTTATCAATGGTGGTTGTTGGTGTGGTAAATGGCGGTTGTTGGTGTGGTAAATGGCGGTTGTTGGTGCGGTAAATGAAGTTGTGATGCAGTAATAGTGTTGTAGGATATGGATTGGCTGCACTGCTGCAAGGCCTGGAGTTCCTTCAATGGCTGGTGTTTCTTCTTCATTGGCTAGAGCTTAATGGTGGTTGGTGGGTTGGTGCATTTCTCCCTCTTTCCCCTCAATTTAAAAATCAGACCGTTGTGCCTGTAAGTGACTTACAAGGGAAGTGACTTCTAACCCCCATCCCCCTGCAGTTTTTTGGTAGATTTGCCTATAAGTCACGGGCTGTAAGTTACTTTCTTTAGCCTTCGTGAAATGACAGAAGAAAAGAGTAACCTGTGAGGGACATTTGGCGTATCACTAGAAGATGAGTTAGTAATTTTTCTTCATATAATTAGCCATAATATTAAGAATCGTGTTATGCAACATCATTTCAACCATTCCGGGGAAACAATTAGTCGTCACTTTAACAAAATGCTTAATGCAGTTGTACTTTTACAACGCGATATTATAAAACCACCCAGAAATGGTGTACCGCCCAAAATAATGAATAGTACTATGTTTTTCCCGCATTGTGTTGGAGCCATAGACTGGTCAACGTATTCCAGCGATGATCAGTATAAAAGAGCAAGCCAAGTGGCGTAATCGAAAGAGATTTATTCCCAAAATGTGTTAGCAAGCTGCTCTTTTGATTTAACATTTCAATATGTACTAGCGGAGTGGGAGGGATCAACATCAGATTCATGAATACTAGCAGACGCTCTTAACCAACAACACAAATTGATTGTCCCGACTGGTACTAATCTAAGTAGACTTATAGATATGTATTTATTTATTAATAAGTATATTAAATTTAAATGACTTTCAAGCTATGTTTTTTTTAAGGCAAATATTACTTAGTAGATGTTGGTTTTGTGAATGCGCCTGGTTTTCTAGCACCATTCTGTGGCGTTCGGTATCATCTAAAAGAATTTTAGGCAAGGTTGTCAACCCAGGACAAAGGAAGAGTTGTTTAATCTTCGTCATTCCTCATTACAGAATGCTATAGAACGCACTTTTGGAGTATTGAAGGCACGATTTTCGATATTGAAGATTGCTTTAGGTTATCCTTTAAATACACAAGTCAATATAGTCGTTGCATGCTGTAGCCTAGATAATCATATTGTCAACGAGAAACGCGATCAAGAACCTGATTTCGAGAATACCGATGATAACTATGATAACGAAGATGAAAGTGAGGTGCGTGAAGATCATGGTAATGAGAGGGAAATCGAGAGTAGTGAAGAGGAGAATGAATGCGACTTGCGAAATGAATCTGCGGCTGCTAGGAGGGAAAAACAAAGATGGAGGGAATTTTGACTTGAACTTGCCTCAATTATGTGGGAATCATATAAGTCAAAACAGAACATCAATTGCATCAACTACGCCTTGAGAATGTAGACGCTGATAAATAAAAAGATTATTGCTTAACATATGAATGCACTATTTTATTATTGCAATTTAGAGAGTATGTATACATCTATTCGCACATACTTCTAGTATATCTTATATGGTTTTACAAATTTATAATGTTTAAATGTACAATGTTTTAAGGTATGTCGCAAAATACGAAGGTAAGCAGCAACAGCGACCGAAATGCACAAGTTGATTGGACTTCATACATGGATGAATGTATGGCAAACACCTTAGTTGACGAAGTATCATTAGGAAAAAAATTTGACAACGCTTTTAAAAAAGCTAGTATGAATAAAGTAGCAAAAATAGTAGTGGAGACATTTTGTGTGCAAGTGGATGTCGATAAGTGCAGGAATCGACTATGAACGCTTAAAAAGAAATATAACATGACGAAGCTTGCGCTTAGCAAAAGTGGCTTCGATTGGGATGAAGAAAAGAAATATATTACTACTGAACCAAACGTTTGGGATGAATTTATTAAGGTAAAGTTCCTTCAAAACTTAAAGTTATTCATATACAGTGAGAACTGAGTAAATTCCTTTTGTTTTATAGGCAACACCTGAAGCTGTTCATATCAGAAACAAGCCATCCCCATTGCTAGCTCAATATGATATAATATGCGGTGACGATTCTGCTACAGGGAATGCAACACAAATTACAGTTGATCTTGAAGAAGAAGTCCTCCATTCATCTCATTACATGGATGACATAGCATTGTCTTCATACCCCTCTGGATCATATACACCATTTGCACCATCCGATGATACATATTCCGACGGAACACAACTTCCATATCAATATGACAAAGGAAGTGGTCAAAAGAATGTGAGAACCTCTGCTCAAAGGGCACCAAAGAAGAAGAGGAAGAATGCCTCTCTCGCATCAACTGTTATTGAAAAGTTCGAAAGCATTAAGGAAACAATGGATGAATACGTTTTATTTCAAAACTAAAACGGCATGGAGATTGTGGGAAGAGTTAGAGAATCATAACCATTGATTCTGACATGATGTACACCTTCCTTGCGGAAAGACCGCATTTTGCTTTTACGTTCCTTGATAATGTAAGTCTTATCCAAATAAATGAATGGTTAGAGAGGATGATTCCCAAGTGATAAATTTTAAATACACTTTTTATTGTTAAAGAAGACATTGTTAAACAAGACATTGTTAATGTACTTTGATTATTATATTTGCTATTAATGTTATTGCTTCATATTATATATATTTTGAATTCATGGTCCCACTTGATGATTAGTTTGGCCTAATAATTAGCTCAAATATTCATCTTGATGGGCTTAATAAAATGACATATTTGATCCTATTCATTCTTATATGATCATAACATTTTGGAACAATTCCCTAATTCAAGCTTTGCTCGGTGCGAATATATAGCTTTTCACTTGTAAGTAACTTACAGGTTACATCCAAACAAAAAAAGTTACCTATAAGCGACTTACAACTTATATCCAAACAGGTTACCTGGAAGTGACTTTCACCTGTAAGCAGTGTATAAAATATCGGCGATATTATCGAAATATTGCCGATAATATCGGTGTCGCCGGCTATGCGACATCGAAACCCCGTTTTTTCGATTCGCTCCCAAAAATCGCCGATAATCTCGCCGGATTATCGGTATTTTCCAAAATATCGTCGATATTTCACTGTTCCCACCAACCACGGTGGGAACTGTAGCCAACAACCCCCTTTGTCGATAAAAGGGGAAGTTGTCGGCGAAAAAATGTAAAAAAAAAATCAAAAAATTACCTGTTTTTTCGCCCAGATCTGGAGGAAGAAGCGAATTCAAAGCCTTGAGTGCAGATCGGCAACATCCGGTAAGATTCAACCTCAAAAATTTTCTTTTTTCCGTCGAAAAATCCTGCAACTTCTCGAATCTGCTTGCGGGGCGAGATCTTGACGGTTTTTTTTTTTGTTCTTATTTGGGAATCTAGGATGAGGGAGAGGGATTTTCGGTTGAAATTTTGGAGAAATCGGTGGGATTTTGATGGAAATTTGAAATTTGAGAGGGATTTTCATAATTTGGGGATCGGGCGGGCGTAAATGGGATCGCGTACGTGGTTCCGTACGCTTTTAACATACCGTGCACATGCTTCTGGGCCCACCGAGAATGTATCTGGTCGATCCATGCGGTCCATCCGTTTTTCCATCTTATTTTAGGCGTTGAGACCAAAATTTAAGCATACGCAAAGATCGAGTGGACCATACCATTGGAAACAGTTGGAATAATGATTTCCACCGTTAAAACCTTTCTAGGGCCCACAATGATGTTTATTTCTCATCCAACCTGTTCATAAAATCACACAGACATGGATGAATGGAAACCACAAATATTAGCTTGATTCAAAACTTCTGTGGCCCCCAAGAAATTTTCAACGGTAGATTTCAATTCATACTGTTAACTACGGTGTGGTCCAATTGAGGTTTGGATATACTTCATTTTTAGGATCATGACCTAAAATTATCTGCTAAAATGGATGGACAGAGTGGATAAAATACATAAATCACGGTGGACCCCACAGTTGAAACCTTCCTCGTTCACGTTAACTGCTCAAGTGAGCCGTACTAAAGGGAAAATGTGGTTTGGGAAATTCCAACCGTTGAAACCTTCCTGGTTCAACAGTGATGTTTAGATGCCATCCGTACCATTAATAACGTCATTACTGTTGAGAAGAACTGAAAACAAAAATATTGGCATGAATCAAAACTTTTTTGGCCCCACAAATATTTCAACCGTGGACGTTTAATTATCACTTTTTAAGCTCAATTGAGATTTAGATACGGTTCGTTTTTGGCATCATGTCATAAAATGAACTCACAAAACTGATGAACGGGGAGGATGTTTCACAAACATCACAGCGGGCCCCACCTGAGCTTGCAGCGTAGGAAGGAAATCTCATCTTGCGCTGCATGCGGTGGAAAGGATTCAAGGGTGGAAATCATTATTTCCACTGTTTCGTGTGGTATGGTCCACTTGAGACTTGTATAAGCTTCAATTTTGGGCTCAACGCCTAGAATGATATGAAAAAACAGATGGAAGGTGTGGATAAACCACATAAATTCACAGTGGACCCAATTTAGAGCGTACTGAGTAACTTAGGAGCTAATCCAATTTCTGGATTGGCTACGGACCAAAGACACCCAAAACCATAGCTCAACTCACTGACGAAGTGGAGATACCTCGTTTCAACACGTGGCATCGATCCCAATGGGGTGGCTAACCCAAATGGCTACTAATGTGACGTCACCAAGCCATGTGGACCCAACCATGATGCATGTATTGTATCCATACCATCCATTAATTTGGAGATATATTTTTATGTCATGAGAAAAAAATGAGATAGATCTAAAGTTCAAGTGGACCCCACATAGAAAACAGTGGGTACAGTGACGTCCAGCGTTCAAAACTTTTTAGGGGCCATTGAAGTTTCTGATCAAGCTGATATTTTTATTTTCACTTCATTTATCTCGATGTTAACTTATGAATGGGTTGGATCTCAAAAATACATCACAGTAGACCCTATAAATATTTCAACGGTGGGTGTGATTGCCACTACGGTTTTCTATGGTGGATCCACTTTAACTTTAGATCTATCTCATTCATTTTCTCACGCATAAAAGTAAAACGATATCTGCAAATGGTTGCATGGTATGGATACAACACACGCATCATGGTGGGTCCATGTAGCTTGGTGACGTCACTTCAGTAGGCACTTGGCTACTAACCTTGTCAGCATCTAATCCATGTCCAAAAAAATAATAATAATAAAATGGATTGTCTACGCCCCTGCCACCAGCCAATGGCTAGTGGTCGATGCTCTGTGGGCAAAAAAAAAAAAATTTAAATGGATTGTCTACGCCCCTGCCACCAGCCAATGGCTAGTGGTCGGTGCTCTGTGGGCCCCACCATGATGAATGGTGGATATCCAATCACTATTATTTTCCTGTGGTATGGTCCACCTGAGATTTATATTCCTATCATTTTTTGTATAAAGCCCTATAATAGTATGTAAAAATGGATGAAACATATACATCATGGTGGGGGCTGAGACAGCACTGTCGTGGATGAGGCTGGGGCCGCACCTAATCCTTTACCCGTTGCTCCACGTGGCTTTCATGCGCATGCATTCATAAAGTGAAATCCAACCCGTCCATCCTATGAAACTGTGATTTTTACTCCAAATTCCCAAAACTCAAGATGATCAGTTAATTAAATGGGCTACACTAGAGGGAATAAGTTGGGAGATAACGTCCACCATTTACATGGACCCATCAAATTGTATGTATAAATCATAGTTGGCCCCATAAAGTTTACTCAGTATGAATTTGCAGACTCTTTCCTTAATTGTAATTTATATGAAAATTTAACTTGATCTAACATCTTAGCCCTTGAAATGATTTGGGCTTATTACACTGAATACGAGCCGATGCACTTTTTTTTTTTGTCCATTATTGCAAATTTGTATACTACTAGGGAGCAAAATGTCGTCTGGATCGGGAAAAGGAGCAAGGGACATTGGGTGGAAACATGGACGGCCAGTGGAAGGGAATAAATATGGAGCCATATGCAACTATTGTGGCCAAGTGATACGGAGTAGGGGAGTGTCTAGGCTAAAGGAACATTTGGCGGGGGGATACAAGAATGTGAAAGATTGTCCAAGTGTAACAAGGCCAGTGAGAGAGGAGATGAGAAGAGTGTTGAATGAAGCGAAGTCACGCAAGTTGCAGCAAAAGGATTGGGAGAGGGATATGAGGAGAAGCTACGAGGCACTGGATGGGGCCTAGGTGCTATCGACGAGCACGATGATGACAACGATGAGGGGATCGTGTACCCCGATGACTGTGTTACGGCTCGAGAAAGGAGTGATTTTAGACAAGTGATTCGTGAGTTTCGGGCTTCAGAGTGGGAGGGGCAACAAAGAAGACGGATTGATGAGAGTAGGCCGTCGTTTAGGACGTCCCAACATGAGGCTGGTGGGAGCAGCAGACAATTTGAGGGAGGCAACGGGCATGGCCTACAACGCACGCAAAGCGCTCGTGTCCCAGATGCACCCATCGCAGGCGTTAATCAAAAAAGATTAAAAAATGTGTAGAGCAAGGGGCTCAGGGAAAAAGTGGGTGGCGCTATATCTAGGTGGTTCATCTCAAGTCATGTACCAGCAAATGCAGCAGCCAGTCCTCGCTTCAAAAATATGATTGAGGAGGTGCAACGTGTAGGGCCCAGCGTGAAGCCTCCCATGCCACAGGAGATTCTTGGCGTCTACCTCGATCGGGAGCACGAGGAGATGCAGGCTTGGGACGTGGACTCAAGCCGAACTGGAAGCAGTATGGGGTAACAATCATGTGTGATGGGTGGACAGGACCCACGAAATTGTCCATTATCAATTTCATGGTGTACTGTAGAGGACAATCGATTTTTCTCAAATCCATTGATGCATCAGCCAGAATAAAAGATCATGAATACATATATGCTCTCCTGAAAGAAGTGATTAGAGAAGTTGGGTCCCAGAATGTTGTCCAAGTTGTGACCGACAATGGCAGTGCGTTCGTTAAGGCGGGGAAGAAATTGATGAAGAAGTTCAATCTCTATTGGACCCCTTGTGCGACACACTGCATTGATTTAATGCTCGAGGAGATGGGCCAGAGGGATTCTGTTAGGAAAACCATCCAGGATGCGAGGAAAGTGACAACCTTTATATACAATCACTCATGGTTGTTGGCTGCAATGCGTGAGTATTGTGGAGGGGACATCGTTAGACCAGGCGCAACACGATTCGCCACGAACTTCATTGCACTCGATAGCTTATACAGGCACCGCGTGGGTCTTAGAAATTTATTCAGATCAGAGAGATACATGAAGTGGAATTAGAAGAAGACTGAGGGTGCAAAGACCTGTTCGAATATAGTGTTTTCCGATACCTTCTGGGATAGAGTTCACAACGTCGTTTCCTTCCTACATCCGATGTACAAGATCCTACGAGCCGTAGATAATGAGATGTGGCCTTCGATAGGGTCAATGTATGAGCTTATGAGAATTATGAGACAAGGGATAATGACTGCAATCTTCGATGGGGTCAATATATGAGCTTATGAGAACTATGAGACAAGGGATAATGACTACAATCCCCACTTCGTATCAGTGGGTGATCAATATCATCGATCGTCGATGGACTGGGACTCTTGAGCATCCACTCCACCAAGCTGGTAAGTTTGTTGATACAACTGAGTACTTTAAGCATCACTTCTGTTTGCTTGTTAATACAACTGAGTAACTAATATTTGGGTTTCAGTATACTACCTGAATCCCAAATTTCATTATAAACGTCGGCTCCATGAGAATCAAGATTTGACATTGGCTGTCCACGAGGTGTTCGAACGATTGTTCCCAGAATCAACAGCGCAAGCAGATTTCGGTAACCAGGTAATGTAATAAAATTTCTTTCTTATAGCCTCTAGAAATATGGATGATTAAAAATAATGACATCTGAATCCGTGTTTAAAGTTGTTGTGGTTTAGGGATGCGAGAGGTACGTTCTCATCCGCACTAGCAAAAACATCGACTGAAACGATACTGCCATGTGAGTATGTTAACATAATTAAGTAATTGCATTTTTCGTTTAAACTTCAAACTAAAACAAGCTCCTCATGGATATATAAGTGAGTGGTGGGCGATGTACGGAGTCGACACGCCCGCATTGCAGTTATTGGCAGTCCGTGTTCTCGCACAGACTGTATCATCTTCACCGTGTGAGAGGAACTGGAGCACATGGTCACTCATACACACCAGCAAGAGGAACAGACTAGCATATGAGAAGCTGCAAAAGCTCATTTACTGACATTACAATATGAAGTTAAGAGAGGGGCAGTTGCGGGTAGACCGAGACATGGAGGAAAATCAAGACCCGTTAGACCTGTTATCTATAGGTAACATGGCACAGATAGGTGATGATGATGAGGACCTACTTTATGAGTGGGTCAAATCAGCTGATTTAGATAATGCGGAGGGAAGCCCTGCTCCACAGGTAGCCGAGGGAGCAGCGGCTCTGGGTATCGATGTCGATCAGGTAGTAGAGGAACAGAAGGTGGATACAGACTCCTTTGATTCTTTGGTGAGGCGTTCAGCACGTTCCAATGAAGGTGAGGAAGCATCTTCACAGCCCCCTCCTCATCATCAAGTCATAATGAGTGATGATGATGTTGAGACTTAACCCCCACTTGACACTGGTCCTAAGGACGATGAAGACGACGATGAAGACGACGATGACGATGGTGATGAGGGAGGGGACGGAGGCACCAACACTAGTATAGGTAGTACTAGTGGGGGTGGGGGTGGCAGTGGTGGGGGGTACACGACGGCTCAGAGCCAACGATCCGTTAGTCAGTTCACTGAGGAGCAGAGCTTTGACCATGCCACTCTGGATGAGGATCATGGATCTCGTCCACCATCCAGGGCGAGAGCATCAGAGCCCAGATATATGTTCGAGCGTCGTTCGAAGAAGAAAGCCGGACGCGCCACAACTGATGCTCTCGCACGCAGCTTATCATCTATGGACATAAGTTCAGATCAGAGGAGCTCCACCTCTGTCCCACCTTATGCTCATGAGGGATATCACAGGTATGGCCATGATAGCTCTGACATTCAGGCACGCTCTTCTACCCATTGGTACAGGCAGCCGGAAGATAGTTCTTCGAGTCATGACCCTTTGACAGGAGGATATTCAGGGTACCCGTATGACTGGCAGCAATACTATCAAGGAGTCGGGGTTAGACTTGATCTGTTCCCTCAGTACCCTGCTAAGGAAATGCTGTCGATGTATGTCACACAATTCCCACGTCTGGGCGTACTCGTACAGTTTGGGGAGGATGACTATTAGAGGTGCATAAGAGAGTTCCTCAATTCAGGATGACCTACTCTATGTTGGGAAGCGCTCTCAACCGTACCACAGATCAGGACAATGATTACGAGCCACCTCGTCACTCTATGTGGGGATGAAACATGTGCAGAAATGTGTATTTTTTTCAATTCATTTACTTTTGCATGTCTTAATTATTGTAAGCTTACATTTGTATTATATAAATTAATTTTGGTTACTATTTGAGTGATTTCTTACAACAACGCATACTTTTTTGGCCCCCATTAAATGGAAACTTTTTAAAGCCCCAAAATTTTCAAATGGAAACTTCTAATTTAAAAAATTCATTTACTTTTATGCAAATTTTCATTCCTGAATATGTAAATGTGTATTTAGGCATGTCCTGAAGTTTCATTGAAAAATTCCACCATTTTCCCATATTTCCCCCTTTTTCCCTGCATTTCCAGTTATCAGCGATATTATCGGCGATAACGATATTATATCGTTATCTCCGGCCAGCGAAACTTGTAACGATACCAACAACTCGAACACTACTTATAAGGTTACCCAAACAGAAAAACTAACTTACCTGTAAGTGACTTACAACTTATATCCAAACAGGTTACCTGTAAGTGACTTACATGCATCCAAACAGGGCCTAAGTGACTTACAGGGAAGTGACTTCTCACCCCCCATCCCCCTGTGGTTTTTTGGTAGATTTGCTTGTAAGTGACTTACAGGTGATTTTCCTCTCCCAAACACCACCTATAAGTGACTTCCCACTTACCCAGCTTACAGGCATCCAAACAGGCCCTTAGAGAACTAAATCCTTGAGAAAATATTCAAATGACATATAAGAGTGGATTTTAAGATGGATCATTGGGTTAAGCTCATCTCAATAAAGCTTAGGTTGATCCTCACATTAAACCAAGCATTAGGTGAGCCATAGAAGTGGACCCACAAATTCAAATACCCTTTTATGAGGACAAACAACTGAATATAAAACAGTTAACCATAAACACATTAAATAAATAAATAAATAACACACACAATTAACCATATGCCTTCATTTATCCAAATACAAAACAACCCTAGATAATAACATTTAGAATAAAGCTACCATTGAATGGTCCTATTCAACCATTCATGTTAAAGCTTAGGGTCAATTCCTAGAAAATGCCTAGCTAAATTTAGGCACCTTGCAAGATGGTTGGCGGCATTCCACATCATATCGTTATCAGTGGTTGTGAGATTTTTCAACTCTTTCCACACCTGTACCGGCAAATTCCTCTCCCTCCGGCTATATTCCCCGATTGCGTCGCATAGGCGATCCAATTTTTGCATTACCCCCTTGGGGAGTTTACTTCTTTTTCTTCTTACATACTAGAGCTAACGCTCCCACATTTGGAGCACTTCCCCTGGCTTGTTCAACTTGCAGATATATCTCCTCTGACAAGTAGTCATCACACAACTAAGTGCCTGTAGATCATAAACCCTTAATAATTGCATTTGCGGAAATCTCATCAATGTTCTTGTGAATCTTTTATTGTATAATTTTCTTGATAGCAATTTGCTACCATCGTACCAGCAACAACTGCCACAACTAATATAATGTAATCCCTATCCGCATCACCATTTGAAATGTCGGATACTTCTGAGATGGAGCAATATGTGCCAGAAATGGAATCATCCGACATGGTAACCTGATGTTAGAGAAACAACCATTATGGATTTTGAAAGGCCCTCCAATACATGGTAACTTATTTTAGAATTATATTTGTTATCTTTTTGCCTATTTACTGCACAGTTATTGAGGGGTCAGGCCCTCCACTAGGGACACCTTTTCAGGCAACAGTAAACAATAAAGCTAACCCACCCAAACAATCTTTCAAGTGTGAGTCAAAACAAGTTCTCCCCCAAATAGAACCATTCTAACCACATGGTTCCAAATTTGTGGGCCCCAAAAAAAGGTCAAATCAGGATGTGGACCCACCATGATGTATTGATTTTATTAGAAGACAGAAAATAAAATAAAATAATCCATAATTTTTTTGGGGTTGTGGGCTCCACTATGATGTATGGATTGTATCCACACCGTCCATCCATTTTTCCAGATCAATTTTAGGTCATGAACCCAAAATTGACGTAGATCCAAATCTAGGGTAGACCACATCACAGGAAACAGGGGTGTTTGAATGCCCACAATTAAAAACTTTGTGGGGGCCACGAAAGTGTTGGATTGGATCAAGCTGATATTTGTGTTTTCCCTTCATCCATGTCTGTGTAACCTAATCAACAGATGGCAAATAAACAATACGGCGGAAGTTTTAAATGGCCTGCATTCAATCACCAGTCACCACTGTTTCCTGTGGTGTGGTCCAACTAAGATTTGGATTTTCCTCATTTTTGGGCTAATGCCCTAAAATGACCTAGCAAAAGGGATAGACATAGTGGATAAGAAATAAATCATGGTGGGGCACACGGACCTTTCCAGCACCAACCACTACCGTCCTGGGCACTTTCAGGGTTACCACCGAAGCTGCCTGGACCGACTCCGTCGTGCAGGGGCTGGCGAAAAAATAAGAAGAAGAAGAAGAAGAAGAATACATACCTGTGCAGGAGGAAGCTCGCAGGTGTAAAGAGATTTCCGGTCAGATGGTACGAACCTCGCGGGAAAGGGAGCCGGTACCGAGATTAACTGCCGTTGGAGAGGGGAGAGAGAGAGAGAGAGAGAGAGAGAGAGAGAGAGAGAGAGAGAGAGACGTTGGGGTTTCAGAGTCGTTGGAGAGAGGAGGTGGTCTCTCCTTTTATAGCCAATCTTTCAAAAAAAAGCCGTTGGGAAATCCCAGCTTTTTGCAGGGAAATAAAATGGGGTAACTGCAGTAAATCATTTACAACGAGGGTCATTTACAGGCATCCAAATCAACAAGCTTTAAACAACTGCTTCTAAAAGTCGGTACGGCCCACCTGAGTGAGCTAAACCTGATTAACGGGTTTGATGAAAGATACACGCCATGGTGGCCCCGCACACAACCCTAGCGGACTCTTAGCTCGTATTTATATAACAACCCCATAATCAATAACGAACTACGAAATCACCCCTGGATGATCTGCATTTTTCGCCTCTTATCGGACCGATTCAGGTCATGTAGTTTTTCTTTCTGCTTTTCTTTATCTGGTGGCGGAATTATACGGAGCATTTATATATGCTCTGTGCTAGGTTTAGGGTTTGTACTTTGACTCGATTACTCGGCAGAATGCGGTTGTTGACTCAGTGTCGAGTTGAACGGAGTTGCCGAGTTAACTCAGCCAGCTTTTCTAAACTACCTTAAACGCGTGGGAATAATATCAGCTTAAACAATCTCAATCAATCCAGATGGTCCAAATGTGGGCCTTCTGTTATGGAAAATGGTCCGTAATCACATTGAATAGATGATCTTAACCATCTAATTTTTTCAGGTAATGTTCGGATCACCCACCAACCATATGTTTTGGAGTGATTAGGCTTGCATCTCCAAGGGTTGACTAATATGGTTGTCATTGGGCGCGCGACTATAGGGCTTTCGGGCCTAGCCCACTTCACAACTAGCTTTGGGTTGATACTACGCCCAAGGGCCACCCGTACCTAAATTTTAAGCCTGTTTAATACAGGAATGATCACATGCGCACCTTCTTAGGGAAAGGGTGAGCAACCAAGCAACGGCCCCAATTCATATAAGGTCTGTTTGATTTTTCATTATACATATAAATCCTAATAAATAAGTAATTATTAGAGAAAATGACCACTGTAGACAAAACCTTTTACCCAGCGGTTTCTATCAAAGAATAAAACTTTAGTTACCAATCTAGACTAGCACGGGCGGACAGCGACTTTGAGGACGAAACTACCCCTCCTTTTCGCTGCCAAGACGAGCGCTGACGCTCCTCCAACTGAGAGTTGTACGAACGGCTTAAAAGAGATCAAAGTTACATGGCCCCACAGCTATATATTTATTATATCCACAACGTTCATCCGTATTTCGAGATCATTTCAGAGCATTATCCAAAAAAAAATCATATCCAAAGATCAACTGGACCACACCACAAAGAGCAAATGGGAAATTGATTTTCACCGTTAAAAATTTGTAGGGTCCATCATAACATTTATTTTCCATCCAATCTATTCATAAGGTCACAAAGGCCAGGATGAAGAGGAAAAACAAATTTCATAATGATCCAAAACTTGTGTAACCCCTAAAAGGGTTTCAATGGTAGACGTTTAATTTCCCACTGCCTTTTACAGTGTGGTCCACTTGACAGTTAGATCTGTCTTATTTTTCGTCTTAAGCCTTAATAGGAGCTCGCCAAATAGATGGACGGTTTGGATATAACACAGACCTCATGGTGGGCTCACAAAAACAACGAAAATTTCAAAAAAAAAAAAAAAAAACCAGAATCTGCGATGAATCGCGGATTCCGCGATTTCACCGCAACTCGCCAGTATGATTTGGGGATGGATCGCGAATCCGCGATTGATCCCCAATTCAAACAAAGGCTATGGCTACGATTATAACCGTAGCTATAGCAGATCCTCGTATTTTTTTTCTTTTTCTTTTCTTTCTTTCGTTTTTTTTTGTTTTTTTTTTTTTTTTTTTTTACATTTAGAATTTTATTCTACCTACATTTTCTCTAACACAAATTTATATAAATATGTATATATAAGCATATAAAAAAAATTTCTCTCCTTTTTTCATTTATTTCTTTATTTATATAACAAGAATATCTTCTAAACCAAAATTAGTTACTTGACGTACCATATATGATTTTAGGGCTGAAAGTTGGGTGGGTTCAACCCGACCAACATGTGACCCACCCGACTTTGGAAATTGAGCGGCCAAACTGAAATTGAGGGGGATAAACTGGAAATTGAGCGGGACAAACTGGAAATTGAGTGGGCCAAACTGAAAATTATGCCCACGGTTTCCCATGGTATGATCCACTTGATATTTCGATATGCTTCAATTTGGGGCACAACCCCTTAAATTAGATAGAAAAACGGATGAACGGCGTGGATATACTACATGAAACGGATTGGCTACTCCCCCTGCCATCAGCCAATGGCTGGTGTTCAGTGCTCTGTGGGCCTCATCAGATTCCATTGAACTTAAGTGGGGAGTTCCACACATCCAAACAACCCTTAAGGCACTTCATCAAAACCAACGAACGGATTGGGTACTCCCCTTCTTTCACGGAAACTGAGCGAGACAAGCTAGAAAATGAGCGATGCAACGTAGAAAATGAGCGAGGGAACCTATGATTTGAGCTAGGCAACCTAGGAATTGAGAGAGGGAAGCTAGAAATTGAGCGAGGGAAGCTAGAAATTGAGCGAGGCAACATAGGAATTGAGTGAGGGAAGCTAGAAATTGAGCGAGGCAACGTAGGGATTCAGCGAGGGAAGCTAGAAATTGAGCGACGGAAGCTAGAAATTGAGCGAGGCAACGTAGGAATTGAGCGAGGGAAGCTAGAAATTGAGCGAGGCAACGTAGGAATTGAGCGAGGGAAGCTAGAAATTGAGCGAGGCAACGTAGGAATTGAGCGAGGGAAGCTAGAAATTGAGCGAGGAAAGCTAGGAATTGAGCGAGGCAACGTAGGAATTGAGCGAGGGAAGCTAGAAATTGAGCGAGGCAACGTAGGAATTGAGCGAGGAAGCTAGAAATTGAGCGCAGGCAACGTAGGAATCGAGCGAGGAAGCCAGAAATGAGCGAGGAAGCCAGAATCGAGCGCAGGCAACGTAGGAATTGAGCTAGGGAAGCTAGAAATTGAGTGAGGCAACGTAGGAATTGAGCGAGGGAAGCTAAAAATTGAGCAAGGCAACGTAGAAATTGAGCGAGGAAGCCAGAATCGAGCGAGGCAACGTAGAATCGAGCGAGGAAGCGAGAAATTGAAGCGAGGGAAGCTAGAAATCGAGCGAGGCAACGTAGGAATTGAGCGAGGAAGCTAGAAATTGAGCGAGAAAAGCTAGAATTGAGCGAGGCAACGTAGAAATTGAGCGAGGAAGCTAGAAATTGAGCGAGGCAACGTAGGAATCGAGCGAGGAAAGCTGAAATGAGCGAGGCAACGTAGGAATTGAGCGAGGAAGCCAGAAATTGAGCGAGGAAGCTAGAAATTGAGCGAGGCAACGTAGGAATTGAGTGAGGCAACGTAGGAATTGAGCGAGGGAAGCTAGAAATTGAGCGAGGCAACGTAGGAATTGAGCGAGGGAAGCTAGAAATTGAGCGAGTAGGAAGCTAAAAAATCGAGCGAGGAAAGCTAGGAATTGAGCGCAGGCAACGTGGAATTGAGCGAGGAAGCTAGAAATCGAGTGAGGAAGCCAGACACTGAGCGAGAGAACCTAGAAATTGAGCGAGGCAACGTAGGAATTGAGGGAGGAAGCTAGGAAATTGAGCGAGGCAACGTAGGAATTGAGCGAGGGAAGCTAGAAATTGAGCGAGGGAAGCTAGAAATTAAGCGAGGCAACGTAGGAATTGAGCGAGGGAAGCTAGAAATTGAGTGAGCGAGGGAAGCTAGAAATTGAGTGAGGCAACGTAGGAATTGAGTGAGGCAACGTAGGAATTGAGTGAGGCAACGTAGGAATTGAGCGAGGGAAGCTAGAAATTGAGCGAGGGAAGCTAGGAATTGAGCGAGGGAAGCTAGAAATTGAGTGAGCGATGGAAGCTAGAAATTGAGCGAGGCAACGTAGGAATTGAGTGAGGCAACCTAGGAATTGAGCGAGGGAAGCTAGAAATTGAGCGAGGCAACGTAGGAATTGAGCGAGGGAAGCTAGAAATTGAGCGAGGGAAGCTAAAAATTGAGCGAGGAAAGCTAGGAATTGAGCGAGGCAACGTAGGAATTGAGCGAGGGAAGCTAGAAATTGAGTGAGGGAAGCTAAACACTGAGCGAGAGAAGCTAGAAATTGAGCGAGGCAACGTAGGAATTGAGGGAGGAAGCTAGAAATCGAGCGAGGCAACGTAGGAATTGAGCGAGGAAGCTAGAAATGAGCGAGGAAGCTAGAAATTAAGCGAGGCAACGTAGAATTGAGCGAGGAAGCTAGAAATTAGTGAGCGAGGAAGCTAGAAATTGAGCGAGGCAACGTAGAATTGAGTGAGGCAACGTAGGAATTGAGCGAGGAAGCCAGAATTGAGCAAGGAAGCTAGAAAATTGAGTGAGCGATGGAAGGCTAGAAATTGAGCGAGGCAACGTAGGAATTGAGTGAGGCAACGTAGAATGAGCGAGGAAGCTAGAAATTGAGCGAGGAAGCTAAAAATTGAGCGAGGCTAAAGCTTAGGAATTGAGCGAGGCAACGTAGGAATTGAGCGAGGAAGCTAGAAATTGAAGCGAGGAAGTTAGAAATTGAGCGAGGAAGCTAGAAATTAAAGCGAGCAAAGCTAGAAATTGAGCGAGGAAGCTAGAAATCGAGCAAAGCAACGTAGGAATTGAGCGAGGGAAGCTAGAAATTGAGCGTGGGGAAGCTAGAAATTGAGCGAGGCAACGTAGGAATTGAGCGAGGCAACCAGGAATTTATAGGTTCCTTCGCTCAATTCCTATGTTAGCTCGCTCCAATTTCTACGTTGCCTCCCTCAATTCCTAGGTTGCCTCGCTCAATTCCTAGCTTTCCTCGCTTAATTCCTACGTTGCCTCGCTCAATTTCTAGGTTCCCTCGCTCAATTTCTAGGTTCCCTCGCTCAATTTGTAACTTTCCTCGTCAATTCCTATGTTCACTCGGTTGCCTCGCTCAAATCCTACGTTGCCTCACTCAATTCCTAGGATTCTCAATTGAATTTCTACGTTGCCTCGCTCAATTCCTAGTTTCCCTCGCTCAATCCCTACGTTGCCTCGCTCAATTTCTAGGTTGCCTCGCTCAAATCCTAGGTTCTGTTGCTCAATTTCTAGCTTCCCTCACTCAATTCTTAGGATTCCTCACTGAATTTCTACGCTGCCTAGCTCAATTCGTAGGTTCCCTCGCTCAATTCCTAGGTTACCTTGTTCAAATCCTAGGTTGCCTCGCTCAATTTTTAGGTTCCCTCGCTCAATTCTTAGCTTCCCTCGCATAAATTCTAGGTTGTCTCGCTGAATTTCTAAGTTCCCTCACTAAATTTCTACGTTGCCTCGCTCAATTTCTAGGTTCTCTCGCTTAAATCCTAGGTTGCCTCGCTGAATTTCTAGCTTCCCTTGCTTAATTTCTACATTCCCTCGCTGAATTCTTATATTGCCTCGCTCAATTTCTAGGATCCTTCTAGCTTCCCTCGCTCAATTCCTAGGTTACTGCGCTAAATCCCTACATTACCTCGCTCAATTTCTAACTTCCCTCGCTCAATTTACGTTGCCTCGCTCAATTTCTAGCTTCCCTCGCTCAATTCCTACGTTGCCTCGCTCAATTCCTAGGTTCCCTCTTTCAATTTCTAGCTTCCCTCGCTCATTTCCTACGTTGCCTCGCTCAATTGATAAGTAGCCGTGTTCAAATTCTAGGTTGCAATGTCGGGTGGAGTCACAGTTGGTCGGGTTGAACCCGCCCAACTTTCAGCCCTAAAATCATATATGGTACGTCAAGTAACTAATTTTGGTTTAGAAGATATTCTTGTTATGTGAATAAAGAAAGGGTTTGAGTACCCACCGGTGGTGAAATCCCACGGCATGCGTGTGTAAGCATGTGTGTGTGCGTGTAAAAAAATAATAATAATAATAAAGAAAGAAATGAAAAAAGGAGAGAAATTTTTTTGATCTTGGCCATTGGCCATTGGCCCAAAGATTTGATCTTGCCTCCAAGCCATTCTCAATCTATTAGAATTCCTCTGATCCTTGACTCCCTTGGATTACCAAGTGAGCTGCATCAACATCAAGTTTCCAAAAGCCTGAAGGAGAGGGACTAATGCATCGGGATGCATGAGGTGTGCTGAAAGTTATAAATAGTCCATTTCCATTCACGAAGAAGCTTGGGCATTGAATAGTCGTAGAAAACATCCGAAGTGTTTTCCCAAGAGGCTAGATGAGTCTTGATCTTGACGAGGAAAACTAGAAATTGAGCGAGGGAACCTAGAAATTGAGCGAGGCAACGTAGGAATTGAGCGAGGCAACGTAGGAATTGAGCGAGGGAAGCTAGAAATTGAGCGAGGGAAGCTAGAATTTAAGCGAGGGAACCTAGAAATTTAGTGAGGCAACCTCGAATTTGAGCGAGGGAAGCTACAAATTGTGTGAGGGAACCTAAAAATTGAGCAAGGCAACCTAAGATTTGAGCGAGGCAACGTAGGAATTGAGCGAGGGAACCTAGGAAATGAGCGAGGCAACGTAGAAATTCAAAGTGAGGAAGCTAGAAATAAAGCGAGGAACCTAGAAATTCAAATTTAGTGACAACCTAGGATTTGAGCGAGGAAGCTAGAAATCGAGCGAGGAACCTAGGAATTGAGCGAGGAAGCTAGAAATTCATGAGGAAACCTAGGATTTGAGCGAGGCAACCTAGGAATCGACAGAGGAAGTTAGAAATTCAACGAGGAAGCTAGAATTTGAGCGAGGGAACCTAGAAATTCAGTGAGGCAACCTGGGATTTGAGCGAGGAAAGCTATAAATTGTGCAAGGAAGATAGAAATTCAGTAAGACAATATATAAATTGAGCGAAGGAACCTAAAAATTGAGCGAGGCAACCTAGCAATTGAGTGAGGCAACGTAGAAATTCAGATGAGGCAACCTACGAATTGAGCGAGGAAGCTAGAAATGAGCGAGGAAGCTAGAAATTCAATGAGAGAACCTATGAATTGAGCGTCTGACTTCGGAATTGAGCGAGGAAGCTAGAAATTCAGGAGGCAACTAAAAATTGAGCGAGAAAACCTAGGAATTGAGCGAGGGAACTTAGGAATTGAGCAAGGGAGACTAGAAATTGAGCAAGGGAGGCTAGGAATTGACTTAAGCCTTATCCCAACTAATTGGGGTCGACTAAATGAATCCTTTTCCACTATTCTATTCTATCAAGATAGGTAATATATAATAATTATATGTGGGAGGTATAAAGCTGTATCATGAATTGTATGATAGGTTAAGCATTAAAGAGGGAGAGAAAATGCATCAAGGAAGTAAAAAAGTAGAGACAACCCACACTAGAAGCATCAATGGTAAGGATCAAAAGGTCTTGGTGAAAGTTGGTGAGATTAGGGTGAAATGAAAAGGCTAATTTTAAAGGCTGTTGAATGAAGGAGTACGCATGGAGACAAATTTAGGAGGGTCTTAGACCCTAGAGAGTCAGGATTGCATATATATTTATCTCAAAATTCAGGTAAAGGGAAGTAAAGATAAATTTAACGATGATGCAAAAAAGGAAGGTTGTTGAGAATAAGCTATCATCTATAGAAGGCAGAAGGTACCAAGAAAAATCATATTAGTTTGGTTACCAAATCTTCTCGATAAAATTTTACAGATAAAGAAAATTCCAGATGAGTGGCAGAATAACATCATAAGACCTATTGACAAAGAAAAAGAGATGAACAAAGTTGCATGAAATACAAAGGGATTAAACTTATGTCACACACTCACAATATGAAGGTCCGAGAGAGGGTGGTGGAACGAGGATTGAGACAATAAACAAGGATTTACAAGTTAAGGGGGAGGGAGCTGTTGGAGGAAGAGAAAGACGCTGGAGTTAAATTATCTTTGAAATATAAGAACCATTTGAAGGAAGAAGAGATCAAGTGGAGGTAGTGGTCTAGATAGACTTAGCTAAAATAAGTTTTTTCTATGGCATTGCTAGCACACCTTGCTCAAATCCTACGTTGCCTCACTCAATTTCTAGCTTACCTCGCTCAATTTCTAGATTCCCTCGCTAAACTCCTACCTTGCCTCTCTCAATTTTTAGGTTCCCTTGCTCAATTCCTACCTTGCCTCACTCAATTTTCAATTTACCTACTCAATTTCATATTTGTCTCGCTCAATTTCTAGTTTGACCGCGAAGTGACTGAAATTGACAGCGAAGTGAATGAAATGTATTTTCAACCATCGACCTGATGGAATCTTGGAAAATAACTAGGTTGGTTGGCTAAAGTAGCTTCTCTTACCCCAAAATCATATGTGGTATGTCAAGTAACTAATTTTAGTTTAGAAGATATTCCTGTTAAATGAATAATGAAATAAATGAAAAAAAAGAAGAGAGAATTTTTTTGAAGGTAATCCGTAGCTACGATTATAGCTACGGTTATAATCAGTAGCCATGAAAACCATAGCCATAAGTTCTGGTTGCCTCGCTCAATTCCTACGTTGCCTCGCTCGATTTCTAGCTTCCTCGCTCAATTTCTGCTTCCTCGCTCAATTCCTTCGTTGCCTCGCTCAATTTCTGCTTCCTCGCTCAATTCCTACGTTGCCTCGCTCAATTTCTAGCTTCCCTCCCTCAATTCCTACGTTGCCTCGCTCAATTTCTAGCTTCCCTCGCTCAATTTCTAGCTTCCCTCGCTCAATTCCTACGTTGCCTCGCTCAATTTCTAGCTTCCTCGCTCAATTTCTGGCTTCCTCACTCAATTCCTACGTTGCTGGCTCGATTTCTAGGCTTCCTCGCTCAATTCCTACGTTGCCTCAGCTCAATTTCTAGCTTCCTTGCTCGATTCCTACGTTGCCTCGCTCGATTTCTAGCTTCCTCGCTCAATTTCTAGCTTCCTCGCTCCTCATTATTCCTACGTTGCCTCGCTCAATTCCTAGCTTTCCTCGCTCAATTTCTAGCTTCCCTCGCTTAATTCCTACGTTGCCTCGCTCAATTTCTAGCTTCCCTCGCTCAATTCCTACGTTGCCTCGCTCAATTCCTAGCTTTCCCCGCTCAATTTCTAGCTTTCCTCGCTCAATTCCTACGTTGCCTCGCTCAATTCCTAGCTTCCCTCGCTCAATTTCTAGCTTCCCTCGCTCAATTCTTACGTTGCCTCGCTCAATTCCTAGCTTTCCTCCCTCAATTTCTAGCTTCCCTAGCTCAATTCCTGCGTTGCCTCGCTCAATTTCTAGCTTCCCTCGCTCAATTCCTACGTTGCCTCGCTCAATTCCTAGCTTTCCTCGCTCAATTTCTAGCTTCCCTCGCTCAATTCCTACATTGCCTCGCTCAATTTCTGGCTTCCCTCGCTCAATTTCTGGCTTCCCTCACTCAATTCCTACGTTGCCTCGCTCAATTTCTAGCTTCCCTCGCTCAATTCCTACGTTGCCTCGCTCAATTTCTAGCTTCCCTCGCTCAATTTCTAGCTTCCCTCGCTCAATTCCTACGTTGCCTCGCTCAATTTCTAGTAGGGCTGTAAATGGGTCAACGGACCCGATGGGGTACCCGGACCCGACCCATTAGGACCCGACCCAAACCCGACCCGTTTGCTAAATGGTACGGGTCCGGGTCCAAGGATAGACCCATTTGTCAAACGGGTGCAGGGTCCAGGTTCCTTTCATTTAGACCCGCCCGCCCGACCCGAACCCTGTTAGTAAATGGGCGGGTCTGGTCTACCTTACATGAGACCCGCCCAGACCCATATCCTTCCCACTTCCCTATATATTCTACTGGCGTTCCCACTTCCCTATATATTAAGTAACTAACGGCGTTCCCACTTCAAAATAAAATACAAACTAGTTTGAAAATAAGATACACCTCCTTGATTTTTTATCTGGCCCACCATGTTGTTTATTTGAGATCCACTCCAGCCAATAGATGTATAATCATTAGTTAATATGGAAAAGTCTTTCTTAAATCTCTATTAACTAGGTTGTATGTCATATGTAAAATTTATAGATTTGAAGGAGTTGCATGTAGTAGAAGTGGATGACGATTCTAATGAGTTGGAGGATTGGTCTAGAATTGAATCCTAAGGTATATCTTATTTAATTTCTCAAAATTTTAATTTTGTTTCTATAACTTTAAAATTTACAAACATTCCATTTGAATGATATTTAAAATAATTTCAGGTTTTTGGAAAAAGTTTATTTATTTAAGGCTAAAAACAGAACTACACTTCTCATGCACCCGTTAGACCCGTTGGACCCGTTTCTAAACGGGTTTGGTTCAGGGTCTGGATCTCCCTTAACCAAACCCATTAGACCCGACCCATTTATAAATGGATGCAGGTGAATCTCTCTCTGTCGGACCGGACCCATTTATAAATGAGTCTAATGGGTTGACTTGGACCCTACTTCGGACCGCCCATTTAGTAAAAGTGCAGGTCTAAAATTGGACCCGGACCGTTTAGTAAATGGGCGGGTGCAGTTTAACTAAACCCGCCCCGAACCCGACCATTTACAGCCCTAATTTCTAGCTTCCCTCGCTCAATTCCTACGTTGCCTCGCTCAATTTCAAGCTTCCCTCGCTCAATTTCTAGCTTCCATCGCTCACTCAATTTCTAGCTTCCCTCGCTCAATTCCTAGCTTCCCTCGCTCAATTTCTAGCTTCCCTCGCTCAATTCCTACGTTGCCTCACTCAATTCCTACGTTGCCTCGCTCAATTTCTAGCTTCCCTCGCTCACTCAATTTCTAGCTTCCCTCGCTCAATTCCTACGTTGCCTCGCTTAATTTCTAGCTTCCCTCGCTCAATTCCTACACTTTGCCTCGCTCATTTCTGCTTCCTCGCTCGAATTCCTACATTGCCTCGCTCGATTCTAGCTTTCCTCGCTCGATTTTTAGCTTCCTCGCTCAATTCTGCGTTGCCTCGCTCGATTTCTGCTTCCTCGCTCATTTCTAGCTTCCTCGCTCAATTCCTACGTTACCTCGCTCGATTCCTAGCTTTCCTCGCTCGATTTCTAGCTTCCTCGCTCGATTCCTACGTTGCCTCTCTCGATTTCTAGCTTCCTCGCTCAATTCCTACGTTGCCTCGCTCAATTTCTAGCTTCCTCGCTCGATTCCTACGTTGCCTCGCTCAATTTCTAGCTTCCTCGCTCATTCCTACGTTACCTCGCTCAATTTCTGGCTTCCCTCTCTCTCAATTCCTACGTTGCCTCGCTCGATTCCTGGCTTTCTCTCTCGATTTCTGCTTCCTCGCTCGAATTCCTATGTTGCCTCGCTCGATTTCTACTTCCTCGCTCAATTCCTACGTTGCCTCGCTCAATTTCTAGCTTTCCCAGCTCGATTTCTAGCTTCCTCGCTCGATTCCTATGTTGCCTCGCTCGATTTCTGCTTCCTCGCTCGATTCCTACGTTGCCTCGCTCGATTCCTGGCTTTCCTCGCTCGATTTCTAGCTTCCCTGGCTCGATTCTGCGTTGCCTCGCTCGATTTCTAGCTTCCTCGCTCAATTCCTACGTTGCCTCGCTCGATTCCTGGCTTTCCTCGCTCATTTCTGGCTTCCTCGCTCGATTCCTACATTGCCTCGCTTTCGATTTCTGCTTCCCTCGCTCGATTTCTGGCTTCCTCGCTCGATTCCTACGTTGCCTCGCTCGATTTCTAGCTTCCTCGCTCGAATTCCTACGTTGCCTCGCTCGATTCCTAGCTTTCTCGCTCAATTTCTAGCTTCCTCGCTCAATTCCTACGTTGCCTCGCTCGAATTTCTAGCTTCCTCGCTCAATTCCTCTGTTGCCTCGCTCAATTCCTAGCTTTCCTCGCTCATTTCTGGCTTCCTCGCTCAATTCCTACGTTGCCTCGCTCAATTTCTAGCTTCCTCGCTCAATTCCTATGTTGCCTCGCTCAATTTCTAGCTTCCTCGCTCATTTCTAGCTTCCCTCTCTCAATTCTGAGGTTGCTAGCTCAAATCATAGGTTTCTCGCTCATTTTCTACGTTGCCTCGCTCATTTTCTAGCTTGCCTCGCTCGGTTTAGTGAAAGGAGGGGAGTACCCAATCAGTTAGTTGGTTTTGATGAAGTGCCTTAAGGGTTGTTTGGATGTGTGGAACTCCCCACTTAAGTTCAATGGAATCGATGAGGCCCACAGAGCACCGAACACCTGACCATTGGTTGGTGGCGGGAAATAGTAATCCGTTTCATGTAGTATATCCACGTCGTTCATCCGTTTTCTATCTAATTTAAGGGGTTGTGCCCCAAATTGAAGCATATCGAAATATCAAGTGGATCATACCATGGAAACCGTGGGCATAATTTTCAGTTTGGCCCACTCAATTTCCAGGTTTGTCACTCAATTTCCAGTTTGTCCCCCTCAATTTCCAGTTTGGCCTTGCTCAATTTCCAAAGTCGGGTGGGTCACATGTTGGTCGGGTTGAACCCACCCAACTTTCAGCCCTAAAATCATATATGGTACGTCAAGTAACTAATTTTGGTTTAGAAGATATTCTTGTTATATAAATAAAGAAATAAATGAAAAAAGGAGAGAAATTTTTTTTATATGCTTATATATACATATTTATATAAATTTGTGTTAGAGAAAAATGTAGGTAGAATAAAATTCTAAATGTAAAAAAAAAAAAAAAAAAAAAAAAAAAAACAGAAGAAAGAAAGAAAAGTACACAGGATACGGCTATAGCTACGGTTATAATCCGTAGCCATAGCCTTTTGTTTGAATCGGGGATCAATCGCGGATTCCCGATCCATCCCCAAATCATACAGACGAGTTGCGGTGGAATCGTGGAGATCCATGATTCATCGCAGTCTCTGACTTTTTTTTTTTTTTTTGAAATTTTCGTTGTTTTTGTGGGCCCCACCATGATGTCGTGTTATATCCAAACCGTCCATCTATTTGGCGAGCTCTATTAAGGCTTAAGACGAAAAATAAGACAGATCTAACTATCAAGTGGATCACACTTGTAAAGCGATGGGAAATTGAACGTCTACCATTGAAACCCTTTTAGGGGTTACACAAGTTTTGGATCATTATAAAATTTGTTTTTCCTCTTCATCCTGGCCTTTGTGACCTTATGAATAGATTGGATGGAAAATAAATGTTATGGTGGACCCTACAAAATTTTTAACGGTGAAAATCAATTTCCCATTTGCTCTTTATGGTGTGGTCCGTTGATCTTTGGATATGATTTTTTTTAGATAATGCTCAAAATGATCTCAAATACGGATGAACGTTGTGGATATAATAAATATATAGGCGTGGGGCCATGTAACTTTGATCTCTTTTAAGCCGTTCGTACAACTCTCGGTTGGAGGAGCGTCAGCGCTCGTCTTGGCAGCGAAAAGGAGGGGTAGTTTCGTCCTCAACGTCGCTGTCCGCACGTGATAGTCTAGATTGGTAACTAAAGTTTGCATTCTTTGATAGAAACCGCTGGGTAAAAGGTTTTGTCTACAGTGGTCATTTTCTCTAATTATTACCTTTTCCTCCGGTTTGAAAGCACGAGAGTAATTTCACCTCGAAAATCGATACAAAAGGGTTGATTTAAATCTGCGGACCCTATCATAATGTATATGATATATTTGCACCGGCCATCTATTTTATTAGAACATTTTGAGACATGAGTTGAAAAATGAGTCAGATCCAATGCTCAAATGGCCCACACGAAAGGAATCAGTGGCCTTAATTCGTCCACCATTGAAAGTTGTTTCATTCACTGGGCCCATATTGAAGTTTTTTCATCATTTAATCCGTTCATAGGGTCACACATACATGGATAAGAGGAAAATACAAATATCAGCTTGATCCAAAACTTTTAAGGTCTTCAAGAAGTTTTTAATGGTATGTATTTAATTTCCACTATTTTCAGTGGTGTGGTCCACTTAAGCTTTGGATCTGCCTTATTTTTTTGCCCATGCCCTAAATTCAGCTGTCATAACAAATGAGCAGTGTGGATAGGTCACGTACATCACAATGGGCCCTACATTGATTTTGTAAATATTTTGATATAAGTGTTAAAAAAGTAAGTGGTCACATCTGCATTGGGAAAGATGGGGTAATTACCTAGGTAAATCATTATTACCATTTACAGGGTAATTACAATTGAGTTGAAAATTCCAACTGGCCCTATGGTACTCACGCTATAGCACCTGTTTTTTTGTTCCCTTTGCTGGTTCTTTCGACCTAATGAATAAGAGTGCACACATTTGTACACGTGTCATAGGTTCAGAATTTGAACGGTCCACGTGATGCAGCACCCCTTGAAACCTCACTGGCCCAACTTTCAACCCGATACAAAAGTCTAGTGGACCATGGCAAAAGAAAATAGTTTCTCTCTTGATCTGCATTTCTCTTTGCTATGGTCCACTAGAGTTCTAGAGAAGGCTGAAAATTTAGGCTTATAAGGTTTCAAGTGGTGCCCCATCACGTGGACCATTCATATTTTGAGCCTACGACACATGTGCAAAGGTGTGCATGGGTGTTCATGTGAAAAGATGCATAGGTGAGCATTTCTCGTTTAATAATCAATCGATCTCAAGCTTTTGCTAAGAGCTCATCAGCCCAGCCCAGCCCATTTAAGATTTCAAGGGCGTTTCTGTCCATATCATGCAAGATGTGGCTCATCTAATGAATAGCCCAGATTTTTATACAAAAGTGGGTGTCCAGGCTCAGCTGCAGACTGGTTTAGGACATGGGTTGTACTTAATCATCATGGTTAGGAACCAAACATATTTGTTTTGGCCCATGATATAACAGATGGGGTCGAGCCTAATTTTACTTTGTGGGCTGGGCTTGGACAGACCTCAAGCCGACCTATTGACTGCCTTATTGACTAATAAATTTCATTTCAATATGCCTAAGGTTGTTGATGGGTTGAGGTGGCGTTTGAGCTTTTGGGCCTAGAATACTAGCCTTAAAGGCAATCCATATGGCTATACAGGATGTAGCCCAGTTTCATGTTTTGTTTAATATGATTTCTCATGTGGTGGTCTATAGAAAGAAGGCCATTGATAAGAGAGAGGTAGACATTCTATTAATTTATCTTTCAGGGTATTCATTTGTATGGAATTTATTACATGGGATAGGAGAGAGGCAAGCCTTATATTTATATTTCTCTTATGTCTACTAAAGAAAAGCTTTATTGTTGCCCTCATGGAGTAGTCATATTGCTGAGTCACATAAGTTTTTGTGCCTCTTGTATCTTGTTTTTGTTTGGCCCTTTTGATTTTTATTTGGCATTTTTTGTGTGTTTTGGCCTCGCTTAAATTACTCATGTGCGGGCATTTTATTTAATAATTGGTATTATAGTCAAAGATTGAGAAACTAGTACATGATCAGTGTTAGCGTTTGTTTCACAGTTGTGTTTTAAATTGTTGTATTAAGTTTTACTATATTCAAGGCGTCGAAGTTCAACAGATCTAATTATGTGTTGTGCAAATTCAAGATGAACGATGTCACACCCTAAATATGGAAACCAAAGTTCGCTTAACTTAGTCGTTCAATCGAAGGTGTGACTCAGTGCAGAATGGATAATATTATACACATAATTATAATAATTATCACAAATAGTAAACTTAATTAATCATCATGCATCCAGTCAAGAGTATCAATTATTTATCGTCTGATATCCAACCCAAGTTCATACATCATTATTTAAAACAATTAGTATAAAACGAAAAATTCTTTATTCTCGCAGTAAATCTACAAGAATACGTCTTTCAAAGATATCACTCCAAATGTGGATACTTCAGTTCATTTCCCTATCCCGGATTATTTTCAATCAATAAAATGAGTTAACGGCCCAGCAAATAGTTATACACATGAATTTACAACATAAGCATGATACAAGTGCATATACATGAATCTTAGTATGTCATATTAGCACATAAACATTTTCTTTAATGAACAACCAGGGTCATAGTTACGCATAGCGTCCGGCTTGCCAACACCTATCCAACCAAAATCCATATGAGCCCAATATGTGTAAGAGTTTACTCACATCTTGTACGAACGCTGGCTTGAGGTATCTCACGTATCGTGTGTAATTGCGTAGTCTGGTAATGAGTGGCCCACTCTAAAGATGACCAAACTCATTCCCCGGTCTTGATCGTAGTCCAAGGAGGAGGCCCTATTGGTACCAATTTAGGTTCTATTGGGAATACTACATGATAATTTAAGGGATAACTCAATCCCCAAGTTGTCTGGTGTTCTCAGAATGACATATCAAATACAATGCAATTGCATACTCACACAAATATTAACAGATTATAAAAGTTAAGCAAAAGTAAGCATGTAATGTTATGCAACGCATGTGGAAAAATCCATCTATGATACTGTAACGCCCCGACTTTTCAGGACCCGAGTATATGACCTGTGTCCAAAAAACTCGAGTGTTAACCTTAAAGGATGGTCAGATATAATATTTTTCTTTTATTAGAGTAAGCAGATGAGTGTAGAGTGGACAAATCAGCATAAAGGAAAATTGTAATTACATTTAGAGTATACAGGAGAGTGCCCATAATGACTTATATAAACTAATGTCTCCATTCTTATGAATATAAAATGAAATAACATTACATGTGAAACAAAGTAAATTTGCAACAATCTTGAGCTCTGAAATCCTGTAGCAGCCCTTAGCAAATATAATCAAGCACCCTTGTCAACTATAGCCTATTTCTCACCAATATGAATGTGAACATCATCAGGGTTGTACAGTTATATATTTGATGGATGAGTGACTAACTCAGTGTGAACTCCCCTCAAGATTACACATCGCTGCATTAGGTAAGAAATAGTATAAAACATTCAGACAACCAAAACAAAGTAAATGCAGTCTTATTATATGCATGGATGTATGTAATGTAATCTTCACCCCGGGGATGCTCATCCGTACGGACAGTGGGCTCGTCATTGAACCCGAGATACATCATCCAGTTGAAACAATATGTACATCACCCATGCAATCATTAAACCCGGGACACATCATCCAGTCGGAACAATACGTACATCACCCATGCAATCATTGAACCCAGGACACATCATCCTGTCGGAATAATACGTACATCACCCATGCAATCATTGAACCTAGGACACATCATCCAGTTGGAGCAATAAGTATGTCACGTACGATAGCAATAGATGCCGGTCTATGCTATACATGCATGATTAGCCAACCCGTTATTAGTCCAATTGCAACCAACCAATTTAAATAAGCCCCGCATGGCCCAGCGTAGGCCGATGGTTCAGGCATAGTGTCCCATGACCACCATCCCTGACCCATGAAACTACCACCTTAGGATGTTTGATGGAAACTTGTCGATCCAGTTACATCCCAAGTATGGGTGTACATTTATAGGTGGGGGTTTCCCACTAATGTACCAGTTTAAATCCCAAAAGCAGTCCACAAGTAATCTAATAACATGAATTAAATATACAGGGTAAACATTTAGCTTGTAATACAACAATTTAATTAAATATACAGGCTAAACATTAACACATGTGATTATAAAAGGGAGATAACAATTATGAATTTAAATAAAAACTATAACTTAAGCTAATGAGAAGATGGAAAGCTTAAGGGGAAGAATCATCACCTTACGAGTTGAATCACCTATTGACGTTGCTACGAAGTGTGTGAGCCATGCTATATAATAACTCAAACTCTACTTGGCTTTGCTTTAAATGCGATCAACCCAAACTAAATTAGAAGCCAAAATCCCCAACTTTAGATCCTTATGAGGTTAAACTCAGTACAAACTATTAAGCCACTTGGTAGTGAGTTGAGCCATCTAGATTGGGTTTTAACTTAGTACACTCGCCACTAGATGATGGTGCAACAAATTTTTATGGAGCTAGAAATCAAATTTAGATTTGGATGATTGGTTAGGATCTCATAGGGACCGGCCTCACATGGATCGGGACCGAGTTGACTCACTGACACAACTCCAATGAGTTGATGTAAATCGACCTCTCTCCCTCTCTCTTATGCTACCCTAGTTCATCTTGGTTCACTGAACCCAACTTGACTCTTCTCAGACTTACAAAACTCGACCCAACGGGTTTCAACTGAGTCAACTCACTTACTATTTCTCTCTCTTCTCCTTCTTCATGCTCTTTTCTCCTTTCTATCTTTCCTAGGATGACCTAGGCCGAACCAGGCCCAAGCCTAACCTGACCTAACTGGACTGGGTTCCGGACCTGACAGTTGTTGCCTTGGCAGCGAGTCAACTCGACGACAGCCCATGAATTGGACAGTGTCAACGTTGCACATGCACACACTCCCTATCCTATCTTCTTCTTCTTATCATTCTCTCTTTCTCTCTTGTTCCCCCTCCTCACATCACAAGTCCAGCAACATCTGGACTAAATCTCAACTTGACGCATGCCCCAGCGAGTCGAGTCTATTCAACTCGGCAGTGAGTGCAACTCGCTCTCACTCCCTCCTCTCTCTCACCCGCTGGCATGTTTAGTAAGGCTGCTAGACCAAAACCCACCCAACAAACTCACATACGAACCACAACTCTCCTCGGTCGAGTCAGCCGCGAGTGGCACAAACCCAGATCCAAGCTCGGCAACAGTTCGGTGGTAAAACTACAATGTTGCGGCTGCACCACCTCAACCCTCTCTACCTTTGTCCCTTCTTCCTTTCTCTGATAGAGGCGCCGAGCTGCCTGACCCAGTTCAGTTTGAGCAGACCGAGCCAACTTGGTGGGGTGCGGTACTCGCACGAAGCTCGGGCTCCTTCTCTCTCTTTTTCCTTTCCAATTTTTCCTCTCTCTCTCTCTCTCTCCCTCTCTCCTTTCTTCCCTGAAACGTTGGTGAGAATCCCGAAGGAATAAGATCCCTTATATAGACGTAGGGTTGCCCATGGCTGCCCTAACCACTACTATTTTGAGTTTTAACGGTCGTCGAAACGGGGTGTTTAGGATCATTAACCTCCTTCATGGTGCTAATCTAATATGCGGGATGGTCTCCCATCATCAAGACCTATCGAATGAATGCACCAGATTTGACCGCAGGGCCCACCCCATTGTGATGGGTTTTGTGGCTGAACGGAGAAGGTGACGTGGCTGGCAATGACAAATTCTTATCTAAGGAGTAGGTCTATTAAAATGGCTTAGATGAGGCCAGTGATCACTGTGGGGCCCACTTCCCGGGCCTTTCATCCGAATTTCACCACACCATTGCGAGATCTCCCGACTCGAGTGGTTTTCTCGCGAGAAGGACTCTCCCAGCGTGCTAGCTGTTGTCGCCCTAAAGGGAGCGGTGGAGATTGCTCCACATGGACCGCTATGAGGTACGGATCACGCCAGAGACGCCTTCCCAAAGCGGAAGTGCTTCCCTTTGCTTTCCTTGGTGCAGACGGTGGCCTACCCATTTTTGGCAACATGAGAATAGTGCGGATAGATGCTGGGACGGACGGCTGAGATGCAAGGAATGGGGCGGACGCGGATCGCTGACGTGGAGAGCTCCCTATCAGCTATATTTTGGAGAGTGTAGCTGTGCATCAGAGACCGTCCGTTGGTTGCACGCATGCACACGTGCATGGGTTTGAATGGTCAGTATAGGATTGGTCATCAGGAGCTCTCTAAACCAATGGACGGTTCAGATTTTCCAAAGGGTGGCTTGAAAGGAGTCACAACTAGTCCCAAGTGGACATTTTCCCGTCGTCCCTTGCTCGTGCATGAGCACGACTGCAGGGATCCGAATAACTGACATGGTGGTGGTCGTTTGGAATGTGTAAGACGGATGAACGGTCTAGATCTCGAGTAGTGTAGCTGAAAGTGGGCCACGACTCGTGATGAATGGACGTTGTCCGTCCATCGAATGCAACAGGGAGACTTTGCCTCTCTTTTTTCAAAATCTTGCGGGTCAGTGCCCGTTTGACCCATGGTGCGGTCCGGTGCACTTCGTGTATGGTGGTTGAGATGTACACGCACCCCAGTGTGGGGCCCACCATGATGTTTGTAACCAATCCACACCGTTCATTTCTCTTAAAGGTCCTAAGAGGGCTCCATGACTAGAGATCAGGTCGATGAAATGCCCATGTAGGGCCCACAACTTAATTTGGGTCCCGTTTGTGGATTTCCCGCTGATCCGTTGGTCGGATCCATCCGAAATTCGAATATGAGCGGTTAAAAGGTTCTAATGGCTCATTTCATAACAGGTTATTAACTAATTACTAATATTAATATAATTTTTATTATTTTGTGTATCACTTATAATTACAATGTTAAAAATTCATATACATATGTAAATAAACTCGTAAATATTAACATACTATTATATTCATGCAATTGATCACATATTTATTAATTCATAATTTACAATACAATATTATACATATGAATGAATGAATGAATTGAGAATTGTATGATATCATGTTTAATCAAAATTATATTTGTATTTAATAATGTTATTAAATAATATACAATTCCATTAAAGTATTTAATGATTTTTGTATACATACTTATAAAAGATATTCAATGCTACATTATTATTTGTAATTTGATTTTTATGCTGTGAAATTATTATTCCTTATGTTTATTTAATATAATATTATTTTTAAAATATTTATATACATTAAATACGTATATATCATTTTAGCATGAAATTTTATATCTTTACAAAGGCATACGTTTTATAGTGTATATATTCTGGTTGCATTGTTTATACATTTATATTAAATTAATCTACATGGTAACACTCGAGTATTGGAAAGTACAGGGTGTTACAGATAGTGACTACTTACTCATAATGTCCATTCCTTATTTGACCATTTTGACCTTTTGATCATATCTTCAATAATTTGATGATTGCACTTAGGTCTACGATTCATAAAAAGTTCAATTTTTTTTTTAGTCATGGCTAGACTGCAAGCATTAAGTTAATTTATTCTTTACTTAGTGTCCATTTTCTTGAAACACTTAAAAGAAGTGGTAAGATTATAAGATTGTTATATTAATTCATTAAATCAGTCAATCAAGTCCATAATTTCTTATATCTGAGCCGTAGATCGTCAATTTACCATATTTCTAACCATAAATTAAATGTATTAATCTTTGTTACGTTCAACTTAGGATCAATATCTACCTTAAAGACAGTTGGATGTTTAGATCTACCACGATATTGGTCTAATGGTTCTGATTGATCTTTGATCTAATGATCCGATCTAACATTAAATCAAGTAGATTTTTAATTTTCTTAAATCTATTCCCTTAATTAGTCTTTAAACCTTTAATCAACAATTGGATTGGACTCGATCATTAGTTTAACGGTCAAGATCATTATTATGATATTTCACTTAATTTTAACAATCCGGATCTAAATTTATAAGGTCTTCAATCCATATTTACACTTAATGAATAAGATTTCTAAAGGTACCATTAATTTTATATGTGGCCCACTTTCACACTAATGTCTATAATGAAATTTTCACTTACAAGATTATAACACAATATATGATATGGGAAACGTAAATTATTTAATATGATAAATATGATCTTGTGGTGGGGCTCACTTATATTTGCTATAAAATATCCAAAAGGTATAGTATTAGAGCACTTACTAATAAACGCTTGAGAAATTTACGACTGTATGACCCATTTATGGTCCATTTACAAGACTAAGCCCACCTCATTTTACCTTGCAAGAATAAGCCCTAGTCGTACGGACGACTTGCCAAAGGTCGAAAATGCCCCCTCAACCTTAATCGAATCGACTGGTGCTCGAAGACGAGCGGACGCTCATCGATCTCCGAGTTGTACGAATGGTTCAAAAGATATCAAAGTTACATGGCCCCACAGTTATGTATTTATTATATCCACAACGTTCATCCATATTTCAAGATCATTTCGAAGCATTATTTTTTAAAAAAAAAATCATATCCAAAGATCAATTGGACCACACCACAAAGAGCAATGGAAAATTGATTTTCACCATTGAAACTTTTGTGGGGCCCACCATAACATTTATTTTCCATCCAATCCATTCATAAGGTCACAAAGACCTGGATGAAGAGGAAAAACAAATTTCATAATGATCCAAAACTTCAATGACCCCTAAAAGGGTTTCAACAGTAGACATTCAAAGCAGAATGGGAATGTCGTATGCTACAGTCAGACCTATAGCTACGGATTATAACCGTAAGCATAGATACCATAATCCATATCCATAGAGGGTTGTCCAATGTGGGCTCAAGAACTAGCACCCCGCGCGCAAACAACCACAGTCCGACCCTCATTGCAAAAACGCCGAAAATGATGGCCACACCACCATCTCAGACCCTATGGCTACGGATTATAACCGTAACCATAGACGGACCACCGTCACAATAGTCTATGCATTTCTTTAATTTTAATTTTAATTTTTTTACATGGAGAACTTTATTCTACCTACAATTTTCTCTAACACATATTTATATAAATATGTATATATAAGCATATAAAAATTTTTTCTCCCTCTTTTTTTCATTTCTTTCTTTATTCATTTAATAAGAATATCTTCTAAATCAAAATTAGTTACTTGATATACCCTATATGATTTTGGGGTAGGAGAACCTACTTTAGCTAACCAACCTGGTTATTTTCCAAGATTCCATCAGGTTGATGGTCGAAAATCCATTTCATTCACTTCGCGGTCAATTTCAATCATTTCACGGTCAATTTCATTTACTTCGTGATCAATTTCATGCATTTCACGGTCAATCTCGAGATCCGTTCCCTTTCACTCCACAAATGATTTCCTCCTTTCATTTCCCTCAATTCTTCATTTCCTTCATTCATGGAAATGACCGTGAATCGACACGGACTCGCCGGGAATGATCGTGAAATACATGGAAATGACCGTGAAATGCGTGGAAATGACCGTGAAATGAAGGGAAATGACCGTGAAATGCATGGAAATGACCGTGAAGTGAAGGGAATTGACTGTGAAATGCGTGGAAAATGACCGTGAATCAACACAGAATTGTCAGGAATGGCCGCGAAATGCATGGAAATGACCTTGAAGTGAAGCGAATTGAGCGTGAAATGCGTGGAAATGACTGTGAAGTGAAGGGAATTGACCGTGAAATGCATGGAAATGAACGTGAATCAACACAGAATCGCTAAGAATGACCATGAAATGCATGGAAATGATCGTGAAGTGAAGCGAATTGACCATGAAATGCGTGGAAATGAATGTGAAGTGAAGCGATTTGACTGTGAAATGCGTGGAAATGACCGTGAAGTGAAGGGAATTGACCATAAAATGCATGGAAATGACCGTGAAGTGAAGCGAATTGACTGTGAAATGCGTGGAAATGACCGTGAAGTGAAGGGAATTGACCGTGAAATGCATGGAAATGACCGTGAATCAGCACGGAATCACTGAAAATGACCATGAAATGCATGAAAATGACTGTGAAGTGAAGCGATTTGACCATGAAATGCATGGAAATGACTGTGAAGTGAAGGGAATTGATTGTGAAGTGCATAGAAATGACTGTGAAGTGAAACGGAATCGTAGGAAATGACTGTGAAATGAAACAGAATCACCAGAATTGACTGTGAAGGAGAATTCCCTTTCATTTCACGGTCATTTCCATGCATTTCACTGTCAATTTCCTTCACTTCACGGTCATTTCCATGCATTTCACGGTCATTTCCCTACACTTTACGGTCATTTCCATACATTTCACGGTCAATCCCGACAATTCCATTTTGCTTCACGGTCATTTTCATGCATTTCACGATCAATCCTCGCATTCCGTTTTGAAGTGCACCAAAATGACCATGAATCAACACGGAATAGCCAGGAATGACTGTGATATGCATGGAAATGACCGTGAATATAGGCGAATGGACTGTGAAATGCGTGGAAATGACAGTGAAGTGAAGGTGTATGACCGTGAAACACCGAAATGACCGTGAATCAACACGGAATAGGCGGGAATGACCATGATATGCATGGAAATGACCGTGAAGTGAGGTGAATGGATCGTGAAATGCGCGAAAATGATCGTGAAGTGAAGGGGCATGACCGTGAAATGCACCGAAATGACCGTGAATCAACACTGAATAGGCAAGAATGACCTTGATATGCATGGAAATGACCGTGAAGTGTAATGATTGGACTGTGAAATGCACGGAAATGACCGTAAAGTGAAGGGGCATGACAGTGAAATGCGTCAAAATGACCGCGAATCAACACGGAATAGGTGGGAATGACCGTGGTATGCATGGAAATGATCGTGAAGTGAGGCGATTGGACCTTGAAATACGTGTAAATGACCGTGAAGTGAAGGGGGCATGACCGTGAAATGCGCCAAAATGACCGTGATTCAACACGGAATGCCGGGAATGAGCATGATATGCATGGAAATGACCGTGAAATGAGGCTATTGGACAGCGAAATGCACGGAAATGACCGTGAAGTGAAGAGGCATGACCGTGAAATGCGCCGAAATGACCGTGAATCAACACGAAATAGGCGGGAATGACCGTGATATACATGGAAATGACCATGAAGTGTAGCGATTAGACCATGAAATGCACGAAAATGACCATGAAGTGAAGGGGCATGACCATGAAATGCATCAAAATGACCGTGAATCAACATGGAATAGGCGGGGAATGACCGTGGTATGCATGAAAATGACCGTGAAGTGAAGTGATTGGACCGTGAAATGCTAAATGACCAGTGAAATCTTAGAAATGACCGTGAATCAACACCCCCGAAAATGACCGTTGAGATATGCATGAAAATAACCGTGAAGTGTAGCGATTGGACCGTGAAATGCATGAAAATGATCGTGAAGTGAAGGGGCATGACCGTGAAATGCGTCAAAATGACCGTGAATCAACACAGAATAGGCAGGAATGACCATGGTATGCATAGAAATGACTGTGAAGTGAAGCGATTGGATCACGAAATGCACGGAAATGACCGTGAAGTAAAGGGGCATGATCGTGAAATGCGCTGAAATGACCATGAATCAACACAGAATAGGTAGGAATGACCGTGATATACATGGAAATGACCATGAAGTGAGGCAATTGACCGTAAATGCACAAAATGACCTTAAGTGAAGGGTGAAAATGCACCAAATGATCGTGGAATCAACATCTTAATGGACCGGAATGATTGTGATATGCATGAAAATGTATAGGTGAAGTGAGCATGCCTCAATATGAACCATAAATGCACAAAAATGACCGTGAAGTGAAGGGACATGACGGTGAAATGCGCTAAAATAACCGTGAATCTACATTTCATAGTCATTTCCATGCATATCACGGTCATTCCCATCTATTCCCGTGTTGATTGACGGTCATTTTGACGCATTTCACACCACGCAGCTTCACTTCACGCATTTATTTGGCAATTTCATGGTTCAATCGCACACTTCATGTGTGTTTATTTCCATGCATATCACTTCGGTCATTCCCGCACTCTTCCGTGCGATGTTGATTCACGGTCATTTGGACCCATTTCATGGTCATGCCGCTTCACTTTAAGTGAGCCATTTTCGCCATTTCATGGTCCAATCACTACACTTCACTTGCGTATTCTCGCGCATTCATGTTGATTCCACGTGATCGATCTTATTTCACGGTCATGCCCCTTCACTTCACCATTTAACGATTTCAAATGTCCATCGCCTCATTCACGGTGTATTTCATGCATATGCCATGGGATCATTCCCACCTATTTTGTATTGATTCATGTCATTTCGATACATTTCATGGTCATTATACGCAATTTACATGGAACCCATCGCTAAGGATCTACGGAAGATTTCCATGCATATCTAGTGATCATTCCGACTATTCTGATTGATTTACGATCATTTCGGACATTTCAAACAAGGGCTCATGCCCTTCACTGAATGATTGCCATTTCCGCATTACATTTCACGGTCCATTCGCTTAAGATTCAGGTCATTTCCATGCATCCACCTTCCCTCCTATTCAGTGTTGATTCACGGCTCATTTCATCATTTCAAAATGGAATGTGCGGATTGGAATGCATGAAAATGACCACGAATCAAAAAACTGCGCCAAGATTGATCATGAAATGCATGGTAATGACCGTCTTCCCTTAATCTTTCCACCCTTAACTAAATGCATGGAAATGACAATTTTATTAATGTAAATAGTTACCATGAAATGATAAAATGACCATGAAATGAAAGAGAATTCTCCTTCGCAGTCATTTCCAGCAATTCCGTTTCATTTCACGGCCATTTCCTACAATTCCGTTTTACTTCATGGTCATTTCCATGCACTTCACGGTCAATTCCCTTCACTTCACGGTCATTTCCATGCATTTCACGGTCAAATCGCTTCACTTCATAGTCATTTTCATGCATTTCACGGTCATTTTCGTCGATTCCATTTTATTTCCGATCATTTCATATCATTTCATGGTCAATTCCCACACATCCTTTCCATAACTTCACGGGAGGTCTTTCCATGCATTTCACGAGTCCATCGACTGATGGAATCTTGGAAAATAACCAGATTGGTTGGCTAAAGTAGCTTCTCCTACCCCAAAATCATATAGGGTTCATCGCATAACTAATTTTGGTTTAGAAGATCTACTTTTTAAATTAATAAAGAAAGAATTGAAAAAAAAGAGGAAAAAAATTTTATATGCTTATATATACATATTTATATAAATATGTGTTTGAGAAAATTATAGGTAGAAGAAAGTTCTCCATGTAAAAAATAAAATAAAATAAAATAAAATAAATTTTTAATTTTTTTTGCATAGATTGCTATGGCTATGGTTATAATCTATAGCCATAAGGATGCCAGATGGGTGTGGATTGGCGTGGCCCTGCTGGATAAGTCAGCAATTGGCGCAGGGGCCACTAGTTTGGCGCGCCCACCCCAGACAGTCCACTATGGCTACAGATTTTTGTAGCTATGGCTATAGTTATAATCCGTAGCTAAATATCCTTGTATAAAAAAATAAAAAAATAAAAATCTGTTTTTTTAAAAAAAATAAAAAATAAAAAATTTACGTCGAATCTTTGTTGTTTTTATGGTCCCATCATGAGGTCTATGTTATATCCAAACTGTCCATCTATTTGACGAGCTCGTTTAAGGCTTGTGACGGAAAATAAGACAGATCTAACTATCAAGTGGACCACACTGTAAAAGGCAGTGGGGAATTGAACGTCTACCATTGAAACCCTTTTAGGGGTTACAGAGTTTTGGATTATTATGAAATTTGTTTTTCCTCTTCATCCAGGTCTTTATGACCTTATGAATAGATTAGATGGAAAATAAATGTTATGTTGGGCCCTAAAAAAATTTTAACGGTGAAAATCAATTTTCCCACTGCTCTTTGTAGTGTGGTCCAGTTGATCTTTGGATATGATTTTTTTTTTGGATAATGCTCCAAAATGATCTCGAAATATGGATGAACGTTGTGGATATAATAAATACATAACTGTGGGGCCCATGTAACGTTGATCTCTTTTGAACCGTTCGTACAACTCGGAGTTCGAGGAGCGTCAGCGCTGTCTTCTTGCTTGAAGGAAAAAGCAATGGCATTTTCAACCTTTGGGAAGGCGTCCGTACAGCTGGCGCTTATTCTTGCAAGGTAAAATGTGGTGGGCTTGGTCTCATAAATGGGCCATAAATGGGTCATACAGTCGTAAATTTCTCTAAACGATTTGAATAAGGAGGTAAGCTATCATAACTTCTCTTTTAATATATTTCTCTATCTCCCTCTCTTTTGCTGTGAGTGCTTACAAGAAGTGGTTTGACATGCCTTATATAGATGAGCCAAAGCTCCCTTACATTAATGCACATGCACATGTAACATGTGATAAACACATGTTAAGTGCATGTAACTCTCGTATTAGAGAGGTTTTATGGTGGATGAGGGTGTAACCAATACGTGTGTACGTGCCATGAAGATGTGGGTCCCACAAGTACAGTTTTCTTAATCTAAGCACATGATTAGATTTTTTATACCTTATGCCATCTTGTAAAAATGATTCCTTTATCAAAATGACCATAGTTAATTATAGAAAAATTACAAGTGTACGTAGAGGAGGCAATGTACCAAATATTATACACACGCGTTCATGTGAAATAGGGTATATAAATTGAGTATGTACATGTCACGATCATGTGGGCCATATCAAAAGTTTCTATGTCCAATCATTATATCAAAATAAAGCATTTATTATAAAGATCATGGAAAAAAATAATTTCAAGGAAAAAAAATAAATGTATAATACTGTGGGTCATGCTCAAATGTTTGGTTATAATACGTACATATGGAAAAATTTTATGATTTTTTTACATATCCTAAAATAATTTAAAATCATAGTATTGAAGATATATTAGAGTCATGAAATAAGAAGCTAGTGTACTCTACTAGGATCCACAAAATATATTAAAATTAATAGTTCAAGAATTCTTGGCCTTTTATATTTGTTTAAGTCAAAAAATTTATATGGCATTGCTGATATTGTGTCTAGGAACATATTAAATAGTTATCTATAAAAAGATCAAGGTCCAATGGAAAATTCTCAAGATCTTAATGATACATCTATTTAGATGATAATTTTAATGGTAGATTTGAAAATTAATCAGTTACTATTCAATTTGGATGGTTTGGATTGATGATTCATGGCTTGAATTGGTGATCCAACAAACGGATTATCACAAATATTGGTTTAAATGGTTAAAACGACCCACTTGATGATCGGTTATGTTAAATAATCAGAAAGAAAAAAATATCAAAAAAAAAAATGCCAGTATATTAAAAACGCGGTGCTTATGAAAGAAGGATGTGCAATTACGATTTAAGGAAATGAAAAGAAGCTTGAAGAGATGAAAGACGACGTATTTAATGGATAAATTGCAAAAGATTTTGTTTAATGTGTCCAATCAAACTACTGCAAAAGGTTTGTGGGGCCAAATTGAGAAACCTTCATGAAGGAAAATCGTTGTCGAACAAAATATTTATCTAGTGGCAATTGTATAACTTGAAGACGAAGGGTCCTCTTTGCAATAACACTTTAATGAGTTTAATACCTTGATTACCAGAATGACGGTAGTTGATGTAAAGATTGACAATAAAGAAAATGTTGCACTAATGTTATGTTCGATGCCAGATTCATGGGATGGTTTGATCATGAATCCCATTTATGGTCTTTGATCTCAAAATGGATTCAATTGTGTTCATATTTCTTATCAAATAGTCTTGCAAAAAAACACATGGACAATCTGCAAGTGATGTTATGATAGTCAAAGGAAAATCTATTAAGAATGGTATCAACGGGAGAGATCAAACGAGATCCAAGTCGAAAGGGCACGAAACATGCAAATTTTGGAATTGTGAAAAAACAGGCATTTGCCTAAAAATTGTAAACCCAAGAAAGCATATTAGATAAAATATAAACTTAATTCACATGATCAAGCATCAAATTTAAATGTTCCCAAAGACATATAGTTGAGAAAAACAATTCATTTGAGGACTGGAAAGTGTTGTCTGCAGTGATTCCATGAGAGAATCTGAGTCATCAATGGATCGTAGATTTGGATGCTTTGTTCCTATGACTCCACACAGAGATTATTTCTACATATATCAATCATGTGATGACAGTACAATTTACATGGGTTATGATAATACATGCAAATTTGTGGGGATTGGAGATGTCAAAATTACTATGCTTGATGGTATCACACGTACAATTTATAATATGCGACATATATTAAAGCTGCGGAAGAGTTTTCTATCATTAGAAAAGTTTAATGAAGACAGCTATAAAATTTTGAATGAAAAAAGTCGATTGAAAATTGCAAAATGGGCAATGGTGGTGGTGAAAGGAGAGTTAATGAATGGTTTATATCGTTTGATTGAAGATACCATAGTTGACAATACTATTGTTGCTAATTTCGTGAATGTTAGAAATTAAGTGTTTCTTGTACAAAATGGAGGATAGAAGAAAAAGATAATGAGATGATCAGATTTATCGGGTTTAAGGCTCGAGTTGAATAGTCAATTTCTCAAGACAGATTTACTGCCTTTTTTCTGGAAGTTCCAGCAAGTGCAAACGAAGGAAATCTCCAAATTATTTTCAGGATAGAATGATCTCTCAATCCAAATTTTGACATGAAAATTTACACATATAAGTGTTGAATAGATCTCTAGTCTTGACACCGATATGCCTTTAAGACGTTCAGAAAAAACTTAGCAAGAGGTCAAATCGAGAGTAATTGCATGAAAGATGATATAATCTTAAGAATTAAGAGTATTCACTTTTGGATTATAGTATCCAGGATTTATATCAATTGAAAGGTTATGGATTTCTTCCTGAAGAGATGCTAATGTGCCTCTTCAAGAAATTTATACCCATTTACAGCAAACAATAGCCTTTCATGAAAGGACATGACTCTTTGTCCTATGGCGGTTATATCTGTACCCATTCAGATAGAAACAGTTATCCAACAATAAAAACTATATCCACATGAGCGACACGTGGCATATGTGTCACATGTACAATCATGTCACAATTACTCTCAATCAATAAAAAGGTAATAAAATATCAGGGTAGATCTTAGTTTAATTCCAGTTGTACCATGGCCCAAAAAGTTTGAACCGTGTGCCAAAAAGACTAAGGCTCTTATTACTCCCTGCGAAGATGCACACGTGCGAAGTGCTAAATGCGTTTAATAAAGTTCCAATAAGCGCCCAAGCAGCCTTACAACCACTCCGCGCGTGTACGAACGGTGCGAAGGAGATTTGAACCCTGGTTGCATAAGTAAAAATCCTTTCTCTTACCGATTGGCTATATACACTATTTATGAAAAGTTTAAATAATCAATATATTTATTTACATTCTAAAAATAACTTTAATTTTTAAAATTTATTTTTATTTTAAAAAACTTAACAATCCCCCACAATTTCAAAATTAAAATAAGTTTTAGAACGAATGGCATATTAGTATAAACAGGTGCATAAGTAAATGTATCATTTGGATTTGATCATTTACTTTAGTGTATACGTATCAAAGTTATGTCAGGTACTTAGTGACCCATTAGTCTTGAACTAAGGACCTTATATGACTCACCGGACACATAACACACATCTATTCATATATAACTGGAGATTTAAAAGTTCGCACATTTCTGGCCTTATTCATATCCTTATTTCATGAGTATTTTAGAGACGATCTCAATCGCTTCAAAAGCGGTCTCACTTCTTTAATCATATAGGTAGATCTATCAAAGATGATTATGTTTCATCTTAGTAAAGTCTGCTTATAGATCTATTAAGAGTTAGTACTCAACCTCTTATGAAATGCAGAAACCAAACACTAGACTTTTAGGAATGAGACTCAAATTTTCTTTTTCTAGTGTATGTTTCAGTCACATACTTGACTTGTTTATCCCTTTGAACCTATCCTATATTTCAAAATAAAGGTAGGGTTGCCATTAAGAGTGAAAGTTATATCTTTATGGATCTTAGTCTCATTCTTTTAGTGGTTCTTTTTATTTGATCTCTTAATAAACCTTTTGTCAAGGGATCTGCTAAGTTCAGGATGGATTTAACATATTCCACTGTGATTACTCCATCTCTGAGCAATCCTTTAACAAGGTTATGCCTTAGACCTACATTTATAAACTTCCCATTATAAGTCTTACTCATAGCACGACAAAGAGTAGCTTGACTATCACAAAAGACGGATATGGCAGGAGTATGTTTTAGCCAATATGGGATTTCTAATAGTAGATATCTTAGTCATTCACCTTCTTTACAAGCAGCGCCAAGTGCAATAAACTCACTTTCCATTGTAGAGTGAGATATGTATGTTTGTTTCTTAGATGCCCATGATATTGCTCCTCCTGTAAGAGTGAATATTCAACCACTTATGGATTTATATTATATGCTATTTGCATTCCAGCTTGCATTGCTGTACACTTCAAGTGCAACGAGATATGATTTATAATGCAGTCCACAGTCTATGGTTCCTCTTAGATACATTAAAACTCCCGAAATCACATTCCAGTGTACTTTAAAATTGCGGTAATGACCTCTTTAGTTGAAGTAGGAATATGCCAATATGTCCTAGAAGGGGGTGAATAGAACTTTTTAATATTTGATGATTATTTAAAGTCCTATCAATCTAATCCTGAGAAAATATGCATGTATCAGGATATCTTCAGAGTAACTCTAATGGCTTCTAAGCCAAATAGAGGATCCAATCATGAAACTAATTTAAAGATGGACAAGATGCAGATCATTGTTTATACTGGATGTGACTGTGTGTGAGGTGTGATCTCAGATAATCAAATATGAAAGCATTTAGGAAAATTACACAAGTAATGGAAGACAATAGCAATTTCAAACACAATCATTTTCATAGTGGTTCGACTACTTGTCTACTCCACTCCCGGCAGACACACTCAACCCTTGAGTGTATCGAATTTCACCTCACAACAGGTTCACCTCAAACCAGAGGTTTTAAATCAGGTTCACCTCTAACCAGTACAACCTACGCCTAGGCTGACAGTTTATGCTCCCACGAGCAAGGGTCAACACATAGCACCCAATTTTAGGCACACTGGCTAAGGATCCATTCAAGGAACCTCACAAGTTTATGCTCCCACGAGCAAGGGTCAACACAAAGCACCCAACTTTTAGACCGACCTACTACAAGGACCTAAGAGTTTATGCTCTCCACAGATCAAGGGTCAACATAAAGCATCCACCACGTACACTCCTGCTGAAGGCCTCCTACGAGGACTTGTAATGGGTGAGAAACACCTTAGACCCAATCCTACAGAAGGAATGATCACAAGGGTCCTACGGACTTTAATAACTTACAGATAAGCAGATGAGTTCCTTTCAGCGCATTGTTGAAGATCTCCTCCTTTGATGAAGAATCTTCAGCTTCCTTGATTCGCAACTTAGAAGATGTACCAATACATGGCGACGGGTTGGGTCAAGGTTATGATGGAATCCTACTCTCTTAAATGTTTTCTTATAAGGGATATAGAGCGATTCCAATCATCTATGCATTCAAGGCATCCCAGCTTAATGATTCGCCATTAAGGTGGTAGCTGAAGGATCCTTGAATGTGGAAGTTCATTCCCCAATCCACTCTATTGAATGTCAATGATGAGGGTGGATTGGAGGATGAACTTCCATGAGAGAAAAGGCTTTGAGTATATGATCTAAGGTTGAACACTCAAAAGCACTCCCTTCTTTCTCTACCAGCAACTAAGGACAAGCTCTCTATATATAGGCAAAAGGTTCCAACAGATATAAAATGGTCACATTTGTGACAGAGTTCGATATCATCGAGTAGGGTCGATATCATCGAGCGTATATTCTCAATTGCATCGACTGGCCGCTCAATGACACAAACTCAAATGTCACACGCTTTTAAAACCTTTTGCCAATTGGTCAAGGAAATCGAAACCTGCATCGATGTCATCGAATTTTAAACTCCGATTTCATCGATAAGAGGATTGATTCCTTGATATTTGAAAGATGAGAGAAACTTGCCTTTTGAATTATTTCAAGTCGAAGATATGATCGAGGCACACTCGATATCATCGGATTTTGAATGTCAATGATATCGATGGCAGTGTCGATGCATTGATAAATCCAAAGGATTTTCCAGTAAACTTGCTGGACAGTTTATATCCTTTCTCGATGCAATTGACCCGGCCTCGATATCATCAAAATTTGAATATCGATTCTATCGAGTGACCCTCGATCCAAGATAAAACCACCTGAAAATATTGCTAGAAAACTGTGTGTCCAAGACCGATAACATCGAAGGCCTTCCGATATCATCGAAATTTGAATTCCGAGGATATCGAGAGGAACTTCGATATATTGAAAACCTTAGAAAAATAGGGACACAACCGATGTGATGTCAATTTTATCAAGTCAATTTCGATAGACTCGAGATTCAAAGTTCGATGATATCGATAGGTATATCGATACATCGATAATTCCGTCTAGAGATATATGTGGTTGCTGGACATCTTTTATCCTCATTTTGATGGTATCAATTGGTCATCGAGGACATCGACAACACTGTTCGATTACATCGATCAGTCTATCGATAAATCGACAGAGGTGGAAAACTTAGAGATTTTCTGAAATTTTGGAAAAAAGTTTTTTAACCCAAAAACCCTATGATTTTCTAATCAGTTTTAAAGGTTTTAATTACCTAGTGTTTTGGGACATGGGATGTGAGACTAAGATTTACCTGAGGTGAGTTTGGGCCCACATCCAGATGAGGCAGACGCTTGATTGATCTTCCCATGGAGCTCTTCTGTCTAGCTGACTCAACGATCACACTAATTGGCAAACCAGGGCACTTTCAATCTCCCCCTTTGTCAATTACGTGACAAAACACCAAAACACCCTAGAACAACATCTAGACTAGCACCCTAAATTATGTGTACATGCATTTTACACAATTTTACAATATCTAGTGAAACCACACACACAATCAGTAGCTGCTCCACACACAATCAGTAGTTGCTCCCCCTAAAAGCAATCTCCCCCTGTCTTATTGCAACTGCTCCCCCTAACACCTGTATCACCAATCACAAGCAGATACACACACAATTTTCCTTTAGGGTGTTGATTTGTTCTCCCCCCTTTTGTCAGTAATTAGCAAAGGATAATGTAATAGTTTAGATTGACTGAAGTTGAAGCAACTGGGAGAACCATCATTCAGAGAGCATACACATATAGTAGATAGATGTAAAACAAACACTTCAGTATAGAAACCATGTATGCATAATAGACCAAGTAGAGCAATGAGAGAAGCAGATAGTATCAAAATCAAGACATCACATGCATCATACACAAAATATGTCAGTAAAGAAAATATGAATTATAACCCTCCATAAAACTGATTGTCCAAAATATATACTGTTCAAGTTTGGCAGTAGTATAACATTCGTTCAAAAAAAAAAAAAAAACAAAACCCATTCATGGACACCCAAAAGCTAGTATTTGCCTCATTCGGAGTATATTCATAAGTTAAAAAAAAAACTGTTAGACCTATCCATTAAATAGTTGTCTCATACACATATAAGAATGCAAGGCAAAAAAGATATCCATGCCCATACGTCGTGCTGAGTATCTGGTATATGAGATGGCATGAAGACCATTGATACTATAGTGGAGGAGCTGATGAGGATGGTGTTGCATCATCTCTTCGGCACGTAATCAGATCGAACAATCGCTGGACTGACTGCTGGACGCTAGACATCATCTTCTCTAGTGCAGAGAACCTCGCATCATGTCCCCCTAACTTGTCTTCTATTTGAGTTAATCCCCGCTGCGTGGCACCAACTCTATCTTGATGAAACTTGACACATTGAGTTTGAGCTGAACCACTAGGTTCGGGAGCATGCTGTGCCTGCACAGGATCTACACCAGTTGGTGTTGTGCCTTCTCCCATCTCTCCACCTTCATGAATAGCCTCCTCAGAATCCTCTTCCACATACTCGTGAAATTTAAGGTCCAATTTTTGTATATTGACTTTGTTAAAGTGTTGAAGGGGACACTCAGGGTCATTTGTTTGAGGAATACCAATTGTATCACATATTACATGAATGAGGTGGGGAAAGGGCAAGCATACTGCTCTGGACTGATGGATGACACTTGCTATTTGGTGAAGAATCAAGGTAGGCAGACCAAGTTTGACTCCAGTGGCAACACAGTATACAATCATGGTCATGAACCCGGTAAGATCAGCGCGATTGGGTCCACAAGGATAAGCATTTGAGCAGAATATCCCATGCAAGATGCGGTATCGAGGGTGCAAATATTTTACTTTTAAGGCATTTCCCTAATACCATGGGATATCTCGACCCTGACATAGGAATTTTGTAATTGTAGACCGAGTGATAGGATTTTCAAAATCAAGGTTAGACAATCCAACTGGAGATAAGGTTAAATCAAGAATGCTAGTGATGGACTCTACAGGAATCTCAACACTATCATCTCTAACTGTGACAGTAAAATATGGTGGTTCTAGTGTTGGAGAATGACAGTATGCAAGGAAACGATAGGTCCGCTCAATGTGGCATGTTCCCCCGAAAGCAAGAAGAGGAAGCCAGTCGATTGCCTCTAACAGAGCTTCTATGTTGTAGGGTTTTATGCAGTCCTTGTCAACCCTACCCTCATACACAGGCGCCTCCTAGAGTATTTGTCAAGTATGTGTGGAGGAGGACCCACAACAGTATCTGGCGGTGCTGGTGCTTCAGTTGGAGCCTCTATGAGCCAACTACCGCGTAGAGGAGCTCCGTGGGTGTGCAGGGGATCGTTGAGACTGAGACCTGCCCTTTCCTCTTGAAGCCACGACTTTCTTTCTGATAGGCCGAGATGATTCACTGATGGCCGGAGACTTCCATTTCTCCTTACTCATTAGGAAAACTCAGAAGAAGATGTCAAAGGAAGGAAGAATCTGAAGATCTTTAGAATCGACCTGAAATTTCTCAAATAGAATATTCTTAACACAACAAAGTATACTTCGAGGAATCAAGAGTACGTGTTAGAGATTACCTGGGTTCAGACACTTTAGAGGGCATACAGTTGTCATACGATGAGAGCCATGGAAGAAAAACACTGGAAAAATCGAGCAGGGAGGCAAAGAAATGAATTTTTCCCACTTGTCGGTCTTTTATCGAGCGGTGAGATTCGATATCGTCAGACAAGGTTTCGATGAAATCGATATGCCCTATTCAATTTTATCGAAGACATCTTCGATAACATTTTCGATCATGTGACTTTTCAAATTCCAAAGAGATGTCGATGATATCGACCTTGATCAATTTAATCGAGAAACCACATGACTTATCGACAGACATATCGAAGGTGAATATTTTTCATTTTTTCGCAGTTCGTCAAACTTTCATGTATAGTATAGTATATCTTTGAATTAACAGTATACACAACAAAATTTTGTACAAGCATTATACAAATCAAAATTATAAACATTAGAATGTTTATATTCAAAAAGATTGAGGTGAGGGACCTCAGATGTATCATTAGGAGCTCAACAAAATTGCATCATTTCAGCAACTATCTAGATCTAGATGCAAGACCTGGACTTGTTTTTTCATGCTCAATATTTCTAAGCATATGAATCAGTTTTTCCTTTTCCTTTAAAGACATAGCAGTGGTTATTTATGTAACAACCCTTCATTACTGATTTACCTGATAGGTTAAAGATTTCGCATTCCTGTTTATTAAATGTAACCACATGCTCATTGTCACATATTTGAGAAATGCTTAGAAGATTATGTGTTAATCTTTTTATGCAAAAGGCATTCTCATTTTTGAGCGAATTTATTCCTTTGATAATTCCCTGTCCAATTATCTTAGCGGTGCTTCCTTCTCCATAGGTGACTATCCCATTATTAAGATCTGAATAGTTAGAAAGAATGGATTTGTCACTTGTGATATGTCTTAAGCAACCGCTATCCAAGTACTACTTAGTATCATTGCCTGTTATATGATTTGAGTGAGTAACAAGACAATTTTTCTTTTCTTTTACTATCCATTTTGTGACAGGATTTTTTACTGTGGTAGATTTGGTTTTCTTGTTTAACTCAGCCAGTTGATTCAATAACTCCTTCATTCTATCATTTATTCTAGGTGGTGATGGATGTGTATTTCTTTTATCCATATTCCTAGGTGGACTCTTGACGTCTTGTATTTTTCTAGTTAGTTTAAATTTTCCAAGATGATTTTGACCAGAATTATGTTGCGTCCTCCTACGTGTCAAGTATTTAAACTTATAATGACCCGAGTCACCACATAATGACAGACTGGAGTAGTTCTTGTGTTACTTCCTGAAGCAGCAGATTTTTCAGCCATTGGTGCTGCATTTCCAGTTTTTGTTCTAAATTTATCATATCCTAAGCCACTCTTGTCCTTTCTAGGTCTTCCCATGCCTAAAAGTTTTTCGAATTTCTCACCACTCTGGAAAAACTTATAGTTTAGCTTAGCAATTTTTCTAGATTCTTCTAAATCAAACAGGAGTGTATGATTGTCATTTTGAAGGAGCATGTTTTTGTCTTTTAATAGCTCAACCTGTTTGTTTAGTTTTTCAGACTCGGTTTTAAGGATGGTGTTGATTCTTTCAAGTCTATCATTATCTGAATGATATTGCTGTAAGTCATTGATTAGATGTGTATTAATTTCTAAAGTTTTATCCAGATCTTTTTGCAGCAATTCCTTTTTGTTTTCAGATATTACGAGTCTTCTAACAATGTCGATGTTATGGATGTAAAGTTAATTGTAAGCATCTTATAGTTTATTTTGTTGTTCTTCTTCTTCCTTTTCAATTTCCTCATTATCCGATGGAAATGATTCAGTGGCTTGCAGTTCTTCCTCATTCTTAGTTTCAATGGGAATGATTGGAGCAGTGGAAACCATAAGAATTTTCAAAGGTTTCTGGTCTCCATCGTTCTCTAAGTCACTAGATTTTGAGTATGACTCTTCCGTATCATCCCATGTGGCAGCCATTGCCTTACCTTTAGTTTTTCTATTTGGGCATTCAGTAAATAGGTGTCCAAACTTCTGACAGGCATAACATTGTGGTTCTTTAGTCTTTTTACCAAATTTACCTGCAGAAAGTATGTTATCCATCTTTCTTCCTTTAAATGGACGGCCACGATTTTTCTGGAAGAATTTTCTGAACCGTTGTGCCAATAGAGTCACTTCTTCATCTTCATTTTCTCTTTCGCTTTCAATGCCCTCATTTGTTGTATTCTTTGAAGTTTTGAGGACAATAGTTTTGGATTTAGGGGTTTGTTTGAAGTGTAGTTCAAATGTTTGTAGGGAACCTACTAGTTCTTCTACTTTCATTTCATCTATGTTTCTACATTCTTTAATGGTTGTGACTTTAGGGTTGAACCATTCCGGTAATGATCTTAGTATTTTCCTACAAATATTTGGGACTGGAACTTTCTCACCTAATCCACCCATGGAGTTGCAAATGATATTTAGTTTTGTGAAAAAACTCCATAAAGGTCTCATGCTCTTCCATTCTGGGACTTTCGAACTATGATGTTAGGAGTTACAGTTTGGATCTTTTCATAGTGCTTGTTCCTTCATGGGTTGTTTCCAACAAATCCCATGCTTCTTTGGTTGTCCCACACATACTGATTTGATTGGAAATATCTTGGGATACAGCACAGTAGATAGCATTTATAGCTTTAGCCTCAGCAGTTTGATTTTCTTTATCGAATGTTGTCCATTTTTCTTTGGATTTTGGTTTGGTGATAGTTGTGTCATTTTCAAGTACTATTTGTTCGGATGGTGGCACATATCCTCTTTTAACTATATCCCAAACATCATGATCCAAAGATCTCAGAAAGTAGTACATTCTAGCCTTCCAGTATACATAATTTGATCCATCAAATACTGGAGGTCTCGAGACCGATGATGTAAGACCCGTATCCTAGTCCGTACTGTTCCATTGACTCCCGCGATCCTTCTCGTCGAAGTTCGACAATCCGTCATCTATGATCTACGTTTGCACGCGACCCTAAGTCGTATCCTGTAAATTTAGGTCAACTTAATCCAAGACTTATACCATTGCGATCGCACCGTTGCCATGGTTCCAACGTCGCGTCTTGCATACCGATCCGATACCATGGCAGGGAGATATGGGCCGACGTTTATTTTGAAGAAAACACCGCGTGTTTACAATCCCAAGAGAATCTCTACATCATGTCCCATCAATCAATCACTCAAATCAATCAATCAGTTACCTCATGTCAAGTACAAGAGCAACCCATGCTTTCTTTCTCCACAAGTCAAGCAAACTCCAAAAGTCAACAAGTCTCTCACCTCACATCCATCACCCATCACTCTCTCTCCCTTACAACCCCTTCTCTCTCTCTTTCTCTTTCTCAACACAAAATTCCAAGCAACCAAAAGGAGTACACGTCCATGCATTTCTAAAGAGAGAAAGAGTTGTGTGTGGCCCACTTTCTCTCCCAAAAACCTTCATCCTGGCCATTCATTTATCATCTTCCACCATTAAAGTGAGACACAAGGAGATCGGCTTTCCAACGGATCAAGAAGATCGAACAGTGGGTGCTTTATAAGCTAGATTTTCATATTTTAACAAAGGGTCAAGTGAGGGATACCGATTGATGGTATGGATCTCATTTTGGACCCTAGGTGTGGCTGATGGCCCACCTTGATTCTCATGATCATTCCATGATAGGGTCATTCTCCATGGACCCCATCATGTTGTTTATTTTCCTTGCATAAAAAGAGGTCATCTAGACCGTCCATTTTGGGTAGAGAAGGAACCTCCACCGTTGATCTTTGATTTAGTGGGCTCACATGTATTGGGACTTACTTGATGTATGATTGAATGCAAAGGAGGTCCTATAGTGTCAGGGTCCCACCATCACACGTGTCCGTCTCTCTCTCTCTCTCTCTCTCTCTCTCTCTCTCTCTCTCTCTCCCTCTCTCTTTCATGTTTTCCTATTGTGTGTCATGATGTGGCCATGTGGCCCACCCGAATGGACCCCACCATAAAGCATGTATTTTATCCAAGCTATTTATGGGTGAGGCCCACTTTATATGTGTGTCTTACCCAAGTCATCCAGCCATTTGGTGGCCCACCTGAGCAGGGCCTACCTCATATGTATGTGTTATGCCCAAATTGTCCAGCGTCCAGGGACGCTGGACGTGAAAAGAAAACAAAAATATTAACTTGTTTCAAAGCTTATTAGGTTGGCCACTCATACAGTGGGCCTACCTTGATGTATGGACTTAATCCACACCATCCATCCCTTTCCCTAGACCATTTTAGGCGTTGAGCCGAAAAATGAGGCCAATCCGGCTTTCTGGTGGGCCATAGGATAGAAAACAGTGTTTCTCACCATTAAAATCCACATGATATTTCCACACACCAAAATATATTGAATATTGGGCTTGTTTGGTTTGTTTTAAGCCATAGGAGCCATTGGGCGGAGTGAATCCTCCTGATGTGGGCCCCACGTATAAAAAACCTCAGAAATTTCATTTTTCAAAGAAAAGAATATATATATATATATAAGCAGGTAGCGCCTGCTGCTATTGACGTAGCAGCAGAACGCTACTGCGTTTTGGAGGACGGACAGCAGGGACCACGGTCCCATATGTGGGCCTCACTGTGATGTGTATTGAATATCCACACCATGCATCTGTTGGGCCCCTTAGGGCAGTGGGCCCCATCCAAAAATCAGCCATATCCGGAACTTAGGTGGCCCACATGGCAAGAAACAGTGTGATTGAACGGCTGCCACTGAAACCCTTTTTTGGGCCACAAAAGTTTTGGATCCATTATGAAATTTGTTTTTCTTATTCATCCAGGTCCGTGTGACCTTATCAGTAGATTGGATGGCAGATAAACATTATGGTGGGCCCCACGTGGGACCCACCAATGATGTATGTGTGGAGCCCACCATGCGGTATGTGTTTTATCTATGCCTGGCCCCCCTAACACGGGTGCTGCGCCGGTCAGGCCCCATCTTGTGGTATGTGCTAGTCCACACTGTCCAGAGGGCTAGACGGTGGGCCACCCCATGAAGTATGTGTTATATCCTAACCATCCATCACTGGACGTGGACCCCACCATGTTGACAGTGACATCCACCGTTCAAATTTCTTAGGGGCCACAGAAGTTGCTAATCAAGCTTATATTTTGTTTTCACTTCATCTATCTCCATGTTAACTTATGAATTGGTTGGATCTCAAATACACCAGGGCGGGCCACACCATGATGTGACCAGCCCTTTGATCAGGTGGGCTACACCGTAAAGAAATAGTGGGATTGGAACATCTATCATTGAAACCCATTTGGGTCACGGAAGTTCTGGATCAATGGAGAATTTGTTTTCCCTCTTGATCTAGGTCTTTATGACCATATGATTAGATTGATTGGCAAATAAACTTTATAGTGGGCCCTGTAGTTTATTTGACCGTGAAAATTATTATCTCTGTTGCCATTTGTGGTATGGTCCAAATGATCCTCCAATATGATTTTTGGGATGTATAATTAGGTCTATCTTGATTTATTTATGGCTGTTGTTGAGGCCCACTTGGTATATATATGAGGCCTATATGATTAGGCCCATCTTGATGTAGTTATAGCCCATCCGCCGAGGCCCACCTTGATATATATGAGACCCATGTTATGAGGCCCACTTGATGTATTGGAGGCCCATGGGTCGAGGCCCAATGGAATGTACATAAGGCCCATTGTAATGTGATTCCACCGTGGTTTATGTGTTGACCGTTATAGCGGGCTATGCCTTGGGAGCAATGATGGTTTGACGCCCACATTATAAGTACAATGTTGGTTAATTGTCCGCATTGTAACTCCCCTTAGGCCCATTGATAGGCCCATACTCGTTATGTGTAGGCCGTCTAGGCTCATCCTCGCTGGAAGGATACTTCATTACTTTATAACATGCTTAGTATAATCTCATGACTCATGCCCATACGCATCGTATGTATGCTTGATATGAGGAATGTTTGATCATAGCATAAGTTAGTTGGGCTGAGACATTTAAGGGACTCCTTATGAGACGAAGTGCCCCACATGATCGTGCGGTACACGCTGGATTGCTGCATGATTTAACGGTGTGATTCATGCATCTCACATTTGTGTGTCATGATCATTATATGCCCTAGTGACATCAGGGTCGTGGATCCACAGGCACATCGTGGATAGCCATATCAGATACCAGAAATACTTGGTTCTAGCACTGTGGGCACTTAGGATGTCCTTGGGTGAAAATCGCAGAACCTTTTTGGTACCAGGAGTTGCTCCAACGTTTAGATAGAATGGATACACGAGCACCTGAGTGCTAATACCAGTAGACCGCGTCTCCCACTGTGTCGTGGTCGGTTGGAAGGGGGCGTGGCCTTATCCGCTCGAGTGAGGGGGCTACAAATTAGGTTGAGTTTGACCAACTCGAAAATGAGTCCACTATAGACGAGCTGGGTATGTATTGGTAGACCTCTGGTCAGGTGGATAGTGAGGTCTATTCCGCTCGCTGGACTGTGCAGCTAGGGAGGAGGCAGTTAGTGTGAAGTGTACTAGACCCCGGTGATATCTCAGAGAGGAACTGTACTGATATCTGTACTTGATGAGTACTGACATGCTTGTTTTGCATCTCACATATGACATTTGGCTACATAGGCCTCGCATCGCATGGCCTTGGTATGGCCGATAGCATTCATGCCTTACATCACATAGCTTTGGTACAGTTGATAGCATTTATGGACTTACCGCATATTTTCATATTACTCTGATATTGTACACTTGGCGTTTATCTTGCGCACACACTTACACCACCCTTTAAGCTTTTGTAAGCTTATGCACAATCATTGCGTGCAGGTGGCCTTGGATCGCAGCAGCGCTGAGGCAGGAGCGCACATCAGATCATTTTGGAGTTTTTGATCACCTTGTATTTCCCTTTCCGCATGTACTTAAAGTTTCTGATATAGTGGATAGGTGGTGATATTATTTTGTGACTTAGTTATACTTGTGGTTATGCTCCATTACAAAAAAAAAATTATACTGAAAATCCTCCTTGTAGGATCCCAGGATCGAAATCGGGCATGTGAGTGCCGGGATCCGAGAATGGGGCGCTAAGGAGGCTGTCGGCGCCAGATTCGGTAATCAAAAATTTTGTGAGCCCGTTTTTCAAGTTTGGAACATAATAGATGAGCCCTCTCCTTTGGCCATATTACCAACTTCAGTCAAGATCACTCTCTAGGCGTTGAAGCCCTTAAGAGAGACCTGCTCTAATACCAATTGAAATCGTGGCAATGACCGCTTTAGTTAAAGTAGGAATATGCCAATATGTCCCAGAGGGGGGTGAATAAGACTTTTTAATATTTGATGATTATTTAAAGTCTTATCAATCTAATCCTGAGAAAATATGGATGTATCAAGATATCTTTAGAGTAACTCTAATGGCTTCCAAGCCAAATAAAGGATCCAATCATGAAACTAATTTAAAGATGGACAAGATGCAGATCATAGTTTATACTAGATGTGACTATGTGTAAGGGGTGATCTTAGATAATCAAATATGAAAGCATTTAGGAAAATCACACAAGTAATGGAAGACAATAGCAATCTCAAACGTAGTCATTTTTATAGTGGTTCGACTACTTGTCTACTCCACTCCCGGCAGACGCATTCAACCCTCGAGTGTACCGGATTTCACTAAGGAGGTTTCACAACAGGTTCACCTCAAACCGGAGGTTTTAAATCAAGTTCACCTCTAACTATTACAACCTACACCTAGGCTGATAGTTTATGCTCCCATGAGCAAGGGTCAACACATAACACCCAATTTTAGGTACATTGGCCAAGGATCCACTCAAGGAACCTCACAAGTTTATGCTCCCACGAGCAAACTTCAACACAAAGCACCCAACTTTTAGACCACCCTGGTCAAGGACCTACTACAAGGACCTAAGAGTTTATGCTCTCCACGGAGCAAGGGTCAACACAAAGCACCCACCACGTATACTCCCGCCGGAGGCCTCTTACGAGGACTTGTAATGGTTGAGAAACACCTTAGACCCAATCGTATTGAAGGAATGATCACAAGGGTCCTCTTGACTTTAATAACTTACAGATAAGCAGATGAGTCCCTTTCAACGCATTATTGAAGATCTCTCCTTTGATGAAGATTCTTCAGCTTCCTTGACCCGCAACTCAGAAGATGTACCAATACATAGCGACGGGTTGGGTCAAGGTTATGATGGAATCCTACTCTCTTAAATGTTTTCCTATAAGGGATATAGAGCGATTTCAATCATCTATGCATTTAAGGCATCCCAACTTAATGATTTGCCATTAAGGTGGTAGCTGGAGGATCCTTGAATGCAGAAGTTTATTCCCCAATCCACTCTATTGAATGTCAATGATGAGGGTGGATTGGAGGATGAACTTCTATGAGAGAAAAGGCTTTGGGTATATAATCTAAGGTTGAACACTCAAAAGTACTCTCTTCTTTATCTACCAGCAACTAAGGACAAGCTCTCTATATATAGGCAAAAGGTTCTAACGGATATAAAATGGTCACATTTATGACAGAGTTTGATATCATCGAGCAAGGTCGATATCATCGAGCGTATACTCTCGATTGCATCGATTGGCCGCTTGATGATATAAACTCAAATGTCAAACACTTTTGAAACCTTTTGCCAGTTGGTCGAAGAAATCAAAACCTGCGTTGTTGTCATCGGATTTCGAACTCCGATTTCATCGATAAAAGGATCGATTCCTCGGCATTTGAAAGATGAGAGAGACTTGCCTTTTGAAATATTTCAGGTCTAAGATATGATCGAGGCACACTTTATCATCGAATATCGATGATATCGATATCGATGATAAATCGAAGTGACTCTCGATTTAAGATAAATATCATCAAAATTTGAATAATTCTATCGAAGTACCCTCGATCCAAGATAAAACCACCTGAAAATATTGCTGGATAACTGTGTGCCCAAGACCGATAACATCGAAGGCCTTCCGATATCATCAAAATTTCAATTTCGAGGATATCGAGAGGAAGTTCGATATATCAAAGATTTTATGATTTTCCTTAGAAAAATAAGGACACAACCGATGTGATGTTGATTTTATCGAGTCAATTTCGATAGACTCGAGATTCAAAGTTCGATGATATTGATAGGTATATCGATACATTGATAATTCCGTCCAGAGATATATGTGGTTGTTGGACATCTTTTGTCCTCGTTTCGATGGTATCGATTAGTCATTGAAGACATCGACAGCACTGTTCGATTACATCGATCAGTCTATCGATAAATCGACAGAGGTAGAAAACTTAGAGATTTTCTGAAATTTTGAAAAAAAGTTTTCTAACCCCAAAACCCTATGATTTTCTAATCAGTTTTAAGGGTTTTAATTACCTGGTGTTATGGAATATGGGATGTGAGACTAAGATTTACCTGAGGTGAGTTCGGGCTCACATCCAGATGAGGCAGACGCTTAATTGATCTTCCTATGGAGCTCTTCTGTCTAGCTGACTCAACGATCACGCTAATTGACAAACTAGGACACTTTCATACTTATCCTGAATTACTGGTATACCTGCTTAGCATTGATACTATGAATGTTATATCGGGTCTAGTGTAATTCATTGCACATTAAACTCCCAATAACACTCGCATATTCTTTTGTGCTTTACATCTACCAGTATTTTTAACCAATTTAATACTTAGGTAAAATGGGGTTGAAATCGGTTTATTATCATAATGATTAAACTTCTTTAACACTTTCTCTAGGTAATCAGATTGTGTTAAGGTTATTCCATCATTAAGATTATAAATCTTAATATACCTAATATTACATTGGCCTTACTCATATCCTTCATGTCGAAGTTGGTACTTAGAAACATTTTAGTTTCTTTCACACAGTCCTCATTTAGTCCAAATATTAGCATATCATATACATATAGGCAGACAATGATTTAACCTTTAATATATATGCACTTATCTGCTTGGTTTACTCTAACACCATTAAATTGTACAATTTAATCAAACTTCTCATGCCATTGCCTTGGAGCTTGCTTGAGCACATAGAGAGATTTGACTAGTTTATACAATTTCTTCTCTTACCCAGGTTGAACAAACCCTTCAGGTTGTTCCATATAAACTTCCTCATCTAGATCACTATTTAAGAATGTCGTTTTGACATCCATTTGATGAATTACTAGGTGGTGAATTGCTACAAGGGCAATTAAAGTCCTAATGGTAGATATACAAGCAACAGGAGTATATGTATCGAAAAAATCGATACCTTCTTTTTGTCTAAATCCTTTGGCTACCAATCGAGCTTTAAACTTATTTATGGTTCTATCAGGATTGAACTTTCTTTTACAAATCCACTTACATCCTATAGGATTTGAACCTGGTGGAAGATCGACCAAACACCAAGTGTTATTTGAGACTATAGAATCCATTTTATCGTCTATGGCTTCCCTTCAAAACTGTACATCAAGAGATGAGAGAGCTTCACTAAGTATTGATGGATCACTTTCAATACTTAGTGGTAGAGTAATCTCCTTTCTTATTTCATTTCTATCGCCTTCTGTAAGGAACATATAGAAATCTGGATCAAAAGATGTTTCTTTTATTGCCATTTTCGATCTCCTTGGTTCATTTCCTTCTGGATGAGTGTTAGATTTATCATGAAAGCTGCTAGGTTCTTCGTTCATCGGTTCTATTATATTTTCATTAACTTACCTTTTTGTATGATTATTTATATGGTCTTTGTATACTATATTTTCAAAAAATATAGCATCTCTAGACTCTATAATCATGTTTTTGTCAGCAAAAGTAAATTGTTCCAAAACCAAAAATCTATATACGGTACTATTAATCCCATAACCCACAAAGGCATACCCGATTCCTCTAGGACCTAATTTTACTCTCCTAGAATCAATAATCCTGACTTATGCTATATTTTCCCATACTTTATAGTAATGAAGATATGGTTTCTTCTTTTTTCACAATTTATATGAGGAGATATCCAATTTTTTTTATATGGGATGGCATTTGAAATACGGTTTGCTATTAATAATATTTTTCCCCACAAATTCAGTAGTAATCCAGAATTTAATATCATACAGTTGATCATCTCAACTAATGTCCTATTTTTGCATTCCGCTAGACTATTTTGTTGAGGTATGTAAGGTGCCGTAAATTCATGGATTAATATATCATTTGATTCACAGAATTCATTGAATTCATTAGAAGAGTACTCATCCCCTCTATCACTTCTGAGGGCTTTAATCTTTACATTCAACTGATTTTTCACTCCATTCTTACAAAACTTAAACTTTTCAAAGGCTTCATCTTTAGATTTTATCAAGTATACATAGGAAAATCTAGTGAAGTCATCGATAAATGTGATAAAATATATTTTTCCTACACGAGTTAAGGTATTATTTAAATCACATATATCAGAATGAATTAACTCCAAGGGTTGTGATTTTCTCATGCCAGTCCCAAATAGTTTTCTGGTTATTTTAGAATGTTCACACACATCACATTTTCCTTCTTATTGTATTTCATATTTTGGTATAAATCTTAGGATCATCATTCTTTTCATTGAATGATACTTAACATGACCAAGTCTAACATGCCATAAAGATATAGAATCCACTATATAAATGGAAACATCATCATTATTATTAATATTCAGTTTAATCATATCATTACATAAATATTCTTTGCCTACAAACATATCATTCTTGGTGATAACTAACTTATCAGACTCAGTCATGACTATTTTGAATCCTCTATTATTGAGAAGATCGCTTGACACGAGATTTTTAGACATGTTAGGTACATGCAATACATTTGTTAATGTCAGTCTTTTGCCTAATGTATTCTGAAGCTCTACTATTCCTTTCTCAACAACATTCGCTCGAACATTATTACCATCTTCACTTCTTCTCCATTTGTAATACCTTCATAAGTCTTAAAGATGTTTCGGGCCTTTAATATGTGAATGGTTGCACCAGTATCTAGCCACCATCTACCATCGGATATTACTGTGTTAGCTTCGGTAACCATTGCTACAAGTTAGTCTTCTGTCATGTTAGCCTGAGCTTTCAATTGCTTCTTCCTGTGTCGACATTCCTTTATGTAGTGTCCTGGCTTATTGCAGAAGTGACACTTGCCCTTTTTCTTTTCCCTTTTCTTAAACCTTGTATCTTTCTTTGGGGGAATAGATTTGGAGTTCTTAATTTTTGGCTTGTCATATTCTACTATATTGCTTTGGAATGATTTTTCGAAGTATTTTCTTTCTTGTCTCGGTTTCTGGACTCTTCTTCTATACGAAGATGTCGTTGAAGCCCTTAAAGAGTGTACTTTCTCTTATCATGTTTCAGTTTCTTTTTATAATCAAACCATGATGAGAATAATTTTGCAATTACTACACCAACCAGAAATTCTTCAGGAAGATCTAACCACCAATCTTCAATTCATCAACCAAGTTCTATAGTTCGGTTACTTGGGAGAGAATTGACTGGTCATTTTTAAACTTGAAGCGGACATAATTTTCGATCAGAAATTTCTGAGTACTGATCTCTTTAGTTTTATATTTTTGATCTAATTTTGTCCACGGATCTTTGGTAGATGATATTTTACGGTACGAATTATAGATAGAATTAGAGAGAGCATTTAAGATATATCCTTTGCGTAGAAAATCGTCTTCCTTCCTTTTCTTCTGTTTTGCCTTCACTTAATCTGAGTCGTCTTCTTTCGGCTCGGGTAGAGAAGATATATCATCATTTAGAATGTAGGATAATTTGAGAGTAGTCAGAAAGAAAAGCATCTTCTGCTACCATCTTCAAAAGAATTGACCGTCGAAACGATCCAGTCGTACAAATTCTTGGTTTATAACTTGAATGGAATGAATTACGTCCATTATGAAAAGATAATAATATTGTCTTGAATGTTAGAAATTAAATGTTTCTTGTACATAACGGAGGATAGAAGAAAAAGATAACGAGATGATCAGATTTATCGGGTTCAAGGCTCGACTTGCATAGTCAATTTCTCAAGATAGATTTGCTGCCTTTTTTCTAGAAGTTCCAGCAAGTGCAAACGAAGAAAATCTGCAAATTGTCTTTAGGATACAATGAACTCTCAATCAGAATTTTAATACAAAAATTTACACATTTAAGTGTTGAACAGATCTCTAGTTTTGACACTGATATGCCTTTAAGAAGTTCAGAAAAAACTTAGCAAGAGGTCAGATCGAGAGTAATTGCACAAAAGATGATATAATCTTAAGAATTAAGAGTATTCTGGATTATAGTATCCAGGATTTATATCAATTGAAAGGTTATGGATTTCTTCCTGAAGAGATGCTAATGTGCCTCTTCAAGAAATTCATACCCATTCACAGTAAACAATAGCCTTTCATGAAAGGATATGACTTTTTGTCCTTTGGCGGTTATATCTGTACCCATTCAGACAGAAATAGTTATCCAACAATAAAAACTGTATCCACATAAGCGACATAGGTGCCACATGTACAATCATGTCATAATTACTCTCAATCAATAAAACATCAGGGTATATCCTAGTTCAATTCCAGTTGTACTATTGATCAGGGTCAAATATTGCATATCAGACCCCGATTATTGCCCTATTTTATGTACATGATACTTTCGGATTTTAATTGTGTTTTATTCTGAGGATGAAATCAAGAGTATTATTGCAAAATAATGTTAAAAGCATGGATTTCATGTTAAGTCATCGAGCACGAGAACGACCCAGGGAACTAAGATCAACGCTCGAGATTCGAGAAATCAAGCGAAGCCAAAGGGGCAGAAAAGGGTCCGAATGCAAGATCACATGGTTTCCGCCATCCAATCAGTTCAAAACTTCATACATGGGATAAGGGCCATAATTTAACCGTACATATTAAATTTCACCATTGATGATCTCGGGAAGTGCTCCAATGACAATTCACCCACGAATCGTTGATTTCAGGCCCACCTGATAGTAGGATATGCCTCAACTTTGGTCTCGACGGTTAATATAGTTTGAGAAAGGGAATGGACGGATTGGATTTCGTAAAAAACATCATAGTGGGCCCTGTGTATGGGGAGTGTACACCGAGTACACATGCACCAGCGGTGCACCGGACCGCCCGGACGGTCAGCGCGGGCGCTGACCCGCGCCCGTCTTCAAACCACGAAGGCTCGACAGCGTCTTCCGCTACGTCCGCCGGTCGGCGGTTGTGGGTCCCACCTAGTGTCCAAATGGACAATCCAAACCGTCCATCAGCTTCCTGGGGTGACTGTTGCCCACGCCTAGGTGGCAAAAATCGAAATGAAAGCAGATGTCAGATCCCAGCCGTTCAAACATGTAATGGACGGTAAGTTCAAATATCTGGTGGACCACACCTAAATCAAACAAAAATGTGTATTCCCGACCGAATTTTCGTCCTCCATCCAATGGACGGAGTGGATTTCTCAAAACAACATCACAGTGGACCCCACCATCTTTGCAGCGGAAGGAGATCTGCGTCGTTCGCCCGCGTAACGCACGGCCGCTGGCCCTTTTTTTGGAAGACTGTGGGCCCCACCTGTCACTTGTACGGCCAATCCGAGCCGTCCATCTTGTAGAGGGCCGCGAGCACTACAAACTCATGTTGATATTCCACTCCCATGCGTACACACGTGTGCGGTCTGAGAGCCACAAAATTTGCTCGGCGACGTTCAAAACCGATCTTTTCGAGATTTCTTCGTGGGCCGCACCAATGGACCTTCAAAACCACCCATTCTTGACTAAAATTTCGTCCCGAATCCAATGGACGGGGTTTTTCCGAAAAACACCTCTGTGGGGCCCACGATCACGGTTGCAAAAACGCGCACTTCGAGTCCGTCTACGACTTGCGCCACCGATTCCGACCATCCGGCCAAGCTATAAAGGAAGTTTTGGACGTGGGGAAGTCATTCGGTCCTGGAGAATTGGAGATCCAGAGCCGGGGAGAGAAGAAAGAGAAGGAGAAAGAGAGAGAGATTGTTCGGTTTGGAGTTCTAATTTATGAATTTTATTTAATATTTTTATGGATCTTATGGGTAACTAATCTCTCGAGGTGAGATGAAGCCCCTAATTTGATCAGCTCTTGTATTGGTTGATTTACTTTGAATTTTAATTAATTTGTTTTTTTTTCTCTAAGTGGGCTTTATGGGTTTAAATTCCATACTTCTCCATCTATGAACTTGATCAAAGTATATAGATGGATGTTGTTGGATGCTTATTACAGTGCTTGTGTCGATCAAGAACGACTATAGAGGAAGAAACAGGATGCTTTAATGAATGTACATTCCATGTGCACGACCAAGGACATGGGATCATTATTCATGGCATTGCTTAAAGGAATTAGACAGTCTGTATGCCCGATTTAGGACACAGATTGTGCTTTCTCTATTTAAGTGGTATCAATCTACATCAAGGTGAATCAACAAACAAAACAAGGGTTAGGATAGTTAGGGGTGGATTCGAAAGTCCTGGTGCTTTCTCTCTGATTGAATTTTCTTCCCTGTTCTTAATTGTTTTTCCTAAAATTGTGCTTAGCAGTTTAGTTCATTATTCATTGGATTAGTTAAGAAGAATCATAGATTTGAATTGTGACAACCAGTCCTCGTGAGATTCGACCTCGATCTTACCAAGTTTATTACTACATCACAACCCTATACTTGGGGATTGAACAACTATGACCCAAAAAGACTAAGGCTCTTATTGCTTCTTGCGAAGATGCGCACGTACGAAGTGCGCCTAATAAAGCACCCAAGCAGCCTTACAGCATGTATGCGCAGATGATGCTTTGCACCGTCCTCGAGGAGATTTGAACCCTGGTTGCATAAGCAAAAACTCATTCTCTTACCGATTGGCTATACACACTATTTATAGAAAGTTTAAATAATTATTATATTTATTTACTTTCTAAAAATAACTTTAATTTTTGAAATTTATTTTTATTCTAAAAAACACAACAATAGACTCTGATACAAGTTGGCACCGGCGATTAAACTACATAAGCAAGGACCAAATGTACTTCTTGATTAGAATTTACTTCCTGATTTAAAGTATGCTAATTTAGATTTTTGTGAGAATTGTCAATTTGGAAAGCTTCACATAGTTTGTTTTTTCTCGTTCACTACCTAAAATAAGGATATTTTAAATGTAATTCATTTTGACACTTACGAGGCTCTAGTCAAATCCTTGAGGGGTTCAAAGTAGTTTAGTTATTTTATTGACGATTTCTCCAAAACAGTATGGGTTTACATATTGAAAAGAAAATGTGATGTTTTTACTTGTTTTGCCAAGTTTAAAGCATTGGTTAAAAATAAAAGGAAAATAAAATTAAGTGTTTGAGAATTGTTAATGGAAGAGAATACACCTCAAACGAATTTAAGGATTTTTATAGTGAGCATGACATTAAGAGGCACTATACGGTCCCTGGTACTCTATGGCAAATGTGTTGCGTCAGAAGTCTTAAATCTGAAAGTTTTAGGTTGCTCGATTGGTCGTGGGTCATCCTCGACCGGTCGTGGGTGTGGCTCGACTAGTCGAGCGCTGCACGACTCAAGGTCTAGCGAGCTTCTAATTTTGGGGTCCGAGGTGCTCGACCGGTCGTGGCCTATGCACGACCGGTCATAGGGGTCCTTCGATCAGTTGAGAAATCTGCTCGACCAGTCGTAGTTACGTAGATTCGTTTCCAAATCTAATGCGTACTACAGATTTTGAGTCGGCCTTTCGCAAGGGTGCGAAAGAGAAGTTTCCTAAACTATAAATAGGAGTCCCTAAAGGTATTCTAAAGGATGCCGAGGCTTCCTAAAGGTATTTTAAAGGGTTCTAGGGTTATCAAAGGGTGTAACAAGGGTGAGATTCGAGGTTGTTCGAATCGGGTAAGTCCTCTCTCTTTGTAATTGATGCTTTCATAGTGGAATTCTGTCGCTTTGTGCCGTGGTTTTTTCCCAAAAGAGTTTTCCACGTTAAATCTGTGTGTTCTCTTGTATGCTTGGTGCTTGGATTGCTATCCTAGATTTAGATCTGTGTGATTCCGCAGGCTAAAAACCTCAACAAGTGGTATCAGAGTAATCGGTTGGGGCACAGATCTGAATCTGCAGGATTACTAATAATGGCGAGCACTAGGTATGAGATTGAGAAGTACTCAGAGAAAAATAATTTTAAGTTATGAAAGATCAAGATGATGAGTTTCTTAATCAAGTAAGGCGAAGATGGTGCTCTTGAGGAGCGGAAGTCTACTATGACTAATGATGAGTGGAATACTCTTGATAGGAAGGCTTTATCATCGATCCGTTTATGTCTCACGGATGAGGTTCTCTACAACGTCATGAGGGAGAAAACTGCGGCTAAGTTATGGGCGAAGTTAGAGTATGTTTATGCGAAGAAATCCTCTAAAAATCGCCTGCACTTGAAGCGGCAGTAGTATAACTTTAAGATGGCAGAGGGTGGAGATCTGGAGGCTCACATCAGCAATTTTAATAAATTGGTTTATAAATTGCTGGATATGGAGGAAGTGATGAAAGATGAAGAACAGGCATATATGTTGTTGAATTCTCTCCCGGCGTCTTTTGAGGCATTCAAGGACACTATGTGCAGCACGAACAAAACCCGGAGTGTCGATACCATTATCTCGGCTCTTCAAGGGAAGGCTATGAGACAACTAAACAGCGACATGGAGACGTCTTCTGATGCACTGTTTACAGTGGGTAGTAATTCTGGACAAGGTACAGGTTCTTCAGGTCTAGATCCAAATCCAAGGGCAAGGGCAAAGGGAAGGTAAAGTGCTGGAACTGTGAGAAGGAAGGACATGTGAAGAGGGATTGTGAAAATCCTAAATCGAAGAGGGAAGATTCTGAGGCTTCATGCAGGGAGGCCAACGCTGCCACGTCGGATGTGATGGTGATATTTTGTCTGTGTCTTCGCTCAGATGGTCATATGATGATCGTAAGGACGAGTGGATGCTAGACACAGGGGCATCTTTACACATGACTCCTCATCGGAGTTGGTTCACCAGCTACAGGGAGTGCGATGGTGGACAGGTGTTTATGGGTAATGGCTTTGCCTGTAATGTTGTGGCTATTGGTATGATGCGCATTAGAATCTTTGATGGGGTGGAGCGTACCTTGACTGATCTCAGGCACGTTCTTGATTTGAAGCAAAATCTGATTTCTCTTGGTGTGCTTGAGGCAAAAGGATGCAAGTACACAGGTATTGATGGTGCTCTTAAAGTATCTAAGGGGGCATGAGTAATCATGAAAGCACAACGACTCGATAACTTGTACAAGTTGATTGGGAGCACTTCAAAAGGTGGAGCTGCAGTGGATGTAGTGGATTCCACCTCTGCACGTGTGTGGCATGTTGGGCATGGCTACATGAGCGGGCAGGGCAGGAAGGCTGAGACGTGCGGACAGGGATACAAAGCAGGTGGAGCAGCCACCTGTGAGAATAATCACACGGCATGATTGCAGGATGTCAGCGAGGTACATGGACGACTCCAATATCGTAGGAGATTCATCTTCTATTCAGATGACTCTAGGTGAGCCTGGTGCTGGGAAGTGGAAGGTGACTATAGGCGATGTGATGGATTCGTTGTAGCAGACCGACATATAGGAGCGGGTGGAGCTTCCAGTGGGCCAGAGAGCGGTTGGATGTAGGTGGATCTTCAGGAGGATACAACATATATACAGGGCGAGGTTGGTAGCGAAGGGTTATGCTCAGAGAGAAGGGATCAATTTCTCAAAGATATTCACGCCGATGGTATAGCAGGTGTCTATTAAATTCGTGATTGGCGTTGGTTGGCCAATGTGATCTTGAGCTGGAAGGATGGATGTGGAATCTATATTTATATAAGGGAAAGTGAAGAGCAGATCTACATGAAGCAACCAGAGCGGTTCGAAGTTAAAGGGGCTGAGGAAAGACTTTCCAGGAGGTCGTGGTTCAACCTGTCGCCTAGGCAGTGGTTTGATTCCTTCATGGTGAGTCAGGAATTGATGACATGTGGATCGTCAATTATGATATGTCTAAAATCAGTGTACTGAAGACTCGGTTAAGTGGGACGTTCAGGATGAAAGATCGGGAGGCTGCAAAGATGGTTCTCGGCATTGAGACTGAAGGAGGAGTAAGCTTTGGTAATCATAGGAGGAATACCTTGTGTGTAGGTATTGATCAAGTATTTGATGGGCCAAGTAAAGCTGGAGAGCGTTCCCTATGCATCTCTCCTCAAGTTTTCCTCAGGACATGTCCCAACACAGATGAGGAAAAGCAAGATATCTTATGAGCCTTATTCGAATGCGGTTGGCAATGTATGTCATGGTCTGGATTAGACCGATTATTTCACAGGTTATTAGTGTTGTGAGCAAGTACCCCAACAAGCAATATTGAGTAGCGGTGAGATGATAAGAAGACTACGTTTTTCTTTCTTTTGGGAAGACAGGAGCAAAGGTGGTTGGGCATGTGAATTTAGATCCGGCAGACATGATAACAAGAATGTTCCTGCAGAGAAGTTCAAGTTCTGTGTAACTTCTCTAGGCTTGGCGATGGTAGTAAAGAAGGACGGAGTGTGCACGAGAAGCTATGATATAATGCAGAGATAAGAGAAGAGGTCAAGGAGCTACACGGTTGAAGATTGAAGACTTGGTGGAGATTGTTGCGTCAGAAGTCTTAAATCTGAAAGTTTTAGGTTGCTCGACCGGTCGTGGGTGCGGCTCGACTAGTCAAGCGTTGCACGACTCAAAGTCCAGCGAGCTTCTGATTTTGAGGTCCGAGGTGCTCTACCGGTCGTGGCCTATGTACGACCGATCGTAGGGGTCCTTCGATCAGTCGAGAAATCTGCTCGACCAGTCGTAGTTACGCAAATTCGTTCCCGAATCCGATGCAGACTGCGGATTTTGAGTCGGTCTTTCGCAATGGTGCGAAAGGGAAGTTTCCTAAACTATAAATAGGGGTCCCTGAAGATATTCTAAAGGATGCTATGTCTTCCTAAAAGTATTCTAAAGTGTTCTAAGGTTATCAAAGGGTGTAGCAAGGGTGAGATTCGAGGTTATTCGAATCGGGTAAGTCCTCTCTCTTTATAATTGATGCTTTCATAGTAGAATTCTGTCGCTTTGTGCCTTGGTTTTTTTTCCGAAAGGGTTTTCCACGTTAAATCTGTGTGTTCTGTTGTATGCTTGGTGCCATTGGATTGCTATCCTAGATTTAGATTTGTATGATTCTGCAGGCTAAAAACCCCAACAAAATGGAGTTGCAGAACATATGAACTGTACACGTATGGATCATGCTAGGAGCATGTTGAGTTCGGTTAGGCTCGAATGGTGTTTTTGAGTGGAAGCCGTTAATACAACACATTACTTGCACTTGATTGCAAGATCTTTAAAAAGGTATGGTTGAAAAACTTGTTAATTATTTGTTTTTTCATAGTTTTGGTTATGACACTTATGTATGGATTTCCAAAGCACACATGACTAAGTTGGATGCGATGTTCAAAAAATGTATTTTCTTGGTTATACAAATAGAACAAAATGGTATAAATTGTGAGACCTTACTACCCATAAGATAGTGATTTGACGAGATTTATTTTTTAACGAAGAAAATTATAAGACTACCCACAGGCTTTATTAAGGAAAGCAAAAAGAATTTATTTTGTCAACTGAATAAATCACTTTATGGTTTAAAGCAGGTGTCAAGGTGTTGGTATAAGTGGTTTTATTCCTTCACTGTGAGTTTAGGATTTAAAATATGTGAGGCAGACCATTGCACCTATGTTTGTAGCTATGGTAATGGTGGCTTATTATCTTGTTATTCTATGTGGATGGCGTACTAGTTGCATGTACTAGTGGAAATACTATTGCAATATTAAAAGCTCGTTTGGTTTGGGAATTTGATGTGAATGATTTGGGTGTCGTTAATTAGATTCTCGGGATGATTGTACTTAGAAACAAGAAGAATATAAAAGTCTAAATAACCTAGAGGGGTTACATTAAAAGAGTTATGCACCGCTTTAACATGTAGAATTCTAACCCAATCAATACTACATTCCTTGTTGGTTGCAAGTTGTATTCAAATCAGTGTCCTAACACTTAAGCGGAGAAGACATATGTCCCAAGTACCATATTCATCAGCAGTAGGGAACCTTATATTTGTTATGTTATGCACCGAACAAGACATTGCACAAGCAGTGGGAGCAATTAGTAAATACATGATGAACCTGGGGAACAAATCATCGGAATGCTATGAAGTTGATCATTCGTTACTTAAATGGCACTTTTGAGGTTGTTATTTGTTATAGCAGTCAAATTTTAGAGTTGGTTGGGTTTATGAATGTAGATTATGTAGGAGATTGTTAAAAAAAAAAAAGAAAAAAAGAACTACCACAGGTTATATATTCTCTTTGGCTAACAGTACAATTAATTGGATGTCGAGACAGCAGTCAGTGGTGACCTTATCTACTATAGAGGTGGAGTATACATGCAATGAAACTATTTGGTTGAATAGCTAGAAGAATAAAAAATCAAGTAAAAAGTGGTGGTGATTCACTGTAACAATCAGAGCATGTTATACTTGACAAAAAAAAAAATCAGTGTTTCAAGCTTAGACCAAGCACATCGATGTTTGGTATCATTTGTTCATGATGTACTGGAAGATGGTGAGATCTTATTACAGAAGATTCACACTTACGACAACATAGTAGACATGCTGATGAAACTTATTGTTTTGTGACTTCTGGGCAACTGTTATGTGAAGTGTTTTTTACACCATTAGAGAAACTAGTATTCAAGTGAGAGAATGTTATCAGTGGTGTGTCCATCTTCCATAAGAAGACTGTCTCTCCCTTGCTCTCTCTGACATATCTCTTGGAGACAACTCTCCGAGTTATATACATCTGTGCGAATGGCCATTTGTACGGACACGTAAGATGTAGCCTAGTTTCTTATTTTGTTTACCATACTCTCTTATATGATGGTCCATATAAGAAGGGTATAGGTAGAGAGATGTAAGCGTTCTTAATCCATCTATTGGGGTATTTATTGATATGGAATTCATTTACAGGTGAGAGAGAGTTAAGTCTTGTATTTATGTTCCTTATCTCTAATGAAAAAAAAAAAAAAAAAACCCTCTATCGTTGGCTTATTATCGATCCACATAATTTCTTATGCATATTGTCTCTTGTTTTGGTTTAGCTATTTTGGTTTTTGTTTGGCCATTTTCTTTTGTGTTTTAGCATCGCCAACATTGATCACGTGTAGGTGTTTTTTCATAACAATATCACACATGGTCCACTTAATGAGTAGCTTAGTTCTTGAACAAAAGTGGGTGTCCAGGCTCAGGCACACAGGCTATGCATAATCATCACAGGCTGTGTGCCTAGGTTTTACTTCGTAGGTGGGCTTGGACAGACCTTGCTGGTCTAGACTTTGCTCGTTGACAACCCCACATATGCCACATGCAGAGTCAATGATTTCCCACTATTTTTCAGCACCACAGTTGCAGAAGCCAAAAAGGCACGCTGTGTTTATTTGAAACATGTGTGAGATCCCAACCTTTCTCCTATTGTTGTCATTGGTAGCTGAAAATTGCACTGAGGTAATTTATCAGCCTCTGTCCAAACCCAACTTAGGAGGGATTGATTTATGGGCAAAGATTAGAAGACTCAAGGCTCGTCCAGTCTCAAGTCAAGTCATGATTCACATGAGTCGCATTGAATCAACCTGACTTATCCAGGTAACTCATGCTGTTGAATTCAATTAGGTCAGGCTAAGTTATAGTTGACTCAGCCTACTTGGGATCTTGAAAAGTGTATTTGGATGAAAAATAATTTTGCCTAAGAGTTCATTTTTTGAGTAAGAAACATTTTATGAGAATGTGTTTTAAAGAAAACGTCTTAAAAAAATTTCCTCATTCCTTACCTATTTCTTTTTGTATTCTTACTCTAAATAAATTTTTGAGAAATAACTTTCAAAGAAAATGTCAATTTCTCTCATTTTATTTTTCTAATGCTTAAACATTAAACGTCATTTTCTCTCAATTTATTTTCCTAGTGCTCAAACAGTAAAAGAAATAATATTTCAAATAGCTACCTGATATCCAGTATATTAATTTGAATATGGGGAACTGAATATGAACTTACCAGAAGGTCACCCTTGATGTTTGGCTAGTGTCCCTAAAACCAGTTGGACCCAGTGGATAACTTCTAACTTTCTAAGTGTATGAGACATCTAACCCATTCAGTGGATTGACCCTACCATGGAGAACACTTGGTGATTGGATAGAGCTGATTTTTTGCACTAGATGATCCTCATGGTGGGCCAACCTATTAGGAGGATTGGATGTCATAAGCACTCAACATGCTGGAAGTAATCCATTTGATGAACAGTAAAATGTGGTCTAACTAGACACACAAATACATATCTATGCCTGTGTATAGAGGTGTACAGCTCGACTCGGCTCGGCCACTAGTTGACCTCAGCTCGAACTTGGCTCGGCTCGGTCCTTGAGCCTAATTGGCCAGCTCGGCTCGATTCGGTCAGCAGCTCAGGCCAGTTTGAGCCGAGTTTTAACCAAGATCAAGCCGAGTTCACCAGTGCAGCATTTTCACAAACACATGGACTGCACCTTCAAATTCTCACTGTATGTAAAACAACAATAGTGGTTTTACAGGTATTTCATCAAACACCTTATATGCAATATCAAATCATGAAAAAATGGTATTTGTTTGATAAAACATATCTTCCTTGTACCAGCCGACACTTCGTTGAGTCATTTCATCAAACACTTGGTGAGCAACATCAATATCAAAGTACCCGAGTCTTCGAACTGGTTCGATTCAAGTTGGGTTCGATCGAAGTCGAGTCGAGCTCAGGCAAGCTCGAACTTGGTTCGAAATTTTTTTGAGCTAAAAAATTCAGCATGACTTGACTCGAATTCAGTTTGAAATTTTTTCGAGCTCAAAAAATCAACTTGACTCGACTCGAACTCGGTTTCGAACCGAGTCGAATCAAGCTTTTTCGAGTCGAGGCGAGCGAGCTAACCGAGCTAACTCTATTCATGTACAGCCCTACTTGTGTATATATATGTAGAGGAATGCTCACATGTGCACCTTCTTACGTGAGCACCTGTGAGCACCTTGGCACACATGTCATGGGCACAAAATCTGAGTGGTCCACGTGATGTGGCACCCCTTGAAACCTCACAAGCTCAACTTTCACAGCCTAAAGTCTCTATTTAGTGCAGGTAATATGGTTTTTCGCATAGGATCTACACCATTATCCAAATGATGCTATCATGCTCCTTTTTAACCCCTACTTGTGTGATATTATCACAATGTTTTAATTCCAAGAAAATGCTGAAATCCAACCATTTCCTTAAATGGAGAAAGTAGAGATTACATATTAACCGTCCATTTGATGCCTACATTTAATGATTGTTTTATGTCCTAGCTTTAGTGGGCTGACGTTTAAACATTTTGATTTGAGGTAAATGTTTATAGCATGTCTAAATTCTCAAGAGAACATGAACAATTGTTGTAATTTTAAAATGGTTTTAAAATTTTGGGTGTTCTAAATTTCCCTTTAAATATATTTCCTTCATTATCTAAATTCTCGCTTGTATGTGTTGTCATGAATTTAGTCCCATGTCGGAAAATAATAAAGAATCCTAATTATTTATAAGTGAGATTTGTTTAAGGAAGATTAGGCCTTCAAAGCACACAAGAACTCCTATTGCATTTAGGACACCTTTGAACTATGTCAAAGTCAACTTCAAGATGAGTACTTCCAAAAAAATCTTACCAAACATCATGCATTGCATCAATTGCAAATTGGTGAATCTCGAATATCACACCATTTGGTTAATGAGCCAATTGTTTGAAATATCTGATGGCAGGATGCACCAAATGAACAGTTCTGATGGTTTATCCATAGCCTCACATCTACGATTTGAGAACCACTAGGCAATAGTTCAATCATCATGACCAATGAGTCGTGCTTAAAAATTCCTCAATTGGAGTTTACCAACCATCAATGTACAAAATTCCTCCAAATTGGAAGTGACCAACCATCAATATACAAATTAATGGCTCTCTCTCTCTGTGTGTATATATATATATATATATATATATATATATATATATATACCTTCTTACGTGATCACCCGTGCATACCTTTGCACACATGTCATGGGCACAAAATCTGAATGGTCCACATGATGCAGCACCCCTTGAAACCTCACTAGCCCAACTTTCAGGTCGATGCAAAACTCTAGTGGGCCATGGCAAAAGGAAATAGTTTCCTCTCTTGATTTGCATTTCTCTTCGCTATGGCCCACTAGAGTTCTAGATCGGGCTAAAAATTGGGCTTGTGAGGTTTCAAGGGGTACCGCATCACGAAGACTGTTCAAATTATGTACCCATGACACTTGTGTAAAGGTGTGCATGGGTGGTGAGGTAAGAAGGTGAGTTGGTGAATGCTCACCTTCACACCTTCTTGCGTGAGCACTCGCACACCTTTGCGCACATGTCATAGGCAGAGAATTTGAACGGTTCACTTGATGCGGACCCCTTGAAACCTCATAAGCCTTACTTTCAGCATGATACAAAACTTTGGTGCGCCATGGCAAAATGAAACAGTTTCCTCCCTTGATTTGCATTTCTCTTTGTTATGACCTACTAGGGTTTTGGATCTGGTTGAAATTTGGGCCCATAGAGTTTCAAGGGGTGCTGCATCACGTGGACCGTTCATAATTTGTGTCCATGACACACGTGCAAAGGTATACACAGGTGCTCACATAAAAAGGTGCGTAGGTGAGCATCCCTCTCTCCATATATGTGTGCGCGTGCTCTCACCTACTCACCTTCTTAGTTGAGCACTCATGAACACCTTTGCATACGTGTCACAGGCATGGAATCTGAATGGTCCACGTGATGTCGCACCCCTTAAAACCTCACAAAACCAACTTTCAGCCAGATAAAAAACTCTAGTTAGCCATGGCAAAAGGAAACTATTTCCTCCTTTGATTTGCATTTCTCTTTGCTATGGCCCACTAGAGTTTTGGATTCGGCTGGAAATTGGGCCCATAAAGCTTCAACGAATGCTACATCACGTGGACCGTTCAGATTCTATGCCCATGACACGTGTGCAAAGGTGCTCATGGGTGCTCATGTAAGAAGGTGCGCATGGAATGCTCACATGTGCACCTGTTCTCACTAGAACTCGTGATAACTTTTTAATAAATCATCACACATGATGTGGACCTAAAATCTGAACCATCCATGTGATGCATCACCCCACAAAACCCCCGAGGCCCTACTTTTACCCTTATCCAAAACTTTGGTGGGCCATAGCAAAAGTGAGAGACAAATCAACGGAGGAAATTGTTTTCATTTTCCATGGCCCACCAAAGTTTTGGATCAGAGTGAAAGTTGGTGGGCCTTGGAAGTTTCATGAGGTGCTACATCACATGGACAGTTCGAATTTTGAGCCCACATCATGTGTGATGAGTTCCAAAAAAGTTCTCACGGGTTCTTCTGATGAGGTGCACAGGTGAGTATTCCTCTCTCTCTCTCTCTCTATATATATATATATATATATATATATATATATATATATATATAATCCTCTCTCTATATATAATTCCTCTCTCTCTATATATATAGCCATCTATTCATTTTGTAAATTATGGAACAATTGACTATTTCAAAGGCCTTATTTTTAAGCTAGAATATCTAGTTATTGTGGCCCCCTTGCTGAGTATCTAGTTACTATGGCCCAACCGAAGGAAACGTTGATCTCATGCATCTCACAATGGATGTTTTGTCAACAAATGAGATCCGCCGTTTGACTTTTGTTGTTCAGTTTCCATTCGTATGCCATTCGCAAAAGGGTTAGGATGAAACAAACAGTAATATCTTTTTAACCATGACTCACCTCCAATGGTGTAGATCAATGGAAAATATATGAGAGGGTGAGTTTGAGGGTCATTGGCATGACAGATGCTCTTATTCACAAATAATTCTCTCCAATCCAAAATCCAAATAAAATAGTGCCTTTGGATGAGAGCATTTCCGTCATTTCAACTCCTAGAGTAGCCTTATGACATCTTTCTTAGTGCAAAAGGTTGAAAGGCTGAGACCATGGGATAAATCCTATGTTGGCTCACTGTAATGAATCTGCAACATTCACTCTACATCTATTGTACCAGACATATTAGGATGTAGGCCCAGAAAGATACAAATCTAAAGTTGAAGTGGGTCTTGTATATAAGATAGACTCAGTCATAGCAGGGGATTTGTGGGAGCCACTATGTTGTATGTGTTTTCCCAACATTGTTCATCTATTTTGCCAAATCATTTTACGACATAAGCCAAATCCAAGGCTCAAGTAGACCACACTGTGGGGATTGAAGGCTCACCATTAAAAACTACTAGGGAGCCACGGAAGTAAGATCAAGCATATATTTGTATTTTTCCTCCATTATGTTGATTGATGTCTTAAATCTATAAATCAATAGATTTGTCGATGACGGTTCGATGACATGGAGCATACTTCGATGCCATCGAAGGCTACTCGATGCCATTGGAAAAATCCAAAAAATATATGTTTAGTCGCTGGAACATTTTGGTGTTTAGTTCGATGCCATCGAAGTACTGCTCAATGCCATCGAAGTGTCATTGAACGATTACGCGGAGTTACGCATAGATGCATAAGTGTGGAATTTGTTTCCTATTTCAATTATGATTCTTATAGAGGTTATATATATGGGTGTAATGGGGAATAAGGAGTATCTCAGGGATTTCTAATTCGTTCTAAAGGGTTTCAAGGGCTTGTAAGGGAGATTCGAGGCTTGTTCGAATCAAGTAATCTCTATCTCTTGCAATTTTTGCTTTCATAGTGCATTATTGTTGTTTTGTGCCATAGTTTTTTTTTCCGCAAGGGGCTTTCCATGTTAAATTCGGTTTGTTTGTGTTTGAACTTGGTTGTACGATTGGATTACTTTGCTTAATTCATGTATGCGTGTTTCCACGGTTCCTCAACAAGTGGTATCAGAGCATAACATTGGGACGTAGTCTGAATCTGAAAGCATAGTATCAATGGCTTCTAATCTTAAGTTCGATATTGAAAATATATTATGAAAATAATTTTGAACTATGGAATGTCAAGATGACCGGTCTTCTATTTTAGTAAGGATTGGATGACGCACTTCTTGAGAAGCGGCCGAAATCTATGGCATATGATGAATGAAACAAGATAGATAAGAAAGCGAGAGCCTCTATCCAATTATGCCTAATGGATGAGGTCCTCTACAATGTCATGAGAGAGAAAAACTGCAGCAAATACACGGATGAAATTAGAGGACATCTACGCGAAGAAATCTCTTGAGAATCGCCCGTACTTGAAGCTTTAGTTGTTCAGTTTGAAGATGGTAGATGTTCACAACCCCAAATGTAAGGTAGCGATGTAGTAATAATCTTGGTAAGAGCGAGGTCGAATTCACAGGGACTGAAAATTGTACGTTTTCGAAATTAACTAGAAATAGAACTAGAAAAAGATGTGAAACTATTTCTGAAGTATTTGAGAGAGTAATTGTGAATAGAGTAATTAAAACTTAGAATTTAAAGGTGGAAATTAGGGTGTCAAGGATCCACTTGTAGTGATCAGGGAGCCCCCCTGCTTGATTCAAGTAACACAATTAGAATTGGAGTCATATCCTATCCAATTGGAAAATATATCAATAAAATCAAATCTGAACTTCCATTGACCTAATTCTCAATGAAGGAGAACTACGATAATTAGTAGGGGTGGGCATCGAGCCGAGTCGAGTCGAGCTAGGCCAAGCTCGTCTCGGCTTGTTTATGTTGTACTTGAGTTCGAGCTTGAGCTTGAGCTCGGCCTCGAGCTCAACATTGAAGCTTGGCTTGTTTGCCAAAGCCGTTGAATCGAGTTCGAGTCGAGCTAGTGGTTCGAATAGAGCTCGAGCTTGTTGGGTGAGAGAGTAATGGATTCTGTTCTTGATCCTTCTCCATTGATTCAGAAGAGAAGCTAAATAAAAAAATTTTAAAGATGCATTTTACATGATGCTCCACCAAGTGAAATACATTTTCGGTTTGGCCCGGCAACCGAAATAGGGTGTAGTCCATCTTTTAATAGTCCAGAAAATCCATCTGTGTGGGCCCTATAATAGAAGAACCATGGGCCAAAAGCATCCTCAATTGTATGTTCTGAATTACCCATCATCAAGACCATACTTTCCAATGGATAGGATTTTGAACAGACCTGGGACCACAAAAAAGTGGGACCCACCTGTATTATTGTTGCGTGACAAAAGCGCAATTTCTATTACCTTGCAGATGATTTGAGGACTTGTAGCTCACAATATATTTAGGAAGGATATGTCTATTCATGTGAGTGCTCCATACAATATACCATTTTGGATTCAAGAGATCATCAACAACAACATCAAACTCTTCGTTGTTGGGGTGAAAGTAAAGAGATCCCACTTCAACTTTCTCCGCATTCCTCACAACTTTAATATATTTATTAATCAAGCTGAGTCGAGCTCAAGTTCGAGCTTTGAGTCAAGTTGAGTTGAAATGTCCCTAGTCGAACTCGGCTCGAACTCAACCCGAGCTTCAAATAATTAGCTTGACTTGGCCCGAATCGGCCATTCAAGCCGAGTCAATCTGAGTTGACTCGAGCCGAGTCGAGCGAGCTTTTCGAACTAGCTTGACTCGTGAACAACCCTAATAATTGGCAAGGATTCCATCATCAAAACATGCCCAGGAGACAATGGTAAACAACAGGATTTACCAATCTCATAATCTCAAAACAACAAAAGAAGATACTCAAAGCTATTGCAAATCTACTGTAATTTAAGTCACAATAAATCATTAAAAACTGAAAGTATTCCTTAAATACCAAATTAGAATCAAAGTAAGTTCAACATAAATATGAATCAAAACAATAAAAACATCCCATCACACTACAAGCTTCACCTCTTAGCCCTAGCTAAGAGGTTTAGCCAACCATGGATATGATTAGACCAAAATCTCTTAAGAAAAATATGAAAACAACTAAGGAAGAATAAGAAAAACTCTTGGCGACGGCTTCTCCACTCTTTTGCTCCATTCCTTAAACCCTAGAAGGTGCTTAGGAACATCCCAGGGAGTCCTATTTATAGTTGTGGACTCTAACTTTTGCTCTTAGTTGGAAAACTCTAGAAGCTGCCTCAAATTTACGCAGTTTGCTAAAATAGACTTCACTTTGCGTAGTTTTCCAAAATAGACTTCACTCTGCTCAATTTCATAAAATGACCCAGAGTTTCAGAATATGTTTTTTCAAGATGATTTCAGGATTCCTTTTCTTCACTTCAAAATTTTGATTCTCTTCATTCCTCACTTGGTTTTTTTTTTTTTAATCTTTGACATGTGAATTCTTTAATCTTAGTCTCCTAAGTTCCATCCCTTACCTTGGTGATTCTTGATCATCAAATCCATGCTTTTAGCACCCTTTTCAATCCAAGCTCTTAAATTCACTTTGCAATACAAACATGAGAAAAATAGAACATTAAGCATTATCATGTTCATAAAACTAAGATATAAATGAGGTTCAATATGAAATATTTGACCCTCAACATAAATCCCAACCAGCATATTGCTAGTCTCGAGCAAAGTATACGAAAGATAAATCTCAATGCTTAATGTTAGGAATCTTTTTTAGAAAACAATCTTTTGTGCACTCAAGTATGAATGGGTAGAATTAAGATACGAAAGTGAGATTTTGAAAACGTATAACCCAATCACATAAGCAACTAATCAAATAAGTTCTTTATCCATTAAATCGAGCATAATTTGCATATCAAGTTTTTCAATGTGCTTATTGAAAGTCAATTTACTTCTGTATGAATACTATCAATTCTTCATGCTAGCCATGCTCACTATTTCAAGATTGGTTTGAAACTCAAGTACTGATTCCGAACTTATCCTCTTTTCCTTCCTTTTTCAGATTTTGATTTTATATCGACAGTCAATTTTTATTTTTACATTCTTTTCATTCATTTTTTTATGACCTCTTTATCAATCTCCTGTTTTTTAACTGGTTCTTTTCTTCTTTTAAGGTGGATAAAATTCTTTAGACTCGATTCTCACCATCGATCAATGATTCTCATACTAACAATCAAAAATTCTAGTATATCCTACAGAAGGAAAATTGAATGTGTCTTGTAATTTAACATGATATTCAAACTTCCTCTTAATCAATTGAACGCAAGTACTTAGGTGATAAATTACTTATATGATTAGACTTCAACAATTCAAAATTCAACTCTATCCTAACATACCCAAAGCATTCTTAAGTACACAATTCATCGCCTCCCAAACAGATTTCAACAAAAATTCTAGTATATCCTACAGAAGGCAAATTGAATGTGTCTCGTGATTTAACATGATATTCAAACTTTCTCTTAATCAATGGAGCGCAAGTACTTAGGTGATAAATTACTTAGATGATTAGACTTCGGCAATTCAAAATTCAATCTCTATCTTATCATACCCAAAGAATTCTTAAGTACACAATTCATCGCTTCCCAAACAGATTTCAACTTGAAACATTGAAATTTTTCAAAAATTTTGCTCAAAATTGAGAAAACACTAATTAGTTTACCTAATCCCCCATTCTCAACTGAAAATTCTACATTGTCCTCAATGTAAAAGAATTAAACATGTAATGCAAAAGAAGCAATGAAAGGAAAATGGAAGTGATGGAAAGGTAGTACCTGAAGAAGGAATTTTGAGGCTTTTTCAATGGTCTCAGTGTGAAGATAGGTTAGCACAAGAATTAAACCAACAAAAAGCAAACTATCCCAAAACCGCGGAAGACAAACTACCCTAAAACAGCAGAAAGCAAACTATCATATTCCTATAAAAGCAATAAACCTACCTATACCTCCATCAAATTAGGAGATCAATCCTGGTACACAGGATCACTCAGAGGTATGGACATGTCCTCTGAATCAAATTTCTCAACAAATGGCTTTAATCGATGTCCATTTACTTTGAATTCATTGCCATTGTTTGGATTTCGAATCTCGACAGCCCTATGAGGATAGACATTAGTAATAGTGAAAGGGCCGGTCCATCCATATCGGATTTTTCCTGAAAAAAGATGTAATCGAGAATTGTATAAAAGGACCTTTTGACCTAGTGTGAATGATTTTCAAAGAATGTATTGGTCATGAAACACCTTTATCTTGTCCTTGTAAATTCTCGAGTTCTCATATGCCTCATTTTGGATCTCTTCAAGTTCGTTTAACTGAAGTTTGCGTAGCGAGCCAGCGTTGTCCAAATTGAAATTTAGATTTTTAATAGCCAAGTAGGCCCTATGTTCCAACTCCACAGGCATGTGACAAAACTTCCCATAGACAACTCTAAAGGGAGACATTCCAATAGGAGTCTTAAATGCAGTATGGTAAGCCCATAAGGTATCAGTCAATCAGATTGACCATTCCTTACGGTCAGGGTTAACCGTTTTTTCCAAAATATGTTTAATTTCTTTATTGGAAATCTCAGCATGCCCACTTGTTTGTGGGTGGTATGGAGTGCTCACCTTGTAAGAGATGTCATATTTCTTCATCAAGTTTGCAAATGGCCTATTACAAAAATGTGAGCCTCCATCACTAATGATGGCTCGAGGCGTTCCGATCTAGGAAAGGATGTTCTCTTTTAAGAATTTAATGATCATTTGATGATCATTATTCTGGCTCGGGATCACTTCAACCCATTTAGTGATATAGTCTACCACTAGCAAAATATATAAATTTCTAAAAGATTGGGGGAATGGTCCCATGAAATCGATGCCCCAGCAATCAAATGCTTCAATGATTAGAATGAGGTTTAAAGGCATCATATTTCTACGGGACAATGCTCCCAACTTTTGACAACACTCACAAGCTTTGTAAAACTCATGATTGTCCTTAAACATAGTAGGCCAATAAAAGTCACACTGCAGAATTTTGGCCATAGTCTTTTTAGCAGAAAAGTGACAACCACAGGCCTGAGAATGACAGAAGGAGAAGACACTTTGGTGTTCATTGTCTAGCACACATCTCCTTAAGATTTGGTCTGGGCAATATTTAAACAAATATGGATCCTCCCATAAGAATTTGCGTACCACAACAAAGATTTTTTTCTTATCTTGCGCAGTACAATGTGTTGGCGTAAAACCTATTGCAAGATAGTTAGCAATATCTGCAAACCAAGGTAAATGGGAGACTTTAAACAATTATTCATTAGGAAACATGTCATTTATATGTTCCATCTCAAGTGAATCAAAGAGATCAAGGCGGGAAAGATGGTCAACCACTACGTTCTCAGCTCCTTTTTTATCATTTATTTTCAAATTGAATTCTTGGAGTAGGAGGATCCATCTTATCAAGCGAGGCTTAGCATCATTCTTAGAAAGAAGATACTTGAGCGCCGCATGATCAGTATAAATGATGATCTTGGATCCGATCAAGTAGGACCTAAATTTGTCTAAAGCAAATACTACGACTAAGAGTTCCTTCTCCGTAGTAGAGTAATTCGCTTGGGCGGGATTTAATGTTTTATTTGCATAATGTATAACGTTGGGCTTCTTATCTTTTCTCTGACCCAATACTGCCCCAAGAGCATAATCAGATGCGTCACACATAAGTTCAAAAGGGATGCTACAATCGGGTGGCTATATGATAGGTGCGGTGGTTAGCCTGTCCTTAAGTATAGAAAAAGCTTACTGGCATTGCTCAGTCCACTCATATGGCACATCCTTTTGAAGTAGATTGCATAAAGAACGAGAGAGGTGACTAAAGTCCTTTATGAATCTTCTGTAAAATCCAGCGTATCCTAAGAAGAATCGTACATCCTATATGTTCTTAGGTGGAGGTAAGTTAGAGATAAGATCAATCTTAACCTTATCTACCACAATTCCTTTGGACAAGATGATATGTCTAAGGACAATCCCCTTACGAACCATGAAATGACACTTCTCACAATTTAGTACCAAATTCTTTTCCTCACATCGCTTCAGCACATTTTTCAAATTTTCCAAGCATTTGTTGAAGGATGGACCAAAAATTGAGAAATCGTCTATGAAGACCTCTAGATATTGCCCCAACATATCAGAAAAAATACTCAACATAAATCACTAAAAGGTGGCGGGGCCATTACATAGTCAGAATGACATCCTTTGATAAGCAAAAGTGTCAAAGGGACATGAGAATGTTGTCTTTTCTTGATCTTTAAGGACTATATCGATCTGATTGTAGCCCGAATATCCATCAAGGAAGCAATAATAGGAATGACTAGCCAGCCTTTCCAAAATTTGATCGATAAAGGGCAAAGGAAAGTGGTCCTTCCTCGTGACAGTATTCAACTTCATGTAGTCAATGCACACTCTCCAACCAGTAGTGACTCTAGTTGGCATGAGTTCATTATCAGCATTGGCTACGATGGTGATTCTGGACTTCTTAGGAACCACCTGAGTTGGACTCACCTATTGACTATTGGATATTGGGTTATGATACCCACATCCAATAGTTTAAGTACCTTGGCCTTAACCACTTCATGTTTGGATTTAATTTACATTGCAGTTGTCGGGAGGTCTTCGCATTGTCCTCCAGATAAATGTGGTGAGTATAAATCAAAGGGTCAATTCCCTTGAGGTCCACAATCGACCATCCAAGGGCTCCTTTATACTTAATAAGAGTAGAGATAAGCATACTCACTTGTTCTTTCTCAAGGTGAGAAGAAATCACCACCAGGTATGTCTGATCTTGACCCAAATAGACATATTTCAAATCAGAGGGCAAAGGTATTAGGTCAAGCTTTGGTGCCTTGAGGTTAGACGGTAGAGGCACTACATCAGTTTGGGGCAATTCTTTAAATTATGCCTTCACCGGTTAACTTCAAGTACTGATACAGTATTAAGTATGACACCCGTCTCCCTAATCATATCATCATCAAAATCATGGGAGTGGGCCAAACACGTCTCTAGAGGGTCAGAGGATAAGGTCAAAAGTGTTCTATCTTCCACAAAAGAGTCAATCAGGTTAATATCGTGGGAATCGTCATCATCCTCTAATTGTTAGCCTGTATTGAAAAAGATATTCAACTCTAATGTCATATTTCCAAAAGACAAAATCATATTTCCAAAAAATGCAATTAATGATTGCATTTGACGTGGTAAGGAATGGTCGACCAAGAATGACAGGTATTTGAGTGCTCATGTCCACGATGGGTTGAGTATCCAAGATGATAAAATCTACTGGATAGTAGAATTTTTTAACCTGGACCAACACATCCTCAATTATCCCTCTCGGTACTCGAACTGAGCGATCGACAAGTTGTAACGTAATTCGGGTAGGTTTTAATTCACCTAGACCCAGTTGTTCATAAACCGAGTATGGGATCAAATTTATACTTGCTCTTAAATCAAGAAGTGCATGCTCAATGCGTTAATTCCCAATTACATAAGCAATGGTTGGGCTACCGGGATCTTTACATTTCTGTGGCACATCTTGCTTTAGAATGACACTCACCTTTTCTGTTAGAAAGATTTTCTTTTAAATATTTTTCCATCTTTTGCTCGTACATAAGTCTTTCAGAAATTTGGCATATGAAGGCATTTGTTTAACCGCATCTAGTAGATGGATATTGACTTTCACTTATTTCAGCACCTCTAGAATGTCCTGAAAGTTAGAGAGAGGGTATGGTGCAATCAACCATTGGAGAAATGGTGCAATCAGCTTGCCTTGAAGTTCCAGTTCTAAATCTTGTTGAGTGTTGTTAGGTTTATTAGTTTCATCTACTTCCGGGTCCTTAGACTTTTCATCCCTTAATAGAATAGATTTGTCAATTATCTTCCCACTCCTAAGAGTAGTGATAGACTTAGCTTGCTCCATTTGATTTAAAAATCTTGAATCACTTATTTCATATTATGGTTTAGGATTGGGGAAAGGTTGGGCTGGAAGAATCCATTTTTCCCCAATTGAATTTTTTGTCTTACGCCCTTGTATGGCCTTTGAAAGGTCCTAAAGGGTTTACAATATACTCTGATTGATAAGCTCTTGGTTTTGAATATGTTTCCAGACTGGATCCTCTTGAGGTTTCCCTTGATTCAAGAATTGGTTAGGGATTCCTTGAGGAGTAGCAGTTTGTCCATTCCTCCAACTAAAATTCGGATGATTTCTCCAACTAGGATTGTATGTATTAGAGATAGGTCCATTGAAAGGTCTTTGGTAGTTGTTCACGGCATTCGATTGCTTGTTTAGTGCCTCTTGAAAAGCAGTTATCGTTGGGCAATTTTCAGTTGTATGTATGTTTTAGCACATCATCCTCACTTAGATGTGGTGCTAAGTTTTGGGAGATGTCTCATGATTGTGATCTCAAATAGTTTATCAAAGTAATCGCAAACAACTTCTTTCAAAACCGTATTGTGGGCAACCTTAACTCCTTCTTAAGTTCCATAACCTCGACCTTCCTTGCGAGACTGGCCACTTTAGCATTTATATTATCATCCTCTTTCAGCAAATATATCTCACCCCTCTCCCTTACTTGAGTAGGCTTAGATGTGGTGCTAAGTTTTAGGGAGATGTTTCATGATTGTGCAGTCTCAGCGAGTTTGTTAAAGTAATCACACACCTCATCGATATTTTTGTTCATGAACTCCCCAGTGCACATCGTCTCGACAAATTGGCGTATGGAAGATGTTAGTCCATCGTGGAAAAAAGTTGTTATGTGCCACATTTCAAAACCGTATTGTGGGCATGAACTGACGAGATCCTTGAACCGCTCCCAACATTGGAAGAATTTCATCTTCCTTTTGGGCGAAGTTCATGATCAACTTCCTGATGGTGTTCGTCTTATGGTATGGAAAGAATTTTTTGTTGAACTCCTTCATCATGTCATTCCATGTGCCAATAGATCGCGGACGTAGTGAGTGTAAGCACATCTTAAAGCTTTTTACTAGCTTTGGTCTTTTAACATGAACTCCTTTCGATGTGTCAAATTTTGGAGAAAGGAAAAGTTTCATTTCTAATAGTTTAGAATTTATTTTTCTTGCTATTTCTTTATTTCCTTTAAATCTCTGAGTGTCCTCTTATTTAATATTCTCTTTACTAGCTTATTTATATTTGATTTTATTTATTGTAAAGCATTAAGTTTTAGAGTCTCGGCCAACTTCACTGATTGGTTCTACAGTTGAAAGAAATCCAAGTATTTTAAGAGTGCATCTTTTTTGGTTTTTGAGAAAAAGTTTAATTTGACGGTAGAAAGAAAGTATTAAAGTGGCTATAACCTCGTATTGGATGAACTTTTTATTTATTTGGTCTATAAGGCTTGCAACCAATCCTCGAGTTTTGAGATTTTCGAAATAGGTTATCCTATTCTACCCCCCTTTTTATGACATCGTTGTCCTTAGACTTTTCGATTCAAGTTTGTTTTAAGTCATGGAACTTTGAAAGGAGTTGGATCACTCCAAGCTTGATATCCATGTTTCCTAAAAAAACCATACAGGAAGGGGTTACTATATCACGACCCTACACTTGGGGTTGTGAACAAGTTTTTAGCAAATTGACCGTTACCAAGGACCTAAAAACTTGTACATTTTATTTCTTTTAAATTAATTAAAAATAGAACTAGAAGAAGATGTGAAACTATTTCTGAAGTATTTGAGATAGTAATTGTGAATAGAGTAATTAAAACTAAGAATTTAAAGGTGGGAACTAGGGTACCAAGGATCCACTTGTAGTGACCAGGGAGCCCTCTTGCTTGATTCAAGTAATATAATTAGAATTGAAGTTATATCCTATCCAATTGGAAAATATATCAATAAAACCAAATTTAAACTTCCATTGACCTAATTCTCAATAAAGGAGAACTATGATAATTGGCAGGGATTCCATCACCAAACCATGCCCAGGAGACAATGGCAAATAACAGGATTTACCAATCCCATAATCTCAAAATAAGAAAAGAAGATATTCAAAGCTATTGTAGATCTACTGTAATTTAAGTCATAATAAATCATTAAAAACTGAAAGTATTCCTTAAATATCAAACTAGAATTACAGTAAGTTCAACATAAACATGAATCAAAGCAATAAAAACATCTCATTACACTACAAGCTTCACCTCTTAGCCCTAGTTAAGAGGTTTAACCAACCATAGACATGATTGGACTAAAGTCTTTTAAGAAAAATATGAAAATAACTAAGGAAGAAGAAGAAAAACTCTTGGCGACGGCTTCTCTACCCCTTTACTCCACTTCTTAAACTCTAGAAGATGCCTAGGAACATCCTAAAGAGTACTATTTATAGTTGTGGAACTCCAACTTTCGCTCCTAGTTGAAAAACTCTAAAAATCGCCTTAAATTTATGCGGTTTGCTAAAATAGACTTTACTCTGCCAGTTTTTCAAAATAGACTTCACTCTTTGCAATTTCACAAAATGACCCAGAGTTTCAAAATATGCTTTTTTAGGACGATTTTAGGATTTCTTTTCTTTACTTCAAATCTTTGATTCTCTTCATTCCTCACTTAGTTTTCTTAGGATCTTTGGCATGTGAATTCTTCAATCTTGGTCTCCTAAGATCCATCCCTTGCCTTGGTGATTCTTGAGCATCAAATTCATGCTTTTAGCACCCTTTTCAATCCAAGCTCTTAAATTCACCTTGCAACACAAACATGAATAAAATAGAATATTAAACATTATCATATTCATAAAACCAAGATATAAATGGGGTTCAATATGCAATATTTGATCCTCAACACAATTCCCAACCAACATTTTGCTAGTCCCGAGCAAAGTATGCGAAAGATAAATCTCAATGCTTAATGTCAAACTCTCTTGCAGAGGGCCTGATGCATAATTAGTAATGTTGGGTTGGGCAAGTAGGGGTGTATGCGGAACCGATAGTGCAAGGCCCGTATCCTAGTCTGTACCATTCCTCAGACTTCTGTGATCATTCCTGTCGAATTCCGGTGACCCGCGACGCGTAGATAGCATTTACGCGCAACCCTAAGTCACACCCTGTCAACCTGAGTTGACTTAACCCGAGACTTATACCCCTGCGACTGCACCGTTACCGTGGTTCCAACACTGCATCTAGCACACCGATGTAATACCCAAGCCAGGAGATGTGGGCCCGCGTTTATTTTGAGAAAAACGCCGTGTAAGAGAATCTCTACAAAATATCAAATCAATCAATCAATGTACAAGTCAAGTACATATCCCATCACACCCATCCCTCTCTCACCCAAAGTCAACACAACCCATACCACCCATTACCCATCACCCATCACTCCCTCCATCACCCATCCCTCTCTCCTTACATCTCCTATCTCTCTCGTTCTCTCCACTATTATTTTTTTCAAAGCAACAAGGGTGGACGTCCATGCTTTCCAAGAGGAGAACAAGTGTGGCCCACTTCCTACCTCCCTCAACTCTCATCTCCACCCTTCAAATCTCATTAATGTCCATCAAAGAGAGCTTAGGAGCTTAACATTCCAAGGAGCCAAGAAGGAGCGAAATTGGTGGGTGATCTAGGATTCCTACTATTGATCTTAATGATTTGAGGGCCCACATGTGGTGAGACCCATTTGATGTATGCATTGTAAGAAATGGAGGGCTCATAGTAGCGGGGTCCCTCCCCTCCATCACGATCTCTCTCTCTCTCTCTCTCTCTCTCTCTCTCTTTATCTCTACTCTCTCCATCACTTTTGATGGCCTACCTGATGATTTACATATTTTATCCATACTGTCCATTTAGTGGATCACACTACAGTCCACTTGTGGGGCCCACTTGCTGCTTGTCCAGCGGGCAGGCCTGCTGCAAGTCCGTTTGGACAGGCCTTGATGAAGGAAAACACAAATGTCACCTCGATCTAAAGTATATGGGCCACACCACGTGGACCCCACCTTGATTTTTTACCCAGGCCGTCCGTCCAGACCAGGGAGGCGGGGCCACCTGGACGATGCAATCCATCCAAACCGTCCGTCCATGAACGTCCAGGGCCAGGCGATTAGATGATATATATAATATAATATAATATAATATTATGGTGGGACCCACCTGCCTGGAACCCAATTGGCTGGTGCAGCTATATAGCTGTTGTTTTAACGTCAGCAGGTTTTGTGGTCCCACCGTGAGATATGTGTTATATCCTACACCGTCCATCTATTTTCAGCAGACGTGTGGGGCCCACCCCACACGTGTTGCACGTGTGGGATGGGACCCACCTTAATGTACATGTCTTACATCCAACCATCCATCTGGACATGGACCCACCTCAATGTATATCTCCACCATCCATCTGTTGTATGGTGGAGTCCAGCGTGATGCATGCATGTGTTTCAGCTAGGACATTCGTCCATGGTGCCTTGTACATGTGGGAATCCACACTGTCTAGACCTTAGACGGTGGGACCCACCATGATGTATATGTAAATATCCACACCGTCCGTCCATTCTACTGGACTGGTGGGCCTCACATGTGGAGCCACCTTGGGATGGAAGCAGATTGGTTGGGGTACCTCACACCAGTTATCTAGTTGTCGTATTGAAGTCAGCAAGTTTTGTGGGCCAGATCATGGGGTATGTATTACATCCACACCATCCATGGGACGTAGACCCCACATGATGTAGGTGTTTTATCCAACTCGTCTGACCTCTGGACATGGGGCCATGGTGCATGTGTTGTAAATCCACACCATCCAGTGTTTCTGGATGGTGGAGCCTTCCATGATGTATGTGTTTTTATTCCAGGACATCCACCAATTTATAGACCATTTTAGGGCCTGCGCCTCAACGGCCAGGCCCATCAGCAGCTGGGCCGAGACCCCCATGATATATATATATTTTATCCTTGTCATCCATCAGTTTTTAGGTCCAGGTGATGCAGCCCAATGTGATGTATATGTGGCCCATATGATGAGGCCTGTTATGATGTATATGTGGCCCATGAGTGGGGCCCAATGTGATGTATATGTGGCCCATGAGTGAGACCCATTGTGATGTATATGTGGCCCATATAATGAGGCCCAAATGATGTATATTAGGCCCTTGAGTGAGGTCATGGCCCCCTCTATACGTTTGGCTTTATGTGGGCCATTCCTTGGGAGCAATGTTGGTTAAATGTTGATGGGCAATGATGGTTAAATGTCCACATTGCGACCTTCCCTTAGGCCTCGTTAGGCCCATTCTTAATATGAGTAGGCCATCTAGGCCGACCCTTGACATGAGGAGAGTACATCATCATCATATAACATGCTTAGTATAGCTCCACGATTTATGCCCATACACATCATATGTATGCTTGATATGAGGAGTGATTGATCATAACATATGTCATTGGGTGGATTATTATGGAACTCCCCGAGGGACGGAGTTGCCCTACATGAGCGCGTGGTATGACTCATGCATCTCATATTTTGTGATATGACCACCATACGCCCTAGCGACATCAGGGCTGTAGCCTCCACAGACATGTCATGGATGGCCGGATGGGACACTGAAAATCTTTTTTCACATGGGGTGCCATAAATATCCCTGGGTGAAAGTCCCTAGACCCTTTGGTACCAGAGTGTGACGCCCCAGTCCCTGCTCCAATGTGGGCGGGAGTAATGTGGGTGGGGCTGGGTGGGTGGGCGAGCTACCGTGGTGGGCGAGCTACTGTTGCAGGTGATTGTGGATGGAACTGTCCCACATCACTTGGGTAGTCGTTCGAAGTCCTGGCTATATGTGGAGGCTCTCTCTTAATTGTTGCGACGCATTTTAAAACCGTGCGGGGGAGATCCCAAAGCGGACAATATCACAATGGTGGGGCGAGTCGTCTCATTTGGTATCAAAGCCGAGGACAACTCTGTTCCAACGGTGGGAGATTGTGACACCCCGGTCCCTGCTCCAATGTGGGCGGGCGTGATGTGGGCGGGGCTGGGTGCCCAGGTGAGCTACTGTTGCAGGTGACTGTGGACGGAACTCTGTCCCATATGCCTGGGCAGTCGTTTGAAGTCCTGGCTATATGTGGAGGCTCTCCCTTAATTGTTGCGACGCATTTTAAAGCCGTGTGGGGGAGACCCCAAAGTGAACAATATCACAACGATGGGGCGGGTCGTCTCACAGAGGACGCTCCAACGTTAAGACTGAGTGGATACATGAGCGCACGAGGGCCGTATACCAGTAAGCCACGTCTCCCACTATGTCGTGGTCGGTTGGAAAGGGGTGTGACCTTACCCGTCTGAGTGAGGGGGCAATATCTAGGTTAAGTTTAACCAGCTTGAGGAATGGGTCTACTATCGACGAGCCGAGCCCGATATTAGTAGGCGAATAGTGAAGTCTCTTCCACTTATCCAGTTGTGCGCTCGGATAGGGGTGGCAAGCTGACATAGAGTGCACTAGACCTAGGTGATGATCTCAGAGATGTACGGTACTGATATGTGGATTTATTGAGCAGGAGTTGCATACTCAGCATTTTACTTATTAATTCATTCATTCACTATCCACTTGGGTTGGTAGTGTGCAACTAATTGCTATGTGTACCTTCGCAATGGCCATGATTTTGATTGGGGCGCGCAACCAATATGAGATCAGTAGTTTACCACATTGAGTTTAACTATCTAAATTTAGGTATGAGACTAGTTTGGATAGAAGTCCCTTGTGATGGACCCCATAGCCTACGATACTATGGATTATCATCTCCGCTTCACACTCCAGCTTGGTCATTTCATTTGCACCGCCTATTGCATTACATCCGTGGCATATGGCATTTTGAGTTGCTATGTTTCTGCATTTATATGGCCTAGATGAGGTTAACGGTATTCGTGGACTCATCGGGATTTGCATATTGCATTGTATCCTCAGTATATGATATTTGACTTACTATGTCTCCACATTCTATAACTGATCTACATTGCTTCCTCAGTATATGATATTAGCTTATTATGTTTTTGCATCGCATAACCTGGATAAGGTTAATGGTATTTATGGACTTACTGGCATGTTTCCGCATTACTTTGATATTGCATACTTGACACTTATCTTGCGCACATACTTACACCACCCTTAAGCTTTTTATAAGCTTATGCACGATAGATGTGTGCAGGTGGCATTAGGTTGCAGCAGCATTGAGCTTGGAGTGTGCAGCTGTCTTATGGAGTTTTGATTTTCGATATATGTATTTCCATTTCAACAATGTATTCAACTATTTATATTAGTGGATATGTGATGATGATGTTGCCTTTGTGATTTGGGTAAAATTGTGGTTATGCTTCTTACGAGATAAATGTATGTTAGAAAATCCTCCTTGTAGGATCCCAGGATCGGAATCTAGCGTATGAGCGTTGGGAGCCGAGAATGGGGTACTACGGAGGTTGTCAACACCGAATTCGGTGATCGGGAATTTTGTGAGCTCGGTTTCTGAGTTTGGGACGTGACAGGTAGAACCGGTAAACCGGACCGAAACCAATTGAATCGTACAGTTTGGTCCGATTCTAAAGTGCAACGGTTATGATTCCGGTTCTGAAAATCAAACAACCAATTAGTTCGGTTTGGTTCTCAGATTGGGTTATGTAGAATCGAAACGAACTGTGAACCGAACCATATAACTGAACCTGGAATCGAACCATATATTAAAATAAAAACCCTAACTCTTCATTCTCTTCACACTGCCCTTGCTGCAGTGCTGCCTCTATTCCTTTCCTCTCTCTCTTTCTCTCTCTCTATCCTATCTCTCTCAGGACAGCCACCTTCCCCCCATCGGCCACCACCCGACGCTCCTCTCTCTCGCTCGTTGGCTCTCTCTATATTTATCTATCTATCTATCTCTCTCGCTCCCTGGTTCTCTCTTGCCGGTTCTCTCTTTATGGATTATAAAAAGCTAAGAACCGTAGAACCGATCGGGAACTGAACCAGTTTTTACAGTCCGGTTCTAGGGTGCAAACGATCCGCTTCCAATTTTCCTGAAACCATTAGGAACGATTCGGTTCCGGTTTCACCCCAAAACCGGACCGAACTGACCCGTGTGCACCTTTATGGTCAAGAACCTGTGGACTGAGGCCATTAACACAACTTGTTACTTGGTGAATCAGTCTCCTTTTATGCCCATTAATTTTAAGATTCCAGAGAAAGTGTGGAGTGTTTAGCAGTTAGACTACTCGAGATTGCGTATATTTGTTTGTGACGCTTACTCTCATGTACAGTCAGTTGAGAGAGATAAGCTAGACCAAAGAGCTAAGAAATACATCTTTGTTAGCTATGGTGGTAGTGGCGTGAAGGGGTACAAGCTATATACCGAGTCACACAAAAAATCATCCTTAGTCATGACGTCAAATTCGATGAAATATCCTTGTTTCGTAAGGATGAGCACAAGGAACCAGAAAAGTTGGTAGTGGACTTTCAATTAAACAAAAATTAGACATAGCTCGAGACAGATACGCGAAGAGAGGTATAGGAGCAAGTGGAGCAGCCACTTGTGAGATGGAATCCATTGTAGGATTGCTGATTATCGACGAGATACAAGGATGACTCTAATGTCTTATATGCCTTCACTATGGATGAAGAAAATCTATCTACTCTTCAGGAGGCTCTTGATGAGCAAGATGCCGAAAAGTGGAAAGCTGTCATGAATGATGAGATGAAGTCCTTATACAAGAACGAGACGTGAGAGCTAATAGAGCTTCCTGTTGGCTGAAAAGAGATCGGGTGCAAGTGGATCATAAAGAAGAAACATTATAGGTACAAGGAAAGGTTGGTAACGAAGGGATATGCTCAGAGGGAAGTGTCGACTTTACTGAGATATTCGTGCCGGTTGTGAAGCAAGTGTCTATCAGATTCGTGTTGGCGTTGGTTGCCCAATATGATCTCGAGTTGGAGTAACCGGGCTTGGTGAAGACGTAAATAGAAGACGGAGTGTGCACAAGAAGCGATGGTGGAGCTATAATGCAAGGCATAATTAGAAATGAGAAAAATGAATCTATGAATATTGGCGATTGAAAACATAGTGGAGATTATTAATTAATGTCTTAAATCTATAAATCAACAGGTCTGTCGATGACAGTTTTATGCCATCGAGCAAACTTCGATGCCATCAAAGGTTGCTCGATGCCATTGAAAAAAATTCGAAAAATACATGTTTAGTCACTGGAACGTTTTGGTGTTTAATTCGATGACATCGAAGATGTTCGATGCCATCGAAGTGACATTGAAGTGTCATCGTGCAAAGTTACGCAGGTATGCGTAAGTGTGGGATTTGTTTCTTATTTCGATTGTGATTCTCATAAAGGCTATATATATATATATATGGGTGTAATCGGAAATAAAGAGTATCTCATGGTTTTCTAATTTGTTCCAAAGGGTTTCAACGGCTTGTACGGGAGATTCGAGACTCACAAAAGTTTCAACACGAGGTCATGGGTTTGAGTACTCTTTGTGGTGAAATCCCACTATGATATGAGCGCCTTAAAAAAAGGTGAGCCCATTTCATACCAGAAAATGTTCTTCTTCTTGTTCTTCTTTAAAGGGAGAAAATTGCTCCTCTTTGCAGGATTACATGAAAGAAAATGAGCCAAAACTCATCCCCACTTATAGATTTAAACCGATTGTTCGAGTAAAAAATCATGATTGGCATGGGTTGAATCTAAGTTTTATTAGGATAGAATTTAGGTGGGACATTTGAAAGAGAATTGATCAGAAAGAGGCAAGATTACCACAACATGCAGTAAGATACCATCTTTCCCACCACCATGTCACTTTTTCAAGAAATCAGTAACATCAAGGCCGTGTACTCCACCATAAAGATGCCCCACTCAAAAATCAGGCTGATCTGCTCAGCCAATACGTTACAACTATATGCTGACTCAGACCATTAGTTGTCCACTGACTCAAGGAAGCGGATTGCCTGTCGAGTAAACAATGGGACCCACCGTTGGTGTATGTGTTTCATCCATGCCGTCCACCTGTTTTTTCATCACATTTTAGATCATAATCCCAAAATTGAAGCATATACAAAGCTCAAGCGGCCACACCATAGGAAACAGCGGGGAGAATGACTTTTACTGTTGAAACCTGCCTGGGGCCTACGGTGATGCTTATTTGTTATCCAACCTGTTCATAAGGTAACACAGACATGGATGAAGGGAAAACACAAATATCAGCTTGATCCAAAACTTCCGTGGCCACCTAAGAAGTTTTCAACGGTAAACATTGAATTCACACTGTTTCCTGTGGTGTGGTCCACTTGAGCGTTGGGTGTGCTTCAATTTTGGGCTAATCCACTAAAAGGAGCTGGTAAAACAGATGGACGGCATGGATAAGATACATACAACACAGTGGGCCCCACAAAGTTTACGCAGTACTCTAATGCCTAATGAGTTACTCAGTGTGTAATCGGCTTCCCGGACTCAAATGGTGTGGCCCACCAAATTTTTGTTTAGTAAGTAATCATCACTTCTCAATGGTGCGTACTTCACCACCTAAATTCTCCATCGTGCGTACTTCACCACCTAACCCTCGAAGGCGAGGAATACTGTACGGTGCATTACGTAGGGAAGCGGATTGGCTGATGTACCGCACACCAGATCTATAGCTGGTGTATTGACGTCAGCAAGTTCCGTGGGCCTCATCATGAGGTATGTGTTATATCCAAACTGTCCATCCATTTTGTGAGCTCGTCTTAAGGCTTGAGCCGAAAAATAAGACAGATCTAAGGATCAATTGGACTGCACTGCAGAAAGAAGTGGGAGATTGAAAGGTTACCATTGAAACCCTTTTGGGGGTCACAGAAGGTTCGAATTAATATGAAATTTGTTTTTCCTCTTCATCTATGTATTTTTGACCTTATTTACCAATTGGATGGAAAATAAACGTTATAGTAGGCCCTACTAATTTTTTAACGAGAAAATCATTATCCTTGCTGCTATTTTTTGTGTGGTACATTTGAGCTTTGGATGTGATTCATTTTTTGTATAATGATTTAAAATGATCTCGAAAAATGGATTAACTGTGTGGATATAATAAATACATCATTGTGGGGCCCATGTAAATTCGATCTCCTTTGAACTGTTCGTACAACTCGAGCTCGAGGAGAATCGGTGCTCATCTTCGCACGACACGTATCTCCACCAGCTATATAGCTGGTGTGTGGTACACCAGCCAATCCGTTTCCATTATGTAGTATGCTTGGGTTTTACAAGTGGGCCACTGACTCAGCATAGTATGATAGGCCCCACAGTAGATGTCTCCAGCCCGAAAATGGATTGGCTACTCCCCTTGCCATCGGCCATTGGCCGGTGGTTGGTGTTCTATGGGCCCCACCATGATGTATGTGTTTCATCCATGCTGTCCATCTATTTTTATAGATCATTTTATGGTATGTAAGAAAAAATGAGGTATATCTCAATCTCAAGTGGACCACATTACAGGAAACAATGTTGAATGAACGTTGGCCATTAAAAACGTTTTGGGGGCCATAAAAGTTTTGGATCAAGCTGATATTTATTTAAAAACTTTGCTCACCTTACTCTCACTTCATGTATAAGGCAAACGATCGTAAGAACTAAAGCATTAGCAACACATCGGCATCAATGGTCGGTGGAGCAAAATGAGAGCTGATTGAAGCATTGAAAAGCATCGATCAAGCAACCCAAGCAGGCACTACAAAAGAGGTTCAATCTGACAAGTTGTCACTAATACGGGTGCGTACATGTGTAAGTTTTTGTGTGGGATTGAGTGTTGAGTTTGTAACCCAAACTCGCGTATGTTCTTGTGTAGGACCGTACCGTCACTAACACGGGGTGAGCACATGTGTAAGTCTTTATGTAGGTCATTGACATAAATGTGTACGTGGTAAGTCCTTGCGTATGCCACCGACACGGGTGAGTATGTGGGTAAGTTATTATGTAGGCCACCGATATGGGTGAGTATGTGGGTAAGTCATTATATAAGCCTTCGTTGAGAGTGTATGCTTATAAAGGTTATAGGTGAACCTAATTTAAAACCTCAAATAATGAAATTTATAAAGTTTGTTAAAATAGAATTCACTCTGCATGGTTTCCTAAAATAGACTTTAAAGTTTCAGAATATGCTTTTTGAGGACGATTTCAAGATTCTTCACTTCAAATCTTTAATTATCTTCATTCCTCACTAGGTTTTATTGAATCTTTGGCATGTGAATTCTTCAATCTTGGTCTCCTAAGATTCATCCATTCCCTTGATGATTCTTGAGCATCAAATCCATGCTTTTAGCACCCTTTTCAATCTAAGCTCTTAAATTCACCTTGCTATGCAAACATGAGTAACATAAAACATTAAGCCGATTCATGTTTATAAAACCAAGATATAAATGAGGGAAATTATGCATTATTTGAGTCTCGACAAGTGCGTCCGCCGGAAATGGAGTAGAGAAACCGAACCACTATATATGATTGGATTTAAAGTTATCATTTGAGTACATGTTTAATTATGCTTATGTGATTAATTAATGAATTATATGTATATATGACTAGATGAATGTTAGGAGTAGATAATTAACACATTAGACACACACATGTACGCTGTCATATATAAAATAGTTGCTTAAATGACATATCTATTGTAGTCTATGTTATGGGGAGATCCGAGACGACTACAATCGAAGGGATCGACGGTCCGTCACTCCGAGCGGAGAGTCCGAGCCTCGGCATAATAATAGGAAGGTTGGTAAAGGTGGACGAAGCTCCCATTATGGATCACTTATTCGATTTATACGACTGACTCCGAGTAAGCATCCATCATGACACTGAGAAAGGCTAGCTGTATTGCTGGCGAACGGATCAAGGTTCGGCTCAGGTTGACATAACCAACCAACCATCAGCTCGAACGATGTTGTCGTCTTCGGTTCTCCGAGAATAAAGGTCCCACGCGCTAAGTGGAGAAACTGCCATGTATAGGTATGCGCTAGTATCTCGCCCGCAGATACGCACATCGTATGACATGATCTTCGGATTCTGGACAATATCTCCATGATCCACAAACCCCACTGATCGTGCCGAGATTATCAGATGCGAATCGAGCGATGAAAAGGTATAAATACTACATCATCCCATGAGGACAGGTACGCAACATCTGACACTCTCCCCTTTCTCCTTAACTTAGACCCAGATTCTGTTGTCCTGACTTAGGCATCGGAGGGTCCCCCGAAGCCCGGGGTCTCCATTGCTACGGTTTGTGTGCGGGATTCACAGTCCGGCCTTTGCTCGGAGTGTGTGAAGAGGGAAGAGGGCTGACCAGATTTTGACCTCAACAGTCTATATAATTGGACCCTCTATTAGCTTAGAAGCCTTAGAGTTAATTGTTTTACTTAGTTTAATTAACATATTATTTTAAGTAAATAATTGTGTGTTAAAAGACATAATTTTTAATTAGGCCTAATCATCCCCCTCTAGGATATAACATTCATTCCATAGCTCCGCCAAGCTTCCTCGCGTAGCTGTAGTATCTTACACGATGTGTGATTTCAATAAGTTGTGCACTTCTAATATGATCCCAACTGAGGTTAGTTGAAGGGTCTCCGTTATGCATTTCCACCGGGATCATATCGCGGATCGCCGATATTCACTGAAAAATGCACATCAGAGATCCATTTATCGTAGACTGCAAATATTCACTATGAATTGTTGATATTCATCTTGGATTGGCGATATTCATTGTGGATCGCCGATTTTCACCGTGGATCACTGGTATTCATTGTGGATCATCGATATTCACCGTGGATCGTTGATATTTACTATGAATCGTCGATATTAACAACAAATATCGACGGTCTATAGTGAATATTGACGGTCCACAACGAATATTGAAAATCCATTAATATTATTTGTAGTCCACAATGAATATCAATAGACCGTTGTCAATATTAACGGTCCATAATTAATATCAGTGGTCCACAGTTAATATTAACGGTCCACAGTTAATATCAGTGGTTTACAGTTAATATCAATAGTCCTCCACTGTGATATCATCAGTCCACTGTTAATATCAAAGGTCCCTAGTGAATATCCGTGATCCCCAATGTATGGACCTCCGATGTGCATTTTTTACAAGATCACCGTTAAGCTTATTCCATGGATTTTCGTTGTGCATTTCTGACGGGATCTCCAATGAGCTTAGTCTAATGATCTCCATTATGCATTTTGGTCTAACTCCCTGTTATGCTTACTTCAAGGATCTTCGTTGTACATTTTCAACATGATCATCGTTGGAATGAATTCATTTTAATAGATAAAAAAGTACATAAAATAGATGTTACACTCATCCTTTTGTCAATATTGCACGGGAAATAATACGATGGGGTGGGGCTCACTGTTGAGTGTCAAATATTGCATATTTTTCCCTATTTATATATTGGTTTCATGAACATTATACTGCTTAAAGGTATATTTTATGCATGTTTTTGTTGCAAGGTGAATTTGAGAGCTTGGATTGAAAAGAATGCTAAAAACATGGATTTAATGCTCAAGAATCACCAAGGCAAAGGAGGGATCCTTGGAGACCAAGAATGAAGAATTCACGTGCCAAAGATCCAACGAAACCAAGTACAAAGGCTAAAGAAAGGACTTGAAAGAATGTAGAATTTGGAGTAGAAAACAGATAGGTTCGTTAAGACCGAACCCATGATCGGTCTTATCGAAATCACACAAAACATTCTAGCAGCCAAAGATGGAATTCAAAAGCTAATTCGGTTTGACCGAAGGGAGGATTCGGTGCGATCAAAAGTGTACAAATTGCTCTTGCGCTGAAAGGAGTTAATTTGGTTCGACTGAAGATTAATTCGGTCCGACCGACGACTTAAGTTTGGTCCGATCGAACCCATATCGGTTCGTTCGAAATCGAGCAACTGTTGAAACAAAATCCTTTCCAGATTTTAGACTCGATTTCATATTCGACTTCAGTCTATTCAAAGGTAACTTCGGTTTGACCGAAGAGTAACGCAAAAAAGCTGCGAATTGTGTAATTTAAGTCGGTTTGTGAAAATTCAAAGTCGGTGCGTAAGGAGGAGCTTTACAACTATAAATAGGAGTCCCTAGGGCATTCCTAAGCATTTTCTAGGGTTCAAGGAGTGGAGCAAAATGGTGGAGCCGCCACTCATGAGTTTTTCTTCTACTTAGTTGATCTTTTTGTTTTGTTTATAAGTTCTTAGTTCAATCATGTCTATGGCTGGCTAAACTTCTTAGCTAGGGCTAAGAGGTAAAGCTTGTAGCGTGATTGAGATGTTTATTTTGCTTTGATTCATGTTTATGTTGAACTTCATTGATTTCTAGTTGATTTTAAGGAATATTTTCAGTGTTCAATGGTTTGTTATGACTCAAATTATAATAGATATGTGATAGCTTTAGCTATCTTCTTTTCATAATTAAGATTGTGGGATTGGTAAATCCTGTTGTTTGTCACCATCTTCGGGGCATGGTTGGGTGACGGAATTCCTTCCAAATCCTCACAATTCTCCTCCTTTGAGACTGGATCAATGAGAAGTTCAAAGATTCAATCATCTCTTTCTTCAACTGTATAAGTTAGGACTCTGATTCCAGTTAGATCTCTTGAATCAAGCAAGGTAGCGTCTCAATTACTACAAGTTGATCCTTAGCACCCTAGTTCCCACCTTTAAATTGATAGTTTAATCACAATATTCATAATTCCTTCCTTATTTTAGATAATTTATATCTTTCTCTAATTTTAATTCTAGTTACTTTTAGAAAACGTACAAGATTAGTCCTTGTTGATTCGACCTTGGTCTCACCGAAATTATTACTATATCGTGACCCTACACTTGGGGTTGTGAACACTCATAGAATGGATGATTGTCATTTGAGAGTGCACTCCTCTCGCGAAAAAGAATCAAACAAGTCATGGGAAACTCGCCGAAATAGAAGGAATGACACCGGATGCTCACCGATACAAGTCTCACAAAGGAGCATAACGGTCCTAACTACCTTCTAGGTTGGTGCTCCCCTCTCTTTAAAATAACATCCTATAAATAAATTGAAATGACACCAAAATCCTTGTTTTTTTAGTCCATATAGCTTTTAAGACCTTTGGGATGGAAAAATTTTTAGGGCATAACCCCAAGAATAAAGAAAGATAACATTAGGGATGAACCACACTAGAGGAAATAATTTTGAGATAAAAGACCACTATTATCTCTATTGATGGCCACTAAAGCCTTCAGATGAAGATGAAATCAATGCCTTCTGATGTTATTGGATGCTCTAAAACGAATGAACGAATCAGATCAACTAAAGAGTGAGCCTTTTTTAATATGATCGAAAATCTCTATTCCAAAAGCTCTTTTATTCCTTTTGAAACTAGAGTTAATGAGCAATTGTTGCAAATGGGCATTTTCATCTTAAAAATATGAAAAAGTACCCTCAGGGCTAAAAAGACTTTCCTTCAAAAATAAGAGACTGAAGCTATGACCACGTACTATAGGACTATTGGGACCAAAAACTCCGTATTGGTGCTACCGCCCCATGACATAGGTGAAGATGATCCTGTTAGGGTCTTTATATGGTCCACTATATATAAATATATGGGAAAAGGTACTATGCGCTCGAGCGTAAAGCGGTCGTCTGAGGTCGGGCAATTCGTAACTTTTTTGATGCCTCAACATCAACACCGGATCCAAAATCGATGCACCATTCCATAGTGGACTGGACGGCTCAAAATCAGGTCAATCCGTGACTCGGGTGGGCCACACCATTTAAAACCATAAGTATACATGTCAAAATATAAAAGCTCGGTGGGATCCACCTGAGTTTTCCATGCACCTAAAACTTGAAAACCCTCATTCAAGTGGGACACACATAATGGATGGACTGGATTTGTAAAAACATCTCGGTGGGCCCTAAAAAATGGTTATGAATGTTTTAATGGTGCACGGCCCCTCTCACTTCATGGGATGTGGTGTGGCCCACTAAAGTCACATGGAACTTGATTTTGGGCCATCCAAGCCCACCATGGAATGGTACATCCGTGGACAAGTTGATGTTCACGTGCATCAGGTGGGGCCCACCCAGGCTCGACCTCACGACGACATGGAGTCGCATAGTACCTTTTCTCTATATATATATATATATATATATATATTATCCAAGCTGTTCATCCATTTCGAAAGATCATTTTAAAACACAATTTCAAAAAGGAGTCAGTTCGAAGGCTTGAGTGTACCACACCATGAGAAGTGGTGATGATAATGACCACCACTGTATAAACTTTTCTAGGACCCACATAATATTTAATTTCCATCCAACCTATTCTAAGGTTACATTGGCTTTAGCGTAGGGAAACAAAAATATCAACTTGATCGACAACTTTGGTGGCCTCAAGAAGATTTTCAATGGTAGGCATTCAATTCCCATAATTTCCGGTGGTATGGTTCACTTAGGCAATCGATCTACCTTACTTTTGGGCTCATCGTCTGAAATGTTTATCCAAAACGTACCAAGGGCATGGATAAAACACATACATCATGGTAGGCCCACAGAGCACCGTCTCTAACTAGTCCTGGCTGAGGTGGTACCCAATCCAGGCATGAATAAAACACATACATCATGGTGGGCCCACAGAGCACAGTCTCTAACTAGGTCCTGGCTGAGGTGGTACCCAATCCGCGCCCCTCAGATGCCCCCCTTTCATAGTGGCCAACAGTTTAAAAATAAGGCCAATCTGTCACTTTTCAGGCCTTACCACATACAACGGTTGACAGTGCCCACCCAAAAGTTATTTCTCATGGCTGCTCCACGTGTCATCCATTATGCCCCACCAAGCTGACTACGTAGTTAGTAAATTCCGTTGGCCCCACCATTGTCCATCAATTTATCAATTTATCAAATAGTTTTAGGGCTTAAGCCAAAAAATGAAGCACATATTTAAATATCAAGTGTACTACACCCTATAAAACTATGAATTGAACATCTACCCTTGAAAAATGATCAAGGCCCACATAAGTTTTAAAACAAGTGGATATTTGTGTTTTCCTTCACCCATGTAGGTACGATCTTATAAATAAACTGGATGACAAATAAACATCACGGTGGGCCCTAAAAAGGTTTTAATGGTAGAAATCATTATTCCCACCGTTTCTTGCGGTGTGGCCCACTTGAGCTAATTTTGGGCTCCTTGTGGTGTGGCCCACTTGAACTTTGGATATGCTTCAATTTTGGGCTCAACCATAAACAGATGGACGACATGGATAAACCACATACATTCACGGTGGCCCAACAGAGTTTACTCAGTGCGATAGATTACGCAATCCGAATTTCAATAATCCTGTGTAAGAGTGGGTTATCCACCATACTAGTGAGGTTCATCAAATAAACGGCAGAGACCATTGAAAAAAAGCTAATCAACGTCTAAAGTCTCACGTTTTCCATAGCCGGACGTTGAGATGTATTCCAGCAAACCACGGTTGGCAAGTGGTTGCTGGCAAGGCGACTCGTGCGAGTACGGATAAGTCCTATTCTCGGAGAACGGATTGGCTACTCCCCCTGCCATGGCTGATGGTCGATGCTCTGTGGGCCCCACCATGATTTATGTGTTTCATCCATGCCGTCCATTTATTTTTCTAGATCATTTTATGGTATGAAACCAAAAAAAAGGTATATGGCAATCTCAAGTGGTCCACATTACAGGGAACAATGTCGAATGAATGTCCACCAATAAAATAAATTTGGGGTCATAAAAGTTTTGGATCAAGGTTATCTTTGCTTTTTTCCTTTCATCTGGGTGTGTATGGCCTAATCAACAGATTGGATGTCAAATAAACAGTACAGTGGGCCTCAGGAGGATTTTAATGGTGGATATCCAATCACTATTGTTTTCCTGTGGTGTGGTCCACCTGATATTTAAATCCCTCGTATTTTTGGGATTAAGCCCTAAAATGATATGTAAAAATGGATGAACGGAATGGATGAAACACATACATTACGGTGGGGCCCACAGAGCACCTACCGGTGGCTGATGGCGGGGGAGTAGCCAATCCGTTTTCCTATTCTCGGCACAGGTGCCAGCATGGCCCAGCCGTGCAAGATCCAGGCTGTTCATCATGCAGCCTGTACGAACTACTTTGAAAAACAGAAAAAAAGAGAGAAAGAAGCGGGTTCGATCATCGGGTGGGCCACAAGTGTATGTAAAAGACAGACGGTCAACAAATCACCTCCTGGGCCACACGCATGCCCAAACGGACCATGTGATAAAAACCTCGGAATACGTTCCGCACGTGTAAAAAGAGGGAGATGGAATCCCATCCTCTGCTCGCACATGCAATCTCCTCGTTTGTTAAATGACGAAACTACCCTCAATATATTACCGAATAACCGAGTCAAACCATATGAAAACTCCAAGCCGGAGAAGGGTATATACCTTCCGGCTCTGTTTTGGTACTGCTTCCTCTTCCGGCAGTTCGGAACTCCAGCAGCGGCAGCAGCAGAAACGGTAGCCTGCGGACCACGGATTCTCCTCCATTTCCAGGCGCGCTTCTCTCTCTCTCGAACCCTAACCCTTTTCTGCGATTTTTTGAAATATTATTTCATCCGAGCTTTGGTTTTTCAGTCGCCAGCTACGAATTTTCAGTCTCTTTTCGATTGAAGAAACCCTAGATTTCAGGATCGGGTCGGATTGAACTAGAAATCCTCCTTTTGTATCTAAGGTTACTGTATTCGATTTTGACGGTAATCGTCGAGGTTTTGATATCAGAACTGTTGCAGTATTCTTGTGTTCTTTTTTGTTTGGTTTTGTTTTTAGTGTTCTTTGTGGTTTTTACATTCCAGAAACCCTAGAATTGATGTTCTTGAATCGATTGGAAATGCTTTTTGTTGTTGTTTACAAGGCGAATTTCTACCAATTGTCATTCTTCCATCATGCATGTTGTGTATAGATAGGTAGATAATGACCTGACCATCAATCTGGACCGTTCATCTGTGGAGCTGCGCCTTTGATTGGCGAGAGTTCCAGAATCGATCAGCATGACAATCCTAGCCATCAGATTGGTGCTTAGAAATGGATGTTTACCATTAAGTGCTTTCTATCTTTGACCAAAAATTTCATGCGGCACAGCTTGGATTGGTGTGATTTTTGGTGCTGGTGTGCTAGCAATGGGCCTCGCCGATGGACAGTCCAGATTGATGATTGGGCTTCCATGTCTGGTATGTTTGACTTGCATCCATGTGTTACAAGGATCATGATATGTGTATCTCTTACTTTGTGAAATGCAGGATTTTTTGGCTCATCATCAATCTCCCTTGAGAAGGAGAGCAATCTCTATCATTGACCTCATAAGGTACTGTATTATCTCTGTTTTGCTAGAAGGGATTGGCATTTTATTGGTTCCATATCATTTGCACACGCGATGGGAAAAAGGCATTTGTGTAGGTCTTAAACTGAATGCAAATAACCAAAATTCATTTGGGAGTATGCAATTATGGATGGTGTTGTTTTATGGGACACATGTTATTTTTCTCAATTCTATAAGTTAAACGAGGAACTGTATTTTGGGAACTTTGTTGGTTAAACCAATATTAATTATGGTGTGCCGTAAAGGTTGTTACGTAAAGGTAACGGTGGCAACCGTTACACGTTACGGGTTCGTAATGGCCGTAACAGCCGTTATGAAAAGAAATGAACCGTAATTGCCATTAACGGTACGTTACATCCCCTATGAAGGCCATAATAGTGGGATAGACACATGTTTTTCATACTTTTTAATCAACACTATGGGGCAGATACATATTTCTCGAGTGTTTTTCAATAAAAAAAAAGAGAGAGACTGTAACGGCCGTTATGGGGCCGTGACAGCCGTTATGCCCCGTATCGTAAAAGGTAATGGTGGTGGCCATTACGGCCACCGTTACCATTACGAAGCACCTTGTAAATATTATTAAAGCTCAGGAAAACGAGATTCCCTTTGTCATGACTTGTTAATTTTTCTAGTTGTTGGCCTTGTAGATTCTTAGTGGAGGAACTATATGACACGTGGTCTACATCTTTGCACAGTATACCAGGTTTCTATTTCCGACAAGTGGGGCCCATGGTCCAGTAATCTAGAATTCTAGATCATTGGTCTGTTGTGTCCTATTGTAGATGGACTATGCCTCAAGAACCTCCTTAACAGGATGATCCTAGCCTTTCAATTTGTGGCATATAGTAGATGTTTAGAAGATAAATACAACTAAAGTCCATACTCAAATAAAATGTTCCTAACATTGTTTGCTAGATCTTCCAATATGGGAATTTTTGGGGCATTTTGCATCCATGGTGGGAAACAGACCAATGGTCTTGATTAATGAACCATGGGCTCCACTTGTCATAGTTGAAGATCCAGTCTATGGTGAAGATGTGGGCCACTCACTGTATAATTCTTCTTCTTAGTATGGGGGCTTAGGTTTTGCTATGTCCAAAGTGTTCAGTAAATTTCACATATTGATGGTTGCAAATGTAATCTGTGCTCAACTATGATCTTATAAGATTACAGCTTATGGTGTGAGGTAAAACCAGTGTACCTTGGTTTTTCACTGTAGCAGTGCATTTCTGGTCTCTCTTGGGACTTAAGTGGTTGCATTGCTTAAGGACTTTTAGTTCACTGATGCATATGAAAAAGGAAATGTATGTAGTCATTTACCATGACTCAGGGCCTGCTGGAATTAGGGCTGCTTCAATACTTTAGTGCTGGCATCGCTACACGCCTACGCAGTACAGCAGATCCTCTAGCACATGGCATTCTAGGGGGAGCTTCATTTGTATCATTCTGTTATAATCTGCTAAGTATATGCACTATAGTTATCTGTGATTTATACATTCGATGATGAAGATTGTAATTATAATTTAAATACCACATCCACAGTATTATATTAGATTTTTTCTAACCAAAGACAAGATTAACAGTATCTAATCACTGTCCTATCATTATGGAGTCTAGTTTCGATTCTTGGGGTCCAATTGCTTTTAGATTCAAACTGATGTGGCTGGAAGAGGACTTCTAGATCATGGTGAGATTTGGAGGACATGGATTAGATTGATGAAGCACGTGAACATTGCTGTCAGCTTTGGCTTCTCACTTTGATTAAAGAATGATAAAAAGGGAGGCAGGTTTGAAAATGGCTTATCTTTCTTCTTGAGAGACAGGCACATATTTATAGACTTTATTAAGATGAGTTACTAACTCACTAGATATTCACATCATAAGTTACATGAGTTACTAGTTAATGTGGTGCATCACAATAGTACAGAACTGTGTACTTCACTTTTCTTACTATGGTGCTTTTTCGTGTACATAAGCGCAGTACTTCACTAACAAACATGATGTTACTTGGGAAATGGCTCTAGATATTAAATGTTGTACCGTAAAGGTAACGGTGGCAACCGTTACACGTTACGGGGTCATAACGGCCGTAATAGCCGTTATGGAAAAAAATGACCTATAATCAATGTTTTAAATATCGTTATCGCGTAATGTATCGCACCCTTGGAATACAGATACATATCGGTTATTGCATGGGATATATCAGTTGTATCGCGTAATGTATTGCTGTTGTTGGGAAACAGGGGAACATTGGGAAATTGGTCGGTTTTTTCAATGAAACTTCAAGGATTGCTGAAAAAGACGTTAATACACACTTAGAATCAAAACATTACAAAAAAATGCACATAGTAGGGGTTTCCTTTGTATGGGGTCTTAATATATGCTCTTTTCAATTGAACCGATGCAAGTGTATTCAAAGTCTATTCATATAATTTATAAACGTAAGAAGACATGTCTAGAAACACAAGCAATACATTCAAAAGTAAAAGAAAAATGACTAGATCAGGTTACATACATGTTTACTTTTTTGTTTGGATACAAAGATTGCAACTCATTTGTGAGAAATTGAGAAATTTCGATTTTTCTCAAATTTTCGCAACTTGACCCATCTCCCCCAAATCTCGAAATTGAAGTTCCAAATAGATTTGTAATCATTTGACACTATTTTAACATGATTTACAACAAAAACATGTATTGGAAATCGGAAATGCTCACTGGATCGAATAGGTGGGATATATCGGCAGTACCTGTGCATTTCGTATCGCACAGGTGGTATACAAGATATATCGTGGGATATATTGGCTAATATCGTCGATATTTAAAACACTGCCTGTAATTGCCGTTAACGGCACGTTACATCCCCTATAAAGGCCACCTCGTAATGGACTATTATGGGACATATACATGTTTTTCATACTTTTAAATCAATATTATGAGGCAGATACAGGTTTTTCGGGGGTTTTTTTCAATAAATAAAAAAATAAAAAAGAGAGACCGTAATGACCGTTATGCCCCGTATTGTAAAGGTAACGGTGGTGGCCGTTACGACTACCGTTACCATTACGAAACACCTTGAGATATTTAGAACAAAGGAAGAAAGCCTATGGAACTGAGTGATGTTGATCAAGACTAGGTCAGGAGGGTAGATGAGGGATGCGTTTCTTATAGGGCCTCTAGGATGTAGAGAGCGGTATTTTGAGTGGTAGATGATTTATTAAAGGCAATTGTTGGGGAAATTGGAGACGGGTCGCACACTCATTTTGGAAGACATGGTGTCACAATGTGTCCTTATGCCATGTATTCCCCTGGTTGCACTAGGTGGTCTCTGAAAGAAAAATGGCAGTTTCTTAAGTAGGTTTGCAACAAAACCATATATATTAAGTAGTGTGGTTGTCAGTTTTAATTGACAAGATGAGAGGGTGTAAACACAAAGCTAGATGTATGGAGGGGTGCTTTAGAATCAAGGTGTCATTTGGATTGTGGGAATTCGAATGCCTGGGTATTGTAATAACTGCTACTCTCATGATTCCAATTTCCAATATTTGGAGGTTGAGCATCGAAAATCCTGACAATTTAAATGCCTGCCAGATATTGCAATGCTCAGAACATGGGCACATTTGATTTCCAAAAAGATGATGGAATTTCACTTTAACACCCATTAAGGACTTCCCATAACTTTCCTTAGGGTCATTGAACGAAGGTGATTTTTTTGAGAGAGATGGGCAATATTATTTTTGAAGGTAATGGTAATTTTATTAAAAAAGTGCTGAGATGGCGCAAAATAATCCCATACGTCCTCCCAGAAACAAATATTCTCCCCGTTCCATAGGGTAAAGCCTATCCCTTCAACAAATTTCGGCTTCATAGAAATAATCCCTTTCCAGATCATTGGTACTCTGTACAAGGAGGATTCCCAAATACACCATCCTCCCATAGAATACCCATACTTGCTAGCAATCATGTCCCTCCACATTGCCCCTTCCTCCATCCTGAACCTCCACAACCGTTTACCCAACAATACATTGTTCGTCAAACCCCAAATCCTTAATCCCTGCTCCTCCTTCGTCATGGGGTGTACACACCTCCGCTCAACTTAATAGATGGAACTTGTTCATCCCTTCTAATCCTTGCCACAAAAATCACACTTTAACCTCTCCAACCTCACCAACACTGACTTCCGGCATTGGAATAAGGACATAAAACATATTGAAAAATTTGATAGAGCTACTTTAATGAGAGTATACGATTCCTTAGTGAGAGATATCAACACTTCCACCTTAATAACTTTCTTTTGAATCTTTTCACCACCACATCCCACAAATGTTTAGCCGATTTACCAATATAGAGCGACAACCTTAGATACATGGAGGAAAAAGAGCACATCCAAACGATTTAGCTAGCCGCACAAGCTCCTTGGCATATGAACACCCAACATTATGCCCTTAGCAATATTAACCTTTAACCCTGACCCAATTTTGAAGCATCGAATCACCATCCTCAACTTCTCCACCATAGATGTTTTGGCATTACAAAAGAGGATCGTGTCGTCAAAAAATTGCACATGGGAAGTCAGAGTGCTCAACCTCTCAATAGAGAAACCACGATACAAATCAATCTCTTATCCATGCTCCAACATTATGCACGCCCAGGGTTTGGGCGAATGGCTCGCGTCGTGGGTTTACTCCCCACTGACACAAGTTCGATTCCCCTCTTCGTGCTTTACTCGATGTACGTGGTTTGTGGGTGATCGCGTGCATCCGCAGGGAATAGTCTCGCCTTAATAAGGGGCGGGGACACCCTGTCATTAAAAAAAAAACCATTATGCCCAAAGGCTCAACTACCACCACAAAGTGGAGGGGAGAGAATGGATTGTTTTGCCTGATGCCTCTCAAACTCTTAAAGAATCCTTTTGGGGATCCAATAATCAATATTGAGAACCTAGTTGAACTGAGACACTCTTTAATCCATTCTCTCCACCTCTTTCCACACCCAATACCCTTAAGCATGTAGTCCGAAAAATCCCAATTCAGCGTATGCTTTCTCAATGTCCAGCTTGCATACGATGCCTTTCATCCATTCCTTACATCTGGTGCACTCATGAGCAATAAGAGCCTAATCTAATAATTTTCGACCCTCGATGAAGGCTCCTTGAAACTTATTAGAAATAACTCCAGCTGGAATACTTCCGAATCTAGATGCCAGGACTTTAGCGAGGATCTTGTATGGAGTCCCAATCAGACCGGTAGGTCTGTAGTCGTTTAAATCTTCCACTCTTGTCATCTTTGGAATTAAGGCAATGAATGAGGTCCTAGGCTCCTTCGAAATCCTCCCCAGCTCGAAGAATTCCCCCATGAAGCTCATCACATCCCCTTTCTCTAGGGGTGTCAACGGGCCGGGTTAGGGCTGAGCAAAGCTCTGTCCAAGCCCGTCATGAACTTTTCAAAGTATGGCCAAACCCGGCTCGGGCCCGTGATGGGCCAAAAGAGTTTAGCCTGAGCCTGGCCTGAAATACATTTTTAGGGCCTGAGCCATGCTCGAACCAAGCTATCCCCACAAAGAGAGAGAGAGAGAGAGAGAGAGAGAGAGAGAGAGAGAGAGAGAGAGCTGTACCATGGGTGCAAGATGAAAGCAACCTAATGACAGTGAATTCATCCAAACCCAAATCCAAAATCCTCATCTCATTAGTCATCACAAACCTTTAGTGCATCATCATGTAATCCCACTTGAGAATAACAAGAAATCATCGCATTCCAAGCCACCAAGTCTTTCCTAGTTATTTCGTCGAAAACCCTCCTTGCCATTTCAATTCCCTCATTCCCACCACTACACCTCACGAGATTCATGGATACCATGACATCTGATGCAAACCCAGTTCGGATAATTGATCCATGAACCTCTCTACATTTCTTCTCGGCCTTCACTCTCTCATAGGCCTTGAGTAGGAAAGAAAAGGTGAAGGTATCTGGGGAAGATTGTCCCTCGTCAATCATTCTATTGTAGAGTAAGATGGCTTCTAGAGGGAAAGGGCTTTGAGAGTAGCCTCTGATGATTGAATTCCAAGTTGGGGTTTGTGGGTTTGGCATTCGATCGAACATAAGGCGAGCATGTCGAAGGTTTTCGGATATAGAAACTGCGCAAAAGCTAAGGAGCTTCTGGGAGATGGAAGGGTCGTGTTGGTAGCCGTTGACGAGAATTTGAGTGTGGATTTTTTGAAGCCTTTCCATGTTGTTGCAACCTTGTAAGAGAGAAAGGATGTTGTTGATTTTGGACATTTTTTTTAAAACCTGAGGAATGATTACGGTTCGTAAATGAACCGTCCAAGTAGTTGGACCCACTATAGATTGGCCATGTTCTCGAAATCGGATTGGCTAGATAATGTTGGTTTCCCATTTATGGAAATTTGCTTGTCGCTGCCCACTGGAGCCCACATGCTGAGTGGTCCAATAACTAGAACCGTCCATATTGTGGATTTTATCCTTTGAATTTAAAAAAGGCCTAATCTAATTCTCCGAAGCAAGAAGCTTCAGCCTTCTTACGGAGCTTGAAAGGAGGGTGAAAAAAATTTAGAAAGGAGGGATTTAAAAAAAAATTATTTTGAAATTGTCCGGGCTGCGGCTTTTGGATAGGTTAGTCTAAGCCCGACCTGATTGATAAACAGGCTTTAGTTTTTAGCATGAACTCGGCCCTCAGGCTTGAAATTGTAGCCCAAGCTCGGTTCGATGCAGTCCAGACCCAAAAGCCCGTCGGGGCCAGCCCGGCCCATTGACAGCCTTACCTTTCATGGTCTCCCAAAAGATTTGGAAAAATGCTAAGGGTAATCCATCCAGGCCTAGCGCTTTATTCCTTTCCAAAGGATCCACAGCTTTCTTGACTTCATCTTCAGAAAACGGCCTCTCAAGTGATTTCGCTCCATCCCTTGAGAGGCTTATAAAGGGCTGGTTATCCAGATTTGGTCTCCTCCACCTTCATTTGTCGAGTGCTCTTTATAGAAATGGACCACCATAGCACATACTTTATCTTTTTCTTTGAACCTCTTGCCTTCCACTTCCATGCTACTCATATCGTTGCAGTTAGCTTGAGCACTTCTATGTTGTGAAAGGATCTTGTATTCTTGTCACCCACCTTCAACTAGGTGGCACACGGCTACTGCCTGCACTTAATCTCTTCCTCCTTTAGGTGACTCGCATAGTCCTTCCGAGCGTCTGTTGAAGAATCTTATCTTCCTCTTACAAGTCCATCCCCTCAGCCTTGATGTCAACCTCCTGAATCTTGCAAGTGATTTCTTTAAACTTGATCTTTGTCCTCCCCTCACTTCCCACTTCCAAGTAATGATTTTGCCTTTTAATTACTTCAGCTTCTGACTTAACTTGAAACTCGCATAACCCTTTGTTTCAAACGAACCCTGCAAATCTTTAATTAGATAAGAAAATCCCTCCACCTCTAGCCACATTAACTTGAATCTAAATGGTTTCGGGCTCTAGTTTACTTCCTCAACCTCCAAAAGGATTGGACAATGATCAAATACAGGTTTTGGTAAACCATGTAGAGAAACCAAATTTCAATCCATTCAACTGAAATTAGAAATCAGTGGGCCACACTTGTTCATTTAACTTGAACACTTGTTAAATAAATAAACAGTACACAACACATGATTCCTGACTTGTAAGCCACCAAACACAGGCAATATAATTTCTTGGAATCACTATGCCTACTATAGGAAGTTGGCCAAACAAAGAAATTATAACTACCAACGGTTACAATATCTTGCCATTGCAATACCTAGTAATTGAAATATCTAGGGCATCTAAATGATCCTTAAAGGATTTAAAATTAGTCAGATTAAAACAAAGTATATTGAATTTTTTAAAAACCAAAAAAGTATATGGAGTTCAATTTTAGTAAAGTAGGTGGAAACAAAGAATTAGTTAAGATTGTTGGCCATGAAAATTTCCAAAATGACCATTGTCGATCTGTCGAGTCAATAATTCATGAGATTGGGGAGATTGAGAAGGATGTTGCCTACTGAATTCAAAGTGGGTGGAAGAAATGGAGAAGTGGCTTTGGAGTTTTTATGTGATCGTTGTGTACCACTCAAACCGAAAGGGAAATTTTATAGGATAACTATAAGACCAACCATGTTTTATGGGAAAATGTTGGGTAGTTAGGGAGCAAGATATTCATAGGATGAGTGTAGTTGAAATGAGGATGTTGAGATGGATGAATGACAAGATGAGGAAGGATAGAATTAGAAATGAATGCATTCGAGGGTAACACCAGTAGGTAATAAGATGAGGGAATTTAGGAGTAGCACCAATAGGTAATTGATGGTTTGGTCATGTGCAATGGAGACCAAGAATTGCACTGGTTAGGAGTGAGTTGGTACAAGTTGAAGGCTCTAAAAGGGCAAGGGGAGGGCCTAAAAGGATGTGGATCAATGTATTTGAACGGGGTTACAGTGATAACTGTTACGCGTTACGGGGTCATAACAATCGTTACTAAAAAATTAACTTACAACGGCCCGTTATGGGGCTGAAAGAGGTTTTTTCAAAGGGGGAAAATCCGTAACAATTGTTACGGGGTTGTAATGCTATTACAGCCCGTATCGTAAAAGTAATGGTGGTGGCCGTTATGGCCACTGTTATTGTTATGGAGTACATTGATGTGGATGGATGTAGTAAGAAAAAGACTTGATGGCTTAGGCGATGATGAGGATGATGATGGTTGCCAATCTTCAGGAGGGCCTTGAATGATGAATGATTTTAGGAATTTGCATGCCTATGGAGAGCTTGAACAGATGTCCCTCGATGGATGGGGGAGTGGGAACAAATTAGTGTCATTGGAAACTGGAAACTGGTGGGGTTTTCTTATTCAAGTCCTTCTATACCATGTTGATAGAGACACCAATTTAAAGGAAAAGGTGCTGACAGTGCATATTTAGAGGTTTTGGGCCTGCCTTTTGTAATTGCCTTTGGCCTGCCTTTGGGTGGTTCGTTGGGAGGTACTAGGTCCTTACCATAATAAAACATTTGAGAAGTAGGAAGATGGTAATTCCAAATGTTTGTATTTTTTACCTTCAAAATGAGGAGTCGGTCGGCTATTTATTTTTGCATTGTGATTTTTGAGGCTGAGCAGTGGTGGAAATTCTTATTTTTGATTAGGATTAGTTGGGTGATGCCAGGGCGGATCCAAGATTCTCTTCATGAATGGCATGGGATTCAAATGGGTAAAAGAATATCTTTTTGACACCTCCCTAACCTTCTTGGCTTATGTTCATTTTGGAAGGAACGCAACAATATAATGTCTTGTAACCTAGCAATATTGAGGGAGACATGTCGAAGAGCCAAAAGCAGGGTTGTCCACTGGGTCCCAGGGCAGGGCTTAATATATTTCTTTGGTGTAGATAGGAATCCTTTGATGTGAATTGGGATGCGGCCTTGATCTTGCTAATTAGATGATTCTTCATCATCCATGCCTTTGTGTTGGCTCACCAAGCCCCTTTTGGTTTTCTGCTTCAAATAGAGAGGAGGTGGCCCACTGACCTGTGTGATGTCATGTGATCCCAAGAAGCTGATCCAAAACTCAAGTTTTCCACACCACGAGAAACAGTGTGGATGGGGACATCCACCATTGAGACCTTGGGCCAACCAAACAGTGGGGATGGAATTAGGCTAATACGTGTCTTGCCTTCATCCTGTTGGGACTTCATGAATATGTTGAATGGCATATCATACTGGGCCATGGGAAGGTTTCAATGGTAGTTCCCCATCATTGTTTTCTGTGCTATGGCTGACTTTGAGTTTTAGTTATGGCTCATTTCTGGGATCACATCCTAACATGAGCTGGTGCAACTGATAGAGGGAGCTGATGTCACCCAAACATCGTAGTGGGGGCCCTGCCCACAGATTTTTTATTGCATGGACTCCCAAAGAATGTGCCCAAGAGATATGTTTGCAAGCTATTAGCTAAGGAAGGTAGTGCACTGCTTGCATGAAAAAATTGAAGGCCAGAAATACCCTTGGTTAAAGAGACAGAGATCGAATCTCTTTTTAAATCCAAAAATTTGAACTCTTATGACAAATTGCATGGGTAAAAATGTCCAAAGCTACTGGAGTTATATGTAGTAGAGATAATTTTTTTTTGAAAGGGTATAGTAAAAATAAAAATATTGCTACCTTCCTAAAAAATTAAATGGTGACAAAATTATTAACCCAAGAGGGGAAAGAAAACAACTAAGAGAAATACAATCAGGAGCCCAGAATGAGTGACCATCCAATCACTCCCTCTCTAGCTAGCCTACAAGCAGGGTCTTCAACCTTTTGGCATGCAATTACGAATATATTGCTCCTAAAGAAGATGCAATCCTTGGGACCTCAGAACTAGAGTATGAAACACTTGAAGGCGCTGGGAGGTCACTTGAAAGCTACTAAATAGCCTGCTTGGAATCTCTCTCGATATAACCATCACTTAAGGAGCCCATTCATTAACACAAGCAGGTGGACTTCCCACCACCTCACTCCCTGCAATCGCCTGAATCCTCCATCAAAACTGCCTCATTCTCACTCTCAGATTGCATTATGATCATTGTGGGGCTTGAATCACCCAAAGGTGCGACCAATGTTTTAAATATCGACGAAATTGGCCGATACATCCCACGATAAATCTTGTATCCCACCTGTGTGATACGAAACACATAGGCAGTGCTGATATATCCCCCATGTTCGATCTGATGAACATTTTCAATTTCTTACTTTTTTTGTTGAAATTATGTTAAATCAGCGCCAAAAGGTAACAAATCCATTGGTTCTTCATGTTTTGCATGAAAAATCATAGAGTTGAAGCTTTGATTTTGATATCCATTGGTTCTTCATGTTCTCCATGTTTTTTTTTTCGAAAATTTCCTTCAACTAGATGCCAATTGAGACTAATTTCGAAGTATTTAGGAATATTTGATGAAATGATCATCACATACACTCTAATTTCGAAATTTGAGTATAGGTGGTCCGAATTGGGAAATTTTGGGTCAATTTCGAAATTTCCCCAATTTCTTCGAAGTTGCCTGCAATGTTGCACTCCAAACATGAAATCAAGCATGTTTGAGGGCTGATCTACTGATTTATCAAGTCCTTGTTAATTTTCGAAAAATAAATATTAGTTTTAATTTTTTAATTTTAATTTTTTTTTTGAAATTTCCCTTCAACAAGCGCTGTCAATTGAGACTAATTTCGAAATATTTGGGAGTGTTTGATGAAATGATAATCACATATACTATAAATGTTATGCATTCAATTTGAATATAGTTGCATTAGTTCAATCAGACAGCGCATAACTTAGGACCCTATAGAAAGGAAACCTATTATGTGCACTTCTTTTTTGAGATATTATGATTGAAAAGTGTGTATTAAGGTCTTTTTTAACAATCCTTGAAGTTACATTGAAAAACTCAACTATTTTCCCAATGTTACCCCATGTTTCCCAATAGGTGCAATAAATTACCCGATACAAACAATATATCCCGTGCGATAACTAATATGTATCTGTATCCCAAGGGTGTGATACGTAACGTGATACCGATATTTCAAACATTGGTTGCGATTGTCGAAGTTATACTTGATGGACCCATAGCAAGGCAGGGCCTAAGAGGCCTTTGATGCTGATGAGGAAGCCTCCCGGGAAATCTCTCTTCCCAACATTTCATGAACTCTAAGAATGTAAACTTTAACATGTTAGCAAGAGCCCACTTAGGTATGCATACTACACAATTGGAGTATGTATTTCTGGGTTTGAACTCTAATTTTAACTTACAATTCAATTATCAATATTTAGGGCTGCTAAAAGTAGTGATCCGAATTGCGAATGACCCACAAACTAGATAACTAGCCATTAACTCTGAAGGACAACTCTCAACTCTTATTGAATTTGGACTGCCAAGGAATGTGGATAGTTGTATTCAATGGAAGTTTAATCAATGAGGGATACAATGTTTGCACTATCTAATGTTGTGATAATAGGTACACAGAACTGCAGTAATTTCTAATAGTCAACCCAAGTTTCCTTTCAGGACTAAAGATGGTAGTATAGAGCAATATTGATGGCTTCAATGGTATGCTTGTACCAGGCATTTCTACAATGCATCGTGTGGGTAGTGCGGGGAACACATCCAATTCAACCCGTCCTCGGAAGGAGAAGCGGTTGACTTATGTGCTGAATGATGTGGATGACGCAAAGGTGATGAAGCTAAGCCTACTTTTTGTTTGTTTATTCTTAATTTTGTCTCCTGCACTGGTACTATGGTCATGGTTTTCTACCATCAGATACAAGTTACAGATCAGCATAGTTTTCTTTCTTTGCAGCACTGTGCAGGCATAAATTGCTTAGCTGTATTGAAGTCATCAGCACCTGATGGTGGTGATTATCTGTTTACTGGAAGCCGAGATGGGACACTTAAGAGATGGGCTTTGGATGAAGATGGAGCCTCGTGTTCTGCAACATTTGAGTCACATGTTGACTGGGTATTCTCCCTTCCTGCTTCTTTGCAATATTTCATCTCATTTTTCTATGATGAATTTCTGGTAAACAACTAATTACATTTTACTAGTGTCACATGGTTTGATTGCGTTCAAACTTCAAATGTCCTAATTTTTCTTGTTATTCAGTACCTTTTTACCTCTTTTAGTGTTAACCTGTATATTCTACCATTCACCAAAATTATCAGCATGCTTTTACCATCTAGAGGTCCTTCGGTTGAGCATGAAGGGGCCTAAGTACCTGTTCTATCAAGCTATATTTCAGGATGCTCCCGAGGTTCAAATTCCTATCCGTATGCCAGCTATTATCTCATTGTAGACCTGTGTCTTCCTTCACTTATTGAAAGGTGTATTTTTTAACGAGTACATGTACTAATTCGTCCTTGTGATGAAAAATCTAGCTTGGACTTTTTCTCTTGCGCATGTAATTACGGTTAGGGCCTGTTTGTTTAACCATTTACTGCCGTAAGTGGTGGTAATTTCGTAATGATTACTTTTCATACCCATTTGGATTGGAGGGAAAATAGGAAGGTAGTTGTGCCAAGAAAACCAAAATTGGCTCGGATGGGATTGCCTATGTAATCCATGGGCCCCACTGTGATGTATGTTTCTGATCCACACTGTCCATCCATTTTACTAGCTCGTTTTAGGGCATGAGCCCAAAATGAGGCAGATTTTTTTTTTTTTTTTTTTTTTTTTTTTTTTTGGGGGGGGGGGGGGTGTAATGACGTCCTTCGTTAAAAGGTGAAATGATGTGTATCTATCATCCAACCTGTTCATAAGGTCAGAAAGACATTGACGAACCAAAAAACACAAATATTAGCTTGATCCAAAAATTTTGTGGCCCCTAAAAGTTTCCAATGGTAGGCGTTTGATTCCCACTCTAGTCTGTGGTGTGGTCCACATGCGCTTTGGATTTGCCTCCTTTTTGGGCTCATGCCCTAGAATGAGCTGATAAAATGAATGGGCCCTATCACTGTTTTTGTAACTCCAAGGTTTTAATGTTGTCATTTTATATTTTACTATCTATCAAAGATGGCAATCAATCTGGAAGTTATGTCTCTATTTTTTGCATTTGTCATAGACTCTCCCTGCTTGGTCTGAAATATCAGTGTTCTCTTCTATTGAAAGTTTTATTTTTATTTTTCTCTGCTACTCTGGGAAATTTCATGTTAAGCTCTTGCTGCTCCATTTTGGAGGAACTGCCGGCACTTGATTGATTATAACAACAGTCAACACTTTTTGCAGGTTAATGATGCAGTTCTTGCTGGGGATACCCTTGTTTCATGTTCTTCAGACACCACTCTCAAGGTTCTTTAACATTGGTAAATCATTTTTGTAAGTACAGTTTATGCCTTATCGTCTGGTGCTTAATCTCTGAGAAATACCAGACATGGAATTGCTTGTCGGATGGGACTTGTACCAGAACTCTTCATCAGCACTCTGACTATGTTACATGTCTAGCGGCTGCTGAAAATAATGTAATTTCTTTCTCAAATCTTCAAGCTTCCTGAATGTATGGATGAATGGCTTCTTTCGTTTCAGAAATGCCATTTATGCTGTTTTAATCTTAGTTGATAACACATCAACTGGAATAGTTTCTTCAACTTATAAGTGTGCTGGGAGGAATTGTTTTTTGGTTTGGTCGCCATGACTCTCTGATCCTTTTGTAGTGTCATGCATTTTAGAGCAATATTGTTGCCTCTGGTGGCCTTGGTGGGGAGGTTTACATATGGGACATTGAAGCAGCTCTTCTTCCAGTCTCAAAGTCAAATGATGCAATGGAGGATGACAATTCTAGTGGTATAATTAGTTCAGGAAACTCTGGGTTACCTAGTACAAGTCTCCGCACTATCGGTTCAAGTAGCAGCATCTCTCTGCACACAACTCAGTCACATGGGTACAGTCCAGTTGTCGCCAAAGGTCATAAAGAGTCGGTGTATGCACTAGCAGTGAATGAGAGTGGAACCCTACTTGTTTCTGGCGGTACTGAGAAGGTGAATTCTGAAGTTCACATTTTTTTTTTTCAAATGGCAAACTTAATTTCATTAAAACCAAAAAGGGATACAAGGAAGAACATAGGCCAATGCAATAGTGACCCTCTCATCACTAGCACTAAAGGAAACATTGGCCGTAACAAAAAACCGAAAAGATCAACGATGAACAGAGGCTAAAACACTAAAATCGCATTTACCTTCCTCCTGAACTTGTTAGCTTCCTTACTCATATTTCTACTATTGTAAGGTGATGTTTTCTGTAACTAAAATCAACAATAAAACACTTTTAAGGGCCTGTGTGGGACCAAGGAAATGAGAACATGAATTTGGTCAATCCATGAACTTGTCAAATTCATGGATTTGCATTGGATTTGGATTTTGCAAATTCCAAAGTCCACTGTTTGGGGATCAAACTACAAATCCATGGATTTGGGGAACATTTATTATGGTGGTTTAGCTTCTTTGCAAAGAAATTATTTTTTTTTTTTGGCTTTTATTTGGGTGTTTCACTTTGAAGATTTGCTGAGTCTTTATTATTATTATTATTATTATTATTATTATTTTTTTTTTTTCGGTTTTGGGTTTCCCCAAATCCGTAGATTTATGGACGGTGGATTTGTGAAATCCACAGATTTCACAAATCCCCAACGAAAACAGACTGGGGAGATTTGAAATCCCTGGATTCTACAAATCCTTGCTCCAAATCCCTCATCCCCAACAGCCCCTAAAATGACACTTAGTTCTCTCTTGAATTTGTTGACTTTCTTATTCTTATATCTACTATAGTAAGATGGTAGTTTCTGTAGCTAAAGCTTGTTCAGTTTGAATCCACCATTTTGGATATATAATGACCTAGAAATTCATGGCCTCAATTGTTTTGACTGACCATCTTTTGCTGTTCATGTAATGCTTCTTTGTAGGTGGTGCGTGTGTGGGACCCAAGAACCGGCTCAAAGAATATGAAGCTAAGAGGGCATACTGACAATATTAGGGCTCTGCTTCTGGATTCAACTGGCAGGTTGTTAAGATGGAATATGTGGTCATTTTGAATTCAATCATCTTTTGCCATTTCAGCTGATCCGCTCTTTACACTTAGTTAACCCCCAGTTCTGCATTCTTCTTCCAACAAGTTAAAAGCAATGTTTTAAATATCGTTATCGCGTAATGTATCGCACCCTTGGGATACAGCTAAATATCGGTTATCGCATGGGATATATTGGTTGTATCCAGTGTTTCAAATAGCGCCCGTGGCGTAGCAGTAGCATATGCGACGTAGCGTAGCGTGGCCGTAGCGCTACGTAGCATCCCAAATAGCGTAAATCCCCTGTAGTGTACGCTACAGGGGTCGTAGCGTAAGCTACAGCTATGTAGCGCGTAGCGTTCGTAGCATAAGCTACAATGTATTTTTTTACTATTTTATTTTTTTACTATTTTATTTTTTTATTATTTTTTCACATTTTCTTTGTTTTTAATGTTAAGGAATGTGACACTTATATTATACTTGATACTTTTAACCTACGGGATTTTTATTTCTTTTCATAATTGTGACTTGTGGTTTCAATTAGACATTATTAATTGAAGTGGTTTGCTTAGAAAGTTGTTGATGTGATAATTATTTGATTTGGCTTATATATGTGGATTGGCTTTTGATAAATGATAACTAATAACTTTTTTGAACATGCTTAGAATTGATAAAATGAATCATCTTTTAGGCATTTTTATAAAATTTTTTTTTTTCACTATTTATTGTATTTATCTTACTTTTAAATTAAAAAATAGAAGTCTCATGTAGCTTACGCTACACGCTATAGAGGGCTGAGCGCTACGCATCACGCTACCGCTATTTAAAACACTTGGCCGTTGTATGGCGTGCGTATGTATCGTTGTTGTTGGCGTAGCAAACATACGGCGAACATAGGTAAATTGGAATGTTTCAATGAAACTTCAGGCAGTAGCGTGCGCTACCGTAAAAAGAGAGCATCAAATGCCAAAAAAAATATAAAACATTAAAAAAAAGAAGTGATTTCGGTACTGTAATGGGATCGTTTCCTTTCGACATGGAGTTTCGGTCTTCCGCAGTAATATATGTGCTTTTTCTTTTTTTCTTCATGAACATTTTCAAAATCAACGAGAATGGAAGTATATTCAAATTTTGTCTATTCATATAAAATAGAAACCCTCATATTGGGATTTGGGTTCCAAATAGAAGAAACATTCCCTTTGAAACATCAAGCAATACATTCAAAAGCAAAGAAGAATCACCAAGTTCCGTGGGCCCCATCATGATGTATGTTACATACATATTTAATATCATTTTGGACAATATCCAAAGAATGATTAAATCCAAAGCTTTGTGACCCCAAAGACAAAAACAATGGGAAATTTTATTTTTAAGGCTCAATTTTAGATCAACCGATATTTGTATTTTCCCTTATTTTGTGTTTTTTGGAACATTTGAACAAATCTGATTTCAAGTAAACATTATGGTGGGCCTTAGGATATTAATAATCACTTTCATGAAAAACATGAAGAATAATAGATTTGTATTCTTTCGTTCATGCCCCAAAATGATATTTCAAAATGGATGGAAGGTGTGGATACAACACATACATGGATTTGGTGACGCCACTTGAAAACTCAACCTCTCAAGATCTAATCTACGTCCTTTATTTTGGGGACGCCGATGTTATTCGGTGGTCGCATATATTATCATGTAACGTATTTTATCTGTGTGTTTCATATTTTGGACATATTTTATGTGAGCTAAAAAATGATACAAGATCCATATTTCGTGGATACACCACGAGAAACAATGTGATTGAATGTTTGCCATTAATTTTTTAAAGGCCCATTGTTCCTTTTTTTTTTTTGAATTTCGTTAATGTGGAGACAAAATAACTTGGTATTTTCTTATTTTTTCCCTTTTAAAATGCTTGCATGTTCTTTATACTTGTATTGTACTTAATGCTCTTAACTTTGATTTTTATTTGAAGAATGTGATTTAAATATATATATATCATATTTAACTATTTAATATTTATCATATATATATATATACAAAATTAAAAAATAGAAGTATTGTGTAGCTCCTCCTCCTCCCGCTCCTCCTCCTCCTCCTCATCCGCTATCATCTATTTAAAACACTGTCCTCAACTAATTGGGGCCGGCTACATGAATCCTTTTCCGCCATTCCACTCTATCATGGGCCATAACATGCCCTAGCATGAGTTTGGAATGTCATATTGTTCAGATTAATTATTTTGGTATCTATTCTGTGGATACACTTATATGTGATATAATATGATTGTCAGTTCCTTCATCTTTGCATCGTGTAAAATCCTCTTGTGCTCTTCTTTTTGACATCCAATGCAGGTTTTGTGCCTATCCTATTTCATGTTTTACTGCCTCTCCTGCCCATGAGTCCTTTCAGCTACTTGAATTTGAGCCGGACATAGCAAGTTTCACTCGTGATTTAGTGATTTGGGCTTCTGGCAAACATATTGCACCCGATTAAGTATCGAGTAAAACACATGTTATTTGAAATGCTTAGTAACATGATAAAAGAGCTACTCTCAAGGTATTCAAAATCGGTTACGTAATGGCTGTAACGGTATCGGTGATAACTGTTACATGTTACGGGGTTGAAACGGCCGTTACAGAAAAACAGGGCATAACAGTCTCGTAACGGTCCTGTAATGGTCTTGTAACAATTTTTTCTAGAAAAAAAAAAAGGACCGTAACGATCGATACGGGGGCCGTTACGGCCCGTATCATAATGGTAACAATGGTGGCCGTTACGGCCTGTATCATAACAGTAACAGTGGTGGCCGTAATGGTCACCGTTACTATTTTGGAACACCTTGGTTACTCTCAGTTCTCAAAGTATCAATTTCACACTGTATTATAGTATTGCACCCTTGGGATACAACAATATTGTGGGAAACATTGGGAAATATGGCATGTATCACGTAATGTATTGCCGTTTGAGGGAAACATTGGGTAAACTTTAGGAAAATGGTGGAAACTTTTAGTGAAACTTCAGGAGATGTTAAAAGACATGTTTACACACTTAGTACTCGAACATTTTAAAAAAAGAAGAAAATATGCATTATAGTTTTCCAACGTTTAGGGACACCTTTTTGTGTGTATAAAATGAGTTCATATCATTCAAGTGTCATACAGTACAAGCAATAAAAAATACAACATAAACCAAGTAGCACAAAGAGGAGTGCTGTTGTTCTAAGTTTGAGTGGTATCTTCTTATGAGTACTGGATTTAAGCCCGTAGCTTAGTGGTAGATAGGGCATGTTCCATATTGAGGTCTCGAGTTCGATACCGGATCACTTATTATGAAAAAGCTTCTTATGAGTACTAGTGTAACATGGGTGGAGTACAAGGCATTAGAAAGTGGTAGGACCTTATGGTGGAGCAAATGGTCCACAAATAAGTGGATAGAATGTGATATGTCAGATGGTCCATGGGGATAAACAATAGAAAGCAATTAAGGAAAGATCAGGACTGAATAGAGGTATGGGTATCAAGGGCACTATCGAATATTCTTAGGAAGAAGACATGACAAGGGAGTTATGGTATTAGTAATTAAAGTCACTACCATGATTGAAATATCCAAAGAAGATGCTATTTGAAGTAGAGAAGATTATAAAGAGAGATCAATTTCTCATTTTCTTCTCTAAATGGAAGAAACAAGAGGGAGATATTGCAAATGTTGTGGGAAATATCGTAGATATCGCTATATATTGGCATATGTTGATGATATTATCTAGGGTTGTTAATGGCTACCCACACCCGTGGGTACCCGAGGGATCTGACCCGGTTTGGGCTCGCTTATGATTTTTAGACCCGTTTTGAAACTGGCTGGGTTTGGGTCAATTAACTTATACTTGTTTAGAAACCGGGTCTGACCAGGTACTCGACATGTGCCTGATTAGTACCATATACAATATATAAGTACCATCATCATCCAAACCTTACCATTTTTCTACTAAAAAGAACATTCATCCAAACCCTTGTCCCAACTAACTGGGGTCGGCATACAATGTTGTCAAAATCCTACGATTCACGATTCACGATTAATGATTTGAGTTGAATCTTAAGCAAAACGATTTGAACCCCTTTTCAAATGAATCCTACGATTTTATGATTTGAATTCTATGATTTATGATCAAGGTATTCCGTAACGGTAATGGTGGCCGTAATGGCCACCACTGTTACCTTTATGATATGGGCTATGACTGCCCCTCATAACGGTCTTTACGGTCATTTTTTATTATTATTGAAAAAGCAACCTAAAAAACCTGTATCGGCCCTGTAATGGGCCGTTATGGCGACTGTAAGTGTAACGGCTGTTACGGGTCATTTTTTTTGCAACGGCCGTTACGACCCTGTAACGTGTAACGGTTGCGATTGTTACCTTTGCGTAACGGCCTTTACAACACACCATGTTTACGATTCAAATCCTGATTTACAATCAAATTATACTTGTTTTCTTCTATTTTAAGCTTCACTCCACTTTCATTTTATGTTTTTAAAATGGTGGGGGCTTTAAGATTCATTTTGAAATAACCTTGAAAATAGCTGAATCGTTTATAAAAGGTAAATTATTTTATTTTGTTCTTTATAAGAGATTAAATGATATATATTCTCTTCAATGTTAAATCCTAGAGCCTTTTCTTTTAATGATTTCTTACTTCTTAACTGGTTGAAGCACCAATTTGACATATGACTTATCTAGAATGTTTTTATAGATGGTTATGATCATGTTGACTTATGTATTGTGGAATGATAGTTAGAAATCCAAATATCTTTTTTTTTTGTCAGTTTAAACAATCAAATGCCGCTTTTCCAATGTGATTCTACATTCAAGAAAAGTAACAAGAACATAAATCATTAAAGGATCCTTGTATGTTTTTTAAGAGAAAGATAAAAAAAGAAAAGAAAAAGAAAAAGAAAAAGAAGGAAAGGCAAGAAATTTTTAATTTTGAAGTAATACCATGTCATGACAGGGTTAAAGTTTTAAAGTTTCTTTGATTTATTTATATTTTTCATTTTTTTAAGAAAATCATAAAAAATCTTACAATTTACGATACGATTAAACCCTTATTACGATTTGCGATACAATAATGATTTTGACAACATTGTCGGCATATAATAGATAATTATAAACATTAATCATGATTAATAGGTGTGGTTAATGTAGTCTTTTTATGAGGAGACATATTAGGACTTGTTTGAATTAGTAGAGGATTTTTCTAAGCCCAATAGCAATATAATTAATGCTGAAAATCACATTGTATTAGGAGAGGTTTTTCCAAAGCTTACGCACGTGTGAAGCCCGGCCACATACATGTAAGCACATACCTATATATAATTCGTGTTTGACATTTGAGCTTTTCATCCAGTGGGACATGTTAGATCTTTTGGCTTAAAATATGCTCCGTTTCACTTCTCAAATGGACAATAATGTACAAAATAAAATAGACAATTCCAACAAAATTTCCTATTCCGGAATTTTCTTTGTAGATTGTGTCAAATTGAGGAGCGTAACAAATTGAATTTTATGCCAAAGCATCTAAACAATGTTGGTGTTGGATTTTTAACGGAAACGTAATGGAATTTAAACAATTTTTCCAAAAAAATAAAAAATAAATCCATCTTTTAGTTAACCCTAAGATCTCCAATCTTTGATAATCGTAGATTTCTAACATCTAAACCTATGATGAATGGTTTAGATCAAGCCTTAATGCCATGTGAATGTAATGTAGAATTTACCGATTTGTTGACGTCGATCCTCCAACGTAGGATGTCTTTCCCCCACTATCTCGAATGGTGGGAGAGTGAGAGCTCATGTCAGACTTTGAGTATGTTAGTGGTGACGCACCAGGTGTCCACTAGTTGGACCCCATGCACATGTGGAAGGAGAAGTGTGGGGAAGGGGTGGGATCTCTCTCTTACATGCACTTCTTCTCTCTTAGTGATGCCCAAGGGAGGGGTGCCCAAAGATTTCTTTGTGATATCTCTCCCCCCTAGGATAGGATCTAATATATGAGGAGGAATTTAGGGTTTCAGGGTGAACCAATTATGGTAATCCACCACCCTTCAAATTCTCATAGCCCCACACATGAATGAGACTTTTAATGGCCTCATCTATGCACACGCGTATGAACCAATCGTTCTACTGTCATAGCCATCCACCAGAGACCTATATTAGACCATCAGATCATCATCAAGTGTGATCAAAACAATTTTAACGGTTAAGACTTGAGATAAAGCTTTAACGATTGAAAACTTTTGTAAAATGCATTAAAACCTTTCAAGCGCTGAGCCCATTGAAAAAACTAGTTGATGAGTTCGTGATCTGTTAGATTTTGCCATAACGCTTCCCTAGTTAAATAGACGTTATTGGCCTGTGTAAAAGTTAACAGACCTTGATGGATGTACCCAATCACACCTACTTTTAATGGCCGTGTGGTAGCCTCATAAAGATAGCCAATGCCATACAATTAGGATCATGACCCCGACACAAGTCTAAGGATTAATCAACTTTTCATGCATCATTAAGTTTGATCAAAGTCCAGGTTAATAGGCCTTTGGACTAATGACTTCATCTCAATCCACCAATATAAGTGTCCAAAGGTCCAACAAGATCCTATATCCATGGCACACTCACAATCCCATTTAGGGCAGGATGAAGGCAATACTAACACCAAGTTAGCCCCCAATGGTTGAATCTGTCCATCCTTACCCAAGTCAGTCCCCTTAAATAGGAGGGGCATTCCTTTCAATGTGATGACCCCATGTCTGCCCTACAAGCTATGATGGCCATGATATAATATGTCAGTGAGATTCATAGACCACAACTCTCCCTTGGTCAACAACCGTTGTGTCCAATCTCGATTTCCCAAGGATATTCGGAGGACTCACTCCTTGAACCCTATTCATGTATGTTTAAGGTGACACAAAGGCATGCCATTATGTCACCAAGGACACTTGCTCATCATGATCTAAGGATGAGATCATCCCTGTCATATCCACATGACTGATGGATTGTCTCATATTGGTTTTCCAAGGCACAACTCCAACTGGTGGCCCACCTATTGAAAAGTTAGGGTCTTAAACATGTTTGATATATTGTTATATGTGCTTGCGTGTACATAAATAGTTCTACATATGCATATATGCTTAGCAAGAGATAAGTGTGCCGGCTTGAATACGATTTACGATATAGGAAGTAAACAAAAACTCATTTCCATATGTTAGAGCTATGTGGGGCCCACTAGTGATGTTTTTGTAGAATTCAATTGTGTATTTGTTTTGCCTTTAAGTCACAGTGAATCTCAAGAATTATCCTGATTTGTTGTGCCTTCTTTTATTCACAATGAATCTAAAGAATTATCCTGATCCAAAACTCATTTGGGACATGTCATTGTGAATATCGAAGGAGCGTCATGAGACTTGAAAGGTATCTGAGTCCAACTGGAGTCGAGTCTAGGACCTAAAATATGGTACCTAGACTTGGCAGGTCTTGACTCAATAGGATTTTCCTGGTTATGGGCAGTGTTCGAAATATTAGTATCGCGTACGTATCGCATCCTTGGGATACAAATATGTATCAGTTATTGCATGGGATATATCATTTGTATTGGGTAATTTATCGCACTTTTTGGGAAACATGGGGAAACATTGGGAAAATGGTTTATTTTTTAATGAAACTTTAGGGATTGTTAAAAAGACCTTAATACACACTTTTAAATCATAACATCTCAAAAAAGAAGTGCACATAATAGGTTTCCTTTGTATAGGGTCCTAAACTATGCATTGTCTGACTGAACTAATGCAACTATATTCAATTGAATGCATAACATTTAGAGTGTATGTGATGATCATTTCATCAAACACTACTAAATACTTCGAAATTAGTCTCAATTGACACCTGGTTAAAAGGAAATTTTGAAAAAAATATTTTAATAATATTTTTAATTAAAAAATAATTTTTGTTTTCTAAAAATTGACAAGGACTTAAGAAATCAGTATATCAATGCTCATACATGCTTAATTTCATGTTTGGAGTGCAACATTGCAAGCAATTTGGGAGATATTGGGGAAATTTTGAATTTTCTCGATTTTTTCCCAAATTGGACCAGCTACACTAAAATTTCGAAATTAGAGTGTATGTGATGATCATTTCATCAAATGCTCCTAAATACTTCGAAATTAGTCCCAATTGATAGTTGATTGAAGGAAAATTTCGAAAAAAATGGAGAACATAAAGAATCAATGGATATTGAAATCAAAGCTCCAACTCCATGATTTTTCATGCAAAACATGAAGAACCAATGGATTTATAACCATTTGATACTGATTTAACATAATTTCGACAAAAAAATGGAATCGTAAATTGAAAATGTTCCTCGGATCGAACATGTGGGATATATCGGCACTACCTGCGCATTTCGTATCGCACATGTGGGATACAAGATATATCGTCAATATTTAAAACATTGGTTATGGCTACACTTGGACCCTAACCGAATCCAAACACGAACTTGAATTGTTGAAAGCCCTTATGTTGTTGTTGATAAATTGTTTTTTTTTTTTCCTTCCCAATGATGGTATCGTATTGCTGACTAGGAATGCCGAAAATATTGGGCATCTATTAATACATAGAACACTGGCTACCCCTATCAATGCTTACGTCTTCTACAATAGTGATGCCTACATTATTCATAAAAAAAACAAACAACATTTGTGGTTAAATGAGCACATAAACAACCATTGAATAAGACATTTTAAAATTTTAATAAGACAATCAAGGTGTTCCATAATGGTAATGATGGCCATAATGGCCACTGCTGTTACCGTTACGATACAGGCACAGGCTGTAACAGCCGTTACGGCCCCCGTATTGGTGGTTAAGGTTCTTTTTTTTTTTTTTCCCTTTAGAAACAAAAACTGTTTCTGGACTGTTACGGGGACATTACGGCTCTTTTTTTCTGTAATGGCCATTTTAGCCACGTGACGCGTAACGGTTATGACTGTTACCGTTACGTAACATATTTGGGATACCATGAAGACAATACCCAACGGTTCACAAGTGGCTGCGTGTTTGTTCCATAGGGGATTATTTTCTGTAAAAGGGGTTTTGTATGTTTTTGTGGGGGCACACTGATGCTTTTAGCGTGCCAGCTGCTTGTAGATACATGGACAGTCAAATCATTGATCTTGACCATCCATTAGGTTCGTCCCACTTGGCCAATAAAAGAAGTCATACTGATTAGAGGAACTTGTTAATCCATTCAATGCGATACAAAAGTTGATGGTTTGGATCAAAGATCTAATGATCAATATAATAGGCCCTTAAAAGAATATAAAGAGGTCTCCCGCTCATTAGATGAACTGGTAGGAGACAATGTAGCGTGTGTGAGTGTTCTGGTTCAATCCTTGGTAGTGTCATGTTTTAAAAAAAAAGGACCCTTGCATAGTTCACTCAGGATGAAAGGATATCTGTCCTGTTTTGATGGGATGATCATAACCATATCATTCTTGTCTCGGAAAATCGATCTTTGTAAAAAGATATGCCAATGTTTAAAAGGTCAGTATCCTCTGATCAAAATGATTTCTCTATGATGGACTGGCCAATGAAAAGTGGGTAAACCACATGGATGGTCCAGAATCCAGATTGACAATTTGACCATCCATGCGTCATGCGCGCCCATGGTACATTAAGAGCATCAATGTGCTTATGACAAGCAAGAGTTTTTGCTTTATATATGTATATTTATAAATGAAGAAAATGCTCCTCCAGGTAGCAATGTACCCAACGTCTGGCCTGTGCATGGGAGGTTTGATGTAATGTGGGCAGCCGGTTGTTGAACTTTTGTCATGCAATCATGAGAATTATGGTCAAGCTGACCTGAAATAGCTGCGACAAGGTTATTATTATTGCAGTTGAAGGTGCTTGACTAACTCAAGGTCCAATGGCCATGGAACTCCAATGATCCCATAGTGTCGACACTATGTGAACCTTACCATAGTCCAACCTTTGTGGGGTACTCTGTGATGTGTGCATTGTATTCAAATGTTCCATTTTGTTCGCCACTACATTCTCACCTTGGTGCCCAAAAGATAAGCTCAATTCAAAACTTAGATAAGCCACATCTAAGGAACATGCCTAAAATCTCTAAATTCATGTGGTGTGACCCAATTTTTGGTTCGTCCCTTCACGTCGTGGGTCACACCAGATCCTTGGTCAAACAACATTTACATGACATGGTGGCCCCAACAAATGGCTTGGAGGGTTTTAATTGTGGGTGTCCCCATCCAACTACTCCTACATTGTTTCCCACATAAGTTCCAGTTTGGCCTGATTTTTTGGCTCCAGGCCAAATATGGTAGGGCAGACCTACTAGTTGGAGTGCATGTCATGCGCACGTCATGGTGGGTTGTGTAAAGGTTGACGCTATGGGAACTTCTCATCATGTCAACACTACAGGATTATCTTTGTGCGTATGAGTGCGCATACACGTGTTATATTATACATACCAATAATTGTATTGATCTCTCTCTCTCTCTCTCTAGTTTTAACTCTAGACTAATTTTAACGCTAGGAATGGATGCAATTCGAAAGTTTATGCTCTATGATTTTGAGTCTATAACCATTTAAATGCATAAAATCATATTTCATAGCCATTCAAATTTCGGGGCGCATGCGAGGTACACATGCCTAGATGCTAGGTGTTCACCTAGCTCGCCTTTAATTACAATTGTGATTATATTCATGCTGATGAAGAGTTTCTTTTAGATAATTATTACTGTGTTTTATATTATTTAGTTCACGAACATTAAATTTGGATAAAGCTAACGGTATGCAAATATATTCTTACGCATATACCATAATATTCAAATTTAATAATCTTAAAAGAAAACAAGAAAAAAGCATTCAAATTTAGTGACCTTGGCGAGACCAAGTTAAGGACTCAAATTTTTCTCAGTACTGATTCTAATGTATGTCCGCTATGTTATCGTTCCTTATTATTTGACTATATTTAGTCTTTTCTGTTTTGCAGGTTTTGCTTGTCAGGATCATCGGATTCTATGATACGGTAATATTTTTACGATGCTTCTCGTTAGTAGTAGAATTTTGACTTTGTTAAAGTTGTTGCATATGTTTTAATCAAAATTTATTGGAAATCATTGATAGGAAAATAATATTTACTTGGAAATTTGGTTAGTCAGTTTGCTTGCGTCCATAGAAGAGGCACTTTTCAGTAACTTGCTAGCCATTACATGGTAGAAAAGCATATGTAGTTATTTCATAAGAGAAAAATTAGTCATGACAAAACACTTCACAATTTGAGTTATCATCATCGTCATCATTATATCCTTGTCCTGTTATTTGGATTTTGGGGTCAGTTTATGAATCTTGTTTTGCAAATCAATCTATCTGGGGCCTTCAACCCTAAACGTTCCTCTCCTCACCAGAGTTACCTTTGGTCATCGCTGTACATGACCAAATCATTTTTCTCTCCATTTTATCCCTTTTTGGGACTACTCCTAGGTTGATTCACATGGCCCCATTCTTAATCGTAGTCTTTCCATACATCCATCTCAACATTCCCATATCTACCACATTCAACTTGTGCTCATGCTACTGCCCAACACCACCAATATAGCATAGTCAGCTGGATAGCTGTGTATAAAATTTCCCTTTTAAGTTTTGTAGGCATGCAGCAATCATGGAACACTCTAGATGCACATCTACACTTAAACCAACCAGCTCTAGTTCTATCGGATACATCCTTGTCAATATTTATATCCTTCTCAATAATAGAGCCAAGGTAATGAAATACAATGCTCTGAGGAATCTCTTCACCATTGGTTTTTACAAAGCCTTGGCTTTGTAATATTTTTACTAAAGTTGCATTCCAATTCCAAATACTCCATCTTGGTTCTGCTAATGTTTAATCCTAGCCTTAAGGGCATTCCACATCATCATCATCATCTAAAGACTTCTCCCAATTCAAGGGCCTTCCACCAAACCTGTAATTTAGCATTTGCCCACTCACTTTATAGCCCTGTAAACCAAGACTACAGTCCTAAGTGACATACACCAAGTGGCCATATCCTGGACACTTGTGGCTAATTCATATATAATGAGTACAGAAAAGGTAATAGCCTAATGTCATTCCTGCCACTGGGAATACATTGGTCTCAGCAGTGTAACAGACGGATTGTTCACAAGGGCCTAAATCTGGGACAGCCAATTTATGCTCTTTTTGTACATATACAATGTGTAAAGAATTGTCGAAAATTCTAGAGAATGGTAAAGTTGTACAAGCCTGTTATGGAGAAAAAAACTCAAGATTTGAGTATGATTTGATGAATCAAAGCAAAGAGGAACTTATTTGATACTGTTATGTTTATGATGACAGTATATCAATTAGAATTGTTCATGTTAAACAAATAAACTGTGATTTTTACGCTGTAAACTAACATATATTTTATGCCTGGGGGGTACTGACCTGAACCCTCCAAGGACCCCCACCCTCAGACACCCACATGGAGAAATAAGCAGGGGAGAGGGGGTGTGCGGCAGGAAGCCCCCTCTCCCCTACAGACCTGTGTCGTTGGGATTTGTTTGGGATAACCTGTGTATAATTACTTTATGATATTTTTAATGTAATCAAATACATTTTAGTAGACTCAATATTCTAAGTTTACATTTTATGACCCCAATGTAAATGTCAAATGATTTGTATATGAAGATGATGGAGAGCCATGAAGAGGATAGATCATAGATGATAGTTAATAATATCATATCCATTGACAAGAATCATATAAACTAAGAGATTCTATTTACCACCAAATGCTTTAACACCAAATTTAAGTCAAAGGCTAAAAAACTCAATTTTTAACAGGTCAGACCGGCATACAACATTCATACTGAAGAATTGTCTTGATACACCATTGAATACATATTCAAAATTCAAAAAGAAAATGATAGATTCTTGTCTTTCCTTTCCTTTTTCCTTTTTTTTTCTGATTTTTTTTTTTTTTGTAATTTGGTAGGGAAAAAATGTTGGATGATACGGGCTGATATTTATTGGTTTTGGGCCAGGCAGATACACCCCACAAAACAATATTCAGAACCTTGGCTGGTCTCCTTTTGTTGCAATAATCTTTCTAACTGCCTTCTTCCATTGCAGAGCTTTTATTTTTATTTATTTATTATTTATTGATATCACTGGCATATTTCTTTTGCTAAAGCAACTTTGCCTAGTAGTGATTGAGTTGGTATCTGGATCATGTAAAGTAGGAAGGTTGATGTAATGGTGCGGACAATTGTTGAACTTTTGGAAGAAATCATGAGTTCAGCCGCACTCCACGGGCACAACTCCAATGCTTTGTCCATGAGATCTCATCAGCCGCCCTCAGCTGATGCTAGTTTAGGCTAGGAATTGGCATTGCTTAAGTCCCCCGCCATGATTGCCAAGAACAAATTAAAGTTAGAAATAACTTGAATAGGAGGGCCGCTGCCTTGGCATAGTTGAATGCTTGATCCTGATCGGACTCAAAAAAATGATAAGAACCAAACCGTTACCATCACTATCCTACTAACCTCAGCTGGCCCTGGGTTACCGAACGAGCAACCATCCAAGATTTTGTAAACACTGGTGGGGGAGCAATCCAACTGACCTTATCTTTCAAAAAGTAAAAAAAAGAAAAAGAAAAAAAGGAGTAATCCAACTGATCTGTGCCTTTGGAGCTTTTATCTGGTATCTAAGCTGCACCTCTTCACAATTCAGATTAAGCAGCAAGCATGAAATTCCCAACCCTATTTTCTGCTTTGGCCTTTCATAGATACCAACCTGAATATAGACTTCACAATGGATCTAAACTGAGACACCTTATACAAAAAAACTCTGTTGCATCTTTCCAGCCAGATGGTCCACAAAGAAGCATGACCTACCATTTTCCAGAGCAGACAACCAATAGATCCCCACACAGATGAAGACCATTCCTCTATTAGATTCAGCATCCACCTCAGGAACACAATGCATACCAAATTTGACAAAAGGAAAACTGACATGGTGGTCCACCTATTAGAGAATGTCGACAATGAATATAAATGCATATTCAGCGTAATTGCACAAATTTTGGCGTTGAATCATTTGTTGTTGTTGTTGTTTATTTATTTATTTTTATTTTCATCTCACTTGATCATGTAATTGAAACAAAGCAGCAAGGCAATCCTTGCAGGGAAGGCCCATACAAATGACTGTGTTAGCCCGTTTGCTTTGCAACTGCCCCTCCATTACCCTACACTGTTGGGTTGCCCTTTGGGGTGTGCAATGCTAGGTGTGACCGTATCGGCAACTTGGCGTCTGAGTGGTGTCCATGGGAGCCTCTTTAATGGTTGGTTCCAAGAGTCTGGGTAAAAGAGGAAGGTTCATGTCTGGGGGGCCATTGATTGTAGAACTTTTTGTCAATCTTCCATTTAAAAGCTGACCCCAAATTGCTGGGGGAAAAGGCTAAGATGATGATGATGATGACGATAGCGACTTTCCTATTTTCAGTGATATGAAATTGACCATGCTGCATCTTCTTCTGTTGTAGCCTATGGGATCTCGGTCAGCAGCGATGCGTACATTCCTATGCTGTGCATACAGATTCTGTTTGGGCACTTGCCAGCACTTCAACATTCAGTCATGTTTATAGTGGCGGAAGGGATCTTTCTGTAAGTAAATGTAATTCCGATATGTGATGCAAGTTTTCCTTTAGTTTTCTGTTTATCATGACATTTCATGTTTACATCCTCTAATATGTATCACTTCTCTGTATGGTTCTGGATGCTGTCTAGCTATACCTGACTGATTTGTCAACAAGGGAGAGCCTCTTGCTTTGCACGAAGGAACACCCTATCTTGCAAATGGCCTTGCAAGATGATAGCATATGGGTTGCAACAACAGATTCTTCTTTACACAAGTGGCCTGCTGAAGGACGTAACCCACAGAAGGTTTTTCAAAAAGGGGGTTCATTCTTGGCGGGAAATTTGTCCTTTACAAGGGCAAGGGCTTGCTTAGAAGGATCTACTCCTGTAAGTCATAAACACTCCTTTTTACTATATTATTGTGATACTTTTGATGCCTGTGTCAAATAAGATACCATTTTGAAGTCAACAATACTTATCATTGTCTTGTTTTGAAATTAATGATCTTCATTTGAGATTATCATAATGTCTTGGGTGGTGAGTTGCAGTACTATGGGTTTATTTCTGTTTATGGCAAATGTTGGATACTCAATGGAGTTTATTTTAGTAGTGGGATTTTATTTCGCTTATGACAATGTTGATACTAAACAGTGTGTTTGTTTGCGGATTGTCAATTACTGAACAAACCAGTTTAGTAGTATATTGTTTGTTTTTGTCCCTCATCTATTTTGTTTTTGTTTTGAGTTCAATAACCTTTTTTTGTAATTCCATTCTCTTCAAATGCTTCAAATGGAAAGATGGCTTGCCACTCTATTATATGACCTTGTTTAAATGCCTATATTCTGTTATCTCCAAATTGCAGAAGCTTAGAAGGGAGTTCTTGTGGAAAGGTTTGAATGAAGGTTTCAAATTCCATCTTATGAAATGGGATGATGTTTGCAAGCCTTTTGAAGAAGGAGGTGACCGTGCCCTCCTTGGGAAGTGGTTACGGAGATTGGGTGTGGAGATTGGGAACTTTTGGAGGGAAACCATCTCCTTCAAATATGGTCTTCAAAAGAGGGGTTGGGAGGGAGTCAACTCTCTACAAGGCTTCTCACACTGGGAAGATGATCATGGCGCTCAATTCAGATTTTAAGAAAGGCATTTCCTTCGTCATAGGTGACGGGGCAAGAGTGAAATTTTTGGAAGATGAATGGTGCGGTGATTCCCCTCTTTTTCAATCTTTTCCCAGTCTTGCTCGGCCAGCTCCTTCAAAGGATGTTTCTGTGGCTGAGTGTTTCTCAGGTAGAGGATTGGATGGTTGTTGGTTTCCAACTTGTAGAAGAGGTCTCACAGACTTGGCGGAGGAAGAGCTCGTCTCTGTTGGAAAGGCTAAGATTTGTGTCTCCTATGGGTGGGAAAGATGAAATGGTGTGGAAATGTTATAAATCTGGGAAATTCTCAGTCCGTTCCTTCTACAGTTTGATCCAGCGTCCTTCGGTGGAAGAGGAAAAAGTGCATGCTTTTCGTTTTTGGAAGTATGAAATTCCTCCTAAAGTGGTGGCTTTTACTTGGCTGGTGGGAAGGAAGAAAGTCTTGACGATTGATAATTTGCAAAAAAGGTCCATAGTCATTCCGAATAGGTGTTACCGAGGAGTCTGTGGATCATTCTTTTCGTTTTTTGCCTTTTCATGTTTAAGATTTGGTGCTACTTCATTTCTTCCTTCGATGTGGAATGGGTTATGCCAAACTGTGTTAGAGATCTCCTATGGGCATGGCAAGGCGGAGGCATGGGTATTAAAGATCGAGCCCGTTGGCATATGATTCTTCCAGCTATTTGGTGGGCCACATGGATAGAAAGGAACAAGGGCTGTTTCCAGGATGTATCCTCTTCCATTGAGGCAGTGCAATCTCATGTGCAGGCTCTCTTCCTAGATAGGGGTTCACTTCTATAATGCTGCAACGCTTTGTCGCCTTAGGCTGCTTTTGTAGTCTTGCATTTTCCTTTTCTCTTTTTTCCCTTATGTATTCTTTTCCTGCTGTTTTTTGCCAGCGACCTTTAATAAAATTCTGTTAATCCTCGAAAAAAGATCTTTCTAATGTCTTTCGTCTACTGTTTGAGGACTTCTTGTGTTCTTCCCATTAGATCATCAGCTTGTGATTCATCAAAAACAAAAAGTAGAAGAGGAAGAAGAAGAGGAGAATGAGGAGATGCACCAAGTCATGAGGAGGAAGATGTGTGCCACATCATGGCATCACAGAGTGGGGCATGAGTTATTTATGCAAGCCTGCCTAGTACATGTAACTTGCACTGTCCATGGCTGCATGCTCCCATGTTGAGCCTTTTGGGCCATTCTCACTTGTTCCCAAGGGCCTTAACCTAGTGGTGCTCATTCACATTGTTGGAGAGGCTAAGACGTGACTTTTGCTCGTAGAGTGCAGAAGAGCAGCAAGTTTTATCTATTGAAGTGGGATGAGGTGTGCAAACCTTATGGAAAGAATAGAGCAGGTCTAAAGATGTTGGAGAGTTGGAGGTGATGAGTTTAGCTCTGCTAGCTAAATGGTTATGGAGATTGGGCTAGGAAGACAATAGTTTATGGAGGGAGGTGATAGCATAATGGTCATGGAGATTCGGCTTGGAAGACAATAGTTTATGGAGGGAGGCGATAGCATAATGGTTATAGAGATTCGGCTTGGAAGACAATAGTTTATGGAGGGAGGCGATAGCATAATGGTTATAGAGATTCGGCTTGGAAGACAATAGTTTATGGAGGAAGGTGATAGCATAATGGTTATGGAGATTTGGCTTGGAAGACAATAGTTTTGTGGAGGTAGGTGATAGCATTAAAGTATGGGTTTTAGGAAGGAGGGTGGTGGGCGAAAGATTCATTCTTCTATGGGGCTTTGGAGCTATGGAAGATGGTTTTTAGGCTGGGGAGCAAATTCAAGGAGGGGATAGGATTTTCTTTAGGAGATGGTTCAAGAATTCGATTTCGGGAGGATGTTTGGACGGGTGAGATGGCACTTCGAGATGATTTTCCAATGCTAGATAGGCTATCCCTTGAAGCGAATATCCCGAACACTTACTAGTCTTGAGCAGAGTTTCAATTACATTGTTTGGATGCTCAGTTGAACAGTATTGCAATAATCTTAATTAAGGGCCTGTTTGTTAATGCTGAATTTTTGCACTCAACGTGGAATTTGGAAAATGTTCCGTGTTTAGTGGTGTTTGTTAATGTGTCGTTAACGCGGAAGAAGGAAAGCGATAAGTTGTTTTTCACTGAATTCTTTCCGTGATACGAGTCTGGCTTAATGGTGAATGCTGAATGCGCTCAGTGAATTTTTCATTAAGCAAAAAATTTTGCTTCCAAAATTACCCCTTTTCAAGTTACTACACCAATTTTTTCTCTTTAAATTGTCTGCGCAATACAAAATCAACTTTTAACCTTTGAAACTTCTTTATGCCCCACCATGATATATGTGTTTCATCCATTCCATTCATCCATTTTTAAAGATCATTTTAGGGCTTGATACCAAAAATGAGAGGAATATAAATCTCAGGTGGACCATACCACAGGAAAACAATAGTGATTGGATGTCCACCATTAAAATTCTCCTAAGGCCCAATGTACTGTTTATTTGACATCCAATCTGTTGATTAGGTCATATAGACCTAGATGAATGGAAAAAACAAAGATCAACTTGATCCAAAACTTTTATGGCCCCCAAAAAGTTTTTAATGCTCGACGTTCATTCAACACTGTTTTCCTGTAATGTGGTCCACTTGAGATTGGGATATACCTCATTTTTGGTCTCATACCATAAAATGATCTAGAAACATAGCTGGACGGCATGGATGAAACACATACATCATGGTGGGGCCACATAGCATCGAACATCAGCCATTGGCTGGTGGCAGGGGAGTAGCCAATCTGTTTCCGCATTGGATACGGACAGGTTGAGTAGCAAGACTCGCTACTGAAGTTACGTCACCAAGTTACGTGGGCCCCATCATGATATATGTTTTATATCCACGTCGTCCATCCATTTGAAAATATAATTTTAGGTGAAGATCCAAAGAATGAGTCAAATCCAAAGCTCCAGTGGGCCTCACCAGAGAAAACAGCGGGTAGAGTGACACCCACCATTAAAAACTCAAATAGGCCACAAAAGTTTTTGATCAAGCTGATATTTGTTTTTTTCCTTCTTTCATGTCTGTGTTAACTTGTGAACAGGTTGGATTTCAAATAAAAATCACGGTGAGCCTTAGGAAGGTTTCAACGGTAGGCATCAATCTCGCCACTGTTTTGTGTGGTGAGGTCAACCACATATTTGGATCTGCCTCATTCTTTAACTCATGCTCTAAAATTAAATCTCCAAATAGATGGCACATGCATCATAGTGGGCCCACATACATCATAGTGGGCCCATGGAACTTGATGACGTCACTTCGGTTGCGAATCTCGCTATTCAACCTGTCAGTAGCTAATTCGCGTCCAAGTAGGATGCGGATTGGTTGGTGTACCTCACACCAGCTATATAGCTGCTTTATTGATGTCAGCAAGTTTTCCCATCATGAGGTATGTGTTATATCCAAACCAGCCATCCATTTGGCGAGCTCGTATTAAAGCTTGAGATGAAAAAATCGCTGCAAAAAGCAGCGGGGGATTGAACGTCTACCATTGAAACCCTTTTTGGGGTCACAGAAGTTTTGGATCAATATGATTCCCCCCCCCCCCCCCCCCCCCTCCTTCATATAAGTATTTGTGACCTTATGAACATATTGGATGGAAAATAAACTTAAATAGGCTACGGAGGTTTTGGATATGTTTTGACTTCATCCAATTGGGAATGACCTTATAAACGGTTTGGATAGCATATAAATATAAGGTAGGCCTTATTTGAAGGTTTTGTTGCTACTGGTGTTCAATCCTATTCAACACATAGTGACAATCTTCCTGCTAAGAGGAATTGAGGGCCTTATGATGATATTTTAGTTTTTTATTAAGTATTTTTGTTTATTTGAATTAAAGATAATGATTTTATTTTCATTTAATAAAAATTATTTTCGTTATAATGTAAAACATTTCCAAATGAGAGATAGGGGCAAATGTGTCAAATTAACATATTTAAGACATTTAAGATGTTTGTTAACAAACAGTTTGTTTCAGATTCATTACTTAATTTTTAGACTTCATCCATAATTATCAAACAAGTTTTTTTTACTTCAGATTTCAGATTCAGGCTTTAGATTTCAGATTCGGTCTTTATGCTTCAGATTTAACAAACAGGGCCTAACTATAAGTTTAATGACTGAAATGGAGGCGGGATTGTTTTAACTTTTGATGATGACCAGCCCTTAATTTCAATTCCAAGCGTTTCAACTTTCAAGTTGGACTTGAACCAATCTGGAACATTGTTTGGGGGGCTAGCCAACATTCTGTTTTATAATGGGATGATGCTAGTCCTATTATGGTCATTTCCACTTTATTGTGGCTATGTTTGCAATCTGCTTGATTGAGAATCCGAACACAGCCTTGAATGTCGTTCTAGTTCATGGTTTTGTATTTCAGTAAGAGTTGGGATACCACGAGCTTTGCCATATGATGCCGTGGGAAAAAAATGCCCAAACATGGTAAGAGTTTGGGTGAATTGGTAGGTGATTTAGGGCGTCAATGGATTTACAATAGATTGAGAATGAAAATCAAATGTGGACTGCCTGGTCAAGCCTGTTTTTCAGAAGCCGTGCTGTTTGTGGTATCATGCAAAATGCTTATGCCAGACTGTGCTAGACTTTATTAGCTACAAATCCACCCCAAAATGGAAATGTGGCAATATTACCACTCCTTTGAAGTATGGTTGTCAAAATCTCATGATTTACAATTTGAGTCGAATCTTCAGCAAAACGGTTTGAATCCCACCTTGAATCTCTTTTTATATGAATGCTATGATTCTATGATTTGAATCCTACAATTTACTATTCACATACCGATTTACTATTCAAATTATACTTGTTCCATTCTATTTTAAGCTTCACCTGCCTTTCATTTTATGTTTTAAATCGGCCGGGGCTTTAGGAATTGTTTAGAAAAGGTTAATTATTTTATTTTCTTCTTTATAAGAAATTAAATGATATATATTCTCTTCAACGTTGAATTATGGAGCTTTTTAAAAATGATTTCTTACTTATGAATTGTTTCTCAAAAAAAGAAAAAAAAAGAAAAGATTTCTTACTTCTTAATTGATCGAAACACCAAATTGATGTATGACTTATCTGGGAATGTTTTTAGGGATGGTTACGATCATGTTGACCTATATGTGTTATGGAATAATGGTTAGAAATCAAAATATCTTTCTTCGTTGGTCTACAAAATTAAATGCAGCTTTTCCAACATGATTCTACATTCAAGAAAAGTAAAAAGAATATTAATTATAAAAGGATCTTTGTATCCTTTTAAAGGAAAATTTCTTGAACGACAATAACATAAAGGAAAGATAATAATCCATTAACACTATCATGATATGGTGTTACTTGGTGTATATTTATGACAAAAGGATGATTGACTAGTTTTTAATTTTTTCTGATTTATTTATAATATTTGGATTTTTTTTTTCAGTTTTTAAAGAAAATATTTTTTTTTTTAAAAAATGATTTATGATATATATTTAAAAAAAAAGAAAAGAAAAAAATCTTACAATTTACGAAACGATTTGTGATTCGATACAATTAAACCCCTATTATGATTAGAGCTAGGCAAAATCCGACTTGATCCGACGGATCCGACCCGATCCGACAGAACCTACCCTATCCGATTCGAACCGAAGGTTAGGATCGGGTCAGTTCGAGTAGGCCCACTTAGATCCGAACGCACATTGAGTCGAGTTCGGATCAGTGGCCAATCCAGACCGATCCGATCCGAATGGATCTGATCTGATTCGGTCGGGTACTATATAAATAATATTAAAATTTACTTTTTACTACTCGCCTCACCCGAACGAAACCCTAATCCCTCCCTTCTCATTCTCTACCCAAACGAAGCGGGACACCCACCCATCTCTCCTCATTTCTCTCCCTCTCTCTCCCGATTTCCCTCCTCTCCTGCTTTCTCTCCTCCTCTCTCCCGGTTTCCCACATCTCCTTCTTTATCTCTCTCTCTCTCTCTCTCTCTCTCTCTCTCCCCCTTGATTCAGCCCAGTCCGAATCGACTGGATAGACTCAACTCGATCCGACTTGATTCGGTTTCCCAGACTGAGTCGGACATGGATCGGGTTAGGCCAACAATGATTCGGATTGGATCGAGTCAGCCCTGTTGGACTCGGTCTTGGATTGGATTGAGTTCGGGTCAGGTTCTTGAAAAATCGGATCGAGTCAAGTTGGACCCAATCTGGTCCGACTCGACTCGATGCCCACCTCTAATTATGATTTGCGGTACAATAACGATTTTGACAACATTGCTTCAGAGTGGTGGACTACTTCCCGTCCACATTTGATGAACAATCCATACGGGCGCTTCGCATTGATGTGGTAGCAAAATTGACGGGTGCACATGTTCAAGGTAAACCCCAAGAAGAGATCTATTTTTAAATGTCCTAGAATAGTGGAAGATAGAGAATCCTCGATCTAATTGGTAAATGGAAGATTTCATCCATGATCCTCAGCTGGCCATTCCTATGTTTGAGTTTAGAAGTTTTTTGTTGCCAGATATCTACAGAGATTGGAGGCCCATTCTTCTGGGGGAGCTGTGGTGGAATGGGGTTCTTGTGGCCAATTGTGAGCTGTGTAGACCCAATTATGGTTATTCTTTGGTGAACTCAGGTCTCTTTGTGATGCAAAGTGTGTTGAGGAATGGCAAAGGAGAGGTGTCAATGGCTATCTTGGGTTTGTTTACTGAGGGAGGGAAGCTTGAGGTTTGTGTTTTAGTACTTAGGGAAGGATGCAGTTTCTATTCAAACCCTTTTTGCAGAATAAAAGAAAGAAATTTGCAGCTTCTGAATTAGTGGGTTGTAAATGATGCACATGGGCCATGGAAGCTCATAGGTTTATTAGAGAAATTATTGCTTTGGAAGCTTTGGTTGGGGGATGAGCGCTCTTGTATTCGATGGGTGAGGAGGATACTTGTTTTGCTGCTTCATTGCCTTTGTTTTTTTTGCTGTTTGAATAAAATTAGTTACTTTCCAAAAAAGTCTCCTATAAAAACCTGATGCCTTTTGAAGATTCTCAGCCTCACAAATCCTGTTTTCCAGTTTAGGAAGCACCAATGTGTGTCATCCAAGTGCATGGACTAGGATTCCTAGGTTCTTGTATATGCTTAAGAGTGGCAGCATCATGGATGAGTCTGCTTTATGTCTGCCTCCCTCACTGGATAGCCGGAGGACAGATGTAAGCCTGTCTTTGAGAGTTGACTTATTTCCCATGACATTAGGATGGGGTGATGCCGTGATGGTGAGGGAAGTTCCAGTCACATTACTGGAGATTCTCAGGTTAAGGACTTCTGTTTCCCAGTTCTATGCAGCAGAAATTCGTTCCATGATGGCATTGAGACGCCTATTTCCGCATGGTGTTGAGACAGATGAGAGACTGATGCATCTTAAAGGTTCCCCTTCAGAACAATAGGGAAGATGTAGTTCCCTTGTCAACACTGGTACCATTACCAAATACCGCATGGTGACATGTAAGATACAAGTTAATTAACATTCTATTGTACTAAGTTCATTATTTCCTCAAATATGCAATGGTACTAAGCATCAGTTGTGATCCGCGCCTGTATTTGCACCCTAGACTTTGGGAAAATTTGAAATCATAGCCCCACAATGGTGCGATAAAGTATGGGAATGGTTGTGTACATGGATCCTCTTAAGTCCCGAATTTTCATGATATGGGTCTGTCAAAGATTGATTACCTTCTAAATCCCTTACTTTCATGATATGGATTGTAGTACAATCATAAAAAATAAGTATTGGGAAAATTTCATTGCTGTTCTCGCGGAATCCTTAAATTGCTCTGCCATGCCTCCATCTTTTGAAATAGGTTTGATATCCTTCTAGGAATCTCAGAGTTTCATCTATGCTATGCTTGACATTTCATGTGTGTGCAGATGCTTCATCCTTAGTGGTTTGCCTTGCAACAACCCCTCCAAGACTTTACTTGGTAGCCCTTGGGCTGTGCATGTAAAAGTTGGGCTGGAGGTCAAACTGGGTGAGACCGTGGTGGAGCACAGCAGAAGAATTGAATTAGAATTTAGAACTGAACATATTCAAGATGTGCCACTTGTAGACGATCTGATTGTCTAATTGTTGCCACACAATTGATGTTCTCTCTTCTTACAACAAAATAAGATAAAGGGTAATGGATAGATATCTAGAGTCACACCACAGAGAAAATTCTGAGTCACACTAAAAGGGATTTGGGGACATTGCACCAGTAAACTCCAAAAGAATCACTCCTAAGCTAGAATCCTGTAGCAGGAAACGATAAATATTAACTGTCACTAAATCAAAGTTCAAAGTATCTAAGCATTTTTTCCGAGTTGAATTTCATGGCTAGAAGTCTCTATAACCCAATGTTTTTAGTACCGGTATCGATGGATGTATCACACCCAATGTTTTAAATATCGACGATATCGACCGATATATCCTACATGTTCGATTCGGTGAACATTTTCAATTACCAATCCTTTTTTTTTTTTTGGTTGAAATTATGTTAAATCAGTGTCAAATGGTTACAAATCCATTAGTTCTTCATGTTTTGCATGAAAAATCATGGAGTTGGGGTTTTGATTTTGATATCCATTGGTTCTTCATGTTCTCCATGTTTTTTTTTTTAAAAAATTCCTTCGACCAGCAGTCAATTGAGACTAATTTTGAAGTATTTAGGGGTATTTTATGAAATGATTATCACAAACACTTTAATTTTGAAATTTGATTGTAAGTGGTCTGATTTGCAGAAAATTAGAAAAAAAAAAATAAATCAAAATTTCCCTAATTCCTCTCAAATTGCTTGCAATGTTGCACTCCAAAAGTGAAATCAAGCATGTATGAGCGCTGATCTACTGATTTGTCAAGTCCTTGTCAATTTTTGGAAAATAAAAATAAGTTTTAATTAAAAATTAATAAAAAATATTAAAAAAAATTCCCCCCCAAAATTTCCCTTCAACCAGCTGTCAATTGAGACTAATTTTGAAGTGTTTAGGAGTGTTTGATGAAATGATCATCGCATACACTTTAAATGTTATGCATTCAATTTGAATATAGTTGCATTAGTTTAGTCAGACAACGCATAGCTTCGGACCCTATACAAATGAAACCTATTATGTGCACTTCTTTTTTGAGATGTTATGATTTAAAAGTGTGTATTGAGGTCTTTTTTAATAATCTCTGAAGTTTCATTGAAAAATTCAACCATTTTCCCAATGTTTCCCCATTTTCCCCAAAAAGTGCGATAAATTACCCAATACAAATGATGTATGCTGTACGATAACCGATATGTATCTGTATCCCAAGGATGCGATACGTAACGCGATGTTGATATTTCGAACGTTGATCACACCCTTGGGATACGGAAACATATTAGTTCTTGTGAAGATGAGGGAAGGGCCCTCTTTGCAAGAATATTTGAATGAACTTAATACCGTGATTAGTAGATCGGCAGCGATCGATGTCAAAATTGACGATGAAGAAAATATTGCTCTTTTGCTTTAGTAGGTGCCAGATTCGTGGGATGATTTGATCATGAATCTTAGCAACGGTCCAGATCTCAATTTGGAGTCATTTGTGTGTACGTTACTTACTACTGAAGAGTCCCATAGAAAAACACATGAGTGATCTTTTGGTTACGCTATGATGGTAAGAGGAAGATCTAATGAGAGGTACCGGTGGGAGAGATAAGGCGAGATCCAAATTGAAATGGTATAAAACAAGAAAGTGTTGGAATTGTGGAAAGAAGGGCTACTCCTACAAACATTATAAACTCGAGAAAGCAGATCATGAAAATTCCAAAACCTGATCGACATGATTAATCATCGGATTCAAAGGGTTACCAAGGAAACCTAGTTGAGCAAGGCGATTCATCCGGGGACAGTTCATTGTTGCCATCTGTGGCTCGACGAGAATCTAAACCATCAGTGGATTTTGGATCCGGGTGCTTCTTCCATATGACACTACACATTGATTGTTTTTACATGCTCAAAAGGGAGAAATGCTTATGTGGGTGATAATAACACAATTTCCCTAACACAACTTATATCCTTACTTATACCAATGTCATGTACTGGATCTGTGCAAGAGTCTTTTGTCACTGGAAAAGTTTGATGAATAAGCTATAAGTTTTCTAGAGAAAATGGTTGATTAAAGATTATAGGAGGGGCAATGGTAGTTGCAAATGGGGAGTTGACGGACGAAATATATCAATTAATCGGAGATATTGTGGTTGGCGATGCTATTCTTGCCAATGCTATAATAGACTCTCCTACAATCTGACATATGTTGTAAGCCACATGAGCAAGTAATGACTAAATGTACTTCTTGATAAAATTTTTTTCTCATTGTTTAAAATCTATTTATTTAGATTTTTTGTGAGGATCGTTTGTTTGGAAAGCTCCATAGAGCTCATTTTTCCTCGTCCATTGCTAGAAGTAAGGATGCTTTAAATATGATTCATTTTGACATTTGGGTTGCTTTTGTTGGATCTTGAGGAGGTTTGGAAATATTTTCTTTCTTTTATTGATGATTTTCCATGAAGGTATGGGTTTACATAAAGGTATGGGTCCTTACTGTTACTCGGGTGGTAGACTCTCAGGAGTTTCAACACCGGGTCAAGGGTTCGAGTACCCATAGGTGGTGAAATTCCACTACGGTGTGCGTGTGTGGGGGTGTGTGTTAAAAAAAAAAGGAAAAAAAGAATGGTTTACATGCTTAAAAGGAAGAGTGGTGCTTTCGTTTGTTTCATCAAGTTTGAAATTCAAAAGGGAAAGAAGATTTAGTGTCTGAGAACCGATAACTGAGGAGTACACTTTGAAATAATTTAAGGGTTTTAGCAGTGAGCACAACATTAAGAGGCACTATGTGGTCCCTAATACTCCACAATAGAACATAGTCGTTGAACATATGAATTATATTCTTATGGATCGTGGTAGGGGCATCTTTAGTTTCAGTCGGTCAAGTAGTGGTTTTTGGCAGAAGCCGTTAACATGGTTTGCCACTTGGTGAATCTTTCTCTTACAATTGCACTAAATAGCAAGATCCATGAAGAGGTATGGTATTGAAAATCTGTTAATTATTCGTTCAGTCTTACTTTTAGTTGTGATGCTTATGTGTGGATTCCTAAAGAGTTAAAGGATTAAGTTCGATGCTAGGTTGAGAAGGTATATTTTCCTATCTATGTAGATGGAACAAAGGGGTATAAATTGTTGGACCTTGTTTCTCACTCAAAGTTATGAGAGATAATTGAGTTGAAATCTTTGAAAGATGTTCAAAATCAGCTTACTAACTTAGAAGATCAATAAATTGATATGGTTGAAGATGAAGTTAATGAAGAGCATACAGATGAGATACTGGGTGGGTGCTAAATTTCAAAGTGATCAAGGCCGACCAAAGAGAGCTACAAAACTTTCTGTTTGGCCCAAGGATTATGTTACGACTTATGCTTGTATGACAGAAGAGCTTGAGCCTTGTTTATATCGAGAGGTATGTAAATCTGTGGATGTTAACTAGTGGAGGGTTTTCATGGAGAAGGTGATGAAAGGTTTGCATAAAAACAATACTTTAGAAATTGGTTGAATTAACCAAAGGGCAGAAGGTTATTGGTTGCAGAGTAGTCTGAAAGTTGAAGAAAGACACTAACGTGATGTTGGAAGATACAGGTTCCAATTGGTGGTGAAATGGTATGTGCAGAAATCATGTATTGACTTAAACGAGTTCTCTCAAATTATCCGTTTGAGTACTATTCTTATTGTGTTGAGCATGGCAGTGGTGCTCGACTTAGTGCTTGAGCAATTGGATTTGGATATTTTTTTTTTTTTTTTTGCATGAGAATCTTAATGAAGAAATTTATATGACTCATCCCGAAGGCATTGTTGAAGAAAATAAGAAGAATTTTGTTTGCCAGTTGATTAGATTGATTGACAGTTAAAAGCAGGCGCTAAGGAGTTGGTACAAGTGGTTTGATTCTTTCATTATGAGCTTGAGATTTCAAAGATGTGAGATAGATCGTTATGCCTATGCTTGTAGCTATAGTAATGGTGGCTTTGTCATCTACTTATCTTGTTACTATATGTCAATGACAAGTTAGTTACATGTATTAGTGAAGATAACATTGCAACATTAAAAGCCCGTTTGGTTAAGGAATTTGATATGAAGGATTTGGGTGCCGTTACTCAAATTTTTGGGATGAATGTAGAGACAAAAAAAAAAAAAAAAAAAAAAAAACCACGAAAGCCTGGATAACTCAAAAAGGTTATGTTGAAAGAGTTCTGCATCGTTTTAATATACATAATTCTAATCCAATTAGTACTTCATTCCCTGTTGGTTACAAGTTGACTTCAGATCACTATCTTAACACAGAAGCAAACAAGGTAGATATATCTCAAGTACTATATTCAATGACAGTAGGGAGCCTTATGTTTGCTATGGTGTGCATTAGACCAAATGTTGCACAAGCAGCAGGAGTAGTCGGTAAATACATGGTGAACCTGGGTAATGATCAATGGATTGTGGTAAAGTCGATCCTTCATTACTTGGATGGTACTTTTGGGACGACCATTTGTTATAGTGGTCAAAAGTCAGAGTTGATTGGGTTCGTGGATGTAGATTATGCAGGAGATCGTGATAAAAGATCTAGCACAGGTTGCGACTTTTCTTTGGTTGGCGGTGTGGTTAGTTGAATGCCAAGATTGCAGTTAGTGGTGATCTTGTCTACCATGTAAGCAGAGTACATATCAACTACACAAGCATGCAAGGAAAATATTTGGTTAAAGATGTTCCTAGAAGAATTGAAAATCAATTAGAAAATAGTGGCGATTCATTGTGACAGTCAAAGCGTGTTACACTTAACTAAAAATCTGGTATTTCATTCTCGAACTAGCAAATTAATTTACAAATTTACATTGTTTGTGATGTAGTAGTATATGAACATATCTCATTGCAGAAGATTTACACCAACAACAACATAACCGAGATGCTGATGAAGCCTATTGCAAGGGAGAAGTTTATTTGGTGCAAGACTTCTGTTGGGCTCATTGTTACCCACTGATCGGTGACTCTAGGTACCTGTTATTAGGAGTGTTTATTGTACTATTGGAGAGACTAGTCTTCAAGTGGGAGAATATTGAAGTGGTGTGGAGTCTGCGCATATGGAATGTGTTTCCGCTCTTGTCATATGTGTGAACCCTAGTTTCTTAGGCTGCGTTGTTTATATAAGGTGACACACACATATATATATATATAGAGAGAGAGAGAGAGAGAGAGAGAGAGAGAGAGAGAGAGAGAGAGAGAGAGAGAGAGAGAGAGAGAGAGAGAGAGAGAGAGAGAGAGAGAGAGAGAGAGAGAGAGAGAGAGAGAGAGAGAGAGAGAGAGAGAGAGAGAGAGAGAGAGAGAGAGAGAGAGAGAGAGAGAGAGAGAGAGAGAGAGAGAGAGAGAGAGAGAGAGAGAGAGAGAGAGAGAGAGAGAGAGAGAGATCTTTCTAGTTGTTTTCCTTGGTGAGAGACTGTATGGTGGAACAGTGGGAGCAAGGTAAGCCTTGTACTTTTGTTTTCTCTTGTTTTACTGAAGAAAGCTTCGTGTTGTTGCCCTGTGGACGTAGGAATAATGCTGAACCACGTGAATCTTTGTATCTCGTCTCTTGTTTTTCTCTTTAGCTTTTTGTAGTTTTGCTTTGCCTGCATCGATTGTGTACGGGTGTTTTTCCACATCATGGTGTTTTTCTATCATATGGCACTTCTTAAGAAGGCTTTGCTTAGGTTTCTTTTCCATTTGCATATTTTAGAATGCCCTCTTTCAATGAGATGAAGGGATTGTTTTTGCAGATTCCTGTGTACAAAGAACCATCATTAACAATTCCTGGAACTCCAGCAATTGTACAGCATGAAATTCTGAACAATAGAAGGCAGGTCCTAACCAAGGTGATTATGATGGTTTCCCTTTCACAAAATGTTTTCTAGTTTTGAATCATTTGATTACTTCTCATTGTCAATGTAATTTAACCTAAGATCTTTGTATTTCTCTTTATCCTTTAAAAGGATGCTGCAGGCTCAGTGAAGCTATGGGAGATCACGAGGGGTATTGTGGTTGAGGATTATGGCAAGGTGTGATGCATAAAATTGTTCTCCATGCTTCATTTGTAGATCAGATTTATGTTCTCTTGAGATGGTGCATCTACCATAGGATAACTATGATAAAATGAAATTTTGTTTTCTGGAGCTAATGATTTAAATACTTGTGTTTGCACATCGGGCAGGTTTCCTTCGAGGAAAAGAAGGAAGAGCTATTTGAAATGGTATTGATATTATGATTTTGAAATGAATGTCTTCAAAGTTCAAAAAAAAAAAAAAAAGTCTGTCGAAATGTTTATTCCTGCAACTATGTTACCTTTTTGACTGCTCCAGGTAAGTATTCCTGCATGGTTCACCATGGACGCTAGGCTTGGGAGCTTGTCTATCCATTTGGACACCCCACAATGCTTTTCAGCAGAGATGTACGCTGTTGACTTGAACATGTCAGGAGCATCTGAAGAATTAAAGGTGATTACACTTCCTCAGCGATGGTCAAATTTCAACTTTTTCACCTGTTACTTGACAGTCAAAATTGATCTGATTTGACATGATGAAGGATTGATTCATAATTTATAAGATGTAAACCTGGTAAGAAGATTTTTGGAAGATTCTCTCTTTACAGTTAAAAATTCAAGATATATTGAAATTTTGAAATCCATCAAGGATATAAGAAGAACAATGATATACGACTTGATTGTATTATTTAAGAAAGTGCAAGAGCATGTAGAAACTTGGAGCATTCAATAAAATTGCCATGCTCCAGATGTATAGACCACTGATGCTCTCTCACATACTCTGATGTGTCAGCTAGGACCTGCTGTGTTCTTAGTTTGCTTTTCGAGCTTCAAAAAGCTTTAGACTGTCGCTGTTTTCTGCTTGTTTTTGGTGAGATGTCTATAGGGCATCCATTTGAATCTTCAACGCCTATGATCTTGGTTTTCTGTTGGGTTTTGTTGTTGTTGCCTCTATCACCTTGTTGAAGCATATTGCAGAAAACACAAGTTCATGATCATGTTTCATACTACAGTGTTGTTTATAACCAGATAACATAGACTTGGTCGGGGTTGAGAAAACTTGATGAACTCATGATAACTCAGCCAGTTATCATTGTACTTCTTAAATGAATTTTGCTTGAAACGTGGCATGTCTTGATGAAGTCTAGCTTCAGGTCAACATGTTGTGTTTTAAGAAATTGGTCCTATCACATGTTTAGTTCTTGAGATTTATTGATGTGTCCATTGCAACCATAATCATGGAAGCGAAAGGCATACTTAGTATAGGTTCCAATTGAAATGATCTTGTAATTATTGAAGAGAAATGATCTTGTAACTTGTTAAAGTTAATTTGTTAATTCATTGGTGTTGAAAGCAGTTACTTTTTTTCCCCACGTAAACCTGTTTTGGAATACAAGGTCTGATGTTTTTTCTTCATATTCAACCATGTTGTAAGTTAGTGTATACAATCTACCTGAGTCATGAATCTGGAAACTGAGGTGCAATTACGAACTCTCTCTCTTTTACAGATTTATTAGCCACTGGGAGCCTTTTTTTCCATTAATATATGCGTAATTTTGCAGTTCAATCTAGCCTTTTTTTTCCATTAATATACACATAATTTTGCAGATCAATCTAGCCTTTTTTTTTTCCATTAATATACACATAATTTTGCAGATCAATCTAGCCCAGGAGACTCTTCGTGGCTTAATGGGTCATTGGCTGGCCAGGAGAAGGCACTCTGGACCACAAGCTTCAGCTAATGGTGATGTTTTACCAGGGAAAGATATTCCAATCAGAAACCATTCCCATTCAAGAGTTGATGTTGATGATGGTGCAGAAAACCACAATGAAAATGGCCCTCCCTTTTTTGAGTTTTCAACAGTTTCCCCTCCTTCCATCATTACTGAGGGCTCTCATGGTGGCCCATGGAGAAAGAAAATCACAGACTTGGATGGCACTGAAGATGAAAAGGATCTCCCTTGGTGGTGTCTAGACTGTATGTTGAACGGTCGATTACCTCCCCGAGAAAATAGCAAGTAATTTCCTGATCATATTATGGTTGGTAATCTTTGATGTCTTCTCGAGTATTCTTGACTATGTGGGAGGAATAAACATTGATGTGTCCAGGCCACACATCACAAGTGTGCCAAAGGAGGTCCAAAGTGGGCCCACATGGCACACTTGTGATAGATGAGCCCTTTTAGAGCATCCAATTGGACTCTGGGCCCTAGTTATCCAACTAGATGTGATGCTCTACACGCCAACCAGTTTGATTGTGGAGCAAACAAGTCCAACTTGATCCTATTTATGGACTTATATACAATCTGGTTTAATGTTTTTCTGGACTTTGTCTTCTACACAAACCGTTTTACACCACATGGCTGTGTACAGTCCCCACAATTTGTACATACAGTGCTTTAGTAGAGGATATGGACAATATTTTGTTTGCGTCATATGGAATTTTTATGGAAGTATGGAACGCCTCCAAAAGTTGCTGCTTTTGTCTGGTTGGCTGGAAGGAATAGGATCCTTACCATTGATAACGTGTGCAAAAGATCAATCATCCTACCTAATGCGTGTCCTCTGTGGGCCGAGTGCTGAGGAGTCAGTGGATCACCTCTGTATCAATTGTTCCTTCTCCCGCAATGTTTGGTCTGGTATTTTCAGATCGGCCAACCTTTATTGGGTGTTTCCTGGTTCTATTGTGAGCTTGCTTTCGGCGTGGCATGGTGAGGAAGGCGGTTCATTTGGTAGGAAGAAGTGGAATCTTGCATTGTTAGCTTTCTTTTGGGCTATTGGTTGGAAAGAAACAATAAATGTTTTGGTAATATTAAGAACTCCTGTTTGGTTTTCTTGTCGGGTTGCCTTGTATATTAGGGAGTGGGCTCCCTAAGAGTGTCTTTGAGGTTTGTTTATGTTTTTCTTCCCTTTCTTTGTTTGCTTCTGTTCTTGTTTTGGCCTTTGGCCTTTTAATATTATCATCTTTAAAAAATAAAAATTTAAAATAAAAATAAAAATTGTTTGCTTGTTTGGTTCTCTGTCTTTTATGCAATTTGAACATAATTAGGGCAAGTATTTGGTGTTCCAATTAGGTGTCTCTTAGGTTTGTTTTTGTTTTTCTTCCTTTTCTTTGTTTGCTTTTTTTCTTGTTTTGGCCTTTGGCCTTTTAATAGTATCATCTTTCAAAAAAAAATAAAATAAAGTTTGTTTGCTTGTTTGGTTATCTGTCTTCTATGCAATTTGAACATAATTAGGGCAAGCATTTGGTGTTCCAATTAGGTAAGCTGAGAATGTTCTTGAGGATTCTTTCTAGAATCTTCTAGGGATGGCTTTTAGCCTATATAAAGGCTCATGGGGCCATACATATTTACCATGCTAAGATATTTAGCTTGTAAGGTATTTCTTTTAATTATGAGATTTTGTGGTGTGTGATTACTAGTTTAGTTCTAGTAGGCTGTTACGAACATCCCACCGTCCACAAGTTGGGCCCTATTATCAATCTTGTGGCAATCTATTGGAGGAATTGTTCAATTGAAGTGGTTTATGTTCCAATCTTTCCTAATTGAATTCAAATTCTTCAAGTTGCTACATCAAGTCTTGCAGAAATTACTTACCATGCATCTGTAAATTTATTCCATTTCTCTTAGTTAGATTACATAAATGACAGGTCTGGTTACCATTGAGCTCCTTCAGGAATTTGTAACTATCTTTATGTAGCCAGATACTAAATCCAAGCGCATGGTCTAGATGAAGAGTAATTGGTGTTTAGGATATAATTTGCTTGTATAGTTGATGAGCAGTTAACTGTACAGCACATTATTTAACATTACTAGTGGTTGGTATTATTGGATGAGGGATGCATCTCGAAAGGGTGTGTTATTGTTTTTCCTTATAGTGCTATTGTTTTTTCTTATATGGTAAAGAGTGGTGTCAATTCGAGTTTGGTCAGGTTTTCACTAAAATCATTCAGAAGGGTGGGGCTGGTTCTTTTGAAGTTCAGAAGAGCATTTCTGTCACATTATATGGTTTCCTCATTTCAGAACATTATGTCAAATGGGATTTATAAAGCTGGTCCCAAATAGTTCGGACAAGGCTATGGGGATGTTGTTAAAATAAATAAATAAATACAGTTTCAGTATTTTACTGTAGATGGAAAATTGAATGAGAGGGGAACTGAATTCATTTGCCGGTACTCACCAAATCATTGCGTGGAACAAGGTCACATGCTCCATAGCATGCTGTAGTGTCATTTGTAAGGTCGGGTCATTCCTGTCTTCTTTCCTTACACCTCTTCAGTAACTATTGTTTAAATCGCTTTGAGGATGCTTAACGGATGTCAGATCTAAGTTAAAAAAAACTTCCTGCTTGCTCTTGGCTGGCATTAGCCTTAACCAACTTGATTTAAGTTTGCCAGATTGACCCATCCAGTCCTTCAATTTGCATCTGAAAGAGAATTTGGAACGCATGGAAACTTGCAGAAAACACTGTGTATCTTTTTCCTTGATCTTAGCAGTTATATGCACTTTGATTTCTTCAAATGCTCGTGTAGTCTGCATCTTCTCCTTTCATATGCTTATGGTTAGTCGATATTGGTGAATGTTGGAAGTATGTTATGCATTAGATCCTTTCATGTGGGTATGGTCATTGGATGATGGTAAATGGTGGAAGTATGCTCTGTCCCATTTGAAGACCCAGTGGTAGCTGAACCCTCTAATTTAGTGGTCAGTTGATGAGGGTATATGGACGAGGGTTTGATGATGCAACATACATAGTGCATGGCCATGATTGAATTATACTACATGCAGTCATTGCTCACTCATCCTTTTTATTTGTTCTAGTTTGTCCCATCCATGTGTTTGTTTCTTCTCAACCAGCTGCCATCATGTACCTGTGGTGTGCCATCTTCAAACAGCTTGTGATTGACTTTTTTTTGCTTCTAGGTTCACAAATTGGTTTTTAATGCCAGCTTGATAGCTAGTCCATTACATGATTGTGAACTCTATACTAAGCCATCCTTCTATTTATCATGAACATGGAATTTAAGTTGATCTTTTTATTCTAATAATGAGTGGCTACTGCATATTTTAATATCCAGCAGTCACAAAAGTATGAGAACATATGATATTTAGATCCTATTCTCGTTGAGCTGGCAAATCGCTTTAGTGGCAATTTAGTTACTCTGTGTAATGTAGCTTTTGCACAAGTGAATCAAATTTCACATTGCATTCCGTGATGTTTTCTACAGGTGCAGTTTTTACTTGCATGCTTGCGAAGGGTCGAATGTCCAGGTGCTCACTCAAGGGAAGCTCAGTGCACCTCGAATATTGCGGATACACAAAGTAAGAAATTTGGTGGTTTTTCTTGGCTATTAATCCCTGTGTTCTACATTTCCCCATATTTTTGAGTCAAGGTGGTGTCCAACGATATATCTTGCATCCAGTTTCAGCTGGAAGTAAACCTATGAACTCTGTTATGAACCACCCCCCCCCCCCCCCCCAGTAATGTAGTGAATCTGTATGTGGGATTGTGCTGCTAGTCAATAGATGAGAAGTTAAAATATAGGACACCTTTTGGATGCACTGTTGAAAATATAATTGGCTAGAACTCAAAATCCCTTTTAGAACTATAAGATTTAAGGGTGTGCTTGGATGCCCTGTTGAAAGTGGAAGGGTGATGGGTGCCTTAAGGTCTATAAAAGAAGGAATAAGGCTGAGGTGTGGTCCCACAAGTCAGCCGACCACTTTAGAAAGCTAAAATAACAGGTGCGGCTGGGCCCCTTTGAGCCTAGTAGCACACGTGCTTTTAATTAGGAAAAGTTTGCTCCAAGGGCATTTTGGTAATAATTATTTTTTTGGGCCTAGTTTCTTTAATTCAGTCTAGTAGTCTCTATTAAGTTTTGTTTATTTATTTATTTTTTAATGTTTTGAGATCTCTCTCTCTTTTTTTTTTTTTCCCTTTTGGGGAAGAAAAGATTGTAATTCGGTCTTTGGAGAAAAACGAGCTTTTCTTTGGACGTGTGGCCTGCTAGAGGTGTTGATTCCACTCTTCTGTCTTGGTGCTGATTCCAAGATCACCATTGGTGCTGATTCCGTGAACCTATCTCTTTCCTCCTCTAATCTTCTGTAATCTTCTTCTCTTCTTACATTTATCATCTTCTGTTTCAGACCTTTAAATCTCATTTGTTTTTCTTTTATTCCGTGTTTAAACAAACCCATAAATCCTTGAAGATCATTGATTCCAAGACTTTCATCCCTTCTATTCAGTCCTGAATTCTTTCATCCTTCATTATTAGGCTTCTAGTTACCTGCACCGCTCGACATCAAACGTTGCCATTCTAGCTCTCATTCGCTATCAAAGTGCCCCAAGTATAATTTCCTCAGTTTTCATGTTATGAGACTGGGCTCCAAACTATAATTTGTTTACTGTCACGTTGGCAATGAACCAAACATAACTACAAGTTGATGGCTAGTATGTCAATATAAACCTACAAATGTCATTCATTGTTTGTTATTTCCTTTTCACTGAACTGAATCTTTGCAATTCAGTTCATTTGGTGCATGTGTTTTTACTATCCTGCATGTATGGTGATATAATGATTTAAGATTCAATAAATGTTCCTATGCTTACATGATATGATAGAAGTTAATTGCATTATTATGCTGTGGTTTAGCTAATGTGACCTTCATGGGAACGTTAGCAACATCCCCAAAGCTTTTAAATGGCACATTGTATGGCCTATCGTTAATTTGAACTGTCCATTCATTCATACAACTAGGGGCAAGCCATGATGCAGAAATTACACCAATGGATGCTCCTAAAGATCCAATTAATAGCATGGGACATAGATGGTGAAGATTGAGTGGAGAAACAAATTAGGTCCAATCATCATCTTGAAACATCTACTTGGTAGATCCCACTTTGTATTGTTTATGATTCCCCATTCAAAAGGTTAGGATCATCCGATTGGTGTGATTCTTGCACCAAGACTTGCTCCCAATAGTACTATTGAATGAGCCTTCCCTACTGATGGTTGGGTGTCCCTCATGGCATTCAAAAGGTTTGGGGACATTGCTAATGTCTCCATAAAGGTAGGGACGTAAGCAAAACCCTATATACTAGTATTGAGAATTTACATGTAATACCTTGTATAAACTCAGTAATGCTAAATATATAATACATACCTTATGGATTCTCATATGTGATGCATAACTATAATTGACATGCAAATTACAATAACATGGTGCATGATATGTTATATGGTATGAAGTCAGGCTAGAGATGGGTATCTGTGCTGACACACAAGGACACTTGGCCAAACGCTGGTTTTGGCATTTCAGATTACATAACCTATGTATGCTGCTAATCCTCTTGAGTGATGACTATGGATGATGACCTGTTATCTTTGCTGTTTCCGATGACATCTGATTAAGGGGTTGAGATATCATATATTTTTTAAAACTATAAATTTGTTGCCATTGAACTCTTCGATTTTATGTGGCAGCTACATAAATTGTTTACAAATAGGTTTTCCTTCTGTAGTCGTGTGAATGGATTTTGTACGATTAAATGTAGTATTCTACTGGTTGAGGAACAAAATGGTTTTATTACTGTTTTGCAGGTTGTTAACTATGTCCTTGAAAAAATGGTTCTTGATAAACCATCAGATAGTGGAAACCCAGACGGGATGTTTGTTTCAGCGCTGACAGGAGGACAATCACAACTTCCTACTTTCGGGGTTGGATCTTTCCCAACTAGCTTGAAGCCATGGCAAAAGCTAAAGCCATCGATAGAGATCTTATGCAATAACCAGGCAAGTCAATATATTTAAAACAACATACCTAATGTCTGCTTGTCGAGAAGGCCTACATACTTGCATTAAACTTGTGGAAATGATCCAGTTCAGCTGATGGTTGGGTTCCACCTCACTTCATGTCTCAGTGTTCTCTTGCCAAAAGTTGGCCATTTCTTATCTGTCCATTACCTGGATTTGGTATGTGGATTTGCTTCAGTGAGAAGTGACCCCAAAAAAAACAAAAGATCAGAATCTCTTCCTCGTTCTGGCTCCCGTGGAGGATCTAGTTGAATACATCTGCAATTTATAGAAGCTTCCCATGGAAAGGGAGTTACCGATGTTCTAGGGAAGCCCATATTTCTTCCCAGCATGTTTCGAGTTAGTGGAACTGCTAATCTCAAAAGTTGGAAGCTGATACTCATTCCATCGATTCAAAGGGAAGCTATTTGACTTTGAATATGCTTTCCTGGGAAGAAGGGTGGAATCTAACACGGTTACAGTTGTGCATGTGTACCACATGGGTGAATTTTGTCTCATGTAGCATATACTCCACCATCTAGTTCATTATAGTAATATGTTTATGACGTGACCGTAACTAGGATGTGGCACATGGCTGAATTATGATGTCTCTGTTTTGTTTCTTTTCTGTTTGACTTATTCTCTTAAAACAATGGGGACATTGGGATTTTCGCAGGTCTTATCCCCTGAAATGAGCTTAGCCACTGTCCGAGCATATATATGGAAGAAATCGGATGATCTTGTCCTCAATTACAGAGTGGTACCGGGTAGATGAATCTTGGGCACAAACAGAAGAGGTGCATGCTCCTTAAATTCTATGCATCGCCTTCTAATTCAATGTGATAACATTGCTTATATACTTTTTCTTCATAAACATGGCTTTCTGAGGAACTGTACATTGATCGATCAAAGAGAGCATTTTCTTGTTCAACCCAACAATAGTACAGGTACTGGTGGGTCTCACCTTCTGATAATCTAAACCATTGATCTGGCGGGCATCATTGTGGGATGGGCAATGCCCGAATACCTACCCCATGAGATAATCATAGCCTTGCTGATGTAAAAATGGAGAGTTGGAACTAATGGTTCACATAAGAGGCCCAGTCGGATGGTTCGGATCATCCAATGGGGGAGATTTTTTTGGTATCGTCCATTCATGGAGGGTTCCACCGTGTGATCAATTTGGATTGATGAAAGGTGGGTCCACGTGTACATTTTATTGGGGCTGAGTAAATGCTCAATTTATCACTTACATATCTCCTCCTAGTAACTGTTTCAAGGCCACTTGTGCATAATACCCGTTTAATGATTCTTCAGGCTGCTGGTTGTAATCAAACTTTTTATCATTTCCTTGTAAAGCTTAAAGTTCCATCTATCGATGAAGCTTTAGATACTCTTTCAGAGAGATTGCTTCTGAAATCAGCAGAAGTTCTTGAGTTTGGGTGGCAGGCGGTGTTTCTGATAGAAGGACCATTTTGAAAAGTTCAATGGCGGGAACCAAATGTTTAGGTTTTGTTAAGAAACTGTTGGTTGGACTGGAAGGACAAGAAATGGCCGGAAACCAGATCCACAGACCACAATCAATTTCAAGGGAAAAGATCCGAGTGCATGAGACGAGGAAGGCAATGATGTTGAAAGCAATGTAGATGTGAATTAGGGTACCTAAAGCTGAGGTAATTACCTTGAAATAAGACAGTTTCCTCAAACAAATTAATTCAATATATGTTTTATTTTCTATACAAGGAGCATTCAGGTCTCAGGGTTGCTCTCAATTCTGTATGGTGATCTGGTTGATGGCCCGCATTGTGTATGACAGATGCCCAAAAAATCTTGCAGATTGGAAGAGATCCCAACCCTTTGATCCTTTGCCTTGTTTTCATTAACCATGGACTTTTGCTGTTCTGTGCCCCCAACCCACTCCACTGACTATTCCCAGGTCACTTATTGAAGGGTTAGGATCTTCCAATCTGTTTTTCCACTTGAACGTCCGTTTTTCTCCCCTTTGGTTGACTGCTAGCTTGTTTGTTTGATAGTAGAAAAATTGAATGTGAATCTTGCATGTTGTGAACGAATTGTGAGAGCCTTTCTCAGGTGAATGGAAATTGGCTTCCGTTCCAGGTGAATTGGAATCGGGACGGTCAGCCTGCTTCTTTGCAAGGTATGTACAGGTTTTCAATTCAATCACATTCCACCACTGATGGAGCATGACCACAAAAAATCCTGGGAGATTAGAAGATGTCAGCTACCAATGTTATGACCTGTTTTTGGTAGAATGTCGGCAGCTGCTGTACCTGGCCGGGTTTATGACTATGGGGACCACTCATTCATGAATACTGTGAAAAGATGTGGGCCACGCATAGTATATATCGCCAAGGCCTTTCTTCTTCTTCTTCTTCTTCTTCTTCTTCTTTTAAAGGCTCTTAGAATGATGTTCCATTTGAACAGGCCCGGCGGATGTGTAGTTAGATTTTCAAAGGTTGTCTTCGCCTGTTTGTGTGACAGATCCATGCATTTGATTCAGTGGGCCTGCCTTGAGCATACCGAAAAATAAGAGTTTGATTTACCAGCGAGCATCAAGTGTAAATAGCTTGTCTACCGTTGTTCTTTGTTTCTCCTCTCAAGGACGTTGCTCTCATTTTCTATTAATCACCATGTTTTTATAGTGTGGACCACCTAATAGTTGACGTGCCTGTTTTTATAGTGCAGCCCACCTGACAGTATTAGTACCGGATTTGTGGACTCGTTTAGATGGTAGCTAGCCCATCTAATATTGGTGAAGTAAGAAAGTGAAGTGCAAAATGATGCATGAATTGCCTCCGTAGCTATACCACATTTGGAGGCAATTAAAAGCTTTTAATGGACGAATCAGAAGGATGTAGGACCCATAGGATCCACCATTGAAATCTCAGTTGCCGTATTCAAAATGGCAGCATCTTTAATTTCTGCTTGAATGAATCAAGTGTAACAAAAAGCTATGTACAAAAATCCTTATGAAGAGTCCAAATGGTTTTAAGATGTCTGCTAAACAAGTTCTTAAAAGACATGAGGATTTTCTCCATTATCAGCCACAATATATAACACCTCCGAAAGAAATTAACGAGCGGTCAATCATCCACTCATTGATATAATGGGCCCAAGAAATCCCAATCCTTCAATATGTGACCAACATATTGGCTGATAAGAACAAAAAATGCAGCAAAAGGTCAGATATTATACTGGCAGGATGTTTGAATCTGGGTACATAGGCCATCCACAGTGAGGCCCCATCATATTAACAGTTTTGATCTGATGAAGATCCACTCGTCTTGAAGCCATCGCTCTTCAGTTACATTTAGGGTTGCAATTGCGCCATTAGAGCTTAATCCAGCAAATGCTCATGTGCTGGGCCACAGGATCCAAGCATGGGCCAGATCAAGTAGGTAGGACTTTAGGCATATTCAAGCCAGGTTAAGCCCAATCACTGTTACGGCCTAAAGGCCCAGCAGCAGCCTTTTTTCTTAAATGCTTAACGATTCGCGGAGGAGAAACCGAAGCTGTGAATCGTGAGAGGTGTGCCAACCTGGCACAAGTGTGTGAGATCCAGGCCATGTATCGGATGAAGCTCGACTTGGGCAAGCATAGTCCACAAATTTCAGCTGGTCTGCTTGTCAAGAGAGCAGCGGCTGGTGATTTTCTTTCTAGCCATCCGTTTAACTCATATGAGTATGGCTCGTATAATGATTGGATGGGCCTCCTTTAATGGTCCAGAATAAGGCGCCACGTAATAGTTGGCTCAGATATCTCACACGTGTGTCATGTCATCGGGTTTCGTCATCAATAGCTCGTCGCGCGAATGGCAATAACAAAAGCAATGAAGCTTATATTCTAGATGTTTTAGAAATGGGTTTGGATATGGTACGATGTCACTACACCATACTTGAGTATGGTACGGTGGTAATTTTTCAACCCCAGATTACATCTTAATGATAATCTCAACCGTTCATGTTCTGTAATCCATGTTGCAAGAGCTACATTATAAGAAAAAAGGTTGTTGAAAGGAGACTGCATAGGAAGACGAATACTTCATGGTTCATTTTCAAATCCAAGATTCAAATGTACAAATCATCAATATAAAACCACAGACTATGTACAGTAGTAAAAATGAAATGAATGGTTCAGATCATTCTAAGGATGCAATCCGGGCGTGGAAACATGCCACACATACCATACAATGGTACAGATGCACCGTGCCATATGCAGCATGACCTGAGCGCTGACGCTTGCAAAGACTAAAAATCAGAGAGTCACGTTCCTCGGTTTTCTACTCTTAAACGCTTTCTAGTTTCCAGAAAGGTGTGACAATGACACCATCCAGAGAAAAAGATCTCAAATTTTCTCCATCGGTATCGACGAACTTGTTTGTATCCTATAAGCTGGGGCCCACTTGATTATTATTTCAACGGTCGAACCAAACCCTTTTTCCCATTTTTGTGAGAGATGTTCTCGTGTATACCAATTTTCTAGTGTATACCAAAACCACCCATTTGGGTGACATTAAATGTGTTAGCTGTTCGTATGTTTGACCAAAGTCATCAACCATCAAAATTCCTTTATATAGTGTGGCGCCCCCACCTAAATTTTGGGATCAACCTAAATTTAAGATACTTCCAAGTCATCTCAACACATGATTTGAGACTTTTTGAGAACTCATCAGACGTGAAGTGAGTCCAAAATCTGAGTGGTCCACCTGATGCAACACCCCATGAAACCATCAGCAGCCAACTTTTACTTTGATCCAAAACTTTAGTAGGCCATGAAAAAAGAAAACAGTTTCCTCCCTTGATTTGTATATCTCTTTGCTATGGCCCACTAAAGTTTTAAATCAGGGTAAAAATTGGTCTTTTGAGGTTTCATGGGATGCCGCATCCATGACAAGTGCGAAAAGGTGCGCAGGTGTGCAAGTGAGCATGCCTCTCTCTCGACACACACACCATACATGAGTAGGTTTGGCGTGTAGGTTGCTATTAATCCTTGAGTTTGTTTTGGCTAAATTCTAAGGATGTCTGGATTACACTGTACCGTGACTAGTAAGCTTTGTTTTAATGTCATGATTAGTATGCTCTACAATTGGTTTTTTGAGGAATTTTTAGTATCAGAAAACATAGTCTGAAGGAACAATTGAAAACTCAGTATAATCACCTAATTTGATCTTCATAATCATAAGACAAGGATCATGATTTTAGCCGTACATTATTTGGATAAAAACAAAGTATGTCTGGTTTTTGAAGGCGAGAGGCTGTGTTGCAACCATTTTTCTGACAGTATGATGTCCATCTTTGTTTCCTAATGAGCACAATTTCTTATCGGCTTACTATAATAAATGCTCGGACTAATAGAAACCTAGCACTTACGTTAAACAATATGGCTTCATCATCTTCTTCATACTCCCTTTCTTAATGCTTTAGATCTCATTCTTCTTCTAAATTACACTACCTATACGAGATAAAATACCATGATTCTAAGATTTCGGCTACAAATTATCCGGTCGTAAATCCCTACTCGGTGTTCAATAAGCTTAAGTCTTCTGTGATCAAGAAAACCTTCAAAAAACTTCTTTCCCTTAGTAATCCATCTTTGACAAAAGAATATGCAATGACCTCTAAGTTTGATCAATATCCTATGCTAGCCAACCAACTTGAGTCTTTTGTCACTCTAGCCCTTCCCATAGAACTTCACCCTATTTGAAAAAAAAAGACGACTATAACCACCTCCATTTTGGAGCAGTGAAACTAGCCCTCACATTCTATGGACGAAAAGGACTTCGATTTTCAACAAGAATTGCCTTTCTAGACACTATATTCAAAGAATAAACCACCATGAATGCTGTTTCATCACCTTGTTCCCAAATTTCAACGTGTCACTAGGAGATCCATATCTCTTTGATGCCCTTAAAGTCTAAGTTCAATTCACCGGCGCACCTCAACTGCAAAACTCTACTGCTGCCACTCTGTACTACCAAGTGGCTTTTCGAGTCCAAAACCATACTCTTGATTTGCTTATTCCAGGCCAAAGTAATAAGGGATGCTTTCCTAATTGCTGTTCCTCGATGCAGATTTGTCTCCAGACAACTCACCAATGCCTAGCTTAAGGAAATCCTTCCTAATAGTTGGATCACTAACTATGAAAAGGCCTATGAAGAATATTCTCAAATCATCCACAATAACCAACCCATGTTCATACGAAGGAAAGACCGCACGGTTGAGACACAGTTGAGGCCGTCCACTTCTCAATTTGACACTGACTTCCCAATTGCCTTACCTAAGATTGGCATGATTTCTCAGACCCCAGGTAGACTTGAGCCACGAATTGTAAGGTATGACGTCGATGGTCTTCCCATTTATGAAGGCAAATCATATTTGGTGGGATGTTTGTGATTGTGATGACTGTCTATATGATGAACTTGATGATGAGCGAGATGACCGGTGTCATTGTTTTAAGAGAAAAGAAGAAATCCTTTCAATAGTAACTTAAAGAAAGATATGAAGTCCGAGATCTGGAAGTAGGATTGCTGGGAGAACCATCTGAAAAGTTTAATTTCTTTGTACTATACCTTAAGAAAAAACCCTGCACCTTCAAGCCAACCTCTTCCATATTCCCACCAACCAAAACTAAAAACCTCAATCACCAAAGCCTACCTTGATGCCATATTTGTTGGGATTTGGTCTGTGGAATCACATGGATATGGATCTAGGATAGCAATCCAAGAGCACCAAGCAATCACAGAGAACGCAAAGATTTAACGAGGAAAACTCTTTCGGGAAAAAACCACAGCACAAAGCGACAGAATTCCACTATGAAAATAGAAATTACAAAGAGAATGGACTTACCCAATTTGAACAACCTCGAATCTCACCCTTACTACATCCTTTAGGAACCCTTGGAACCCCTTAAGAAAGCCTTAGCATACTTGAGAATGATCCTAGAGACTCCTATTTATAGATTAGGAAACTCCACTTACGTACCTCCCTAGAAACCGCCTCAAATTTACGCAGTCCGCGCACAAACTGTGCACCGTCTGTGTAACTCTTGATTGGTTGAGCCTGAACTTCAACTGGTCGAAGGATCCCTTCAATTGGTCAAGCATATCCCTCGACTGGTTGAGCATTCCGAAATTTTCAAATACACCGTTGCTGGACTTCGAGTCGAGCCGGCTTCGACCAGTTGAAGGGCAACTTCGACTAGTCGAGCCAGCCCCTCGACTGGTCGAGCAGCGTGGTGAAACCAGATTTAGGACATATGTTTGCAACAATCTTCACAATATCTTCAATTTTTAACCGTATAGCTTATTAACCTCTTATCTTATTTCTGCATCATATCATAGCTTCTTGTGCATACTCCATTCTTCTTTTACGCCATCGCCAAGCCCAGAGAAGTTGCACAGAACTTGAACTTCTCTATAGGAACGACCTTGGTGATTATGTCTCCGGATTCATGCTAGTGTGAATCTTCTCTAAAGTTACACATTCTTCCTCAAGCACTTGTCGGATAACATATACATCCAACTAATTACTTCACCCGCTAGTACAAATGAGTAACCTGAAGTCAACTTTCTAGAATCTGCACTACTTACATAATCTGAGTCCACATACCTAACCAACTTTATCCCTGCCTTCCTAAAAGTAAAGATGCAGTCTTCTTACCATCTCATCACTACCCAATATTGCTTGTCGGGTTATTTACTCACAACACTGATAGCCTGTGAAATAACCTGTCTAATACAGACCATGGCATGCACTGCCAATCGCATTCGAATAAGGCTCATGAGACATATCCTGCTTTTTCTCATCTGTTTTGGGACATGTCCTGAGGAAAACTTGAGGAGAGACGCGTAGGGAACGCTCTTCGACTTTGCCTGGTCCATCACATCCTTGATCAATACCTACATAAGGTATTCTACCCGTGATTACCAAAACCTGCTCCTGTTTCAGTCTCAATGCCGAGAGCCATCTTTACAGCCCCTCAATCCTTCATTCTGAATGTCCCACTTAACCAAGTCTTTAGTACATTGATTTCAGACAAGTCATGATTGACGATTTACATGTCATCAACATATAATTCCTGACTCACCATGAAGGAATCAAAATTTATAACACTGCCTAGGCGACAGGTTGTACCACGACCTCCCGCAAACTTTTTCTCAGCTCTTTTAACTTCGAACTGCTCTGGTTGCTTCATGTAGATCTGCTCTTCCAATTTCCTATACAAAGTGTAAATTCCACATCTATCCTTCTAGCTCAAAATCGCATTGGCCAACTAGTACCAATCACGAATCTAATAGATACCTGCTATACCGTCGGGACGAATATCTCTGAGAAATCGATCATTTCTCTCTGAGTATAACCCTTCGCTACCAACCTTGTTGTATATATATGTTGTATCATCCTGAAGATCTACCTGCATCCAACCGCTTCTCGACCCACTGGAAGCTCCACCAGCTCCCATGTGTTGATCTGGTATAACGAGTCCATCACATCGCACATAGTCACCTTCCACTTCTCAGCAGGCTCACCTAGAGCCATCTAAATAGAGGATGGATCTCCTGTGATATTGGAGTCGTCCATATACCTCACCGATATCCTGTGATTATATCGTGTGATTCTTCTCATAGGTGGCTGCTCCACCTGCTCTGTATCCCTGTCCACGCGTCTCAGCCTTCCTACCCTACCCGCTCATGTGGCCATGCCCACATGCCACACACGTGCAGAGGCAGAATCCACTACAGCCACTGCAGCTCCACCTTTTGAAGTGCTCTCGATCAACTGGTACATGTTACCGAGTCATTGCGCTTTCATGATTACCCGTGCCCCGTTAGATACTTTAAGAGCACCATTAATACTTATGAATTTATAGCCTATTGCCTCAAGTACACCAAGAGAAATCAGATTCTGCTTCATGTCAGGAACGTGCCTCACATCAGTCAGGGTACACTCTGTCCCATTAAACATCTTGATGAGCACCGTACTAATAACCACAACATTATAGGTAATGCCATTGCCCATAAACACCTGTCCACCATCGCACTCTCTGTAACTGGTGAACCAACTCCGATGAGGAGTCATGTGAAAAAATGCTCCTGTGTCTAGAATCCAGTCATCCTTACGATCATCGTAAAAGTGTCTGATCGTAGACACAGACAAAACATCACCATCAATCCACTCGATCCATTTGATGTGGCAGCGTTGCCTCCCTGTACGAAGCCTCAGATTCTTCTCTCTTAGATTTAGGATTTGTAGAATCATTCTTCACATGTCCTTCCATCTTACAGTTTCAGCACTTTAACTTCCCTTTGCCCTTGCCCTTGGATTTGGATCAAAAACTTGAAGATCCTGTACCTTGTTCAGAATTTCTAACCATTGTAAATAGTGCATCAAAAGATGTCCCTATGTCGCTGTTAAACTTTCTCATGGCCTTCCCTTGAAGGGTTGAGATAACGGTGTTGACATTTAGAGTTTTATTCGTGGTGCACATTGTGTCATTGAATGACTCATACGATGCCAGAAGAGAATTCAGCAACATACATGCTTGTTCTCCATCTTTCATAACTTCCTCCATATTCAACAATTTGCAAACCAATTTATTAAAGTTGCTAATGTGAGCCTCCAGATCTCCACCCTCTACCATCTTGAAGTTATACCATTGACGCTTCAACTGTAGGCGATTCTCAGAGAATTTTTTTGCATAGACATCCTCTAACTTCGCCCATAACTTAGTTGCAGTTTTCTCCCTCATGACATTATAGAAAACCTCATCCGTGAGACATAAATGGATCGATGATAAGGCCTTCTTATCAAGTGTATTCCAATCATCATCAATCATAGTAGACTTTCGCTCCTCAAAAGCACCATTTTCGCCTTGCTTGATTAAGGAACTGATCATCTTGATCTTCCATAACTCAAAATTATTTCTCCCTGAGTACTTCTCAATATCATACATAATGCTTACCATTATTACTTATCCCTCAGATTCAGATCTGTGCCCCAACGATTGCTCTGATACCACTTGTTGGGATTTATGAAATCACATAGATATGGATCTAAGATAGCAATCCAAGAGCACCAAGCAATCACAAGAAAACACAAAGATTTAACGTGAAAAATCCTTTCGGAAAAAAACCATGGCACAAAGTGACAGAATTCCACTATGAAAATAGAAATTATAAAGAGAATGGACTTACCTGATTCGAACAATTTCGAATCTCACCCTTGCTACACCCTTTAGAAGCCCTAAAACCCTTTTAAGAACCCTTGGAACTCCTTTAGAAAGCCTTAACATACATGAGAATGGCTCTAGGGACTCTTATTTATAGATTAGGAAACTCCACTTAAGCACCTCCCTAGAAATTGCCTCGAATTTATGCAGTCCGCGCATAAACCGCGCACCGTCTGCGTAACCCTCGACTAGTCAAGCCTAGGCTTCGACTAGTCGAAGGACCCCTTCTACTGGTTGAGCCGATCCCTCGACTGGTTGAGCATCCCGGAATTTCTAAATACATTGTCGCTGGACTTCGAGACGAGCCGGCTTTGACCAGTTAAAGGGCACCTTCGACTAGTTGAGCCAGCCCCTCGACTGGTCGATCAGCTTGGTGAAACCAGATTTAAGATATCTGTTTGCAACAATATTATCAAAAAACCTTATCGCTCCTTGATTCTCATTGCATACAACCTTCTTCCTCCCTGTCACAACTCTCCCATTAATCTCTTCCATATACATGAACGAACCCACTTCTTTTCCAGAATCGTAAGAATTTAAATTCCCACCAGAGAAGGTTCGTCATGTCTTAAAGATTAAAGACCCTTTTGGTCTTAACTCTAAGGGTACTCTAAGGTGGGTCTTAGTAGCAGAAGCTACCTTGAATTAGCAAGCTTAAAATTTGCTTAAAGAAAACAAAGCCCTTTAGAAAATTCTTGATGAGCAAAAGAAGTTTTTTACTTGTCTCTCAATAGACTCCTAGTATTGGGATGATTCAGCGAAAGTTCAATTGTGACCCGGGTTCTGTATATTCCTCATTTTTTTTCTTAAAGAAAATTTTTAACACTCAAAGTACAATTGGATTGTGTAACACATAACACGGCACCTTTGTGGGTATTGTGCTGACGTGCAAAGTTCTATGGGCTCCACCATAATGTATGTGTTAGATCCACACCATCCATCAATTTTGTCCTATTATTTTAGGCCATGAGCAAAAAATTGAGGCAAATTCAAAGCTTAAGTGGACCATTGAACACAGGGATGGATGTGATGAGGTCAAGCACCACCTTCCTCAAGGGGATAACTATTCCGAATCCACGGAACTACTTTGGACTCCTCATAGAGATACTTCGAATCAACGAGGAAAATAAGAAAATAGTAATAATTCTAGAAATTCATGATAAATTGATTGAAGATTAAAACGAGCTTACAATCTTCTTAAACAATGACATGAAACGTAGGAAGAAGTTTCAGAATTAAACTACAACTAAAACTCCTAGAAATCGTGACTTACTGTAAATAGTAAACTTACTATTTATAGACGGTCATGATTCTTACTAGTCATCAAGGTTTTCAGGCAAAAATAGTAAGTATCTATTTGGCCCAACCATGTGATTCTCCTAATTATTCTAAGCACTTTTCATGTTGGACACAACTCCTAAAGCCCAATGGATGAAGAGTTATAATCAAACTAAAACTTACTATAAATAGTAAAAATGAAAATAAAATGAAAATTCGATCGTCGATCTGATGGAATCTTACAAATTCGATGTGGGCAACCCGACATAGCGGGGTTGGGTGGCTAAAGTAGCTCGTCCTACCCCAAAATCATATGGCATGTTAGATGACTCATTCCAGTTTGCAAGATGCGCCCGTTTTAAGGTTCTGACGGTCCGGATCACTTCCACCTTGGATAGGGTCTTTTCTGGTCCATCTTGGCCATGAAATTATATGCGACCCGCTCTACATCAACCACACCATAAAAACTAGCAGAGATTGAACACCTACAATTGAAAACTTCTTAGGTGCCACATAAGTTTTGGATTAAGCTCATATTTGTGTTTTCCATTCATCCAGGTTTGTGTGACCTTGTGAACAGATTGGATGAAAAATAAACATCATGGTGGGCCCTAGGAAGGTTTCAATTGTGGACATCATTGTCACCGCAACTTTCTATGGTTTGTCCACTTGAGCTTAGGGTTTGCCTCATTTTTGGCTCATGCCCTAAAATGATGTGGCAAAATGGATAGACAGGGTGGATATAACACATACATCATGATGTGGCCCCAAGAACTTTTCCACGTCAACACAACTTCCACACAATTAGCTCTAAAAGCTTGCACTGAAAGTTACTTTGAAAATGGTAGAGTTATCATTTAGAAAAATGATTTAACTAAAAATCACTTACCACATTCCATGTTAAGAGTTAAGTCAAAGGGGGAAAGCTTAAAAATAAATCTATTTTTAAAAGTAAAAATCCAATTTAAGCACTTAAAATTTTGAATTTGCTAAATGATCTGAACTAGAAAAAATCACTAAAAAACCTACTTCAGTGATAAGTGTTGAAGTTAAGTTTTACCAAACAAGCCCTAAATGTATAGTTTTAAGAAGAAGAAAATGACAACAATCTAAAAGGTAAAATGGATAACTAAGCTCTATGTGCAGTAAAGATGATCTAGTCACCTGTGTATGACTTACCATCATGGAGGTAGAGAGGTAGTACTTGTCATATGGTTGGACGCATTGCAGTAAAAAAAATTAAGAAAACTGAAGGGATGTACCTGACAATCCAACAACAGATAAGGCCTGGATGATCTGCTAAATCATGTCATGAGTAAGAGGACCATCACCAGTAGAATTGGCACTTGTAGACGAATCATTAATCATACTAATATAGGCTTTTCCTTTGGTCATCTTCTTCTTATTTTTTGTGCTCATGGATACTATATCTGTTGATTCTGCAAAAATCACATGGAGGACTGTCTTTGCATATTATAGTAAGGTAGCCGAACTTTTTAATCGATGACATTGGACGCGAGACATGTCATGTCTTACTGGTGTGGAGGAAGAGCCCAAAATATCTGATACACCAAAAAGCCGGGGTTTAGTGGTAAGAGCCTTGAGATACTACTCTTAGACATTATGGTACTCATGGGAAGAAATAGATTGTGGTTAAGAAGAACAATCTAACAATGTTCAAATTCAAGATATAGTTTCATAAGAAACTATCGAACTCGAGTACGGTCTTACATATAAAAACTTAGGATCCATTATTGACATCTCAATCTAAATAATGACCATCACATTGTAAAATTCTTGAATTGTCTAGTTTCCTTGTGTGATTTGAGTCAATTCTTTCTCGAGTTGATATAGGAGAGCTTCATTGCTTTGGTGGTAGATCATTTAAAACCGATCCCACATTGCCTTCGTTGTCCTAAGAAGGATTAGGCCAACTGCAATAATTCTGTTAACCGAGTCCAATATCCAGTTTATACAATTTTCATTCTTAATTTTTCATTTACCAAATTCTTTAGGTTAATCTGTGAGAGGCATAGAGGTGGTCCCATTAATCATACCCCATAGTCGCCGACCTTTAAGGAAGCTCTAAAATAGATGGACCAAAGTCTATAATTTATCCCATCAAATGTGCAACGAGAAGGAAATCATCCACGATTTAAGGCAAGAAAGACATATGCTAGCAAACTGAAAAGTGGACACAAAGAATAACCAAATAGAAGATCATAGTGTTGAAATCACCTTTTAAAAGACAGACTTCAATGTATTGATTTCAGACATATCTTTTACACCTAGGGGTGTACACAAAGTCAAATTGAGTTGAGTTGGCCTCAACTCGACTCGGCTCGGCCACTAGATGACCCCAGCTCGAACTCGGCTTAGTTCGGTCCTTGAGCCTGATTGGCTAGCTCGACTCGGTTCGGTCAGTAGCTTGGGCTAGTTTGAGGCGAGTTTGAGCCAAAATCGAGCCTCTGTGGCATTTTCACAAACACATGCTGTGCACTTTCAATTTCTCATTGTATGTAAAACAGTAGCAGTTGTTTACAAGTATTTTATCAAACACCTTGTAGGCAACATCAAAATCAAGAAAAAATGGTATTTGTTTCATATACATACCTTCCTTGCCACTAGCCGACACTTCGTTGAGTCATTTCATCAAACACTTGGTGAGCAACATCAATATCAAAGTAACCGAGCCACCGAACTACTTCGATCCGATTCGATTTAAGTTGGGGTTTGATCCGAGTCGAGTTGAACTTGAGAAAGCTTGAATTCGGTTTGAATTTTTTTTGAGCTAAAAAAATTAGCTCGACTTGGCTCGAATCAGCTTCGAATCAAGCTTTTTCAAGTCGAGTTGAGTCGAGCGAGCTAACCAAGCTAACTCGATTCATGTACACCCCTATTTGTAACTATCAACTTGTCATCAACATATATCATTAAGTATGTAAAAGAATTATCATAAAGCTTCTTAAAGTAAAAACACCAGTTACACTTTCTTCTAGTGTAGCCACATTTGCCCATAAACGTGTCAAAACATTTATACCATTGGCTTGGGGATTACTTCAAACTGTATAAGGACTTTTTCAATTTGCACATATGGTCTTCCTTGCCTTTCACTTGAAACCATTTAAGTTGATGCATATAGATATGCTCTCCTAATTCACCATATAAGAACGCTATTTTAATATCAAGTTGCTATGGCAAAATGTTAAATAATGTAACAATGGCCAATAAGATCCGAACAGAAGAATGTTTTATAACTAATGAGAATATTTCATGAAAGTTTTTTTTATTTTTTTATTTTTTTATGTTTTTTTTTTTATTTTTTTTTTTATATTTTTTTTTTTTGCATATCCCTTTATTACCAATCTTGTCTTGTACACCACATCTCCAGAATCAGGAAAGCCTTCATTTTTTCTGAATACCTGCTTGCAAACGATAACTTTCTTTTACTTAACAACTCAACCAAATCCCCATGTCCAATTTTTATGAAGAGATTTTATCTCCTCATTCATAGTAGCTTTCCACTTGCTAAAATCTCTACCATCCGAAACTTCTTGGAATGTATATGGATCTCTATGCTCTATTAACAAAGCATACACAACCATTTTTGGCATTACATTAGGCTTTTAAACTCTTTTAGATTTTCAATCTTTGTATGTTTGCAATTGCTCCTCCTTTTAATGTTAACTTGTGCATCTGATTCATCTATGGACTTTGTTGAGTGTCAAATATTGCATATTTTTTCCTATTTATATCTTGGTTTTATGAACATGATAATGCTTAATGGGTATGTTTTATATATATTTATATTGCGAGGTAGAGTTCGGCTAGCCCGAGTGTCAGTTCGGTTAGCTCGAGCTTTGCTTAGGCTAGCCTAAGGTTATGCAAATTCTGCGCGGATTGTGTAAATTTGAGGCGGTTTCCGGATTCTTCCAACTCGGTGTGAAAGTTGGAGTTCCCCAACTATAAATAAGAGTTCCGAGGATGCTCCAAATCATCTTCTAGGGTTTGGAAAGGGATTGGAGGCCTAGGTGGAGCGCCAACAACGTTCTTTTACTTCAATTTCTTCATGGGTTCTAGTAGATTTTTCTGTTTTTCTTATGTTTTTGAGTTAGCTATGACTAACTAAGCTCTTAGCTAAGGCTAAGAGGTGAAGCTTGTAGCATGTCGGAGTATTTATCTTACTTTGATTCTTGTTTATGTTGAATTTCATTGATTTCTAGTTTGATATTAAAGGAACATTTTCAGTTTTCTATGATTTATTGTGACTCATATTACAATAGATGCTGCGATAGCTTTGAATATCTTCTTTTCCTATTTGAGGTTATGAGATTAGTAAATCCTGTTATTCACCATCATCTGCTGCTCATGGTAGGGTGATGGAATCCCTTCCAATTATCACAATTCTCCACCATTGAGAATTAGGTCAATGAAAAGTTCAGATTTTATTTAAATTGCTTTATCTTCCAATTGGATAGGATATGACTCCAATTCCAAATGTGTTCCTTGAATCAAGCGAGGTAGCATCCTGATAGCTACAAGTGAATCCTTGGCACCCTAGTTCCCACCTTTCAATTGATAATTTTAATCAATATTATTCACAATTACTCTCTCTTCTTCTAGATTTAGTTTTACATCTTTTTCTAGTTCTAGTTCTAGTTATTTTCAGAATACGTTTAAGTTTAGTTCCTTTGGATTTGACCTTGATGTCACCGAATTATTACTACATTGTGACCCTACACTTGGGGTTGTGAACAAACTTTTTTGTATCATCTGTGGAAGTATTATTGTTTGATTGATCATCGACACCAAACTATACCTGAATGTTGTTATGCCTATTCAGTTTACTTGCTTTCATCATAAAAGACTCATTAAATCAAACATCCTTGCTGATAATAAACTTAGGTTTCTCAATATGAGGATACCACAATCTGTAACCTTTAATACATGCCACATAATCGAAAAGGATACACTTATTTACTTTTGGTTCCAACTTATCAATATTCACATGAACATATGTAAGATAATCAAATATACACAAATCAGAATAATTGGGAAGGTGACCAGACCATGCTTCTTTCAAAGTTTTTAACTCCATGGTAGTGCAAGGTGACATGTTGATAAGAACATGTCATATTCACTGCTTATGCCCAAAAGTTTTTCATTTTTTGATAGACCAACATTGCTTAACATATTGTGTGCCATTTTTAAGAGTGTCTGGTTCACCCGTTCTGTAACATCATTTTGTTGTAGTGTATTTGGTACCGTGAAGTGACGAATAATACCCTCATCGTTGTAGAATTTATGAATTCAACCAACTTGAATTCTCCATAATTATCCATCTTCAAGCACTTCACTTTTTTGCTTGTCTATTTCTCAAGTAAATCTTTCTATTATTTAAAAGTGATGAATACCTTTAACTTGTGTTTCAAAGTGTAGACCCACACTTCCTAGAGTAATCATCAATGGAAGAAATAAAATAGTTTGATCCTCCCTTTTGAAAGGACTTGAAAAAATTCCCTAAAAGTTGTTATAGAGGCTGGATGGGCAGAGGGAAGCCTATCTTTTGTTTGGGACATCTTGTAGTTTTTGAGTTGGATGCTTCGCTCAGTCATCTCTAGGAGCTTTTAGGGAGGCTTCGTTGCAACTTTATGGCTATCCCCTATCTAGGTTCAAGTACACCTAATGGAGAATTTTAATCCAGCTTTTGCCTCTATACAGTTATCTTGCTATGGCTAATATGCTCTGTCGGTAAAAAGGCCTGTCTTTGTTGCGGTCATCAGTTTGGCAAGTATTTTGTCAGCTGTTGATGTTTTTCCTGGTTATGGAGGATGGGGGCTGGATTTTCTCAATTTCTCTGTCTTGGAGGATTGTGAGACTGTTTGGCTCTTGGCCTCTGTGTTGTTTAGAGGAGAGCTTGTTTCCAATGTGGTGTTGGGTTCTATTCATTGAGTTGGAGCTCTCTATATGGCTATCTTGTATAGTTGCTTTGTTGAAGTTTATGATAGGAGAGATCCTTTTTCTTTTTGTGGGGCGCGCCCAAAATTTGTAATTACTTCTTCCATCAACAAAGTTTTAGGTGGTGACGCCCCACCTTTTTACAAAAAAAAATCCACAATACCCTTGGTGTGATGAATTGTAGTTGTAAAACTCACTCTACACTACTTTTCAAAAACATAGTGCTCACAAAATTCCAACTTGTAAGACTTTATACCCTTAAACAAGTTCATCTTATACAATTAAGATAAACCACTCTCACTCATAAAGCATGTGTAATGAAAAGTGTTTAATTGCTGCTCCACTTGAAACTATACTTTCTAGAAGCTCATACAAGTTACCTACTTTCTTTCCTTTTATCAGAATCAAAGCCCATTTTGTAACTTTCATAGTACCAGTTAGCTATTATCTTGCAACTATTGGAGCTAGGCATACCCAAATATATCCAATTTTGTTTTTTAGATTTAGAACGTGCTGTACTTCTGTCTGAGTTCTAACAATGCCATCGAATATCTTAATTTCTACTATCCCAATTTTAAGGCCCTGTTTGGGAGAGTGGGTTTGTAACCCCCTAGATTCAAAACCCCCTGGATTTGGAACTCCCTAGATTCGGAACCACTTGGTTCTGTTTGGTACCCTGGATTGAAATTTTTTTGTTTGGGAGTGGATTTGAAATTCCCTCAAATTTTGTAGTATATTTACATGAATCTTCAAGGAGACTAAATTTCGAACTTCAGGTGAGCAATAAAAGTAGGCCCACTAAATTTCACCATTGAAGCAAACACTGGGAATAATGATTTTCACTATTGAAACCTTCCTAAGGCCCACGGTGATGTTTATTTATCATCCAAATTGTTCATAAGATCACAAAGACATGGATGAAGGGAAAACACAAATATCAACTTAATCCAAAACTTATGTGGCCCTCGATAAATTTCAAACAGTAAATGTTTAATTCACATAGTTTCCTGTAGTGTGGTCCACTTGAGTTTTGTATATGCTTTATTTTTGGATCAAGTCTTAAAATTATATGAAAAAAAATGGATGGACGGAGTGGATAAATTATATAAATCTCAGTGGGTCCTATAGACTTTACTCAATATGCTCTTAATCAGTAAGTAGTAGGGTTGAAAGTCGGGCGGGTTGGTGCTCAACCCTAGCCCAACCCAAGGTTCTTGTACCTCAACCCTAACCCAACCTAACCTCGGGTTGGGAATTCTTAACCCAAGCCCAACCCAAGCTGGTTTGGTTGGGATGGTCGGGTTGATCGGGTAGATACATGCTAATATTTTAATAATTGCATCAATTTATTATATTTTATACAAGTTTTATTTTTTATATCTATAATTTTATTAATCATATATGTACTTATTTATTGTAAAGAACTTCATTTATTCTAAACAAACAAGCTAAAATACAGGACAACTACGCATTTAAAAGTCGTGTTGTGTAGCACACAATCTATTTGGGAGAGAGAAATCATCCAGCATTTCTTGTTAGCTTGAGTCATCGGAAATGATGTGGACCAATGAGACCTGACAGCACCGAAATTTCCTATCTTCAACACATACGATCCACACTCAATTATAATCTATAAGTAACTTTTATATTGATTGGGTTCGGGTTGGGTCGGGCAACCCAAGACCTCAACCCGAGCCCGACCCAAGTTTTATTGGGTTGGTGTTTGTATAGCCCAAGCTTGAGATCGGACTCAATACATCCTGCCCAAGCCTAACCCAATGTCGGGTTGGTCACAGGTCGGTCGGGTTCAACTCGCCCAACTTTCAACCCTAGTAAGTAGTCTGCTTCCAACCCTACTGGCCAAACCACTCGTATACTTGTGATGCACCTTAGTAGGTGCATCCCTGACCGTGGGGCCTACCTTAATGTGAGTGTGTTATATCCAATTTGTTTATTAGGTTATGAGATCTTGGATGAAGGGAAAAAATAAATATTATCTTGATCAAGAACCTTCAAGGTCCACACATTTTTTTAATGGTGGATATTTAATTCTAAATATGTTTCACTTGAGATTTGGATCTGCTTCATTTTTAAAACATATCCTACAATGACTTGTATATATTATTGGACGGCGTGGATATACTACACAGAACAAGTTGGGCCCCATGGTTTGGGAAATGCCCATTTTAATTCGCTGCTGGTAAATACTGAATTTAACATATGGTGGCTTGTAGTTAACTTTATTCATTCTTATAAAAAAATGACATGGCCCACCTAAATGATAGTTGGAAATCTATTTCAACCACAATGTAAGTCACCCTATTTTAGGCCAAGGGCTTAAATTTCAAGCCCATTGGTGGTTCAAGTCGATCACATAGTTGAAAATAGTGTACACGAACAATTGTAATTGTTGAAATTGTTTTCATTTATATGGCCCACCTGGATGATATTTGGCCTAATTTTTTTCTCAAAGCTTAAATTTTAATGGGCTATATAGTTGTTAGATTAGATTTCATATAATTATCACAGTGGGACATATATGAATAAAGGGTTCATGTCCTTCCATTCATTGTTTCATTTGGTGTGGTCCACCTGAAGGATAAATCAGCATAATATTTTGTCCATACACATAAATTTCAACAAGTCATTACATGGTTAGAGCAGATTTTACATAAACATGATAGTGGGCCACCCAGGCACTAACTTTTTTTTTCGAAAAAAAATACACATTTAAAATGTCAGTTTTGGGTACGTTTCCTTTACAAAGCGTTTTAAAACTTCGGTGAAGGCCGTAACCTCATTCTTTTCAGAGACGACAACAAGCTTTTAAGAGGACAACAAGCTTTGAAGAGGGCAGCACGAGAAAGCTTCCTCTGCACTTTGGAGAGGGTAGCACAAGAAAACTTCATTTGCAAGAGGTAGACAAATTAAGGTTTTTGGAGAAGATGAGAGACAAAGGAGGGAGTTGCATACTAGTGGTTGCATTCAAATATATATTTTTAAAGCAAACCTCTCAATAGTCAGATTTTCAACCATTAAGGGAATTTTAAGATGCAATCCAAGTTTCAACCTTGGATTTGAAACCCCCCGTTACTTTATAGTGCCAAACAGACGTGGGATTTGAAATTTCCTCAAATCCCCTCGAATCCATGGTGCTAAACAACCCCTAATAGTATTGTAAGCACCATTATTTTCCATAAAATTATTCCACCATTAAATGACCTATAAGTGGTGAACCGATCTTTATTAGGATACATATGATAAAAACAATCAGAATAAAAAATTCACGTTCCGAAATTTATCATTACTTAGGGCTACCAATAGAATAACATTACTAATTTCATCAAAAGAACCTTTTATTACACCCTCTGCATCTGAAGATTCTTCTTTCTTTGTCTCTCTCTTCGAGTTTATAACACTCATCCTTTATGTGCTTAATCTTCTTGCAATAGTAACACTTACATTTTTTTTTTCCAAATTTAGACCTAGTGCCTTGATTTTCTCATCCCTTTTTTAGTAGAGCTGCCTCTCGCCACCAAACCTTCCGCATGTCCTTCTTCATCACTTGGCTTTTTAACAAGTTCTTCTGATAGAGGAGAAGTTACATCATTTACTTTTATAGTCTCATTCTCGTAAACTAAAGTCATAATAAGATGACGGTATGATGGGTGAAGCACACACAATAATATTAAGGCCTTATTTTCTTCATCAACTTTAACATCAATGCTTAATAGATAAAAAAAAATCTTATTAAACTAATTCAAATGGTCATGGATGAGTTATATATAACTACTGCTTTAGATGTAGCCTATTTGTTAGGGACTTTATCATGTAGAGACCATTTAGCATTTTCCCAAGCTTTTCTCCAGAATTCTTGTTATAATGTTATAAAGCACCCCATCCATAAGACATAAATGAATTGTGCTAAAAACTCTTAAGTCGAAATCTTTCCACTTGTTATTATTTAATATCGTATTTTTTGACATTCCATTTGATACTTAATGCAAATCTTCTTAAAGTAAGAGATCACACACCTTAACCTGCTATAGATTAAATTTATTCTTCTCATGAAACTTCTCTACCTCAAACTTTTCATACAATGTCTTGTGATTGTTGCACACCTTTAATAGCCAGTAAATAGAAAAAGTGTATAAACAAAAAAGGCCACCAACCAGCATAAAAGAACCAAAGATTTGATATCAATTGTTGCACAACTTCACTTGCGAACATTCGATGCTAGTGACACAATTCACAAAAGGAAAAGATCTATAGACAAAAAGCCAAAAAGCCAAAAAGCCAAAAAGGCAAAGGCTAAACCAAACCAAACTCAAGAGATAGAAAGCATATAGATTTACATGGTTCAACAATATACCTACTCCACTGGGTATCAAACATACAACTTTATCCTTTACTAAAAAAATAAGAGAAATCAAATTACAAGGATTATTTCTCATGTAAGTGCATTTGTTTGTCAATTCCATAAGTCCGTGGGTCGTAAAGTCAAATGAGCCTTTTTGATAGTTGAAGATATTGAAGACTTTGTAAATGCTATATTGTAAATCTAGCACCCAAAGTTGTCAAATTTTGTTGTGCCAAATCATTTAGAATCTGTATCATGTATTGATGAGATGAATAGATCAACTTCGTGCACTTTAAAGTTGTCCACGTCTTCGTCAAACTTTTCTACGTATTCAAGTTGAAGAGCGTTGTCGAAGTTCAAGATTTCAAGCTCAAGTACAAGTACAAGTTCAAGGCTCAAGTTCAAGTTTATTCTTCAAAGTTCAGTATCTTAAAAATCTCAAGAACTTAAGCCCTAGTTCAAGCTCAAGTTTAAGATTTTGAAGACAAGCTTCAAGTATTTCAAGTGAATGAGTTAACAGAGCGAATGATGTTTCAATTGTTCAAACTCACAAACAAGGTATGGATGATCCTAGATTGATCATAGGTCGTGTCATATTCATTGCATATTTTATTTGGGTCATTTCATAAATTTATAGGTCATTTCCTCGACTAGTCCTAGTCTTTATTCGACTAGTCCAGGTTCTGGCTCGACCTGTCTAAGATTTGTTGTGAATTTTTTAAATTTTCTGTTGGACTCTTGATCAGTGTTGAGAGTCGAATATTGCATATTAGACCCCAATTACTACATAGATTTACGAACATGACACTGCTTAATGGTCTATTTTAATCGTGTTTATGTTGTAGGTTGGATTCGTAAGCAAGGACTGAAAAGGGTACTAAAAGCGCAGATTTAATGCTTGAGAATCACCAAGGCAATGTACGAGACCCCGAGGGATTGAAATCGATGAGTTTGCACGCCATAGATCTGGAAAAACCAAGCCGTTCACATTTAATGGGCCTGAAAGTCAGCCAGAATGCAAGATCATGGTGTTCCCACCTTCTGTTCAGCTCGAGACTTTATATATAGCCTAAGGGCCATAAATTAACCATACACATAGAAATCCACCCGTTGGATCCTTGAGGAAGCTGCTTGAGGGACAGATCAAAACATAAATTAATGATTTGGGACCCACTTAAGATCTGGATATACTTCAATTTTGGTTTCAACCCTTTAAATTAGATGAGGGAGAAGATGGACAGATCAGATTTCATATATACACAACGAGTGGACCCCACCGGCAGTGTCCGTGCACAGTACACAAGTGCACTTGATGTGCACTGGATCAGAACAACCGGTCAGCGTGCGCTGACCCGATCCGGCTTTCACGCAAACAGCATCCGCAAGGTGCGGACGCTGATTCACCTTGTGGGCCCCACCCATCATGCGTTTTGAAGATCTAGACCATCCATTCATCCCGTGGGACGGCAACAACCCATGCCTAGGTGACGGTGTTTCAAATGGAAGTAGAGATCAAATCCAAACCGTCCAAACATAGGACTGACGGTAGAACAAAAAACTAAGGTGGACCGCATCAGAAGCAATCCAAAACCGACAATATCTTACTGAATTGGCGAGACGAAGCGAATGGAAGGAGTGGATTTCCCAGAAACTTCCAGCAGGAGGCCCACCAAGCATCGCAAAATCAGAGATTTACGTCTCTGTTACGCGTAGTCCGGAAGAACTGGACGTTCTGGAGATGTAGTGGCCCACCGTCGATCATCATGTGGTCCATCTAGACCGTCCATTCGCCCCAGGATGTCAAACCGACTGTACGCATGGTGGTTTCCAGACTCATGCACGAGAGTGAATGAAAACAGCGCCAATTTGTTAAATGAACGGTAGGTTTAAAAATCAATGGGTCGCACTTATCTCGAGCCAAAAACGGTCCTCTCTGAACGGTTTTTCAATCAGAACACAGTAGATGGAGTGGATTTTGCAAAACATCAGTGAAATGGGACCCACTGACTTCAACAGCGGAAGAGGATTCGCGGCTCTGCTCGCACATCCGAGAAAATCGGCCGCGGTAGGCTGTTTTGTGATCCCAATCACGATCGGTTGGAAGATTCAAACCATTCAAATGCACCACCAGGGGGCCATGATCATCACCATGAAGGCGAAATCAGAGAAATCATGGCCGTTCGTCCCAAACCAGGCCAAAACGCAAACTGTTTTGCGTTTCTTTACGCGTAAGTAACTGTGTTTCGCATGGACTCTCCAGCTGCGGAAGGGAGTGCGTAACCTCCTACGCAATCCCCACATACGTTGCCGGTTATAAAAAAAGAAAGAGAGGGGGGGTGAAGGATTATTCGATTTTTGGGATCCACGGCTGGAGCAAGGGAGAGAGAGAAAGACAGGGAGAGAGGGAGAAAAGAAAGAATTGTTTGATTTTTTTTCTTTTTTATCTGTTTTTTTTTTCTGAACTTGAGAGAGATAGTCCACTCATGTGTGGCTAAACCTCTTAGCTAGGGCTAAGAGGTGAAGCTTGCATGAGATGAGAGTTTTCATTATGCTTTTTTTATTTATGTTAAACTGAACTGAATTTGATGGTGGTTTGATTATTATGGGAATATTTTTAGTTTTTAATGGTCTGTTGTGACTGAAATTACAATGGGTCTGTGATGACTTTGAGTATTCCTATTTCCTTTCTATGTTTATGACGTCAGGAAGCTCTGTTGTTCACCATCGTCTCCTGGGCATGGTTGGATGTCGGTACCCTTTCTAACCTTTATGACATGATTGATTGGTTGGTAATTAGTTTAATTCTGTTGTTTACTTTGTCTCCTGGGCATGGTTTGGTGATGGAATCCATTCTAATTCATATACTTTTCATCTCTTTGAAAACTATATCAAGTAAGTTCAGTTTGATTTCCATGGTTACATTCTTCAACTGGATGAAGATAGGACTTTAAGTCCAGTTGATTTCTTGATGCAGGCATAAGATCTCCCTGATCTCTACAAGTGGATCCTCTGAATCCCTAGTTTCCTACCTTTAAATTTCACAATTTTAGATTATTAATTCACCATTATTCCTCAAATTACACTTGTTTTAGATTTCATCTTAGTCTAATTCTAGTTCTAGTTATTTTCAGATAACGTACAGGTTCTAGTCCCTGTGGATTCGACCTCGGTCTCACCGAGTTTATTACTACATCACAACCCTATACTTGGGGAGTGAACAACCAGTCATGTAGATTGCTCGATCAGTCGAGTGAACAGTGCTCGACCAATCGTGCAGGCTCGACTCAAAGTCCAGTAAGGTTTTTTGGTCTCACTCGACCAATCGAGTGCATTAAAAAGCTTGACCAATCGAGTAGGCTACTCGACCAGTCGAGAAAGCCACTCGACCAGTCGAGTAACGATCTTATCTTATCATGTCAGAAATTTTGAAAATTGGTTGGTTCTTCGACCAGTTGAAACGACCCTTAGACTAGTCGAGTGAACAATATTTTAACCTATAAATAAATGATGAATTTCAGAGTTTTTCATTCATTCCTAGATAATTGAAGTCATCACTCTTAGAGATAAGTTCCTGCATTTGTTAAGCTATATTGTGCTCATTTTAGATTCATTTTAATAGGTTTTGTTATTTAATTTTGTGATCTCCATTCAACTCCATTTAATTAAAGAAGGGAATTGTGATTTACCCTCTTTCGAGATCAAAATCAAATCAAACTAGCCCAGGTTGATTTAATTTAAAATTAATTTAGACCTTGAACCCTTTCACTTGTGAGACTGGACATTGAACATCTTCGTCTATATCGAATTGGTTCTACCGGGCTTCATTAGAAGAAGAATCTTCAGATAAGTACAATTTAATTTTCTACATTTTGGTTTGTGAGATTCAGCCAGAAAAAACTCATTGTGGGGTTTTTAGAATTGTGTAAGCCCATTTGAAAGACACAGTTGTGAAGGTTTTAACGTGAACCTTGGAAAACCTTATTTCTTAATGAAAGCCAATATCCCGTGGGTGTGGATATTGGGAATGGAGTAGTTGTGTGGCTATTTACTAATAGTTAGTGTACACACAAACGAACCACTATAATTCCTGGAGTTGTGGTAGATGATTGGATTTGTTTATGTGTGTGAATGTTGTAATTTATTTTATGCACTTGTGGTGAATGGTGCAATTTACTTTATACACGTGTGGTGAATGTTGTAATAACTTAGTTTATTTCCTTTGCCTCTTTATTGGTTTGGGTTTTTAATACTTAAAAACGTTCTAGTAAGGTTGTCTTGCCATAAGCCTTTGGTTTTTTGTGCTAGGTTGTCCTTAGAACTCAGTTTGTATCAACCTCTCAAGACTAGTGCATTTGAGGTTGCTATTTACTTATGCTATTTTATTGTTTGTTTGTGCTATTTATTTTTGTATTTCACATTTATTTTTTAATTTGGCATAGTCCTATTCACCCCCCCCCCCAAGGACTTTAAGCTCGGCCTTTTCAGACGTGATGGCTTATGCATCCATGGCTTGAAGACAACTGTGAAAAATAGTGCCTTATTACAACAAAGTCGTATAACCTATAAAAACCCCAAAATCAAACACCTTGATGACTTGAGCTACATAGGAAAACCATATGTCATCTAAACTCTAGCCACAAAGTCCAAAAGAGTAGCTTAGGCATGGCTAGGAGTTGTGCAAAAAGTCTGGAAAGATGGAATCTCCAATGTAAACACAACATAAAATGTTTGATTGGTTTGACAACCTTTGATTGGGCTCGATCAAATCAAAAGTCCGCTTTGATTCAATCGAATCAGGCCAAATCTGTCAAGCAACCAAATTGCCTAATCTTAGATTTTTTTCGATCGAATCAAAGGTTCCCTCGATTTGATCGAAACTAGCCTAAAACGTTCAGCAAGAACTCTGTCTTATTGCTGATTTTTTTTTTTTTTTTTTTTTAAATCAAATCGAAGTGCGATCTATTGAATTGATGACTAGTTGTTTCTATATGTTAGAGATCTGTTGCAAGCCATTCTTATATATTTGTTTGATCTTAACCTGAGATTTTTATGAGAGTTTAATAGAGTTTTTCCATGAGTGATACCTCTTCAAATCCCTTCTCTTTGGCTCGTATCCCATTGAGTTCATGCATTCATCTTGTGTTTAAATCACATTTACTAGCATTCAAAGCTTGGATTGAAGACAAGCATGAAATCAGACATTAAATCCATGTCTATCAGCCTTAGAATGCATAATTCGGTGAATTCCCCATTGAAAACTACAAAGCCCTATCATGCAGGAGATTCACCACCTATTCTCCCTAATCCTTGGCACTCCATAGGAAGAAGTCTTGAAGGTTGCTGATCAAGGGAGCTGAAAAGAAGCTAATTCTCGGTAAGAAGAAGCATATCAGATTGCGCTATCAAATGGGCTTACCTAGCTAGGCATGTCATAAAGCATGTTATAAAGCATGATATAAAGCATGTTATAAAGCATGATATAAAGCATGTTATAAAGCATGTAATAGAGCACTATACAGATAGGGATACAAATACATATACATCATATGTGAGTAGTTGTAGTAAACAACCACATGGAGGAAATCCTACATGTCTCTAAGGTAGTCGAGAATTCCATCTCAGCACCGACCTACGGTGCAAACATCCAAGCATTTACTCTCACAAGCATTTACACAAACACTTGGAGTACGCTATTTCAACATACATGACGTATATTAGTAAAACATGTATTAGGGCTATTCTTTCGCTAAGCTAGCATTTTATCTGCGTATATCGTAATCATACAGCAAATAATCATGACAATTGTGTTTCCAAAATTTACACGTATATGATATTTCTAGAATACACAATTTCAACATACGTAGTATTTACAAGCGAACATGTATTACGGCGATTCTTTTCGCCAAGAAATTAATTTATACGCACATAATATATTTATACAACAATTAATCATGACAAACACATCGCTAAAATATACACGTATACGGTACTTCTTACAATACCGTATTTCTACATATATGGTGTATATTAGTAAACATGTATTTAGGCGAACCCTTTCGCTAAATGAGTATTTTATCCATACATCATATATCCACACGACAAATAAACATGTCAAATACATTTTCATAAAAAATACGTATACAATATTTTATACGAATACCTAGAGTATGTGAAATTCCAAATTCTACAATTCTAATCGAAACAGAAAATGGAAAGCACTTTGTACATGTGCAATTGCATACAGATCATGAATCTACCAACCATTATTGGACATTGAAAGCATTGAAAACCGTAACCTATACACCTAAAGTCCTCACCTTTCACCTTGGAATCTCAACGAATCAGCAAGGTTGGATGAGCTTCCGTATTCGGGAGTTTTCTAGCCTAAGGAGTGAAATCGGTTAGCTATTTCACAACCTAAAGCCTATACACCTCAAATCAGATCTAGGGTTAGGGTTTCTCACCTTAAAACGGAGTCGGTGACGCCAGAAAAACGTCAAGGAAATGGTGGTGCAACCCGTTGGATGATCTACAACAGTAGGAGGAAAATTCTCCCACAAATCCCAAGCTTTTCTCTCCTTTCTCTCTCTTTCTAGGGTTTTATCTCAAATTCGTATGGCTGTGAGAGGGGCTGTTCTAAGGCCCTTATATAGCCAAAACCTCCCGGAATAGACTCGGTTCAAGAGAATACGACTATTATAGGTATTTCGGCACTTTTCCATTCAAAGAGTGTTTCGCGGCCCCCTTGAGCCAAACGTCGGACTTAAGCTCACAACTCATGGATCTACGTGGGATTACGTTTTCGACTCGATCGGATTCCCGGATCACACGGGGCGGACCACTTTCGGTTCAACGGTCGGTGGGCCACGATCCAGAAATTCAAAGTACATGTAAATGTTCACAAATTTTCTGATCGAGGATGTAATTGGTCCGATTCCGACGGTCTGCAGTTGCTTATCTTGATCCGCCAACCGAATGGTGCCAGATCACTATTCCAGATATTTATTTTGTAAAGGAAAGAGTGATTTTCACACTCTCTCACTCCGGACTCAAGCGAATAGCCGTGGGACATCGACTGGACCTGATTTCCGAGGTGGTTGTCAAGCCCAGTGAGGCGGTCCTAGTTCCTTAACTTCGTTTGAATCGGACTTCCGATGTGCGGTCTAGACTTAATACGAAGTTTCATTTCATTCCCGAGAGCAGTCGGGAAATGAGTTTGATCCTAAACTTTAGGGTAACCTAGAGTCAATGATTTGGCAAGTTTTAGGTCTTGCAGATCATATTTAAAGCGATCCCAACGGATTTTATGGCTAATCAAGTTTTGCACTTAGTTAACTTTGTTAAATTTCCATAGGATTTAATCCTAATTGATTTCTGGTCGAGGTGGTACTCGAGCCAAAGTACGGAAATTTACGGGTCGTTACACCATGCTTCTTTCAAAGTTTTTAACTCCATGGTAGTGCAAGGTGACATGTTGATAAGAACATGTCATATTCACTGCTTATGCCCAAAAGTTTTTCAGTTTTTGATAGACCAACATTGCTTAACATATTGTGTGCCATTTTTAAGAGTGTCTTGTTCACCCGTTTCGTAACATCATTTTGTTGTGGTGTATTTGGTACCGTGAAGTGATGAATAATACCCTCATCGTTGTAGAATTTTATGAATTCAACCAACTTGAATTCTCCATAATTATCCATCTTCAAGCACTTCACTTTTCTGCTTGTCTATTTCTCAAGTAAATCTTTCTATTATTTAAAAGTGATGAATACCATTAACTTGTGTTTCAAAGTGTAGACCCACACTTCTTAGAGTAATCATCAATGGAAGAAATAAAATAGTTTGATCCTCCCTTTTGAAGGGACTTAAAAAAATTTCCTAAAAGTTGTTATAGAGGCTGGATGGGCAGGGGGAAACCTATCTTTTGTTTGGGACATCTTGTAGTTTTTGAGTTGGATGCTTCGCTCAGTCATCTCTAGGAGCTTTTAGGGAGGCTTCGTTGCAACTTTATGGCTATCCCCTCTCTAGGTTCAAGTGCACCTAATGGAGAATTTTAATCCAGCTTCCGCCTCTATATAGTTATCTTGCTATGGCTAATCTGCACTGTCGGTAAAAAGGCCTGTCTTTGTTGCGGTCATCAGTTTGGCAAGTATTTTGTCAGCTGTTGATGTTTTTCCTGGTTATGGAGGATGGGGGCTGGATTTTCTCAATTTCTCTGTCTTGGAGGATTGTGAGACTGTTTGGCTCTTGGCCTCTGTGTTGTTTAGAGGAGAGCTTGTTTCCAATGTGGTGTTGGGTTCTATTCATTGAGTTGGAGCTCTCTATATGGCTATCTTGTATAGTTGCTTTGTTGAAGTTTATGATAGGAGAGATCTTTTTTCTTTTTGTGGGGCGCGCCCAAAATTTGTAATTACTTCTTCCATCAACAAAGTTTTAGGTGGTGACGCCCCACCTTTTTACAAAAAAAAATCCACAATACCCTTGGTGTGATGAATTGTAGTTGTAAAACTCACTCTACACTACTTTTCAAAAACATAGTGCTCACAAAATTCCAACTTGTAAGACTTTATACCCTTAAACAAGTTCATCTTATACAATTAAGATAAACCACTCTCACTCATAAAGCATGTGTAATGAAAAGTGTTTAATTGCTGCTCCACTTGAAACTATACTTTCTAGAAGCTCATACAAGTTACCTACTTTCTTTCCTTTTATCAGAATCAAAGCCCATTTTGTAACTTTCATAGTACCACAGTTAGCTATTATCTTGCAACTATTGGAGCTAGGCATACCCAAATATATCCAATTTTGTTTTTTAGATTTAGAACGTGCTGTACTTCTGTCTGAGTTCTAACAATGCCATCGAATATCTTAATTTCTATTATCCCAATTTTAAGGCCCTGTTTGGGAGCGTGGATTTGTAAGCCCCTAGATTCAAAACCCCCTGGATTTGGAACTCCCTAGATTCGGAACCACTTGGTTCTGTTTGGTACCCTGGATTGTAAAATTTTTATTTGGGAGTGGATTTGAAATTCCCTCAAATTTTGTAGTATATTTACATGAATCTTCAAGGAGACTAAATTTCGAACTTCAGGTGAGCAATAAAAGTAGGCCCACTAAATTTCACCATTGAAGCAAACACTGGGAATAATGATTTTCACTATTGAAACCTTCCTAAGGCCCACGGTGATGTTTATTTATCATCCAAATTGTTCATAAGATCACAAAGACATGGATGAAGGGAAAACACAAATATCAACTTAATCCAAAACTTATGTGGCCCTCGATAAATTTCAAACAGTAAATGTTTAATTCACATAGTTTCCTGTAGTGTGGTCCACTTGAGTTTTGTATATGCTTTATTTTTGGATCAAGTCTTAAAATTATATGAAAAAAAATGGATGGACGGAGTGGATAAATTATATAAATCTCAGTGGGTCCTATAGACTTTACTCAATATGCTCTTAATCAGTAAGTAGTAGGGTTGAAAGTCGGGCGGGTTGGTGCTCAACCCTAGCCCAACCCAAGGTTCTTGTACCTCAACCCTAACCCAACCCAACCCAACCCAACCTCGGGTTGGGAATTCTCAACCCAAGCCCAACCCAAGCTGGTTTGGTTGGGATGGTCGGGTTGACCGGGTAGATACATGCTAATATTTTAATAATTGCATTAATTTATTATATTTTAATACAAGTTTTATTTTTTATATCTATAATTTTATTAATCATACATGTACTTATTTATTGTAAAGAACTTCATTTATTCTAAACAAACAAGGTAAAATACAGGACAACTACGCAATTAAAAGTCGTGTTGTGTAGCACACAATCTATTTGGGAGAGAGAAATCATCCAGCATTTCTTGTTAGCTTGAGTCATTGGAAATGATGTGGACCAATGAGACTTGACAACACCAAAATTTCCTATCTTCAACACATACGATCCACACTCAATTATAATCTATAAGTAACTTTTATATTGATCGGGTTTGGGTTGGGTCGGGCAACCCAAGACCTCAACTCGAGCCCGACCCAAGTTTTATCGGGTTGGTGTTTGTATAGCCCAAGCTTGAGATCGGACTCAATACATCCTGCCCAAGCCCAACCCAATGTCGGGTCGGTCACAGGTCGGTCGGGTTCAACTCGCCCAACTTTCAACCCTAGTAAGTAGTCTGCTTCCAACCCTACTGGCCAAACCACTGGTACACTTGTGATGCACCTTAGTAGGTGCATCCCTGACCGTGGGGCCTACCTTAATGTGAGTGTGTTATATCCAATTTGTCTATTAGGTTACGAGATCTTGGATGAAGGGAAAAAACAAATATTATCTTGATCAAGAACCTTCAAGGCCCACACATTTTTTTAATGGTGGATATTTAATTCTAAATATGTTTCACTTGAGATTTGGATCTGCTTCATTTTTAAAACATATCCTACAATGACTTGTATATATTATTGGACGGCGTGGATATACTACACAGAACAAGTTGGGCCCCATGGTTTGGGAAATACCCATTTTAATTTGCTGCTGGTAAATACTGAATTTAACATATGGTGGCTTGTAGTTAACTTTATTCATTCTTATAAAAAAATGACGTGGCCCACCTAAATGATAGTTGGAAATCTATTTCAACCACAATGTAAGTCACCCTATTTTAGGCCAAGGGCTTAAATTTCAAGCCCATTGGTGGTTCAAGTCGATCACATAGTTGAAAATAGTGTACACGAACAATTGTAATTGTTGAAATTGTTTTCATTTATATGGCCCACCTGAATGATATTTGGGCCTAATTTTTTTCTCAAAGCTTACATTTTAATGGGCTATATAGTTGTTAGATTAGATTTCATATAATTATCACAGTGGGACATATATGAATAAAGGGTTCCTGTCCTTCCATTCATTGTTTCATTTGGTGTGGTCCACCTAAAGGATAAATCAGCATAATATTTTGTCCATACACATAAATTTCAACAAGTCATTACATGGTTAGAGCAGATTTTACATAAACATGATAGTGGGCCACCCAAGCACTAACTTTTTTTTCGGAAAAAAATACACATTTAAAATGTCAGTTTTGGGTACATTTCCTTTACAAAGCGTTTTAAAACTTCGGTGAAGGCCGTAACCTCATTCTTTTTAGAGATGACAACAAGCTTTAAAGAGGACAACAAGCTTTGAAGAGGGCAGCACGAGAAAGCTTCCTTTGCACTTTGGAGAGTGTAGCACGAGAAAACTTCATTTGCAATAGGAGGAAGACAAATTAAGGTTTTTGGAGAAGATGAGAGACAAAGGAGGGAGTTGCATACTAGTGGTTGCATTTAAATATATATTTTTAAAGCAAACCTCTCAACAGTCGGATTTTCAACCATTAAGGGAATTTTAAGATGCAATCCAAGTTTCAACCTTGGATTTGAAACCCCCCGTTACTTTATAGTGCCAAACAGACGTGGGATTTGAAATTTCCTCAAATCCTCTCGAATCCATGGTGTTAAACAACCCCTAATAGTATTGCAAGCACCATTATTTTCCATAAAATTATTCCACCATTAAATGACCTATAAGTGGTGAACCGATCTTTATTAGGATACATATGATAAAAACAATCAGAATAAAAAAATTCACGTTCCAAAATTTATCATTAATTAGGGCTACCAATAGAATAACATTACTAATCTCATCAAAAGAACCTTTTATTACACCCTCTGCATCTGAAGATTCTTCTTTCTTTGTCTCTCTCTTTGAGTTTATAACACTCATCCTTTATGTGCTTAATCTTCTTGCAATAGTAACACTTACATTTTTTTTTTTCCAAATTTAGACCTAGTGCCTTGATTTTCTCATCCCTTTTTTAGTAGAGCTGCCTCTCGCCACCAAACCTTTAGCATGTCCTTCTTCATCACTTGGCTTTTTAACAAGTTCTTCTGATAGAGGAGAAGTTACATCATTTACTTTTATAGTCTCATTCTCATAAATTAAAGTCATAATAAGATGACGGTATGATGGATGAAGCGAACACAATAATATTAAGGCCTTATTTTCTTCATCAACTTTAACATCAATGCTTAATAGATAAAAAAAAAAAATCTTATTAAACTAATTTAAATGGTCATGGATGAGTTATATATAACTGCTGCTTTAGATATAGCCTGTTTGTTAGGGACTTTATCATGTAGAGACCATTTAGCATTTTCCCAAGCTTTTCTCCAGAATTCTTGTTATAATGTTATAAAGCACCCCATCCGTAAGACATAAATGAATTGTCCTAAGAACTCTTAAGTCGAAATCTTTCCACTTGATATTCCATTTGATACTTAATGCAAATCTTCTTAAAGTAAGAGATCACACACCTTAACCTGCTATAGATTAAATTTATTCTTCTCATGAAACTTCTCTACCTCAAACTTTGCATACAATGTCTTGTGACTGTTGCACACCTTTAATAGCCAGTAAATAGAAAAAGTGTATAAACAAAAAAGGCCACCAACCAGCATAAAAGAACCAAAGATTTGATATCAATTGTTGCACAACTTCACTTGCGAACATTCGATGCTAGTGGCACAATTCACAAAAGGAAAAGATCTATAGCCAAAAAGCCAAAAAGCCAAAAAGGCAAAGACTAAACCAAACCAAACTCAAGAGATAGAAAGCATATAGATTTACATGGTTCAACAATATACCTACTCCACTGGGTATCAAACATACAACTTTATCCTTTACTAAAAAAATAAGAGAAATCAAATTACAAGGATTATCTCTCATGTAAGTGCATCTGTTTGTCAATTCCATAAGTCCGTGGGTCGTAAAGTCAGATGAGCCTTTTTGATAGTTGAAGATAATGAAGACTTTGTAAATGCTATATTGTAAATCTAGCACCCAGAGTTGTCAAATTTTGTTGTGCCAAATCATTTAGAATCTGTATCATGTATTGATGAGATGAATAGATTAACTTCGTCCACTTTAAAGTTGTCCACGTCTTCATCAAACTTTTCTACGTATTCAAGTTGAAGAGCGTTGTCGAAGTTCAAGATTTCAAGCTTAAGTACAAGTACAAGTTCAAGGCTCAAGTTCAAGTTTAATATTCAAGTTCAGTACCTTAAAAATCTCAAGAACTCAAGCCCTAGTTCAAGCGCAAGTTTAAGATTTTGAAGACAAGCTTCAAGTATTTCAAGTGAATGAGTTAACAGAGAGAACGATGTTTCAATTGTTCAAACTCACAAACAAGGTATGGATGATCCTAGATTGATCATAGGTTGTGTTATATTCATTGCATATTTTATTTGGGTCATTTCATAAATTTATAGGTTATTTCCTCGACTAGTCCTAGTCTTTATTCGACTAGTCCAAGTTCTGGCTCGACCAGTCTAAGATTTGTTGTGAATTTTTTGAATTTTCTGTTGGACTCTTGACCAGTCGTGTAGACTGCTTAATCAGTCGAGTGAACAGTGCTCGACCAGTCGTGCAGGCTCGACTCAAAGTCCAGCAAGATTTTTTGGTCCCACTCGACCAATCGAGTGCATTGCTCGACCAATCGAGTAGGCCCCTCGACCAGTTGAGAAAGCCACTCGACCGGTCGAGTAACGATCTTATCTTATCATGTCAGAAATTTTGAAAATTGGCTGGTTCTTCGACCAGCCGAAACGACCCTTAGACTAGTCGAGTGAACAATATTTTAACCTATAAATAAATGACGAATTTCAGAGTTTTTCATTCATTCCTAGCTAATTGAAGTCATCACTCTGAGAGATAAGTTCCTGCATTTGTTAAGCTATATTGTGCTCATTTTAGATTTATTTTAATAGGTTTTGTTATTTAATTTTGTGATCTCCATTTAACTCTATTTAATTAAAGAAGGGAATTGTGATTTACCCTCTTTCGAGATCAAAATCAAATCAAACTAGCCCAGGTTAATTTAATTTAAAATTAATTTAGACCTTGAACCCTTTCACTTGTGAGACTGGACATTGAACATCTTCGTCTATATCGAATTGGTTCTACCGGGCTTCATTAGAAGAAGAATCTTCAGATAAGTACAATTTAATTTTCTACATTTTGGTTTGTGAGATTCAGCCAGGAAAAACTCATTGTGGGGTTTTTAGAATTGTGTAAGCCCATTTGAAAGACACAGTTGTGAAGGTTTTAACGTGAATCTTGGAAAACCTTATTTCTTAATGAAAACCAATATCCCGTGGGTGTGGATATTGGGAATGGAGTAGTTGTGTGGCTATTTACTAATAGTTAGTGTACACACAAACGAACCACTATAATTCCTGGAGTTGTGGTAGATGATTGGATTTGTTTATGTGTGTGAATGTTGTAATTTATTTTATGCACTTGTGGTGAATGGTGCAATTTACTTTATACACGTGTGGTGAATGTTGTAATAACTTAGTTTATTTCCTTTGCCTCTTTATTGGTTTGGGTTTTTGATACTTAAAAACGTTCTAGTAAGGTTGTCTTGCCATAAGCCTTTGGTTTTTTGTGCTAGGTTGTCCTTAGAACTCAGTTTGTATCAACCTCTCAAGACTAGTGCATTTGAGGTTGCTATTTACTTGTGCTATTTATTTTTGTATTTCACATTTATTTTTTAATTTGGCATAGTCCTATTCACACCCCCCCCCCTAAGGACTTTAAGCTCGGCCTTTTCAGACGTGATGGCTTATGCATCCATGGCTTGAAGACAACTGTGAAAAATAGTGCCTTATTACAACAAAGTCGTATAACCTATAAAAACCCCAAAATCAAACACCTTGATGACTTGAGCTACATAGGAAAACCATATGTCATCTAAACTCTAGCCACAAAGTCCAAAAGAGTAGCTTAGGCATGGCTAGGAATTGTGCAAAAAGTCTGGAAAGATGGAATCTCCAATGTAAACACAACATAAAATGTTTGATTGGTTTGACAACCTTTGATTGGGCTCGATCAAATCGAAAGTCCGCTTTGATTCAATCGAATCAGGCCAAATTTGTCAAGCAACCAAATTGCCTAATCTTAGATTTTTTCGATCGAATCAAAGGTTCCCTTGATTTGATCGAAACTAGCCTAAAACGTTCAGCAAGAACTCTGTCTTATTGCTGATTTTTTTTTTTTTTTTTTTTTTTTTTTTTTTTTTTTTTTTTAAATCAAATCGAAGTGCGATCCTATTGAATTGATGACTAGTTGTTTCTATATGTTAGAGATCTGTTGTAAGCCATTCTTATATATTTGTTTGATCTTAACCTGAGATTTTTATGAGAGTAAATAGAGTTTTTCCATGAGTGATACCTCTTCAAATCCCTTCTCTTTGGCTCGTATCCCATTGAGTTCATGCATTCATCTTGTGTTTAAATCACATTTACGAGCATTCAAAGCTTGGATTGAAGACAAGCATGAAATCAGACATTAAATCCCATGTCTGTCAGCCTTAGAATGCATAATTAGGTGAATTCCCCATTTAAAACTACAAAGCCCTATCTTGTAGGAGATTCACCACCTATTCTCCCTAGTCCTTGGCACTCCATAGGAAGAAGTCTTGAAGGTTGCTGATCAAGGGAGCTGAAGAGAAGCTAATTCTCGGTAAGAAGAAGCATATCAGATTGCGCTATCAAATGGGCTTATCTAGCTAGGTATGTGTTAATGTTGGAGTCCATAGTTTGCAATTTTCTTGTGGAGGTTTGGGTTTGGAGTTTGAGACCCAAACTCACATTGTAAGACATTATGTAGGCCACCGACAGGTGCGTACATTGCTAGTTCTTGTGTAGGTTATTGATGAGTGTGTACATTTGTCGGTCCTTGTGTAGGACTTCAAGTCGTAAAGATTCATGTTAAACCTGTAAAGCCCATATATATGAGAGTGGAAATCCAGAAAACTTGAGTTTCAGTTTGACATTAGGGAGCAGAGTAGGCAATTAATTGAACCACGGTACATTGTTGTGCAATGGATTGATTTGATTCTATGTATGCTTATGTTCAGTGGAGAAATAAATCCCTGTATATGCTTAGATAGAATGTTGCTCAAGTGTTTGAGTCATTACCTACAAGAAATGTACTATCTCAATCTATAGACTTGTTTGTTATATTCATATCCGTTTGGTCTATATCTTTTGTACACACTACAATTTGTTTGAGTTTTAAAAAGATTATCCCCTCTAAGATTTAGACATAACTCCAAACTTATAGTTTAAGCGGTATTGGCACAATATCCATAGTTTCATCTCACTTCCACTATATAAGAAATTCTCATGTAGAAAATCTTCAAAAAATGTTACAAAAATATTTCCCTCTCTATACCTTTGCTCCTTACATAGATAATACCATAGAAAAGCCTCAGCTAAAATCTAAAGAAAATTAAAATTCATAGAGCATTAAAGGACCGCATCAACACCATCTTCTCTTCTTCACACGTGGGCATTGAATTTATAAACTTGATGGCTACGTAATGTTGGAAAAGTATAATGACATTTAAGTAGAAATTAATTTTGAAAATGAAAAATGTCAAATACCGTTGACATGAAAACATAATTATGTTGTTTTATTATTTATTTATTTTTAGGTTGTTTTCAACATACAACGATTATACATATGATTGGCAAAGCAAATCACTATCTTTTTCATATAAATGTTCACATACATTGTTTGTGAATTTCATGTACCTGTATACAACATGCATGGTGTGCAAGAGGTGGGTCTTGTTGTAAAGGTCACTTGGGGTGAAAATCAGAACGGTCCGCTCTTCAGGCAGTTTACACCATCGAGATCAATGGACTGTCCGGATTCGCATTCGGTGGTGACCCCTCCAGTACCGAGGTCTGTATTGGTAGGTGCTCTGTGGGCCGCACCATGATGTATGTATTTTATCCATGCTGTCCACCCATTTTCTAGCTTATTTAAGTGCATGAATCCAAAAAATTAGCAGATCAAAATCTCAGGTGGGCCACACAACAAGAAATAGAGTTGATTGAACGCCAACCGTTAAAAACTTACTGCGGCCATAAAAGTGTTGGATGAAGCTGATATTTGTTTCTTCCTTTCATCCAGGTCTGTATGGCCTAACCAACAGGTTAGATGGTAAATAAACATTACAGTGGGCGATAAGAAATTTTTAATGGTGAGTGTTCAATCACCACTGTTTCTTGTGGTGTGGTCCACCTAAGATTTGGATGCTCCTCCTTTTTGGGCTCATGCCCTAACATAAGCTGGAAAAATGGACGGCCGTCGTGGATAAAATATATAATTCATGGTGGGGCCACAGAAACGACCAGTACTGACCTGGGTCACTACCGAATCCGAGCCTGCATAGCCCGTGGTTGGATTCAATGCACGAGTGCGGTGCACTTAACCAGCTGATCGTTCGATCCCCACCTGGTGGGGCCCACCTTTTGCAAGGTTCGAACGTTCCACTGTTTTAGGCAAGTGGCATGTTACTGTCACCGTTTAGGTGGCATGAATTTATCATTATTTAAGTCTGCCCGTACGGCTGTCGATTTCTGAAAGCTAAATGGCTCTTGTATCTTGCACAAAAATAGTTTGTACTGGAATCAGGATTTCTGGGCCTACCGTGCTACATATGTATCATCCATACCGTCCATCAGGCTCTATCTTCGGTTCTAGTGTCTTGGAAAAAAAATCAGCCAGATACACAACTCGAGTGAGCCAGACCACAATGAACAATGAGGATATGATGTCTACCATATGTTTGCGTAGATAGTGTCCTTATTTCATCAAACCCGTTAATCATGTGTAACTCATCATAGTTAAGTAAATATATAAAAATCAGCCTGATATTAAACTTAGGTGGGTCACACCGCGTGAACTTAGAAGTTTTAAGAGCAATTTTAGAGTGTTCCCGTTGTTGTTGTCCACTGGATTTTTCTATTGGACTCATCTTATATAGGTAGTGTTCGAATAATGGTCCTCACATGATGGACGGAGTGGATTTACAAATACAAAGGGGCATTGATTTATTTGCTCCGCCATGCGACCGTATTATGCCCAAAAATTTAAAAGATCTCTTCATTTGGTGGACCACATTAGTACCACGAATCTGGACCACCATAAGACCTTCCTCCTAACTTCTGGTGGCCTATAATAAGTTAGAATTTTCTAGAAACCGCCCGTTATCATCGAGCAAATTATCACCGTATACCCCACCTTTTATCCAGCGTCTTTTACTATAAGGATACAAAGCTTAACTTTCCGAATAGACTTTGCATATACGGCCAGATCATTTGAGGACGAAAATACCCTGCTCTTCACTGAACCCACGCGTGCATATTCAAAGCACATGCCTTCAATGCCTTTTAAAAAACAATAAAATAAAATTACGAAAAACACTCGTAAGCATGTTTTTTCTCCCATTTTCCTTAGTAAAATCTCCGTTTATCATCTACATATTATCATTCTACATTTACTATTTTCCATCTTGGTTAGGGTTACGTGAAATCCTTCAAACTGGTTGCAGCTGCAACCTTTGAAAATGTTCAAAATATTCTCTCACCCCAAAGCACCCTTCCTCAACTTGTATTTGACCAATACTACGGTTGTTGAAGGTACAAATATTTTAAAAAAAGACTAGTAGGGTTTATAGTTACTTCCCTTTGTAGTATTGAACGACAATACAATGATAATTTACTAACTACCTGTAGAAATTCAGCTAGCAAGGATCGGTGAATTTCATGTTAGGCTCATACAATTTCATTGATTAGGCTTAGTCAATTTTATGTGTTGATTGTTCAGATTCATGTGAAACTAGCTCAATTCCATTTGAAGCTCACTCAATTTCATGTTAGGGCTCACTCAATTTCATGCTAGAATCGCTCAATTTAATGTTTGCCCAGCTCAATTTCATGCTAGGATCGCTCAATTTCATGTTTTCCCAACTGAATTTTATGCTAGGATCCGTCTATTTAATGTTTGCCTAACTAAATTTCATGCTAGGCTCGCTCTATTTAATGTTTGCCTGACTCAATTTCATGCTAGGCTTGCTCTATTTTCAGTTTGCCCGGCTGAATTTTATGTTTGCCCCATTCATTTCATGTTTGCCCAGCTCAATTTTCAGTTTGTCCTGCTGAATTTCATGTTTGCCCCGCTCAATTTCATGTTTGCCTTGCTGAATTTCTAGTTTGCCTCGCTCAATTTCATGTTTGCCTCATTGAATTTCATGTTTGCCCTGCTGAATTTTTAGTTTGCTCCACTCAATTTCATGTTTGCCCCACTGAATTTCATGTTTGCCCCATGCCGCTCACTTTAAGCTTTCTTCAGAGCAATGTCCCATTACATATGAAGAAAGGTATGTTATGTCTCATGAGACCTATTAGAGCGCAATTGGCAGTTTGATGTATGCTATGGTCTCTACGAGATTAAAATTTTTACATACAGTCGGTGTTGTGAGCAGACATGTTAAACCCCAACAATATTGGGAGGAAGTGAAATGGCTACTTCGTTATCTACGAGTTACAATAAACTACGTCTTGACATTTCAGAAATCAGAGAGAAAGCTTACAAGCTATGTGGGTTTCGATTACGCAAGGAATGTAGGTAACAGATGGTCGACTTCTGGTTACTTGTTTGTATTAGTGGGTGGAGCGATCGTTGGATGTCGAAGATTCAGTCCATGGTTACTCTTTCTGCAACCAAAGCTGAGTATATTATGGTGATGGAGGCTTTCAAGGACCTTCTTTAGTTTCGTGAAATTATGAATGAACTCGGGCTTCGGTAGGAGATTGGCAGGTTAATTGTGACAGGGAAAGCACAATCAATTTGGTGAATAATTCAGTTAGCATTTTAAAACTAAAGACACTGATGTTCATCATCATTATATCTGATAGGTGGTTCAGGAAGGCGGTGTTACTCTCGAAAAGATCCGCATGATCGTGAATCCGACATATATGCTTATGAAGGTGGTTCCTGAGAGAAGTTTAAGTTTTGCTCGACTTCTTTGGGTTTGACGAAAGGTTGATGAAGACAGAGTGTGCATGAAAAGCGACAGTGATGGTGAAGCTATGATGAAGGCAATTAGAGCATGATGATTGAAACTATGGTGGAGATTGTTATAAGATGTCTTCAATCTGTACATGGAATAGGGTCTTGATCGATTGAGCAACATAGTCGATTGATCGAGAGCACCCACTACATGAAAAATGGAAAAAAGACTAATTTTGAGACAATTGTGGACTGTCTTTAAAATCCTCTGGTTTAAAGGCGGCTATGAACCATATGTAAAATTTCAGACAGCTCTGTCTTTAATATGAGGCAAAATTGTCTTATAAATCTTGAATGTCCACTAATCATTAAGATGGTTAGAATCCGTTTGTAACTGCAGAGAAAAGATGGCTATTGATAATCTAAAATAAAAGACAGTCCTTAGTTGTTTGCATTAGAGATGGTCCTTAGCTGTTTAATAGTGGTTATCTGAGACCGTCAGAGACCGTTATAGTGGTCATCCAAGACAGTCAAAGGCTGTTTGCATTAGAGACGGTCCTTAGCCGTCTTATAGGCTCTAAACCGTCTTACCCTTCCACTGCCACGACTCCCTCACGCAAGGTGGAGCAGGCCTTAACGTGGGGTTATTGTGGGGTCCACCTTGATGTATGTATTACGTATCTAATCCATCCATTAGTTTTCTACTCTACATCCTTATTTTATTAAAAATTGAGATTTTAGGAAATGAAGTTCGAAAAAAAAAATGAGATTAAAAAAATCAAGATTTTGACATATAATTGACATTTTGAAAAAGAAAATTGAGAAGTTTAAAATAACTATGAATTTGAAAAAAATAGTTGAGAAGCTTAGAAAAATAATTATGTCGATTCGATCGATCGACAATATTCAGAAATATTTGTAAACTCTCTGGACACTTTTGAACATGTTCGAGCGATCGAACATGCGGGGGCTCGATCGATCGAGGATTGCTTGATCGATGTCGATCGATTGATACTTAGATCAGTGAGATACAATTTTGCATAATTGCGTGATTAGTTTCCTATTCAGAGTGTTATGCTATATATATGAGTGAAATTGCAGGATTAGGGTATTCCAATTGGGGCTTAAACGTTTGTAGGGTTTGGGGGAGGAGAAAACGAGAGTTTTCTAAATTGTAAGTGTATCTATTTCTTGTACCTTTTATTTTCATAGTGATTGTTGTCGCTTTATACTGTGGTTTTTCCCTCGAGGGTTTTTCCACCTAGAAATCGTGTACTTGTATATGATTTGTTTTCATTTTTGTTATTGTCGTGTGATTCGAATTCGGAGTTTGCTTTTGCAGTCACCTAACAATATATCCCACTATGCCAAAATCGCGGAATTGTGACGGACCAAATTCGTCGTAAAACCAAATAAACGACGAATTTTGTCTCTTACTGTTTACTGGGTCATTTTTTTTTCCGACGGATAAAATCCGTTGTTTAATCTACGACGGATAAGGTTTGTCGCAGATTACTGATGGATAAGATCCATCGCAAAAAATAAAAAATCCTTCGCTGAAATTGGAAGACCACCTGAATTATTCGTCATTTTAAAATATTGGCGACGGATAAGATCCGTCGCTAATATGAGGACGACGGACCTCAAATCTGTCGTCCAGTCTACTTATTCAGAAATTAGCGATGGATTTAGTCCGTCGCTAAAATAGCTGCAAATTAAAAAAAATTGTTAGATTTGTTTGTATTTTTTTTTAATCTTACACCCGATAATCATTCAAAAAATAATTCACACGATTGTTTAATAATATCATAATCAATCAATGATTAAACATGTGCGTGCATGTTTCACCCATTTAACATTCATCAAGACAAAATAATCAGCACAATACAATTAAAACAGTTACTGGTCTATTTAATGTTTTCATGCTACAAATGCACATGAATGTCCATTTTCCATGCTACAAACGTTTACAGTAATACAACTTTCCATGAAGCCACATAGCCTGATATAGCCAAACAGGCAAAACCGTACATCAGTTGGGGACTGAAAAGTAGTTGCAACATCTCCTTAGCAAATCATAGCCATAAAACAGAAGATGAGACTAGTCGGTGATAGGGCAGGCATGCATTGATGCTCTTCGACATCCGAGAACCACAATAGAAGCCTTTGCTAATTCTTTAAACTTCAGCATTCCAACTACTAGAGCAAACATCAAACATGCAACAATGAGGATACCATCCAAATACACATATTAACCATACAGTAAATATATGTGAAAAAAAAAAAACACAACATATAAAAGTGACCATGCCAAATACACATATCCAACGTAGTCCTCGTCTAAAGCTCACTTTTTAACCATGCTAATGAAATGCCCACATCAACTATATTAAGCATTGCCCATGGCCACATATAAAACCCATTCCAACTAATAAGCATTGCCACATTTATGTATAGATGAGTACTCTTATCATAGAAATAGACTAAAGTATGAGAAAATCCATGCTCGAAAATCATGCTTACCTGAACAAACTTAAATTTCAACCAATAGACATCAATAGCCTCTGTAGCCTCTCACTTTAACCAATGGCTAAGAACACGCCCTTACATTAAAAACGCACCCAATTCCAACCTACTGCCTTTCATCAAAGCTAGAAACAAAATGGATGGCCTAATTAGGAAATCCTGTTATTAGGCTCCCCAAAGCATTAACACACGTGCGCGCGCGCGCGCGCACACACACACACTCACTCACTAGTATCAGGCCAATGTCCAACTTTAATGAAGCAAGTTTTGCCAAAGGAAAACAAGGAGATGCTCCACTAGCCACGCTAACATGCACTGGCAGTTAAAATGATCAAGCATTTGTTCTTAAAGGAATATGACAGGAAGCAACCGACATGAAAATGTCAACTATTTTAATTCTAGCCTTCACTGCATTCCCTAGGAAAATTGACATAATCTTGAGAAGAATGAACTAGTGTATAACCACTGGAAAATTTTCATGTAGTGGAGCAATCCCTCTTAGATAAGCATCATCGGACAGTGAGGTCATCGACTAGGAATGCCCAGGCCCACAAAGTAGGTCCATGCCTTTAACCAGTGGTAAAGGCTACTGTTAGCTCACCATACGCATAAAACACTGAACCTAAGTTTCAAATATCGTAATATATCATATTGTTTCAGGGAAGTGTCACAAAAAAATCACATGGAAATGAAACACCAGTTCATTTTGTGGTACAGATAAGTACCGACAACTACTGTTTCTGTTGTCAATCAATTCTGATACGAAATGTATCTTCATATCTCCCCTAGATAATTTGAATGGAATTCAACATCATATCAAAGTAGATACTATCATATTGGGAAGGTATCCAGATAAATTCATACAATGACATAGTATGTTGAAACAACATTTAGAACATTTCATTGGACCTTTCCTCTGTATCTAAGATCTAACAGACTTGCTAAGGTTTATCTGAAGTATGGATAGTGATGTATTTACTGCCATGGATAGTTCTCCCATGTACATAGTTGTACTAGGAGTTACTAGCATTATGTATCAAAAGGGGGCAAGAATAAACAAGATCAAGACTATGTATTGTCAAATGAATGAACAAGTGTTGCGAAAAGAAAGTGACCATCATCATCAAGTGAGCTCTACAAAATTCTGTTAAAATTGGTATCCTCACTAAGTTGATATATTATGAACAACACACATGAATACCGTTAAAGATATTAGCAGAAGTAGTGACATATCAATCTCAGTCAGAGATGTTTATCATCCTCGTGACAACGATGGCCGCCTACTATTATATTTTAAGGCAGCCTTGCCAAGCCCTAAAATGACCAACTATGCTTAAGGCCTATCACTTTTGCCATTCGGGCAATAGTGAGAAGCCTGCAGTGTCCCTAAAAAGCCCGCGAAAGCTATCATATGCATACCCATGCGAGCAGCGGACAAAGCCAGAGACTAAAAGCATAAAAGGCTAAAAAGTCCTCAACGGCCAGTCACGCGTGAGACCAATGCCATCAATGTAGCTTTCCGATAGTATCACGGGGAATGGAGGAAAATGCCCTCCCGTGAATGGGTCTGACCTTGCAGACGAAGAAAATGAGGGTTGCAGTGTGAGCTCTTTGACCATGTCCATAGATAGGCCAACCATGCATAAGACCCCCTAGATCTCTGGTTTGATTTCAGTATTAACTCATGAGGAAAAGCTTAAACCTACTCATTGATAGACTGACGACCCTAAATTTGGTACCCCAAAGGTCGTCTTGCGAGCCCCGTGAACTCTAGAGAGTTACTGTGGCCAACCCTGTGCGTAAACCTAACCGAGTTCATGGCCCCGGTAGCTTCACTGGGCCCCTCTAATGGATCGTGGTTTGTGAACTCACCAGACTATGAGAAGTCTAGTGAACTCCTAAGAGTTACAGAGACCATCATGTGAGATTTGACTCCACTATTCAAGAATCTGAAAAATTGCGTGGGCTCCACTACTCAAGAGCTTAAACTGTGTGTGATTATCTGACTAAATTAAAACTTAGCACTGCCAAGTAAGACAAGAATCACATAGGAAACCCCATACTAATGATTGTAATATGTTGATATTTTTTATATGCTTGCAATAAATCATAACCTGAAAATTCTGAAAATTTATGAAAAGAGTAAGTCATCTAAAAAATATTGTGATTCTTTAAAAAAAAAAGAAGGGGGGGAATACATGATTATATGAAATATTCTTAAAAAGTACCGATTGTTTGACATGATGACAAAAATCATGAAAATGTCATATTTAAAATAAACAGGCATGCAACATAGATTGTAATTACATTAAGTTTGAATCAAAATGTTCAATATTAATTTAAAACTTTCTATATTGGGTCAAATGTCTCAAAATATGCTTATCTTTCCGAAGAGGATGAGTCTTCAATAACAATATGTTTATCTTTCTGAGGTGTGCAAGGATGCCCATCCGCATTCTGCCTTTTTGACGATGAAAGCTCTTGTAGTATTCGCGAAGGAGGAGGGAAGAACTGCAAGGAATCATTAGTCACTGTCGGAGATTTGTGAGCGCCCCTTAAAGGAGTACTAAAAGCTATCCATCCTTCAAGAGTATCAGTAGGCTTTACTTCATCAGCGGCGTCTTCCAGAGAGATTCTTATGCAAAGCTAGCCTGAGGAGGGGGCAGTATTCACTTCTTCAAAGTAGCTGATATCTTGGTCCTTCTGGTAATCTTTCAGCTGAGGGGGAGGGATCCATATAACATAATTCATCGGGTAACATTGGTCTACCAAGTAATATTGATGGATCCACCAGTGCATCCAATAGTAAGAAGCACTAACTGGATAATTGTAGCCAGGAATAAGGAAATGTGATCCAGTATGGACATTTAAGAGTTGTTTCCATATTAGGGCCCAATTATATGGCCCAATGCCGTAACTTCTCATTGCTCTGGTAACAATATCGCAAGTCTTTGGCACAGTTTGATTAAATCCGAATTGACGAGCGAATCTACTAGGATAATATGGTTCACGCCAGAATACGCCATTCTCCCTCAAAGGAAGGGTGCTAGATCTGATAGAAATGAGGAAAAACTGTTCACCAGATGAGATGGTATCATCATTAATAGCTTTTACGTCTTCAGGATAGCTAAACATCGAGAATTGATGAAAGCCGACCGGATCATTATTTTCTATTTTTCTAGAGACCCATCCATTTGATTTCTTGATCATATCTCTCGATTGGTAATGTTGAAGAGGAAGTTTTTTAGGGTTCAAATATGCTCTTCCAGAATCAGTAAATGTCCAGGGAAAATATACCCCTAGCCAGCCTACGAAGAAATGCGATGGAGCGCAAACAGGAAAAGATTTAGAGACGAGATCCTTTGGACCAAGGATGACATCTCTAAAAGCGTGGTAAAGGGAACATAGAACTGAAGGAGCTAATGAATATTTGTGACCTTCCGCCATTGCACCTGCGACCACAACGAAGGATGGCCTGATGATGTCTATTTGATCAGAATCCAGGAATATCACCAAGCTTAACCAGTAAGCTAAGAAGGTGGCAAGTTCACAAAAAGAACTGTATTCTGCAGTGTGCTTAGAGTTCCTGCGAATGGTCTCAAGCTTTGGATGGTTATGATTTATGAAGCTGGCAAGATAAAAATATGATGATAAGACTAAAATCATTCGATATTAAGATTACAAAAATAAAAATTGAAAGGAAAATGATGTACCGCAACTTCCGCCATTCAATGAAAATAAAAATTAGCCAACCATTCGAGAGAAGTAATGCGATCAGGATGAGGGAAGTTGGCTAATGCACTAAAGAGTTCAAGGGTGGTTCCGAAAATTTTGGAGGTATCTCCTCCCGCCAATGCTAGAGTAAATTCTCCATTGGAAGGCACATATGCATCGAAAATGTCACCCATAATGGGGAGACCTGCTATGCAAAATAGATCCCAGAAGGCGATGCTCATTTCACCTGAAGGAATATGAAATGAATTGGTGGTCAGGAGACCAATGGTTGAGAAAGCCCCTGAAAATAGAAGCATCTGCATGGAAATATTCAAATGAGGCTATGATGGCATCGGAAAGAGAAATCTGCTCCAGAATGGCAGTATGCTTTTGAACAACAGCACGAGCCCAGATACTATAGAAATCACGAAGAGACAATAGTCCTGTAGTTGAGAAGTTCTCCATATTCCAAGGCAATCTCTTAGAGAAGAACAGTTGTTGAGTTGTCTCAAAATAGTGGGTGGGGGAAGGTTGTTGAGGAGCATAATATGGGCACAAAAATCTCATCTTGTGAATACTGCTTACTCTTTGGAAGCGTCCATTCCCTTCCAAATATCCTGTGAAGATCTTGGGTTCTTTTCTAACCCAACTGTCTAAAGAGACAAAGATATTTCGACGATCGAAGGGTTCACTATGCAGAATTGACTAGTGACGTTGAAGATTGATAGGAACAACAGTTCGATCGCTGGTGAAGGGGTTGTGAAGATCCAAAATCTCTTCACGAATTTCTACATATCGCCAAGAGTGGCGAGGAGGTTGTTCGGGTTTTGAAGAAGATGGATGGTTCTTTCTTTTTGGAAAAGAAGTCTGAGAGTGATGCATGGTGAAGAAGGATTGGCTAAGTCTGAAAAAGTGACCGAAGGTTCAGTTGTGCGGGTTGCGCAACCAAGGTTTGTTGCGTAGACTCGCGTATTGGGTTTAAGAATTACGCGAACGGGATTTCTGTTGCGCGGGTCACAGAACCAGTTTCAGTTGCGCAGGGAAAAAGTAGTGAAACAAAACTTTGCTACAGGAAATGCAAAGTGAGAGAAATGAAATCTGACAGACTATTTATAGAGAATGAGGTCAGGTACGGTACTCGAGCATTCGTTGCGTGAGTCGGGCGACGAGTATAGGAAATTCAAAAACTTGAAGATTGATCCTTATTCTTTAATTCAAGGAAACAAAGAACGGATCAAGGGGGTATTTGTTGGAGCATAAAAAATCATGAAGAAAGATTGAAGATCAAAAACTAGACGTGGAGTGAAGAAATGAGAAAGAAGAAGATCAGAGTGTTTTACAGTTGCGTGGGTCGCGCAACTGGTAGTCGTTGCTTGGGATGTGCAGTTAACCCAATAAGTTATTTGGACTGCGCAAAGATCTTCATCCATTGCACGGATCGCGCAACTGTTTAAAATCATTGCGCGACTTGCGCAACCAATTTCACTATTGCACAGGTTGAGCAATCGAGACTAGACAGTAATTGGGAAAAATGGTTAGATCTGATGTAAACTGGGCCCCATGACACAAAGATCGAGGTTTGACATGTGTGGAGGCCTATAAATACCCCACTCCCCCCCTCATTTGAGGAGAGGAAGAATTCTGAAAGACGAGTAGAGTTCTGAGAGAAGACTGAAAGTGAGGGGTAAAGAAGGAGATCAATTGCACGGGTCGTGCAACCCATGAATTAGTTGCGCGGTCCGCGCAACCAACGAGCTAGTTACGTGGGTTGCGCAACTAGGTCACTATGTGGCCAATCATAAAAGGAGTCAAGATGTTGCTGAAATCGTCTAGTTCGATCTTCACTGCCCTAAACTCTCCTTTACATAAAGGACACCCAAATGGGGAGAAGTTAATCAACACAACATTCCTCCTAAGGAGATGGCTGAAGCTACTGTCGAAATGCTACCAAATTTGAGATTCGACATTTGGATTTGATTAATTTCAATTTATGTATTTCAAATGATCTATCTTAAAATCGAGGGATGTTAAAGAATTCAATATTAATAATATGATGATTGTTCTATATCTATTCTCTTTATTATATACGAATAAAGTTATTTCCCCCAAATCCAATGTATTTCGTTTCTTGTTCGAAACACATCCTAAGGTGGTAGACTCATGGGTCGGGGATGGTGGTCATAGGATACTATGCTCGAGCTGTTGACCTACGCTGGTGACGAGCCCCCCGTAGTACCTTAAGCTTATTTAAAATGTCTGATTGTAATTGGACTAATAATGACTTGGCTAATCATGCATACATGACACAGACCAGTATCTATCGCTCACATACATGATGTATGATAGACAGTATATGTGGTACGTGATGTATGCATGTGATGTGCTTCGCTAACAGCCAGCCTTTGCATGGGTGACAAACCCAACTTTCGAACGGATGAGCATCCCCGGATCAATGATGCATTCACGTATTCATGTATCTAATAAGACTGCATCATGTATTGTTTTGTATGCCTTGTTATATTTTTATAACTATGTTTACCTAATGTAGCAGTGTGTAACCTGAGGGGAATTCACACTAAGTTGGCCACTCATCCATCAAATATATAATCGTACAGGTAGCACAGGTGCTTAAGTAATTTTCAAATTCAGACTGGTGAGGAGCCGGGTACAAATTCCAGAGATGCACAACTGTATTGGTTGATATTCCTTGCTTTATCTGATATCTTTTGACTATACAGTGACAAGGGAGCTCTCGGCCGTGGAGAAAATCTCTTCACCGGCCGAGTTAATCCCTATTATTACTAAAGTCTCTGAGATTCGAACTCATATAAAAAACCTTGATGACTCGAATTCTTACGAAACCATGAGCGATGTTCCTCGACCAAAAGATTAATCTTGAGAGGTGATGGATATTGTACTACCAATGGAACCTCTCCCTATCTCTGTCCATTATGATACCTCGACCATCACTCTCGATGAATATGAGAATAAGCCCCCTGTGATGACCCCAAAGAATTCCCACAAACCCACGTCTTCTTACTCTACACGAGCATCTGCCAACCAACTTGCATCATCTGTGGATTGAACTGAACAAAAAGTTCCTGGTTCGGCCAGCAGACAGAGAGTATTTGTTGAAGAAGAAGAAGAAGAAGAAGAAGAAGAAGAAGAAGAGAAGTTCCTTAGCTAACTAGAACTTCTCCTGACAGTTCAATCATTGATGTTCCTTTACCCGACGACTTTGGTGATGTTGTTGCATCAATTGAGATGTCGACTACTCCCCCTTAAATTCCTGAGGAAACACTTTTTGTCAAACACATACTTTCTTCCCTCGGCCAAGTCTTCACCAGTGACATTTTAGTGGTTGAGTCTCCAACACATTCATCCACACTTCAGCGGCTTCAGGAGGAATTACACACTCTCATATATTCAAGTGTTATTGATATCATCTATTGAGGATCGGTAAAGACTTATCATTCTCATCCTCCGTTACTAAGTGTTTTCTCATTTGAATAAAACCTATTAGTCAGGATTGTTGCGCAGCACGCCAACAACGCAGTGAGCTTAGATCCAATCTCAGGCCTCACCCACAAACGATAAACAGGAAGAAATATAAACTACAAAGGAATAAAAGCATTCAAACAAACCATAAGACAAGATATACATGGAAAAACTCCAAACTAGGGTAAAAAACCATGGATGGAAAATTTCACTATGAAGAGAAACGAAGATTACAAGGCAATATACTAACCTCTCCCTTGGAAGTATAGAGAAAATCCCTTGCCCACACCTTAGAATAATTTCTTAGTATTCACCTTAACCCTAAAATAGCCCTAGGGACCTCAATTTATAGCTTTGGCAACTTCCCTTTCGCATCCCAATTGCGAAAGGACTTGCGACACGAAATCCGTGAAACTCCTTTCGCATCCTAGTTACGAAAGGACTTGCGACACGAAGTCCGCGCATGTGGCTCCACTTCTCAACAATCTCCCACTTGGAGACACATCGTCATAAACTTTTGTCTTCTTCATCCAGAGTGCACCACCTCCCCGTCTTCAAGCCTGAAGACCAATCAAAGCTGAACAGAGCTTCAGCTTCTCCCTTGTGACTGCCTTGGTTAGCATATCCGCAGGATTCTCACTTGTATGAATCTTCTCCAGAGCAATCGATCCATATTCCAGTAACGAATGTATGAAGTGATATCTGATGGCAATATACTTGGTCCTTGAATGAAAGGCTGAATTCTTAGCCAAGTGTATTGCACTCTGACTGTCACTGTAGCCGCAACATATTCTGATTCTGTCGTACTGATAGATACTATCTTTTGTAACTGAGAGACCCAATTGACTGCAGCACTACCCAGAGTAAAAACATAACCTGTAGTGCTTCTTCTGCTATCGATATCTCCTGCCAAATCTGAATTCACGTAGCCTTGTAACTTGATTTTCGATCCACCATAACATAACCCTACGTCCTTAGTACCTATCAAGTACCTAAGGATCCACTTCATAGCTTCCCAATGTTCCTTCCCGGGGTTGTTCATGAACCTGCTGACAACTCCCACTGCTTGAGCAATGTCTAGCCTCGTACTTACCATATCATACATGAGACTTCCAATAGCTGACACGTATGGAGCTTTAGCCATGTAGTCCTGTTCCTCCTGAGTCTTTGCACCTTGCTCCTTAGATAGCTTGAAGTGGTTGGCTAATGGAGTGCTAACCGGCTTAGCACCTCCCATATTGAATCGATCAAGTACCTTGGTTATGTACTCTGCCTGTGATAAAACTAATTTCTTATTTTTCCTATCACGCTTTACCTCATGCCTAGGATTTATTTTGCAGCTCCTAAATCCTTCATGGTAAATTCTCTAGACAGTTGTCTTTTAAGATCTGAGACGTCCTTCATGCTTGAACCGGCCACAACATATCATCAACGTACAGAAGAAGGATGATGTAAGATATATCAAACTTCTTCAAGTAACAACAATGGTCTGCATGACATTTCTTAAAATCGTTTCCCGACATAAAACTGTCAAACTTCTTGTACCACTGCCTCGGGGCCTGCTTCAGGCTATATAGACTCTTTTTCAGTCTGCACACCTTGTTCTCATTACCTGGTGCCACGTATCCTGTCGGCTGATGCATATATATCTCTTCTTCAAGGTCCCCATGAAGAAAGGCTGTCTTAACATCTAGCTGTTCTAGATGTAAGTCCTCTGAAGCCACTATACTCAAGACTATGTGAATCATAGACATTTTCACTATCGGTGAAAATATTTCAGTGAAATCGATACCTGCCTTTTGTTGAAACCCTTTCACAACCAATCTGGCCTTGTACCATTTCGAACCATCGTACTCCTCCTTCAGTCTGTAAACCTACTTGTTATGAAGAGCTTTCTTACCCTTGGGTAGAGTGAATAGCTCCCATGTACGATTAGACTCAAGAGAGTCCATCTCATCATCCATGGCCTGCTCTCACTTAACCCGTATATCTGACTGTAATGCCTCTTCAAAATACTCTGGCTCACTATTATCTGTCAGTAGTAGATAATGTAAGGTGGGTGAGTATCGGACCGTGGGTCTCCTCTCCCGAGTAGACCTCCTCACAATTGGTGTATGCGGCTCTGCCTCATCCTGTGGTGCTGTAACACCCATGTCCGGTAACTCTTTCAACTCTACGAATTCCTTTTTCTTGGCCTTATTTTCCTACACACTGTCCTTATGCATCACTTTTTCATTGAAGACTACGTTCTTGCTTCTGATGATTTTCTTATTTTCTGCATCCCAGAACCTGTAACCAAAATCATGCTGCCTGTAGCCTATAAACGTGCACCTTTTGGACTTCACATCCAACTTGTTTCTATACTCTGCATCAATGTGAACATATGAAGTGCAACCGAACACTCTGATATGTGTAAGGTTCACTTCATTTCCAGTCCATGCTTCTTTTGGTAGCCCACTAGCCAATGGTGCTGAGGGACTTTTATTAATGAGATATGAGGCAGTATTTACAGCATTTGCCCAAAAGGTCTTGGCATGTAACCTCATGCTCCTGGCGCGCTCAAGGATGGTCCTGTTAATGCTCTCAGCCACTCCATTCTGCTGTGGTGTCCCTGGAATCATTTTCTGATGTTTGATTCTATTTGCTGTACAATACTCCTCAAACCTCTTATCACAATACTCTCCCCCATTGTCAGATCTTAGACACTTTACTGTTTTACCTGTCTCATTTTCTACCATAACTTTTCACTTCTTAAATACATCAAATACATCAGATTTATGTTTTAAGAAGTAGACCCACAATTTTCTACTAGCATCATCAATAAAGGTAACAAAATAACGTGAGCCACCAAGAGATAATACCTATGCCGGTCTCCACATATCAGTGTGTACAAGCTCTAACAGATGTGTCTTTGAAGCGCGTCCCGTCTTCTTAAAGCTTACCCTCTTCTGCTTGCCATACACGTAGTCCTCACAGAATTCCAAGTTAATAGACTTCAGCCCTGGTAGCTTTCCTTTTGACAATAGCACTTTCATCCCTTTCTCACTCATATGTCCCAGCCTCTAATGCCATAACTACCCATTCACTCCAGTTGATGCGACTGCGAGTGAACTATACGATCCTGAAGTCACGTATAAAGTACCTTCCTTTTTGCCTCGAGATATTACAAAGGCACCTTTTGTAATCTTCCAGGAGTCACTGGTGAATGTCGTCACATAACCTAGGTGTCGCCCAACCGTCCCACCGAGATCGACACGTTTCAAACTCAGTACATGTCTGACATCCTTCAATTTCAAGACCGTTCCGTCTTTCTGATTTACATGAACATCCCCCTTTCCAACAATATTGCACGGCTCATCATCACCCAGGTAGACTCTCCCAAAGTCACCTGACACATAATCACGCAGAACTTCCTTACACGAAGTGGCATGAAACGAAGCACCCGAGTCTATAACCCAAGACTCATTCCTCGCATCAAGAGACAAGATCAACGCCTCTGTGTCACTCTCCTCAGACAGATTCACTGAATCATTCCCACCTTGAGAGCTTCCTTCTTGTTTCTTGAGCGCCCTGCAATCACGTTTCATGTGCCCCTTCTTGCCGCAATGCCAACACCCGTCTTTGTCTTTCGGTCCCTTGGACTTCTTCCTCGACTTAGAACGCCCGTGTTTATTGCCTCCTTTATTCAGCGATCTTCCTCTTCCTTCAACGTTTAGAGCATTCCCTGAGTCCCCTGAAACTCCTGATGCCTTCCTTCTAAATTCTTCGCTGAGAATTAGACCGGCCACATCATCAAATTTCAACTTTATCGACCCTGAAGAATTGCTTACAGTAATCACCAAACCATCCCAACTGTCTGGCAAACTGGATAGGATCAATAATGCCCTGACCTCATCCTCAAAAGCAATGCCAAAGGATTCTAACTGACTCGTGACTGTATTGAAATCGTTTAGATGTTCTGCCACGCTCCCACCATCTGACATCTTCATGTTGAATAACTGTTTCATAAGATGAACCTTGTTGGATGCTGAGGGTTTTTCATACATGGTGGCTAAGGCTTCCATTAATTCTTTTGTCATTTTTACTTTGGATATATTGAAGGCAACGCTTTTAGACAAAGAGAGTTGAATCATTCCTAAAGCCTTCCTATCCAGTAAAAACCATTCATCATCTGTCATCTTTCTGATCTCTTCTCTTTTCCTCCTAGAGGAATATAGAGGTCCTTCTTGTATAGATAATCCTCTATTTGCATCTTCTAGAAGGTAAAGTTTGAACCATCAAACTTCTCAATTCTAGTTTTTCCATCTTCCGCCATCGCTCCCAATAGAACTAAACCAATAGCTCTGATACCAGTTGTTGCGCAGCACGCCAACAACGCAGTGAGCCTAGATCCAATCTCAGGCCTCACCCACAAACGATAAACATGAAGAAATATAAACTAGAAAGGAATAAAAGCATTCAAACAAACCTTAAGACAAGATATACGTGGAAAAACCCCAAAATAGGGTAAAAAACCACGGATGCAAAATTCTACTATGAAGAGAAACGAAGATTACAAGGCAATATACTAACCTCTCCCTTGGAAGTACAGAGAAAATCCCTTGCCCAAACCTTAGAATAATTTCTTAATATTCACCTTAACCCTATAATAGCCCTAGGGACCCCAATTTATAGCTTTGACAACTTCCCTTTCGCATCCCAGTTGCGAAAGGACTAGCGACAAGAAATTCGCGAAACTCCTTTCGCATCCCAGTTGCGAAAGGACTTGCGACACGAAATCCGCGAAACTCCTTTCGCATCCCAGTTGCGAAAGGACTTGCGACACGAAATCCGCGCATGTGGCTCCACTTCTCAATAAGGATGCATGCGCTTCATGAGTTCTTGAACTTAGTGCAAGAGTATCATGACATCAATGCAATGGTCAATAGGATTCGGGTTGATCACTCAGCCATAACCCTTAAGATGAACGAAGTCACAACTGTTGGAGAACAATTATCAACTGCATATGCTAAACTGAAGGAATCAGACACAGAGATAACTGATCTAGCTGTTCAGATTGCAATGATGGAGGAACAACTAAAGGTGTTGAGGGCTCACCACGAGGAACGAATAGTGACCAGGGCTCAACAGAAAACCAAGGTCAGCACATTGGCTGTATTCGTCCGAGACAACAATCCCTCTGTCGACCAAGCCATGCGCACAAATTTAAAGACTCAAATAATCCTTTATCGACATGAAGCCAGACGAACAAAGATTTTAGAGAAAATGGATTCCTTTTCATCCTTTAGTTTTTTTTTTATTATTTTTTTTATTTTTAATATTGGCTTGTACTATAATTCTAAATTAATGAAATCAGCCAAAGTGCCCCTTTTTCTATGTCTCGACCATTTGGTACTTAGCTCTTTTTTTGTTCTCTTATATACTTAAATGTAATAACTAACATGATAACGTGGCATAAAAACGAAGAGTCGTTCACTATCCTCAGCAAAAACTACCATTACGACCACTCATTTCCCCTTCTAAAGAGATGTTTTGCATGCCATTTATGGACATCTGAATTGTCATGATACATTGAAAGTGGACATGATTGAAACTTCTAGTGGCTATACAAACAACACTTTGGATTTTTATTTTCTTCATACTTCCAACCCTCTATGCCTTCAAATTTTTTGAATTATTTTGGTCCTCAGCAACCATGTCTTCTATTTAGATTTCTACTCCTTTTTCTCAGGCTAGGGCCTTCTTGGAAGAAATTTTGGCCATGAACCTTGAGGGATTTGCTCATTCACACATCTTGTTTGATATCTACCACTTTATCCATGAATATTCAGTAGTTGCTTCTACTGATGAACCTTTGAAAGAACTGCTAGACGTTTTAACTCGACTTCAGAATTTTGAGAACACCTTTTTTTTTTTATATAGAATTTGAGATTCAGAAATTCACTGACTTATCTCACCAGAAGAAAGCCATGCACATGAAATCTTCCACCTTGTCGAATCTCTACGACGCCACCTGGGAGCAGTGTTTCCATTAGAATTGATAACATCATTTCAATGATGTTGCAAACACTTCAAGTCAAACAAAAGAACTGAATTTGGAAATTAAAGAGATTGAGAATATCTATGCTGGAAGAATTTACCCCAATTCGCCAGAGATCGTGAAGTTCATTGACTCCCAGATCGAGTTGTATCAAGGATGGTCAAAAGAGAGCAGTGCTCGTAAGAAGGATGCAGCAAATAAAGTCATCTCTCTTAGTCACCGCATTGATACCATTTTATACTTTCTCAATCGCTCTCTAACCTAAGGAGTATCCTGGAAGAAGTAGAGACATGATGCTAAAGTAATGAAAGAGAGCGCCCTTAAGGAATTCACGGAATTGAAAACAACATATGCCTGAATCCCCTGTGGCTCAGCCTCCCTTTTTTCTTTATTTTTTTTGTATGATTGGGCAGTGCCTGATCTACTTTTTTCCACTTATCAATGAAATTTCTTTTCTTTATATTTGTCTCAAACTTGACCGCTTACAACCAAAACAATTAGTTGGCCAAACCTTGCACCATCTCCCACATGCTGAAATGGTAGGCTTTTACGAATTGATCTTTGATAGGATTCTTCGCAACCTTTCCTTGCATATTGTGAAGAATGTATGCTCCACTTTGAAGAACTTTCTTGACCGTATAAATGGTCCCTCCCAAGTGGGTGACCATTTTTTCCCATGGCATTCTCTTTTGCCCTCAAAGGCAACACAACTTTCCAGACTTACCCTCTCTGAAAGTTTTGCCTTTTATTCTTTTATTATATGATTGCGTGACTTTAGCCTTGTTAACTATTAAGGAATCTAGAGCTTTTAATTGGATCTCATCTTGCCCTTCTAACTCTACCAATATTCCTTCTGTGAACTCGCTCATAGTTAAGCCATTTTGGTATGAAACTCTTAAAGATGGCACAATAACCTCCAAAGGTGATACTGCATCATGACTGTAAGTTAGTGCAAAAGGACTCGTTTCAGTACTAGTTTGAAGTGAATTCTTATATGCCCAAAGGGTGTCTAATAGTTTGGTATGCCATTCTCATGGATTGTTGTCAATCACTTTCCTTAAAATGATCTTGATAACCTTATTACTAGACTTAGTCTGGCCATTAGCCTATGCATAGTAAGGTGTTGGATGCAACTACCTGATTTTGTATTGCTCGATCATGGTTTTTTTCTTCTTTGGATGAGAATGCTGCACCTAAGTCTAAGATAATCAATTCAGGAATTCCAAAATCGATGAATAATGTGTGTTTAAAAAAAATTCAATTATTTCATTGTGGTTGGTTTCCTCTCATGGGTCGTCCTTTTATTCACTTAGCGAAGCAATTAGTGGCCACAATGATAAAACTGTTTTTTTTTTTTTTTTTAATGAATGCCGATGAATTGACCCATGTTTTTTACATGCATCACATCCCTTATCATATTAGACACAATCGACAGTCATTTTCAGCTAGAAATATCCATAACATCACAATGTGAGACTCGTTTTTCTTCTAACTTGGTGCACTCCACATATGCCTTTATGCACTTTGTACATAGCCAACATTGCCTCTTTTTTGCCTAAGGAGCGTAATATTATACCATTTGCCCATTTTTAATTAATTCACTGTCAACCATGACATAATTTATGACCGATCTTCTAATTTCTTGACTGGTTCTTAGCTCGAGTACATTGAAGATGGTCCATGATTGGAATCCTCCAGTCTTCATCTATCTCGGCTCGACAGATTTTCAGAGTTGGTTTTCTCTGAAAGATCGAAGGCAAATACCTTTTATGAATAAATATTGTTCTTTCAGTCGATCCTTGGACGATCTGAAATCTTGCTGCCAGTTGTTCCATTTCGTTGGAATCAACATTATTCTCTCTAGTTACATGCCTTCGTTCAACGTATATTTGATTAAATCAGTAATTGCAATTACATTAACTAATTCAGCTAATAAATAATGCCATAATTTAGTAGTCGTCAAGTACAATGATAAACATGAATTTTCTATTGTTGAATACTTTCTTTCTGTATCTAATAATGTTCGACTAAGGTAGAAAACAACATGCTCCTTCTGATCATTACCGTCTTGTGTTAGTAAGGCACTAATTGATTCTACAATAGCCATGATATACAGCTTGATTGATTGACCTTTAATTGGTGACATTAACACTCATGGCTTCATTAAGTAATCATTGATCTTATCAAAAGCCAATTGGTGTTCTGCTTCCCATTTGAATTCATCTTCTTGTTTCGGCTTCATCAATGAAGAAAATATGTTAGTCTTTCTTACACAATTGGAAATGAACTTATATATAAAAAAATAATTTAGCCAAGAAAAAGTTGTAATTCTGTTTTGTTTTTCAGTGGCTAAGCATCAATTAATGCTTAAGCCTTGTTTTGGTCGATTTCAAATTATTGTTAATGTACTAGGAATCTCAAGAAATTTCTAGCTGAAACTGAAAATGCACATTTGAGTGGGTTCATCCTTAACTTATGGACTGTCATTCGCTCAAATGATTTACGCAAGTGAGCGAAATGCTTTGTCACACCAACCGACTTGACTATTACATCATCAATGTGGACTTTCATGAAGTGGTCAAGCATATCATGGAAAATCGCATTCATGGCTCGCTAGTAAGTAGCCCCTGCATTTTAAAGTGTAAATGGCATCACTGCCCAACATCTGAAAGATTTTTGGCACGTCCTCAAGCGCTATACTTATTTGGTTATATACAGAATGACTATTCATGAAAGAAACCATCTTATGCCCTCCTGCTCGGTCGACCAATTGGTTAGCCATGGGCATTGGGTATCCATCTTTAAGGATAGCTCAGTTTAAGTTCCTAAAATCAATACAAACTCGAAGCTTACCATTTTTCTTAATGATCGACACTACATTGGAAATCCACTCAACATATTTGATGGGTTTAATAAATGCCACCTTCAGTTCGATTTCCTTTTTATTTTCTAAGTAACTTCGGTCGTCATTTATTTAGGTGGTTGTTTATGTAGTCGATACCCCTCTTTTATTGGTAACCTGTGCTCAACCAAGTTTCATTCTAGACCAGGAATTTCATGGTAATCCCATGCAAAACAGTCAGTAAACTCCTTGAGTAAATCAGTGAGTTTGATTTGTACTTGTGGCTCTAATAATCCTCTAATAAAATTAGGCCAAGGGTTTTGTTCTATCCATAGGTTTATTTTAAATAGAGGATCGTTGTAAGGCTCGTATCCTAGCCCGTACCGTTCCGTAGGCTTCCACGGTCCTCCCAGTCGAATTCCAGCGACCTGCGATTTGTTATTAGTATTTACGCGTGATCCTGAGTCATGTCCCATATATCAGAGTCGGCTCGATTCAAAACTTGTATCCTTGTGACCGCGCTATCGTCGCGGTTCCGACACTGCGTCTCGCCGCCTAAGGTGATACCCGGGCCAGGAGATGTGGGCCCACTTTCAGTTCGAGAAAAACACCGCGTGTTGTAAAACTCAAGAGAATCTCTACCCGAATGTCACATCAATCAATCAATCAATCCCATCAAGGGTTAAGTATAAGTCAAGTACTACATCATTCAACCCATCACTCAACCTATACATCTCTTACACAAGCTACCCCAAAAGTCAACAAGTTCTTACACACCCATCATTCACCTCACCCATCACTCCATCACCCATCCCTCTCTCTCTCTCTCTCTCTCTCTCTCTCTCTCTCTTACAACCCTCTCTCTCTCTCTCTCATTTCTCAACTCATTTTCTAAGCAACCAAATGCTCCAACGTATGAGCTTCCTAAGCTCTCATGGAGAAGCTCTAGTGTAGCCCACTTCCTACCCTCTCATCCCCCATCTCAACCATCAAAACTTCATCATCTTCCATTAAGATCGAAGCCAAGGAGTTTGGCGTTCCATCAGACCAAGAAGGAGGCCAATAGGTAGGTGATCCACCATTGATTTTCAATTAGAAGGCCCACTTGTGATGGGGCCTATTTTTATATATGTATTGTGATGATGGAGGGCCCATAGTGGCGGGGTCCGTCCACCACCATTCGATCTCTCTTTTTCTCTTTCTTTCTTTCCCCTTTTTTTTTTGTTTTTGTATGATAATGAAGATGATGAGGTGTGTGGCCCACCATGATGCCTACCCCCATGCCTACCCCCATGCCGTCTACCAATGGACCCCATCCATGTGGGACACACCATGACATTTATATGACATCCCAACCATCCATCTAGGATGTGGCCCACCCCATGTATGTGGGTGGGGCCCTCCTTAATGTATTTATCCACACCCAGATCCATAGCTCTGGTGGTAGACTGAGTGGAAGATACCTCGTTTCAACAATGAGGTGTGACTGATGGTGGAGTGTTGATCAGGGTCGAATATTGCATATCAGACCCTAGTAAATTACTTGATTTTACATACATGATAATGTTTAATGCCGGATCTTAATTATATTTTCGTTACAGGATGAAATCAAGAACGTTAATTGGAATTTGATGTTAAAGGCATGGATTTGATGCTCCAAAATCACCAGAGCACGGGATGAACCTCAGAAGACCAATAATGAAGATTTTGCACGCCTGAGATCGGAGGAAAGCAAGCCAAAGGGGCCCGAAAAGGGTCCAGAATGCAAGATCACATGGTTCCCGCCATCCAATCAGTCCGAAACTTCATACATGAGATTAGGGACATAAATTAACCGTACATTTCAAATTTCAGCCCTCGGATCACTATGGAAGTGCCCCAACAGACAAATCAGCCCACAAACCATCGATTCTGGGCCCACCTATAATCTGGATATGCTTCAAATTCGGTCTCATCCCGTTTTATGAGGTGAGAAAACAGATGGGCGGATCAGATTGGCCATAATTATCAAGATGGACCCCACATGATGGTGAGTGTACACCATACACAGGTGCACTCGGTGTGCATCGGACGGCTGAGTCGACCGACCTTTCGCGATTTCAACAATTCGCAAGCGAGCGCTGGCCGACCGTCGGTCTCTGTTGTGGGCCCCACACATGGTCCAAACGGGTAATCCGGACCGTCCAACAGAGTCTCCAGATGTCTCTCATCCATGCCAAGTTGACAGAAATGGAAAATACATTGAATACTGGTTTTTCAACCGTTCAAAAGCAGTCGGACAGTGGAGCAGAAATTCAGATGGGTCTCATCAACAGAAAGAGAAAACATGCATTCCTGATAGAAATTTCCTTCTCCATCCAATGGACGGAGTGGATTTTCAATTTAAGAAGAGGAGTGGGCCCCACCATTTTCGCAAAGAAAAAGGAAACCGCGTCCCTCATTACGCTGGCAAATGGACGGACCGGTCCGTTTTGCGGCTAGCTGTGGGCCCCACTTGTCACTTATACGGATGATCCGAACCATCCATCTTGTAGATGGGCTCGAGCACTACAAAACCATGTTTCCACTTTATACTCATGCATGCACACATGTGCGGTACAGAGGCCACAAAAGGGCTGCCCTGCAACATCCAAATCTGATCTTTTTGTATTCTCTTCTCTGGGCCGCATCATTGGACGTTCAAAACTACCTATTCTTGACTGAAATTTCGTCCTGAATCCAATGGACGGGGTGGATTTCCCAGAAAACACTTTTATGGGGCCCACCGATCACGACAGCGAAAGGGTGCGAAAGTTTTGCACAAATTTGGAAATCCGATTTTCCAGTGCGGTTGTGGGCCACCATCTTTGATCATATGGCAGATCCGAACCGTCTATCATATAGAGGACCCAAGAAAGTCCTAAGGGACGGTGTTTGTTGGAATTTGAACGAGGAAAGTATGGTGTTTTGAGGTCCTGAACTTGGGCTGCGAAAAGGAATTTTCTTTAACGCGTGCGACAGCTTCCCAAATCCGAATTTCACCACTCCAGCCACTCCATCAGCTATAAAAAGAGTTGCAAAACATGAGGAAGGGCATTCAGAGATTGGAAAAAGTGGAGAATTCCAGATCTAGAGCAAAGGAGAGAAGAAAAAGAAGAAAGAAGAAAGAGAGAAATTGGTTTGATGTTTTTATGAATTTTTATTTATCCATATGTTTAATGAATTTTATGGGTAACTAATCTCGACTAAATGGGTGAGATGAAACCCCTAATTTGAACACCCTTTTTTCTATGTTGATTTTATTTTAATTAGATTGGTTTGTTTCTTTCCCTAGTGTGCTTGATTGCTTTAAATTCTATACTTCTCCATCTATGAACTTGATCAGAGTCTATGGATGGATGTGGTCTGGATGCTTATTCTAGGTGCTTGTATCGATCATGAACAGTTCTGTAGAGGAAGAAACAGTGGTGCTTTACTGAACTGCATATTCCATATGCCCAATTTGGACATGGGATATGTTATTCATGGCATTGCTTGAAGGAATTAGACAATCTGTATGCCCGATTAAGGACACAGATTGTGCTTTCTCTAGATAAGTTAAATCAATCTAAATTAAAGTGAATTAACAGACAAAACAAGGGTTAGGATAATTAGGGGTGGATTCGAAAGTCCTAGTACTCTCTCTGATTGAATTTTCTTCCTTATTCTCAATAGTTATTTTCCATAAATTTGTGTTAGCAATTCGCTACATTAATCGTGGATTAGTTAAGGGGAATCACAGATTTGATTTGTGACGACCAGTCCTCGTGGGATTCGACCTCGATCTTACCGAGTTTATTACTACATCACAACCCTATACTTGGGGAGTGAACAAGTGTGTTCTGATAGTGAGGTGTGACTGACCGTGGGGGTGGCTAACAGTGAGGTGTGAACGGACAGTGGGGTCCGTGGGATCCACCCACGTCATCCACTTATTTAGATGGGCCACACCGTGATGCGTGTGAGGCATCCACCATCCCTGGACGGTGGGACCCACCCCATGTGTGGGGCTACCTTTGATATATGCATCCGTCCAGGCCCTGGACGGCCTGGACATTGTCAATATATTACATATAATATTAATATATTATATTATATTAATATAATATATAATATGATATATTATATATTATATTATAATGTAATATAATATTTTATATTAAATGTTGTGGTGGGCCCTACGTGGGACCCACCTCTGCTTCTTTAAAGTAGCAAAAGCTGCATGTTATTATATAATATAATATTAATATATTATATTACAAATATATATATGAGGGTGGGCCCTATGTGGGACCCACCTCTGCCTTTTTAAAAGCATACAGCAGCTATGTAGCTGCTCTGATCTTAACGTTAGCAAGTTTTGCAGGTCTCACATGATGTACGTGTACATCCAAGCTGTTCTGATGGTTGGACCTACTCCAAATGTATGTGATTCATCTCTGTGGCATGGGCCCCAATGATGTATGTGCTTTATTTACACCGTCCACTATTTGGACGGTGGGGCCCACCATGATACATGTGTTGTATCCAACCGTCCAACCATTTGAGATATCTTTTTATGGCATGAGCAAAAGTATGGGTCAGATCTAAAGTTCAAGTGGACCCCACCATTTAAATAGTGGACAACGACATCCACCATCCAAACTTCTAAGGGCCACAGTAGTTTCCAATTAAGCTGATATTTGTTTTCACTTCATTTATCTCTATGTTAACTTATGAATAGGTTAGATCTCAAAAATACATAAAAATGGGCCTGATTTGATATACATGGGGCCCATCTGTGCGGCCTATTTAATATGCATGAAGCACATTGATGCGGCCCACTTGAGGTATATAAGGCCCATTGGTGCGGCCTATTGTGATGTATTTTGGCCCGTGCGAGAGACCCATTATGTTGTATTTATGGCCCAGTTGATAAGGCCTGTTGTGATGTATTTGTGGCCTAGTTGATAAGGCCTATCGTGATGTATATGTGGCCCATTAGCACGACCCATTGATGCAGCCCACTTGATGTGTATGAGGCCCATGTGTACGGCCCACCTGTGATATATATTAGGCCCATGTGTAGGACTCACCCGTTGTATATTAAGGCCCATGGGTTGTGGCCCATTGTGATGAATTTTTGGCCCATATGTTCTGCCCATTGAGTTGTATATGTGGCCCATTTAGTGAGGCCCATGTAATATATTTGAGGCCCATGTGCAGGATCCACCTATTGTGTATTTATGGCCCATTTGGTGAGGCCCATTAATATGTATTTGTGGCCCGTTTGGTAAGGCCCATTGGTGCGGCCCATGGATGCGGCCCACTTGATGTAATGCGGCCTATTGTGATATATTTTCGGCCCATATGATGAGCCTACCTGCTTGAATCTGAGGCCCATGGGTAAGGGCCATGTATTCGAGGCCTATGGTCAAGGCCCATTACGATGTATTTTTAGCCTATGTGCGGGGCCCACCTATTTGTATTTTTGGCCCATGTGATGGGGCCCACCTGTTTTGTATTTGAAGCCCATGTGATGGGGCCCACCTGTTTTGTATTTGAAGCCCATATGATGAGGTATGACTTAATGTGCCAAGGTCCGCTATGATTCATTTAAGGCCCTTTGTTATGACTCATGTAATGAGGCCCATTGTGATGTATAAGAGGTCCATGAGATGCAGCCCATTGCGATGTGAAAGGCCCATGCGATGTGTCTCACTTGATGTATATGTGGCCCTTATGTTAGGCCATGGGCCCACCATATGTTTGGTTCTATGAGGGTCACTCCTTAGGAGCAATGTTGGTTAAATGGCCACATTATTGGGCAATGATGGTTTAATGTCCACATTGTGACCTTCCTTTAGGCCTTGTTTGACCGATTTCGATTGTCGATACTGATTCCGATTATCGAGGCCGATTCTGATTGCAAGGCCAATTATTGAGGCCAATTCTGATTTCGATTATTGAGACTGATTCCGATTGTCGAGGCCGATTCCAATTGTTGATACCAATTTCGATTGTCGAGGCTGATTCTGATTATTGAGGTTAATTGTTGAGGTCAATTCCGATTGTCGAGGCCGATTCTGATTGTCGATACCGATTCTGATTGTCGAAGCCCATAGTTGAGGGCGATTCCGATTCCGATTGTCGAGACTGATTATCAAGGCTCATTATTGAGGGCGATTCCGATTTCGATTTCGAGGCTGATTCCGATTGTCGATACCGATTGTCGAGGTCAATTGTCGAGGCCCAATATGATGTATATGCGACCTGTATTTGAGGCCCATTGTGATGTGCATTAAGCTTTTGAGGAGGCCCATGGTGTTATATATTTGGCCCTTATGTGAGGCCATAGGTCCACTATATGTTAGACTCTATGTGGGCCATTTCTTGGGGGCAATGTTGGTTAAATGTCCACATTGTCGAGGTCAATTGTCAATGCCGATTGTTGGTTCTGATTATAAGTATGTGACAACATAACATCATGATACATGCCCATACGCATCATCTGCATGTTTGTTATGAGATGTGGTTGACTATTGCATATGTCATTGGGCAGGTTGTTATGAGACTCCCAGATAGGCGGAGGTTATCTCACATAAGTACACGGTATATGCAAGATTAATGTATAACTGGATTGTATGATCATACACCTTATATTGTGTGTTGTGATTATTGTACGCCCTAGTGACATCAGGGCCGTAGCCTCTATAGGCATATCGTGGATGGCCAGATGAGACACCAAAAATATGTTATTAGCATCGGGCTACTATATATGGCCCTGAGTGAAAACTTCTAAAACCGCTTGGTACCAGAGGACGCCCCAATGTAAAGACCGAGTGAATATTTGTGAGCGCATGAGGGCCGTATACCAGTAGGCCGCGTCTCCCACTGTATCATGGTTAGTTGGGAGGGGGTGTAGCCTTACCCGCCTGAGGGAGTAAGTATAGCTAGGCTGAGTCTGACTAGCTCCTAAATGGGTCTGTTAACGATGAGTCGGGCCGATATTGGTAGGCAGGTAGTTACCCAGTTGTATTGTATGCTTGATGGGGCGGTAAGCTGGTGTAGAGTGTACTAGACCCCGGTGATGATCCCAGAGATGTACAGTATTGATTCGTGGAGCAGGAGTTGCATACTCATTCATTCGTTCATTCACTATCCATTCGAGCTGGTGGTGCATAGCTATTTGTTACATGTACCTTCACAATGGCCAGGATTTCGATTGGGATGCACGACTAACCTGAGGTCAGGAGTTACCACATTGAGTTTGACTATCCAAATTTAGGTATGGGACTGGTTTGGATAAAAACCCTTTGTGGTAGACCCTGTAGCCTGTGATACTACGTATTATCATCTCGACTTTACACTCTAGCTTGATCATTTCATTTGCATCACATATTACATTGCATCCTCAGTATCTGATATTTGTCTTATTATGTCTTCCCATTGTATAGCTAATCTACATTGCTTCCTCAGTATAAGATATTGGTTTATTATATTTTTGCATCGTATAATCTAGATAAGGCTGATGGCATTTATGGGCTTATCGACATGTTTTCGCTTACTCTGATATCGTATGATTCATGATCTTGCCAGTATTTTCGATGTCGTATGATTTATGGGCTTGTCAGTATTTCCACTTACTTTGATTACTTTGATATTACTTACTTGACACTTACCTTGTGCGCACACTTTCACAACCCACTAAGCTTTTTATAAGCTTATGCACGATAGATGCGTGCAGGTGACATTAGGGTGCAGCAACGTTGAGCTTGGAGCATGCAGCGGACCTTTGGAGCTTTAATTTTTGATATATGTATTTCCCTTTCAACACTGTATTCAAATGTTTATATTAGTAGATATGTGATGATGTTGTTGCCTTTGTGATTTGGGTATTTGTGGTTATGCTTCTTATGAGACAAATTTACATTGAAAATCCTCCTTGCAGGATCCTAGGATCGGAATCTGGCGTATGGTGCTGGAAGCTGAGAATGGGGTACTACAAAGGTTGTCAACACCAGATTTGGCGATCAGGCATTTTGCAGGCCCGGTTTTCGAGTTTGGGGTGTGACAATCGTAGACTTGAGTTTGAGAATCGTCCAACTTTTCTGGGGCCCGTTTGAGATCCTTCAAGTCTATAATATCCCTGATTTTCTCATTGGTCGGTATTATAGCCTCTATTGGTTCCCACCATCAAGTTAATTGACAAGACACCATGTGCCTGTGTCTACCCTCTAGTGAAATTACTGACAATGACTTCGGTCGGTATTAGATCATCAAGAGTTTTTCTCAATTTGGCCATCATTCTGGTTAAAAGAATATTCATAACTACTTTATTGTCAACCAGAACCCTAATAACTAGACACCCATCTAAATGGACAGAGATGTATAGCGGTTTTAGATGTTGAGTCATATTGTGAGTGGGTCTCTCTATCATTATTTTCTCAAATGGTATGCATGATTCGACGGTAATAGTTAACACATTCCTTGCTTTCTCTTCAAAGTTAAAGGAACCGTGCTGTATAATTATGGGAGGACTAAGTTCCTCCACGTCTCCTTCCATTTTGCTTGGTTGTGTTGGTTTAGTTAAAAGCTCAATGGTAGAGTAAGCACCATATCGTACTCCAAAACAACTGGTGGAAATGATCCAAACTATATTACAAAAATCAGATATTGCCCCTCAGGCATTTTTTAATTTAGTTGTTCTTCTATTCTGTTGACTATGGTTTTTTCTTTTTCCTCAGGATTTGGTGTAGTTCCTTCTAGTGAATTTGCTTTTGCCAAGAGGGCTTTGATCATAGATCATCACCCGAAAAGCATTCATTGCTAAGGTACTTGATCTATCCTTCAAAGTCGGTACCTTCTTTGTCAAGCTACTAACTATTCTTGACAAACTTGTGAGGACGAGGCTTCATAGTTAAGTCTACCATTTTCATAGTATATGTTCATCCTCTATTTAAGGAATCCTCGGCATCAGCTACGATCGCATCACCCGCATTACCATTTTCTAATTTTTGTTCTCTGCATCAACCGATTCTCATCACTTGGCAGGTTATTTCCTTTGCCAACTCCATTTCTGGGTGTGAGTCATCCCTTCAGGTACAATTGGGAACTTAGGGTGATTGACCCTTCTCTAGACTCCTTCCTGGATGGGGAGATATTTAACCATCCTTCGTCCTGGTATTGGAATTGGTCGAGGGTGGTAATTAATGGGATGCTGAGACGATTCTACCTCTTTCATTACTTTTCTCAACCATGGTTTGGTTCATTTATTTCCTTGGATATTTGGTCAAGGAAACTGTCTAGTCAACCGAATTGGTATTGTGCATTGGTTGCATAAGTGTGGTTCATAGTTAGTAGGTGATACTGCTTGCGGTTGTGTTTTTGAACTCATTATTGCTCGTCATGTCATCTTGGATCCTCTTTTAGGTTGTCATTCCATATCCTGGTTGTTACTCAACCCAAGGTCAATCTTTTGTCAATGTCGAACCAACTCCTGAGGATTGACCGTGGTCTTATTAACCTCCATGTTTGATAAAAATGGGTAGGTGTCAATCAACATTGTTTCTTTTTCCTTCTCAAAAAATTTCATCAACCCTCGGTCAATACTTTCCTTGATAACATTCCTGAAAACAATACACTTGTTAGTAGAATGAGATCAAGTTCCATGCCATTTGCAGTATTCAGTCTTTTTCAATTCTGTGACCGTAGGTATCTTATGATTGATGCAAATTTTAATGAACTTGCCATCCAACATTATATCAAAGATTCCATTAGCTCCGCTATCAAATGTATATGTCTTTTGAGTTTTTTACATGGTTGGTGTGGTTGCTTCTGTTTTAACCAACGCTGAACATATAAATGGTTGTTTCGACACTACTTCAACCACTGCCACATCGTAATTAAGGTCATAATAGTATGTCCCAGCTGACAAGTTCTTCTACCTCATTCCTTCTTGAAGAAGAACTTTATACCAGGATACTTTTCTAGTTAAATTATAAAGATTAGAAAAGTTAGTTCCGATAAACTTTTTAATAGAGTTTGAATTGTAGATTGTTTGGGCTAGTTAAACAAATTTAGCATCGGCCATGACTACTTTGCATTGGTTTTTGGCTCTTTTAAACTGAGAGATATAATTTTCAACTGATTCTTCTAGTAACTGTAGGAAACGTTCAAGGTCGAACATAGAAATTTTCCTCTGCTTATAAAAGAATTGTGCGTAAAACTTCTCTTCCATTTCTGGACAAAGTTTATCAATGAATTAGAGTACCAAGTGAAAGCTATTGCTATTAAGCGATGACCAAACAATTATAATTTGCGATAATTATTATTGGCCAGTTCACCATACTTCATGGTAAATCGACCTATATGTTTTATGTTCGATTGAATAGCGTCACCCATGAATAGTGTAAAATCATGTCAATAATTTCTCGGCAATAGATATTGCTGGTTGATCCATTTAGGATATGATTTATGATAGACAAGAGTAATAGTTTAGCAAAGAATTTGGCCTGCCACCTCCTGGACCACCTACAAAACTTGGTCATGGTCCACATGGCGAGGTTTGGCCGTCAGAGATGGTTCAAGACCTATAAGGTATTATTGCCCATTGTGAGGGATATTCTTAGGAAAAGGTTACACCACAGGTAATCCCCGGTTCTTGACCTCGAGAATAAAATTCCTATTCTCCTGTTTAGGCCATCTGATCTCAATAAGTTGAGGGATATTCCGCACTTCCCATACCGGAGCATGATGCATGTTCCGTTGTAATACATGTACTAGTGGTATTGTTGGTACTGGGAGTGTTGGTGCCAACTTTCCAATAGAAATATTATCAACCGTTGGTTGAGGCACAAATTGTTAAGGCATAACAGGTGCTCTTTTAGTAAAAATAGCCATTATCCATTCAAGCTCTTGCTTTGACTGACCATCCACCTATTGAAAGTTTCAGCCTAAACTCATGACTATTCTTCAATATGTTGAATCCCCATTTGCATATTGCAACCTAGCCAACATTATTTCAAGAGAATCAGTCTGAGATGAAGACGCCCTGTCCTGATTTAAAGGATTTGGCGTCGAGTTTAACAACATCTTAGGCACTAGCTACACATGCATTTCCTCGTTTTGTGCATGAGGTTCATTAATACTAGAAGTGTTACGACCTCTTTAGATTATATTACATTAGCGCACAATAAATATTAATGACAACTTAGTAGTTTTTAGTCCCACCGAGCGTGCCAAAAATGGTTGCTTTTAACTTTATTTTTTATCAAGTGTGGGGTGTGTAAGTGTGCAAGAACCAATTGTGCGGCTCAATTCAAACTGAACAACTTTAACCCCAAGTGTCGGGATAGGTAGATACACCAAATGTGATCATATATGACCGAGACCAAAGAAGATCGGTCGCCTATTTAGTCACTTGCACAAGATTGTTATGAGATGATCAACAACTATTGGAGGGTGGGGTTCTTCCTCTGAAAATGGGTTGCCTTTTGTCTTCCATACTAAAGGACATTGTATATTAGATAATTAGAAACAATCACAAAAAAAGGAATACTCACAATTAACCATAGGACGACACTGCAAGAAGCCTTTCTAAATGAAGAACTGTTTATACTGAAATGGAAATAGTCCAGCGTATGAGTATAGACTTGGATTACAACTAAATATTACCGCTAAATATTGTCACTGCTCCTAAGATAGAGCTCAAGTTATGATAACGAAAGATAAATTGATTAGTTTGTTTGGTTTGTATGAGATGATTTGTTCTGTTAATTTTTCCTTCTATTTATAAACTTCTCTATTATGTAGATACTCTATAGCCATTTTTGTTTGTTGCTTCAATGGTTATGACAGCTGAATTGTTGCCACGCCAATCTTCCATATCCTTCTAATTCTTTATATTCTTCTAATTGTTCATCTTCTTTTAACTGTTTTTCATCCCTCAAACTTTTTGGCCACACCTCGTCATTAGATGACGACTATTATCTAGATCAATGCTAGCCATGCTTTTGAAAAAGTACTCTAAATATCTTTAAAATATTTCACATTCTATTTCTTTTCCAGGCAATGATACATGTCTTTTCCTGGTTGAATATTTCAAGAATGTCCATAAATAAAATACAACACCAGCAAACAATCCTAACTTGGGTATCCCAATTAATTCACGATGTACATACAAATTTCTTATGATCCAATATGAAATAGGATATCATCTAAAACTTTGCATTCCACGACAATTCTTGATTATCTATAATAATTGCTTTAAAACAATTTCGTCCCACCCAATCGGACACGCCAAAACAGGCCTTCTTAAAAAAAAAAATGAAAAAAAGGACATTCAGAGAAGTGGTGCATCTGTACCCTCCTTTTTCTTCCAGTTACACGCAGTGACAGATTACTCTGGCCGAGTGACATGATTGAAACGTAGGCACTAAGAAATGGACGTCAATTGCTTGCTGCATGGCTTTGACATGGCTCAATGGAAAAACATCGTGCGTGTGTGTGATTTAGTGGTTTCGGTGCTTTCGTGACTGTGATGAGATGTGATGTTTTTGTTTTCTCACCATCACATCGTTCCTGTGTGTAAGAGGGGGTTCTGATTTAGTAGCTTCGGTGCTTTCATGACTGTGATGAGATGTGATGTTTTTGTTTTCCCATCGTCCAATTCTATGTACGTTATCAACAGGCGGAAGCGGATTGGCTGCTGTACCACACATCAGCTATATAGCTGGCATGTTGATGTCAGCAAGTTTCGTGCTCAAGTCATGAGGTATGTGTTATATTCAAATCATACATCCATTTGGCAAGCTCATTTTAAGGATAAGTCTAAAAATAAGACAGATTTAGGCCTGTTTGGCCGGGCAGATTGGATGGGTCTGGATGGTATTATAGTGGATTGCACGGATTTTAAGATAATGATAGTTGCCTCAGTGGATTGGTGCCAGATCTATGGGATTGCTATTTCAGGTCTGTTTAGCACGCCGGGCCAATTTCAGGATTAAACCTTTCAATCCCTTTCAATCTCTCAAACCAAACATGTCCTAGGCAATTTTGAAGGGATTAAGGTCGATTAGATGGGATTTAAAGGTAATGATGGTGATGTCAGTGGATTCACTACAAGAAAGTAGGCCTTTAGCCTCAATTTTTAAACCTCGGTTGAAAAAATGGTGGCTAAATGTATTTTTTAGCCTCAGTTGTTAAGGAACTGAGGCTAAAAGTTCATTTTTTGCCTCAGTTGCTAGGGACTTTTAGCCTCAGTTACATAGGAACCTAGGTGAAAGGTCCACTTTTTAGCCTCAGTTTCTAAGTTTACATGTTAGCCTCTGTTACATAGGAACCGAGGCGAAAAGTCTACTTTTTAGCCTCAGTTGCATAAGAACTGAGGCGAAAAGTTTACATTTTAGTCTCAGTTGCATAGGAACTGAGGCGAAAGGTCTACTTTTTAGCCTCAGTTGCATAAGAACCGAGGCGAAAGGTCTACTTTTTAGCCTCATTTGCATATGAACTGAGGCCAAAAATCTAATTTTAGCCTCAATTGCATAGGATCCAAGGCCAAAGGTCAACTTTTTAGCCTCAATTGCATAGGAACCGAGGCAAAAAGTCTAATTTTTAGCCTCAATTGTATAGGAACCGAGGCCAAAAGTCTACTTTTTAGCTTCAGTTGCATAGGAACCGAGGCCAAAAGTCTACTTTTTAGCCTCAGTTGCATTAGGACCGAGGCGAAATATCTACTTTTTAGCCTCGGTTGCATAGGAACCGAGGCAAAAAGTTTAGTTTTTAGCCTTAGTTGCATAGGAACTGAGGCAAAAAGTCTACTTTTTAGCCTCAGTTGCACAGGAACCGAGGTGAAAAGTCTACTTTTTAGCCTCTGTTGCATAGGAACCAAGGCAAAAAGTCTACTTTTTTAGCCTCAGTTACATAAGAACCGAGGCAAAAAGTCTACTTTTTAGCCTCTGTTGCATAGGAACCGAGGCAAAAAGTCTACTTTTTAGCATCAGTTGCATAGGAACTGAGGCCAAAGGTCTACTTTTTAACCTCAGTTGCATAAGAATAGAGGCCAAAAGTCTACTTTTTAGCCTATGTTGCATAGGAACCGAGGTAAAAAGTTTATTATTTTGGAAAAAAATTATGGATATACTTATGGTGGGCCTTGGGATATTTTTAACGGTGAACGTTCAATCAAGTGAGATTCAATCCCAATCCCAAGTAAGTGGCCCATTCGAGTTTCCTCTCAGCTACTGATCTTAAGAAAGATGGACGGTGTGTGTCACATGAATGACGGTGGGCCCACAGGAGCTTGCACGGGCTCCCTCTAACGACTGTTATAGGAAATTCGCATTCGAATTCAATGCGCTGATGAAGAATACGCAGGTGGCAAGAGTGGAGACAGAGACAGACCATTTTTCGGGTTCTATAAATAGCAATCTCTTCCCGAAACCGTTTTCCTCAACGTCCCCTTTCCGTCTTTGAGGGAAAAACCCTAACTCTGTTGTCTTCACTTCCATTGCATTTCTTGGCAGTCGATCGCTTATTCCGACACCAGATCGGCATTCTCCGGCGCCAGTGCTCAGCTCCCATGTCTGATCTCAGGCCCAAGACCGAGATCTCGTTCGCGGGAACGTTCGTTAGCAATGCTTTTGCCACCTATGTTGCAGAGGTATCGATCATTTTCTTTACCCTATTCTATTTGATTTCGAAGTTAGATTGAGTGGAATTTGGTTGTGTTTGCTTGATCTTGTTGTTTTGATCTTGATCTTGTATTTTTAGCCTTTTTTTTTTGGCAATTTTGCTGTAAATTTTTGGTGATTCATTTTAGTTCGATTGAACAGATGTTCTTGTTTGATCTGGTTCTTTTAACCTTGAATTTATATATTTTTACAATTTTTCTTGCATTTTCTGCTCATCTAGTCGAATTTAATCAATTTGGATTTTCTTTTTTCTTTTTTCCTATTTTGCTGGATCTTTGGTTGACTTGTAATAGTTTGATATTTTTAATTGTAGAACTTACGATCTTCATATTACATTTGCCCGAATTTTTAGCATTTTCATGTTACATTTGCTGTTTAATTAGCGAATTTTGAAATGCATGAATTTTCTAGTTTTCTTTTTCTATTTCTTTTTGCCTTTGATGGACAGCAGAGAGGGCAATGGTTTGCATTTGATAGATAGCAAAGGGGGCAGGGATTTATGGAGGCTTGCATTTAGGAAATCCACGGATTTGACAATCCCTGCAAACGATAAATAGGGGAGATTTGAAATCCATAGATTTCACAAATCCCTACCAAAAATCCCTCGCCCCAAACAACCCCTAAGTAATCAAAGCAGAAAAAATAGTGAACACGTTGATTAAGTGATGACACATGGAAAAAAAAAAGAGGAAAAAAAGGCTAAGAGATTGTGACATCAAAGAGATCTCAAACCCAAATCAATAATGCTAGCTTAGAAGCATCCTCAGTGCATGAGTCACTAAGACTAGACTGCCTTATCTATCTCCAAATGTACACAGTGGAAAAAAGTAATCAAGAGGTATTGTAAGAATCCATACTTCCTCTTATATTTTCATAAATCTTCATGTTTTTAAATACCTTTCAAGATGTCGTCTGGTGTGTATCATCTTTAAGGCCTAGTTGTCCTTTATAATATGGTTTTGAAGGGTGTGCTCTTTGGTGAGCATGGGTGTGACTTGTGAGGATCAACTATGGAAAGGTTGAGTCAGGGGTCCTCTAAACTCTGATTTCTTAGGACAGTTATGCCAAGGATTAGTTACAATTCACAACTATAGTAGTGGAAAATGATTTCCGCAACAAAATTTACATGCATGATTAGCCCAGCTTGTATGTACCTGTATCTTGGTTGCATTTTGAACATTTCACTAGTCAAAAGATCCTTCTCCAGTGTTCTTGATCAGATGCTTACAGAAGGGGAGAGAGATCTTAGTCCAACTTCAAAAGGGCATGGAGCAGAACCCTCATAGAAGCATTGCAGTAATGTTGCTGATCCTTAGCTAAACCCTGATCAACCATGGTTCTGTATTTCATATGATAAATATTTTTTAGAGGTTTTTTCATATACAACCCTTCCTTTTAGCAATACAAGACAAAGCCCCATCTAGTTTTCATATTCGTAATAACACCATTCCTTTTTGTCCTTTATAAACAAATCCCCAAACTGTGACTATTTTAAGATGATAGCATAACTAGTGTTAGCTAAGTTACCAAATTAAGTTTTTTGCCCCTTCTGATTTGGAAAACGTTAGTTACTCTACTAGGTTGTTAAGGTGATATTCATGATGTCAAAAACTTCACAAGTGGCATGGTCACAACTTAAAACTGTTTATATCGCTGATCCTATTTTAGCAATAACTTAAACTAATAATTACAATAGTTTGATTATTAATCAGCCGATTGATCTTCATTTTTTTGGATGACCAATGAAAGGAAGTGGGTGGTCTATTTCAACAAATAGATGGCCATTTAGAGCACAACAATGTTGAATGCATGGGAAAATTTGTCTGTTGTCTATCAATGGCACGTCCTGGTATATTGAGGCATTTTACTTGAGCTGAAATATCTTTCAATATTTTTTTTTCACTTAAGCTGAAATTCATTTATCTGTTTCTTTGTAGGCATGGCGCTGTTTGTGAGCAATTTTGCTGAACTAGGAGATCCTGAGTATGCTCCTCCAGTCCGAAAGGGTGAAATTCCGGTAAGAAACTCTACTGCGTGGGATATTCTCCTTCACATGCTTGGTTGTATAGATGCTACTTGTACATATTTTTCTTGATGGAATCCCAAGTTGTATCCTATGGATAGTGCAAGTTGTGCAGATTTGTTCCGCTTTTTGGACAAATAATTGTTTCCTTGAAATGGATAAGCAAAACATCATTTGATGTTTTTTTTTTCTTTTTAATTATATTGATGCATTTTATAATGTTTTCTTTTTTAATTATATTGAAAGTTAGACAGGGAATACCCTTGTGCTAATCTGACTGATGGGAAGAGACAGAAAGAACTTCACCTATACATTGCAATGAACTTTTCACAATTGGATTCTATAAGGTCAAGTTGGATTGTTTTGATCTTCTTCATGGTGGAGTCCACTATATGCTCTTTGCTTAGATGTCTCACAGACATGCCTGGTTGGCATGCGTGTTGCGCCTGTTGTTCTGCGAACTTTTAGCCAAAGATTGGGCAGGTAATTTCTATACTTCTTCTTATAAATGTATTTATATTGATCTTTCAAAATAAATAAATGTAATATTGCCTATGCGCACATTCAGTTTTTTCTTGTTATCAATATATTTATATTTTCTATTATGTGTGCACACCTTGAGTTTCTTTTTTCTTTTTTAACTTTGGCAGGGGTTTCAATGATGCCATCAATGGATTCCATGATGATGGCTGGTTAGTGTTGGATTCAGATGGAATCGAAGAAGTAATAATTGCAATTAATTCAACCAAGAATATGGGAACCCATGTCACTAATGCAAATGATCTCCCACTGCCTGAAGGAATTCTCTGTGCAAAGGCCTCCATGTTACTCTAGGTAAGCTCTAAGCTTATTACAACATTTTTATCTCTACCCTCCTTTTTCAGATGATAGTGCTTCGTCATCAATTCCATCGCACAGTTAATAGTTAATATTGTTTTCAATTCTTATTGCATGATGAGAAATCAATTGAGGCACTGCATTAGAAAATAACGAATATGTAGAACTCAATGGTCAAAAACTTACAAATGGATTTGTTAGGCCTGGGTCTAAATTCCAAGTCCAATCTCTGACCTTGTAAAAATTGAAGTCATTACTTTTATTGCTTTCTTGAAATCTTCAATGGCAACATTTAAGAATTTTGCTTGGCACTTAGGGCAATTATGCAATTTATCCTCATAATTGTATATTCTCTTTATTGATGCGTATTCTGCTGCATCACTGAAAGTTGGCTCAAATGCCTTTCAAGATTAAGGCCTACAAGATTTTCTGGAAATTACATCTAGTTTTCTTTATTGATGGAAAATACATCTAGTTTCTTGAAGTAGTTCGACTCGAAGGACATGCCATCACCCAAGAAGAAGCTGTTCTGTTGAGAGATATCCATCTCCTATAGGTATTGGCTGCTTCCTTTTGCATTAAATTGAACTATGGTTTTTACTAGTTTTTCTTTTACCTTTTTTTTTTATGCTAGGAAGTGATACACTAGCCAGTCCCAAGCCCAGGTAATGGAGGACTGATGGCAAGTGGGCAGCTGGTCTTAAAACCTTTACCAGACAATTATGAGAATGCCAACTCTAAATAGCTGAGATGAGGTCTTAAAACCATTAGTATTTTTGTCATTTCTATGCTGAATCTTGGAACCCACTGATAGTCACTCTTTACTTTGTCCCACTCTGTGGTTTTACAAACACTCGCTGATGTTGATGTTGTAATGATTTTGGGCAATTTTGTTTTGTGGCTTTGCAGTGGAGCTTTCTCCAAGCTTGTTTTTGCTCCAATTGATGAATTATTCCCTGATGATGCTCCGCTGCTACCGTCTGGTTTCTGGATCATTCCATTGGATTTAAAAACAGTTGAGTCTAAATCTACTGAATGGTTGTTTCCTGAATCTCTTATTAAACTAGATGATATTATTTTTCTCCATCTATTTTCTGTATTGTTTTTCCTACTCTAATTGCTATTTGTATAGGGCGAAGCGCAGGATGGCTTAAGCGCACATCGGACCTTGGATTTGGCATCTAGTCTTGAAGCAGGCTCCGTCGTCAATCGCACAAGTGGAGATGCTTTTACAAACACTTCTAGCCTGCGCTGTGCTGACAATCGCCTTCCAGTTCCCTTATGAAATCCACCTCCGAGACAGTGTTGTGACCATGGCTCGACAGTACTTGCGGGTGTCATTTCATCTGTACAGCGGGTTGTATGAAGCTATTTCAACATAGAGGTTTTTTAAGTGTGTTTCCATGTAGTACTCTATGCATAGGTTTATGAATGGGTTAAAATAAATGATTTAGCCTCGATTATTGATAAATGATGTTAAAAATTGAATTTAGCCTTAGTGATACCAATAAGGCTAAATCTATCTTTAGTCTCAGTTTTGCCTCAGTTACTTAAATTGAGACTACAACTCCCGTGGCTAAAGGCTTTAGCCTCAGTTGTTGAGAACCGATGTTAAAAATAGATTTAGCTTCGGTTGGAGGCAATTAAGGCTAAAATTTGGATTTAGTCTCAATTGGAAACAATAGAGGCTAAAATTTTGATTTAGCGTCATTTCGAGAAAACTGAAGCTAAAAAGGTTCTTTTAGCCTTACTTGAAGAACCGAGGCTATAAAAGTCATTGTAGCCTCGGTTGCTAAAACTGAGGCTAAAGCCTTTATCCACGGGGGTTTTCAACCTCGGTTTGGATAACTGAGGCAAAACTAAAGCTAGTTTTTAACCTTTTTAGCCACAGTTTTAAACCGAGGCCAAAGCCCCATTTTCTTGTAGTGATTGTCTTAAGATCCATGGAATTGCTATATCCCGGGATTAGGATCCCGTGTCTGTTTGGCAGGCCTGGCCAATCCCGGAATCTATCTTCCAATCCCATCCATGTCTGTCCGGCCAAACAGGCCCTTAAAGATCAATTGGATCACACTGCAAAAAAAAAAAAAAAACATTAGGGAATTGAACATCTACCATTGAAACCCTTTTGGGGTCACAGAAGTTTCGGATCAATATGAAATTTGTTTATCCTCTTCATCCATGTATTTTAAACCTTTTTAATAGATGAGATGGAAAATAAATGTTATAGTGGACCCTATGAATTTTTTAACGGTGAAAATTATTATCCTCACTATTATTTTTGGTGTGGTCCATTTGAGCTTTCCATATGATTCATTTTTTTGTCTCATGCTCTAAAATGATCTCAGAAAATAGATGAACAACATAGATATAATAAATACATCATTTTGGGGCCATGTAACTTTGATGTCATTTGAACTGTTGGTACAACTTGGAGCTAAAGCGCGTCGGCGCTCGTCTTCGCACGATAGGTATCTACACTAGCTATATAGCTGGTGTGGTACACTAGCCAATCATCTTCCTCAATAGGCTGGGATGGCAAATAAGTGTTACGGTGGGCCTTAGGTAGGTTTCAACGGTGGGTGTTATTATCTCTACTGTTGCCTGTGGTGTGGTCCACTTGAGATTTGGATTTGCTTCTTGGGATCATGCCCTAAATGAGATGGAAAAACGGATGTATAGCTTGAATATAAAATACATACATCAAAGTGCTGCGCAGCACGCCAACAACGCTAGTGAAACAAGATCCAATCTTCGGTCTCACCTACAAACAATAAACAGAAAGAAATATAATCTAGAAGAAGAATCAAAGCATTCCAAACAAACCACAAGATAAGATATACGTGGAAAAACTCCAAACAAGGGTAAAAGAAACCATGGGTGCAAACTACCACTATGAAGAAAAATGAGATTATAAGTAATATACTAACCTTTTCCCTTTAGATGTATAGAGAAAACCTTTTGCCACACTTTAGAATAACTCCCATAACCCTAGAAAAGCCCTAGCGACCCCTATTTATAGTTTACGGAACTTCCCTTTCGCACCCTTGCGAAACTGACTCAAATTTTCGCGGTCCATATCAAATTCGCAAAATGAATTTGTGTAACCTCGACTGGTCAAACGAACCCTCAACTGGTCGAGCATGGGCCTCGACCGGTCGAGCACCTTGGAACTAAAAACTTATGCTCACTGGACTTTGAGTCGAGCCATCCCTCGACTGGTTGAGTGGGCCACTCGACTGGTCGAGCAGGGCACTTGACTGGTTAAGCAGCCCTTTCCAAATGTGACTCCACATCCTAACAATCTCTTACTTGGAGACACATCCCTATAAACCTATGTCTTCTACATCCGAAGTGCACTACCTCCTCGTCTTCAAGCCTGAAGACCAATCAAATCTGAACAAAGCTTCACCTTCTTCCGTGTGACTGCCTTGGTCAGCATATCCACAGGATTCTCATTTGTATGAATCTTCTCTTGAGCAATCGATCTATCTTCCAGTAACGAACGTATGAAGTGATATCTGATGTCAATATGCTTGATCCTTGAATGAAAGATTGAATTCTTAGCTGAGTGTATTGCACTCTGACTATCACTGTACAGCTTACAATCTGCTTGCTTCTTACACAACTCTTCCATAAAACCTTGTATCCACACCATCTCCTTGCACGCTTCTGTAGCTACAACACATTCTGCTTCCATTATACTGACAGATACGATCTTCTGTAACTAAGAGACTCAACTGACTACAACACTACCCAGAGTAAAGACATAACCTGTAGTGCTTCTTCTGCTGTCAATATCTCCTGCCAAATCTGAATCTACGTAGCCTTGTAGCTTGATTTTTGATCCTCCATAACATAACCTTACATCCTTAGTACCGACCAGGTATCTAAGGATCCACTTCACAGCTTCCTAATGTTCCTTCCCGGGGTTGTTCATGAACCTGCTAACAACTCTCATTACTTGAGCAATATCTGGACTTGTACTCACCTTAGCATACATGAGACTCCTAATAGTTGACGCGTATAGGACTTTAGCCATGTAGTCCCTTTCCTCCTACACCTTCACATTTTGCTCCTTAGAAAGCTTAAAGTGGTTGGCTAATGGAGTGCTAACTGGCTTAGTACCTCACATACTGAATCGATCAAGTACCTTGGCTATGTATTCTTCCTGTGACAAAGCTAGTTTCTTGTTTTCCCTATCACGCTTTATCCTCACGCCTAGGATTTATTTTGTAGCTTCTAAATCCTTCATGACAAATTCTCTAAACAGTTGTCTTTTAAGATCTAAAATGTCCTTCATGCTTAATCCGACCACAAGCATATCATCAACGTATAGAAGAAGGATGATGTATGACGTGTCAAACTTCTTCAAATAACAATAATGGTCTACTTGACATCTCTTAAAACTGTTTTCCGACATGAAACTGTCAAACTTCTTGTACCACTGCCTTGGGGCCTGCTTCAGGCCATATAGACTCTTCTTCACTCTGCACACCTTGTTCTCCTTTCCTGGTGCCATGTATCCTGTCGGTTGATGCATATATATCTCTTCTTCAAGGTCCCTATGAAGAAAGGCTGTCTTAACATCTAGCTACTCTAGATGTAAGTCCTCTATAGCCACTATACTCAAGACCATATGAATCGTAGACATTTTTACCACTGGTGAAATTATTTCAGTAAAGTCAATACCTGTCTTTTGTTGGAACTCTTTCACAACCAATCTAGCCTTGTACCATTTCAAACCATCATGCTCCTCCTTCAGTCTATAAACCCACTTGTTATGAAGAGCTTTCTTACCCATAGGTAGAGTGACTAGCTCCCATGTACGATTAGACTCAAGAGAGTCCATCTCATCATCCATAGCCTGCTCCCACTTAACCCGTGTATCTGACTGTAATGCCTCTTCAAAATACTCCAGTTCATCATCATCTGTCAGCAATAGATAATGTAAGGAGGGTGAGTATCGGACCATGGGTCTCCTCTCCCGAGTAGACCTCCTCACAACCGGTGTTTGCGGCTCTGTCTCATAATGCTCCTATGCATGATCATCCTGTGGCGCTGTAACACCCGTGTCTGGTAACTCTTCCAACTCTATGAATTCTTTCTCATCAGCCTTATTTTGCTGCACACTGTCCTTATGCATCACTCTTTCATTGAAGAGTACGTATTTTCTTCTCATGATTTTCCTGTTTTCTGTATCCCAAAAACGGTAGCCAAATCATACTACCCATAACCTATAAACATGCACTTCTTGGACTTCACATCCAGCTTGTTTCTGTGCTCCACATCAATGTGAACATATGAAGTGCAACCAAACACTTTGAGATGTGCAAGGTTCACTTCTTTTCCAGTCCACGTTTCTTTTGGTAGCCCACCATCCAATAGTATTGAGGGACTTCTATTGATGAGATATGCGACAATATTCATAGCATCTGCCCCAAACGTCTTGGGTAACTCTGCATGTAACCTCATGCTCCTGGTGTGCTCAAGGATGGTCTTGTTAATGTGCTCAGCTACACCGTTCTGCTGCGGTGTCTCTGGAATCATTTTTTGATGTTTGATTTCATTTATTGCATAATACTCCTTAAACCTCTTATCACAGTACTCTCCCCCATTATCTGATCTGAGACATTTTACTGTTTTACCTGTCTCATTTTCTACCATTACTTTTCACTTCTTAAATATATTAAATACATCAGATTTATGCTTTAAGAAATAGACCCGCAGTTTCCTACTAGCATAATCAATAAAAGAAACAAAATAACGTGAGCCACCAAGAGATTATACTTGTGCCGGTCCACGTACATCAGTGTGTACAAGCTCCAATAGATATGTCTTTGGAGCGCGTCCTGTTTTCTTAAAACTTACCATTTTCTGCTTGCTATACATGTAGTCATCACAGAATTCTAAGTCAATAGACTTCAGCCCTAGTATCTTCCATTTTGACAATAGCACTTTCATTCATTTCTAACTCATATGTCCCAACCTCTGATGTCATAACTGCCCATTTACTCCAGTTGATGCGACTACGAGTGAACTATTTGATCCTGAAGTCACGTACAAAGTATTTTCTTTCTTACATCGAGATATCATCAAGGCACCTTTTGTAATCTTTCAGGAATCATTAGTGAATGTCGTCACATATCCAGTATCGACCAACTGCCCCACTGAGATCAAATTCCATTTCAAACTCAGTACATGTTTGACATCCTTCAATTTTAAAGTTGTTCTATCTTTCTGATTTATATGAACGTCTCCCTTTCTAACAATACTATAGGCTCATCATCACCCAGGTAGACTCTCCCGAAGTCACCTGACAAATAATCACACAGAACTTCCTTACACGAAGTGGCATGAAACGAAGCACGTTTAGAGCATTCCCTGAATCCCTTGAAACTCCTGATGCTTTTCTTCTAAATTCTTCACTGAGAATTAGACTGGCTATATCATCAAATTTCATCTTTGTCGACCCTGAAGAATTGCTCACAGCAATCACCAAACCATCCCAACTATCTGCTAAACTAGACAGGATCAATAATGCCCTGACCTCATCCTCAAAAATAATGTAAACGAATTCTAACTGGCTTGTGGCTGTATTGAAATCGTTTAGATGTTCAACCATGCTCTCACCATCTGACATCTTCATGTTGAATAGCTATTTCATGAGATGAACGTTTTCGGATGCTGAGTGTTTTTCATACATCGTCGCTAGGGCTTCTATTAATTCTTTTATGATTTTTACCTTCGATATATTGAAGGCGACGCTCTTAAACAAAGAGAGTCGGATCGTTCCTAAAGCCTTTCGATCGAATAAAAATCATTCATCATCTGTCATCTTCTCTAGTTTCTTCTCTTTTCCTCCTATAGGAATACAGAGGTCTTTCTGATACAAATAATCCTCCATCTTCATGTTCCATAAGGTAAAGTTTGAACCATCAAACTTCTCAATTCTAGTATTTCATTCTTCCATCATCACTCCCACTTAACTAAACCAATAGCTCTGATACCAGTTATTGCGCAACATGCCAACAACGCTAGTGAACCGAGGTCCAATCTCTGGTCTCACTCACAAACGATAAATAGAAAGAAATATAATCCAGAAGAAGAATCAAAGCATTCCAAACAAACCACAAGACAAGATATATGTGGAAAAACCCCAAACAAGGGTAAAAAAAACCACGGGTGTAAACTTCCACTATGAAGAAAAACGAGATTACTAGCGATATACTAACCTTTTCCCTTTAGATGTATAAAAAAACCCTTTGCCCACACTTTAGAATAACTTCCATAACTCTAGAAAAGCCATAGGGACCCCTATTTATAGTTTAGGCAACTTCTCTTTCGCACACTTGTGAAACTGACTCAAATTTCTGCAGTTCGTATCAAATTTACAAAACGAATCTGCGTAACCTCGACTGGTCGAGTAGGCTACTCGACTGGTCGAGCACCTCGGAACCAAAAAACTGATGCTCGCTGGACTTTGAGTCGAGTCAGCCCTCGACTGGTTGAGTAGGTCACTCAACCGGTCGAGCAGGGCATTCAATTGGTCGAGCAGCCCTGTCCAGATGTGACTCCACATCCCAACACAAAGTGGGCCCCACAGTCCCGGAAGCACTGGTGGAGCCCAGAACCACTGAAGACATGTCTGCAGGAGGCAGGGCCTGCAATGGATAAGGCAAAATGTCAGGAGGAATCTTTGTTATTCACCGGTGGCTCACCCCACGCACCGTAGACATATGACAGACGTGGATTGCATACTGACCCAACCGGTTGGGACCCTGTACGTGCCTTATCTATGTCGTCCATTCATTTTTCCAGATTATTTTAGTGCATGAGCCCAAAAATGATACAGATCCAAATCTCAAGTAGACCACACCACATGAAAACAATGGTGATTGAACGAGCACTGTTAAAAACTTCGTAAGGCTAACTGTAATGTTTATTTGCCATCTAACCAGCTGAATAGGTTGTACAAACCTAAATGAAAGGAAAACACAAACATAATCTTGATCCAAAACTTTTGTGGCCCAAGAAATTATTTATGGTGGGTGTTAAATCACCACTGATTTCTATAGTGTGGACCATCGGAAATTTGGATCTGCCTAATTTTTTAGTTCATTCCCTAAAATAAGCTGAAAAAATGGATGGATAGTGTGGATAAAACACATACATGATGGTGGGCCCACAGATCATCGACCAGTGGTGACATAGAGTCAGTACGAATATCAATGGGCAATTTTCGTCTTAAATGAACCTAAATTAGACCGTGAAATGCTGAGTCCCACATTAGATGTTTTATTAACCATAATGTTCGGCCATTTGATTACCCAACTACTCAATTGGTAGATATTTACTGAATGGTTTACCTGAAAATCATCTAACCATTCAAATGCATCAAACGATTGTCCATAAATCAAAAGTTGAAAATTTTCAACCAATCCAAATTTGGGATGATTACTAATCTACATCTGGTCCCACAATTCGGATGGTTTGATTTGAATTAATATATGAGACTTGTACAATATATGAGTGCCTGAATATCAAAACATCATACTTTATCAGAGTATTAAATAAATCCTTTGTTCAGCTATGCTTAGGGGTGTACATGAACCAAGCTAGCTCGGTTAGCTCGCACGATTCGACTCAAAAAAGCTCGATTCGACTTAGTTTGAAGCTGAGTTCGAGCTGAGTCGAGCTGATTTTTTGAGCTCGAAAATGAGTTCGAGCTGGCCCCAACTCAACTCGACTCGGATCGAACCAGTTCAGTGACTCGGTTACTTTGATATTGATATTGCTTACCAAGTATTTGATGAAATGACTCAAAGAAGTGTGAACGGGGGGCAATGAAGTTATGTATATGAAACTAACACGCTTTTTTTTTCTCTTGATTTTTATGTTGCTTAAAGGTATTTGATAAAATACATGTAAAACTAAATATAATGAGATTTTGAAGCTGCAATGTAGGTGTTCGTGGAAATGCTTCAACGGCAAACTCGGCTCAATCTTGGCTCGAACGCGGCCGAGCTGGTGAGGTCAGCTAGTGGCCGAGCCGACTCGACTCGACTCCGTTTGACTCGATGTGCACCCCTAGCTATGCTGATAGTGACATCAATTGCTCTTATCCGGTCGGCTGATGTCCTGGACTGAAACTTTGATATTCCGAAAGCTTTCACTCTGATACTCTCAAAGCGTTTCGTGGATGATATGCATGCATTTATAAATACTTAAAAATTTATAGGTGGCATAAATGTAACTCAAATTAAACCGTCCAATTTATGTATAGAATTTTAGATGTTTCATAAACCAATAATTAAGCTTATTTGATTACTTATTAATTAGATCTGTGGATATCTGTAGAACGGTTAAAGTGAAAAATATGCAATCCTTTTATTTCAACAAACAAGTGTCCCTGAATCAGAGGTTAGAATTGTTCAGCAAATCTAATTTTTTGGGCTGTAATTTGGAGATACGAGCTCAACAATTTGGACGGTTTCCTTTGACCTAAATCATGCCACATGTACCATTTTCAAGTGCCTGCATATCAAGCGACATACACAGCCTGAGTACCAAATAACTCCCATATCCAAAATCACCCGATAGACGGACACGGCTTTAAGTGGATCCCGGATCCACCGAGGTCGGTGGATCTATGACTGTGAGGCCTATTTGTCTTATATCCACGCCGTTCATCCGTTTCCCCGTCTCATCTTATTGTATGAGGCTAAAAATGAAGCAGATCCAAATCTCAGGTGGACCATACCACAGGAAAGAGTGGTGATTGAACGCCTACCATAAAAAAAATCTTACGGGCCACCGGAATGTTTACTCTCCATCCAACCTGTTGATAACGTAAAAATTACCCAGATGAAGGGACCTCATAAATATCAGCTTGATCCAAAACTTTTGTGGTCCACAAGAAGTTTTTAATTGTCAATCATCACTGTTTCCTGTAGTGTGCTCCAATGGAGACCTGGATCTTCTGCGTATTTCGTCTATGGCCCCTGAATGAGCTGTTAAAACGGATGGACGGCATGGATATAAGATAAATACACCACGGTGGGCTCCACACTCAGGGATCCACCGACCTCAGTATTTATAGCTGAATGTGGACCATTGAAATGAAAATTTTCTACGGCTCATATTCAACTTGATAGATCAATGGTCACGATCATTTCTATGGATGTGGGCCCCACGTGAAAAGACATTTTGTTGATCCTGAGCCGTGACAAAACGATGTCCTTCGAGAATATGCTGGAATTAGGGAACGCTGGGAACATTGAAACCAACGTTGCACGAGGGATCAGTGGGATATTCTCTTTGTAGATGTGGAAATGCTCCAAATCATTTACAGCTGACGTTTCTAATATGATTAGTTCACCACCATTTTAAAAATGTTGTGAATCTTCTATTGTTGACATGGTGGCCTAGTTTCACGATAATCCTGACCGTTAAAATCCATGATCCAACTGTCGATGGACCATAAATCAAATTTTACACTGAAACGATTAAAATAACCATATTACTGGCCTTTGAAATTGGTCCACTCACCATTTTACTTCTTACCTTTAATTTGATACTCATCAATTAGAAATCTAGGATTGTCATATCAGTGTAATTTCCAGATGTGTCCAATCAATAGCGTGCCATGTAATTTGTGCAGAGGCCCATGAATGCCACATGCGAGGAGAATGAGTCACCACCATTTTGTGGTGAATATCACAGTAGTCTGTAACGATGAGGTTTGCGACTTCCACACGCATGCAGAGCAATACACATCCTCACGCGGCCCACGTGAAAATATGAACCACGTGTATACAATCTGAGCTTTACATAAGTTTGTAAATAATTCCTACATCTCCTACATAAAAAAGGATGGGTAGTTTCACTGTTCATGTGGGGCCACAACGTACTAAATAATCTATTTTTTTTGATACATTGTGGCCCACCTGAGGTGTGAAATGGCCTGAATTTTGTTCCAGAAGATCAAAAATATTTTATATCACATGATGGAAAGTTCAGATCTGATACACTTATCACCTCGTGACACAGACTCTCGCGTGTAGATGTGTACGGCTTCACACTCGTCAGCAATTTGCAAACCTCAGCCGCGCGTCCAATCATTGGAATTTACATGGGGTACGGTGCACGGCACAACGTCTGTCGTACGAGTGTGAATTTTACCACAGAATGCATATTAAATAATGATCTGAACCGTTCAAGTACTAGATCATATCCAAAGGGCCCATAATAAAAAAATTTTGATTAATAGTTGTATAAGAAGATGAGTTTGGAACGTTAAAAATGTGAAGTTGGAATGGGTCATATTAATATCTAAGAATCAAAGGTTATGATATTATGAATATTGGTTATAATATTATATATTTTACGGAAATAAAAACAAAATGAACGGTTCAGATCATCATGTAAGATCCAAACAAATGTAAACCCTACCCCCGTACAGTACTGTAGTACAACCGCACCGTACCACATGAAAAATCCTATATATGGACTTGTCATGCATGGGAAAAGCTGGGGTTTGGTTTTCTACGCCTTTTCTTTCCTTTGTTGCATGTTCCCAGCAATGGGCACGAGAGATGCTATAAACATGCACACGTGCACCACAACCAATACCTGCTACGAGAACTACGACCCTTGCTTCCCTGATCAACCTGTCGTTGATCTCTACCTCCCAATATGGGCCCACCAACCAAGCCATCGATCAAAGCCAGCCTTCATATGGGCCCCAGATGGTGGACCGAGGAGCACAATCACCTACTCCCAGCTGGACACATCCATCCATTCAATCTCTTCACAGCTCCTCATACCATTACAGAGAGGAGATACAGTTCTAATCCTTTGCTCTCCTGGCCTTGATCTGGTAAAAATCCTCTTCTCTTGCCAGAGAGCTGGCCTTGTAAGTGTCCCCATCTCACCACCTGATCTTCCTCCCTCCAAATCCACCACCCAACCCCACCATCTTGCTAGAGTCCTTCTCCAAACCAAGCCCAAGGCAGCCATTGCTAATCTTAGTTACATCAACAGCGTCCGTCAGTACATTTCCGGACATAGTCACCTCTCCCAGCTATTTCAAGATCTCAAATGGCTTCCCGTCGAAAACTTCGCCGATATCAGCACATCTTCTTCTTCTACCTACTTGGGTTGTAGGTCAGACGAGGTTTATCTAATTCAGTACACCTCCGGTGCAACCGGTATCCCAAAACCCGTCATGGTGAGTGCAGGATCAGCTGCTCACAACGTCCGGGTGGCCAGGAAGGCCTATGATCTACAACCGAATAGTATTATTGTGTCATGGCTACCGCAATACCATGACTGTGGGCTCATGTTCTTGCTACTGACCGTTGTTTCTGGGGCGACCTCCATACTCACCTCACCATCGGCCTTTGTGAGCCGTCCACGTTATTGGGTGGAGCTGATTACCGAGTTCAAGGCAACTTGTACACCAGTCCCATCTTTCTCATTGCCTCTTGTACTCCGGAGAGGCCGGATTGAGGTGGGCCACCTTCCACTCAATCTCGGGAGCTTGCGGAACTTGGTGCTGATTAATGAACCCATCTACCGTGACTCCGTTGAGGCATTCGTTAATGAATTCTCTGCCGTTGGTTTGTGCCCATCTTCCATCTCACCGTCTTATGGGCTTGCAGAGAACTGCACCTATGTTTCAACAGCGTGGAGTAGGACTGGCAGTAGTTTTCCATACATGCCTTCCTACAACAAGCTCTTGCCATCTGCGAGGCTGGCGGCATTGCCGCCGGAAGAGAATGAAGAAGGAGAGATGGAGATTGTTGTTGTGGATGAGGAAACCTTCGAGCTGGTGGAAGATGGGGTTGAAGGAGAGATATGGGTTTCTTCTCCCAGCAACGCTTCTGGATACCTCGGCCACCCTTCTCTAACACGTGAGGTCTTTGAGGGGAGAATTAGAGGGAAGCCGAGCCGGAGCTGCTTTATCAGGACCGGCGACCGTGGAGTTGTGAGAGGAGAAGAGAGATATCTGTTCGTTACGGGGCGAACTTCCGACGTTATCAAGATCACTAGCCATGGCCTGGAGCTGCATCCTCATCAACTGGAAACTGTAGCTTATAACAGCTGCCCCAATCATCTCAGGGGAGGTTGCATTGCTGCATTCAGCATATCCAACACGACGGTTGTGATTATTGCAGAGCTACAACGACGAGAAGGGGAGAGAGGTGGGGTTGTGGTGTATGAGAATATATGCCGACGGATCGAAGGTGCGGTGAGAGAGAACCTAGGGATTGGAATTGGGGTCGTGGTGAAGCTGGTGGAGAGCGGCAACCTTCCGAAGACAACATCAGGGAAGCTGCAGAGGTGGGCTGCCAAGGAGAAGCTGAAGAGCGGTGAGCTGAGAGTGGTGTTTGGTGGTGGAGGCGATGATCTTGGAAAGGGAGGAGGGAAGAGAGAGGATTTTCCACCTTTCTTCCCTTCAATGGACGATCATCATCGTCTCTCCCTGATTTCTTTGCTATGAAAGAGATTGGAAATGGCATGATCCAATCTTGATATTGTATGGCCTGTGATTATAACAGCTGTGGGCCCACTGTGTTGTGCTTGTTAGATCCAATCCGTCCATCAGGCGGCCTCTCATGTTCACCTTACAACCCAAGAATCGGCTCGATCCAAAACTCATGTTCACCACACAACAGATAACAATGCAAACTGGGGCCTAAAACCTCTTAGTTCGCGTGCTGTGGCCCACCTATGTTCCCTCTTAAAGAAGTATAAAATTTGAATTATCTTTCTCTCAATACAAGCGGACCCTTGTATTAGGATGATCATTACAACCTTATAGGATAATGTTCGTTATCTTATCCTATGAGATCTTCTTTTGAATCTGAATCTACAGAGGTTGGTTGATATGTAGTGTGCCTGGGCCCATGATGAGATGATGGGCCATGCAAGGAAGCTATGCTATTACGGCCCCTCGAGCTGATATAGGTTGAACACGAACTGAAAGCTTGCAATTGAGAATTTAAAAAAACGTATAGTAGACCACCCTTTGGTGAAAAGATCAGCAATCTGTTTTTGTGTGGCTAAAGGGGATGTGGATGTCTGATTACAAATTAAGTTACGAAGATTAAAAAAAACTGGTCACTTTTTACGGTGAAGATCATCGATGGAACGCCTTCAATTCAAGTGCCAAAAGAAGGATTTTCAATTTAATCGACGGGTATGTCAATCGATCGAAATATTCCCAAAAAATCTAATTTACTAGCGGGATGTTTTTGGACTCTTTCAATTCAATCTACAGGGTTGTCAATTTGATTGATGGTCTGTCGATTGTTGTCGATTGGATTGATAGTCAGATCAACAATGCAAACTGATTTATGTAAGTGCAGATTTTATTTCTAATTCGGGTGGGAGTCTCCATATAAATGGTTCTAAGTGCAATTATGGCATAGTCACTGAGAGAAAGTAAGCGAGGGTGGAACATATCAGGCATCCTTCTTCATTGTTCTTTTTCTTCATCTTTTAGATTAGGTTTTTATTGTTTTCCTTAGATTAGTTTTTCCTTAGCTCGATTTATGGCCTCTTAGCTAAGGGTAAGGGGTGAAACTTTTGATAAATTCTTAATGTTTGATTTACTTTGATTCATTAATAATAATGGTTTTAATAATGAATTTTAATTTATTGGATTGATTAGTAGTTTGGTGAAGGCTGTTAATTTATACAATCCATTGATCTATTGTGAACTCCGGGTACATTAGATACTCGGAATTCCTTGCGATTAATTACTTAGTTTTTCATAATTAGATCAATCAATTGAGATTTATATTTTTGTTTGGAATTATAAATTTGATTTAATCGTTTCGTCTTCCAATTGAAAGAAATCTTTATTTGATTCCAAATGAGTTATATGTTTGGATTAATGAATCAAGCATTGTGCGAATTTATTAAAAGGAGATCTCTGAAGTCTTAGATTTCTCTTATTCTTATTTTATGCACTTTAATTCGTTGGAGCAAAAACCAACTTTCTTCGCTTTTTCTAGTTAGCGTTTTTAATTCCCCAATCCTTGTGGATCGACTTTGATTCAAAGTATTTTACTACTTTACTACTTGTACTTGGGTATACAATTTTAAAGTTATAGCAAACGGTTTCCGCCCAAAAACACTACTCGAGTATAGTTGAATTCAATATGTTATTAGCACGATCCAAAATCATATGGTTCATACGTTATATAACTCTATTCTGTTGTGAAGCACTAAGGACTGTGTAGTGTCTCTTAATGTCATGCTCACTACAAAAATTATTAAATTCTTTCAAGGTGTATTATCATATTTTATCAGTTTTCAGATACTTAATTTTTTTTTTTTTTTCCTTTTAATCTTAACCAATGCTTTAAACTTGGTAAAATAAGTAAAAGTATCACTTTTCTTTTTCAATATGTAAATCCATATTTTTCTAGAAAAATCGTTAATAAAGAAAACAAAGTACTTAAAACCTCCCACTGATTCGATTGAAGCCTCCCAAGTATGAGAATGAAATAGATTTAAAATATCCTTACTTTCGTTAGTGGATGATGGAAAAAAAATTTGATGTAGAGCGGGTCGCAGACAATTTCATGGCCAAGATGGACCAGGAAAGGCCCGGTCAACGATTGAAGTAATCCGGACCGTCAGACCTTAGAACGGGCGTATCTCACAATCCGGAATGAGTTATCGGGCGTAAAATATATGATTTTGGGGTAGAATGAGTTACTTTAGCCAACCAACCCCGCTACACTGGGTTGCGCAACCCAGAATTGCGAAATACCCCTGGATCGACGGTCGTTTTCCTGTTTTAATTTCGTTTTTACTATAAATAATAAGTTTTAGTTTGATTATAACTCTTCATCCATCGGGCTTTAGGAATTGTGCCCAACGTGAAATGAGCTTAGAATAATTAGGGAAGCCAAATTACTATTTTTGGCCAAAAACCTTGCGCACTAGTAGAAATCATGACCGTCTATAAATAGTAAGTTTACTATTTATAGTAAGTTGCGAATTATAGGAGTTTTAGTTGTAGTTTGCTTTTGATTTCTCTCCCATTGCTTGGTATCCCTATTTAAAGGGTTGTGAACTCATTTATTTCATCAATTAAATCAATTTCGAATTTATTAGAATTTATTTCTATTTTCTGCTTTCTTTCCTCGTGGATTCGAGAAGTCTCTGTGAGGAGTCCAAAGAAGCTCCGTGGATTTAAAGTAGTTATTCTCTTAAGGAAGATGGTGATCGACCTTATCATGTTCATTCCTTCGTTAATTGGTATCAAAGCAAGGATTCCCCTCGGGCCGATGGCAAACAATGAAGGTATGAATCAAAATCCTATGGACGGTGATCCAGGGATTCGTTATCTTTTGAAAAGAATAGAAACTTTCCACCAGGAGAGTCAGTTGACCGTGCAAGGGTTACAGGTAACCCTCGACCGTCTTGCGAGTGCGCTACTTCTGCCCCGAGCCCTAGGCGGTGCTCCACCACCTATGGTTGCTCCACAACCAATGGTGGCTCCATCACTCGTGGTTGTTGTACGACATAACCCCAATTTTTGTAAAGCACTACTAGTGGCAAACCGTAGGGCTACACCAGATTATTCAAGTTCTAGTGACGAGGACCTTAATGAAGGCTTTTCCCGACGACTAATTCATAGAGGCGATCATCTAGATCATGCTGAAATAGACTATCGAGGTAAGGCTGAACTTCCTAGTTTTAATGGTTTATTAAGTATAGAAGATTTCCTCAATTGGCTAGCCGAATAGAGAGATATTTTGATTATATGGACGTGTTAGATCATAAAAGGGTAAAATTGGTAGCGTTTAAATTAAAATTTGGTACTTCTGCATGGTGGGAACAATTACAACTCTCACGAGCCCACCAGAACAAGGTGCCCATCTCATCATAGCCACTAGGGCTGTAAATGGTCGGGTTCGGGGCGGGTTTAGCCAAAACCAGACCCGCCCATTTACTAAACGGGTCTGGGTCCAAATTTTAGACCCAGACCCTTTTACTAAATGGGCGGGTCCTGCCTGGTCCGAGTCAATCTCCATTAGACCCATTTATAAATGGGTCCGAATCATGAGGGAGATCACCTGGACCCATTTATAAATGGGTCGGGTCTAACGGGTTTGGTTAAGGGAGATCCAGACCCTGAACTAAACCCGTTTAGAAACGGGTCCAACGGGTCTAACGGGTCCAACAGATTGTTGATGCATGAGAAGTGTAGTTCTGTTTTTAGCCTTAAATAAATAAACTTTTTCTAAAATGCTAGAATGAGGGCCCTAAAATCAGCTTCATCCGTGATTAAAATGGGCCACACCATCAAAAGAACTATATAGGACAAAGCTCACCTTCTAAACTCTTTCCATTAATTTAGCCCACCTAAATCACATATGGGCCTGATTTTTTTAGAAAGGGCTTAAGATTTTGTGTGACATCTAATAAATGAAGTGGATTTCATATAATGATCACAGTGGGCCGATTAAAAATAAAGGGTGGACCTTTCTTTCCCAATTATTTCCTTTGAGGTGGCCCACCTAAATCTCAAGTCAGTTTAATGTTTTTGCCCCGGGATTAACTAATGTTTATACATCTATTGGCTGGAGTGGATCTTAAATAAACAACATGGTGGGCTAGATAAAAAATCAAGAAGGTGTATCTTATATTCAAACTAGTTTGTATTTTATTTTGAAGTGGGAACGTTGTTAGTTGCTTAATATATAGGAAGTGGGAACGCCAGTAGAATATATAGGGAAGTGGGAAGGATATGGGTCAGGCGGGTCCGGTCCGGGCGGGTCTCATGTAGGTAGACCGACCCGCCCATTTACTAACAGGTTCGGGTCGGCCGGGTCGGGTCTAAATGAAAGGAACCTAGACCCACACCCATTTGACAAATGGGTCTATCCTTGGACCCGGACCCGTACCATTTAGGAAACGGGTCGGGTTTGGGTCGGGTCTTAATGGGTCGGGTCTGGGTACCCCATCGGGTCCGCTGACCCATTTACAGCCCTAATAGCCACGGATGAGACGTCTTCTTTGATCACGATTTCTCCCTAGTGATTATGAGCAAATATTATTCTAGTAATACCAAAATTACTGACAAGAAAATTGAACCATCACAGATTACACTGAAGAATTCCAGTGATTGGCTACACGAAATGATCTGTCAGAATCTAAGTCATAGAAGGTAGCACGATTTATAGGTGGGTTGTGATAAAAAATTTAGGACCGAGTTTAGATGTACCCAGTTGGGACCGTGGATGAAGCAGTTCAATTGATGGGTAGGGCAGAAACACAACTTGCAAGAGCTCCTGCTCATCCCTATCTTTCAACTCAACCCCCCATGACGGGTCCCATGTAAAATCCAGTGTTGGTACAAAGAAAAGATCTAGAGAACGTCATCAACCTCCTACAACCGCAAACCGTGATACGGGGAGCGGCTCATCCAGACTTTAACGTGCAGCACCTACAACTGCGGACTAGAGTAGGATTCCAAATCCTTATGCTCGGCCAAGGTCGAACAATTATTACCGCTGTGGTCAACCAAGCCACTTATCAAACACTTGTCCTCAACGTCCCATAGCACACGTGACTATAAATGAAGGGGGCACTGAAGATGAGGCCGTAGAAGAAGACCATGGCTTTAATGAACATGAACAAACCACTGAAGAAATAGCAGGTGGTGATGAAGTGACGGGTGAGGATCGTGATAAATTTCTCATTTTGAGGCATTACTGCATACCCCACAAAAGGAATTACATCCACAGCTACACAATATATTTCGTACTCGGTGCACTATCACCGAAAAGGTCTGTGATGTGATCATAGACAGTGGTAGTAGTGAGAACATCGTCTCAAGAGTGATGGTGGATAAGTTGCAGCTACCAACAATGAAACATCCTTCTCCGTACTCAATTGGCTGGATAAAAAAGGTGAATGAGACCATGGTAACTGAACAATGCACTATCTCATTTTCAATTAGTAAAAATTATAAGGATTAGATACTTTGTGACGTGGTCGACATGGAAGCTTGTTATATGTTACTCGGTCGACCCTGGCAGTCGAACCGTGATGTGACCCATTGGGAATGAGACAATGTCTACATATTCATCAAGGATAGTAAAAAAATCCTTACCCCTATGGTACCAGAGAACCACCTTGAAGCCTCTAAAGTGGAGGGGAGTTCCCTCTTGACCATTCGAGATTTCATGGAGGAATTCAAGGAAACCGGCGAGGTATACGTCATAGTGGTGAAGGCTGAGGAAGAGGAACTCTTAAACATCCCTCCAAGTTTAAGACTGTTACTTAACGAATTCAAAGAAGTCTGGCCTTAAGATTTACCTGATGGATTGCCCCCCATGAGGGACATCCAACATCACATAGACCTCATCCCTGTGGCTAGCCTGCCCAACTGCCCTCATCATCGGATGAGTCCGAAGGAGTGTGAGATACTTCAGGGGCAAGTAGAGGAATTAATCCGTAAGGGTCTCTTGAGAGAGAGCATGGGCCCATGTGTCGTACCAGCATTATTAATGCCAAAAAAGGATGGAAGCTGGCGTATATGTGTCGACAGTCAAGCAATCAACAAAATTACCATCAAATATCAGTTCCCCATACCATGGTTAGATGACATGCTCAATATGCTAAAAGGGACCAAGGTATTCTCTAAACTAGATCTAAGGAGCGGGTACCATCAGATTCGTATCCGATCCGGTGATGAGTGAAAAACGGCATTCAAGACCAAGGAAGGGTTGTATGAGTGACTAGTCATGCCCTTCGGTCTATCGAATGCACCAAGTACTTTTACGTGTTTGATGAATCAAGTTCTAAAACCGTTCGCTGGCCGATTTTTGGTAGTATATTTTGATGACATATTGATATATAGCCAGGATAAGACGGAGCATAGGAAACATCTCAAGCGGGTCCTGCAGGTCCTACAAATTAACAAGTTGTACCTCAACTTGAAGAAGTGTAGTTTTTTAACTGACAGCCTGTTGTTTCTAGGATTTGTTATAACGTCCACAGGCATCCGTGTGGACAATGAAAATGTGCGAGCCATTATCCCGACAAACATTCATGAGGTGATGAGTTTTCACAGGTTGGCGATTTTTTATCGTCGATTCGTGCGAGATTTTAGCACCATAGTTGTGCTTATAACAGATTGCATGAAAAAGGGACCGTTCCAGTGGACCAATAAAGCTGACAAGAGCTTTCAAGAGATCAAGCATCATTTGTCTACAACACCGGTCTTGGTGATTTCCTAATTTCGACAAATTATTTGATGTTAAGTGTGACGCTTCATACGTCAGAATTGGATAAGTGTTATCACAGGAAGGCAAGCCAGTAGCCTTCTACAACGAGAAGCTCAGCGAAGCTCGAAAGAAGTGGTCGATTTATGAGCTTGCAGTTATACGCAGTTTTTCAGGCGCTGCAACGTTGGCGCCATTATCTTATTCACAGAGAGTTTGTTTTATACACTGACCATCAAGCATTAAAGTTTATTAATAGTCAGACTAACGTGAATCATATGCATGCTATATGGGTTGCATTTTTACAAGAATTCACGCTTGTTCTTAAAGCACAAGTTAGGGCAGCAGAACAAGGTGGCTGATGCACTTAGCCGTCATGCATCATTACTTGTTACGATGAGCAACGAGGTGATCGACTTCGACTATCTCAAGGATCTATATTCCAAGGATGAGGACTTCAAAGATTCTTAGAGAAGTGCCAAGAAGGTCACCCCAGTGACCTTTATATACATGACGATTTTCTCTTTAAAGGGAATCGATTGTACATTCCCTAAAGTTCTCTGAGGGAGTAGATTATTCAGGAGCTACATGGAAGTGGTCTCGATGGACACCTTGGGCGAAACAAGACGCGAGCTCTTGTAGAAGAGCGGTATTACTGGTCATAATTAGTACGTGAATGGGAAAAGCTGTACAACGTTGTCATATTTATCAAACCTCCAAGGGGCAATCTCAGAATACGAACCTCTACACCCTATTACATGTGTCTGACGGTCCTTGGGAGAATTTATCAATGGACTTCGTGGTTGGTCTCCCACGAACACAATGCGGCATGGATTTGGTGTTCGTGGTGGTGGATTGTTTCTCCAAGATGACACACTTTATCTCATGCAAGAAGACCCTCGATGTAACATAAGACCATTACTTCTGATCATGACATGAAGTTCATTAGCCACTTTTGGAGAACTTTGTGGACTCGATTCGATACACAACTTCAATTTAGTAGTGCTTACCATCCACAGACTGATGGGCAAATCGAAGTTGTGAAACCTCCTTCGCTGTATTTCAGGAGAAAATCGAAGCAGTGGGATTTGGTCTTGTCTCAAGCAGAGTTCGTATTTAACAACATGGTGAACCGCTTAACAGGAAAATCACTGTTGCAGATTATCTACGGACGAGTGCCTCGCCACAGACTTGGTCCCTCTGCCCACACACCCAGGCACGAGCATTGCAACAAAACATATGACAGATAAGATCATGGGCATCCATGCGAAAGTGCAAACTAAGCTACATGCCTTGAATGAGAAGTATAAGTAACAAGCGGACAAGCACCGGCGATAAAAAGTATTCGAGGTGGGCGACAGCGTTATGGTCTATCTACGCAAAGAGAGATTTTCGACCGGGACATACAACAAGTTGAAAAATAAGAAGATTGGACTCGTCCCAATCATTCGAAAGATCAATGACAACGCTTATGTTGTTGATCTTTCAGATGACATAGCGATCTCACGGACTTCCAACGTCGCGGACCTGACCGAGTATCATGAACCAGAGCAGGATGAGAACTAGAAGACGAGTTCTTTTGAAGTGAAGGGGACTGATGTAGAGTGGGTCGTGGACAGTTTCATGGCCAAGATGTACCAGAAAAGGCCCATTCAACTACAGAAGTGATCCAGACCGTCGGTTCTTAGATCAGGCGTATCTCACAATTCGGAATGAGTTATCGGGCGTAAAATATATGATTTTGGGGTAGAACGAGCTACTTTAGCCAACCAACCCCGCTATGCCGGGTTGTACAACCCAAAATTGTGAAATACCCCTGGATCGACGGTCGTTTCCCTGTTTTAATTTCGTTTTTACTATAAATAGTAAGTTTTAGTTTGATTATAACTCTCCATCCGTCGGGTTTTAGGAGTTGCGCCCAACGTGAAAAGAGCTTAGAATAATTAGGAGAACGGTTTGGTGAAGCCAAATAGGAAACTTACTATTTTTGGCCGAAAACCTTGCGCACTAGTAGACATCACGACCGTCTATAAATCGTAAGTTTACTATTTATAGTAAGTTACGAATTTTAGCAGTTTTAGTTGTAGTTTGCTTCTGATTTCTCTCCCATTGCTTGGTATCCCTATTTAAAGGGTTGTGAACTCGTTTATTTCATCAATTAAATCAATTTCGAATTTATTAGAATTTATTTCTATTTTCTGCTTTCTTTCCTTGTGGATTCGAGAAGTCTCTGTGAGGAGTCCAGAGAAGCTCTATGGATTCAGAGTAGTTATTCTCTTGAGAAAGACGGTGATCTACCTCATCACGTTCATCCATGCGTCAAATTTCTATAAAACTTTCCAAATACGCAATCCTCACAAAAATATAAATTAAAAGATTTTAAATCAATAAGTAAATTTCGATTAAGTTCCTTTAGTCCTTGCTCATGTGGCCCAACCGCCTGTACTAGATTATATTAAAGTTTATCATGGAATTAGCAACAATAACATCGCCAACCATGGTATCTCTAATCAAATGATATAAATCACCCATCAACTCTCCTTTTACCACTACCATCGCCTCCTTTACAATTTTCAATCGACTATTTACACTAAGGGCCTGTTTGATTTTTTTACTCAACTATAATTACCATGTAAATGGGTAATAATTATTGACCTAGGTAATTACTGCATATTTTTCAATGCAGATATGATAACTTACTTTTTTAACACTTACGTCGAGAAATTTATGAAATCAATGTGGGGCTCATCGTGATGTATGTGACTTATCCATGCCGCTCATTTATTATGTCAACTGAATTTAGGGCATGAGACCAAAAATGAGGCAAATCCATAGCTCAAGTGGACCACACCACAGGAAACAGTGGAAATCAAACGCCTACCATTAAAAACTTCTTAGGGCCCTTAAAAGTTTTGGATCAAGTTGATATTTGCATTTTCCCCTTATCCATGTCTGTGTGACCCTATGAATGGGTTAGATGATGAAAAAACCTTAATGTGGGGCTAGTGAAGGAAATAACTTTCAACGGTGGATGAATTAATGCCGCTATTTCCTTTCATGTGGGCCATTTGAGCGTTGGATCTGCCTTGTTTTTTGGCTCATGCTCAAAAGGTTCTAATAAAATAGATGGACGGTGCGGATATATCATATACATTGCGGTGGGGTCCACAGATTTAAGTCAACACTTTTGTATCAATTTTCAAAGTGGAATTACACTTATATTTTCAAACCAGGAGAAAAGATAATAATTACTTATTTATCGGGATTTACATGTATCATGGAAAATCAAACAGGCCCTAAAAAATTTATAGCAATCTTCATCAAACTTTCCCAATAATAGAAGACAGGTTTGGTTTGTGCCACACACTAAAAACTGTACGTGTGATACCATTAAACGCAGTAATTCTGACATCTCCAATCCTTACAATTTTACACGTGCTATCACCGCTCATGTAAATTGTCTTCTATCATATGACCGATGTGTGTAGAAATAATCTTTGTATGGAGTCATATGAAATGAAGAGTCTGAATCTAAGATCCATTGACGGCTTAGATTCTCTCATGGAATCACTGCAAACATCACTTCCCCATCTTCAGATGAATTATCTTTCTCGACTAAATTTTCTTGAGAACCCTTTGAATCTAATGCTTGATCATGTGAATTAGGTTTATAATTTTCTTAATTTGCTTTCTTGGATCTAAAATTTTTGTGCAAGTGACCATTTTTTCTGCAATTCTAACACTTACATGTTTTATGCCCTTTTGAATTGAATCTCGTTTGATCTCTCCCACTAATAGCCATCTCATTAGATCTTCCTCTGGCCATCATAACATCATCGTAGATTCTCCATACGATTTTATACAAAACTCTTTATTAAGAAATGTGAACACGACTGACTCCATAGTGAGTTTGGACTATTACTGAGATTCATAATCAAACCATCTCATGAATATGGCATTGAACAGAGCAGAAGTATGACATTTTTTTCATCATCAATTTTCACATTGACCTCCACCAATTTGCTAATTAGGGTGTTAAACCCATTAAAGTGTTCTTGCAAAGAGGAACCTTCCTTCATCTTTAAGTCGTACAGTTGCCATCGGAGAAATATCTTATTCAACATCGATTTTTCTTCATATAGGTTTCATAATTTATCCCACAAACCTTTTGTAGTGGTTTGATCGAACAAGTTAAACGAAACCGAATCATATAGAGCAACAAGAATGATCACCATGGCTAATTGATTTTTCTCCCCAAATATCTCGTCTTTCATCTTTACAAGCTTCTTTTCTTTTCCTTGAATTGCAATTGTACATCCTTCACAAACACCGCGTTCATCTTCAGTTTCCACAACGTGTAATTGGATCTGTCAAACTTTAACACCTCGAATCTGGCACAACTCGATCCATCTACCTAAAACACGCTTATAAAATAAATGTCAACACTGATATTGTGCTAAAAGGTTTCTCAACCTTTGGCTTTGATACCAATTGTTGTAGAAAAATGTTCGCATGTGATCAATGTAAGCGATGTCAAAATACAAAAGAAAAGGACCAAACAAAAGCCAAAAGGGCCAAACCAAAATAAGAGATAAGAGGCACTGGGATTTATATAGTTCGACAATATATCTATTCCATAGGGAAGCAATAAAGCTTTCTTTTTTACTATAAATAAGTGAAACAAAAATACAAGATTTATCTCTCTCCCCCCTACCAGGAATTCCACACCAAGGAATACTCTAGAAGATGAAATAATGGAATTGAACTACATCTCTCTGCCTATGAACCTTATATGGACCACATGAAAGTGCATATGACAAAGCCTAGAGGAAATAGGCTTCATAGTACGTGTTTATACGTATGATCGTACACGTAAAGAGATAGAGATAGAGAAGGGGAGAGAGAGAGAGAGAGAGAGAGAGGGGTCTCTCACTAAGAAACATGTCCTAGTGAGAGGTTTTCACTGCTACAACAAGTGCATCAAAAGATTTTAAAAAGAAGTAATCAAAAGGATGGAAATATTTTTTCTCAAGGAGAGATATGTCCAATTAATTTCATAGGCATTCGATTGACTAAAAAGATTGTAATATTGAATGCCTAAATCCAATTAGAGGAAGGCATGTGAGAATGAACTAATAAAGTTCACTCATTTTCCTCAATATGGTGGTGATTTAGCTCAAGCATCCCATTTTGTACACAAGTATGTAGCAGGAGAGCTCATGAGAAATTTTCATGAGTTGAAAGAAAATTCTTAAATCTAGAATTGGTGAAATCTCCCCCACCATCACTCTATAGATTTTTCAATTTTATAATCTAACATATTTCAACATGAAAAATTTAAAATCTACATGGACATATATATCTCTTGCAATTCAAATATGATGCTAAGATTTATTTTATTTTTTTAAATCATTCATTGTCATTCATTTGCCATGGTTAAAACTCAATTTGATAAACAACAAAACAAATCCGTTATATAATTTTTTTCTTATGATCTTCGTAACTATTTTTCGAATTAGGGATTATCCATCAACACTCTTGTATTGCCACCCCATAGAAAAATAGAGTTGTCGAATGTAAACACTGCCACATCCTTGAAGTTGCCCATGCACTTCGCTTCCATGCTCATCTTCCTCTTGAATTTTGTAGGTAATATATCTTAATCATAGCCTATCTTATGAATCGCATGTGGACCCCCCCTCCTTTCAGGTAACACTCATTTTTCATGTCTTCTTCCAGAAACCACCCTCTTACACCCATCTCCTCATTTTTTGATGTCTCTATTATGCCTCCACCTTAGCATATCATCGGAGTATATTTCAACCATGTGTACGAAAATGCATCTTTGTTGGATATCTGTTTACTAAAAAAGGATATATATCGAGTCTTCAATGTTACTTCCCAAGAAAATTTTGCTACACATGATGTTATTTTTTATGAAGACATCTTCCTTTATGTTGAGATACCTTCTATTCCTAATCCTGTCTTTCCCATACCATTACCGGATGAGGAAGTTCCACTTGATCATGCCACAATCTTTTCCCCACCCGATCCCCCCGTGGAATCTGTGCATTCACCTACTCCTATCCCTTGTTGCTCCAACTGTGAAAAACACCTCCTTGTTTGGCTCCATGATTTCCACTGCTCAAATGCTGCCATGCCTCTTACTGACATCACAACCTCTTCAAAAGTTAGTCCATTTCCTTTAGTTAATTCTCTCCTACAGGAAAATTTCTACCTCACACAAAGCATTCCTTGCTAGTATTTCTCCTTTGGTATTTGTGAATGCTGAAAATCGGTGCCCATGCTTTTTATCTTTATTTTGAGGTGTATGGGCTGATTTGGATTGGTGATGTAATATACTTGGAGTCTCCACTAGCCAATTAACTCAAAGTCCCACAGTCGACTAGAACCTGTTAAATCGGTAAAATTCAAAGAATTTGGAGACTCTCTTGCTTTAAGTTGACTCTTGATCTGTAACCTGAGATTCCGAGTAAGGGACCTCAATTATAGAGAGGGAAGGTATTAGGTAGTCCCTCTACCCGTACGAGTGTACGGTCTTTACTTCATATGGTAAGATGATCTTAGGGGATAAAATGATAAGATGTAAAGTATTAAAATGATACTAGGCAGGCTCGGATTTCTGATATGACAGGGTCCAAAATTTTGACAAGCTATAGAGCATACGTTCAGAGAATGTCTAAAGGCAAATAAAGGTTAAAAGGAGATGTGGTGATGCTAGAATGACATGCAAGAGGACTAGACTACCATGAGTTTCTAATGTGACAAGATCTAGAGTTCCGACAAGTCATAGAGCATACATTCAATGGGGGGTTGAGAAGGGAAGAAATGATACGATTAATGAAGTATAAATGTTAGTAATGATGGCATGATCTTTGGCTTGCACTTGAAATGGCTTGGATGTTTGGGTGCACCATGGTTAGGAAGGGTTGACCTAAGTAGGACTGGTGGGCTGAGAGATAGTTGAAGGAGGTTAGAGGGTGGCTAAAAGAGATAGGAGCTTGAGAACTTAAGCACTCCCTCTCACTCTCACTTACTTACTCTCCTTTTCCTTGTTGATTTCTTCCTTGGTGTTGGTTGGTGTGAAATGAAGAGAGGAGGGGGTATTTATAACCCCTTGGGATGGTAGTTAGGTAATTTAGGGGATTATGAAGGGTGAATGATGATGTGGCAACTTAAGATTGGAGAAGGGAAAGGAGATGCCATTTGGCATTTTCTTATGGGTTAGAGAGCTTGGTAAAAAGGTAAATAATAGGAATTCTAGGGGTTAAGTGGGTCCCAAGAGAGTTGTCCTCCAAGGAGGGTGACATCTGTAGCTCTGGGCACATTTTTCGAGAGTACCGCCGATGGTAATCCAATTACCGCCACCTATTGTTCACTCTCGCGACTTAGCCAACTGGCTCATTCATACTTGGAGAGCGGCTTAAGGTTTGGTTTTATGGATTTGGCTTAGGAATGGCTCAAGTTAGGTGATGGCTTGGGTTCAGCTAGGGTTTAAGTTAGGGTTTAGGTTTAGCTCCTAAGGATCATCCATGCTTCATCAAGTTGCTAGCATGGATGGGGTATCTACAAATGCCCATCTTTGGCAGAGGTTACATGCAACCGAATGCCAAAATAAGTGGACACCCCACTCCTCTAGCCAGAACAAATTGTGGTTTAGATCTATTGTCCTTCATAGTCAGTTTACTATTTAGAAAATAGATAACTTGCATATATCACAAGTGTTTGAGGAAAATGTTATGATTGTTGTTGTGCTTTCTGCGGCATTATAGGCCACAAATCACAACATTTTTGCATCGGATCGGTAATAGTAGTGGAGGGTAAATTTGAAAAGTAGTTCCTTAGTGCTTCACGGCCTTACGGGGATCCCCCTACTGTCTTGATTCCTTTGCTACATGATCACCCTAAGAGTACTAATTCCATTTGATCGTCAAAGTGCTTAGTTGGCTTATGCTTTTTGTGGCCTTATGGGGAACTCACTACGCCGACTTGGACTCAATCAAACTTTCTAGGACTAGGTATCTGCGGGTGACCTTTTTCCATGTAGTCTTCTGATTTTGATACATTGGTTACAACTAATCTTTCCCCACTCTTTTAAAATGATTATTCTGATCAGGGTTGGATTAAGTTCACCATCACTTGCATTGAATTTCATCATTGCATGACCGCATGACCGTCTTGACATTGAAATCCAGGGCAACCATGTTTTTGTTGCATACAAATTCGACAACTCCTGGGGAAACCGGAAGATGTTGAATCTTATTTTTCTTTTGCGTTGTATAAGTGCTTATATTTGTAACACACATGAAGTTATCAAATTTCGTAGATAAAGATATATGTCAGATCGCAAGTGCACTACATCTCGTGAAGATCGGCTCAACATCTCAAGACTTAAATGATGTCACTCGGTTTCAAGTTTTTCAGGATTAGAAGATTTCTGTATAGGCCAACCACCAGTTAGTATGACCCTAGAAAGACCTTAGGTTAGGTGCTTTCGAAATATGTTTAAAATGGGTTAACTTCAGTATAAATTTACTGGATTTCGGCCAGCCTAAATTTAGCTTTGGCTAACCTATCTTACTTGGGCTAACCTAACTTCAGGTTTTGGCAATATTTCATATTTGAAATTTTAAAAAATCTGTTGTAAATTCGGTCAGCCTAACTTTAGGTTCGATCAGACTAACTTGAAGTTCGGCCAGCCCGAGGAAATTTCGGTTCATTTTTTAGCAAAGAATTTTCATATTTTCGAGGGAATTCAGCTAGTCAAATTTTGGCTTAAGCCAGCTAAATTTTGGATAAATCATATTCCGCACAATCCGATAGCCATTGGAATGAAATTATTGGAATCCAGTCAGCTGAACATATTCTTAGGTTAATCAAATTTTCAAATCCTTTAGCTATAAATAGGGACCTTCTCTCATTCTATTCTACAACATAATTCACTCAAAAACCTTCTGCAAGTAAGAAAGAAGCTTAGGTCCTCATTAAGCTATTTGTGCTGTATTTATAAATTTCATTTAGCTTATTCAATTCACTTTCTCAAACTGATCTCAAATACATTTTAGAAAGTAATATATACTCCTCTTGAGAAACAAGGAATTGAATCTGCAGCATTAGGGTTTCCATTTTTTTTTAAATACACTAGATCCCTATACTCTTTCTGGTTGAGCAAATACTGTCTCCTCTACACTTAAAAAAGAAGATCGTTGCTTCAAGCTTCGACTACATCTTTGAATAAACATTTGAAGATAAGTGCATTGTCAATTACTTTATTTTATTTGGGTTTTTCCGAGATAGCCCAAAAATCTCTTATGGTTGATTTGTGATAGTCCGTGAAAATCACAACAGGAGTTTGATTGTGATATATAGCCTATGAAAATCACAAGAACTGTAAGAGGTTGTTAAGGTGAACCTGTTAAAACCTTGGTATAGTGAAAGCCAAAATTACAAGGGTAGTAATTTTGGGAGTGGAGCAGGTATGAGTTTAAGCACCGAATCACTATAACCCCTTGTGCCTCTGTAGTAATTGTTTATTTCATTATTTGTGGTGAATGTTATATTTATTTCATTCTTCATGGTGACTGTTGTATTTATTTTATCTTCTCTTGCTAGTTTGAAAGATTGATTTCAAAGACATTGTGATATAAGGTTATCCTGCCTAAAATACTAGGTGAAGGTTGTCCTACGAATTATTTGGAATCAAGGTTTCAATACTTTAGGCGATTGAGATTATTTATTCTGCTTTAGTTTGAAGAATTTGGTATTGTCCTATTCACCCCCCCCCCCCTTTCAGGACATCGATATCTCATCTTTCACGCTTGATGCCATTGAGAGGTATAGAAGACCTCCTAGTGCCTTGGATATTGAGTGCTATTTTTTTAAAAAATGTTATTTTGAAAACTATCCCACACGAGGAGCTACACTTTTTCAGGATTTTATTGTAACATTTTTCTAAAAATTTTCCTACGCCATTGAAAAGATCCGTCCGATCTCACGGGAGGGCGTCACTGTTTGGTTTTTATTTTGGCCTTCAATTTTTTAGAAATTTGAATAAGTTTGGTCCTTCTCCACTAAGGATAGTGGGGATCATCAAGGCCAGTTTTTTTTTTTTGGATTACTTTTTCGAATTTTATTAAAAGGTTCCTTCCTATAGATCAATGATCCGTAGGGTTTTTATTGCAAAGATTTTTTGGAATAAGTCCAGATAGTTCTATTGCCTCCATTGAGGGTTTCGTGGGACTTCCGACTGATCTGATTTTTATTAAAACTTACAAAAGATTGGTTTTATTGAAAAATATATTTTGTGATTTTTTGAAAAAGATTTGATGCATCATTTCGCACTTTAATGGTTCCGATCAAGATTAGTTCCGTTGGGGATACATATTTTTGCTTTTCCAAGATGATCTGGTTTGTCATTTTACAATCCAACGGTTGCCATCAATATCAGTTTTTATTGAAATATTTTTATATTTTTCAATATATTCTTTGAATTTTCCCTCTTCTTTTTCTTGAATTTCTCTCTTCTTTTTCTTAAATTTTCTCTTTTTTCTTTGTTGAATTTTTTCCTTTAATTTCCTCCTCCCTTTTTTGTGTTTTCCCCTTTTTCTCGTCTTCAATCTTTTACAGATTCCCTATTTCTCTGAGATAAAAATCTTGCCTTTCTTCTCCCTTTTTTTTAAATTTCCCGCCGATCATTTGTCTTCTATCAGACCACTAAGACCAGCTGAAGAATCTAGACGAGTACATACCAGATTAGTGGTAATCTTGCTCTCTTAAGTCCTTTTTTTTTTTTGTAACATACTATATACTGAGCTCTTTTTCATGAAAATTTCATTTTCTTATATTACTCTTGTGTTCAGTTTCTTCTAATGGGCCTTTAGTGAGCCCATTATGATCGTACCATACAACAAATCATTTCTTCTCATAAAAATAGTTCTTTTCATCTTTTGATGATCAGGGGAGGATTGTTGGCGAATTTTGGCTTAATTGGTACCAGAGCGGTAATTGGATTACCGCTTGCCACCTCATCTCATTGCCTGTTGACTTTTCGAAAGAGTTTTCGTGTGCAGAGAGGGGGGCATATTTGTTAAGATGGGATGAGAATCGGATTACTACAGGCGATAATCCAATTACTACCTCTAATCGCCTTTCATTCCACCGACTGAGGTTTGCTTCTTCATAACCCGAAATTGCTTCCCTGTCTTTTTTGTGCACCACCTTCCCGTCCGAAAATTCTTTTTGTCCCCTCTTTTCTCCAACATTCTCTCCTTTTCCCTTGTCCTTTCTCTCTCTTGTCTTCTTCCTTTCCATTTCTTCCATGACCAATGATGAAGAAATCTCAAGTCAGGCCTCAAATGTTGGGTTTTTGGGAATCACCTTTAGGGAAGGAAATAGTGCATCATATAGTTCTTCCTGTGGTAATCTTAGAGGAAGGAAAGCACGTTTGTAGGTGTAACGTCCTGAATTTTTGCTATTTTGGATGGCCAAAAGTCCTTAATTTTTTTAAAAAATATAACTAGCCTACGCCATCACTTACTGACCTTTGATACTCGAAGTGAGCCTATACGTGAGTGGTACCAATAAAGAACCACACAAATAAGATTAATCAACCGTAGAAAGCCAACAAATCCGACCGATAACTTAAACATTGAGTTTAGCCCTATGATTTCTTCACATAGGGCCTAAATCTAGCCAACCTATCACTGACCAATCGAGATAACCATAACCAAATAAAGACCTACCTAAAGCTGAGACAACTATACGTCGGATCTTGATTAATAAACCGAATTAACCTGGTCACTCATTTAGCCTAAGAACTAACGATCTAGAGTGATCATGACTGAATCACCATTTTCACTAATTTCTAATATGCCACACTATGAACTTAATTAATCTAGACCCTAACAACTGTGCCCAAGAAATCTCCCTACCCAATTTATTAAAAAATGCCCCGATTATCCGAACAAGCTCTAGATCGCTCGTTAGTGGGCCACTTGTTTCGAAATTATAAAATATTGTCCGTCTCATTGGGCTTGAAGTCCATCGCGGGTGACGAATCAAGATAGTGCCCAGAACTGCTCAACTTGGGCCGAGAAGGAAGTGCTTGAAATGTGCAACTCTCATAGTCATGAATCTGAAACTTAAGTGAAGAAGACCCCTCCACTCATTCATAAAATTGTGACTTTTTGACCTTTAGATTGTGACCAAACTCGACGTACAGGTCAAGGATATTTTTCACCTGTATCCGTATAGTTGTGTCCTCGATCGATCGTCGACGACTGTCTATCGCAAGTAGGGTCCCCGCAGTCAATTGAGACATCCGATTGCCTCCAAATTTAGACCAATCACTCATCCAGTGATGGGGCACTTGTCTCATGTCACAGATGAGTCAGTGGGCCCCTAAAATAGCCCTATGGGCCAAGATCCAACCCACTAGGGGCATACATGTTAGAAAAAGAACTCTTAGGGCCACTTAGATACAAATTTCAGACTATATAAGTCCAAAAATCACACTCCCTCACTCCCATACGATTTTTTTTGTTGCAAGGGAGAGAGAGAGAGTGGAGAGTAGTGGAAGAGAGCTCTCGAGGAGCTGGACTTGGGGAAAATTTCCCCTCCTACCACAACCTACATCGAAACCCATGACTCCGCTGCTGTAGAAGCGACCCACCGGCAATAGAGAGGTAATCAATCTAGCCCCTTTCCAAATTTTCAGCATCTTAGGCCCCTTGCATGCACTATAATATGCAAATTCTATCGGTGCAGGGCTCCAATAAGCTAACTCGCAGAACCAAAACCTTGGGACTGGCTCCACGAACCATCAGACTATTCGTAGGTGCGGACCATTACCCTTATGTTGCCAATTATCGAACCTATGTCACAATTAGTGATTGCGTAGTGAAATTTGGAATTTACATGCTAAACATTGAAATTTTTTTAGGTGTAATACCCTCCATGAATTGTGAATTTTACCTAGAATAGTTGATCCTTGATTACATGTTAGAATAGACTATTTTACTGAAATTTTCATGCCCATATGCTCCACATTCTCCCCTTGATACTTGTACATAATTATCTAATTGTTTTAAATTGTGCAATGATTGAAAAATGCACTTGCATGCCTTTGTTTGCCCATATTAACTAAACTATCCTAAGGTACTGATGAATTTAGATGCTTATTCTTAAGTAGAATTGTTTATGGCATGCTATAAAATTTTAGTCTAACGGTAATTGGGTTGGCCAGCAAAATCAGAAAGATTCGCAAGGGTAGCCATACTGGATCGGCTACCCTGGGCCAATCCGACCAATTAAGGCTGAAGACAGACAACCGACAGTAGTTGGACTACGCGTGATGCTTGTACCCAGTGCTGGTTGCACCGTACTTCACTTAAGTCAGCCGAATTAGTCTCCTAGTTGGCCAACCATATATGTTCACCATGTATGGTCACACCTGCCTGAATCTGAAGCACTTCATACCTTTGAGGGGCCTACTATTAACCGTTAGTGATACAATCTCCAAGTCTCGGGAGTCGGACATGGTGGTATGGGACACTATGTCCATACTGTCGGCCTACGCTGGGGTGACGAGCCTCCCCATAGTGACTAACAAGCATAAGTGATGATAGGTCCTTGTTCGAACTACTCCCTTCAAATTATCCGGCCGATGGTTCCGTGCCAGAGTACCGTTCGAATGACCCGGGCAGGAATGAAATTGGATGACGAGCCCTTCCTTGTGGCGATTTGGTTATGTGACAAGCCCGCACCTTAGAACTGAGTGATCATACTCGGTGTTTAAATGACAACCCATACCTAGCTAATCCTCATACCTTTGGATATCATGTCTTATCTTTGAAATTATTGATTTGTAAGACAAATGGATGATGCCTAAATTTGGATCATCGATCGCAGGCTTAGAGCCGCTATGGCCGCCCTGGGCTAAGTGATCTAGATAAGGCCATTGATTAAATGGAGGTGTTTCAGCTTCCTCAATCTTGTTGGATGAAAGGACTTAATTAAATACACGGCTAACATGAATATCCATAGCATTGCATTAGCATAGGTTGATGACTTGGTAAGTCGAGGTCGCATTGAGGGAGTGTTGGTCATATGCGAATGTATAGATAATGTCGCTTGAGGGAGTGTTGAATGGTGAGGGCATACATCATATCATAATACCATGCATGTGCATCAATAAGAATATCTAGGAATCATGTACTTAGTTGCTTCTCATTATTTACACCTGTGGAATTGATAATTTGTGTAACTTGATGCTAATGGAACCACTGAGTTAATCAGTCACTCCCACTCTGGGATAGTGTGTTAAAACACCAACCAAACACTTTCGTAGATGCAGGTACTTTGAATTAGATGTGTTGGAGGAGGCTCGCATGGACTTAGAGGAGTCCTCATACTTTCAGTTGATGGATGGGCTGATGTAGGACACTTTCAAGACATCAATGAGATTTTTGATTTGATACATTTTGTATTTTTAAAACTGTATATATTGCTTAGTTGTAGTCCCGTACTCTGGATAAACATATTTTACTTGTTGGTCTATTTACTTGTGTTAAAATTTACGTTTATTCCAAAATACATCGCATAGTCTAATTTAATTTTATGAATTGCTCAAATGCCAGGTGAAACGAACTATAAAACCCCACTTTCGCAAAGCATAAGTGGCACCCAGGATATCGAGAGTCGAGTATCTACTCGGCCCCTGAAATTTAGGGCATTACAGTAGGTCTCTTGGATGAGGCCTTTAATGGGGGTTTGGTGGAGCCTTTTAGGGTAGTGAATATCATTGATGGGGGAGCTCCAACCACCATTAATGGAGGGGAGATAGGTATTGAAAGGGCATTGGGTGATGGATCTGGGAGGATTGGGTGGTTGACAGTTTGGATGGGTCCATGTTCAATGGGTTACTTAATGGAGGACTTTAGGATTTGTGGAGATGATTTTGAGTGATGTTGGTATGGGTGGACTAATCTAGTCATTAGATGGCTTTTCCATGGCTTGGATGTGAGGGTGATATCAATGAATGGCTTGGATTTTGTTGGCGGTGGTGGGATGGCCATGATGGGTGGCATGGATTTGGGTGATGGGATGGACATGATGAGTGGCATGGATTTGGGTGATGGGATGGCCATGATGGGTAGCGTAGATTTGGGTGAAGGTATGGCCATGATGAGTGGTGCCCCCAATTGTCCATCTTGAAAATCTAATCCATCATACTATTCGAAAGGTTAGACCTTTTTTCGCCTTGGGGTTTATGACATAGGAAGAACTCTGGTACCTATGATACAAAAATGGAAGAAATAGCCGAGAAACTGGGGAATTAGAGTATCAGGAGAGATATTTACCTTTGAGTGACGATGATTGAAAGACCATTGCTTATGAAAATCCATCTAAAGAGGATCAAGAAGTTAGGAGTTTTATTTACAGGGAATTATGCGTGCCTTTGCCTTTCATACATGAATGGGCAAAAAGAAAAACTTATTTTTTTAAGGGATGAGATTTTATAAGAAAAACAAAAATGAAATGAAAAATTTTCCACCTTATCTGTCTATTTGTACTTGTGCCTGGACGATGGAATTAGAACATTTTATCTTAGCCCACGTCGAATCCGGTATTCTGAGTTGTTTACTAGGGATCTCGATTCTATGAGAGTATTACATATTAGATGTCCAATTCCTTAGATTGGGCAGAGTTTAATAAAAAATTCTAATCTAAGAATTATCTTTTCATTGCGCTTCTTTATTTTGCTTGTTGCCTTCGCTTACTCTATACCTGCTTTTTTTTTTTTTTTCTTTTCTAGCCATTATTGCCCATAGTGCCCTTTCGGGTTTTCACCATGACTAGCTTTCTAGTCATTTTTTCTCGTGGCTCTCTTTCAGATTTTCACATCCCGGGCTTTTGCTCTTGCCTGCCCCTTAACAGTTATGCTCTTTTTACCATTGGCGCCCTTTCAGGTTTTCACCAAGTTCGCTACGTGCCCGTTGTTTTTACTTGAGGCACCCTTTCGTATTTTCACCTTGCTTGTTTTGCTTAAGCATACTTTTTTTCTTTTGATTTTTTCTTTTCGAATAGCAGAGGTGGGAGGCTAGAATCGATTCATTACTAGCCGACTAGTGAGTTACCTAACTTTGTCTTCAATCACAGCCGTGAAGCTATTGACATTGGGTTAAACTATGCTGAGGGGACATGGGCTGGTGACTTGTGTTCTCATTCATTAGGTTTAACTCTTTTTTTACTTTTTTTTTACTATGTGCTTTTATTCGTCCATTTTTTTCTATATCTTTTTGCTTCTTCTTCTTTTTGAACCCTTTATTTTTTTTGGAACACTTGTTGGAGGGAGGAATGGAGGGTGTATATCAGGATGATCCGTCCTTTGTCGTTTGACTTCAACTTTACGATTGTAATTATCGACGTAATCAGGTATGGTTACCCATGATAGATCTTCACATTGTCGACGTTGATGGGCTCTAGAATATCTTCACCTCTCATATTAGTGAGGCGAAGGGCACCTCCTAAAAGAACCTCGCGGATGATCAGCGGACCGTCCTAGGAAGGCTTAAACTTGCCACTGGGATCTGTTAGGTGCGACGGCAGGATGCGCATCGTGACCATGTCACCTATTCTGAAGCCCCCTCTTTCAAACCCTCCTGTGCAATCCTCTTTTGTTAGCATTATAAATGGCTTAACGCACGCATGCGCTTTTCATCTGCCAGATGCAGTTGATCGTATCTTGCTTGCTGTCACTCACCTTCCTCGATTTCACTTTCTAGCAACACTCGCAGAGATGGTATCTCGACTTCCACTGGTAAAATCGCTTCCATTCCATATGTGAGTTTGAAAGGAGTTGCGCCTGTGGCAGACAAACGTTCAATAATCCCAACGTGCGCATGGGAGCATTTCATACTAGTTGTGATATATTTTGACTATCTTCTCAAGTATTCGAACAATTATTTTGTTTGCGCCATTCATCTAAGGGCGATAAGGACTTGACCGACGGTGCTGAAATATTTTAAATTTATCGAGGAAATCGTCCGGCCTTTTATTGATGAAAGGCGAACTGTTATATGTAACGATGGTGTGAGGGACTCCATATCGGCTAATGATATTGTTCTTCATAAATTTTATCACTTGAGACGTTGCGATGGTGTAAGATGCTACTTCTACCCACTTCATGAAGTAATCGACTGCAACTAATATATACTCGTGACAATTTAAGGCTTTTGGGTTGAATTTTCCGATGATGTCGAGATCCCACATAGAGAATGGCCAAGGTGTTGTCAGGTTGTAAAGTTCAGAAGTAGGTGCATGAATCTGGTTTGCGTGCTCTTGACATTTGAAGCACTTCCTGACGTGCTAGCAGCAACCTGTCTCCATTGTTAGCCAATAATAGTCAAGTCGCAGAATCTTTTTCGCAATCATATGACCATTCATGTGCGAGCCGCATACTCCGTCATGGATTTCTGACATGATCTTGACTGCTTCGGTTTCATCCACACAACCAAGGAAGATTTGATTGAAGGACTGCTTGTAGAGGATACCCCCACTGATGATGAACTGAGCCGCCAGCCACCGGATGGTGTAGCAATCAGTTTGCGTAGCTTCTTCTGAATATTCTTGGCGCTCCAAGTATCTTTTGATATCAGTATACTAGGGGCAGCCGTTGAGGGAGACTTCCACTTCCTCGATTTGAAAATAGAAAGCAGGCTCTTCTTAAAGCTCCCATTCAGAAGCACCCTTGGGAATCTCTAGCATCGATGCAAGGGTGGTAAGTGCGTCCATGAACTGATTCTTAGCTCAGGGCATGTACGAGAATGTAACCTCATCGAACTCCTCACTCGAATTCTCTAGATATACGTGATAGGGAATTAACTTTTCATCTTTGGTCCTCCATTCGCCATTTGTCTGGTTGATGATAAGTTGTGAGTCTCCGAAGACCCGTAACTTCTTTACATTCAGGAGAATGGCTTCCTTCAGATCGGCAATGCATGCCTTGTATTCAGCCACATTGTTCATGCAACTGAATGCTAAGTGCTTAAAAATAGGAATTAGAATATCATCCAGGGAGTAGAGAATTACTCCTACTCCACTCCCCTTTGACTTAGTTGTTCCGTCGAAGAAGAGGGTCCATTCTCCTACATTTCTTTCTTTCTTCTCCCTCGATGGGGAGGATGTCCTCGTCAGGGATGAAGGTATTTAAAGGTTGATAATTGGGCAGGGAATGTGCTGCTAGGTGGTCTGTCAGTGCTTGTCCCTTGATTGCTTTCCGAGTGACATATGTGATGTCGAACTCAGAGAGTAGCAATTGCCACTTCGCAATTCTACCTGTTAGTATTGGCTTTTCAAACAGGTACTTTAATGGGTCCATGCGAGTGAGCAAAAGGATTGGATAGGAAACCATGTATTGACGAAGCCTTTGAGTTGCCCAGACTGGAGCGAGGCAAGTCTTCTCTAAAGTTGAATACCTGGACTCATTGTCAATGAATCTTCATCTTAGGTAATAAATCACTTATTATTTCCTTCCTAAATCATCATGTTGCCCGAGAACACATCTGATTGATTTTGCTGCGACTGAGATGTAGAGCAATAATGGCCTACTAGGTGTAAGTGGCATCAACACTAGAGGATTTAACAGGTACCTCTTAATCTTATCGAAGGTGACTTGGCAGTCGTCGTTCCACTCCTTTAGCGAGTTTTTCCTTAAGAGCTTGAATATGGGCTCACAGATGGGGGTGAGCTAAGAGATGAATCTACTGATGTACTGTATTCAATCGAGGAACCCCCAAATTTCCTTCTCTATCCTTGGAGGCGGCTTCTCAATGATAGCTCTTATCTTGGTTTCATCAACCCTAATACCATCCTCACTAAAGACGAAGCTCAACAGTTTGCCCCCAGTTACGTCGAAGACACATTTCTGTGGGTTGAGGCGGAGCTTAACCTTTTCCAACTGATCGAAGAGCTTCTTGAGATCTTAAAAGTACTCTTCGATTGTGCAAACTTTGATGATCATGTTGTCCATATATACTTCCATCTCCTTATTCATCATGTCATGAAATAAGGCAGTCATGGCTCACTGATATGTATCTCCAGCATTATTCAGCACAAACGACATCACCTGGTAATAGAAAGTTCCCCAACGTGTGATGAAAGACGTCTTCTCACAGTCCTCAATGGCCATCTTGATTTGATTGTAGCCAGAGAAATTATCCATGAATGAGAAGATCTTGTGTCCTGATGTGTTGTCAACTAAAATGTCGATGTGAGGCATAGGGAAATCATCTTTGGGACAGGCTTTGTTCAGGTCCCGAAGTCGATGAACATCCTGACTTTTCCATCTTTCTTTGGAACTGACACAATATTTGCAAGCCATTCTGGATAGTTAGAGACTACCAAGAACCCTACATTATACTACTTGATGTCTTCTTCGTGAACCTTCAAGGCACACTCTGGTTTCATTCTTCGGAGTGTCTGTTTGACCGGCTTCATTTCGGGCTTTGTCAGTAGATGGTGTATAACCAGCTCTTCATCGAGCCAAGACAAGTCTTCATAGAAAAATGCAAAGTTGGACAATCTTGGTTGCAGGAATTCTATCATCCTCTGCTTGTATTCTTGAGGCAATGACCTACCAATGCTCACCTCCCTAAGGAGCTCTAGGGATCCCAAGTTTACAATTTCAAAATTGCCCGCAACGACACTGGCCTTTGTTTTGAACTTTCTGAGGGAATCCTCTAGCTCGAGAGTCAGATCATCATCTTCCCCATTCTGGGCTTCATTCAAACCCATGAGTTTAAAGTTTAACTCTAGATCGAAATCATACAAGTTGACTTCATACTCAAGCGCTTTAACGAACAAACTTGGCACATTATTACTTATAATTTTTGAAAGATTCCTAGTGTTTTTGTGTCTTAAAAAATTTCTGTTATTTTTGGATTTTGACAAATATCTGAATTTTTGGGCATTTTTAAAATATCTAGATTTTTTGGTATTTTGAAAATATTTGTTTTTTGGTATTTTAAAAATATCTAGTGTTTTTGGATTTTGGATCTTTTAATTTTTTAGATTTTTTTTTAAATGGACCCGATCAAGACAGCGATGTAAACCAAGGATTGCCTTATTCAACTCAGGGAGCCAAGCATTATTTGCTTTTATTATGCCGCCATGGGGACTGCGACCGCCTACTGCCCTGTACCCCCTCCCCTCAGGAGGCAAGGTAAAAAGGGTCAGTAGTTGGGCCCTTATCATCGTGCCCAAATGTCATGATGAATTGGGATTGGGCTTTGAGTTGGTGCTCGATGTCATTTTTCTAATCTCATCCCTGATGCATTGCGACTCTTTGGATTCTTCCGGCTCAGGTGGGATCCAGATTATGGTCCATTTAATCAGGGGTAATTCTTGCCCCTTTGCCGAGTCATCTTCAAACAGCTCAATTAGGCTCATTCTGATCATTTGATCCTCTACTGTGGATCCCAGCCTGCCAACCGGATATGTGGATAATCCCTTCTTTAATAGATTTGATTGATGTGTGGATGAAGGGATCATCCTCCTCTTACCGACTTTGCCTTCCTTCGATACATTTATGATTTGTTATCTCACCCATATGAGGTTGATATTCCAGTCCTCTCATGCCTACATTCTCTTGATATTCGGGCTGATAATAAAAAATTTGGCGCTTGACTGGAGGGAAGACATAACTTGATCCGTTGAGACATGCAAGAGAAAGGTAATTCACAATCTCAAACTCGAGACTGTGGTATGGGATATCCTCACCAAAGCATTGTACGTCTATAATTGGGATATGTAGCTCTTTATGGTTGGATGGTTCTATCAAAAAATTTTGTTTGGGATCATCCATAATGGTCAACGCCTTGTCTATGAAAACGTACTTGACCTTTTGTTGAAGAGTCGAAGAGATAGCCTCGAATCTCTGGATCCAAGATCGATTAGGGAGGAGATGAAATGAAGTTGTGATGTTGAAGACCCGAAAAGTGATGGTTGATGTCTTGGGACTAATCAGAATCTCATCTTCAATCTCTCCCTCAACCTGTCTCCTAGAGGTGGGAACTGCCCGTCCTAAACTCTTCTCTTGAAGGATCGAAGAATGAATAAAGCTAGGAAAATTCCTTTGAGTAGCAGAATGACCTTCCCGGAAAGTAACCGCATGATTGAAGTTGGGCCCTAATTTTATCAAGGCGTGCGTCATGCTGACCGAAGAAGGGACACTTTCTTAGAGCATGACGGTTGGAGTAGGGGTCATATATGAAAATGGTGCCCCTTATAAGATAGAGGATGTGTGGATTGGACTGACTGGGTGTGCCTCTTGTAGACTTGGGGGCATGAAAATTAGACTTACTGGAGATGCCTCTTGCATATTTAAGGGTGTAAAAATTGGACTGCCCAGGTGTGCCCCTTGCAGAATCGGTGGTGTTGGGTTGGTAGTGATTGGACTGGATGGATTGGACTGGATGGCAAGGTGATTCTCCCCAAATGATATTGGTGGCGAGGGGGGTGCCCAATGAGTTAAGACTTATTTCATGCAGTGGCAGGGGATTCTGGAGGGAGTAGTTGGTGGCAGAAACAGTAGGAGAGGTAACCATGATCCTTTGGCTGTCAATTAGATCTTGGACCGCATGCTTTAGGATGATACAACGGTCCGTTGTGTGGCCTCAAGATTGGTGGTATGCATAGTACTTATTCTCATTATGGTTTGGTGGCAGAAGGTTTGGTTTGGAGCCTAGGCAGTAGCAGAGTAAGTATTTGCCTTTGGACTAGTGCGGCTAGTATCTCGCTGTAAGTTTGGGCTATTAGTGTAAACTGCCTAGGCTCCCAGGCCATCCCCATCTGCTGACCCTAGTTGGGGTACTGAGGAATCATCCTTTGTTGCTATTGTTGTCATTGTCCCTCTTGAGGGGTGAATGAAGCACCTTGGGTGGAGGCGATAAGATTATCTTCTTCTGTTGGATGGAGGTTAGGAACATTTTTGTTATCGTTCTTATATTCAGTAGGCATTCCTTCTACTATCCACTGTATCAGGGAGGCCTAATGAGGCCACCAAGGGGAGATCATACTAGCCCTTATTCTGGCTTCAACTTGTTTCCTGCCACGGATGAGTTGGGTAAAGCTGGCATATGGATATAGGACGAGGTATTTAGAGATACTCAGGTTTGCCGAGTGGATGATCATGGAGATTTTCTCCTCATCGTCGATAGGTGTTTTCATTCTGGCGGCCATGACCTATCACTGTCCAACATTTGATAATTACTCATCATTCTTCTTCCTTAAGGCTGCAAGATCTACCCTTTTAGGCACTACATTAAGATTGTACATGAAACAATCAACGAATGCTTGGGAAAGTTGTTCCCAAGTTTTGATTCGATGGTAGTCTAATGGTGTGTACCAATTTAATACATCACCATTCAGGGATTTTTTTAAACAGAAGGATTAACGCTCCATCATTACCTGCCACATATTAAGCTCTCCATAAAATACTCTTAAGTGGCCTATAGGACACCCCCTACTATCATATCTTTTGAATTTTGGTACCTTAAAGTCTTGAGGTACCTTTGCATCAGGGAAGGGACAAAGATCCTTGAACTTGGTGGATGGGAGATCCACCCCCTTGCTGCTTTTGTAACTTCCTCGGCATCTCTCGCAACTACTCTCGGAGCTCATCAATTTCTGAGGGACCAGACGAGAGGGGTTTTTCCTCTTGAAATTAACCGGATCTGCTAATATGAAGAGGATGTTAGAATTTGCTAGGATTCCTAGTTACGGGAGGTTGATTTTGGTAGAGGTTCTCATTAATGAGATGTTGCTGGAAAGAATTCTCAGCTATTAAAAATTGGCCTTGAAGTTGACTCCCGTTGTGGGGAGGATGCTAGAAAGTTAAGATGACTGGGGCACTTAGCAATGATACATGTATAGTTTGGGTAGTCCATCTTTGAATATATTGGGTAAGAAGGTCCTACAAAGCCTTGAGATTTTGGGCCATAAGTCTATAGATGCGGTGGTTGCTATATTACCAGTCATGAGCTCAGGTGATCCGGAGTATGCCTTTTAGAGTTTCTTCTTATTGGTTTGACATGGTAACTCTGGATCAGGTAAGCATGGGGTGAGCAGAAGCCTTGAATGGGTGCAAGCCGAAGATCGATGCTCATTTTCTTTTCTTTTTTGCTTTTTTATGCAAAGTATGAATGGAAATGTTTGTAGGTAGAATATCCCTTAAAATTAGATTATCACACTCTTTTGAGTCAGGTCTCAGCTAGTGCGAGCTAGCATGTCTCCAGCGGAGTCACCATTTTGTGAATGCTCCCATGCTTTTTTATCTTTGTTTTGAGGTGTGTGGGCTTATTTGTATTGGTGATGTAATAGATTTGGAGTCGCTACTAGTAGCTAAAAATCCTGCAGTTGGCTAGAACCTGCAGAATCGATAAAAGCTAGAGAATTCAAAGACTCTCTTGCTTTAAGTTGGCTCATGATCTACGACCTGAGATTCTAAGTAAGGGACCTCGGTTACAGAGATAGAAAGTATTATGCAGCCTCTTTGCCCGTACAGGTGTACGGTCTCTACTTCATATACTTGGAGATGGTGATAGCAACTTGGAGCAAAGGAGCTACAGGATTAAAGCCATAGTGGAGATTGTTGTCAGAGTACCTTTAATATGTGATGCAGTGCAATTCGGTTGATCGAAGTACAGTAGGGTCGACCAAATCTTGTTGTGATGTTCTCGGTTGACCGAGGTATGGTTCGGTTGAGGATAAAGTTTATATGTTCCTTCCTCTTGGTTTTTCTCGATAGGGGGAGTCTCATGTTTGTCACCTCAATAATTCTCTTTACAGGCTCAGACAAGCCTCTTGACAATGGTTTGTCAAATTTTCTACAGCTTTACAAAGTGTCAATTATATTCAATCAAAAGTTTATTATTCTCTCTTCACTCACTGATAAGGATCTACCTTCACAGCTGGTAATGTTGGTATGCAGATGATGTTGTGGTCACTGGCAATGATGAAAAAACCATTGCCAGCTTAAAAAATTTTCTTCACCAACATTTTCACATCAAGGACCTTGGGCCGCTTAAATATTTATTAGGGATTAAAGTTGCTTGTTCCCTCCAAGGCATTTTCTCAGCCAATGGAAATACATCCTTGACATCTTGACTAATGTCGTTTTACCTAGTGTCTATGGATCAAAATTTCAAACTTAATGATACAAATGGTAAAATTCTCCCATATTGAACTCAATACAATCAATTGGTTGGTGTTTTATTTATTTCACCATTACAAAATTAGATATTGTATATTCTGTACAAATCTTGAGTCAGTCATGAGCAATCATGTTGACCACATTTGGATTCCACACTTCATGTACTTCATTTCTTAAATGGTACTTGTCCAGGCCAAAGTTTACTTATGTCTTCATGTAGCCCTCTTGTTCTTAAAGGCTATTACGACTCTAATTGGGCTAGTTGTCCCATGACACGACGTTCTCTCACTGGATATTAATTGCACCTTGCTCAATTAGCGATTCTCCAATATCATGGAAAACTAAAAAGCAAACTATCATCTTCATCTGTTGAAGCCGAATATCAATCCATGGCTGCTGCAAGTTGTGAACTAACTTGGCTCCTTTACCTTCTCCATGATCCTCAAGTACGTCATCTCCAGCCTACCTTCTTATTTTATGACAATCAAGCGGCCTTATAATAGCCCAGGCCCACACTGTATGATATTGTCCGTTCTGGGTACAACCCGCACGGTTTTGTTCTTGGGGTCATCTCCAAAAGGCCTCATGTGGGGGAAGGATATTGGTAGCTCGCCTAGACCCAGTGCTCCCGTGGTCCCGCCCACATTAACACCTATCCCACAGATATTGTCCAACCTAACTGACAACCCATCAGAGTACGCAGTGGTGGTTTTGTTCCCCGTAGGGAAGCCTCATACAGTATAGGGTGGCAACTCCATATATAACCACCACAACTTTAGACGACACTTCAGATGTGGGACAAAGTTTCACCTTCACTGTGTGCGCAGTAGCCTGCTAGCCACCTTGGCGCCAGCCCACATGTGCGCCCGCCCACGTGTGCTCGCCCACATATGACCACAGTGACGGAGCGTCACAATATCCCCCACCGAGGGCAGAGCCGTCCTCGGCTCTGATACCATTTGTAACTGCCCAGGCCCACACTGTATGATATTGACTGCTCTGGGCACAGCCCGCACGGTTTTATTCTTGAGATCTCCCCCAAAAGGCCTCATGTGGGGGAAGGATATTGGTAGCTCGCCCAGACCCAATGCTCCCGTGGTCCCGCCCACATCAACACCTATCCCACGGATATTATCCAACCTAACTGACAACCTATCAGAGTACGCAGCAGTGGTTTTGTTCCCCATAGGGAGGCCTCATACAGTATCGGATGGCAACTCCACATATAACCACCACAACTTCAGACGACACTTCCGATGTGGGATAAAGTTTCACCTTCATTGTGTGCACAGTAGCCTACCAGCCACCTTGGGGCCAGCCCACATGCGCGCTCGCCCACGGGTGCCCGCCCACATGTGACCACAGTGACGGGGCGTCACACCTTATATATTATTGCAAATCCAATATTTCATGAGTATACTAAACATATTGAGATTGACTACCATCTTGTTTGTAAAAAGATTCAATCCAACTTGATTAAGACTTTTTTATATTTCGTCGAAGTTATAACTTGCAAGCTTATTTGCAAAACCTTTGGACAAAGATTCTTTCCTCGTATTGAGCTCTATGTTGGGTGTTCATAACCTCCATTCTCCAACTCGAGGGGGAGTATTAGCATGCATCTGTAACATATAAACATTGCAAAAATCTATAATTTAGATTTTAGGGTTTATTATTAGATCTTGTACAATTAATCCTAGCTAATTTTATATTAGAAATTTCTCATTTTAGTCGTGTATTTTATTTATTTATTTATTTATTTTTACAAAAAGGTTACTTCTCCTTCAATGAAATAAAAGCAAATTATTCCACCATACACAAACTTGCGTAACATCTAAAACCACTTATTGAAGAAGTGGGAGCCTGACCCTAAATACAAGCATGTATTGGTTCCGAAGGGATGTTGAAGTTGATAAATGAAACGGTAGACGCTTACTCTTTCCTAATTGATTTGGACTGCAAAAAATATACTTTTGTGGACAATCCTTATACCAGTGGAATCCAAACCTAACCCAACCGACCTTTGCTACCCCTAGTTACATCATGTCTTTTGTTTTTCAGTTTATCATTTACAATAGTAGAAAATTTTAGGAGCAATTAGCTGTCTCATTTCATCTCTCCTCTTTAATGTATAGTCTTATAAATAATTTCCACATTTAAAATTATATATTAAATACACATATATTAGTGGACATAGCAGGTCCAATACATACGGAGAGAGTGATTTAATTTGCATGATGTTGGAGTAAGAGGAAAAGTGGCTGTGAATGGTCTTGTTAATGCAAGGTTTGCTACAATACCATCAAGAAATTGCTATTTTTTGTATGTACCTTAGTTGTTGAAGATGAGGTATTTTTTCAACGATCCAAGTCATTCATATGATGTTTCTCAGCGCAGTTGTTGATACATGAATAAAGTCTGAAATAATTTAATCATTTAAATTTCATGCATTTTAATAATTCGAATTTTTACTTTGAATATAGATTGTCTTTTGTACATAAGTAGCCGCCTGTGATGCAGACGGTATTGACATAAACAGGCTCCAACCTCGGCGGACCACGCGTGAAAGACCTGACTTTTTGGAAGCAATAACTGCTCCTTATGTTTCAATGAATGTGGACAATTTCTCTAATTTGTAACTGTTAATATTCTGACCATATCAAAGGTTTATAATTACATCATGGAGATTTTTGAGGCATCATCATACAAGTTGGGGCGCCTACATCAGACCATGGTTCTACTTGTAGAAACTTAAGGCGCTGTGGAATTGGTGTACGTCCTCAGCCAAGAGAATCATATAATTCCAACTGATCTAACCAATCTAAACAACTGCGTAAAGAAAAGCAAACAAATCTCCTCCGTTGCATTTTGGTTGATAACAAGCATCAACGGCATGGATTACACTCACCTCTGCAATCTTGTTTTATAAAATTGGAATTTTGAGAGATATGCTTTGTAGCGGGGATGAAGTTGGGATAGAGAAGGATCGTAGTTTAATCAAAACAAATTAGATTTTATTTTAAAAAAAGGTTAATTTAGTCATTTAGATTAATTCCCTTTGTTGACTCTAAAAATAGGTGTATAGAATAAAGGGATTTTTTATAGTGAAATTCTTGAAGAATCTATATTTTACTATATAATGTATGCACAATTTGAAATTATATAAAGGTGTTTTTTTAGGGATGAAATTATGATAATACTCTCATTTAATTTAAAGTAGTGAAAATTGAGACTTGTGGGGTACACATGATATATATGTGTATAACATCCAACCTATCCAAGATATGCACCCCACCATGGTGATAACACGATCAAAACATTGGGCTGATAAGATCATGATATGGGCTTCATGAATTGGGATATTTTGAATGGTGCATTTTATTTTTTAATGGAGTGACCCACATTATGATTAGATCCATTGTATTTTTGGTTTGTCTAATAATAATATCGGTGTGCATTGTCTGCTCTATTATAAAGAAAAAGTAAAGGAGGGTAGTAACGTAATTTTTAGTCTAAAAAAGCAGTGCATGATAATGACATTCCTTATGACATTATTTGGTAAAATTCAAATGCAAAGGAAAGTTGCAGTAAAAATCCTTAAAATAAATTATTATAAAATTATTAGAACATAGTGTAATTACATAAGCAATATGTGGTAACTGTATTGTAAGTGCTATGGCTTTTAGCTCCTCTATTGTCAAATTTTGTAGTGCCAAAACCTCTCTTGAAATCTGTGTCTTGTGTAGCACTTCTACATAATAAAGATTATGCATCACTCAAGAACAAAGATTATTACTTCAAGAAATGCAAGTTTACATGGTCAAGTTCAAGTACAACAACAAGTGTGAGATCAATGTTTCAAGATTTATAGACGAAGCTCCAAGTCAAGACAGAGTCTCTTACTTTAAACCTCAAGCTCAAGACTCAAGAGGTTTCAAGTTCAAGCTTCTTAAAGTTACAAATTAAAGATTCAAATTGAAGCTTTAAAAGGTTTCAAGTTGAAGCTTCATCATGTAATAATCATAAGCTTCGTGAACTTCAAAGATCAACTATCAACCAAAGGAAAAGAAGTTTCAATGTTCATACATCACTAACAAGGTATGAATGACCTTAGATTGACCTTAGGGTAGGTCATTTTGAACACATAATTCAATTAGAACATTTTATAAGTGAATAGACTGTTTCTCGACTAGTCCTGGACTCTGTTCGACTAGTCCTAGCACTGGCTCAACCAGTCCAAGAAATTTCACGACCAGTCCTAAGGTAGTTGAAAATTTTTAGAATTTTTTGGTTAAGCCACGACCAGTCCTGGAGACTGCTCGACCAGTCGTGTGAACAGTGCACAACTCTTGCTCGACCAGTCCTGCAGCTACGACTCAAAGTCCAACAACTAAATCTGGTTCCACACGACCAGTCGTGGACATGTCACGACCAGTCGTGGAGGTCCTTCGACTGGTCGTACAAGCCCTATGAACAGTCGTGGAACGGCTTTATCCGATCGCGCTTAAATTTTTAAATTTTTATTGGTCCTACGACCAGTCGTGAACGCGATTTCTTCACCTATAAATAGATGACGAATTTTAAAGTATTTCATTCAATTCAAGCTAATTCAATTCGTCACTCTGAGATATAAATTAGTCGTTATTTTAAGCTATATTGTGCTCATTTAATATTCTCTTAATTTAGCTTTATTATATTTGATTTTGTATTCTTTATTCCAATCATATTTGAAAAAGGAATTGAGATTGCCCTTTTCTTGGAATCAAAATCAAATAGAGCTAGCCCAACTTAATTTAATTTAAAATCAATTTAGAACCTACAACTATTTCATAAGTGAGTTTGGGCATTGAACTTCTACGTTGAAATTCTACTCCAACTTGGTTCTTCCGGGCTGCATCAAAGAGAATATCTAGGTATTTTATAGTTTTTATAAATTCCTTTATTTTGGTTTTTGAGATTGTGCCAGAAAAATCTTTGTCTTGGTCTATCTAGGGTGATCCAAAAAACTCAAAGCGTGGGGTTTTTGGAATTGTGTAAGCCCACTTGAAAGACACATTGTGAGGGTTTTAGGTGAACCTGGAAAAATCTATTTTAATAGTGAACGCTAATATCCACTATGTGAGGGTATTAGGAGTGGAGTAGTTGTGTGGGTGTTGTTTAACAGTTGGTGTACACACAAGCGAACCACTATAATTCTTTGTGTCTTGTGGTTTGAATGTTTATTTATTTTTGTGGATGATTGTAATTTTTCTTTTTGCATTGTAGAGAATGTTGTAATTTCTTTTATGCAAATGTGTGGGAATGTTGTAATAGCTTAGATTTCATTTCATTGTTATTTATTTTTTATCCCTCTGTATCAGTTTGAGTTTTTGATACACAAATCGTTCTAGTAAGGTTGTCCTACCATAAACCCTTGGTTTTTGTGGTGCAAGGTTGTCCTTAGAACAACATTTGTATCAACTTCTCAATACTCGTTCTTTTGAGGTTGTCTTTAAATTCAGCATTGTGGAATTATTTATTGCTATCTATATTTAATTTATTTAAATTTCATTTAATTTTTTTAATTTGGCATAGTCCTCACCCCCCCCCCTCACATAGGACATTTAGCTTAGCCTTTTCATGTATTTATGCTATAAATATAGATGGTCAGAATTCTGTAGATATCATAATGAATGGAATTCCTTTGGAATAAGCTTATTCTAAGAGGGTATGTGGACTATTGTTGATGTCTTAAATAAATAAATCAACAGGTCTATCAATGCCATCGACAGACAATTCGATGCCATCAGAAAATTTTAAGAATTCCATATTTTATTGTCGGATAGTTTTGGAATTTTCTCGATGCCATCGAAAGTGTTTGATGCCATCAACGATCTATTGATGCCATCGAAGGTTCCATCGAGCGTACGCGAAGAATTATGTAATTGTGGGATTTGTTTTCTACTTCGATTGTGATTCTCATAGAGGCTATATAAGTGGGTGTAATTGGGAACGGGGTGTATCGCAGGGCTTTCTAATTCGTTCCAAAGGTTTCAAGGGCTCATAAGAGAGATTCGAGGCTTGTTTAAATTGGATAATCTCTATCTCTTATAATTTTATGCTTTCATAGTGCATATCTGTCTCTTTGTGCCGTGGTTGTTTCCCGCAAGAATTTTTCCACGTTAAATCTGGTTTGTTTGAGTGTGTACTTGGATGTGCGATTGGAATATTTAGCTTGATTAATCTCTGTGTGCTTCTTTGGTTCCCCAACTAGTGGTTTCAAAGATAACGTTGGGAAGCAGTTTAAATCTAAAAGTATAGTATTAATGACATCTTATCCGAATTTTGATATTGAAAAATATTTCGAAAAAAATAATTTTGAACTATGGAAGGTTAAGATAACCAATCTCCTAGTTCAACAAGGATTGGATGATGCTCTCCTTGAAAAGTGACCACAATCTATGACAGATAATGATTGGAAAGAGATGGATAAGAAAGTGAGAACCTCTATCCAATTGTACCTAACGAATGAGCTCCTCTACAATGTCATGAGAGAGAAAACTGCAACAAGTACATGGGAGAAATTAAAGGACATTTACGTGAAGAAATCTCTTGAGAATCGCTTGTACTTGAAGCTTTAGTTGTTCATTCTAAAGATGGCAGAGGGGGGTGATGTTGAGGCCCATATTAGTAACTTTAACAAGTTAATTTATAAATTACTGGATGTGGAGTAAACGATGAAAGATGAGAATCAGGCATGCATCCTATTGAATTCTCTCCCGAATTCGTAGATCAACCATTAGCATTGATATTGTTATCTCAGCCCTTCAGGCGAAGGCAATGAGAAAGAAAAGCGGTGGCATGGGTGCCTCTACAGATGGTTGGTTACGAGTGGATGAAATTATAAGTAGGACAATGGATCTTCTCGATCGAGGTCCAAATCCAAGGGCAATGGCAAAGAAAAGTTGAAGTGCTAGAACTGTGGGATGTAAGGCACATGAAGAAGGATTGTCAAAATCCTAAGGAAAGAAAAGAGAATTCAGAAGCTTCTTCTAAGGAGGCCAACACTGCACAGTCTAATGAAGGTATGAGTGGTTATGATGTGTTATCAATGTCCATGGTCGGACACTCATACAATGAACGTAAGGATGAGTGAATTTTGAATATTGGGGCATCATATCATATAACTTCTTATCGGAATTGGTTCACCAATTACAAAGAGTGCGATGGTGGCCAGGTATTTATGGGCAATGATAATTCTTATAATGTGGTGAGTGTTAGATCAGTGTGCATCAAGATGTTTGATGGCATTGAGGGTACCTTAATCGAGATGAGATACGTTTCTGAGATGAGGAAGAGCCTGATATCTCTACAGCACTCGAGGCTCTTGAGTGCAAATTCACCGGCTTTGATCGTGTCCCTAAAGTTTCTAAAGAGCACTCGTAGTCATGAAGGCATAGCGGAATAGAAATCTTTACAGGTTGATAAAGAGCACTTCAATAGGTGGATCTATAGCGTCTGTAGCAGATTCCCTGTCTACACATATATGGCATGCACGCTTGGGCCACATGTAACACCCCGAATTTTCATAGCCTGAGTTTACACTCGTGCCCGAGGATTCCAGGTGTTAATAATGTAATAATCGAATACTTCAAAATCGTGCCTTGTTTTTTTTTTTTCATTTAGATCACATCCACTTACATTCACCAAAATAACCATTTACGAGAATAAAAACAACCATATTATAGATCTTATTTCATTTAAATATAAAAGCTCAACTACTAATCGTTTAATACTCACCTATCTGGGATCTTAATACAAATATATAAATTCACAACATGAAACGTAAATGAAATTAAACTAAGGTAAAAGCATCGGCACCATCATTCGATGACACTCGTAGTTTGTCATAGGGAGATCATCCCTTATATCTTTAACCTATGTATCATCTGCATCATCTATATAGTTGGAGAGGGTCAATTCCCTACTTATAATGATGGTTATCCTTCAAGATTAAAATAATTCAAGTAATTTTTCAAAGTAAGACAATATAAGGGTTCTGATACTTTCTGTACTCCACCACTATGAATGGTATCGATATGTGCAACCAATCTACATAAATGCATGTCTAGCATAGTGTGTGTGGCTCATCATATATAGTGACCATCACATTGTGGAATATAATTCATAAAAATCTAACTCTCTTCGCATCCCATAACTATCGAGATTTCTTGGCGTGTCCGACACTATCGTGGATTTACATAACACCTCAAGACGATACAACACATGGATTTGATGAATTACGTAACATGATTTGCTCATTGAGCAACTAATTGTGACATCCACTCCTAGAAAGGTGATGTAACACGTATTACGAATTACTTACATCGATCTGTGCACCACTACCCAAATCTAAGGATTTACGGATTGATCAAGATGGTCAATACCCAGAGTTCATTAAATCAATGATAAATACATATAAGTCACTAGTTGTGAGACCTTTAACACATTACTTGCATCAATGTGGAAATAAGTCGAACCATGAGAGTTTTAGAATTCTAAGACACATGCCCAAGCCATAAAATAAGAGAGGTAGCATAAGGCTAACCTAACAAAAGAAGAAAGTAGGATTAGGTTAACTCAATAAAAGAGAAGAATAGCATTAGGCTTACTCAACAAAAATAAGTAGAGATGAGCAAAAGCCAACTCAATAAAGAGTAAGAACACACGTCGCTCTGAAAATCGGTAAAGGCCAAGGCTTGTATCTATCACTCCACATGAATCCATAAAAAGTCTAGTAGTGTTTTCAATGACTAATTAATGTAGAATTATAATAAAATAAACTTAATTAGGGTAGAAAATAGTTCATACGCTTCAAAGTTAATTCATAAGCATGACAATGCAATTTCGAGTCAGACGGGTCACCTGATAAGTCCAAATTACATCAAAAGTAAGTTCCGCTACCCTAAAGTTTAAAATATGGATTTTAAGTCAGATTAATGTCAGTAAAATCATAAGATTTTCTAACATAACTATATGTTCCATTGGATGCGCAAACTATGCACCGTTCGAGACCCGAACGCATGTATTTTCACAATTTAAGGCATAATTTTGTGATTCGACCCAAAAAATATGTCCACCATGGTTAAAATCATATCTGAAACATAATTCTAATATGGATAAACAATTCATAATTATCCAAAAACCTATTAACATATAAATCACATTAAAAATCAAACTATACACAACTTTAACATGAAAATATATAAGATAACTATGTATAAATTCAACTTAAATTAGTGTAAGGTTAAAAGAATCTCTCACCTTAGCCTTAGATACAAACCCTAAGTAGATTTAGATGTAGGAAAGCTTTTACATGAACCACGACATCTCTCGAGCAAGAGGGAGGCACCACACATGTGGAGAAGGAAAATAATGGATGAGTGTCTAGGCTTGGACCTCTCTCTCTCTCTTTCTCTCTCTCCCTCTATCTTTTCCTTAGACATTTGGAAAGGTGTGTGTGCATGGGTTTGTGAGTGGAGAAGGGACACAACCCCTTTTGTAAAGGAGTGGGCGTGAGAGGGGGTGTGTCGGATGGGGTGTGTCGCATCCTACTTGAATTGGATTTCTCAAATTTATTTTTTCTAGCGATCTTTATTTCAATCTAATTCATTCACGGTGTTGGCGTCGTTGAATAGAGTTGGAGTATATAATTCTCTTAGTGATCTGAGACTTAGATTGACTTATTTGAAAATTTTATCTAGCGGGTGCCAAAATGGACTTGATCTTAATTAATGGTCCACGCTTAATGATCAGGGCTCAATTTGGAAAGAAATGTGTAGTCAAGATAGAAAATTGATTGGACTAAATTTGGTGGTTGATTGATGGTGAAAAATGCCTAAATATGAAATTTCACATATTACACCAAAAGGAATGAATTGGCTTCAAGGTGGCCATCATTCAACGGTATAGGATCATAAATTTGGGTCTAGATTTTGCATGATCTTTTAGTCATATGATGCCAAAATTTGGTCTAAATTTTAGTTATGATTGACGGTAGAAAGTGAGTAATTTGGAAGGTTCAGATTTAGAAAGAATTGATAAGCCTAAAACGATTAACTTCGCGCCTAAGGAAAAGCCTATAAAGGTGGGGTCCTCACATTTCACACTCAATCCATATGATGGGCAATCTAAGTTGTTCATATGAGAGGAAATATCTTCCTACGACTACATACTACTTTCTTTACTTGATGGACACCAAAATCAAAGGTTAAGGGGTTGATTTGTCAATTGAACTACTTATACTATAATCTAAGGGCTGAAATTTTATGTGTATGGTTAATTTATGATAGATAGGCATAGGACAAAATTTCACATCAAATGGATCATAATGACCACGTGATCTTAAATTCAAGAATCTATGTTAATGGCATTTTCATAATTATTGTTGATTTGAGAGTTTTGGAAAATCTAATGATTCTACATAGTTATAGGAACATTTATAAGAAGTTCTTAAAAATAATTCATATCTAAATCATTACAGATAAAGATTTATTCACCAAATAAGTTAAATTTCTTATTAATTAAGGGGAGATACATATATTAAACAACAGGATTAACCTAAGCTAAAATGGTAACATCTAGGATATTATAATAAGTCATATTCATATTAGAGAATAGATGTAAGTTTAGGATAGGCTAAATTGATGATATACACATGTATATACTAAATTAAATTTCATGGTAACACTCGAGAACTTTCAATACTCAAGTATCAAAAAGTTCGGGGTGTTACAATTTATCTGTCTTAAATAAATTTTCATCTCAAAATTTAATTACTTCTGCCATGTATGCTGATTCATTATATTTAATTTATTAATGTATTCCTCGTGAGTTAGATATATATGTCTAGGTGTGTATAAGTGCACATAATTGGCTACATGAAATCTGGGTGTTACAATCTACAACCCTTAAACAAAAATCTCGACCTCGAGATTTATATGTGTGTCTCTATTGCCAATATCACTGTCAAATGTATCTCAATGGTGTATTCTTTCTTTAATGAATTTATCCAATACCTAAACTTATTATCTTTATTTGAATCCAAACTTGGGCTTCAATGTGACCAAGGGTTGTTTCAATAATCCAATAAGATTGAAATCCCACCAAAAATCATTAATAGTTCTCTTATGTTACCATAATTCCGAGTTTATATCAGTGACTACTTCCTAGTTTGAAAATCTATTTCGATATCCATCCAACATCGGATTTCTCTTAAATTTTGTGGAGTTGTCCAGGGGTATGTATGTAACCTCCAAAAAATTTATAAACAGTTTGAACTTTTATTTTATTGGTTTAAATCATGAACATTAATCCATCCTAGATTCCACCCTACTAATGAAAACTCACGGATAAATTGGATATTTCGGATGGTTCTATTTCCATCCATTCTACATGTTAGTGCTTGGTGAAAACATCTTTCCAGGCCTATGAAGGATCTCAGAGGCTCAAGTTTTTAATTCTCATCATTTTTCCTTGAGTAAGTTCTACGAGATTTTTTGGTTTAGCCTACAATTTAAAATGGTGGGAATTTGTTAATGTGACGATTAGTATGTAAGGAAGAATTCTAATGCTAGTGATATGGCCCTTATGTGTATATTTATTTTATTTTTATATATATTTCATTTTATAACATTTCACACATTAGTTCCTCCACTATCTAGGGTAATTTTTTTCTTCTATTTTTAGTGTTTGGAGCAACACAGAAAAATGGTTATAATATAACTAATCCCGATGCACTGAACTCTCGCCTGGCTAAGGTGATGAGTTCTTTGGTATCATCATCTATTTCGAGTGAGTCTTGAACTTCTGCTCAATCAAGGCATTGAGTTCATTGGTAAGCGCCCGAGATTTGTTATTTAAATCAAACCACTTATACCTTGCTTAAATATAATTCCATAAGTCCGTGGTCCCGATCGTTCTATGTCCTGGAATATCATGTACATGTTCAGTCCACCGTAAAAGTACCTTACATTTCATAAAGGGCGGGCCCAAATGCTCCATCCCTTGTTGAACCTAAGCTTTAGTGTTATCATTTATGTGAAAAGCTATAAGTTCTCAAAAATATTTTATCTTGACATCCTTTCACTCTCAGAATTTCAATTTCTAAACCATATATCCAAATTATCTGAAATTTAAAAATTACATTCATGGCTTATTTCTAAGACTCTAGAAAAAAATTGGAAGTAAAATTCTATAGTTGTGAAAGGGTACAGGTTGTACAACCAGGTTATACAGAAAATCATCCTTAGTCATGACGTCAAATTCGACGAGGGATCTTTGCACCACAAGGATGAGCACAAGAAACCGAAAAAGTTGGTTGTACACGTCCAGATTGTAGGACCCGTATCCTTGACCGTACCATTCCGTAGGTTCCCGCGGTCTTTCCGGTCGAATTCCGGCAACCTTCGACCCTTACCGATATCTGCGCACGACCCTGATTCATACGCCGTTAACCCGAGTCGACTCAACCCGAGACTTGTACCATTGCGACCGCACCGTCGCCGCGGTTCCGATGCCGCGACTCGCGCGCCGAGGCGATACTCTGGCCAGGAGATGTGGGCCAGCGTTCGGTGCGAGGAAAATGCCGCGCGTTGCGAAACCCAAGGGAATCTCTACAAGATGTCCCATCAATCACACATCAATCAATCCCATCATGTCAAGTACACATCACTTCACACTCTTCCCCAAGCAAGCCCCAAAAGTCAAAAAGTTCTTACACAAGCATGCTTCTCTTACACAAATGGCCAACAAAGTCAAAAGGTGCTCTTACACACCCATCACCACCACATCCATCACACCACATCCATCACCCATCTCTCCCTTTACAAGTCTCTCTCTCTCTCCCTTTTTTTTCCAAATCTCATTCCAAGCAACCCAAAACCTCTCACACGTCCAAGCCTCTACCATTTCTCCAAGAGAGCCACAAGTGTGGCCCACCTTTCCCACCCTCTCATCTCTCATCCTAGCCACCCATTTCTCATCTCCACCATTGGAATTGAAGCTAAAGAGCTAAGGGACCCATAGGAGCAAGAAGATCGAACGGTGGGTGCTTGATAAGAATAGGTTTTCATGTTTTTAAGATGGGCCAAGTGAGGCCAACCGATCAATGGTTTGGATCTCACTTGGGACCCTAAGGTGTGGCCGATGGCCCACTTTGATCATCATGATCATTCCATGATGGGGCCATTCTCCATGGACCCCATCATGATGTTTATTTCTTGTATACCTAGGGTCATCTAGACCATCTACTTTGGTGGGGAAGGGATCCCCACCGTTGGGTTGGATTTTTTTGTGGGTCCATGATGTGGAACCCACCTTGATGTACTTTTGCAAGAGGGGCCCATAGTGGCGGGGCCCCTCCATCCTCACCGATCTTCCTCTACCTCTCTCTCTCCCCTTTCTTTTATGTTTTGTGTGATGATTTGGCCGTGTGGCCCACTTGGACGGACCCCACCATGAAGTATGTATTTAACCCAAGTCACTTGTAGTTGGGGCCCACTCTATATGTATTGGATTGACAACATCCATCATCAGGCGGCCCACCTGAGTAGGCCCACTTCACGTGAACTTGGAGCTGCAAACCGTCCAGCGTCCCTGGACGCTGGACGTCATTTGGAAAACACAAATATCAGCTGTTTGTAAGCTTTTGGGTGGCTCCCATGTATAGACCCCACCTTGTTGTATGTGTTCAATCCGCGCCGTCCATCTCATTCTTTGGCTCAATTTAAGCGTTGAGCCGAAAAAAGGACGTGAATCCGATACTCAGACGAGCCACACCATAGAAAACGGTATCCCCTACCGTTCAAAACTTCTAAGACCCACCATGCCTCAACCATACATCAAAAAAATTCGACCTTTGGACTCCTTTGATGTATTCCGGGCCCAAGAATGCAATGGGCGGAGCAGATCCTCCGGTAGTGGGCCCCACATACCATTTTCTACAAGAAAACCGAAATAAAAAAAAAAAAAAGAAATGAGGCGGCTATTTGTTGCAGTAAGGCCGCTGTATCGTGAGGCAGCGCCGCCGCACTGCTACCTGCGACGGCGGACGGCGGCGGTAACACCTTGATGTGTGTATGTGCCATCTAAGCCGTTCATTTGGTAGGACACCTCCTAAGGTGAGTCCCCTCCAAAAGTGAACTGCATCCAACGCTCAGGTGGCCCACACTGCAGAAAACAGCGGGATTGAACATCTGCCATTGAAATCTTCCTGTGGGCCACAGAAGTTTTGGATCAAGATGAAATTTGTGTTTTCCCTTCACTGAGGTCCGTATGACCCTTTTCAACCGGTTGGATGGCATGTAAACATTACAGTGGGCCCCACGTGGAGCCCTCATGGATTGTGTGTTTTATCCCACCGTCCGCTGGACGGTGGAGCCGACTGGGGTGCACGTGCTGGATGTGCACGCGTGTGTGTGCATGCATGTGTGGGAGGGTACGTGTGCAGGATGTGTGTGCGTGTGGTGTATGTGCACGTGTGTGTGCATGTGTGGCTGCATGTGGTGTTAGTGTACGTGTGATGTTATATATATATATATATATATATATATATATATATATATTATATTATATTATATTATATTGTATATATGTATGTATGTATATAATGTATATATATACATTATGGTGGGCCCTCAATTGGACCCCCACCGTGATGCTTATGTTGCATCCAATCCGTCTACTCGTTTTGAAAGATCATTTTATAGCATGAGCTAAAGATGAGCCTGATCCATAGGCCAAGTGGACCCCACCTTGGCATGTTTTTGAGGTCCATCTTAACGTATTTGTGGTAGATCATTGGGGCCCACTTTGATGTGGATGCAAGGCCCATGTCATTAGGCCATTTGATGTATTCCAAGGCCCATGGGTTATGGCCCATTGCAATGTACTTAAGGCCCATTGGTGAGGCCCATTAATGCAACCCATCTGATGAATGTAAGGCCCATGTGGTAAGGCCCATTTGATGTATTTAAGGCCCGATGGGATGTACCTAAGGACCATTGCAATGTGTGATCCCAATATGGTTTATGCAATGATGTTTACGACGGGAATTGCCTTAGGAGCAATGCTGGTTTGACGTCCACATTGCTGAATAATGTTGGTTAAATGTCCGCATTATGATTCTCCTAGGGCCCATTGTTAGGCCCATACTTGTAGGTCGTCCAGGCCCATCTCCTTCTAAACAACATCTATCTCATATAACATGTTTAGTACAGTCTCAGGATTCATGAGCATACGCATCATATGTATGCTTGATATGAGAAGTGACTGATCATAGCATATGCCCTTGGGCAGATTGTTTAGGGGCTCCCGGTTAGGCGGTGTTGCCCCACATGAGCGCACGAGACGCGCAAGATTGCTGCATGACTGGATAGTGTGATTCATGCATTCGCATTGTGTGATATGGTTACTGTACGCCCTAGCGACATCAGGGCCGTAGCCTCCACAGGCATATCGTGGTTGGCAGGATTGGATACCGGAAATTTGGTTCTACATGGGGTGCTATAGATATCCCTGGGTGAAAGTCCCTAAACCCTTATGGTACCAAGAGGTTGCTCCAACGTCTAGACCGAGTGGGTGCAGGAGCGCCGAGTGCCGACACGGGTACGGCCGCGCTTTCCACCGTGTCGTGGTCGGTTGGAAGAAGTGCATTACCCGCCCGAGAGGAGGGGGCAATGCTAGGTGAGTTTGACCAGCCGAGGAATGGGTTCGCTATCGACGAGCCGAGCCCGATATTGGCAAGGGGGTAGTGAGGTCTCTTCCACTTACCTTATTGCGCGCGATGGGGCGCAATCTGGTTTAGAGTGTACTAGACCCCGGTGATATCCCAGATTTTGAGTTATGCTGATATGTGGACTTAGATGAGGATTTGTATGCTTGAGTTGCATTTCGCATTGCATTGCCTTGGTATGGCCGACATCATTCATGCCTTGCATCGCATAGCCTTGGTACGGCTAGTGGTATTCATGGACTCACCAGCATGTTCCGCATTACTCGATATACTTCATAATCATTATTACCTTGCGCACACACTTTCACCACCCTCTAAGCTTTCTATAAGCTTATGCACGACCGTTGCGTGCAGGTGATGCGAGGACGCAGTAGCGCTGAGGCAGGAGCGCAGAGCGGACCTTTTGGAGCTTTTTGTTCATTCTCATTGTATTTCCCTTTATGCTCATTGTACTTGTAAAGTTTTTTATCATAGTGGAAATGTGATGGAGTTTTTGGTTGTTGTTTGTGGGTTATGCCTTTGGTTATGCTTATTACAAATTAAACGGATGCTGAAAATCCTCCTTGTAGCATCCCAGGATCGGAACCTGGCGTATGGGCGCTGGGAGCCGAGAATGGGGTTCTACGGAGGCTATCGGCGCCGGATTCGGCGATCGGGAATTTTGTAAGCCCGGTTTCTGAGTTTGGGGCGTGACACAGATGGACACAAATGACACACATATGCAGATACAGATACATAGACAGAGGTATAGGAGCAGGTGAAGCAGTCACCTGTGAGAAGGAATCCATCACGGGATCGCAAGTTATCGGCGAAATACAGGGATGACTCAAATATCACGTTTGCCATCATTACAGATGATGTGGATCCATCTACTTTTCAGGAGGCTCTTGATGAGCCTGATACTGAAAAGTAGAAAGTAGCGATGGACGATGAGATGGACTCATTGTACAAAAATAAAACATGGGAGTTATGGAGCTTCCAATCAACTGAAAAGCGATCGGGTGTAAGTGGATCTTCAAGAATAAACAAGATAGGTACAAGGCAAGGTTGGTAACGAAGGCATATGCTTAGAAAGAATATGTGGACTTCACTAAGATATTCACGTCAATTGTGAAGTATCTATCAGATTCGTGTTGGCATTAGTTGTCCAATACGATCTCGAGCTGTAATAGATGGAAGTGAAGACTGTCTTCTTACATGGGGAATTGGAAGAGCAGATTTACATGAAACAACTAGAAGGTTACGAAATACAAGGGATAAAGAATAAGGTTTGTACGTTAAATAGGTCGTTGTACGACCTGAAACAATCGCCTATGCAGTGGTATAAAAAGTTTGATTCTTTCATAGTGAGTCAGAGGTTTACCAATAGTAAATATGATCATTGTGTCTATTACAAGACACTGAGTGATGAAAAATTCATTATCTTGATTTTGTAAATCAATGACATGCTTATCGCCAGTCATAGCATGTCTGAGATCAAAATACTGAAGACTCGGTTATCAGGGACATTCAAGATGAATGATCTAGAGGCTGCAAGGAAGGTTCTCGGCATTGACATACAAAGAGATAGGAAGAGGAGCAGGCTATAATTATCTCAAGCGAAATACCTTGAGAAGGTATTGATAAAGTATGAAATGGACAAGGCAAAGCTATCTTTAAAACAGTGTCCTAAAACTAATGAAGAAAATCAGGTTATGTCTTGTGTGCCTTATTCTACCGCGGTTCGCAGCTTGATGTATGCAATGGTCTGTACTAGACTGGATATTTCACATGCGGTTAGTGTTGTTAGTAGATATATGTCAAACCCTAGAAAGTAACACTAAGAGGTAGTGAAATGGTTACTTCAATATATTCGATGTACACAGGACTATATTTTATCTTTTTAAAAATTAGGGGACAAGTTAATAGGTTATGTAAATTTTGATTATGCGGGCAGTGTGGACAGTAGAAGGTTGACTTCTGATTACTCGTTTGTGCTAGCGGTAGAGCGATTAGTTCGATATCAAAGCTTTAGTCTGTGATGGCTTTTCCACAACTGAAGCTGAGAATATGATGGTGACCAAAGTGTTCAGGGAAGGTATTTAGTTGAGAGGAATGATAAATATAACACCCCGTACTTTTCAGCACAGGAGTGTTATCATTTGTTCATAAATTCGCCTTCATTCTAGCCTGAATCAGACTAATATGAGAAATCTCTACCCATCCATCGAGCCTTCCAAATGTCCATCAATACCTGGTCAACCATTGAACCATGTTAGAGGAAAATCAAGCCTTTCGTTATCAACCACTAACCATCAAATCCACTGTATATCAGGTCAGGCATTCCCTTCAATGATCTAGTACCAATCGTGCGAATCCGTCTATAAAAGAGCAAATATTCATCGTTCAAACGCACTTAGGCTAGTTTAGAACCCTTTTAGACCATTGATGACTGACAGTGAGTCAATTTGATAGTCGTATAGTAGGAAAGCACCTTTTTATAGTGCACAAAGAATGTTTTATGGTCACTTGAGCCTGGGATCTACCTCATCCTTTGGGATGGGTCCTAAATCAAGCTGACCAGATGAATGGACAGTGTGGATCGGTCGAGAATCACATGTGTTCACCATGTCAGACCTGTGCGTGTGCACAGATAGTGTGCACACGCCATGCACGAAATCTAGAGATTGGGTCAAACAACGTTGACCCGATAGGAAATGAAATTTCCTATTATTTCAAACAGAAGCTCCCGCTCTATGCTGTTTCAAACCGGACTCTCCGTTTGACAGTATAAACGACCGTCCACACGAATACAATGGTTAAATCCAAACCGTCCATAGGAATGGTGGGATCGCACCGACCTTGACCATGATGAGATTGACGATTGAAAGTCACCCTTGCCACCTCTGTCATCGACCGATCTAGCAATGCGTAAGGATGGCGCTAACAGGGAGGATAAATCCACGTCCACCCTTCTCTGGCCAATCCGACCGTTAGAACCGGTTGGACGGAAGCCACGCACGCAAAAAATAGCCCCATCAGCCCTACTATTTCCGAAAAAGCTCCCTAACCGTCGAAAGGCGGAAGAATCCTTTCCATTCTTAGCAACTGCCAATCTCGGCCATTGCTCGTTCTCTAGAAGCTCTGCTCGATCAATCTAGGATGTCCAAAATAGGGCAAGCAGATATTTTTCGTAGCAGTCGAGAAAATGGCAAGAACTTGAAGCGACGCCTCAGTTTTCGATTACTGTGAGTCATCTTAATCAATGGCTCTCCTTGCGCCGTGAAGTGGACCCCACATCACTATTAGATCATATCAGGACCATCCAAATGGCCCTGATCTGCGAATTAGCCACTTAGTTGGAAAATACCATTTTCATCAATCATCTTCCTCAAACTGACTGTGTTACCCACTTTCTGCAAAATCGGACCCATTCATTGATCTGGTCCGTTCATCATGTGCCCCACCCCATATAATGTCCATCAGGGACAATCATATGGACTCATGTATGAGATCTAAAACATGAAGTGATCCTAGTGCCAACCGTTTTCGGCTAACTTAAGTAATCCCCACACTAACCTGCACAATTATCCATGGAATTCTCCAGAAACTGAACAGCTATAAATAGCCAGGTATTAGGGTGAATCCCAAGAAAGGAAAGGAGAAGAAATAGGAAGGGAGAGAAAGAGAGAGTTCATGAGGGAGAGTGGGTGCCGCTAGCAAGTTGCAGGCCTGGTAGCAACTCGACTCAGTTCGGGTCGTTCCTTTGTTAAGAAAGAGAGAGAGAGAAGGAAGGAGAGAGTGATAGGGAAAGAAAGAGAGTGAGGATTAGAGAGCCCTTGCAACCAGCAGCTAGCTCAGACTGAGATTCAACCCAGCTCAGTTGCAGACTCGGCGATTCGACAACGACTCAGTCTTCCTGAAGCCTGATCAGACTCACTACAAATCCTAACTGTTCCAGCACAACCGGTCGTCTCCAACAACTCGTGTCAGTCATGGATCGGAAGAATCAAACAAGCCCATAGAACCTCCTTGAATCAGCTAGCAATCACAAGTAACCGATGGCTATTCCACTAAGTTTTAAGACCAAGTCGCTAGCGAGTCATTAGCTCTCTGACTCGACCCAAATCGGTATTTCAGGATAAAACCATAACTTAGATCAGAGCTAGTGAACGGTATGCCCCAATCTCCCTGCACCATCAAGTATCTCAAATCAATCCCAACTATTTGTCGTGATGTTGCACTCAACTCATTAACGAGTTGACTCTATAAATACCCAACCAGGTCACATTCTCGAGATCAGCAACCAAACTCACCCTCCACACCATCAGTTGGAGCCGGTCTCAGTTAGGTATGAAAGTGCACCTGCTAATGCCCTTGTTTGTCAAGTTACGTGTGTGGTGAGTCAGACTGGCTGCAGAACTCGATAGGAAGATCATTTCAAGTGTCTGCCTCAACCGGATGTGTGGAAGCTCACAATAGGTAAATCATAGCCTCACATCCCACGTCCCAAAACACCGGGTGATTAAAACCCTTAAAACAAGATAGACGTCTTAGGGTTTATGTGGTGAGAAAACTTTTTCAAAATAGGAAAATCTCTAAGTTTTTCTCACCCTGTCGATTCTATCGAAGCACTCTCGATATGATCGACCTGCACTGTCGATGTCCTCGATACCTTAACGATATTATCGATAAGAGGACCAAAAGTGTCCAACAACTAAATACTCATTTGGATGGATTTATCGATGTATCGATACATCTATCGATATCATCGATATAAGCACAAATATGTCCAGCAACTTCACAATATATCCAAACGAATTATCAATGTATCGATACTCATATCGATATCATTGATATTCAAATCTCGAGTCTATCAGAGTGACTCGATAAGATCGACAGGCAGATTTTTGGTGCCCCTGTTTTTTAATGAAAATCTCAAAATTCATCAATATATCAATGACCGTCCGATATGATCTGAAATCAAATATCGATAAGATCGGAGGTCCATCGATGATATCAATGGTGAGCGCGTATTTCTTACAGCATTTATCTCAGGATGTTTTTTAAACTATGATCAGGGGCCCTTCGATTTAATTGATATTTAAATATCAATGATATCGACACCGGATCAATTGCATCGAACTAAGCCATAATCTGTCCAGCAAGTTCAAAGATAAATCTGCTAAAATTATCGATGCCTCGACTCAGATCTCGATATCATCGACATTTAAATTTCGATGACCTCAACGGTTCCCCCAATCATTCATGAAAACCTGAAATATTTTCAAAGTCAAGTCTCTCTCATTTTTCATGTGTCGAGGGATCGACCCAGTCATCGATGGAATTGGAGTTCAAAATCCGATGACATCGACAACTGTTTCGATTCATCGACCTATTGGCAAGGAGTTTCAAAAGCGTATGACATCGAGTCCGAGTCATCGAGCAGACCATCGATGCTATCGAGAGTATACGCTCGATGATATCGAACCTGCTCGATGATATCGAACTCTGTCATAAATGTGACCGTTTTATATCCGTTGGAACTTCTTGCCTATATATAGAGGACTTGTTCTTTGTTGCTGTAAGAGAGAAAAGAGAGAGCTTCTGTGTGTTTCAACTTGCATCTTATACCTAAAGCCTTTCTCTCTAGGGAGTTCATCCTCCAATCCACCCTTACCATTGATATTAAATAGAGTGGATTAGGGAATGAACTTCCGCATTCAAGGATCCTCCAACTACTACCTTAATGGCAAATCATTATGTTGGGATGCCTTGAATGCATAAGAGAGGAACCACTCTATCTTCCTTATAGGAAAATCTTTAGAGAGTAAGATTCCATCTCACCCTTAACCCAACCCGAAGCCAAGCACTGGTATATCATCTTGTGTTGTGGATCAAGGGAGCTAAAGACTCTTTGTCAACAAGGAGGAGAAGATCTTTAGCGTTGTGCTTAACGGGACTGATCAACTTATCTATAAGTATCCAGAGTCTAGAGGACACTTGTGATCATTCCTTCCTAGGTCTTGGTCCTAAGTGGTTCTCACCCTTTGAAGTCCTCAAGGAGGCCTCCGGCGGGAGTGTACGTAGTGAGTGCACAGGGTGAACCCTTGCTCTTGTGTAGGGCATAAACTGTTAGGTCCTTATGTAGGTCCTTGACCTATATGGTCTAAAATCTGGGTACGTTGTGTGAACCCTTGCTCTATGGAGAACATAAACATCTAGTTAGGAGTGAACCAGCAAAACTCTGGGTTTGAGGTGAACCGCGTAAAACCTCTGTAAAGGTTGAAGGTGAACCTGATTTAAAACCTTAGGTTTGAGGTGAACCCTAGAAAACCTCCTTAGTGAAATCTGGTACACTCAAGGGTTGAGTGCGGTAGCCGGGAGTGGAGTAGACTTATCGTCGAACCACTATAAAATGATTGTGTCTGTGATTGCTTTTCTATATGTGTGATTCATGTCAATGCATTCATATTCATATATCTGATCACATCCCACACACATACACAGTCATATCCAACATAGACTAAGTTGTATATTATTATATCTTGATTAGTTTGTGATTAGATCCTCTACTTGGCTTGGAAGCCAATAGAGTTATATTTGATAATCCTGATAGTTGCATATCTATAAGGATTAGTGTAATAAGATTTTGAATAAAAAGTAAAAACTTTTAAAATTCCTATTCACCCCCCTCTAGGACATATTGGCATATTCGGACTTCATCTCAAGCGGTCTTCACCGCTATTTCAAGGTATTATCACTAAACCCCATTCATTTCATCTAGATTTTCACTCGACTCGTTGGTGAGTTGACTCAGTAGACACCCAATTGAGTTAGACTCATTTTACCTCCAAGATCCAATGTCTGGAACCATTGGTAAAGGGTTTTAAGAATACTGTCAGATTCATGGACCAAAGGAACCTAAGGAAGACCCTAGGGAATATCCATTGCTGCCTATCGTGAAGAACTCCCCTACCCCCTATGAGACCCGTATCCTAGCCCGCACCGTTCCATTGGCTTTCGCGGTCCTCCCGGTCGAATTTCGACAACCTTCGACCTTTATTCGATGTTTGCGTGTGATCCTAAGCCGAGTCCTGTTAAACTGAGTCGACTCAATCCGAGACTTGTAACTTAACGGCGGCGCCGTCGCCGCGGTTCCGATGCCACGTCTCGCGCGCCGAGGCGATACCCTGGCTAAGAGATGTGGGCCTGCATTCAATTAAAGAAAACGCCACATATTTACAATCCCAAGAGAATCTTTACAACATATCTCATCAATCAAGTGCACATCAATCACCTCATGTCAAGTACAAGAGCAACCCCAAAGTCAACTCTCTCTCTTACACACCCTTACATGTCAAGTACATCACCCATCACTCACCCATCCCTCTCTCTCTTTACATCTCATCCTCTCTCTCTCATTCCTTCACTTTCAAGCAAACCCCATGAGAGTCCAAACCGTCCAAGCAAGAGCTTCCATGAGAAAGAGCTTTGTGTGTGGCCCACCTTCTTACCTCCCATCTCCACCATCTAAAGACCATCTCAACCATTGGAATTATTTCCTTGGAGCTCCAGAACCTATAGGCAGAAGAAGGAAGATGAGATCTAATGGTGGGTGTTTTATGATTTAATTTTAGTGATTTGAGAGCCCACATATGGTGGGACCCATCTTGATCTATGTATTGTAACCATGGAGGGCCCATAGTAACGGGGTCCCTCCATCACCATCCGATCTCTCCTTTTTCTCTTTCTTTATCTCTTTCCCTTCTTTGTATGGTAATGATGATGATGAGGTGTGTGGCCCACCATGATGTTTACACCCACGCCATCTACCGGTAGACCCCATCCATGTGGGACACACCATGATGTTTATATGACATCCCAACCGTCCATCTAGGACGTGGCCCACCCCATGCATGTGGGTGGGGCCCTCCTTAATGTATTTATCCACACCCAGATCCATAGCTCTAGTGGCAGACTGAGAGAAAGATACCTCGTTTCTACAGTGAGGTGTGGACGATCAGTGGGAGTGGCTAGCTGTAAGGAGTGAACTGTCAGTGGGGGTGGCTAGCAGTGGGGTGTGACTGACGGTGGGGTGGGTGCTAACTATGAGGTGTGAACGGACAGTGGGGTCCATGGGACCCACCCACGTCGTCCACTCATCTTAATGGGCCACACCGTGATGCATGGGGGCATCCACCATCCTTGGATGGTGGGACCCACCCCACGTGTGGGGCTACCCATGATGTATGTGTATGTCCAGGCCGTCCAGGGCCTGGACATTGTATATTTATTAAATATAATATTAATATATTATATTATATTATATTAATATATGATATGATATATTATATATTATATTATAATGTAAGATAATATTATATATTTAATACAAATGTTATGGTGGGCCTTACGTGGGACCCACCTTTGCTTCTTTTAAAAAGCAGCAAAGGCTGCATGTTAGTATATAATATAATATTAATATATTATATTTCATATATATGTTATGGTGGGCCCTACGTGGAACCCACCTCTCTTTTCTTTAAGAGGCAGCAATGCTGCTCATACAGCAGCTCTCTCTCTTAAACGTCAGTGAGTTCCACAGGTCCCACGTGATGTACGTGCACATCCAAGCTATTCTGAGGGTGGGACCCACTCCAGATGTATGTGATTCATCCCTGTGGTATGGGCCCCAATGATGTATGTGCTTTATCTACGTCGTCCACTGTTTGGACGGTGGGGTCCACCATGATGCATGTGTTGTGTCCAACTGTCCAACCATTTGAGATATCATTTTATGGCATGAGTAAAAGAATGGGTCAGATCTAAAGTTCAAGTGGACCACACCATTTAAATAGTGGACAGCAACATCCACCGTTCAAACTTCTAAGGACCACAGTGTTTCCCACTCAAGCTGATATTTGGTTTGCACTTCATCTATCTCTATGTTAACCTATGAATTGGTCGGATCTTAAAAATACATAAGGGTGAGCCCGATTTAATACATATGAGGCCCATCGGTGCGGCCTATTTGATATACATGAAGCACAATGGTGCGGCCCAAATAATGCGGCCCATGTGATGTGGCCCACTTGACATATGAGGCCCATGGACGAGGCCATTGTGATGTATTTGAGGCCCATGGACAAAGCCCATTGTGATGTATTTTAGACCCATGGGCGAGCCCATTGTGATGTATTCGAGGCCCATGGGTGAAGCCCATTGTGATGTATTTGAGGCCCATGGGCGAGGCCCATTGTGGTATATTTAAGGCCCATGGGCGTAGCCCATTGTAATTCATTTGAGGCACTTGTACAACATCCAATGCAATATATGGGAGGCCCATAATGGGGCCCAACGTGATGTATGTGCGGCCGATACGTTGTGCATGAATCCCTTATGTGGGCCACTCCTTGGGAGCAATGTTGGTTAAATGTCCACATTGATGGGCAATGATGGTTGAATGTCCACATTGTGACCTTCCCTTAGGCCTTGTTAGGCACATTCTCATCATTCTCTTAGTAGGTTAACCCAAATAAGTGGGCCTCATTCGCCATAAACGGATGGTTCCGTACCATCAAATTTGATATAACCACAGCCGAGGGTCAATCTTTATATTATGGTTTGATTAGCCATTCATATATGGATCCCGCCGTGTATCGAGGCCGATTGTATAAGCCGATTCCAATTACTGAGGCCGAGTATTGAAGCCAATTCTGATTTGTCGAGGCCGATTGTATAGGCTGATTCTGATTGTCGAGGCCTATTCCAATTGTCGAGGCCGATTCTGATTTGTCGAGGTCGATTGTATAGACCGATTCCGATTGTCGAGGCCGAGTATCGAGGCCGATTCCGATTTGTCGAGACCGTTTATATAAGCCGATTCCGATTTTCGAGGCCGATTATCGAGGCCTATTTCAATTCTGATTGTCGAGGTCGATTGTTGATCTCGATTCCGATTCTGATTGTTAAGGCCGATTGTCGAGGCCGATTCCGATTGTTGAGGTCGATTCCGATTCTGATTGTCTAGACCGATTGTATAGGCCGATTCTGATTATCGAGGCCAAGTATCAAGGCTGATTCCGATTTATTGAGGCCGATTGTATAGACCGATTCTGATTGTCGAGGCCAATTCTGATTCTAATTGTCAAGGCCGATTGTTGAGGCCGATTACGATTGTTGAGGCTGATTCCGATTCCGATTGTCGAGGCCGATTGTTGAGGCCGATTCCGATTGTCGAGGTTGATTATTGAGGCTGATTTCGATTCTGATTGTTGAAGCCGATTATTGAGGTCGATTTTGATTATCGATACCGATTCCGATAGTATCGAGGCCAATTCTGATTTGTCGAGGCCGATTGTATAGGCCGATTCAGATTGTCGAGGCCGAGTATCGAGGCCGATTCTGATTATTGAGGCCGATTGTCGAGACTATATGATGTATATATGACCTGTAGTTGAGGCCCATTATAATGTGTATTCGGCCTGTGTGATGTATATGCGGCCCGTGTTTGAGGTCCAATGTGATGTATATGCGGCCCGTATTTGAGGCCCATTATGATGTGTATTCAGCCCGTGTCTAAGGCCCAAGGTGATGTATATGTGGCCCGTATTTGAGGCCCATTGTGATGTGTATTCAGCCCTTGTTTAAGGCCCAATGTAATGTATATGAGGTTATGTGATTATGCCCATTATGATGCATTGAGGACTAGGCGATGGAGCCCATTATGATATATGTTAGGCCCATGTGAAAGGTCATCATGATGTGTATTAAGCTCTTGAGTGAGGCCCATGGTGTTATATATCAGGCCCCTTGTGAGGCCATGGATCCACTATATGTTAGGCTCTATGTGGGTCATTTCTTGGGGGCAATGTTGGTTAAATGTCCACATTGTCGAGGTCGATTGTCGATGCCAGTTATTGATACTGATTTATGAGTATGTCACAGCATAGCATCATGATACATACCCATACGCATCATCTGCATGTTTGTTATGAGATGTGGTTGACCATTGCATATGTCATTGAGCAGGTTATTATGAGACTCCCTGATAGGCAGAGGTTATCGCACATGAACGCACGGTATGCGCAGGATTGTTGCATAACTGAATTGTATGACTCACGCACCTTGCATTGTGTGTTGTGATTACTGTACGCCCTAGCGACATCAGGGTCGTAGCCTCCACAGGCATATCATGGATAGCCAGATGGGATACCGAAAATTCGTTATTAGCATCGGGCTGCCATAGATGGCCCTGGGTGAAAATCCCTAAACCCTCTTGGGACCAAATGGATACATAGTGCCCGAGTGTCGAATACCAAGAGGCCACGTCTCCCACTGTGTCATGGTCGGTTGGGAGGGGGTGTGGTCTTACCCGCCTGAGGGAGTAGGCGTAGCAAGGCTGAGTCTGACCAACTCCTAAATGAGTCCGCTATTGATGAGCCGGATAGGCACTGGTATACTGCTGGCAAGTGGGTAGTGAGGTCTTTTTCACTCGCTAGGTTGCACGGCCTGAAGGGGCGACAGCCAGTTTGGAGTGTACTAGACTCCGGTGATGATCCTAGAGATGAACAGTACTGATGTGGACTTATTGAGTAGGAGTTGCATACTTATGCATTCATTTTATTTACTATCCACTTGGGCTGGTGGTGCGTAACTAATTGTTGTGTAACTTCGCATGGCCAGGATTTCAATTGGGCGCGCGACTAACCTGAGACCAAGAGTTTACCACATCAAGTCTATCATCCAAATTTAGGTATGAGACTAGTTTGGATAGAAGTCCCTTGTGATAGACCATGTAGCTTGCGATACTACGTACTATCATCCCGACTTCACTCCAGCTTGGTCATTTCATTCACACCGCATATTGCATTGCATCCGCAATATTTAGTATTTTGAGTTACTATATTTCTACATTTATATGACCTAGATAAGGCTTATGGTATTAGTAACTCTTCCGAATTGTATATTGTATTGCATCCTCGATATCTTATATCTAGTTCATTATGTTTCTGCATTACATAGCCAATTTACATTACTTTCTCAGTATATGACATTAGCTTGTTATGTCTTTTCATCGCATATCCTGGATGAGGTTGATGATATTTTTATGGAGTTACAGTATTTCCGCTTACTCTGATATTGTATGATTCATGCCAGTAATTATGATATTTTATGATTAAGGCATTGTGTTGAATACTTGGCACTTATCTTGTGCACACACTTACACACCCTCTAAGCTTTCTATAAGCTTATGCACGATACACGTGCAGGTGACGATAGGACGCAGTCGAACTGGGGCAGGAGCGTGCGGCAGAGCTTCTAGAGATTTTATTATATGTATGTATTTCCTTTTCAGTATTGTACTCAAATGATTATATTAATGGATATGTGGTGATGATGTTATTCTTATGATTTGGGTATACTTGTGGTTATACTTCTTATGAGACAAATTCATGTTGAAAATTCTTCTTGTAGGATCCCAGGATCGGAACCATTGACATGGTAGGCGATTAGTGACTTATAATGGTAATATTGGGATATGAGTTATCGAATCTCGAAGAAGAGATTCTTCTTTAAGGGGGGTAGATTGTAACACCCCGTACTTTTTAGCACACGAGTGTTATCATTTGTTCATAAATTTGCCTTCATTCTAGCATGAATCAAACCAATATGAGAAATCTCTACCCATCCATCGAGCCTTCCAATTGTCCATCAATACCTGGTCAACCATTGAACCATGTTAGAGTAAAATCAAGCCTTTCGTTATCAACCACTGACCATCAAATCCACCGTATATCAGGTCAGGCATTCCCTTCAATGATCTAGTACCAAATCGTGCGAATCCATCTATAAAAGAGCAAATATTCATCGTTCAAATGCACCTAGGCTAGTTTAGAACCCTTTTAGACTGTTGATGATTGACAGTGAGTTGATTTGACAGTCGTATAGTAGGAAAGCACCTTTTTATAATGCACAAAGAATGTTTTGTGGTCACTTGAGCCTGGGATCTGCCTCATCCTTTGGGATGGGTCCTAAATCAAGCTGACCAGATGAATGGACGGTGTGGATCGGTCAAGAATCACATGTGTTCACCACGTCAGACCTGTGCGTGTGCATAGATAGTGTGCACACGTCGTGCATGAAATCTAGAGATTGGGTCAAACAATGTTGACTCGATAGGAAATGAAATTTCCTATTATTTCAAACAGAAGCTCCCGCCCAACGCTGTTTCAAACCGGACTCTACGTTTGATAGTGCAAACAACCGTCCACACGAATACGATGGCTAAATCCAAATCGTCCATAGGATTGGTGGGGTCCCACCGACCTTGACCATGTTGAGATTGACAATTGAAAGTCACCCTTGCCACCTTTGTCAGCAACTGATCTAGCAATGCGTAAGGATGGCGCTGACGGGGAGGATAAATCCACATCCGCCCTTCTCTAGCCAATCTGACTGTTAGAATCGGTCGAACGGAAGCCACACATGCAGAAAACAGCCCCGTCAACCCTACTGTTTCCGAAAAAGCTCCCCTAACAGTCGAAAGGCGGAAGAATCCTTTCTATTCTTAGCAACTGCCAATCCCGACCATCGCTCGTTCTCTAGAAGCTCCGCTCGATCAATCTGGGACGTCCAAATAGGGCAAGCAGATATTTTTCATAGCAGCCGAGAAAACAGCAAGAACTTGAAGCGGCGCCTCAATTTTCGGTTACTGTGAGTCATCTTAATCAATGGCTCTCCTTGCGCCATGAAGTAGACCCCACATCATTATTAGGTCATATCAGGACCGTCCAAATGGCCTTGATCTACGGATTAGCCACTTAGTTAGAAAATACCATTTTCATCAGTCATCTTCCTCAAACTGACTGTGTTACCCACTTTCTGCAAAATCAGACCCATTCATTGATCTAGTCCTTTCATCGTGTGCCCCACCCCATTTAATGTCCATAAGGGACAATCATATGAACCCATGTATGAGATCTAAAACATGAAGTGAGCCCTTGCGACCAGCAGCTAGCTTGGACAGAGATTCAACCCAGCTCAGTTGCAGACAAGGCGATTCGACAACGACTCGGTCTTCCTGAAGCCTGATCAAACTCGCTGCAAATCCTAATTGTTCCAGCACAACCGGTCGTCTCCAACAACTTGTGTCAGTCATAGATCGGAAGAATTAAACAAGCCCATAGAACCTCCTCAAATCAACTAGCAATCGCAGGTAACTGATGACTATTCCACTAAGTTTTACGACCAAGTCGCTAGCGAGTCATTAGCTCTCTGACTCAACCCAAATCGATATTTTAAGATAAAACCATGACTTAGATCAAAGCTGGTGAACGGTTTGTCCCAATCTCCCTGCACCATCAAGTATCTCAAATCAATCCCAACTGTTTGTCGTGATGCTGCACTCAACTCATTAATGAGTTGACTCTGTAAATACCCAACCAGGTCACGTTCTCGATATCAGCAACCAGACTTGCCACGAGTCGTGCCTTAATCTCCTCCACGCCATCAGTTGGAGCCAGTCTCAATTAGGTATTATCACTAAACCCCATTCATTTCATCTAGACTTTCACTCGACTTGTTGGTGAGTTGACTCAGTAGACACCCAACTGAGTTAGACTCGTTTTACCTCCAAGATCCAATGTCTAGAACCATTGGTAAAGGGTTTCAAGAACACTAACAGATTCATGGACCAAAGGAACCTAAGGAAGACCCCAGGGAATATCCATTGCTGCCTATCGTGAAGAACTCCCCTACCCCCACTCAACATAGTTCGGGATTCATAAACCCTCGAGCACACAAGGGAGAACATTCATCTAAGGTGAGGGATATCCCACTTGGTTTCTTCATTTCAACGAATTCCAAGATAATTTAAGCATAAGACATTGTAATTGTGAAATTATTGATTGTGGTTCCCTTAGTCTTGAATTGATGTTGATAAACACGTAGGAATGCCTTAAATTATGTTACCCTGTCATATCTTATGAGAACTGCTTTAAGATCATCATGCCATAATTAGGATTGCTTATGTACATGCATGTTTCTCTTAGTTGCGCTATGAAGTGATAATCTTGTTTCCATGATGGGTTTACTCCATTAACTCTTTATATATACTAGATAGTTATAAATTGAATCTAATGAAGCCTTGATCATGCTTATGAGAGTAATCTTGTTAATCCTATGAAATGTGCATGAGCATCATGGTACATGACACTCACGCATGACATATGAGCTTTACCGGGTGCTCGATATAAGTCACATTCTGTTAAGTTACTAAGAGTTTTATTACTTTAGTTAAACCTTCAGAGTATGTGCATTCGTACCACCATGGGCCGCTCTCTTTACATGAGACTTTTCTGGGATTTTAGGACCTCCTCGGGCGTATCCTGAATATTTTTTCAGGTGGCCAAACATCCTTGGGCGCACTCACTTACATGACCTTTTCCCGGTAGTGAACCTACAGCGGGCGGTCTTTTCTTTTGACATGGCTTTTTCTAGGTAGATAATCTATTGTGGACAGTCTGCATGGTCTTTTCCAGGTGGCTAGTTCTCCTTTGGCGTACCTATGAGTATTTTTTCGTGTGACTAGTTCGCCTTGGGTGACCCTTTATTTTGACAGCTAGATGTGCATCCCCAGATCTATGACTTGTACATACGTTCATACACCCATACATTCATTTATAATTTCATGATTAATCTCCTTATAATTTGAATATGTTGATTTAAACTGTTTTGGAATGATATGATATGCACGAATCTTTGCGAAAAATTTTTCACTGAGTTTTCAGTCACCCAATCGTGCGGTTGCACCAAATAGACACAGGTATGATGAACAGGTGGAGACTCCTATGATGGGATCCAAGGGACGGCTGAGGTGGAGTTTGGTGAGGAAGAACTTTATGTGAATGCCATTGAGCCGTTGGAGCTCAACTGATACTTTAGGATTTACTTGCTTTTGTACTTTGTTTGAATTGTAATAATAATCCCCTACTGTGAGATTCCATCTTTCTTTCCTTTACTTGTATTAAACTCCCATATTGTTACTCTTGATATCCTTAGCTTATGCAATGTTGCCTTACTCCATGTTATGAAATTTGTCGTTATTTAGATATATGTTAGTCCACTTCATAATGTAATACTTGGGTTCTCAATGAGGAGCGACTATCCTCGGGTTTCGAGGACCAGGGTGTTACAATAAATCAGTCGTGGCTTCAACACTAAACCATGTCAATTAATTATGACAGCAAAAGCACGATCAATTTGGCTAAAAATTATGTTTATCACTCACGTACTAAACATATTGATGTGCATTATCATTTTATCTAACAGGTACTTGAGAAATGAGGCGTGACTCTAGAGAAAATTTATACGAGTGTGAATCTTGCTAACATGCTCACTAAGGTAGTTCTCACAAAGAAGTTCAAGTTTGTGCAACTTCTTTGGGCTTGGCGAATGTATAAAAGGAAGACGAAGTGTGCACGAGAAGCGATGGTGGGAGTTATGATGCAAAGCAGAATTAGAGATGAGAACAAAAAAAGTTATGAAGAATGATGATTAAAGACATGGTGGAGATTGTTGTTGATGTCTTAAATTTGTAAATCAACAGGTTTGTCGATGTCATCAGAAAAAATTCAAAATTTTGATGTTTTATTGCTGGACAGTTTTGGAATTTTCTTGATGCCATCGAAGTTGTTTGATGTCATCAACGATCTGAAGATGTCATCGAGCGTACGCATAGAACTGTGTAAGTACGAGATTTGTTTCCTATTTCGATTGTAATTTCATAAAAGCTATATATATGGGTGTAATCGGGAATAAGGTGGTTTGTAACATCCCAAATTTTCACGGCCAGAGTTTATACTCATGTTCGAGAAAAATCGGGTGTTAATAATTGAATGAATTAGATGCTTTAAAAACTGCACTATTTTTTTTATTTATATCACATCCAGTTATATTCATGAAGGTAACCATTCATGAGAGTAAAATCAACTTTATTTATTATTCCATTATATTAGAAAAGCTCAACTAAGTATCAAACGTCCTCTCATTGAGAGTCTGCAGCGGAAACATGAATAAAACTAAATCATAGAGCTATCTTCTTATTCATTCAGTATAATCTTCCATAAGGAGATGGTCCTCTGAGTCTTCAATCTATACATCATCTACATCATTTGTACGGTTAGAGAGGGTCAACACCCTGCTCATAGCGATGGTTATCCTTTAAGATTAACAATAATTCAAGAGATTCATAAAAGTAATGTAAGAGTTCGGATACGTCTCGTACTCCACCACTATGAGTGGTATCAGTATGTGCAACCAATATATATGTGAATACATGCCTAGCAAAGGATGTGCAGCTCATCATACATAGTGATCATCACAATGTGGAATATAATTCATAGAAAAATCGACTCGCCCCGCATCCCATAACTACGGAAATTCGCTGGCGTGTCCAACGTTAACGTGGATTTATGCAAACATCTCAAGGTGACACAACAACCCGATTGAGGGATTTACGTAACACGATGTGTTTATAGAGCGACTATTTGTGACTTCTAATCCCTAGAAGTGATGTAACACGTATGGCGATTTACTTACATCAATTGTGCATTATGACAACTAACCCACGGAATTACGTGCCGACCAAGAGGGTTGTTACCCGTAACGCATTACGTTCATGATAAAATATATGAATCACTAGATGTGAGACCTCTAACACATCACTTGCACCAAAGGGGAAATAAATTGAACCATGTGAGTTTTGGAATTCCAAGACACATGCCCAAGCCGTAAAGGGAGGTAGTACCAAGCTAACATAATAAAGGAGAAGAGTAGCAATGGCTAACTCCATAAAAGAGGAAAGTAGCGCTAACTCAACAAAAGAGGAGAGTAGCAAGGGCTAACTCAATAAAATTGGTAAAGGCAATGGCAAGGCTTGTATCCATCATCCCACATAAATTAATAAAGATCACACGTAATTAACATCATACCATAATTCCTAAAGGATAAATAAATGTTGGTGGTAAATTAAAAAATTACAGGGAGAGAATCATAATAACATGAAAGCATGTAAAAGACAAGATAAATCATATCAACTTAAATTAATGTAAGCTTAAAGGAATTCCTCACCTTAGTTTTAGATTTAAACCCTGGATAGATATCCATGTAGGAAAGCTTCTACATGAAAAGTTTTCATATAAATCACGACATCGCTTGAACAAGAGGAAGACACCATACATATGGAGAAGGAAGATGGCGTCTAGGCTCTCCTTCTCTCTCTTTCTTTCTCTTTATCTTTCTTTCTTTCTTTCTTTTTCTCTCTCTCTCTCTCTCTCTCTCTCCTTCTCTTTCTCTTTCTCTCTCTTTCTCCTTCTCCTTGGACGTTTAAAAGGTGAGTCTGTGAGTGGAGAGGGGATGTACACTCCTTTTATAAAGGAGTGTGTGTGAGAGAGGGGTGGGTTTCCCATCCCACTTGGTTTGGATTTCTCCAATTTGTCATTTTCTGACGATCTTTCTTTAAATCTAATCTGTATATTGTGTCAGGGTCGTCGAATAGAACCGGGGTATATAATTTTCTTGGTGATCCGAAATTTAGATTAGCCTATTGAAAAGGCCAAGCTATATGTCCTAGAGGGGGGGGTGAATAGGACTATGCCAAATTTAAAATAAAATTAGCGGAAATAAAGTAAACAAATAGCCTTACAATATAAATCAATTCACAATGCTAAATTTTAAATCACCTTGATAAATAAGTATTGAGAGATTGATACAAATTTAGTTCTAAGGACAACCTTACACCATAATCAACAAGGGCTTATGGTAGGACAACCTTATTTCTAGAACCCCTTTTGGATCAAGGACTCAATTTTAATATAAGTAAATGAAATAGCAAGGAATTGAAATTCAATGCAGAAGTATATATCTAAATTATTACAACAATCCCCACACTTGCTTGAAATGTAAATAATTACAACATTCACATCCACTTGTACATTCCACACAATCGAATGATAAAAGATATGAAAATTAAGCAAGCAATCAATCCACAAGACAAAGAGTTATAGTGGTTCTGTGTGTACACCAACCTTGTTTTCCAACACCACACAGAATGCTACTCCACTCTAATATCCTCACACAGGGATATTAGCTTCACTATCAAATAGGTTTTCACGAGTTCACCAAAAACCTTTACAATTGTGTCTTTTTCACTTGGGCTTACACAATTCAAAAACCCTCTTTTCTAAGTTTTCTGGTTTTCCTCGACAACCAAAACAATGAGATTTTTCTCGCTCAACCTCAAACAAAACCAAGATGAGATTTTTCTCGCTTAACCTCAAACAAAACCAAAAGTAAATAAATTTTACTGAATTGTAAAATATCCGAATTTTCCTTTTCTTAGCATTGGTAGAACCAATCGGAGTAGATGATTGAATGTCAAAGTTCAATTTCCAATACTCACATTCATAAGGTTCTAGATTCTAATAGATTTTAGATTTAACTCGTTAGGCGTAGCTATATTTGATTTTGATTTCAAGAAGAAGGAATAAGATAATTTCTCTTTTCAAATAAGATTGGAATATAGAAACAAAATCAAATTAAATAAGCTAGCAAAAAGCAATATTAAATAAGCACAATGTAGCTTAAAATAAACACAGACTTATCTCAGAGTGATCACTTGAAAATTCTTGAATTGAATGGAGTTGAAGTGAGAAAACTCTGAATTTCGTGTTCAATTTATAGAAGCAAAAATCGTTCCTACGACTGGTCTTGGAAACCTTGGACTGGTCGTAGCTCAAACATTTTGAAATATTGAGCGATCTTTGAAAGTCATTCCTACGACTGATCGTGAGTACCCTACGACCGTCGTAGGTCACCTACGACTGGTCGTAGATCTGCCGATCGGTCGTAGGACCAGGATAACATTGCTGGATTTTGAGTCGTAGAATCACGACTGGTCGTGGACGAGTCGAAGCCACACCTACGACCGGTCGAAGGACCTCCAGGACTGGTCGTGGGCGTTCCAAAAATTTCGAAAAAATCTTCAACAACTTAGGACTGGTCGTGGAATTTCTTGGACTAGTCGAACCAATGCCAGGGCCATCGGTCGACAAGAGCTAGGACCGGTCTTGGAATAGACCAAACTTATGTAAAATAAACATTTGATTTATGTATCCAAAATGACCTACTTAAAGGGTCAACCTAAGGTCATTCAACCCTGAATCATGTCGTATGGACATTGAACTTCAACCATTCAACGAATGTAGTTTGTTTGAACCATATCAGGCTTGAGATCTTGAACTTGTTGTAGCTTCTTGAGATCTTCATCAGCATAACAACTACTTCATGCATGCATTGCTTGTTAGTCTTGAAGTCATGAGACTTGAACATCAACATTGTAGCTTCATGAGACTTCAACATGTAGCTTCTTGAACCTCAATACGTAGCTTCTTGAAAAGTTTAACTTGTAGCTTCATGAAGTATTTATGCAGTGTCTTGAATTCATATAAATCATCCTACAAGCACAGGACATAGATAGATGTTTTGACACATCACAAATTTGACAACCAAAGAAGTATGAGACCATAACACTTACACCTATCTTAAAAATTCTCCCTACGGGTGCCAAAACGAAAATGATTCCAATTAACGGTCTACACTTGATGATCAAGGCTCAATTTTGAAAAAAATATGTAGTCAGGATAGGCAAACTGTTAAACAAAATTTGGTGGTTGATCGATAGTGCAAAAAGTCTAAATTTAAAATTTCACCTTTTGTACCAAAAGGAAGGAACTGGCTTCAACTTTCGACGATGTAGGATCATAGATCGGGGCCTAAATTTTGTATAATCTCGTAGTCATATGAGACCAAAGTGTGGTCCAAATTTGAGTTGCGATGGATAGAAAGAAGTGGTTAAATCGGAATATTCAAATTTATAAGGAGTTGGTAGGCCTTGACATGATAACTTCGCACCTAAGGAAAAGCCTACCAAAGTGAGGTCTTCATATTTCACACTTGGTCTATATGATAGGCATCCAAGTTGTTCATATAAAGGAAAATATTCTACTATGACTATCCACGAGGTTTCTTCACTCGATGAACACCAAAATCAACGGTTAAGGCACTGATTTGTCAATTGGGTCACTTTTACAATAATATAAGGGCCTAAATTTGACATGTATGATTAATTTATGATACATAGGCATGGTATAAAATTTCTCATCAAACAGATCATGGAAACTATGTGATCTAGAATTCAGGAGTCTAGGTTAATTACACTTTCATAATTATTGCTGATACGAGAGTTTTGGGAAATCTAATGGTTCTACATAGTTATAGGCACGTTTCTAAGTAATTCTTACAAAAGAACTTATATATAAATCATTATGAATAAGGACTTATTCACCAAACTAATTAAGAGAATGTACATATCTCAACCAACATAATAGATTGTCAGATGACATGTTAAAAATAGAAAAACTTGATGGTTAGTACTCTGATCATGTATCTAAGTGGGTGTACGGTCAGTTTTGTAAACGGATAATTACAAGTGAGTTTTTAGAGTGATCAAGAAGTAAAACATGTATACCGTTAAATTCAAGTGACTTGTTCACATGTATAAGTTTCTCAGATTATAGTTTTGATAGTGGGTTAAACATATTCATAGGTAGTGAACAAGATGAATGGATCAGAATCTCAATTCAAGTAACTAGTTTACTATAGTCAGGTGATTCAAACTCAGAGTGGATAGTTAGATATCTTTACCTAGCGGTGAATAGTTGACTAAATGGTCGGTTATGATAGACAAGTAAAAATACTTACGTATATGATGATCATATTTCAAAATCAACGGTCAGATGGCTTGATCTATGAATGAAGATTATTCTCAACGGTCAGATTCGTGTTGGAGAATAGATGTAAGGTTAGGATAGTAAGATTGGTATCGTACACATGTATATAATAAGTTAAATTTCATGGTGACACTCGAGAACTTTCAATACTCGGGTATTGAAAAGTTCAGAGTGTTACATGGTTATCTGGGCTTTCTAATTCGTTCTAAAGGTTTCGAAGGCTTATAATAGAGATTTAAGGCTTGTTCAAATCGAGTAATCTATATCTCTTGTAATTTTTGCTTTCATAGCGCATATGTGTTACTTCGTGTCATGATTTCCTGCAAGAGTTTTTTCCGTGTTAAATTCAGTTTGTTAGAGTTTGTACTTGATTGTGTGATTGAAATATTTTATTTGATGCATCTTTGTGTGCTTCAATAATTCCCCAACATAGACCCATGCACCATGTTATGTGTATGGCATTCAACTTGTCAAGAAGGGTTATTGGGTAGGGAAAGCTAGACACCTGAAAATTAGGTTCATTTGTCCATCATGTGGTCCATCACGTGAAATTGGAGGTTTTTAAGTGGTTGTCAATTATTTTCTATAATATAATCTATCCAATGATTTGATAGTTGTATTTTCTAGCATCCATCGCATGTAGGTTAATGCATAGGTCAATGCATGGGTTGAATAGACTACACACAACATGGTGGGCCTCACGTAGAAATGAGCTAGTAAGTATGTGGGCCATAGCATGACACTGGAGGTTTTTGGGTAGTCAATTATTTTCTATGTTATAATTCATCAAATATTTTGATGGCTTAATTTTTAAACATCCATCATATATAAGTTAATGTTTGTGTATTCATATAAGCTTGTGAGTGGGGGTGTGTGTGCGTAATATATATATATATCTATATATATATATATATATATATATATATATATATATATTATGAGGTAGTAGGTGAAACTACTAGCACTATAGACTGCCCTTTTTTTTTTTTTTTTCAACGCACAAAAACTTATGTTACCAAAGTAGATTTTTAAAGTACGAAAAGAGGGTTTTAGATGAAAATATTCCTAGTTTTTAGGATAAAGCAACTGGAAAAAGTATGAGTATTTTCGTCTTTATATAGGTTTGTCCGTACGGATAGAAGTCTAATTTGGTAAGATAAGCTTTGTTCGGGTCAAATAAAAAAAAAGTAGGTTGGATGGTAGGTCGGGTCTATAGTAAAAAATTTCCCTAATTAGGTGGACATGTGAATAACAAACGGGTGAGTAGCTTTTTCTACGCAAGTGGAAAAGCTTTTCACGGGTAACGTTCTAGTGGAATAAGCTTTCTTTGATTGCGGAGTAACGGGCGTCGTTTTACATTAATCTACGTGGTCAAGAAAATCAGACCCCCGCCTGGAACGTTCGGACCTTTCTCAGCAGACGTGGGCAATTCTTGTATTTTCCTTGTTGACCGTCTATCTATAGGTCAGGATTATTCCATCGATGAGACTTTTAATGATTACTCCATCCGGAAACAACTAACCAACGGCCTGGATTACCGAAAAAGGGCCCCACTTACCAACTGAAAACCCCGAGTGTACTGTAGAATGATACGGACCACGTATACCATATACTATGATACTCAGGAAGCAAAGGTGTCTTGATACACAGGCAGTTTGAAAATTTACACTTGGCATATATTAACTCAAATCAAACCGGTTAAATCATGTAACCCACTGTCACTAAGTCACAGTTCCAAGATAAGAATGTTTAAACGATCCTAACCTTTGATTCGTGGACACTTGATTGATGGAATAGCACTATTAGATAATTTTCATTTTCAACGGCCAAATACCATCCATCACATTCTACTGGAATGGACGCGAATTGCCCGTGCCTCAGGCCATATGAAGGTACTGTGGTCGGAAGCTATGTGGGGCCCACATAGATTCCCGTGACAAATTCACTCCGTTCATCCTTTTCGCAGCACCACAATAGGGTAGGAATTCAAAAATCAGTAAAAACAAAATTTTATTTGGGCCACACCACACGAAACAGTGAGAACGGAACCGTTCACCGTTGAAACCTTCTCTGGAGCCGACCATGATGTTTGTATTCCATCCAAACCGTTCATATGGTTAATACCACTCGGATAAACTGTAAGCATAAAAATCATCCTGATAAAAAAAAAAAACTTTTGTGGCCCCACAAAGTTTCCAATGGTGAGTGTTCAATCTTTGTTGTTTACTTGTGTGGACCATCTAAGTTTGAATCTGCCTAATTTTTGGATTTCTATTCTAATCTGATACTGAGAAACTGATGGACGGAGTAGATTTCTAACCGTCATCTCTGTGGGCCCACGTAGCTTCTGAGACCACACGCACTTCCTTTGTCCGGGCATAGGCCATTAGTGTGCATGCATTTTTTGTCCAAATAGCCCGCACCGTGGCGTGATCATTGTAGGAATCCATTCTTTCCAAACTTAGTTTTAAGTGGTTTTGAAATCACTTTTTTTTTTTTTTTTATTTGCAGGAATCCATTCTTTCCAAACTTAAGTTTGAGTGGTTTTGAAATCACCTTTTTTTTTTTTTTTTTTTCATTCAGAGAATGAAAAATGCTCGTCCGGTTGCCCCTTATAAAGTGGGCTCTCATTTCTGAAGGAGAAAGGCATTTTTTAAAGGATATAGGCTTCACCAAAAATAAAGATTCAGCCACCCATTGGTTAATTTGATTCATTCATTTTAATCGAACAGTCGTGGACATTACAGAAAGGCTTTTATAGTTTTTTGTTTGATAGTCTTTGTGGCCCACAATTACACTAACGTTATGTATTAATTTTAAACTATTTTCTCTTATATGGTCCACCTGTGATGATTTTTGCCCTCAAACTTGGGTGATGATATAATATTAAAACTCCATACATATATATGGGATAAATTTGCTTCATAGCATTTCAGTAAACCTCACATACGATATGAATGAGTTTAAAGCTAGAGCTCTTGCCGCACAAGGGTTATTTGGTCGTTTCCTTCTTCTTACCTTCGTTTTTTTCATGGAAGGGAATGAGGGTGTGAAATAAAGGATTGTATTTTTTTGTTTCATTTCTTTTTTTTCTCTCTTTCATTGGTTTCCTTTATGGTTTGTTTTTTTTTTAATGAACAACGTGTTGGGATTTGTGTTGTAGAATCACACAGATATGGATCTAAGGTAGCAATCCAATGGCACCAAGCATACACAAGAGAACACAAAGATTTAACGTGAAAAACCCTTTCGGGAAAAAACCATGGCACAAAGCGACAGATCTTCACTATGAAAATAGAAATTACAAAGAGAAAAGACTTACCCGATTTGAACAACCTCGAATCTCACCATTGTTACACCCTTTAATAACCCTATAACCATTTTAGAAACGCGTGAAATACCTTTAGGAAATCTTAGCATACTTTAGAATGGCCCTAGGGACTCCTATTTATAGTTTAGGAAACCACACTTTCGCATTGACCTTAGAACCGTCCAAAAACTAGGCAGTCCACGCACAAACCGTGCACCGTCTGCATAACCCTCAACTAGTCGAGCTAGGGCTTCGATTGGTTGAAAGACCTCTTCAACTGGTCGAGCGTCCCGGAATTTCCAAATACATTGTCACTGGATTTTGAGTCGAACTATCTTCTACCAATCGAAGGGACCTTCGATTAGTCAAGCCAATCCCTCGACTGGTCGAGCATCCCGAACATGAAGATTTAAGACATCTTCCAACAACAATCTCCACCATGTCTTCAATCGTTAAACGTGTAACTTCTTGCCCTCTTCTTTTATCTTTGCATCGTATCATAGCTTCAATCAATGCTTCTTATGCACACTCCGTCCTCCTTTTCGCCATCGTCCAGCCCAGAGAAGTTGCATAAAACTTGAACTTCTTGTTGGGATGCCTTGCACAAACCTTAGGATCTAGCCTCCCGAAACAAACCAGAATTATGGATAAAAAAAGCAATGAAATAAATCAAAGCATCAATCACACACCACACAAGAGATTTTTACGTGGAAAACCCTCAAAGAGGTAAAAACCACGGGACCTCGTCCCGATCAACAATCCACTATGAAGTAGAACGTTACAATCATCTTCCAACAATAAGAGAAATAGAGAAAACAAGAGATCTCCACCATGTCTTATAAATCAAAGTAGAAAACCTCCATGTAACCTCCCTTCTATAAGCTTCTTCTCTCTCTTTCTCCCTTTCTCTCACCTTTGATAGCCCTAAACCCTTTAGCAAATCCCTTATAAAGCTTTAGGAAACCCTCTTGCTGTTTTGTGTGTGTCTAGAAAAACCCTAAGCAACCCCTTTTTCTCTTTTCCGCATCCCCATTGCGAAAGGACTCAAATCCGTCCTCGCTTTAACCTTCGACTAGTCGAGACATCCCTTCGACCGTCTAGGTCCCCTTCGACAGTTGAACATTCCTTCAACCGAACTTGAAAAAAAGAAAATTACTTTGGACTTTGAGTCGAACCTTCGACCCGGTGTCTCGGCCGGTGAAGATGGGTCAAAAAAACCCATCACTTCTTTGTAAGAACGATGTAGGTGAGTATGTTTGCCGGATCTGAATCCACATGCCCAACCACCTTTGCTCTTGTCTTCTCAAAAGTAAGACGTAGTCTTCTGTACTTCAAATGTATCGAAGTAACCATCTCACCGCCATCCAATGTTGCTTGCTGGGGTATTTACTCACAACATCGATTGCTTGTGAAATAATCAATCTAATACAGACCATGGCGTGCACTACCAACCACATTCAAATAAGGCTCATAAGACATATCTTGTTTTTCCTCATATGTTTTGAGATGTCCTGAGGAAAACTTGAGGATGGACGCGTAGGGAATGGTCACCGGCTTTGTCTGGTCTATCACATCCTTGATTAATACCTACACAAGGTATTCTACTTGTGATTACCAAAACCTGCTCCTCTTCCAGTTTCTATGAATATCACCGCCGAGAACCTTCTTTACAGCCCCCTAACCCTTCATCCTGCATGTCCCACTTAACCGAGTCTTTAGTACATTGATTTCAAACATGCCATGATTGGCAATTTACATGTCATCAACATACAATTCCTTACTTATCATGAAGGAATCAAATTTTATACCACTACCCAGGCAACAGGTTGAATCACGACCTCCTGCAAACTCTTTTTTCTCAACCCCTTTAACTTCGAACTGCTCCAATTGCTTTACGAAGATCTGCTCTTCTGATTTCTCGTACAGAAGTGAAGACTCTACATCCATCTTCTAACTCGAGATCCATTGGGCAACTAGTGCCAATACGAATTTAATAGACACTTGCTATATCGTCGGCACGAATACCTCTGCGAAGTTGATCCCTTCTCTCTGAGCATGACCCTTCGCTACCAACATCGCTCTGTATCTCTGTTTTATCCCCTTGAAGATCCACCTACATCCAATCGGTTTCCGGCCCACTAGAAGATCCACCAGCTCCCATGAGACGATCTGGTGCAACGAGTCCATCACATCGTCTATAATCACCTTCCACTTCTCAGCAACAGGCTCACCAAGAGTCACCTGAATAGTAGACGGATCTCTCTCGTCTGTAACAAGAGCATATGCAATATTGGAGTCATCCATGTACCTCGTCGATATCCTGCAATTATGCTGTGTAATTCTTCTCACAGGTGGCTACTCCACCTGCTCTGTATCTCTGTCCGCACGTCTCAGCCTTCATGCCCTACCTGCTTATGTGGCCATACCCAGTGTGCCACACACGTACAGAAATGGAATCCGTTACAGCTACTAAGCTCTACCTTTTGAAGTACTCCCGATCAACCTGTACATGTTACCGAGTCGTTGCGCTTTCATGATTATCCCCTTAAATACCTTAAGGGCACCATTAATACTTGTGTACTTACAGCCCATTACCTCAAGTACACCAAGAGAAATCAGATTCTTCTTCATGTCAGGAACGTGCCTCACATCAGTCAGGGTACACTCTGTCCCATCAAACATATTGATGCACACTGTACCAACAGCCACAACATTAGATGCAATGTCATAGCCCATAAACACATGTTCACCATCGCACTCTCTGTAGCTGGCGAACTAACTCCGATGAGGAGTCATGTGAAAATATGCCCATGTGTCTAGAATCCACTCATCCTTACGATCATCGTAAAAGTTTCTAATCGTAAACACAGACAAAACATCACCACCACATCCACTCGATCCATCTGACGTGGCAGCGTTGGCCTCCCTGTACGAAGCCTCAGATTCTTATCTTAGATTTAGGATTTGTACAATCCTTTTTCATGTGTCTTTCCATCCCACAGTTCTAACACTTTATTTTACCTTTACCCTTGCCCTTGTATTTGGATCTAAAACTTAAAGATCCTGTACTTTATTCAGAATTTTGCCCCTCGTAAACAGTACATTAAAAGATGTCCCTATATCGCCGTTTAGCTTTCTCATGGCCTTCCCTTGAAGGGCTGAGATAATAGTGTCGACACTCAGAGTTTTATTTGTGGTGCACATTGTGTCCTTGAATGACTCATACGATGTTAGAAGAGAATTCAGCAACATACATGCTTGTTCCTCATCTTTCATCACTTCCTCTATATCCAGCAATTTGTAAACCAATTTATTAAAGTTGCTAATGTGAGCCTCCAGATCTCTACCCTCTACCATCTTGAAGTTATACCACTGATGCTTCAAGTGTAGGCGATTTTCAGAGGATTTTTTCACATAGACATCCTCTAACTTCGTCCATAACTTAGCCGCAGTTTTCTCCCTCATGACATTATAGAGAACCTCATTCGTGAGACATAAACGGATCGAAAATAAGGCCTTCTTATCAAGAGTATTTCAATCATCATTAGTCATAGCAGACTTTCGCTCCTTAAGAGCACCATCTTCGCCTTGCTTGATTAAGAAATTGATCATCTTGTTCTTCCATAACTCAAAGTTATTTTTCCCTAAATACTTCTCAATATCATACCTAGTACTTCCCATTATTGCTAATCCTACAGATTCAGATATGTGCCCCCAACAATTTCCCTGATACCTCTTGTTGGGATTTGTGCTATGGAATCACATAGATATGGATCTAGGATAACAATCCAATGACACTAAGCATACACAAGAGAACACAAAGATTTAACGTAGAAAACCCTTTCAGGAAAAAACCACGGCATAAAGCAACATATCTTTACTATGAAAATAGAAATTACAAAGAGAAAAGACTTACCCGATTTGAACAACCTTAAATCTCACCCTTACTACGCCCTTTAATAACCATAGAACCCTTTTAGAAACCCTTGGAATACCTTTAGTAAACCTTAGCATACTTTAGAATGACCCTAGGGACTCCTATTTATAGTTTAGGAAATCACACTTTCGCACCAACCTTAGAACTGTCCAGAAATCGCCTCAAATTTACGCAGTCCGCGCACAAACCGCGCACCGTCTGTATAACCCTTGACTAGTCGAGCCAAGGCTTCGACTGGTCGAAGGACCCCTTCGACTGGTCGAGCCTGTCCCTCGATTGGTCGAGCGTCCCAGAATTTTCAAATACATCGTTGTCGAAATTCGAGTCGAACTATCTTCGACCAGTAAGGGACCTTCGACTAGTCGAGCCAGTCCCTCGATTGGTCGAGCATCCCGTACATGAAGATTTAAGACATCTTCCAACAACACGGTGGAGGTTTGTGAAAGAGGAGGGTGTGGTGGTTTTCTTTTATAGTTGTTTTTTATTCTTTTTTCAATGAATGGTAGAAGTTTGTGAAATGAAAGAGGGTGTGGATGAATGTTATAATAGATGAATTTTGTAATTGATGAATGTGATAACGAATGAATTTTATAATTGAAGAATGTTGCGATGGATGAATGTGATGAATGTTGGATGAATGTTATAATGGATGACTATTACAATGGATGGAAATTGTAATTGAATAATGCTAAGATGAAAGCATGTTGTAATGTATCGTCAATAATAACAAAGGATCATTGATATTCAATAGGGATCGCCAATATTAATAAAGGACTATTGATATTCATTGTAAACACTGTGTATCATCTATATTAATAAAGAACCACTGACATTCATTATGGATCGCCGATATTAACAGATGATCGTTGATATAATCAGTGTGGATCACCGATATTAACAGACGATCACTGATATTCACTGTGGAGCGTCGATAATATCAGTGGTCTCATGTTAAGATCGGCGATCCATTATAAATATCAACAGTTTTCTGTCAATATCGGCGATCTATAGTGAATATCAATGGTCCTCTGTTAATATCGACGATACACAATGAATATCAGTGGTCTTCTGTTAATATCAGCGATGAACTTTGAATTCCTCCATGGCAACATTCTCCATTCCTACATTCTCCAATTTCAACATTCTTCTATTTCCTCATTCCTCCATTCCCCATTTTCAACATTCATTCATTCCCCCATTTCAACATTATTCCATCTTAACATTCATTACACCAATCGTTGCATTCATCCATTATACTCATAAAAATAATGATTAACTCATTCACTATAGAGATTGTCGCTGAAAAACTTTATTAAAAAAAAAAAAAAAAATCTTTGTTATCTTTTTTTTTTTTTTGTTTTTGCACTGATGAGTGGTCCGAACTTCGCCGAATCTTGATCAAAGTTTCTTTGTCATTGCCTGAAAAGCGTGAACTGCAAGAAGAATAAATAATGAAGACAATATGGCCAAATGGCCTGGTATGGCAAGGGCCCCATGTTTTGCAGTTCGTTCACATCTTATGTGTGCTCCATTGGATTGTTGTGAAGTAAATCTATCCCGTCCATAGATAAGGAGTTTTAATTTCATATTAACAGCTAAAGTTTAAGAGTAAAACTTATCACTTAAAAAAAAAAAAGTTTAAAATTAATATACAACGTTAGTGTAATTGTGGGTCGTAGAGAACTTTAAATAGAAAATCAAAAAAAAAAATAATAATAAAAATAAAAAAAAAATCCTACCGTGAATTCATGGCTGTCCCATTAAAATGAAAAAAATAGATTGGCCAAAGAGTAGGCCAAATTCTTATTTTTGATGGGCCACGTTCCTTTTTTTTTTTTTTAACATTTCTCCTCTCGAAACAAGAACTCATTATATAAGGGGCAGCGTCATATTTTTGTCCTTTAAAAAAATCAGAAAGTAATTTTACGGTTAAAAAAAAACTCTATTTTGAAAAGGAACAGTTCCTACCATGACTACGTCACAACGTAAGGACATTTGGACCAAAAATCCTACCGGCGGAATATCTGAATTTGTTCTGTAATTCACTACAACAGAAGTTCGTTGCAGTAGCCATATATAGAGAATATATAAACGACAGCAGAATACCTTCCACAGCAAATTCCAAATGGCAACATCTCCCACATACCAACACTACCACTCGCTACAACAACAGCAGCAACCAGATAACGTAAAACAAGAAAACAATCACAGCCAACACCAACAGCAACAACCACAGCGAAGTCTCTGCGACTTTTGCAACGAATCCATAGCTCTGCTCTACTGCCGGGCCGATTCAGCAAAGCTCTGCTTCGCCTGCGACCGCCACGTCCACGCCACGAACCGGCTCTTCTCGAAGCACCTCCGCTCCCATCTCTGCGATGTATGCGATTCCGGGCCCGCCTCCATTCGTTGCTCTACTCACGACCTCTTCCTCTGCCACAACTGCGATTGGGACGCCCACGACGGCCGCCGATCGCCTGGGGCCCACCACGACCGCCGCCCGCTCGAGGGGTTCTCTGGGTGCCCGTCGGCTTTCGAGTTCTGTTCGGTTCTTGGGTTTGAAGATAAGGCTCTGTTGGAATCTGATGAGGGAAGGGATTGGGCGGCGACGGTTGATGGGTTCTTGGATTCTTGGGTGTGGGAGACGCCGCCGATTGTTAGCCTTGATGATTTGGTTGTTTCCACAACGAATGATTCTTGTCATAATTTCCAAGCTGTTGGGTTTCCGCCTCCGCCCAAGGTAAGGAAATTTTCCCCTTTTTTTTTTTTTGAGTTTTTTTTAAAAATTTTTTAATCTAATTGGAAAAATATTAATTGGGTTTGTATGATTTTTAATTTTGGTTAATGGATTATTGTTTGATTTCCTCATATATGATTTTTTTTTTTTTTTTTTTTTTTTTTGTATTTTCCGAGTTTGGAATTTGTTTTAGTTGGGTTTAATGAGAAAGAAAAGATAAGAATTGTGGCTGGTTTGATTTTTATATATTTTATTATTATTATTTTTTAAAGGGTGTGGTTTAGTTTAATTATTAGGTTGTTTGATTTTATTTATTTTTTCTTTTATAGATTATCTTATGTTGTTTTCCTCTTTTATGATTTTGTTATAATTTTATTTGTTGTTTGTTGGCTAGGCATGTTTGGATTCATGGAAAGCATAGGAAAGGAAATAGTATTTCGTGGGAAACCTTATCTTTAGGAAATTGTGGGAAATGAAACATTGTTTTTTAACAAGATTTTCTTAGAAATTTACAATCTACTTTTCAATTTGTTGTTTGGCAAAATGATGTAGAGCTGGTCGTGGACAGTTTCATGGCCAAGATGGATCAGAAAAGGCCCGGTCAACAATAGAAGTGATCCAAACCGTCGGACCTTAGATCGGGCATATCTCACAATCCGGAATGAGTTATCTGACGTAAAATATATGATTTTGGGGTAGAACAAGCTACTTTAGCCAACCAATCCCGCTATGCCGGGTTGCGACGCCCGGAATTGCGAAAAACCCCTGGATCGACGGTCGTTTCCCTGTTTTAATTTCGTTTTTACTATAAATAGTAAGTTTTAGTTTGATTATAACTCTTCATCCGTTGGGCTTTAGGAGTTGCGCCCAACGTGAAAAGAGCTTAGAATAATTAGGAGAATGGTTTGGTGAAGCCAAATAGGACACTTACTATTTTTGGCCGAACACCTTCCGCACTAGTAGACATCACGACCGTCTATAAATAGTAAATTTACTATTTATAGTAAGTCGCGATTTCTAGGAGTTTTAGTTGTAGTTTGATTCTGATTTCTTTCCCATTGCTTGGTACCCCTATTTAAAGGGTTGTGAACTCGTTTTTATTGATTCATTAATCAATTTTGAATTTATTAGAATTTATTCTTATTTTCTGCTTTCTTTCCTCGTGGATTCGAGAAGTCTCTGTGAGGAGTCCAGAGAAGTTCCGTGGATTCGGAATAATTATCCTCTTGAGGAAGACGGTGCTCGACCTCACGTCCTCCCCTGCGTCACAAAAAATTCTAGGTCGTCACTAGCATGTGCTGGATTAGGACATGTCATTTGTGGGATGCATGAAGATGGATAGTGGCACATGTGGCATACGCAGCATATGTGGGCCCTTGAAGTTGAATTGTGGCACATGTACATATGAGGTGTTTGAAGTTGTAGCAATGTCACAAAACAGCACATTTGACACGTGGACACAAGACACGCATTGGTACATTTGACATGTGGGCTCTTGAAGCTCGATGTCGGCATGTGTGCAGATTCGCACCATTGGCACATGTGGCATATTTGGAGCAATTGAAGATGAACAATGGCGCATGTGGCACATTGGTGCATTTGGGGTGCTTTGCACATGTGGGGTGAAGAGAAGAAGAATGGTGGTACATGTGGCACATTAGCACATGTGGGGCACTAGAGAAGGATGGTGTCACATGTGGCTCATTAGCACATACATGTGGGGTGCAAGAGAAGATGGATGATGACACATGGCACATTGGCACATGTGGCATAATGGCACGTGTGGGGTATAACCAAAGATGAGCAATGGGCCAATGGCTTATTTGGCACATGTGGCATATGTGAGGTGATTGAAGATGGATGTTGGTACATTTGGGTTTAGCCATAAACTCATTTTGTTGTCATCTTGGGAAAATGCCTTTCGCAAAGGTGGGGTTGGAAAAATGAGTTTGCTTATTTTTCAAAAAGGATAGAAAATGGGAAATTGTGTTTCCCACAAATTCTCAAAAAAGGCTCAATAAACAATGGAAAGTGAGTTTCATCGGAAAGAATATTTTCTTTCCTTTCCTTCCCATGATTCCCAACAAGTCTTAAGAGAAATGTTCAGATAACAGACAGCTAAATAACTCTGTCGAGGTGCATATGGCCAACTTGATATATGTATATCCAAGCTTCCAAAAAGGTTGTCCCCACCTTGAAGTTCATTGGGTGCAAAATTCAATTAGAACCATTTATCAGGTGGGCCACACTGTAGAAAACCATTGAAAACAATGGACAGCTGATGGAGTAATACTTCAGCAAAGAGGCTTCTTTACCAAACTTTTCACCACCACCTAGGAGTAATGCACAATTCTTCTGATTCCAAGGCCCCACACTCCCAAAGAAAATCTCTCATCAAAGAGGATTCTTCATTTCCACACCTCCACCGCCCCTAGATAGTAATGCCCAATTCATCTCTTTGATTCTTTCTGATACCTGGGCTCCCTCCCACCAAAGTTTTTTGAACTTCATCCCACCTCGTAAGTTTGAATTTGATGCCAATAGAGAATAGAATGATGGGTCTTTTTTTCTCTGTGCGCTTCAGCTTTCAAAACATCCTTTTGTGTGCCATTTATGATCACTGAAAAGTATGCTGATGAGAGGCAGCCCTTCATCTACCTTCTCCATTTTCCGAAAACCCGTTCTTTCCAATTTCGAAATCGAGACATTTGACATGATCGTAAGTTTTTCCATGTCCATCTTTGACCTGATTTGTGAGTGCTTTGGCAATGATTTTATAGAAACAGCCCTCCAAACTTATAGGTCTGACATTCAAAATTTTCCCCACCCCTTCCTTCTTAGAGAACCACCCCCCCCCCCCTCTCTCTCTCTCTCGAATTCCTGCTAAGGTATTAGTATGATATATGTTCCCTTACCTCCTCCCTGGCTAAGAATCTTTCTCAGATTTATTTTATCTAATTAGAAAAAAATATGAATTGTTTTATTTTCAAAATACATGATCTCAATATAAGCTGTAATTTGGTTATAAGCATTGTGCTTCTGTTTTCAAACAGTTATTCATGTTTCTCATTGTTTATTCAACTTTTCTTTGTTTTTTATTTGATTTTCTGGACATTTTGTTTTACCAGCACCGAAACGTAGCTTGTGGGAAACACAAGCATGAGATTCTTGGTCAGCTTCGTCATCTGGTTAAGTCGGAAACCAGTTTGAATAATGATCATGGGGAGGTTGAACCGCTACAAGGATTTCAGTGTGTGGTCCCAGATCAGAATCTTCAGCAGCAGGATATGGGTACAGATGTCAAACATGATCCAGTGCCAATTGCTGTACCTAGTTCTGAGGTGTGATCTGCTTTTCCTTGTGCTCATTTTATTTTCTAGCTACTGTACCTTCAGCAATTTCTGTTTTGTTTGCTCTTGATCAGTTCTTTGATTTATCTTACGATCATTTAACTGATGGTATCTGTAGATAAGTAGCTCCATAAGACTAGATATGTGTGGCCGCTCAATTTATGTGGTGTCCCAAATCATATACCAAAAAATCTTAAATTTCTTTAGAATGGTTAGATGAAAGGCCATGAAAGCTTGATCTAGTTAATTTGAGCAGTGCTTTTCAAATTGACTATCCATGATGTTAACATTCTATATGTTGGAAGTTGTTGTCCCTCAATGCGGTCTGGGTGATGTTGCAATCAGTGGGGGAGCTGTTGGGGACATGCCTGGTGCAAGGAAGGATGACAAGAGATGTCTGGCTATTTGGTATTTGGGGGCTTTCCCTGATTGAATTGTGGGTGGTCCAGCGGGAGTGCAACCATTGTTTAGTCTGTGATACGTTGTGCTCCCTGGATGCAATATTCTTTAATGCGAAGCACCTAGCAATTGATTATGCTTCGGATCTCAGTGTGAATTCTGGGGTTTTGTGATGGGTTATCTTTGTATCCAGGAAGACACCTTGTCATCCTTTTGGTTCATTTTAATAAAATTAGTGTTGCTCTTCCAAAAAAAAAAAAAAAAAAGGAATAATTTGGATTTAGAAAGAATTTTTTGTTAATAAGAGATCTGAAAGGAGTTTGAAGAGACATTGGGTTCCCATTTAGAGTTGTTAGTAGCTAAAAGTGAGGCAAAAACCCTCCTAACTATCAGCAATATGTAGAATCTGTGCGCATGAGCAAGAATAGGGGCCACAATCATAAGGCCTGGGTTATCAGGTTTGACCGAGTCACTTGGTGGTGCTAGTAGATATACATGTATGATTTGCCGGGCTTGAGTCTGTTTTCCGATAGCAGGTAAGCAGTGAAGTCTGAGTGCCTGAGATCAGCATTACACGCTTGAGGCCATCACGACCAGGCAAAGGACCCACCTCAAAAGATCATGTGGCAAGGAGGACACAATGGGTGTTTTTGTCTTGTCTATTGTATTATGAAGATATATCGAGTGGGATCGTTTAGCCCTTTTTTGTATAGTTAAGCTTGAATTTTAAACATCTGTATAGTTAAGCTTGAATTTTAAACATCTGAACTCAGCAATCAGCATACTTGAGGCTATCACCACTAGGGAAAAGGAAGACTTCGAAGTATCATGTGGCAGTTATTAGAGGGTATAAAGTGTGTGTCGTGTGTCTCCTTTTTCAATACATAGCTCAAAGGTTTTCTGTCTTCGCTGCTGTATTATGAGAAATTTTTTAATCGATTTGCATTATGAAAGTACAGTGAGCAGAAATATGGAATAGTCTACTCATTTCTTTTACATGTTTTTTTTATATAAAATATGGCAATTATGTTTATTTTTTCAACTTAATGAGATATCAAGCTCTCGTGAATGCGTTTTGTCGTGGCTTTGAGTGGATGTCTATCTCTAAAATACTCATGTCCTCCCGTGAATCTTTATGTAATATCAATTCCACTGTCCATGTTGTACATCTACTCCATTTCAGTTGAGGATATTATTAACATGAAAGGTCATGAGTAATTTCATGTTACGGACAGGTAAAATTCATGCAAGCCATGATCTCATTTGATTTGGAGAACCTCTTTTTTTTTTTCTTCTTCTTCTTCTTTTGCTTATACAAATTTTCAGCTTGATCCCTTAAAGATGAATTATAGGAAATGCGCCCTATTTGCTCAGTATTCATGAGTTTTCCAGTCCTGAAGGGGGGCCCATGATTTGGTAATCCGGACCATTGTTCTGTTGCCTCTGCCTCCGATGCCCCAATAACTCCCATGCTGGAAGATGCTAGCCACCATTCTTTGGACTTCTAAATGTGTACCATGCTGAAATTATCTTTTTGACTAGCTATTTGTAGACCAAAAATTGAAGGGTTGTGATTATCCAATTGAGAGGAGATTTTCAGGCATGGTCCATTCACGGCAAGTCTCAACATGCCAATGGTCTGGATTGCAGAAAGCATTGGCCTCATTTATCAGAATTGGAAGCCTTCATGTAATGCAAAGTCTCAGGTTTTTTATCCTGTAATTCCTCTTTCCGTAAATTGTTTCATTCATATATGCTATGCACTCGTATATCTGTCTAAAATGACTGAACTAGTATCCTTCAAAAAAAGAAAAGAAAAAAAAGAAGAATGAATTAGTTGATGACTCAAGTAGTGATTGCTTGTGCTTGTATCAGCTTGTAGGCCATAAAGACCGTTGAAACTTTTATTATGAAGCCATCATTCTTCTTTCTTTATTTCTTTCCCACTAAAGTATCACAGGGTACATGACTCAAAGTTTCAGCACAATCCGCATATACAGTCTACATCAAGGAGTTAGGAGAATTGTATTTTCCATATGAGGAAATTATGACATCCAAACATGTGGCATAGAGATCAACATGTATTGAAAGGAAAAGTTAAGGATTTGGCATCCACTTGATGATTGAGTTAATCAATCTTCTTTCTTTGTTGAAGCTGCGCCACTTAGAAATCACATATGCTAGAGATCAAGAAATATACTGTGAAATCACATATGCTAGAGATCAACACGTATTGAAAGGAAAAGTTAAGGATTTGGCATCCACTTGATGATTGAGTTAATAGATCTTTTTTTTGTTGTTGTTGGAGCTGCGTCACTTAGAATACGCCAACAGGTACAAGATTGGCAAGTAAGCCTTTAATTGCACAAGAAGCAGGAGTGAGAAAGGAACGTATAGATATGATATTAAAAATAGTATATGTTTTATATTTAATATAATATAGGAATCGGCTATATGCCCTAGACATCAACGGGCGAGCAATGCCTTTCTGGAATGGCATGCTCTAGGTGCCATCTGTTTGCAAATATTGCTCTGTGGGTAATGTGCAATAGTTGTGCTAAGGTGGAGTGTGGGGCCTGACTGTCTTGGAATCAAGGTATTCTGTTACAGTAACGGTGGCTGTAATGGCCACCACCGTTACCTTTACAGTACGGGCTGTTACGGCATCCGTAACGGCTGTTCTGGTCTCTTTTTCTTTTTCTTTTTAATATTAAAAAAAAAAAATCCAAAAAAACCAGTATCGGCCCAGTAATGGACCGTTATGGAGCCATTACGGCCTTTACGAGGGGCATAATGGGCAATTACGGGACCTGTAATGGCCATTACAGGTCATTTTTTTTTCCGTAACAGCCATTATGACCCTGTAACATGTAATGGTTGCCACCATTACCTTTATGTAATGGCCTTTTATGGCCTTGTAATGGCCATTACAGCACACCTTGACGTGAGTTGTATTGGTATCAATGGGTTCTCTACTATTTTGATCAGCCAACTACCCAAGAATGACCTTTTGTTTGTGGGTGCTTTGTGCTTATTGGGTTGCATGGTGGCCGCCCTTTTGTTACCCTATTTTTCTCGGTCGCACTTTGGGTTATGCAGGGGGTCAACATTGGGCTGGGTTGTGATGGAATACGAGTGGTGTCAATGTGAGTCTCTACCATTGTCGGTTCCAAGATTTTGGGTAAGAGAGGGAGGTCGATGTCTGGTGGACAGCCAATCATATAATTTTTTGCTACTGTGCTATTAAAAGCCAGCCCCAAATTGCTGGGAGAGGGAGTTGGAAAGACACTAATAGTACTGGATTCAAAGTCAAAGGGGAAGATAAGGTGATTTTGGGAAGATGCCTGGTTAGGCAAAGAGCTTCTCAAGTGGGCCTTCTATAGATTCTATAGGTTGTCAACCACAATGGAGTCCCTAGTCTGAAGATTGCAATGAAGTTTTGGGAGTAAGATAGTTTGGATCATTTTCAAAAGAACCTTAAAGATGATTAAACAGAGATTAAGCTCTGCTGTTGGAGAACCACGATGAGATCTTTATTTCTCATTGAGGGGAGGATGAATGTATATGGAAATGGACCTAGAAAGATTCATTTTCTGCTTGCTTTTTCTAAGGTTGAAGCCTTTGTTAGCGATGGGGGGAAAATCCTCACTCTGGACCATGCCAAATATCGGGAGCATAGGCTCCCAAGTATGTGTTTCACATATAAAAGTGGCAGAAATGGTTCGCTATCTCTTCATCCGTTGCCACATGGTTTGGAAGGATGGTTTCTAAATCTCTTTGATATGATTGGAATTTCCAGGAAAATCTCAGTGCTGCCTCTTCAAGTTGGGGGAGAGGCCTCTTTAAAGAGGGGCGGGATTCCTTTTGAGAATGCTTCTGATGACCCTTTTGATGGAAGTTTAGAAGGAGAAAACAACCAGAATTTAGTGATAAGGTCCCTTCGGTAAAAATGTAAGAGTACTGATCGAATCAAAAGCAATCTCATAAAACTGGGCTGATATTCTCTGCTCAGAATTTTGGGGGATTTTGACATTGCACTTGTTTTATGATTCTTCCTTAGTAACGAATGGTGAAGCATCTCATCCTATCTTTGTGCTGTGTTGGAGTTGGCTATTAGGAGGGTGGTGGGAGCTTAATTCTGATGGTTCCTCTCAAGGTAACCCTGCCCCCCATGATTTGGGCGGTGTATTACTTGATGATAAGGACAACATACCTTTCGATCGAAAAAGGAAAGAAGAAGAAGAAGAAGAAGAAGAAAGATGATAAGGACAACGTCACCACTTTTCCAAGGCCTCCATGAAGGTATGACACGATGTAATTTGACACTCTAGCCTCAAGAGAAGCGCTGATTACTTGAAAATGATTCTAGCCTCAAGAGTAGCTGTTGAAGGTGATTCCTTAAATGTCATAAATTAGTAACTCCGACATGTGGATGCCGACGTACATATTTGATGATATTTGCCTAATCACCTCGAGTCTAAACATTTTGGTTTGTTTTAGCTAATGGAGGGTCCTGGGCTACCTCTCCTTTCTTATCCTAGGAAATTCATTCCTTCTTGAAGTATAATTCTTCTTGTGAATAAATTGTGTATAAAAAAAATGTTAAAAAAGAAAATATGCCGCACTATCATGATTTCATTTTCTTATGCAGGCAAGTACACTCCAATGGCAGGGATACGGCTGTGAGGAGATTGCTCGAGTGCCTTCTTATAAAGGCTTGTTAGAAAGCTCCATTGAGGAAACTTCATTGGTTCTTGAAGGAACTACCAGTGTTCAAGGCAATGGAAATCAAGCCAATGATAACAAGATAGCCCAACATCATTCCTTTAGTAGAGAAACTGCAATATTACTGCCCAAAAGCACACTCGAGGTGCCAGGCCCAGACAGAGACACCGTGATCTCACGGTACAAGGAGAAAAAGAAGACAAGGAGGTAAACGATAGTATATCTTAAACATAGGAACATATGGTGGCTAAGCGAATGAAAATGGTGTTTTTATTTATTTATTTTGTCTGGCCAACAACTGGTTGGTGGGGCCCACCATTCTGTGATTGGGACCATTCTCTGGTGGGATCTGTCATGAATGGATCAGGCCTCAAAATTCTCCCCCATTAGGAAATCTTACTCATAAGGTGTTTCTTTTACTTGTTGAACACCGACCATTTGCTAAACCAGCCCTTCGCAGGCTACAAATCAGACCAGTTAAATCATCTGATGCGAGGCTATTTTTATTTTTTTTTGGGTAACGGCCCATCTTTACTGTGGCCTGCAAGATGGTTTGGATCATCCAAAGTGCTATGTTGACTTTTTAATGATGACAGATATGATAAGCACATCCGCTATGAATCGAGGAAGGCTAGAGCAGATAGCAGGTCGAGGATAAAGGGCCGTTTTGCGAAGGTGAATCAAGATCAAAATGTCCGCTCCGTCCCTCGCCAGGTTTGAATACATTCATTCCTCAGCACGTTATATATATTGTTTGTATGATAATCACATGACTCTTATAAAAGAAAATTGGGATTTGATGCCATAAAAATATGATAGGCTGTGATTTCATCTAACTTGATTACTCTATTAGCTTTAGATTTTTTATTTTTTTTCTTTTATTTTTATTTCCACGTATGAATGTCAATTGAGTCTCTTAGTTGTATGTGTTCATGTTTTTGAATATTCAATGATCAAATGTGAAATTGGAGAATTTCCCAAATATTTTATGGAAAGAGCAATGATCCCATAGTTGTATGTGAATTTTCTTAAAATGCAGCCCCTTCTTTCCCCTCAGTCTCGCATGTGTGATGTTGGAGCCATGGCAGAGATGGGCCACACCATGAAGATCCCCCTTGATTGAAAAGGTGGGTCCCACTGTGAAGATAATCTGGTAAAAGAATCAGTCTGGTCCACTCATCAGGCAGGACACACCTGTGCAAAAACCAGCACATGAACGCAGGATGGTCAGCCAATTTTCTTCAAGCATTTCTTATTTTTGTTCAGGTGTGTCCGTCGGCAGATTGGACTGGATCATCTGCATGGCGGCATCCACCTTTCGCACACAACAGCCCAGATGTACCATGCAATTGCCAGGTTGGTACAAGCTTGTAAATGCGGGTGGAAATAGCAAGCCTCACAAACCATTTTTCCGAAAGCCCACAAGCTCGTCGCATATGAACTGGCTACACCATTTGATTGGTTCAGATGTGGACCACACACAGGTGTTGGTCCTACCTCTCTATGTGAAGTTTGAACTAGGTGTGGAGGTGGCCCCAGCCGAGCCCGCGATTGGTCTGGATTTGTTGAGACTAATGGCTAGTTTATCTGGCCTTGGACATGAGTTTAAAATGGGTCCGGCCTGGGCAGGTTCCATTGCCTACTTGAACCCATGAAATGCATGTTGCTACTTTATGAACCGGGTGTGGGGCCCATCTGATCAGTAAATTGGACCTGATGAAATGTGTACCCAACCCCACTTGGTTGCTTGAGACCATCCAGATTGTGTGATCAATGTTAGATAGGCTATAATTCAAAATGATGATTGATTCCATGGTCATTTACCCTTTTGATTACAGAACATTATGAGAGTGGACCGTTCTGATTTTTGGGTGTGAGCATGCTCGGTGCATGCATCATAATGAACGGCCCTGAGAGTGCCTGGTCTCGAAAACTTGCTTTTATTTGGCCTGAGCCTAGCCCTGGCCCATTGGATGGCCTGGCTTAATCTGAGTCCAGTCTGCTTTCGCTGTGGTCAAACCAAGCCACGAGGGTTCCTTGGGCTTTATATGCTTGGGTTAAACTAGGGTTTTGTATGCTATTCCAGACAGACGTATTAGTGTCCTGTTTGGATGCAACTTCTGTGAAAGGTGGCTTCATACGCTCTGTTGGTCGGCTCCCCGATAAACAATCCAATTGATTTTGGGTGAGTGGAATTTTCAAGGACAATTTCAACTAAGGGTTGTTGAAACTTAAGTAATGGATGCAGAATATATATAAATATAATGGAACTTTACATTTGCATTGGAGATCTGTGATGGCTGCAATAACTCAATTGATGATGATTTGGAATGGCCGTTAGGTTGAGGTGCGTTTGTGATTGCATTTTTGAGAAAGTACCTGTCCCTCGGATGTAGAAGGTTGTTGATGTACTATCTTTCCGGATGGATCTTCACAACGTGCACTAATTGCATAATCCCGACACCACAATACCACCACTACGAATACGAAACACGACCTTCTTTATGCCTAAAAGTGAGAGAGAGAGAGAGAGAGAGAGAGAGAGAGAGAGAGAGAGAGTATAAAAAAAACTCGAGATGAAACAGAGAAGTAGAAGAAAAAAAAAAAAAAGTTAAAATAGCAATGATGAAGCTGAATTTTAATTTTTTGGCTCTCGGTGACAAAACCCTAACGGTAACCCCCCTTCATAAAATGGGTTTTCAACCTGTTATGAAAACATATATTGAGAGAAAAACTGTCGAAGGAAATGGTTTAATCAAGTGAATTACATCTAACAATTACCATAAAAACAAAAGATTTTTTTTTTTTTTTTTTAAGAAGTAAATCCAGGTAAAACTAAGCCCATCCACGCCAATGAAGGCCTAATTCCCCCACAGAGGTTTGCATTAGTCTTGGTCATAATATAACACATTCACAAGAGTCTATCAAAAACAAAGGTTTTTAAACTTATTTACAATACTATTCCATCTAATGTTGGACTAAAGGTTTCATTCAAGACCAAAAAAAAAAAAAGTTTTTGCTTTTCAAATCTTTTTCTTTGTAAATTTTTGAAATACATATAGTAAGGGTAGCAACTCAAGTTGAGATACCCCAAGCGGGACCAATTTACTTAACGGGCGCAAAATTCCTTCCCAAACTTAACCCACCATACATGACCCTCTTGACTTAACCTGACTCACTAAAAATTCATCAAGCCCGACCGCTTCTTACCAGACGCACTTGTTTATATGCGTTATCTAACCCGTTCATAAGGAGAGTCCAAGGATAATGGTGAAAACCAGGGATGTGGGCCTCCTTGTGGTTTAGACCGATATGTGGGCTAGCATCCTAACATAAGTCAGCACAAAAGTGGAGAAAATGTCAGAGATGCCATGCATACATCATGGTGGGCCACAACTCTTTTTTTTTATTTGCACGGTCAGATCAGATGCAACCCTTATCATAGGGCCGATCTTGATTTATGTGTTCTATATCCACTCCATCCATCCGATTTTTCATATCATTTTAGGGGATGAGTCCAAAAATGAAACAGATCCAAATCTCACGTTGACCCTACCAGAGGAAACAGTGGTGATTGACCATTAAAAACTTCTTGTGGGCCACAAGCTGACATTTGTTTTTCCCTTCATCCAAGTTTGTGTGACCTTATCAACAGGTTTGACGGAAAGTAAACATTATGTGGGCCGAGGAAGTTTTTAATAATACATAGTTAATTCACCATTGTTTCCTTATATCATGGTCCACCTGAGATTTGTATGTGCTTCCTTTTTTGGACGCATTGTCTAAATTAAAATGACTGGAAAAATAGATAGACGGCGTGGATATAGTATACACACCTCTAGGTGGGCCGATGGTAAGGGCCTAACATCTTAGGTGAGGCCGGGCCGGCCCGCACCTAATCGGCTCCCTCATAAATGAGCTTGCCTACGTGGGAGGCTGGCAGGCCTCTCCTCTGGTGACCTCATGAAAACTCTTTCATTGGCACCGTCTAACCATGAGACGCCAGTGGGGCCTATTATGTATTGTGTGACATCCACTCCATCTATCATGCGTCGTCGGACCCAAAAATCTGAATGGTCAATGACTTAGGTGGACCATGCCACGTGGAACAATAGGAAGAAGAAGTTGAGCATAGCTTTTTCTATGGGACCGCCTAAGTTGGGATTTAGTTACTGTTTTATGCTACGGTGAACATAATGTTCCTAATTTGATGGACGGCTTGCATTGCACACGCTCATAACAGCAGGCCCCACAGAGCTCAGATGTTTTACACGCTGCGCTAGCATGCGCCATACATTGTACAAATCATATATATATATATATATATATATATATATATATATATATATATATATATATATATATAGGAAAACGCTCACCTGCGAACCAGTTCGTACGTAGCACGTACGAACTTTTTTGATGACCCATCATACGTGATGAATCTCGCAAATCTGAACGGTTCACATGAAGCAGAACCTCATGAAACCCTATAGTATGAATTTTTACTTTGATCCGAAACTTTGGTGGACCGTGAAAAATGTAAACAGCTTCTTTCCTTGATTTTAATTTCTCTTTGCTATGGACGGTATGGATAAAAGTTTTAGATAAAAGTAAAACTTGGTCCTAGGGGGTTTCACTAGGTGCTGCTTCACATGAACGGTTCAGATTTGGATCAACATCACGTATGATTGGTTCTCAAAAAAGTTCGTACGTAAATACGTACGAACTGGTTCGCAGGTGATCGCTTCTCTATATATATATATATATATATAAAAGGAAAAGGTACAATGCGCTCGAGCGTACAATAAGCTCCCATGATGTCAAGCTGTGTGGGCCCCACCGTGATGCGTTTCGACCATCAACACCTTGCATTTGATGGATCCCTTTTAAATTATGGGATATCCCAAAAATCAGCCATATACGGAACTCAGGTGGGCCATACCATCTAAAATTATGTGAAGACACCGTTAAAACATATAAAAGCACTTGGTGGGACCTACCTGAGTTTTCCATGCACCTGAAACTTGGTCTGAACCCTCATTCAAGTGGGACACACATAATGGATGGGCTGGATTTGCAAACCACATCTCAGTGGGCCCTCAAAAATGGTTATGAATGTTTTAATGGTGCACTGCCCTCGGAACTTCTGTATGTGGTGTGGCCCACACAAGTCACGAATTGACTTGATTTTTGAGACATAGGCCCATGATGGAATAGTTCATCTGACTGATGGGGTAGATGTTCGAAACACATCACGGTGGGGCCCACACAGCTCGACCTCATGGGACGGACTCGTGCGCTCGAGCTCATTGTACCTATTTCTTCTATATATATATATATATATATATATATATATATGTGGGAAAAGGTACTATGCGCTCGAGCGTAAAGCGGTCGTCCGTAAGGTCGAGCTGGGTGGGCCCCACCATGATGCCTTTCGAACATCAACACCGTCCACCAGATGTACCATTCCATGTTGGGCCTGGACGGCCAAAAATCAAGTCAATCCGTGACTCAGGTGGGCCACACCATCTAAAATCATAAGTATACATGCCAAAAACATATAAAAGCACTGGTGGGACCCACCTGAGTTTTTCATGCACCTAAAACTTGGTCTGAACCCTCACTCAAGTGGGACACACATAATGGATGGGCTGGATTTGCAAAAAAAAATCTCGGTGGGCCCTCAAAAATGGTTATGAATGTTTTAATGGTGCACGGCCCCTCTGCACTTTTGTATGTGGTGTGGCCCATTAAAGTCACGGATTGACTTGATTTTGGGCCATCCAGGCCCACCATGGAATGGTACATCTAGTGGACAGTGTTGATTTTCGAAAGGCATCACGGTGGGGCCCACCCAGCTCGACCTCACGGACGACCGCTTTACGCTCGAGCGCATAGTACCTTTTCCCTATATATATATATATATATATATATATATATATATATATATATAGGGAAAGGGTACTATGAGGTCGAGCGCATACGGTCGTCCATGAGGTCGAGTTGGTGTGGGGCCCACCGTGATGCCGTTCGAACATCTACCCCTTCAGTCAGATGCACCATCCCAGGTGGGGCCCACACGGCTGAAAATCACCTCAATCCGTGACTTTTATGGGCCACACCACGTACAGAAGTGGAGAGGGGTCGTGCACCATTGAAATATTCAAAACCAGTTGTGAGGGCGTTTTGAGAGTTTTTTCATGATCAAAACCGTCCATCACGTGTGTCCCACTTGAATTTAATTTTAGACCACTTTTCAGGTGGTATCCACATCTTAGGTGGGCCCCATCAAGTGATTTTACATGTTTTCATGTGTATACCTATGTTTTTAGAAGGTATGGCCCACCTGAGTTCCGTGGACGGTGGATTTCTAGCCGTGTGGATCCCACTTGGAGCGGTGCATCTGGTGGACGGTGTGGATCTTCGAAAGGAAGCACGGTGGGGCCCACCCCAGCTCGACCTCATGGATGACCGCTTTACGCTCGACCTCATAGTACCTTTTTCCATATATATATATATATATATATAGAGGAAATTGGTACAATGAGCTTGAGGGCATCTGTGTGGGCCCCACCGTGATGCGTTTCGAACATCTACCCCATCAGTCAGATGCACCATTCCATCGTGGACTTGAAAGGCCCAAAATCAAGTCAATTCGTGACTTATTGGGCCACACCACATACCAAAGTGCAGAGGGGCCGTACACCATTAAAACATTCATAACCATTTTTGAGGGCCCACCGAGATGTGGTTTGAAAATCCAGTCCATCCATTATGTGTGTCCCACTTGAATGAGGGTTCAGACCAAGTTTCAGGTGCATGGAAAACTCAGGTGGGCCCCACCAAGTGCTTTTATATGTTTTTGGCATGTATTCATATGATTTTAGATGGTATGGCCCACCCGAGTTCCGTATACGGCTGATTTTAGGCCGTCCAGGCCCACGATGGAATGGTGCATCTGGTGGACGGTGTTGATGTTCAAAAGGCATCACGGTGGGGCCCACACAACTCAACCTCATGGACGACCGTAATAACTCGAGCACACTGTACCTTTTCCATATATATATATATATATATATATATATATATATATATAGAGAGAGAGAGAGAGAGAGAGAGAGAGAGAGAGAGAGAGAGGATTTGGACTGGATTATTTGCTGATGTGAGAGATGAAGCCCACTAATCTTAGTATGTTTGAAAGGGATGCGGATTTCCTGACAAAACCTTTCGCTGGAAGTTCTAGCAGGATGCTAGGTGGGGCCACTGTGATGTTTATTAGGAATCCACACCGTTCATACGTTTTGAGAGATCATTTTAGGCTATGTGACCAAAATGTAACTGGATCCAAAACTCAAGGCAGTCGCACGAGAGAGAAAACTGGAGAAAGAGTTTCCTACCGTTGAAACCTTCCTTAGATGTACCTTGATGTTTATATGCCATCCAAACCGTTTATAAGGTCATTACGACTGGGATGAAGTGAAAAATAAAAATAAAAACTTAGCCTGATATGACGCTTTGTGGCCATACGAATGTTTCAAATGGTGGCCACTGAATCTCCAGTGTTTCCCTCATACGGCCCACTTGCGTTTTGGATCCTCCTAATTTTTCATTGTGTATCCTAAAATGATCTCTCAGAACGGATGGACGGATTGGATTTCTCATAAACATCACTGTGGGCCCTTCCAATCAAATCTCACCACGTCACCGAGTTCGGCAACGACCTGGGAAGCGGATTGCGTACTGAGTATACTCTGTGGGGTCCACCGTTATTTATTTATTTTATCCACTCCATTTATCCATATTAAAAGATAATATTAGGACTTTATCCCAAAAATGAAAGATATTAAAATCTCAAGTGGACCACACCACAGGAAACAGTGTGGTTGAACATCTACCATTGAAAAATTCTTAGAGGCCACGGAAGTTTTGGGTGAAGCTGATGTTTGTTTTTTCTCTTAATCCATGTCTTTGTGATCTTATGAACAGTTTGGATGACAAATAAACATTACTGTGGGCCCTAGGAAGGTTTCAACGGTGGAAATCATTATTCCACACCGTTTCCTGGCATGGTACGCTTGAGCTTTGGATTTACTTCAAATTTGGGATCAACCCTTAAAATTAGCAGGAAAAATGGATGGACGGTGTGGATAAACCACATACATTCACAATGGACCCAACTGAGTTTACTTAATAGGATAAAAGCGTACTCAATACTCAATCCGATTTCAACGACCTGAATCTCCAGTAGAGCTGGGCATGTCTGATCCGATCCGGTGGATCCGACCCAATCCGATCAAATCTGATCAGATTCAATTTGAACCGACAGTCTGAATCAGTGTGGTTTGAGTAGGGTCAATCTGATCTGACCGTTCATCGGATTGAGTTTGGTTCAATGTTAATCCAGACCGATCTGATCTGTAATCGGATTCGATTGGATCCAATCCGATCTGATCCGATCATATAGTATGAAGTTAAAATAGATGGAGAAATAAAGGGCTGAGGTATGGCTTCTACCACTCATTTTTCTCATGTGCAAACATCTCCCCTCTTATTATCTTTATACCACTCATCTACTCCCTCCAACAAAACAAAGGCTGAGATGGCAGTACTGGCGCCTCCATCATCAGGAGAAATTAAAGACAAGAAGCAAGCTCAGGTAGACGTGTTAAAGGTAGTGGCTATCCTTTTAATTATGGTTTCAGTCGTTGGGATTGGAGATATCTCTGTTGGGGCTGGGTTTTATGCAGACCCAGACCAGGAATTTCTCTTGAAAGTCTATGCCATGGTGATTCTCACCATCTTTGAATTGGAGATGGGACTGCTTTTGATCTATATGGTACTTGTGCAGGTGCCTATATCGGTTGTTATAGCCAAGAAGCTAGGGTGGGTAGTTGTTGCATTGGTCTACATTTTAAAATAGATCTAATCCAGTCAGTACTTCTACTTTTTCCGATTGGCATGGTCCACTTGAGCTTTGGATATGCATAAATTTTGGGTTCAACCCCTAAAATGACTTGGAAAATTAAATGGACTGTGTGGATCGACTACATGCATTCACGCTATATCACACCAACTATATAGCCGTGTGTTGCTTGGATAAACTTCAAATTAGTTTCTTGTATCACACGCAAGCTATGACAAGTGACAGGTTGAGTAGCCAGCGAAACTCCCTACTGAAGTGACGTCACCAGGTTCTGTGGGACCCACCATGATGTATGTGTTGTATTTATCAATTTGTAGAGATCATTTTAGGCCATGAGACAAATAATGAGTCAGATCTGTATTTGGAGTGGACCCCACCACAAAAAACAGTGGGAAGAGTGATTCTTACCATCGAAACCTTCCTAAGGTCCACTATGATGTTTATCTGAGATCTAATGTGTTCACAAGTTAAGACAGACATGAAAAGAAGGGAAAATACAAATTTCAGTTTGATCGAAAAATTTTGTAGGCCTTAGAAAAGTTTAATGGTGGGTGTCACTCTCTCCACTGTTTTTTGTGGTGGGGTCCATTTGAGCTTTGGATCTGACTCATTCTTTGGCTCTTGCCCTAAATTGATATCTCCAAATGAATGAATGATGCGGATACAACACATATATCACGGCGGGTCCCACAGAACTTAGTCACATCACTTCGGTAGGGAGTCTAGCTACTCAACCTATCAGTAGCTAATCCGCATCCCACACGGAAGCTACACAGGTGACAGGCTGTTGTAGATATGTGTCATGCGAAGACGAGCCACCTCGAGTTGTACGAATGACTCAAATGAGATCAAAGTTACATGGGCTCCACCATAACATTTATTTTCCATCTAACATGTTAATAATGCTAAAAATACATGGATGAAGTGGAAAAACAAATTTCATATTAATCCGAAACTTCTGTGATCTAAAAAAGGGTTTTAATGGTAAACGATCAATTCCCCACTATTTTTTGCAGTGTGGTCCAACTGATCTTTAGATCTTCTTATTTTTCAGCTCAAGCATTAAGACAAGCTTTTCAAATGGATGGACGGTTTGGATATAACACATATCTCATAGTTTGACCCAAAGAACTTGCTAACGTCAATACACCGCCACCCGCCAATCCACTTCCTGTTTGTATCACCCACTTCTCTCTTCCGATCCGAACGGTACCCATCCCGATCCATTTTTCTGACCGAGTCGGACTCGGTTCGGGTCAGGCTAGCAGTGCATCGGATCGGATCGAGTCGGATGACCCAGACTCGGTCCCGGATCGAATCGAGTTCGGGTCGGGCAATGTAGAATCCAGACCGAGTCGAGTTGGACCCAATCGGATCCAACTCAGTCCGATACCCAGTACTTACTCCAATCCGACCCAACTCGGTCCGATGCCCTACTCTTAGCGGGAGTATGTGTGAGATCCCGGATCCGCAATGTTGGTGGGACACCTGGCTTTGGGGCTCACAGTGATGTATGTGTCTTAAATCAATACCGTCCAACCATTTTGAAATATCATTTTAAGGCATGATACCAAAAATAAAGATGACTCATATATTAACTGGACCACACCACTGGAAACAGTCATGATTGAATCCCCACCACTAAAAACTTCACGGGTACTACCGGAATGTTTATTTTTCATCCAACCTGTTGATAAGGTCACAAAAACCTGGATGAAGAGATCACACAAAATATCAGCTTGATCAAAAACTTTTGTAGCCCACGAGAAGTTTTTAATGGTCGCTTACCAGAGTCTCTTGTATTATAGTCTACCTGATATTTGGATATGCTTCATGTTTGGGATCATGCCCTATAATGAGTTTTTCAAAACGGATGGACGGCAGGGATGCAGTCACACACATCAAAGTGGGCCCAACAGTCAGGGGTCCTCCCACCTTTGCGGGGTCTCACCAAATCCGCTTCCAATCTGCGGTATATAAAGGGATTTTACCTCCTGGAGCCCCCAAGAGAAATTTGCGAGAATACGACCCATTTATGGCCCATTTAGGAGGCGAAGCCCACCTCATTTTCCTTTGCGAGAATACGCCCCAGCTGTACGGACGCCTTTCCAAAGGTCGAAAATGCCCCTGCTTTTTCCTTCAAGCGGGAAGACGAGCGCTGACGCTGGTCGTACTCAGAGTTGTACGAACGGTTCAAAATAGATCAACGTTACATGGGCCCCACAGCTATGTATTTATTATATCCACAACGTTCAACCGTATTTCGAGATCATTTCGAGCATTATCCCAAAAAAAAAATCATATCCAAAGATCAACTGGACCACACCACAGAGCAGCACAAAATTGATTTTCACCGTTGAAACTTTTGTAGGGCCCACCGTAACATTTATTTTTCCATCCAATATATGCATAAGGTCACAAAGACCAGGATGAAGAGGAAAAACAAATTTCATAATGATCCAAAACCTCTGTGACCCCTAAAAGGGTTTCAATGGTAGACGTTCAATTCCCCACTGCCTTTTAAAGTGTGGTCCACTTGACAGTTAGATCTGTCTTATTTTCCGTCTCAAGCCTTATTATGAGCTCGCCAAATAGATGTACGGTTTGGATATAACATCGACCTCATGACGGGACCCAAAAAACAACAAAGATTCTATGTTAAAAAGAAAAAGAAAAAAAAAAAAACCAGATTTATATTTTCTTGGATGCAGATATTTAGCTACGGATTATAACCGTAGCCATATCTACCACGATCCGTAGCCAAAGGAATTTGTCCGGGGTGGGCGCGCCGAACTAGAATACCCGCGCCACTCGCTACCCTATCCGGCGGGGGCGCGCCAATCTGGCGTGACCACGCCCATCTGATGACCCCTATAGCTACGGATTATAACCGTAGCCAAAACTTTAGTCTGTGCCAATCTATGAAAAAAAAAATTATTTTTTTTTATTTTTTTTTAATTTTTTTACATGGAGAACTTCATTCTACCTACAATTTTCTCTAATACATATTTATATAAATATGTATACATAAGCATATAAAAAAAATTTTCTCACATTTTTTTCATTTCTTTCTTTTTTCATTTAACAAGAATATCTTCTAAACCAAAATTAGTTACTTGTGTACCGTATATGATTTTGGGGTAGGAGAAGCTAATTTAGTCAACTAACCTAGTTATTTTTCAAGATTTTATCAGGTCGATGGTTGAAAATCCATTTCATTCACTTAACGGTCAATTTCAATCAGTTCGCGGTCAATTTCGCTCATTTCATTTACTTCGCGATCAATTACATGCATTTCACGGTCAATCCCGGTGATTCCGTTTTGATTCACGGTCATTTCCATGCATTTCACGGTCAATTCTCTTCACTTCATGGTCATTTCCATGCATTTCACGGTCAATGCGCTTCCACTTCACAAATCATTTTCATGCATTTCACGGTCAATCCGGCGATTACGTTTTGATTCACGGTCATTTCCATGCATTTCACGGTCAATTCGCTTCACTTCATAGTCATTTTCATGTATTTCACGATCAATCCCGACGATTCTGTTTTGATTCACGGTCTTTTCCATGCATTTCACGGTCAATTCCCTTCACTTCACGGTCATTTCCACGCATTTCACGGTCAATTAACTTCACTTCACGGTCATTTCCACGCATTTCACGATCATTCCGCCTTATTCGTGTTGATTCACGGTCATTTTCGACGCATTTCACGGTGAAGTGTAGCGATTGGACCGTGAAATGCTAGAATGACCGTGAAGTGAAGGGGCATGATCAGAAATGCGCGAAGTGAATCAACATGGAATAGGTGGGAATGACCGTGATATGCATGGAAATGACCATGAAGTGAAGCGAATGACCGTGAAATGCATGGAAATGACCATGAAGTGAAGGGAATTGACCGTGAAATGCGCCGAAATGATCCGGAATCAACACGGAATAGGCGGAATGACCATGATTTCCATGCATATCACAATCATTCCCGCTTATTCCGTGTTGATTCACTCGCTATTTCGACGCATTTCATCGGTCATGCCCCTTCACTTCACGATCATTTCCGCACATTTCACGGTCCAATTCTTCACTTCACAATCATTTCCATGCATTTCACGGTCATTCCCACCTATTAGTTGATTCACGGTCATTTCGACGCATTTCACGTATTTGAAGTGTAGCGATTGACCGTGAAATGCGTGGAAATGATCAATGAAGTGAAGGGGCATGGCACGTGAAATGCTGCCGAAATGACCGTGAATCAACATGGAATAGGTGGGAATGACCGTGATATGCATGGAAATGACAAAGAAGTGAAGGGAATTGACCGTGAAATGCATGGAAATGACCGTGAAGTGAAGAAATATGGCACGTGAAATGCGTCGAAATGACCGTGAATCAACACGAAATGGGCGGGAATGACTGTGATATGCATGGAAATCACAGTCATTCCCGTCTATTCCGTGTTGATTCACGGTTATTTCGACGCATTTCACGATCATGCCTCTTCACTTCACGATCATTTTCGCGCATTTCACGGTCAATTCGCTTCACTTCATGGTCATTTCCATGCATTTCACGGTCATTCCGCTTATTCCGTGTTGATTCACGGTCATTTCGACGCATTTCACGGTGAAGTGTAGCAATTGGACCATGAAATGCCCGAAAATGACCGTGAAGTGAAGGGGCATGACCGTGAAATGCGACGAAATGACCGTGAATCAACACGGAATAGGTGAGAATGATCGTGATATGCATGGAAATGACCATGAAGTGAAGCGAATTGACCGTGAAATGCATGGAAATGACCGTGAAGTGAAGGGAATTGACCGTGAAATGCGCCGAAATGACCGTGAATCAACACGGAATAGACGGGGAATGACCGTGTGATTTCCATGCATATCACGCCATTCCCGCTTATTCCGTGTTGATTCACGGTCATTTCGACGCATTTCACTGGCCATGCCCTTCACTTCACGGTCATTTCACGATTTCGCGGTCAATTCACTTCACTTCACGGTCATTTCCATGCATTTCCGATCATTCCCGCTTATTCCATGTTGATTCACGATCATTTCGATGCATTTCACGGTGAAGTGTAGCGATTGACCGTGAAATGCTTGCGAAATGACCGTGAAGTGAAGGGGCATGACCGTGAAATGCTTGCCAAATGACCGTGAATCAACACTAATAGGTGGGAATGACCGTGATATGCATGGAAATGACCGGGAAGTGAAGCGAATTGACCGTGAAATGCATGGAAATGACCATGAAGTGAAGGGGTATGACCATGAAATGCGTCGAAATGGCCGTGAATCAACACGAAATAGGCAGGAATGACTGCGATATGCATGGAAATCACGGTCGTTCCCATCTATTCCGTGTTGATTCACAGACATTTCGACGTATTTCACGGTCATGCCCTTTCACTTCACGATCATTTTCACGATTTCATGGTCAATTCGCTTTTACCGGTCATTTCCATACATTTCACTTTGCCATTCCCGCCTATTCCGTGTTGATTCATGGTCATTCGACGCATTTCACGCGAAGTGTAGCGATTGGACCGTGAAATGCGTAGAAATGACCGTGAAGTGAAGGGGCATGACCGTGAAATGTGACGAAATGACCGTGAATCAACACGGAATAGGTGGGAATGACCGTGATATGCATGGAAATGACCATGAAGTGAAGCGAATTGACGCGTGAAATGCGCCGAAATGACCGTGAATCAACACGGAATAGACGGAATGACATGTGATTTCCATGCATATCACAAATCATTCCCACCTATTCCGTGTTGATTCACGGTGATCATTTCTTGCAAGATTTCACGCATGCCCTTTCACTTCACGGTCATTTCTGCAAGCATTTCACGATCAATCGCTACACTTCACGGTCATTTCCATGCATTTCACGGTCATTCCCACCTATTCCATGTTGATTCACGGTCATTTCGACGCATTTCATGGTGAAGTGTAGCGATTGGATTGTGAAATGCGCGGAAATGACTGTGAAGTGAAGGAGCATGACCGTGAAATGGGCCGAAATGACCGTGAATCAACACGGAATAGGTGGGAATGACCGTGATATGCATGGAAATGACCATGAAGTGAAGCGAATTGACCGTGAAATGCATGGAAATGACCGTGAAGTGAAGGGAATTGACCGTGAAATGCACCGAAATAACCATGAATGGGATCAATTTTAAGGTAATGATGGTGATGTCAGTGGATTGTCTTAAGATCCATGGTATTGCTATATCCCAGGATCGATCACCCTGATGCTGCTTTGGCACACCCGGCCAATCTGATTTAATTTCCAATACCATCCAATCCCTTCTAATCCGCTTTGGCCAAACGGGCCCTAAGGTAATGATGGTGGTGTCGGTGGATTGGTTTAAGATCCATGGGATTGCTATATCCCTAACAAGTTCACTTGGTCTGTTTGGCACATCGTGCATATCCTGGGATTTTACCTTCCACTCCTTCCAACCAAGGGATGGGATCAATTTTAAGGTAATGATGGTGATGTCAGTGGATTGTTTTAAGATCCATGGGATTGCTTATATCCCGGGACAAGTTCACAAGGTCTGTTTGGCTCATCATGCATATCTCGGGATCTCGCGATCCCATTCCTCCTAATACCGTGGGATTGGTTTGACCAAACAGACCTTAAAGGTAATGATGGTGATGTCAGGAGAAGCTACTTTAGCCAACCAACCTAGTTATTTTCCAAGATTCCATCAGGTCGATGGTCGAAAATCCAATTCATTCACTTACCGTGAAGTGAAGACGTGGGACCACGAAATGCGTCGAAATCACCGTGAATCAATACGGAATATGCGGGAATGATCGTGATATGCATGGAAATAGGGGTGAAGTGAAGCGATTAGACCATGAAATGCACGGAAGTGACCGTGAAGTGAAGACGCGGGACAGTAAAATGCGTCGAAATCACCGTGAATCAACACGGAATATGGGGAATGATCGTGATATGCATGGAAATGGGGTGAAGTGAAGCGATTGGATCAATTGCGAAATGCATGTGGCCAATACACGGTCATTTACGTGCATTTCACTTCACATACTTCCGTGTATTTCGCAATCCAATCGCTTCACTTCACCCCCATTTCCATGCATATCACGGCCATTCCCGCATATTTCGTGTTGATTCACGGTCATTTCGAGGCACTTCATGGTCCGTCTTCACTTCACTTGGTCACTTCTGCGCATTTTGCATGGTCTAATCGCTTCACTTCACCCCCATTTCCATGCATATCACGGTCATTCCCAAGATATTCCGTGTTGATTCACGGTCATTTCGACGCACTTCACGGTCCCGTCTTCACTTCATGATCCACTTCAAGCATTTTACGGTCCAATCGCTTCACTTCACCCCATTTTCATGCATATCACGATCATTCCCGCATATTCCGTGTTGATTCACGGTCATTTTTCGACACATTTCACGGTGAAGTGTAGCGATTGGACCGTGAAATGCTACCAAATGACCGTGAAGTGAAGGGGCATGATGGCGTGAAATGCGCCGAAATAACCGTGAATCAACGGAATAAAGGGGAATGACCGTGATATGCATAGAAATGATCGTGAAGTGAGCCGATTGACTCACAAAATGACCATGAAGTGAAGGGGCATGACCGTGAAATGCGCCGAAATGACCGTGAATCAACACGGAATAGGAGGGAATGACCGTGAAATGCATGAAAATAATCGTGAAGTGAAGTGAATTGACCATGAAATGCATGAAAATGACCGTGAAGTGAAGAAAATTGATCGTGAAATGTACCGAATCAACACGGAATAAGCGGGAATGACCGTGATGTCACATCACAGTCATTCCCGCTTATTCCGTGTTAATTCATGGTCATTTAAACGCATTTCACGGTCCTGCCCCTTCTTTAATTTTCTCCGGACATTGATAGGAACGAGCCGGGAATTGAGTGATTAGACGGTCGAAATCATTGTCCTAGGCAGAACAAGTCAATACCAGGCTGGGATTGATAATTCTGACCCATTCCGGAATAAAGACTCAAGGGTGAAGAGAAATTCACCAAGAATAGTATAATTGGGAATAAGGGGGACTTCAACCATTAACTGGGATGAATTTCATGAAAATAATAAGCCCATTGCGTAGATCAGCTTCCCCTACCCCAAAATCATATATGGCACGTCCCGGGGGGCCTCACTGGCACCTGGGAAATCGCAAAAGAAGGAAGTCCCAGGTAGGACTTCGGCGTGCCCACGCCCGGACCCGGCATGCCCACGCCCAACCTCCAGTGACTCGGCGTGCCCACGCCCGACCGGCGTGCCCATGCCCAACCCTCCAGGGACTCGACGTGCCCACGCCCGACCGGCGTGCCCAAGCTGGAATTTCCTACAAAAATCGATCAACTTCAAAAATTCATATCTCATTCGTCACAACTCTGATTTAGGTGATTTAAAAATTAGATTGAAGCTTGATGAGTCTAGTTTTATATAAAAATAAGAAAGAAATAAAATAAAAATTATAATATAGCTAAAATTAAGCTGTTCCATCAACTATCCAAATTTTTTTAATTTCAGACAGCTGTTACTCCTAGAATTTTTATAATTTATTTACAACTCTAAACGATATGAAATTTTGTAGGATGACTTGAAACTTGATGATAAATCATTATAAAAATTTTAAAAATAATTAAGTTACTAAAATTATAAGAAAACTTATAGGAAATAGAAACATTTTGTAATCATATAAAAAAAAAACTTGGTCTTCCTCACTTTGTAACCTACATACGTGTGGGGCCTATTCTTTTTGGCATTTCAAGTGCCCAAAAACCTTCATCCCTCTCCTCTCACTCCCTTTCATTCCTTCTATAACCCTAGAGAGAGAGAGAGACCTCCCACTATCCCATCCTCAAACCCAAACCTCTAAGGTTCCTTCCTCCTTCACACTTCTCCACCTTCCTAACCCACCTCCTCTTCCTCATTTCTCAACCATCTTCCACTCAATCCCTTTCAACACTCAATCATATCTCCCCTCTTCCATTCTCAATCAAATTTTAACTTCACATTTTGCTTTACATCTCCCACAATCCTTTCTTAAGTATTTCTCAAATCCTAAATCGCAAAACCTTTCCTCCATTCATCCCACTCCATCACTTCCAAAACCCATTCATAAGACATCCATCCCCAAATCCATTTCAAACCCTCATTCTCCAAATCTCACTTCTTCAAACCCATTCCATTCTCATTTCACGGTCCCACGTCTTCACTTCACGGTCACTTCCGTGCATTTCGCGGTCCCACGTCTTCACTTCACGGTCACTTCCATGCATTTCGCGATCCAATCGCTTCACTTCACCCCCATTTCCATGCATATCACGGTCATTCTCGCATATTTCATGTTGATTCATGGTCATTTTGACGCATTTCGCGGTCCCACGTCTTCACTTCACGGTCACTTCCGTGTATTTCATGGTCCAATCGCTTCAGTTCACCCCCATTTTCATATATATCACGGTCATTCCCGCATATTCCGTGTTGATTCACGGTCATTTCGATGCATTTTACGGTCATGCCCCTTCACTTCATGGTCATTTTCGCGCATTTCACAGTCAATTCGCTTCCGGGATTAAACCTTCCAATCCCTTTCAATCCCCCGAACCAAACACGTCCCAGGCATTTTTGAAGGGGTTAGGGTGAATGGATGGGATTTAAGGGCCTGTTTGGCGGCGAATCCCATGAGATCGGAGGGATGGGATGGATTTTAAGGGCCGTTTGGCACGCCCCCACCCGGCCTCATTTGTACACGACCGACCAATCCCTGGTTTAACTTCCAATCCCTTCCAATACCATCAAATCCCTTCTAATCCGCTGGCCAAACGGGCCCTAAGGTAATGATGGTGGTGTCGCGGGATTGGTTTAAGATCCATGGGATTGCTATATCCCTAACAAGTTCACTGGTCTGCTTTTGCACGTCAGGCATATCCCGAGATTTTACCTTCCACTCCTTCCAACTAAGGGATGGGATCAATTTTAAGGTAATGATGGTGATGTCGGTGGATTGTTTTAAGATCCATGGGATTGCTTATATCCCGGACAAGTTCACAAGGTCTGTTTGGCTCATCATGCATATCCCGGATCTCGCGATCCCATTCCTCCTAATACCGTGGGATTGGTTCGGCCAACAGGCCCTAAAGGTAATGATGGTGATGTCAGTGGATTGTCTTAAGATCCACGGGATTGCTATCTCCCGATATCAGGATCTCTTGTCTGTTTGGCTCGCCTAGCCAATCTTAAGATCTATCTTCCAATCCCATCCAATTTACGCGGCCAAACAGGCCCTATATGATTTTGGGGTAGGAGAAGCTACTTTAACCAACCAACCTGGTTATTTTCCAAGATTCCATTAGGTCGATGGTCGAAAATTCATTTCATTCCATCAGGTCCTGGGATTTGAGAATAGGTTTAGGTTATAAGTATAGGTTTAGGTTTAGGAATTCGGGTTCGGGTTCAGGTTTATCTTCGGGTTTAGGTTATAGCTAGGTTTCGGTTTAGGTTATAAGTTTCGGTTTAGGTTATAGGTTATAGGTTTAGTTATAGATTTTGGGATTTGAGAATAGGTTTAGGTTATAAGTATAGGTTTAGGTTAGGGTGTAGATTAAGGTTTAGGGAAATGACCGTGAAGTGAAGGGGGCATGACCGTGAAATGCGTCAAATGATTTGTGAATCAACACGGAATAGGCGGAATGACCGTGATATGCATGGGAAATGATTGTGAAGTGAGGCGATTGGATCACGAAATGCGCGAAAGTGACCGTGAAATGCATCGAAATGACCGTGAATCAAAACGAAATAGGTGGGAATGATCGTGATATGCATGGAAATGGGGGTGAAGTGAAACAATTGGACCACAAAATGCACGGAAGTGACCGTGAAGTGAAGACGCGGGACCGCGAAATGCGTCGAAATGATCGTGAATCAACACAGAATATGCAGGAATGACCATGATATACATGGAAATGGGAGTGAAGTGAAGCGATTGACCGCGAAATGCACGGAAGTGACCATGAAGTGAAGACACGGGACCGTGAAATGCGTCGAAATCACCGTGAATCAACACGGAATATGCGGGAATGACCGTGATATGAATGGAAATGATTGTGAAGTGAGGCGATTGGACCGCAAAATGTGCGGAACTGACCGTGAAGTGAAGACGTGGGACCGCGAAATGCGTCGAAATCACCGTAAATCAACACGAAATATGTGGGAATGATCGTGATATGCATAGAAATAGGGGTAAAGTGAAGCGATTGGACCGCGAAATACGAAGCGGCGGAAGTGAAGTGAAGACGCGATCGTGAAATGCATCGAAATCACAGTGAATCAACACGAATATGCAGGAATGGTCGTGATATACATGAAAATGGGGGTGAAGTGAAGCGATTGGACCGCGAAATGCACGAAAGTGACCATGAAGTGAAGACGCGGGACCGTGAAATGCGTCGAAATGACCATGAATCAACACGGAATATGCGGAATGACCGTGATATGCATGAAAATGGGGTGAAGTGAACCGATTGATTGTGAAATGCACCAAAGTGATGGTGAAGTGAAGATCGGGGCCGAGGAAATGCGTCGAAATGATCGTGAATCAACACGGAATATACGAATGATCGTGATATGCATGGAAATGGGGGTGAAGTGAAGCGATTGATCATGAAATGCACGGAAGTGATCGTGAAGTGAAGACGCGATCGCGTGAAATGCGCCAAAATGATCAAATCAACACGGAATATGTGGAATGATCGTGATATGCATGAAAATGGGGGTGAAGTGAAGCGATTGGACCGCGAAATGCATGCGGCCAATATACGGTCATTTCTGTGCATTTCACTTCACAGTCACTTCCGTATATTTTGCAATCCAATCGCTTCACTTCACCCCCATTTCCATGCATATCACTGTTATTCCCGCATATTCCGTGTTGATTCACGGTCCATTTTGACGCACTTCACGGCCCCGCTTTCACTTCATGGTCACTTCCGCATTTCATGGCCCAATCGCTTCACTTCACCCCATTTCCATGCATATCACTTGGTCATTCCCGCATATTCCGTGTTGATTCACGGTCATTTCGACGCACTTCATGGTCCCGCTGCTTCACTTCACTCTCACTTCACAGATTTTACTGTCCCAATCGCTTCACTTCACCCCATTTTCATGCATATCACGGTTATTCCCACATATTCCGTGTTGATTCACGGTCATTTCGACACACTTCACGGTCCCGCTTCACTTCACTCTGTCACTTCAAGATTTTGCATGGGTCCAATCGCTTCACTTCACCCCATTTTCATGTATATCACAGTCATTCCCGCATATTCTGTGTTGATTCACGGTCATTTCGACGCACTTTCACGGTCCACGCGTCTTCACTTCACGGTCACTTCCGCGCATTTTGCGGTCCAATTGCTTCACTTCACCCCCATTTCTATGCAAATCACGATCATTCCCACATATTCCGTGTTGATTTACGGTCATTTCGACGCATTTCACGGTCCCGCGTCTTCACTTCACGATCACTTCCGCGCATTTCGCGGTCCAATCGCTTCACTTCACCTCCATTTTCATGCTTATCACGGTCATTCCCGCATATTCTGTGTTGATTCACGGTCATTTCGACGCATTTCACGGCCCCACGTCTTCACTTCACTGGTCACTTCCGTGCATTTCATGCGGTCCAATCGATTCACTTCACCCCATTTCCATGCATATCACAATCATTCCCGTATATTCATCCCGATTCACGGTGATTTCGACGCATTTCAGCGGTCCCGCGTCTTCACTTCACTCACAATTCCGCATATTTCGCGGTCCAATCGCCTCACTTCACAATCATTTCCATGCATATCACTATTATTTCCGCCTATTCCGTGTTGATTCACGGTCATGCCCCTTCACTTCACAATTATTTCCCTAAACCTTAATCTACACCCTAACCTAAACCTATACTTATAACCTAAACCTATTCTCAAATCCCAAAACCTATAACCTAAACCTAAACCTTAACATAAACCTATAACCTATAACCTAAATCCGAACATAAACCCGAACCCGAACCCGAATTCCTAAACCTAAACCTATACTTATAACCTAAATCTATTCTCAAATCCCAAAACCTATAACTACAACCTAAACATTAACCTAAACCTATAACCTATAACTACAACCTAAACATTAACCTAAACCTATAACCTATAACCTAAACATATCACCGAAACTCAATTCCTAAACCTTAACCTATAACCTAACCTAAACCTATACTTATAACCTAAACCTATTCTCAAATCTAAACCTATAACCTAAACCTAAACCTAAACCTATAACATTAACCTAAACCTTTAACCTAAACTTATAACCTTAACCTAAACCTATTCTCAAATCCCTAAACCTAAACCTTTAACCTATAACCTAAACGTATAACCTATAACCTAAACCCAAACCTATACCTATACCCTGTAACCTATAACCTAAACCTAAACCTTAACTTATTTTCAATTACCTAAATCTATAACCTATAATCTATAACCTAAACCTTAGCCTAAACCTAAACCTAAACCTTAACCTATAACCTAAACCTTAACCTATAACCTATAACCTATAACCTTAACCTAAAGCTATAACCTATAACCTAAAACCTGAACGTATTCTCAAATCCCTAAACCTAAACCTACACCTAATCCTAATCTCAACTCCTTAACCTAAACGTAAACTTAAACTTGAAAACCCAAACCTAAACCCGATCCCGATCCCGCCTATTCCGTGTTGATTCACTATTTCTTCGACGCATTTCACGGCCACGCCCTTCACTTCACGATCATTTCCATGCATTTCTCGGTCCAATCACTCACTTCACGGTCATTTCCATGCATATCACGGCATTATCGCGCCTCTTCCGTGTTGATTCACGGTCATTTCTACAAGATTTCACGGTCATGCCCTTCACTTCATGGTCATTTCCGCACATTTCACATGCCTAATTGCTTTCACTTCACTCTGGCATTTCCATGCATATCATGGTCATTCCCGCCTATTCCGTGTTGATTCAACCTCATTTCGACGCATTTCACTCGGCCATGCCCCTTCACTTCACTTGGCCATTTTCATGCATTTCGCATTCCAATCGCTTCACTTTACTACGGCCATTTCCATGCATATCATAGTCATTCCCGTCGATTCCGTGTTGATTCACAGTCATTTCGGCACATTTCACGGTCATGCCCCTTCATTTCATGGTCATTTCCGCACATTTCACGGTCCATTCACCTCACTTCACGCTCATTTCCATGCACTTCACGGTCATGAATGAAATTGACCGCTAAGTGAATGAAATGGATTTTCAACCATCGACCTGATGGAATCTTGGAAAATAACCAGGTTGGTTGGCTAAAGTAGCTTCTCCTACCCCAAAATCATATAGGGTACATGAAGTAACTAATTTTAGTTTAGAAGATATTCTTGTCAAATGAATAAAAAAAGAAATGAAAAAGGGAAAAAAAAATTACACGCTTATATATACATATTTATATAAATATGTGTTAGAGAAAATTATTGGTAGAATAAAGTTTTCCATGTAAAAAAAAAAAAAAAAAAAAAAAAACTAAAAAAAAAACCTTAAAAAAAAAAATCGCACTACGGCCAATGGCTACGGTATAATCCGTAGCCATAGGACCCGCCGGGCGTGGCCCCGCCAGACGGGCGCGGCCCCTGACCGGATAGGTCGGTGAGAGTGGCGCGACCGCGCGGGGGCCGCTAGCTTGGCACGCCCACCCTGGACAGGCCTATTTAGCTACGGATTTTGGTTGATTTAGCTATGGTTATAATCCGTAGCTAAAAATCTGTATCAAAAAAAATAAAATTCAGATTTTTTTTTCAATGTCGAATCTTTATTTTTTTTGGGTCCCATCATGAGGTCTATGTTATATCTAAACCGTCCATCTATTTGACGAACTCATATTAATGCTTGAGATGGAAAATAAGATAGATCTAACTATCAAATGGACCACACTTTTACCATTTAAACCCTTTTAGCGGTTACAGAAGTTTTGGATCATTATTAAAAAAAAAATTCCTCTTCAACCAGGTATTTGTGACCGTATGAATAGATTGGATGGAATATAAATGTTATGGTAGGCCCTACAAAAGTTTCAACGGTGAAAATCAATTTTCTGCTGCTCTTTGTGGTGTGGTCCAGTTGCTCTCTGGATATGATTTTTTTTTTTTTTTTTTGCATAATGGTTCGAAATGATCTCAAAATATGGATGAACGTTGTGGATATAATAAATACATAATTGTGGGGCCCATGTAACGTTGATCTCTTTTGAACCGTTCGTAGGAGTTCGAGGAGCGTCAACGCTGGTCTTCGAGCACCAGCCGATCCGCTTGGAGGAAAAAGCAGGGGCATTTTCGACCTTTGGAAAGGCGTCCGTACAGCTGGGGCGTATTCTCGCAAGGGAAAATGAGGTGGGCTTAGCCTCCTAAATGGGCCATAAATGGGTCATATTCTCGCAAATTTCTCAGCCCCCAACTCCGGACGCGGATTGCGTCCTACCCCTGCCCGGACGGTACTCCGTCCTGGCGGGGCTCTGTGGGGCCCACTGTGATGTAAGTCTCTTATCCACGCCGTTAATCGATTTTTTAAGATCATTTTAAGGTATCATGGTAAAAATGAAGCAGGTCCATATCACCCGTGGATCACACCAAAGGAAGCCGCTATGATAATGATGCCACCGTTGAAACTTTTCTAAGGGCCACCGTGATAATTTTTTTACCATCCATCCTATTCATAGGGTCATGTAGACGTGGATGAAGTGAAAACACAAATATCAGGCTGATCCGAAACTTCTCCAGCTCCCAAGAAGTTTTCAATGGTCGATGTTCAATCCCGACTTTGTGGCCAACTTAAGACTGTACCTGCCTCATTTTTAGGCTAATACCTTAACATTATCCGTTAACCTTAACATAAAAACGGTTAACGGCGTGGATAAAACACTTACATCACGCGGGTAGGACGCAATCCGCGTCCACTCCCTCCCAAGTGGGCTAAAAGACGGGATGAAATAGGATTGCGTACTGAGTTACTCGGTAAGCTTTTATCGTACCGAGTAAACTTTGTTGGACCTACTAACGAATGTATGTGGGTTATCCACGCCGTTCATCCGTTTTTCCATATAATTTTAGTAGTCAAGTCCAAAATAGAAGTATTCACAAAGCTCAAATGGACCACACTAAAGGAAACAATGCGAATAATGACTTCCACCATTGAAACCTTGCTAGGGCTCACAATGATGTTTATTTGTCATCCAACCTGTTCATAAGATTACAAAGACATGGATGAATGGAAAACACAAACATAAGCTTGATCCAAAACTTCTGTAGGCCTCAAGAAATTTTCAATAGTAGAATTTCAATTTATACTATTTCCCGTGGTGAGGTCCACTTGAGATTTGGATACATTTCATTTTTGGGATCAAGTCATAAAATTATCTGTTAAAATGGATGGACGGAGTAGATAAAATATTTAAATCATAGTAGACCCCACAGTTTAGGGCACAAGCCCAAAAGTGAGGTAGATTTAAGGCTCAGGTGAACCACACCACAAGAAGCAGTGATGATAATGACACCCACTCATGAAACCTTCCTGGGCCCCACCATGATGGTTAATTGCCATTAAAACTGTTATTAAGGTAACATGGCCCTAGATGAAGCGAAAACACAGATATCCAAAACTTCTGTGCCTCAAAAAGTTTTCAAACGTAGGTGTTTAGTTCCCACTGTGTAGTCTCTTTGAGCTTTGGATCTTACTCATTTTTTAGCTTATACCCTCAAATGATATGACAAGATGGATCAACGGTGTGGATAAAACGTAGGGTTGATGCGTGACATGCATTATCTCAAATTAAATGTACTAAATTAAGGAGCTGAGCGTTGCTGATTACAACCAAAATTTATATTGGCTTGTGACTCGAACACGTGCATGAAGATGAACGTTGAACATTGAAAATCAATTTTTAATGTCTCATATTCAGATCCAAAATTTAGAGGTCAAGATTCACCGATGAAGTATCATTATAAGATAATAGCTTCTACGTATAATAATGAAAATATGAATGGTTCAGATTAATATAAGGGTGCAACTCTTATCAATCTCTGCGAGGAGAAAGTAAGGAGACGGACCAGATCGTATACAACACCTTTTATGCAGGGTGGTAAGAATCCCAACTGCTATAGGATCCAACATATTGTACATGTAAAATCCACTCCGTCCATCAGGTGCAAAACATTATTTTAACCGTACATACAAAAGATGAGTCCGATTAAAACTCATTTTGCCACACAACTGTAAAAAAATATAAAATTTCTCAACAAATCACTAAGTTCACATGGTGTGGCCCACTTGAATTTTTATCAGGAATATGTTTGTATCTTTTGTTCATCCTAGTGAGCTACCTCTTATTAAGGTAATAAGGGGTTTGATGAAATATACACGCCTTGGTAGCTACACAAACTTATTATCCGCATCCCATCTTCATTTTTTCCATGTGATGTGGCTCATTGATCTGTGGTTAAGATCATTTTTATCCATAGCCCTAAGATCAAGGATAGAACCTGATGGGTGGAGCGGATTTTATATTTAAAATATGGTAGGGTACATGGACTTGGGTCTTTCACGCACTGTAAAACACAAGTGGTGTAGGAGATGGCCGTCAGACGCGACCGAGCTCAAGTCGTCAGAAAGTGGAAACTGGATCAGCTGGTAGCCTTTCCTAGCACGTGTCGCTCTTAATATTCTTTCCGTGCCTACGCGAAGTCACGGTAGCCTTCTTTTTCTGGAAGTCATATCCAAAAACGTGTCAGTCTTATCCCTTGTGGAAAATTCGTGTATTCTCGACTTGAGCGGGAATGAAAGAGGACTTCTTCTTCTTTCTTTCCTTTTTTTTTTAAAATAATAATAATAATAATAATAATAAAATTAAATTAAATTAAATTAAATCCTTTTTAATGACTTTGTTTTAAATCTGTTGCAACTCAGGATGCCATCATGTTTGGCTCCGCAGGGGCTGACATGTTGAGATGGTCAGATTATTGGAGCCATCCACGCTGTGGATCCTATGCTATCTGGACCAATGGAAGAGATTTAGATTGAATGGGTGATTCAACCCAGCCTTGTGTTCTTATAATTGAAAGGAAATTTTTCAATGGCACGTATGTATAATTTTTGAGTAAAAATATAATTAAAAAAATTTATGGTGAGGAAAAGTATGGTTGTTAAGATGATAGGTTGCTGCAGATTCAATCAAACAAGGCCACATGTACAAACAAGGGTCTGGATCAGTTGTTTATGTGTGAGTAAGATGCATGGGCATGCCAGTTGGTGTTGGAAATTATACAGATTAGTGTATTTTCTGTATAATATGGAAATCGAAAAATTACGATAATCAGAAATAAGGACAGGCTGAAGCACGTCTGAAAACACTGTCCTTAAAGCGTTATTTACCCCTACTCAAGTAAATTGAGTATGCCGATAGGTTACAGGCAAATAGTTTCTCGGATATGACGAGCCTGGTGTGGGTCTACGTTCAGCAAACACGAAGGCCCACCTATTGGAACTCAATTACACAATTTCTGGCAGTATTATAACGTAGAGAAAAATCCTAAAAGTAAGAAAAAGAAAGAGAAAAAATTTCTTTGGATTAAGACCACTGCACTGGTCAGTACTTCAGCCACTGGTTCAGTTGAACCGTTCTAGACCACACCGTTGGTCTAATCTTCTAGTAAAGGTTTAACCCTTACTGTCTTGCTGGAACTACTGGAGTATAGAAGATGAGTAGTAGGCTGTCTTAGTTCGTATGGGTCTGTTGGAGTGAGTTTTGAGATGGATTGGAAACTCATCCAGGTCCTCCTTTTATAGGCTATAGTGGCTGGGGGTTATGGTCCAGGGAAATAAATCCCATGACCGTTTTCTAGCTGTTGGAGAAAACTAGCCGTTTTATGGCCATTTTCTGACTGTTGTGCATGAGCCATTAAGTTTCTTTATGTCTTGATTAGGAGAAAGACTAGCCGTTTCTAAATTGTTGGGCTAGCTATGCAAAGAAGATTACAATTGGACCACTACTAATAGCACAGCTGTTATAGATCTGTAGCAACATTTCTATTTTTCAGCTCTCTATATAATCAGAGGGACTCTCATTCAGTCCTTTAGATTTTCATCCAACCAACCATCTGCCTTAGCCACTAGTCGCACCGCGACTTGCACACGTCTCGCTCCGGTTCGCGAAGGGAGCGACCCTTTGCGACACGATGCGCACGTGCGAAGTGCAAAGTGCGCCACTAGCGCCTCTACAGCCACACGGCCACACTGCCTCACATGCCCACGCCCTCGCACCGAGCCCGAGCCCGAGCCCGAGACCAAGACCAAGACCAAGACCAAGACCGAAAACGAGCCCGAGCCCGAGCCCGAGCCTATTATAATACTCCACTGTTATAATTTAAACCACAGATTTTTCTCTTCCCTTTCCCATGTGAGACTATTCCCAAAAACCCACAAAACGGTGTTTTTTTCAAACAACATAATATATATCATATATTTTTTTTATTACTAAAATATATTTTATTTAAAAATCAATATTTTGTAACAATCCCCCACTTGATTTTTTTTTAAAAATATATATTTTTCTCAGTTAAACAATTCTATCAGAATAATCAGCTTATATGCATAAAGAAAGATATCTTTCGATTTTAATCTTCCCTTAGTATAAGTATCTCAAAACTCTGTCGAAATGACTGGTAGCCGCAGCTTTGAACCAGTTATTCCTAGATAACAAAGTTGGAGAAACCACACACATATTCGCTATGTGTTTGTTAGAGTTCCCACAATCTTGCTCAACACATTTAATGGCCATATGCTTATCATAATTCATGAACGATCCCGAGAGAAAACTCCTAACTCTCATGAGAGACGATACCGTCTCTACGTTCATATAGGTGAAATCCTTCCAGTGTCTTCGTTACTATAAGACACTTGTCCTATAGACTGGGTTTCATTAAAAGTTCTCAGATTAAACCCTCTTTCGTAATGCTCAGCACTTATCTATTATGGATGAGATTTTATAATTTAGTGCTGAAAAACTTTCCACATATCAGTGACTTGTTTTTATCCATTAAACCCAAATTTAGAGATTTTCTAACTTCAGGTTGGGTTACCATCACTGGCGGAACTTTGGTTGAAGAGTTTCAACCCCATCCCTCTAGATGTAGCCTTTACTACCTCTCTCGGTAGAAGTTTAGTGAAAGGATCTGTCAGGTTGTTGCTTGATTTCATATAGGAAATAGCAATGATTCCATCTCGAATCAACTGTCTGACATAATCATGTCGAAGACTTATATGTCTAGACTTACCATTATAAGTGCCGCTATAGGCTTTAGCTAATGTGGCTTCACTATCACAATGTAATGACACGGTCGATATAGACTTTACACAGAAAGGAATTTCTAATAGAAGATCCCTTAGCCACTCAGCCTCTTTGCCTGTTGCAGCCAGGGCTATGAATTCAGACTCCATAGTCGAGTGCGTTATGCAGGTCTGTTTCTTAGATCCCCGAGATACAGCTGCACCTCCTAGGGTGAATACCCACCCTGTAGTTGACTTGTTGTCCCTTACACTCGATATCCAGCTCGCATCGGTATATCCTTCCAATACGGCTGGAAACTCTGAATAAAATAGTCCTAAGTCTTTGGTTGCTTTTAAGTAACCAAGGACTCTACTAATTGCATTCTAGTGTTCAGTACTGGGGTTACTAGTAAACCTACTAAGTTTACTCACAGCAAATGTGATATCCGGTCTAGTGCATTGCATAACATACATAAGACTCCCTATAGCACTCGCATATTCTAATTGTGCAACGGTTCTTCCAGTATTTTCTTTTAGCTTGATACTTGGATCAAATGGGGTCTTTGCTTCTTTTATATTTAGATGGTTAAACTTGTTTAGTATCTTCTCAATATAATGAGATTGACACAAAGCATAACCCCCACATTATTTTTTAACTTTGATACCTAAGATGCTATCAACTTGTCTAAGATCTTTCATTTTAAATACCGAAGATAGAAACCTCTTTGTTTCAGTCACACCTTCCATTTTATTACTTATTATTAGCATGTCATCAACATATAGACAAATAATAACGATACAACTACCATATACTTTAGAATATATGCATTTGTCAGCTACATTATGTATGAAACCATGAGATAGTATTTTGAAATCAAACTTCTCATGCCATTGTTTTGGTGCTTGTTTTAATCCATACAAAGATTTGACTAATCTACATACTTTGTTTTCATTTCCTGGTAGAACGAATCTTTTAGGTTGTTCTATGTATACCTCCTCATTGAGGTCACCATTCAGGAAGGCGGTCTTTACATCCATTTGGTGGATGTAAAGATGATGTATGGAAGCTAGCGCAAATAATATCCTAATGGATGTTATCCTAGCTACAGGAGGTATGTGGCAAAATAATTTATCCATTCTTTTTGTCTAAAACCCTTAGCTACTGCTCGAGCTTTAAAGGTTTGGATAGTTCCATCGGTGTGATATTTCTTCCTAAATACCCACTTACATCCTATGGGTCTAGAACCTGGAGGTAAGTTTACTAGTTCCCATGTTTGATTTAACATTATGGATTCCATTTCATCGTTTATAGCTTCTTTCCAGAAAGCTGCGTCTCTAGAGGATATAGCTTCTTTATATGATTTAGGATCATCTTCTATAGTCATCACTATAGGTATTTGTCTTATAATATTTTCTCTATCTGCTTCTACAAGATAGAAAATAATGCGTTGTGAGTCTATGTAGTCATCTCTTAGACTCTTCTCTATTCTTGTTCTTTGACTCCTACGAGGTTCAATAAGAGCTTCCACTATCTGTGGAGCTGTGTTATCTGGTTCTCTATTAGGAGTTTGAATTTCATTATCCTTTGACTCCAAGGATAGTGAGTTCTCAAAGAACTCAACGTCTCTTGATTCTATTATTGTATTAGACTCCATGTCTAGAAGTCTATAAGCTTTACTATTTTGTGCATACCCTACGAAGACGCACTTAATAGCTCTTGGTCCTAACTTAGTTCTTTTTGGATCAGGGGTTCTGCAGTATGCAAGACACCCCCACACTTTTAGATATCCTAGGTTAGGTTTTCTACCTCTCCATGTTTCATATGGAGATATTTTATACTTTTTAGACGGTATTCTATTTAGAATATGGCATGCTGCAAGCAGTGCCTCACCCCATGGACTTAGTGGTAACTTTGCTCTTATCAGCATTGAGTTGATCATTTCTACTAATGTCCTATTCTTCCTTTCAGCTATTCCATTTTGTTGAGGTGTGTATGGAGCAGTACATTGATGTATCAGTCCATGTTGTTCACAGAAGTTATCGAATTCATTTGAGAAGTATTCTCCTCCTCTATCGCTACGGAGAATTTTTATCTTCTTATTTAGTTGATTCTCTACTTCTGCTTTATATATCTTAAACATGTTCAATGCTTCATCTTTGCTCTTTAATAGGTACACATACACATATCTAGAGCAATCATCTATAAAGGTTATGAAGTACCGTTTACCTCCACGAGTAAGAATGCCGTTTAACTCACAGATATCACTGTGCACAAGATCCAATACTTGGGACGATCTTTCAACACTTGGAAAAGGTTTCTTCGTCATTTTGGATCTTATGCACACTTCACATTTTTCGGTTTCATTATCTGTGTATGAGATTAAACCATTCTTAGCCGTGAATTTCAAGGTATTATACCCTATATGGGCTAGTCTATCATGCCACAGTCTAGCGGATTCAACCATATACACAGAAGTGCTACTTTCATTCAGAAAAAACTTGATCATCCCGTTACAATCATATCACTTTTCGACAAAATTCTCATTCTTAGACAGAATCAGTTTACCTGACTCATATACCACCCTTATCCCTGGTTTTCCTAGAAGATCCCCAGAAACCAAGTTTCGCCTCATGTCTGGAACGTGCAATACATTAGTCAGAATCACTTTCTTCCTAGAGGTGAATATCAGTTCGACAGTTCCTTTGCCGACGACCTTCGATCGGACTTCATTACCCATTTGGACTTCTTGACCATCGGTCAATTCCTCATAGGTTTTGAAGGCTGATTTGTCGTAGCACACATGTACTGTAGCGGCAGTATCATACCACCAACCTGGAACTTTGCCTTGGATGGCATTCACCTCAGTGATCATGGCCACAATATCGCCTTCTTCTACTGCACTTGCCTCTTGTTTAGATTTGCGATATCGACACACTCGAGCATAGTGTCCGGTTTTTCCACAGACATGGCATGGGCTTTTGAACTTTCCGTTCTTCTTTTGGGTGTTTTTCTTGAATTTTCCTTTATTGGGTTTTAGAGAATTGTCCTTCTCGGGATATTTGTTATTAGAGTTCTCTACTGCATGTACCTTAGACGAGGTATTCCCGTTATCATTTTTTTTATCACGGTTACGGGATTCTTCCTCAATTCTGAGGTGTTTCTGGATTTGTTCCAGTGTGTAGTCCTCAGTTTTATGCAGCAACTTCTTTCTATAGTCTTTCCACATCGGTGGCAGTTTGGCGATTATAGCCCCGACTTGGAATGATTCAGGAAGATCTATCTTTATCGTTTTGATTTTGATTACTATTAGCTGCAATTCTTGGATTTGGAGTAGCAGCTGTTTGTTATCTACCATGTTGAAGTCAAAATACCTGGCGATGAGAAACTTGTTGGTACCTTCTTCTTCAGCCTTGTATTTGAATTCCAGAGCGGCCCAGATCTCCTTTGCTGATGACGTCTGTTGGTACAAATCGTACAGATGGTCAGAGAGAGCGTTTAGAATGTGTCCTCAACATAAGAGTTAGTCTTCGGCTCATTTGGTGCTGGCGGCCACCTATTCAGGTGTGTCGTCGTCAGTTGCTTAAGGTAGCGCTTGCAGATTTGGATTTAATATATAGTAGATCTTCAGCGCCGTTAGGAGAAATTTCAGCTTGTCTTGCCATCTTGTAAAATTGGTTCCATCGAACCGATCAAGACGTATCAAGTCCTGATTCATCAGCTTGATGGATGAATACTATCGGCTTCCATTATAAAAATAACGCTTTAAGATTGTTGGAAATTATACAGATTAGTGTATTTTTTGTATAATATGGAAACCGAAAAATTACGATAATCAGAAATAAGGACAGGCTGAAGCACGTCTGAAAACACTGTCCTTAAAGCGTTATTTGCCCCTACTCAAGTAAATTGAGTATGCCGATAGGTTACAGGCAAATAGCTTCCAGGATACGATGAGCCTGGTGTGGGTCTGCGTTCAGCAAACACGAAGGCCCACATATTGGAACTCAATTACACAATTTCTGGCAGTATTACAACGTAGAGAAAAATCCCAAAAGTAAGAAAAAGAAAGAGAAAAAATTTCTTTAGATTAAGACCACTGCACTGGTCAGTGCTTCAGCCACTGGTTCAGTTGAACCGTTCTAGACCACACGTTGGTCTGTTCTTCTAGTAAAGGTTTAACCCTTACTGTCTTGCTGGAACTACTAGAGTATAGAAGAGGAGTAGTAGGCTCTCTTAGTTCGTATGGGTCTGCTGGAGTGGGTTTTGAGATGGATTGGAAACTCATCCAGGTCCTCCTTTTATAGGCTATAGTGGCTGGGGGTTATGGTCCAGGGAAATAAATCCCATGACCGTTTTCTAGCTGTTGGAGAAAACTAGCCGTTTTATGGCCATTTTCTAACTGTTGTGCATGGGCCATTAAGCTGCGCCGTATCTTGATCACAGAGAGGCAATGAATAGCCGTTTTCTAACCGTCATGGGCTAGTCATGCAAGCTACGATTCTGGTGGACCCTACACTAATAGTACAGTTGTTACAGATCTGCTGCAACAGCTCTATTTTCCAGCTCTCTATATAATCAGAGGGACTCTCATTCAGTCCTTTAGATTTTCGTCCAACCAACCATCTGCCTTAGCCACTAGTCGCACCGCGACTCGCACATATCTCGCTCCGGTTCGCGAAGGGAGCGACCCTTTGCGACACGATACGCACGTGCGAAGTGCAAAGTGCGCCACTATCACCTCTACAGCCACACTGTCTCACATCCCCATGACCTCGCACCGAGCCCGAGCCCGAGCCCAAGACCGAGACCGAGACCGAGCCCGAGCCCGAGCCCGTGCCCGTGCCCCAACGCGAGCGCGCGAGCGGGTGTTCCAGTACGTAAGGTCCATAGTCCACAGACTAGGTAGGTAAATATTATAATACTCCACTGTTATCATTTAAAGCACAGATTTTTCTCTTCCCTTTCCTATGTGGGACTATTCCCAAAAACCCACAAAACGGTGTTTTTTTTCAAACAACATAATATATATCATATATTATTTTTTTATTACTAAAATATATTTTATTTAAAAATTAATATTTTGCAACAACTGGTGTCCCTCGTGTCGAGATGAATAGATTGGAGACTGAACCATGATACAATTATCCTATCAACCACCGGTTTATGCTCCATTTAGGCAATTTATGAAATGGTAGGGGTTAGCCCTTTTAAAAGAGCTTTTTGCCTTGTAACAATGGACGTAAATCTATGGATTAAAGAACTTTTTCTTTTACCCGTCTTTAGGTTTGTATATCTCTCGAATGAATAAGAATGTACAGATAAACAAAATAAAGTTGAACAATGCATATTGATATTTAAATGCATGTCTCATTACAATCGACAGAGGAATAATCAACTATAAAAATAAATAAAAAGGAATGATAAATACTTAATTCATCTAAAATAGACGATCGAGGTGGCTAGTCAACAGGATATGACCGAATTAGTATGATCAACCAAATCGAAACTTAATTAATCATGATCTTACAACTTAAGGTTGATGATATTTAATCTACTCCTAAGATAATATAGAGGGAGCTACTATGCAATAGCTATCAATGCTAGAACTAAGTTAGCCTAGACTAAAGAAAGATAAGTAAAGAGTAGATAGATGTGTTTGGCGTGGGGCCCCGAACTCATCTTCATGTTCTCCTTTTATATCTTGTCGAGGCGGTGAAACCACTCACTAGATTTTCTTACTACTTTTGGATCCTTCATGCTCATATTACAGTTTTAGATATAGGAATCTCCTTAATTGATTCGAAACTACTAGCTTACATTAGGAAGAAATGACTTCAAATAGATTCGAACTGGCTGACTTCTCATATCTTCTTCTTATAATTAATCTTTCATGGAGATATTTGTGGCCCACTATGAAAGTCAGCGCGGAAGAGTTGGCCCTCAAGATCCGATGGTCTACACAATATATGACCTCCACAAAGCAAATGATGAACGATGCAGGTCCAATGGTTCACCTAACCATTACTGGAGTAGATGGGTCTAATCACTCCACTAATTCTTCAGTATAGAGGACCCCGGATTTCGATTTACGGCTTGAATCGTTTAAGGAACGTGTCAGATGGACATAAACTCACTATCTCTTCACCCTCATTAAGGTCTCTCGTATTCGTAATTGTTTGATCTCTTCGAATGGTATTTTTCTTTATTTATTTATTTTTTTTTTAAAAAAAAAGATCAAGAGATAATGGATGAGATTGGATAAGATGAAGTTTATCCTTATCTAATCCAACCTCTTCTGTATCTCTCCCCCGTTGAAATTTCAAATTCTCTTTGAATTTCAAAGTTTCAAAAGAGAGAATAAGTGGGAAAGGTACGTGGGATCACCCACTAGTGGTTGCCGACAAGTAGACCCCACAGGCCCATGTTCAACATCTCCCACTCAAGCACATCGTGGGATGGGCACATAGATTGCCCATCTAACTCATCATTGAACAACCAAAACTAAAGAATGCAAAATTAAAAGAATCAGAGGCGTGGGACTAGTTGAAACATTGTTATCTTCTCACAGGTGTTCGAGTATTAAGTGACCACCTAATTAACACTTAATAACCTAAGCTTCGTAATACTTGTCCTAATTCACATGATCACACCGGATGGAGTTAACTCCCAATATGGAGTTCTCGGCTAACATACACACTTATCCAACTTATCCAGTTATTCTAAAAACTCAGTTTTTTACAAAAATCATTTTGAATCATTTAAAGTAGTGTGTGTGTGTGTGTGTGTGTATCGGTTGTAAAAAAAAAAAATCTCTCAAAACTTGATACTGTCGGCGGATAAATCTTTAAGTGCGTATTTATAATTTTAGAAACTTGATTTAGCTATCACGGGATCTTCCTCATATCATTCAACAACATTCTCCCCCTTTTTGTCACAACATGACAAAGGAAGTGAATAATGATAAAGGAATATAAGAAGAGAGCAAGTAGAATTAATAACTACTCATCCAAATTAAATAAAACAAAATATCTAAACTGATACCATAGAGAAGAGTTTAAACAATATTATTCAAGCAGTCATAGAGAAAAGAGTTAGAATTAAGTTATTACAGATACCATCCAAATAAAAAAGAAACTAGTTAGATTCTGAAGAGGGAGCAGGAATAGATGGATCAATTTGATGTAAACCCTTATTAATGCGCCTCATGTATTTGCGCATATAAGCAAATTGAGAATCTTGGGTTACACGAATCTAAGCCACCTGTTCCTCAAGAGTATGCAACCTCTCATCAAAACCAGAAGGCTGATAATTAGGGTCAGCCTCAGAATCTGATTCAAGTTCATCAAATAAGTCATCCATGTTAACGTCTTCTTGAGGTAAAACGTCAGCATCTTCAGCTTCTTCATCTCTTCCAGCATTTCCATCAACTTGACCAGGTGCCAAGTCTAGGTTCATCTTGTTGATATTAGAGTTGTTAAATGGATGGAGATTAATAGAACCTTCCCCAATAGTCATAGCTACCAAAGAATGATCAACTAAGGTAGTCATAAGATAAGCAAAAGGAATATCGCTATGACCAGGGTGAAGACGAAACTGAATAATATGATGACAGATAAGAGAAGGAAGACAGATATGAATGCCAGTTACAACAGAATGTATAATGCGGGCCATAAAAGAGGTCAGCTCAGTCTTGTTAATAGACATTTGAAATAAAAATACGATGCAAGACCCTATATTTGGGCAACATATATTTGGAACTGAGCGCAGTACCGTCGTTCCATTCTGCATTCATGTTATAGAGAACTCTCGTAATCAATTGTTTAGCGTTTTTAGAAGGTCTAGCTTGCAAAGTAGATATGGGTATACTGTCATCAACAACAAGTATATTCATAATTGCTGAAATCAAATGACGGTCTACCTTAATTGGACCTTCTCTAGTTGACACAGTAAATGTCAAATCATCTAGAGAGAACTTAGTAATGCAAGTGTACATGCCCTGCACAATGGATCGGTATGCAGAACTGCCCCAAGATAGTATGCTTTCCCATCCTACAGCTTGAAGAAGAGGGACAATGTTGAAGTGCTCAATATGATCAACAATGACAATACGCTCAACAATAACATTTCTAAGACTAAAATCCCAAATACTCTCGGGATCCACTTCGAGAGGCCGAAGATGACGCACAGTAATGGGTGTGGAATGGGAAGAAGAGGAATCACGAGTGATTTTCTTCCTATTTCTTCCTTCCATTACAACAAGAAAACAAGGAAATAAAGGTTTGCAAAAAGGAATGAAAGGATTCCAAGCAAATCAGATTTTAAAGAAGAAACACTTTCAAACCACCATAAATCTTGAAACAAGAAGCAAAATTAAGATTAAGGATGGTCAATGAACTTAAATACACAAAGAAATAAAAAATGAAGTACTAACCGGATAGTAATCAGAGATGGGTTCGACCGGTCGTGGTTGAGCTTGATGGAGAAGAAGAAGGAAATGAAGAAAAATCACTTTTCCCCAAATAAAAACCCAATGCATGCATTTCACGACTGGTCGTGTACATACTCGACTGGTCGTGTAACACAAAAAATGTGCAATTTTGCATATATTTAATTTTTTTTAAAATACAGAATAATATATACAAACATTATGATACAAATGAGCATAAATCATCAATTTAAATTGCACATACCAAGATCAAATTTTAATTTCAAAAATCGATTTTTGTCGAGCGATTTTGTGAATATGTCAGTTAGTTGATTCTCGGTCTGAATATATTCTAATGAAATTATTTTTTCTTCCACCAATTCACCAATATAATGATACCTAATGTCAATATGCTTGGTTCGTGAATACTGAATAGGATTTTTGGAAATATTAATTGTGCTTGTGTTATCACAATATAACATCATAGATTCTTGCGCAATTCTGTAATCGATTAACATTCTCTTCATCCATACTAACTGAGTGCATGCATTACCTGCAACAATATATTCAACCTCAACAGTAGAAAGCGATATAGAACTTTGTTTCTTTCTTAGCCCGGAAACTAGACAATTCCCGACATAAAAACAACCACCACTGGTCGATTTACAATAATCAATGTTACCAACTCAATCAGCATCCGTGTAACTAGCTAATTAGTATCATGTGGATACCAGATATCAAGATTAGTTGAACTAGCTATATATTGCAAAATTCACTTAACAACAATCAAGTGGGACTCTTTAGGGTCCGATTAATATCTGACATAAATTCCAACGCTAAAAGTAATATCTGATCGACTCGCGGTTAAATAAAGTAAACTTCCTATCATACTGCAATACAACTTGAGATCCACACTCTTACCTGTTGAATCCTTAGAGAGTTTTAGAGTGGTGGTACTCATTGGAGTATCAAAATTCTTTCGACTCTCAAATCCGAACCTTTTAACTAAGTTTAGAGCATATTTGGTTTGAGAGATGAAGAATCCATTAGGAAGTTGTTCGACTTGCAACCCAAGGAAATAATTTAGTTCTCCAACCATGCTCATTTCGAATTTGGATTTCATAAGATCTACAAACTCACATCAACATAGATTTGCACAATTAAAATATGATATTTATGTTTCTTAACAAATAATGTTTTATCTATACTCCCCATAACAAATTTATAACTTTACAAGAATTTAGTTAATTTCTCGTACCATGCCCTGGGAACCTGTTTCAATCCATAGAGTGCCTTTTTTAGGCGGTAAACATGATTGACATGCTTAGGGTTTTCAAAACCCTTTGGTTGTTCAATGTGTACTTCTTCATACAAATCACCATTTAAAAATGCAGTCTTAACATCTATTTGATATATTTCAAAATTTTTTAAGCACGCAATGGATGTAAATAGTCTGATTGATTCAAGATGAGCTACTGGGGCAAAGGTTTCATCATAAACAATATCTTCAATTTGAGTATACCCTTGTACAATCAACCTAGCCTTGTTTCTAGTTATGTTACCAAGTTCATCAAACTTATTCTTGAAAATTTATTTTGTTCCGATAATATGTTTATCAGTTTGTCTTGGAACTAAATACCAAACATCATTTCTCACAAACTGATTAAGCTCTTCTTGCATAGCTACAATCCAGTTTTCATCAGTAAGGGCTTCTTTTACGTTAGCTGATTCCATCTGAGATGTAAAGCACAAGTAGTTACACATATCTTCTAATTGTTTATGAGTGCGTACACCAGTGAGAGGATTTTCAAGGATTTAATTAGTAGGATGATCTATATTTGATCGTAGTTCAGTGTTATTCTGATTAGATGAAGAGTTTGATTTATGAATTTGAAGAACTTCATCATCTTCTGAACTTAAGATAGGTATATTCATATGATTATCAATGACCACATCAATAGATTCTTGTATTATATCAGTCCTTTTGTTAAGTACTCGATATGCTCGACTATTCATAGCATACCCTAAAAATATCCCTTCATCACTTTTAGTGTCAAATTTACCCAGATATTTTCGATCACGTAAGATATAGCATTTACTGCCGAAAACTCGAAAGTATTTGACAGAAGGCTTTTTATCAAACCACATCTCATAAACTGTTTTATTATTTGATTTTCTAATGTAAGCATAATTAATTATATAACAAGCAGTATTTATGGCTTCAACCTAAAGATTTTTAGGAAGCTTCATACTATTTAACATTACGGTAGTCATTTCTTGAAGCACCCTATTTTTCCTTTCCACTATCCCATTTTGTTGAGGTGTTTTGGGAGTAGAATATTCATGTGATATTCCCTGGTCACTACAAAATTTCTCAAAACTGCTATTTTTAAACTCAGAACCATGATCACTACGGATCTTAGTGACTTGTAACTCTTTTTTATTTTTGATATGTTTAAGTACCCTTTTTATTTCATTGAGAGTTTTAGATTTCTCTCTTAAGAAGATTACCCAAGTATACCTGGTAAAGTCATCTACAATGACCAGAATATACTTCTTGCCACCTTAACTCTCCATTTTAGTTGGTCTAATAAGATCCATGTGGAAAAGTTCGAGTGGTTTAGATGTGGCAGTGGAGTTTATCTTTTTGAGAACACTCCTGGTTTATTTACCAATCTGGCACTCGTCACATATCTTATCCACTTTCTTTATTTTGGATAGATCTCTTACCAATTCACTTTTGCTCAATCTATACAAGTTGCGGTAGTGTACATGTCCTAGGCGCTTATGCCATAGTTCGATCTCATCAGTATGGACCATGTAACACGATAACTTAGATGAGCTTAAGTCACTAACAATATAGCAGTTCTCAAAAGTTCTGTGACCAGTTAATATTACAGAACCATTCTTATTTAAGATTTCACATTTTTGGTTTGAAAATTTTACATTGTGATTATTATCGCAAATTTGAGAAATGCTTAGTAAATTATATTTTAAACCTTCTACATATAAAACATTCTCAAATAAAACGAGATTAGGGAGTTGAATCGTACCTTGACCAACAATTTTGCAGTTACTACCATCACTGAATGTGACTGAACCATCAATCTTGTCTTTAAGACTAGTGAAGAGACTTTTATCACCTGTCATATGTCTGAAGCAACTACTATCCAGGTACCACTTTGAATGGCTCGCGGCTTTGAATGCGGTGTGGGCAACCAAACAAGCAACCTTAGGGACCCATTTCATTACAGTTTTGGATTTATGAGCATAGCTGCTCTTCTTTTGATTATAATTGTTATACATCCTACCCACTGAGTTAGATTTTAAAAGCTCCTTAAGCAAGTCTACTATTTTCTCAGCTAAAGGATTATTTTATAGTGGATATGGTTCTTTTTAGGATTTAAAGGCTGAAAAGTTTTAGTCATTTTAGAAATATTTTGATTCAGACTTTTCCCTTTTGAGTTAGAAGACTCTCCTTTAACAAATTTACGAGGAGTATTTTTATTATATCCCAATCCAGATCGATCACCACATTTTCTGAATCTAGATAGAAGTTTTTCTAATTTAGGGTCACCTTGGGCATACTTCCAAGTGTCCTTCAAACTCAAAAGTGAAGAGACTTCTAGTTTTAGGTTTTCGTTTTTAGATTTTAAGTTTTCAACTTGGGATGTTTTGAAATCTAAATCACACTTAGTTTTTTCAAAGCAATCTAAAAGGTGCGATTTTTTCAAAACCAAATTATGAAAATTTTCTTTCAATTTTAAAAACTTTTCTTTCCGTAGTTTTAATTTAACAACTATTTTCCAACTTTCCCTGTATAGGGCATCATAAGCATCATGAAGATCTTCTTCATTCTCATGATCACTTCCCAGATTTTCTTCACTGGTTGTATCATTATCTGAGAAAGTGAACTTGGCTAGAGTCATTAGGGCTTTAACATCATTACCCGATTCGGTTTCAGAATCTTTTGACTCAAAAGTGGCTTCAAAGCAGGAAGATTCATCCCATGTAGCTAACATACCTTTCTTTTTAGGTTTGTCCTTTGTTTGCTAGATGCTCATATTCATGGCAGTATTAGCATTGGCTGTCTTTTAAAGATTTCCAGTATTTAAATCTTGATCTTTTCTTTTCAAAAGGTTTTTGAATATCAACCTTCTTTTTACTTTTGAAAATCTTATAAAACTTTTTAACTAAAAGGGTCATATCATCTTCAGAAGTTTCTAAATCAGAATTGCTATTTTCATGAGAAATACTTTTAGAAGATTTAAGGACAATAGATTTACCTTTCAGAGCTTTAAAGTTTAACTCATAGGTTTATAAAGAACTAACCAGTTCTTTAACCTGCATATGATTTGCATCACGAAGTTCCTGAATGGCTGTGACTTTTGAATTAAACCTTTCAGGTAGTGAGCGTAGTATCTTTGCACAGACTTTGCTTTCTGGAATGCTATCTCCAAGACTCCACAAAGAGTTGACTATGTCATTCAACTTGGTATAGAAATCCATAAATGTAACACTTTCTTCCATACGTATTTTTTCAAATCTAGTTATGAGGATTTGTAGTTTAGATTTCTTGACAGTAGTCGTACCCTCGTGTGTCATTTATAAGATATCCCGGGTTTGTTTCGCAGTATCACAAGATATAATTTGTTTGAATTCATCTGGCGATAGTGTGCAAGTGATTGCATTTAAAGCCTTGGCATTGGCACTACTCTTAGTTTTCTTAAGAGTGGTCCAAGTGCTATAAGAAGTAACTTTTAGAGTTTTAATTCCATCAAGGCCTAGAAATTCAACAGTAAATGGAGTCCATTTAGTTACTGTGGCTTGCCACACATTCTCATCAATAGACCTAAAAAATATTCTCATTCTGACTTTCCGATAAGCATAATTAGAGCCATCAAAACGTGGAGGCCTAGTGATAGAAAGGCTATCAAAATTTGACATCTTAAATGCTCAGATCGGTTAGCTTATGAATTAAATCCAAACAAACAAGCTATTAGGCTCTGATACCACTTGAAAAGACCGAGCAATATGTTCTAAAGGAGGAAGGGGTGAATAGGACTATGACAAATAAAAATTAATAAGCGAAATATAAATAATAAGATAGCCAAATGAAAAGCAAATAACCAAAGGAAATAACAACCTCAAAAATCAAGTATCGAGAGGTTGATACCAGCTTGGTTCTAAGGGCAACCTAACATAAAAAACCAATGGTTTATGGCAGGACAACCTTACTAGAACATGGGTGAGTATCAAAAACTCAAACTGAAGAGGATATGAAAGAAATAGAAACTAATCTATTACAACATTCACCACACAATTCTGAAATGTAAAGATTACAACATTCACATCCACAAATACATCACACAATCTTAAACCATAAAAGACAAAGAAATAAACCACACATCCACCAAACACAAAGAATTATAATGGTTCGCTTGTGTATACACCAACTGTTAAACAACAGCTACACAACTACTCCACTCCTAATATCCACTCCCTCGGGATATTAGCGTTCACTAATCAAAATAGGTTTTTCAAGGTTCACCTAAAGCCTTCACAATTGTGTCTTTCGAGTGAACTTACACAATTTAAAAACCCCACGCTCTGAGTTTTCTAGATCACCTCAAACAAGTCACAAACAGAGATTTTCTGGAACAATCTCACCAACCAAACAAATAGAATTGAATTACAGAAAAAGTAAAATACTTATCTGTATGACGATTCTGAAGCAGCCTGGTAGAACTAACTTGATGACGACGTAGATGTTCAGCGTTCAGTCTCACAAGTATATAGGGTTCTAAGTCTAGATGATTTTTAGTTAAATCAGAAAGGGCTTTGTATTGATTTTGATCTCAAGAAGGGTAAATCGAATATCCATTTTCAATATAAGAATGGAATAGAGATTCAAAATTAAATTATAAGAGCTACTTTAAAGAATCTAAAATATGCACAAAATAGCTTAGAATGTACTCAAAATTAACTCAGAGTGATTGCTTAAGAATGATAAGAATTGAATAGAAAAATCTGAAATTCGAGCACTATTTATAGGTGAAAAATCGGTTCACACGACTGACCTTTGGTTAGCTATGACTGGCCTTATCTATAACGTTCTGGATTTTTACTGTTTTGGATTTCCAAAAATCTTTAATTTTTTTTTTGTAATTAACTTATAATATCACTTACTGACCATTAGCACTCAATATTAGTTTATATACAGGTGGTACTAGTAAATAACCGTACAAGTCCGATTAATCAACCGTAGGAAGCCAACGAATTCACCCGATCACTTGAACATCAAGTTTAGCCTCATGATTTACTCACATAGGATCCAAATCTAATTGACACATCGTTAACTAATCAAAACAATCATAACTAAATTAAAGATCTAACCAAAGCCGAGTCGGATAAGGCCCGAATCTTGACTAATAAACTAAATCAATCCCGTTACTCTTTTAGCCTAAAACTGACGGTTTAGAGTAATCGTGACCAAATCTCCACTTTCACTAGCTATAAATAGGTCAAACTATGAACATAGTTAATCCAAACCCTAATCATTGCCTACGAGAAATCTCAATACCTAATTCATTCCAGAAATGCTCTGATTTTCCAAACAAGCTCTAAACCTCTTGTTGGTAGGCCACTAGTTCCAAAACTATAGAATAATGTCCATCTTACTAGACTTGACGTCCATCGCAGGAGTCGGACCTAGGTATTATCCAGAACCGCTCAACTTGACCCAAGGGATGAATGCATGAGAAGTGCAAATACCCTAAAGGAATAAGCTGAAACTCAAGTGAATTGGGTCGTCCACTCTTATACAAAGTTGAGGATTTCAGACCGTCAGTTTACGACCAAACTTTACACATGCAGTAAGGATATTTTCCTGCTCATATCCGTATAGCCGTGGCCCTAATCGACCATTGGTGACCGTTGAACAGACTTCTAATCATATCTATTAATCGGCGCATCCAAATGGTGGCCCGATCATGTCCATACGTAGATCATCATTATGGCTAACTATCCTACGGTGTATATTGACATGTACGCCCCATAGTGGGCCTAGAGGTTAGAAAGACCCTCCCATAGGGCTAGTATAGTAAAAACCTAGCCCTTGGGGCCATTTACACAAAATCTGGCCTTATATAAGGGGTTCTTTGGGACACCCCTCTCCCCATACGAATTTACCCTAGAGAAAAGAAAGAGAGAAAGAGAGAAAGAAGAGAAAGAGAGAGGGAGATCTTGGAAGCATGAGGGTTTGTGCACCTTCACCCTCTCATCTCCTATATAGCAACATCGTCCTTTATTGGTGTCGATTCGGTAACGATTGAAGATAAGTATGAAGTTATGTTTGTAGGTTTAGGTCTTGGGTTAAATTCCTTCTAATTCTTACAAGCTTGTATGCTTATTTAGACATTTCAATAATGATTTCCTAACACTATAACCTTACGGGTGCCGTGAATCGAGCGGTTCGTCACAAGGTGCGAACTATTATCCTTAGGTGGCCTAACACCAATTTTACTATGAGTTTAATGATTATAAATGTTAGGATGATGTGTTTGAATAATCTAGAGAGAACCTAGCCAAGACCTTACATGATAGGTCTCCCTAAATCCCATGAAATGGTTAAGTGTTGGTTATTTGTTCTTCAACATGATTTAGCTTGATTTGGAGTGGCATATTCATCTCATATGTGATTCTAGTATAACCTTTCTTGTAGTATGTATGATTGCATAAAATCCTTGTTGTATGTTTGTGCTAGCATTAATCCTTGTTGTATGTTTGTACTATCAATGATGTATAGCTCTTGATCTCTTCGGTAACCTCTCAACACGCACACACATTAATTTCATATTTTTGTTAGTAGTTGCGTTGTAGAAAATTTGAATTTTTATGCTTGATGTATGAGTGCATGACTTTACTAGTATTAGAAGGCGAATCCAGAATTGCTGGAATATTATTGAATGTCATAAACCCCTGAGTTGGTCAAGGAACTGAAGTGGGAGAAGGTGGTCCCGTTGGTAGGACCATCCTGCGGCTAAACCAGTAATTTTGGGCGGATGCGAATAGGCGACAGTAGTTGGACTACATGGGTCGCTTGTACTCGATGTTGTCCGTCACATACTCGCCTGAACTCACACGGTCTAGTTCACTTACTGACTAACTATGTTCGTTAACCATGTCTGTTCACGCTTGTATGGAACCTGGAACACCTTTTAACCACCAAAGCCTATTGATAACCATCTGAAATTGATCCATTGACTCGAGAGCCGGGCATGGTAGAATGAGACACTGTGTCTGAGCTGTCAGCCTATGTGGGGTGACGAGCCTTCCTGTAGTGACTGCGAGCGATCCCTCTTCTCGGCACTCCCCATGTGCTTGAAATCAAGGATGGGGAACCCAATGGGATCAAGGATCGCGGGGTCCTGACATTGCACCTTGAGGGGCCTTAGCCTCGCAACCAGTTGAGAACAATGATACGTGGGGTGTAACAATTTTCCCAATCTGCTAGATGAACGAAATTAATTAAAAACTCAACTAACATGATCATGATCTCATCGCACTAGTTAGGTTGGCGACTCGACAGTTGAGGTCACAATGAGGGAGTGTTGGTCATGCACGATCATTAGACGAAGTCGCTCGAGGGAGTGTTGTTGTAAGGTTATGCATCATATCATAATACATGCATATGCATTAATAAGACTAGTTAGGGATCTATGAATATATGTTTTTCATTAAATTTGTCATACAATTGATGATTATTGTAACTTAAGGCTAATAGTAACCACTGAGTTAGCTACTCACTCCCACACTGAGACAGTGTTTTAAAACACCAACCAGACCCTTTTACTAGATACAGGTGAGGCGGAGCTTGACGATCCGAGCGAGGTGAGTATGGATAGGGAAGAGGAGCTTTCCTACTTCCAGCTTATTAGCGGATCACCGTAGACCGTGCGGGTTGATTATGGGTAGTTAAGTAGGGATCTAGCGCACCATTTCCTTTGAGCATTTCTTATATAAATTTTATCGGGCGACGCCTTGTGCAACCCGTTTGATATTCCAATAGACTTATATTTCTTAGTCGCATTTATTTTAGTAGATTAGTTGTGGTTATGGTTTATGTTTCAGCTGATTCCTTTATTACTCATTTAAACTGATCTATGTATAAATCGCCATAATTAAGATATAAGTGACACCCAGGAATTCGAAGGCCGAGTTCCTACACGGCTCCTGAAAATCCGGGGTGTTACATTATCCAAACAGATTTTCAAAAATTCCAACGCGAATAAGATTTTTCAGTCGCACGACTGGCCTTATGGGTCCCACGACTGGTCGAGTGGCCTGCTTGACTAGTCGTAGACACCACACAACTGGTCGTGTGAGTCCAGATTACTCGCTGGAAAATGAGTCGAGCACTATTCAAACGATTGGTCGAGCAATTTCCAGGACTGGTCGAAGACCAACAGAAAAATTCTGAAAATTCATAACAAATCCTGGACTGATAGAGGAAATTTTAGGACTAGTCGAGCCAGTGCTAGGGCTAGTCAAAGGAACATAATTTTACACTTATAAAATGACTAAAATGACCGACCGAAAGTATGAATGATCTAATTATGATCTGAGGTCAATCTAGGTCAATCATACCTTACTTGTGAGATGGAACATATGAATCATCAAACTATCGATCACTTCAGTAACTTTAATTCTTGCGATCTTCAATTCTTGAACTCGACATACCAAACATAACTTTCAACTAAGTCTTGAGTTCTTGGACTTTTCTGGTTCTAGATCTTGAACCACAATGTTCTTAAAAACTAAATCTTCACTTTCTTCCAATTTGAATATCTTGGTAAGTTCGTTGTAGATATCGGCAAGATAGATTCAGCATAAACAGAACAAACGTCGAAGATTCCATATGAACAGATGCACAAGCTTGATACAAATCAAGATACAAACTCGAATTGGTTTAACACACCAAAATTTGACAATACTTAAGGTTTATCAACATAGCACTTTCATCTTTTTATATTCGTGTCATGTACACTACCTCATTAAAAGGCACGCTGTTCGTGGCATGTGACAATTCATCCCCCTAAATACATGTGTAAGGGTATGTGTCATCGAATGAATAACGGAACGCCTATCATCGAAGGAAGATCAACTGAATATCTCTTCAAGTGTGAGTAAGACTTCTGTGCATGTTAAACACATAGTGTCACCACATGCCAGTTTTCTATTAGACCACGTCGGGGTGCTAAAAATGGGTGTAAACATGACTGACTGCTTTTCGTATTCTACTAGGGTGAGGTGCGGATGGAGTTCCATTTTGAGATAGATTGCATCTCTTAGTATGTTATTAAGGGCCCGTTTAGCCGATCTAATTGGAAGGGATTGGATGGTATTGGAAGGGATTGGAAGTTAAATCCCGGGATTGGTCGGGCGTGCCAAACAGAGTCGGTGATCTAATCCCAATCCCATGGATCTTAAGACAATCCACTGACAACACCATCATTACCTTTAAATTCCATCCAATCCACCCTAATCCGTTCAAATTTTCTTGGGACGTTTTTGGTTCGAGGGATTGGAAGGGATGGGAAGGTTTAATCCCGGGATTGGCCGGACGTGCCAAAGAGACTGGATATAGCAATCCAGGGATAAAGGAATCCCATGGATCTCAAGACAATCCACTGACAACACCATCATTACCTAGAAATCCATGCCATCCACCCTAGTACCATTCAATCCATTCCAATCCACCTGGCCAAACGGGCCCTAAAGGTTTAGATTAAGCCATCTAGGGCTGGATTCGGGCCAGTTTACACCCAGTTAAATGGTTTATAGGCCAGTCTTCCCACCAGGTCGAGCTTGCACACATACAGGCCTGGACATAAAAAAGCAATCTATATTTTTCCTAATGGTGTTTTTCATTTACCACTAATTCAGTCGTCTAAGTGAAACCCTGGTCACTAGGTGTATTACCCTATTTTACCTATAAGGCCTAAAAATTGGCCTAGTCCATGATTTTGGTGCTCCATATGAAGGTAGATAGTTGGGAGATTGATGCAGGCCCTTGATTTATTTTTTTTTAGGACACACCATGATGGTTATATGAAATTTAGACCTTGGGGTGCAAAATCAAGCCCATTCGTGATTTGAGTAGGCCACGTAAAGGGAAACAGTTTAAGGGTGAGCATTGCGCCCATATACTATTTCCAATTATGTAGTCAACCAGTATCTTAAATGGAGCTAAATTTTGGGTCATGGGGCCTAACATGGTATGATGCACCTCATGGTTAAGGTGGATTTCAAATAAACATAATGATGGCCAAGGGTGAGAACTTTTCCCTTTATATGTGGTTCACGTCAATCGACTTCCCCATGAAAATCACCCGAAAATCCACTTCAAATATTAGCGATCTCTACTATGATATCTAAGTAAAATATTAGCGATCTCTACTATGATATCTAAGTAAAATCTACCTTTATTAATAGGTGCATTACCTTATTTTAGCCGTACAACCCAAAAATCAGTTCTGTTTTTTATTCAAGTGAGACATATAAAGGGGAACAATTGGAATAGGGACACTCGTCCTTGATTTTTTAAGATCCACTATGATGCTTATATGAAAACCATTACATGCGAAGCTAAAATTATGTATAGGTACAAAAGATTAAGCCCAAAAGTAATTTAGGTAGACCATATGAAGGGAAACAGTTTCAAGGGTGAGCGTAGCCCTATATAATGCTTTCAAATTGTGTGGTCCACTGGAATCATGGATGTAGCTGAATTTTGGGCCTTGCACCTAACTTAGGGTGACACACGGGGTGGTCGAGGTAGATTTCACATAAACATCATGGTGGGCTCATGTGAGAATTTGTGGAATTCATTAGATGCCTACTTCGAAAATGACATAGTTTTACCCCATCTGTTAAATATAAATATATATATATATATATATATATATATATATATATTCACCAGATTCTATATACACAATGTTAAACACAACTGATGATTCTAATTCACATTGATTACATGGTAATTGTTGAAATTAAGTAAATTGTCTATCACGGCACGTGCAAGCGTTGGCGAAGCTTAGAATTACAACCAAGTCCCAAAGGGGAGGGGGTGAATATGACCACTTTAAAAATACTTTTCTTAATTAATACAATTTACCAATTAAACTTAATAAGTCAAATTAACACTAAGGTTTCCAAGCAAAAGTGGGTCCAATCACATAGACTACAAAGGATATGCTAATTAAGTAACTAGTCTATAAAAGATAGTGAGTTTGTGTGTGTTTACAAGTTAAGTGTCTAGTATACAATTTAATTCAAGCATTCATATGATTTAACTAATCAAATACATAAGCATGAATAAAATTGTATTCAAATGATAATTATAAACACAAGCATGTATAGTGATTCAATTTCCTAACTCCACTCCTAACGGACGCACTCTCCTCTAGTGTACCGGTATTCACTATCTTAGGAGTTTTTAATAGATTCACTCATAACATTTATAGCCCTACATAATTAAGGACTTAATGCACATACATTCGCGTGTCGGAGGAATACGTTTCCACCTGTGTCAATGGCTTCCATAAGAGACTTCAGTTGGTTTTCTATTGGCTAACCAACAATCACTAGCGGTCCTAATCTAAGGTCCTATGTACACTCTTGTTAGAGTTTTCCAATGGAGACTAAAACGTACACACCCGTGTCGGGTGAATTCGGCTCTACACAGGAGCCTAGGTCCTACACGAGAACATATTCAAGTTTAGGTCACAAACTCTTATAATCAATCATACATAAAGAAAAAGAGTATAAACTCTAAATTGACAACCTTATTTATCGGATTGAGCCCCTTTTATAACGTCTTCTTGAGATGCTTGATCAATGTTCTCCCGTGCTTCAATTAGCTTCTCTTGTGCTCCCCCAATCTTTGAAGCCGGTCTTCTTCTACTTCTTTTTATTGGCTACCTTGCACTTGATGCTTCAATGAGGTTACCAAGGTAATGAGAGTGGTTTAGTTGAATCTCCTACAACTTAAAGCTTAGTTGGTTTCCAAATGGGGATTCACGTAAATGGATAATGGATATTATATAGGTTTGAAAGACAAATGGTTTGCTTATTGGATTGATGTCTATCCTCTTAAGAATGTAATGAAACAATATCATCTTCATAAGTAGCTTGGAATATTCACGAGAGTGATTAAACACATGCAAGATAACTTGGATCCCTTTAGATAAAAACTTATAAATGTTAAGAAATACTAAGGTTTCTAACTTACAAAAAAATCATTACCTTACCTAAGAACCAAATGTTCATATATATATATATATATATATATATATATATATATATATATATATATATATATTTCAAAGGCTAGTTAATAGCTTTGTCAATAGGATGGAAAGATCATTCCACGATATCGAAGGTTCCACGTTACAAATTAATCACCCGTAACAATTCCATTTATCCGGTGGTCCATCCTTCTGCTTTATGACCATGACAAGGACCTGAACCCCATATTCTGACTGCCAATCATGGCCTTAATTACTAAGCCAATTGCCTATTTTTGGGGACATCTAACTCAACGGAAGCAAATTGCGTCCAGCGCCATCGGTCCAGGCAGGGGTTCTGTGGGGCCCACCGTGATGTATGGGTTTTATCTACTCAGTTCATTAATTTTCCAAGCCCCAAAATAGGCAGATTCAAGGCTCAAGTGGACCACAAGTTGGGGATTGAAGCCTACCGTTAAAAACTTCTTATGTGCCACAGAAGATTTGGATGTTTTACTTTCATCCATGTCTATATATCCGTATGAACAGGTTAGATGGTAGATAAACATCACAGTGAGCGGTATGAAGGTTTCAACGGTGGGCATCATTATCACCACTGATTCCTACGGTGTGGATAAAATGATCTGGGAAAATGGCCAAGATGATCTAGAAAAATGGATGAAAAGAGTGGATAAAACCCATACATCACGGCGGACCCATTTCCGTTCCGGCGGAATAGGACGCAATCCACTTTCCCAGTCAACATGAAGGTGGCCAAGATGAGCACTTAATAGGCCTGGTTGAATTTGTTCTTATCCAAGAGGCGGATACTTATTTGACGGTTCTGATAGTGGACACGTCATCACTGTGACCTTCGTGAGCGGTTCTGATCACCACGTAGAGACGTTGCTACTAGCTAGTCTTAAAAAGATATGTGGGAAATCACCGGACGCGGATTTCCTGCGAAAGACTTTCGCAGGAAGCTCCTGCGCAGGGAACCCAGGTGGGCCCACTCTGATGTTTGTGAGAAATCCTACCCGTCCAACCGTTTTGTGAGTTCATTTTAGGGCATCGTACCAAAAATAACCCTTTAAAGAGCTCAAGTCGGCCGAAAATGTGATAATTGAACGTCCACAGTTGAAATATTCGTGGGCCATAGAAGTTTTGAATCATACTAATATTTGTGATTTCAGTTCATACCAGTAGGAATGAAGTTATTAACGGTATGGATGGCATGTAAACATCACTGTCGAACCCAGGTAGGAATTTACCTAACCACATTTTCCTTTCGTACGGCCCACTTGAGCTTTGGATACGGTTCATTTTTGGTATCATGTCCTGAAATGAACTCAAAAAACGGATGGGAGGGGAGGATTTCTCACAAACATCACAGTGGACCCCACCAGCGCAGGAACTCCCTGCGAAAGGCTTTCGCAGGAAATCCGCGTCCTCTCCCCTTCCAAATAGCGCTTTCCAAGTGCCAATAGAGAGGAATCATGTGGACCGGAATCCTCTACAACACCTGTTTTACACTTTGGGCCAAAATGTTGTATTTTGGAAATCCACACCGTCCATCAGGTAAGTACCTCAATTCTAGGATATAGAGACAAAAATAATCTAGATCCACTGGTGAATGGAACATGCCACGTGGAACATGATTGGGAGATCTTAGCAGCCAACATTAAAATCTTTTCAGTTGAATGTTGACAGATTTCGCTCCTTAACCGTCTATCCGTGGGCCATGATCAAAGGATTATTAAGATTGTCCCAATGGAGATATCATTTATGAATAGTCCATCGATGGTCTTGCAGGAAAAATCAATGGTCTAGATTACGGAATGATGCGCCTCACTTGTTAGAGTTGAAAACAGGCTACTACATAGTTGTATACGAGCCAAACCGTTAGTGGCATTCCTGCGATATGCGCACTTCTCAGTGTAACGATCCCCGCATCCACAGTGGATCCCTGACTGTGGGGCCCACCGTATTGTACGCGCCTTACATCCACTGCCGTCCATCCGTTTTGAAGGCTTATATTATGTCGTGATCCAAAAAAATTAAGCAGACTAAATTTTAGATGGACCACGACACAAGAACAGTGGTGATTGATTACCCACCATTACAAGTTTCTTGGGGGCCAACAGAATGTTTATTTTCCATCCAAACTGTTGGTAAGGTCAAAAATACATGGATGAAGGAACCATTCAAATACCATCTTGATCCAAAACTTTTGTCGCCCACAAGAAGATTTTAATGGTCAATCACCACCTTTTCCTGTGGTGTAGTCAGCCTTAGATTTTTATCTGCTTCATTTTTTGGATTATGCCCTAAAATAAGCTGTAAAAACGGACGGACGGCGTGGATGTTAGGCGCATACATCATGGTGGTCCCCACAATAACGGATCCACCGAGGGCGCGGATTAGGTGTTCCCCGTTGAACAGCACAATGGGTGTTACCCTTACCGTAGGGCCCACATTAATGATACGTTGTATATCCACTCCGTTTATCATTCTTTCCAGACAATTTTAGGACAATATCTTGAAATATATATATATATATATATATATATATATATATATATATATATATATATATATATATATATATATATATCTGGTGGACCACACCACAAGAAACAGTGATGATTGAAGGCTCACCATTAAAAACTTCCCAAGGCTTACTTTAAGAAGATAAGTAATGTTTATTTTAAATCAAACCCATTAATAAGGTCAAAAAGAACTTTATGAAGTGAAAATACAAATATTAGATTGATCCAAAACATTTTTGGCCCACAAAAAGTTTTTAATGGTTATGCACCACCTTTTCCAGTGGTGTCGTCCATCAGAGATTTGGAACTATTTAAAATTTAGAAAACGTACTTAAATGATCTGAAAAAACGGATGGACGGTGTGGACATGAAATAATAAAAAACCATCAAGGCGGGCCCACACGGTAAGGGTAACACCGACTAAACTGTTGCCGGAGTAACAGCTAATCCGCTCCCATCCACCGAAGCCGCGCCCGTGTAAGCGTTGCAAGATGCAGGGATTACGGAGTCCTGACTGCATCATAACGTCAGCAGCGGGCTGTCACGCCAGGTTGTCGATGTTGGGCCTAAAGTCCTGGAATGCCGATCGTTGATTCGAAATAAAACAAGACTGATCGCACTTGAATAAAATATATTTCAGATCAGACGATCTGAACCTCTGATTCGAGGCCGATAAATAAACGGTTGTGTAGAAAAGACAACAACGGTTGGAAACAGCAAGCAATGATGCGATGAGCAGAATAACTTGAACCCGAAACAATCACAGGAATACCCCATCATGGTGATTCATACATATTGACGGTCCGGATGACGAATACATGGACCCCACTAGTACAAACTAGATAGCCCCATTGAACTTGGACGGCTGACCATTTTATTTTCCACCGTCAACTTCGAAAAGGCCTCCAAAGGGAAACGGATTGGCTACTCCCCTGCCACTAGCCCGGTTGCTGGTGGTTAATGCTCTGTGGGCCAACCATGATTAATGTGTTTCATCCATTTTTACGGATCATTTTAGGGCTTGATCCCAAAAATAAGAGGGATATAAATCTCAGGCGGACCACACCACAGAAAAACAATAGTAATTCGATATCCACCATTAAAATCCTCTTAAGGCTCACTGTACTGTTTATTTGACTTTCAATCCGTTGATTAGGTCACACAAGCGTAGATGAAGTGAAAAAAAATAAAATAAAATACAATTAAAGATCAACTTGATATAAAACTTTTATGGCCCAAAATGTTTTTAATGGTCGGCATGCATTCAACACTGTTTTGTGTAATGTGATCCACGTTAGATTGGGATATACCTTATTCTTGGTCTCATTAGGTAAAATAATCTAGAAAAATAGATGAACAACATGAATGAAACAAATACATCATGGTGGGTCCCACAGAAAACCGACCAGCAGCCATTGGCTGGTGGCAGGGGAGTAGCCAATCCGTTTCCCAAAGCCAAAGGATGATTAGGATCGCTAGATAAACATCGACATGCATGTGTGCTATGTGAACGTTCGGTAAAAGCATTTAAAAAACAGTTGCACGTATTACCGTACACGTCTTTCTAATCCAAATGGCGCGTAGTCAACAGAAATTTAAAAATCAGGTCCGTGGGAACCTTCACACAGCCAACATCTAAATTTCAACGGCGTGAAGTAAGCGTTTCCACATCTCCAAGTAATCCGGCGCCGTCCCAACTCGGCAATCTATATATATCAGCCCACTCCTCTCTCTCTTTCCCATCCATACATCAAAAACACAGAAACTACTTCCATTTCTATTGTCATGGCATCCACCGATAAGCCGTCCACTCATGATTCGTCCAAGACGGTCCCCGAATCACAGCCGTCCGCTCATCATCCATCTATCAATCTGTTCGTGATTGATCTTTCACTGAGGCTCCTATTGTTCGCATCAACGGTTGTGGCTATCGTGGTGATGGTCACCAGCAAGCAGACCGAGATGGTCATCGTCTCACCGCTCATACGTGTCCCGGTGGAACGGGCCGCTAAGTTCAATCACTCGCCAGCGTTCATGTAAGCCGTGGCCCATCTTGATCGAGTTTTGATTAATGATCCAGTGTTTGATGAGAACCGTCGATCCCATCCGTCCAATTTTATTAGGATGATCATGGGCGCCATCTCTGCACCACATGATGGGATGCTGTTGTACCTCAAACATGTTCCTTGGGACTCGTTATATATGCTAGTCAAACACTGGATCACAGCCGTTCTTTTTCTCTCTATACAAGGAATGATAAACACATATACTCTGGTGGCCTTCATTTTACGTGCCAGTCACCTGTGTGTTATATCAGTATTGTAGAACTGACTGATTGTGTGTTATATCAGTATTGTAGAACTGACGGATTGTCATTTACAATGATCATACCTGTAGTAGGGTCTACTAAATCGCTCAATCTGAATAATCCAAATTGACGATTATGTGTGGCCCATCTAATAAGAGTCTTACAATGTGTAGTGATCTTAACCATGCATGAATTGGGCCTCGCCATAGAGATCACCAGGGTGTAAGTGACCATTCCTCTCTTCATCTGGTAGAGCAATGATCGTATACAGCCCTAGCATGATAAGCTTAATTACCATGTCGCACCGTTCTTCAATCCAAGCCATGCAGAAGGTGGTACCCAGCAAAAAATCAAGCCAATACACTCACAAGGTGGACCTACACCTGTACATACTGTCAGACCATTGGAAATGCATCAGTTTGGTGTGGCCCACCTTTGTGATTAGCTTGTTAATTACAACTATTTTTACCCTCATTTCTTCAACAAGCTTAGTAATTTTGATTTCTACTAAAGAAAATATCAATATTATTATTATTATTATTATTATTACTACTCTACTATGGTCCCTTTAATTTATCGTAATCACAGCCGTCTTATTTTGTTTAATGGCGTATGCAGATACTTACTGGCTGCACTTAGCATCGCTTGTTTGTATAGTATACTCACCCTCATGGCGTCTTTCGCTTCCATCTCCAAGCCGTCTCCTTCAAATAAGTTGTTGTTTCTACTGGCAATTAAGGACGCGGTAAGTTATTGCATGAAATCATATATTCTCTGATTTTAATGAAAACTTTAGGCTGTGTTTGGATCACATATGAGAAGCAATTTGCAATTTTTGAGATTTTTATTCTTAGTAGAATTTCCAAAAATTCAGGAAATGATGCTACCATTGATGTGAAATTTCAGAACTCCATTTTTGTTAACCCAGTCGGTGTCCAACTGAGTGGACTTGGTGAGTCTTTAATTGACTCAACTCAATAATGATGTAGATCGGGCGGCTGCAGACTTATTTCTAGCCTAGATGGATTAAAAAAAAAGCCAAACAAAAGTGAACGTAATCCATCATATTTGTGCCCAATCTTACATGGAGCATGATGTAACTAGGCCCCAAGTGTGTCTGGATCAAAGAAATTTATTTCGGATTGAAAAAGATCGTTGTTCAAAGTGCGTACCGTAAATCCATCATAACTTTTGATCCAGAATGAAGTTATGAGACACATGATTTATAAATTTTGATTGAAATTTCATCTTGGGGCAATCGACACGCTTATACTCTATTTCACAAAAAAAAAAAAAATAAGAAGAAGAAGAAGAAGAAGAAGACTCATGCTTATTGAAGTCTTCCATTTAAAAAATAAAAATAAAAATTACTATTTTTAATCAGTTTTAAGGGAATGTAACTTTTTATTCTTATAATTTTAATATTTGGTGTATTCTTAGAATTTACTTCTTATCATGCCAAAAATAATTATAATTAATTATATTAGAACTTTCTATTTTTAATAAAATTTACAATTTTAGGAAAGTTTAAATTTATTTAAATTAAGACTCTTAATTAGAGCTTCGTTTTATTATTTAAAATCTTATAATCTTATTGGAGGGACATATTTCAATAAAATATTTTTGATTTTTCACTACTCTTGTGAATTCAAGAGTCATTACACCTTGTGAATTCAAGGTCTTATTTACTTGAAGAAGATGGTGATTTTTTTTTCTTTATCCACCCTTTCCTCCATCAAATAGTAAATGAAAAAAGAGCCTTGCTAAGTATTTATGTGTGCAATATAGCTCATGTACATGCCACAAATGTGCAACTATAGTAGAAAGGTCCGAGATCCAATTTCTTCCATTGAGTTAATCTGACCTTCCACATGTTTTCCAAAAATAAATTCAGTCCACTCAACAGGTGAGCCCCAATATCCAAAACAGGTGAATAATAGGTTAGAAGACTTCACAGTTCATTTTGTTTCGCACATTGTGGCCCACATCGACCTGTTTTTAGGCTAATTTTTAGACTATGGCATCAATATTATAGTGGCTCCTTCCAATGGATGGATTGGATTTCAAACCTATGCGCCATTTTCGCACATGTGTAGCATCTACATGAGCTTTATTACACACGTGGTTACTCTTAGCAAAGCTCTCCAGAACAAATTATAGACATTTAAGATAGTTTAAGCGTGCAGAGCACAAGTTCAATTCAACGAGTCCTGCTGAGTTAGGACCGAGTCAATGATAGAAGCGTGTTTCCATGTGAGTCAGCTTAAAATCTTACTGAGTCGAGTCAGCGTGTTTCTAGAAGGATGGATTTAAGGAATTTCTCGAGATTCCTAATGAAAATACACGATGATGGCCCCAAGAGAAACCTAAAAGATTGATGGCTAGGATCTTTAATCTGGAAGAATTTCAAGGCAATCTCTCCATTGTGGGGCCATTATATCACTGGTTTAGATCACCTATCCATGGACTTGATTGTATGGAATTGGCACATGAGATCAGTTAATTCGTCATCAGTGGAACTCTCAATTGGTATTTTTAAATCACAATCTCACCGGTGTAATCAACCGGTGGGCCACCACCATCGTTCAACCAAATCAGGATATGATATTAGATAGTCTCCGCACCACGTCACCCATCATTTAATTGGTTTATGGACCCTACATACACTGATTTCTTATTTTTTAATGGGAAGATAATTTAGTGAGTCGGACACGTTTGACGGCTGTGATTGCGTTTACCGCATGTCCCACCAGCAATTAACACAAAAGATGAGGTCAATGGGCGAATGCTTATCGAGAGGCATCTTTTTTCCTGTGATTTGATGTGTATCTCTAACACAAAGTCAAACCTGTGTTATAAAATCTATTTTTGGAAGTAGGTAACCATTGGGAAGCACGCAAATGAACATTAAAAAGAATCCTGATCCTCTACCTGCCCTGAGAAAAATCTTGTTTTCCTGCATCATGATTGGTCTATGTCAATTATTAACACTGCTGCATTAAATGTAGTGTGTGGTGATCTATTAAGTAAGATTTTTCTGTTTGTGACAAGGAGATGATAAGGGCTTGTTTAGCCAGGCAGATTTGATGATAAGATTGAGGATTACATATATCGGCAATGATAGCTGTTTGGTGCAAGATCTATGCTATATCCCGGGATTGCAATTCAGTCTGTTTGTACGCCAAATCCCGGAAACCTTTCAATCCCTTTCAATCCCTCGAACCAAACATGTCTCAGGCAATTTTGAAGGAATTAGGAAGGATTAAATAAGCTTTAAAGGTAATGATGGTGATGTCAGTGGATTGTCTTAAGATCTATGGGATTGCTAGGATTAGGATCCCGTGTCTGTTTGGCATGCCTGGCCAATCCCGGGATCTATCTTCCAATCTACCCTGCCAAACAGGCCCTAAGATTTATAAAGAATCTGAATCCTCTAATTTTCCATTAGAAATGTTTGGGGGCGGGTTTGGACACACCGTTTAAATAGTTGCTTGTAGATGATTTCAGATCAGAGGAAGGGTTTTTTGGGCCCATTTCACCTGAAATCCATGATTTTGGAACCACCTAACAAAATGGTGCTAAAAAGGTTAGTCATGAAATCCAAAACATCCCCCCAAGCAGTAAAAAACCTATTTGCGAAAGTTGCATCGATACCGACCCTAACGAGGTCAATCCCTTATTAAATGGGCCAGGAGATCTTCTCCTACTTGATCTCTGACCCATTACCAAACCCACTTAAAAGTCATCAGGCACAAGCACAACCTAAGCTGGCTCATTTAATTATAGTCAGGTTGGCGTCGACCAATATTCCCATAGCATGGCCCGACTCAATGTTTAAAAAAGAAATTATGGAGAAAAAGGAATTAGTAAGTAATACATATAATACATGTATACATCATATCTACGTGTCTATACTTATTTTCTACTACTTTGTTTTGAATTTTGAGGCGGTCAGGTCAAGTCATCTAGCCCAAACCTTGATATTCATATGGGCAGGTTAGGTAGGTAGAGTTTAATGTAAAATCAACTCTATTTATTAAAATATGTTACATTTTCTGACCTGGTCAGGTCGACCTGTCATTTATTTAGAGGTTGTCTGGCAAGATGGATTCGGTGATAATAAGTGGTAATTCACATGAAGTGGTTATGCTGGTGGATGTATTCATCCATTTTGAAATCACAGAAAAAGGTGTGATTTCAATATCAATTTAATATGAATTCCATGGGGTGATGTCAGGCACGAAAATCACCTGAATTCCACTTTAAGTATTAGTGGGCCCTACCATTGTGTTTAAGTGAAATCCACCTTGATCATCCAATACATCATCCATTTTAGCCGTATATGGTCCAAAAATTAGCTCCATCCGTAATTCAGCTAAGCCACGTGAAGGAAAGTAGTTGGGAGAAAAATGCCCGCTTTTGAATTTTTTTAGAGCCCACCATTACAATTATATGAAATTTACTCCAACCATTAGATGTTAAGTTAAAATTTAAGCCTCGGACTTAAATAAGCCCGAGCACACATTATATATATATATATATATATATATATAACATCATTTGGGTGTATCATAAACCTTCACACAAAATTTAACTGATTTATCATAAAATGTGGTACAACCAAATGCAGTTTAAGTAAATTAATTGTTTCATGAGAATTATTCACTTGTTTTAGTGGTAGAAATGTGTGGAGGCTTGCAAAAAGTTTTGGGTCCGAGCACGGGTCATGCCGATGTGTAGATTGTGGACCCAGTTAGTAAACAGCTCGAGCTCGGTGGACTCATTGCCAACTTGATTTTTGTACCAATTGCTTGCTAATACTTTTGTTACCTATTGCAGCTAATGGCGGCGTTGGTGGCTTCAGCCACCGGCACGGCTGGTGGAGTTGCTTACATTGGGATGAAGGGCAACAAGCATGTAGGGTGGACGAAAATCTGTGGCGTCTACGACAAGTTCTGCCGACACATTGGAAGTTCAATTGCTCTTGCTGTTCTTGCCTCAACTGTCCTTGTCTTGCTTGTAATGGTGTCGACTTACTCGCTTTACCGCCGCAGTCGGTGAATACATACCATTAGTGCTGATAGTGTGGTAGTGTGAATCCAAAGTAGCACATGTTAGTTTGAATTAGATGGGTGTGACTTGTAGGCTGTGAATGGATTGTTGTTGTGGTGGGGGCCCCTCGTCTTATCGGGCCGCAGAATGTGCATTGTGATATGCTGACCATCCTTGCTCTTACGTGTGTATTATTTGTGTCTATGTGTGATTATGTGTAGATTATCAAGTTTCTTGTTCTTTGATATGTATTCCTTGGTTTATGTTTATTTTGATTCTTAATTTTGTGTAATGAGAGCATCATTAGGAAATGTTTGCCCTCACAATTAGTTTTTCAGAGGCGTCCAACATTAGGCATTGTTGGAGCATTAAAGTCCCTTGATATACATCGATACACCATACTCTAATGGCTCAAGCTTTTAGAGAAAATGGTTGTTCGAATTCTGGGAGCAACAAATATGCCATCGGAATATATTTTCCCATAGGGGTCCGCTTATAGTGTGTGTTGAGTGTTCCTCTATCATAGTGTGAGTTGAGTGTTCCTCTACCCTTAGCTAGTATGTTCCCGTACGGAGTTTCACATCAAACGTGCGAGGGAGTGTTAGAGTGTTAAGGTCTATTGATATACATTGATATGTCATCCTCTAACTGCTCGGGCTTTTAGTACAAGTGATTGTTTAACATGCTACCTAAGCGAAAGGTCAAGTGTTTGAATTCCGAAAGTAGCAAATATGCTACCAAAATATATTCTCCTACAAGGGGGAATTAATATATTTTTTTATTTATTTAAAAAACAAATATCTAATAATCAAACGTTAAAGTCTCCAAACAATATCATTTTCAGACCTTATATTTCCATGTGTACCATTTCAAGTGCCTACTTTTCAAGTGTCATGGGTGTTGGGGGCCTTGCACAAAATCTTAGGATCTAGCCTCCCGAAACAAACCGAAATTATGAAATAATAATGCAATGAACTAAATCAAAACATAAACCACACCACACCAAGGATTTTTACGTGGAAAACCCTCAAAGAGGTAAAAACCACGGGACCTCGTCCAGATCAAAGATCCACTATAAAGCAGAACGTTACAACCGATCACAAGCACACACCGCTTGGATCAAACCTTCTTCACTCACGCAGGAGTGGATAAACAATAAGAGAAACAAAGAAGACTGGAGAGATCTCACCGATTACGAGGACGTGGAAGTGCTGAGATATGGTAGATCACCTCTACGAGCATAGCCTCCCTTCCACAAGCTTCCTCTCTCTCTCTCTCTCTTTCTCTCTCTCTCTCTCTCTCTCTCTCTCGCCTTTGATAATCCTAAGCAAAGCTTTAGGAAACCCTAGAATACCCTGGAATACACCCCAAACCCAGATACACCCCTTTATATAAGAATAGAAAGAGGTATAACCTAAATAGGAAACAAAATCTGCAAAATCAGCGTTCCGCAATCGCATCTGCGGAACTCGTTGATCATATCGAAGGTCTCTCGATAACAGCTTCAATATCATCGACAGGTCTCTCGATGATATTGGAACAGGACCAAAACTGTCCAGCGACCAGGGGTGAAAATTTAAACAATTATCGATGCCATCGAGCCACTCTCGATGACAGCCTCGATATGATCTGAAAGTCTCTCAATCATATCGACAGGACCAAAAACGTCCCAAAGAACCAGCAGTGAAAAATTCTGCAATTATCGATGATATCGAAACCTGTTCGATTTCATTGATACCAACAATGAGGAGAAAAATCTCCATCAAATCTCTCCCTTTTCGACTCAGGAGGAATTCACCTTCTTCAAGCCAGCCCGGTTTATATAAACCTCAAACTTGCATTGAGCAAAGCCTTGGTCATCATGTCAGACCCATTATCGTCTGTGTGGACCTTCTCAAGCTGTAACACCTTCTGTTCCAAAGTATCCCTGATCTAGTGATACCGAATCTCTATGTGCTTCGACTTGGAATGCTGACTTGGATTCTTGCTCAAGTGTATAGCACTTTGACTATCGCTATAGACCACGTGCTCCTCCTGCTTTAAGCTAAGTTCCTGTAAGCACCTCTTCATCCAAAGCATCTTTTTACATGCCTCTGTGACTGCAATGTACTCGGCCTCTGTCGTCGACAACGCTACGACCTTCTGTAGCTTGCTCTGTCAGGAAACCACTCCCCCTGCAAACGTGAACATGAACCCCGATGTAGACTTCCTGGAGTCTATGTCACCTGCCATATCTGCATCTGTGTAGCCCTCGAACACAGGTTTACCGTCACCATAGCAAGGCTCCACCTATATGAGCATCTTAGATACCGCATGATCCATTTCACCGCTGCCCAATGCTCTTTTCCAGGATTGGCAAGATACCGGCTGACAACACCAACCGCATATATTATGTCTGGGCGTGTACACACCATAGCATACATCAAACTTCCTACAACTGACGCGTAAGATATCTTCTATATCTCTTTCACCTCTGCCTTCGTCTTGGGACACTGCCTGTCTCTCAATCTGAAGTGACCATCCAGCGGAGTACTGACCGGCTTCACTGCATTCATATTGAACCGCTCTAGGACTTTCTCAATATACCGCTCTTGTAATAGCCAAAGCTTCTTGCTGCTTCTGTCACGGGTTATCTCCATTCCTAGGATCTGTCTGGCAGGGCCCAAGTCTTTCATCGCAAAGGACTTGCCTAACTCCTGTTTCAGCTTGTCGATCTTTTTGATGTCTTTTCCCATGATGAGCATGTCATCAACGTATAAGAGCAAAACTAAGAAATCACCATCTGAGAACTTGCGCGTGAACACACAGTGGTCCGACTCCGTTCTGTCATATATATGCTTCAATATAAACCAGTCGAACTTCTTGTACCATCGCCGTAGAGCTTGTTTCAGCCCATACAAGCTCTTCCTCAGCCTACACACCATATGCTCCTTGCCCTTGACTTCGAACCCTTCTGGTTGGTGCATGTAGATCTCTTCTTTCAGGTCACCATGGAGAAAGACAGTTTTAACATCTAACTGCTCTATCTCCAGATCCATGCTAGCCGCCAACCCAAGCAACATCCGTATGGATGTCATCTTCACCACTGGTGAGAATATCTCCTCGAAGTCTATGCCTTTCCTCTGACCAAAACCTTTCACCACAAGTCTGGCCTTGAACCTCGTCTGTGAATTCTTCTACTCAATCTTCTTTCTGAACACCCACTTATTGCTCAGAGCTTTCTTGCCCTTAGGTAGTTTCACCATGTCATAGGTGTGATTTTTATGCAAGGATTCCATCTCCTCTTGCATAGCTTTCAACCACTCCTCCTTATGCTCGTCGGCTAGGGCCTCAGAATACTCTTCTGGCTCTCCCCCATCAGTGAGCATAATGTACTCATGCTGCGAGTACCTCTTGGACGATTGTCTGTCCCTAGATGACCTCCTCACCTGTGGCTCAACAGGTGGATCAAGTGGGGGCTGCTCTCCTGGTCTATCTTCTGAATGAACTCCCTCGTCGTCCGCACCTTGCTGTACTCCCCCATCATCAGGCACCATGGGAGGAGTAACTGGATCCATGTCCTCTAGCTCACTTGAACTAGGCTAGTTCTTCTCTAGCTTACCAATGTCTTCTATACACTGATCTTCAAAGAAAACCACATCTCTGCTCCTGACGAGCTTCCTCTTAGTCGGATCTCAGAACCTGTAACCGAACTTTTCATCACCGTACCCTAATAACACACATTGCCTGATCTTCATATCGAGCTTAGACCTCTCGTCCTTTGGTACGTAAATGGATGCCCTACATCTAAACACCCTGAGATGACTGTACGATGGATCATGTCCAGTCCACACCTTCTCAGGTACTTCTTCATTCAACGGGGCTGATGGAGACCTGTTTATCAAATACATCGTTGTGTGCATTGCTTCTACCCAGAACGTCTTAGGCAATTTCGCATGGGATAACATGCATCTGATTCTCTCTACAATGGTGCGATTCATTCGCTCAGCTACACCATTATGTTGGGGGGTCTTGGGAACCGTCTGTTCATGTCGTATACCCAGGGACTTGCAGTACTCATGAAAGTCGCCAATGTATTCACCACCATTGTCAGTGCGGATGTACTTCAATGATCTACCTATCTCTCTCTCGACCATAGCATGAAACAATTTAAAAAAACCAAAGACCTTGTCCTTGGATTTCAAAGCATAAACCCAAACCCTCCTAGATGCATCATCTATAAAAGTGACAAAATACAATGCCCACCCAAGGTTTTTGTCCTCATAGGACCACAAATATCATAATAAACTAAATCTAATGCATGCACTTTATTAACATGAGAAGCAGATTTAATGAATGAAACTCTATGCTATTTCTCTGATAAACAATCAAGACAGGTTTTGAGAGGTGTACCTGTCACGTCTGGAAGGAGTCGCTTCCTCGCTAGTAGCTGAAGCCCTTTTTTCACTCATGTGGCCTAAATGCCTGTGCCATATGTCAATAGTTAAATCTTCCTCTGCATTCAACCCACCCTTACACATACTGACACTTGCCTTGTAAAGGGTGTAACACTTGATGAGCTTCCATTGCCCACCAGCAAACCAGCTTTCATAGCCATCATCATCTAACCTTCCCGTCAACATCAAGTTGAGGCGAAGGTCTGAGATATGCCTCACATCCCTAAGAACCAATGTACAGCCCACATCAGTCTTCACACAAATATCACCGACTCCCACGATTTTTGATACGCCAGAATTTCCTATCTTCACTGTCCCATAGTCACCTGACTTATAGCTTGTGAAGAAGTCCCTGCGTGGAGTCGCATTAAAAGAAGCTCCTAAGTCTATCACCCAGTCGGTGTCCTGACTCGTAGCCATGAGACATACATCATGATCTGCAGAAAGAATAACTACAACGTCGTCATCTGAAGCGACCGCAGTAGAATCTGATTAATCTTCCTTCCCTTTTCCTTTCTTGTTGTTTTTCTTACCACGACATTCATGCTTGTAGTGGCCCTTCTTGCCACAATTCCAACAATCAACATCCTTTCTGTTACTCGACTTGCTTCTTGATCTATCTCGGGCCTTCCCTCCCTTCCTGTTCTTTTCTCTCCCCCGTTCCTGTGTCACAAGGGCCTCTTGCTGAGTAGACCCCTAAGACTTCCTCATTGTCTCCTCATTGAAGAGATAGCTAGTAACCTGTTCCATGGATATCTTTCCGTTTGACGCGAAGTTACTTAGAGACACCACCAATGTCTCCCAACTGTCAGGCAATGAACTAAGCAATAGCAAAGCCTGCAATTCATCATCCAGAACCATCTTCATAGAGGAGAGTTGGTTTACTATATTACTGACCTCATTCATGTGCTCGGCCACAGAACCACCATCTTTGAACTTGAGATTCACAAGTCGCCTTATCAGAAAAATCTTATTACCGGCTGTCTTCTTCTCATACAGCCCTTATAATTTCAGCCATAAGCTAGCGGCTGAGGTTTCTGTAGACACATGGTGGAACACAGAATCATCCAACCATTGTCTAATAAACCCCACCGCCTTTCGGTCCATCTTCTTCCAATCATCATCAGTCATATCCTTGGATTTTGCTGATATGCCTAAAATTGGAGAATATAGGTCCTTGCAATAAAGCAAGTCCTCCATCTTAGCCTTCCATATGGTCCAGTTAGAACCATTGAGGTTGATCATCCTTGATGAGCCACCTTCCATAATTCAAAACCGATCCTACCCGTTCAATGAAATTAGCTCTGATACCATTTTGTTGGGGGCCTTGCACAAAATCTTAGGATCTAGCCTCCCGAGACAAACCAGAATTATGGAATAATAATGCAATGAACTAAATCAAAACATAAACCATACCACACTAGGGATTTTCACGTGGAAAACCCTCAAAGAGGTAAAAACCACAGGACCTCGTCCAGATCAAAGATCCACTATAAAGCAGAACGTTACAACCAATCACAAGCACATACCGCTTGGATCAAACCTTCTTCACTCACGCAGGAGTGGATAAACAATAAGAGAAACAAAGAAGACTAGAGAGATCTCACCGATTACGAGGACGTGGAAGCACTGAGATATGGTAGATCACCTCTACGAGCATAGCCTCCCTTCCACAAGCTTCCTCTCTCTTTCTCTCTCTCTCTCTCTCTCACCTTTGATAACCTTAAGCAAAGCTTTAGAAAACCCTAGAATACCCTGGAATACACCCCAAACCCGGATACACCCCTTTATATAAGAATAGAAAGAGGTATAACCCAAATAAGAAACAAAATCCGCAAAATCTGCATTTCCGCAATCGCATTTGCGGAACTCGTCGATCATATCGAAGGTCTCTCGATAACAGCTTCGATATTATCGACAGGTCTCTCGATGATATCGGAACAGGACCAAAACTGTCCAGCGACCAGGGGTGGAAATTCCAACAATTATCTGTGTTATCGAGCCACTCTCGATGACAGCCTCGATATGATCTGAAAGTCTCTCGATCATATCGACAGGACCAAAAAACTGTCCAGCAACCAGCAGTGAAAAATTCTGCAATTATCGATGATATCGAAACCTGTTCGATTTCATCGATACCAACAATGAGGAGAAAAATCTCCATCAATGGGGAACCAGAGTATCAGTAACACTTTTCTCCACTTAATCAAGTGGGCCGCATTTCACGAAACAACACACGGCTGAAAAAAAAAAAAAAAAACGCTTGGCAGTAGTTATCCAAAGGGTTTGTACGTTTTTAATATTATGGACCACTCAACTAGCAATGGTCCTTATTTATTTCCCTTTTCCTTTCCATGGACTTGGGAAGATCATCTGGTTTGCCGTTAAGTTCCCAACATCGATCCACGGTATGATTTGGCTTCCCACAATGAGAGCAAACGGGCCGGTTTAAGCCCCCATTCCTTCCTCTTCCACTCTGAGTTGTATGATTGGTAAAGGATCAATGGCCTCTAGCCAAAAGGGTGGAGGCTTCAATGTTGTGATGCATGGGGTTCTTCATCGCAAGCTGTCTTGCTTCCTCATTGAGTAGAACTACGTTCTCATTTGCAAGGATCTGGACTTTGATCAGTTCGTATTCCAGCTCCAGTCTAGCTAAAAGAGGGATGACTTTGTCTTGTTCCATTTGAGTGGCAAGCGTGTCATGTGCGCCACATGTGCGTGTGGCCTTAGCAAAACATAAAACATCCCATCGTGTAAGTCCCACTATGGTCATCCTCTCAATCAAATATCCTGTCCATTCATCTGGTAGGCTACAAATGTTTCATTGAATATTGACCATGGATTATTTCTCTGTGGGTGTGTGTGTGTGTGTGTATATATATATATATATATATATATATATATATATATATATATATATAGTGTAATTTTAGCCCAGCTGGTGGCCCAGTCTGATTTTCTGGACCAGGCTATCCTGATAGTTAGACAAACCTGATGATCAGTGGCATATGGACGCTAATTAGGTGGCGTGGTGATGTGTTGTTCTATCGATTATGCCAGCTCATTTTAAGGCATGAACCTAAAAATGAAGCAGATGTGCAGCTTAAGTGTACCACACCAAAGGAAATAGTGGGATAAATATGGCACGCACCAGCACGCACTATTGAAACCTTCTTAGGGCCCAACATAATGTTTATTTACAATCCAGGTTGTTAATTGATAAGATCACATAAATTTATATGAAGAGAAAATATTGCTGTGGAAAAATGTTTGCACACGATTAATATAAGAAATACCAAAACCTAAAAGAAATAGGCTAAACAAAAGTCAAAAAGGCCAAACTTAAAAAAAACAAGAGTTGCGTGAATTTATGTGGTTCGATAGAATACCTTTCTCACTAAATAACAATAAAAAAAACTTTTTTCTTCACAAAAAACAACATAAATAGAAACGCAAGACTTACCTCTGCTCCACCATATAAGGAATCATACGTTAAAGAATACCACAAAAAATAAATACAATATAATAATCTACCTCTTTTATTTATGACCCTCATTATATATACAACACCATGTGAAAGAGAACCCATCTAAGCCTTATATAAACTGAGCTTCAATACACCATATGTATGTATATATATACAAGAGAGACATACGGTAAAAGGGGAGGAACGTCTCCTTGTAGATGTCACCTATTGACGAAACAAATACAAATATCAGCTTGATCCAAAACTTATATGGCCCCCAAATTTTTTTTAATGGACCTTCAATGACCACTTTTTCCTATGGCATGGTCTACTTGAACTAGAGATCTGCTTAATTTTTTGTCATGCCTTGAAATGAAATAGAAAAATGGATGGCGAGTGTTGAGTGTGAAATATTGTATATTGCTCATTTATTTTACCTTGGTTTTGTGAACATTGATGTGCTTAATTGATCTAATTACACATGCTTTCTTTTATGAGGTAATTTTAAGAGATAAAGAGAAAAATATGCTTAAAGTATAAATTTAATGCTCAAAGAATTACTAAGATAAAGAGTAGATATTTGGAGATCAAGATTGAATATTTTAAGAGTCCAAGATCCAAAGAAATCAACTGAAGAATGAAAAAACTGAAGAAATCAAAGTGTTGAAATCCACAGTTCGATGCCATCGATGTCAGGTTCAATGACATCGAAGTAAGTGTTCGATGCCATCGAAGCCACTTCGATCCTATTACAAAAATCAAGAAAAATCGATTTCTTTGCTGGACATATTTGGTACCACTTAGATTCCATTAAAGCCATAATCAATGTCATTGAAGGAGTGTTCAATGACATTAAAGCCAGTTCGATTCATTATAAAAATCACAAATTTCTAGTTTTAGTCACTGGACACTTTGGAGTATTTTTTGATGCCATCAAGGAGAAGTTCGATGCCATCGAAGCAAGGTTCAATGTCATCGAATGATGGGCGATGATATCGATGCGATACGCAGATTCAAAAGTCGGTTGCTGATGGTTTCCCAATTCAACTCAAACTCTCCGATGGGACTTCGATGCCATTGAAGGTGACATCGAAGCTACGATAACTGCGTAAGTTCGAGGCGGTTTTGAAGTCGGTGCTAGTCAAACCTATTTAAATGGATGTTTTAAGAGTTTTGAAGCACGAATTAGGGTAGAAGGAATAGACTAAAGAGTTGTAGAGTTTCAATAAGTTATCACTCATCTTCAATTCTTCGGTTCTAGTTAGTTTTTATATATTTTAAAATTGTTATTATTATTATTATTATTATTATTATTTCATTTTTATTTTTATTTTTAAAGAGTTATAATTCAATCATATATATGGTTGGCTAATCTCTTAGCTAGAGCTAAGGTGAAGCTTGTATTTCGTTTTAATGTTTATTCTGCTTTGATTCAAGTTATTTTCTTTATATGTAGAACAATTCATTATTTTAGTTTGAATGAAGAAGGAATTCTAATTTATTTTGATCCATTGTCAACTCCGGGTACATTGGATATTTTGAAGACTATGAATGCTTTTTTTTACCTGTTTATAAGGTTTTGATACGTAGAATTCATTGATTTATCATTGACTCCGGGTATGATAAATGCTTTGAATGAACTATTATTGATTAATTCGCTGATGCTTTATGAGGAAACCAATCTAATGAAATTTTAGAATTTTTTATTTTTATTTATTTTTATTTTTTGACACACGCACACACACCCCCACACACTCATGCCACACGCACACCGTGGGTACTCGAACCCTTGACCCGGTGTTGAAACTCTAGGGAGTCTACCACCCGGGTAAGAGTAAGGTCCCATGAAATTTCAGAATTTGTTTTGATGAATGAATGATGTTTTAACAGCTCTGTCATTCAATTAGATAGATTAGGACTTCGATTCCAGTTGTGTTATCCAATTGAATCAGGTAGAGTAGCATTAAGATGGCTATATATGGATCATTAGATCTCTAGTACTTTTATCATTAATAGTTATGCTAGAAGTATATCATTGAATCTCTATTACTTTTATCATTAATAGTCACTACACCAAAATTGTCATTTAGAAACGGTTTAAAACCATTCCTAAATTCTTCTTCTAGTTTTCAAATTTGTTCCTAAATGAGGCATCCTAGAAAATAACAAGAACGGTTCAAATTTCATTTGGTACTTTCAATTTTTAGAAACGGAACTTTAGGAACGGTTTTAAACCGTTCTGGTGCAAACGGTCAGATTTTAAGAACAAAACTTTAGGAACAATTTTAAACCCTGTTTATATATATATATATATATATATATATATATATATATATATATATATATATATATATATATATATATAAATAAATAAAAACTTAGAGAAACTTCATTGATGGAGATCCAATGATAACATCTATTGCATCCTTTTGTTGAAGCACATGCATCTAAACCTCAAAAGTAAGATTACTCTATTTACAAAATATAGAAAAAGAAAAGAAAGCAGCAAAGACCATCCCAACACCAAAACCAAAATTACAAATTTAAAGAAATTTCCAAAAAATCCATTAGATAAGAATTACAAAGTGGGGCCCAAGCATTCATCCCAACCCAATCAATCCTTTTTTGGAGATTTTGAAGCTTCCTCAGACTTCTTGGGCAAGAGAACAGAGTTTATGTTTGGCAAAACACCACCACTTGAAATTGTCACACCAGCTAGCAATTTCCCAAGTTCCTCATCATTTCTAACACCAAAAAGAACATACCTTGGAATGATGTGGGACTTCTTATTGTCTCTAGAAGATTCATTGATTCCAAAACCTCAGCCAAGTACTCAAGAACAAGAGTAAATAGATAGGAGATTCATGCAAGCTTATGTCATCAAAAGAAGTTGAAAGATCATTAGATAAAATACAAAATCGCATAGTTGTTATTATTCTCATAATACAAAAGGATTTATGCATACCTCTTAGGTAGGTACGATGTTTCAAAAGAATCTTCTAAGCATTGTAAGCATAAGATTTGGACATCCAAGTAACATTACTCAGTGCATGTTAGAGATGCAAAGACACGACTCTTTCAGGTACGCCATAAGTTAGGTACAGGAATGCTTACAACCAGCTTGAAGATGCAACTAACAGGACATTTTCATTTTTCAGCTGATGGCAAGAGACACAATGATGCAATGCACCTCTAATCGAAGGGGTCAATTCAAGGATCATGCTTGCTTGCCATTGCCAATCCCGTGCAAAGGCATGTAGGACACATGACCTGCAACAAATGAAAACCAACAACATCATGAATTATGACAAAGCAATCCCAGTTGTGTAAAACATAATGAAGAAGAAACATGTGGACTGAATGTTAAAGATCAGTTGAATGAAGCAATGACCCAATATAAAACTTGTGCTTGAACAACACTCCATACATCTAAAAATTGTCATGTTGGGTGCACATGTCAAAATCCACATTGGCAAACAATAAATGGACATCAGAACAAAAAAAAAATAAAATTTGATGTTTGTAGCATGTTGGATTTTGATGTTTGCCCATTTGGGAACACAGGTTTCTCGAGGTGGGTGGTTGCATTAAAGACCATGGTGGAAATAGCTTGATAGAATTCTTCATCTTTAACCATCGTACAAGACTCCCAAATTTGCAGAAATTTACACTTCTCCCAATAAGCTTTGATTAGTGATGTCAAAAGTTTGATGCCTGTGTCAAGTGACTAGATCATGAATTCATATATGATTTGTTATTACTTATTACAGAAAAGCCTTGTCCAAATGTTATCATATCCATCCCAAGAGCCACGTCGATTAGCGTTCATGGGTCCTACTTTTATGTAATTTAGGGACCTTCAAAAATTTTCATGAACCAAGAGGTTCCGCTCCATCAATGCATGTGTGAAAAGCAAGCAAAATGGGCAAAGTCAAGGATTACAATAAATCTAAGATGTTTGAAATAATTATGGGATGCTCTATTTATTTATTTATTTTAATTTTTGAGAAAGGTAGCGAACTTTATTAAGAAACCCCACCAAATCAAAAGCTAGGCTCCAGAAAGATAATTACCGTTTCAAAATATATAAGATGAGGCATTTACTGAAGATATTAGAAAAGGCTATAAACAAGATTTCATTAAAAAAAAAAAAAGTAGATACTCCTACCATGGAAGAATTATCAAACTCAAAGACCTCCCTACCTCTAGCAATATTCACAGCACCGCCCACCTCAGCTAATAGAAAAGGATCTCACTATCATCATCATATCTTACCTAGGATGCAAAATGAGAATTAAAAGAAGTTGTCAAAAAACAACAGCAGATGATTGGTGCAGGCAATGCAAAACAGTCGACAGCCTAGATCACATTGCATCATGGAACGTGTCCAATTTTTCTAATCAAAGAAAGTTCAGCACAATTCAACTCATCAAAATCATTTTTCTTAATGGAAAAAATGTGAATTAGATCAAAGATGCTGACAGAATTTTCCAAAGAGAGAATTTGTAGCACACAACAAGTACAACTGTTAATGAATAATATTATAAGGGAAGCAAACAATACCAGGTGTCCTATTCTCCTAGATTTATTAGGTCTGCCTATGACTAGAGTAGTAACAAACCTTTAGCATATTGGGCTGACAAGCAAGATTACTTTGGCATGGCTACAGAACATGAGATTTACAGTGGATAACATCTAACCTATTAAGTGCTTGTGACACCCAATCCTTCCAAGTGTAGCCAGGTGGATATTTAAGCAAATTCATTTAGGTCAAACTTAATGGTGACACCTTTCTAGTTGGTTGACAATTTTAAAGTTATGTAACAAGGAAATCCATTTCCTAAAGGTTTTGTTGTGCAAACATGCACTGACGTGGTGCTCAGAAAACTTGAAAACCTTTGACAAGGTAAATTCATCTTAAAGATTTTGTTGTGCAGACAGGCACCGAAACGGTGCTCGGAGAACTTGAGAGCCTTTATTTTATCTTTTATTTCTACATTTACAAAGCTTTGATTTGTCTGCATTGATATTACCAGCCAGGTCAAAGGATTTTATGATCCATTATGGAAATCATTTTCCTACAAAAGATGTTGATTTGTTATGAGAATTTAGAGTAAAAAATGTCATATGTAATTCCATCTGCTAAAATTGAGTGGAAATAAAGAAGAAAAGCTGGAATAAAGATTAATATATAGTGCAACGATAATCTTAAACCAAACAAGAAGAGTATTGCCTGTTGAAATGTCCTCACACTGTATTGAAATAACTATGACAAAGTAGTGCAAGCAAACATCAATTCACTGAAAACATATGATAGAGAATCCCTCCAGAGTGGGGATTCAAATTGGTAGGTATGACTGATTGATGAGTCCATAGCTTTCCCAAAAAAAAAATAAAATTGAACAGCTCCATAGTATGATTTCACATGAGCCAAAACCATGTCATATAATATTCTTATAATAAGCAACACCAAAGTCATAAGGGTGGGTATTTGGACTATTAGAACTTACATTAGACCCATTTTTTTGACAAATGTGATGCTTGATGGTTGCCCTAATTGCTTGTTGTGGAATCTTCACAGAAGAAATAAAGGTAGCATATGAGCAAAGTTTTTTTCAGCATAGCATATCCAACCTGGATGCATAGAAAGATTATTAAATTGAACAACAGTTCATGAAACGACTATAGTATAACCACAATGAAATGATAATTATGAAGCAAGTAACAATGCATAGTACTTTTTTTTCTTTTTTTTTTTTCAGAAAACCCATATCAAATTCAACCGGACTTGCCATAGAAATCCTATAAGCCAAAAATCCAGGAGATACTTTGTATTCTCAATATTTCTACAAACATCCAAATGAAACATAACACAATTGAAACAAAAGGGAAATGGTAAAGATGATAGACCTATAAGTTGCTTCCATTGATGTTGCATTGTGAATGCTAGCATGATAGTCCTGAACATTGACCTGAAAAGTATGCAGTATTAAAGTTCAAAGATCAAACTAAAAGAGAGAATCTTGGTACAAAAAATAAAATAAAATGTTCATTTCATGAGGAACTCTCTGCAACAAAAATATGAAGCATGAAAAAGTTCCAAGTAAATCCAAGATTTTCAGGTGAAAGAGGAAGACAGAAGCATAGCTATTCATAGTTTTACCTCATTTAACTTTTCCCACACCAGACCAGGCTGATTTGCATAACCTTCGTCAGTAATTAAGATGTAGAGTTCACCATTGAACTGCAAAATAGGGTAGGAAATAGTTTGAATACACTGGCTCATTGAATTGCAATATCACAATAAAGAGGAAGTAATCATATTATAGTTTCTTAGCACAAATTGCAATTTCATTACTTTCAAATTCGACTTGAAAGGAACAAGACTGCAAGTTGAGTTTGAGTAAAACTGAATATTCACAATTCAATACATCCAAACGTAGCCTAAATCTTAGAGAAACTGAAAGTGTTTCCATTACCTTGCTAACAATTGGAATCCCATTTTCTAGGATTGTCTGTAGCCTTTTGGTATCCATTACGTGTACAAAGCCCCAATCAAAAAATGAGCTAGATTCAGATAGGCATGCTATGGCTACAAACAGATGCATGAAACTCTTTTGATAAACTTGACCTTTTCTCTTCAATTCTTTGGGGATCTTCCCATACTTTCCTGTGAAATTTGATGGAGTAAACCCATTCACTATAACTAGGAATTGCCTGGATGTTTCACTTAAAACTCGATGATGAATATTAAACCTGCTTTCTGTGGGAGATTCTGTGGCACGTTTTAATGGAGTGAAGGCCACTGGATCTGCATGGCTTGAGAAACAAGGCATCAAACTGATTTTTTCTTTTCTTTTCTTTTCTTTGAAAGGCAATGCAATTTTGTTGAAGGCACAGTGGAGGCAAGGAATCAATGCCAAAAATTACACTACAGAGCCAAAAACAGTAAAAAAAAAAAAAAAAAAAAAAAAAAGGGCTTAAGCTCCATTTAGCTTTATGTTACTTTCGAATGATTGGGAGTGAAAAGCTCCAATTTTTTTTTTTTTTTTTTTTAAATTTTTATTTTTAAAAGAACTTATGAAGAAAGAAACTTGATGACAATGTTACTTCATAGCCCACCTAATGTGCCCAGTTCTCAAGTCTCAAACATACATTTTTAATACGGCCGTGTTTCATCCATATGTTAAATTGTATGGTGTTTGTTTAGTATCTTCATCATAGATGGTGTTATAACACTATTCTGCCGGGGGAAAATAATGGTTTCTAATACCAAATTGTTACAAGTGTCTGACCTAAGTTTTGAATCTCTCTTATAAAGATGTGAGCTTTTCAAGGTGGGTTGGGTTGCATTGTGAAGAAAAGCTTTTCAAACAGTCAAGCTAGCATGCTCGCTACACAAGTGCAGTCAAACACCAACATGCTAAATGTGCCACTTCAGCATGACAGAGAGATGGGATGTGTGCAGGTAGAGAGCAGATGGTTTAAACACTTGATTTTTGGTGGTAGTCGATACACATGATCATGGTTCTATGTCCACCTAAATAAGAAAATCATGGGTAGGAAGCTTAACAGAAACATCAATATGATCAAATACATGAACTTAGCGACAATGCAACTAAAATAGAATCGACTGAATAAGATGTCAAAGCCAAACCATGAAATATAGTTACATCATGTTTAGGCATGTAACCACATCGCTTGGTCCCCTTGATTCGTAGGAACCATTCCCAGATTCTGGGAACCACAACAATTTTAGGTAATTGATATGGGCCAGAGAAAGGTCAGCAAAATGAAAAGTATCCGGCCATAGCACCATCAATACTCACCTTCTTCCAGGCTCAGATGCCCCCAATCGGCTCTCAAGAACGGCGGCAGCTAGAAGATCGCCGACAGCAAGATGGAGACACCGAGGATGAGCGCGACACACCGAAGATAAATTCGACGACGTCTCCCGATCCCAAGATCGTGACGGACCAAAGGCATTTCCTTCATGGAGAGTGAGAGGGAGCTCGAGGGAGTGGGAGATTGAGAGAGAGAGAGGGTCGAGATCGGAAGAGGGAGAGGGAAATCGAGGAGATCGAGGGAGAGGGAGAGAGAGAGAGAGAGAGAGAGAGAGAGAGAGAGAGAGAGAGAGAGAGAGAGAGAGAGAGAGAGAGAGAGAGAGGGGAGGGGGGGGGTCGAGATCGGAAAAGGGAGAGGGAAATCGAGGGAGAGTGAGAGTGAGATGGAGATGGAGATCGAGAGAGAGGATTGAGGTCGGGAGGGAGAGACGAGATTGAGAGAGGGAGACGACGGTCTGCGAAATGAAGTTTTAGGGCTTCTGGCATAAGAAAATAGGTTAAATTAATCGGTTGTCTGCGGTACATATAGATCATCGTACCTCTTGGGCCTTGTGGGGTCCACTGAGAGGTACCTAACTGAATCCATTCCATCCATATATTTTAAAATAAAACAATAAAACAACATAATAAAAACTAATAAGATCCAATACTCAATTGGGACACACCAATAAAATAGTGGAAATAGCAAAATAAGTAACCTTGAATTGAGTACGGTAGAGAACCGTTTCCAACAAAAAACGGCTCATAGCCGTTTCTGAACCAAAGTTTCAGCCCTACCAGAACACCGTTTTTGGTGTAGTGAGTTCTTCACAGTTGTTCTCTTCCTTTCAAAATTTAGTAATTAGTTTAAATTCTACTTCTACTTCTAATTTGTTTTAAAAATCCTACAAATAACAAGTACCACAATATTTCATCTTGGTCTCATGAGTTATTACTGCACCCAGCGACCCTGCATTTGGGTTGTGAATAGCGGGCATAGAAATAAAACACATATATCATGGTAGGCCTTAGATACCCAATGCATCACCACAACATATGATTCGCGTCCATCACTAATCAAGAGATAGGTTTATTATATTTTCCGACCATAGAATTAGTGTACATTTATTGGATGGTTAAAATGAAAAACATCCAATGCTCCTGTTTCAACAAATAAGTGTCCACGAATAAGAACCTACATGGTTCAAGCAATCTGTTTTTTTTTAGGAATATGACTTAGCAGTAGTGGTTTCACAATCTAGACGGTTAATCCGGGTTAATAATTTTCAGCTATATAAATTATGAGTGCCTGCGTATGAAGAGTCATTGACTGCCCGAGTATCATATAACTCACCGAGTAAGAAATAAGATAGTGAAAAAATTAGCACTATAGACGAGTCCATACGATGCTTTTTTTTTTCGCCGCCAAAGAACTTATCTCGCGGAAGGCAATTTTTAGGGTATAAATGTTAGTTTTTTTTAAGATCAAAATAACCTGCTTGTTAAGATAAGCAGCCGAAAAAAGCATGGTATTTTGGTTCTACTGGGTCCATCCGTACGAATAGTAGTCTACTTTGGCCATTAAGGGGTTTTTTTTTTTTTTTTTGGGAGTCGAATGAAATAACGTGGGTAGTCCGTCGGGTCTATACTAAAAAAAACGTACAGGATATAGCCGGTTTTATTTTAGTCTATATGTGCCACGTGGACAATTTATGGGTGCCTATATTCTGCATTCGACTATCTCCAAGTAATAATCTAAATATTATTTTGGTTGAAAAATCATAAACTCTGATTCGTGGACACTTGTTGGTGGAAAATGGACCGTTGGAATTTTCATCTTTAACCATCCAAAAAAATCCAATAATCTGATAGAAATTTAATCAAATAAGCTTTGTTTCGAATAAACCTAGACTGGTACAATATTTTGGACCGTTTAATTTGACTAATTGAACGCCGCGTGTGCAATTTCTAAGTGCCTGTGTATCATCCATCACACAGAGCCAGAGTATCGAAGTTCTTCTGAAGAAGTATTTCCCTTCCCGCCATCCAGAGCGGTCCGAAGTCCAAACGCACTGCTTCTTCCTTCTCCGTCCATCATCCGCCAACACAGATCCAGATGCACCACTCCCTCCAATCCATCCATCCTGACCGTCCATTCCATCATCCATTTTACTTATTCAAGCCTCTCACGCGATTCTTCGGAAACCGCAATCTCCCCCACAAAAGCATGACTAGTTTCAGTTAAAACGGTTTAAGCTCTGTTTTAAAGGAATCCAAAACCCTCATTCCTTCCCATTTCTCTCCCATTCCGAAAACCAAAACCCTATTGCAAGAAATCCATGGCGATTTCCATGCCATTCTTCCCTCTTCGCAATCCCTTCTCTCGGGTCCTGCCTCCCTCGTGTCTCCCGAGTCGGATCCGGGTCCGGAGCGGATTGGTGATGCGTTCGAGTCACGGTGAATCAGTTCGAGAGAATGCAAGGATTGAGGGAAGGGAATCGGACGGGTTGGAATTGTTGTATGATGATGGGTATGGGACCCAAAGTGTGATAGACTACCTCGATGCAGCGACGGAGATGATCAGGCCTGATGGTGGGCCGCCTCGCTGGTTTTGTCCCGTTTCGTGTGGGCGGCCGATGAACGGTTCTCCTTTGCTGCTGTTTTTGCCAGGTAAACGATATTTGATATGCTTTGATGGATGCAATTTTTGGTAATTGATATATGATACAGTGTTAGTTCAGTATCCAAACCGTTGATATTGTGGGCCTTACTATGGATGATCTATACATAGAAAAAAAAAAAAAAAATCCCAGATGGTTATATCTGAACCCTTAAATAGGCGGGTCGCGGATAGACCGTTAGAAAATAAAATACGGCAATGCTTCACATTCAACGTAGAAAAGGCCAGATATTGTATAGCTAGGATATTTTGTGCATAGAGCACCCAAGGTGAGGCCTAGGGGTGGCAATGGGCCGGGTTTAGGTTAGGTCTGGACCTGGCCCAAGTAGAGCTGGGCATTGAGTTGAGTTGGAACAAGTTAGGGCTGACATGACTCGATCCGATTTTGAAATAGGCCTGACCAGAACAAGATCCGACTCGGTATTGAGTCCAGCATGCCTAACCCGATCTAAGTTCGGGTATGGCCTGGACTGATCCGGACTGAGTTCGACCCAATCAAAAGTATTGAGTCGGGTCGAGTCGGCACCGAGTCCTGATCAAGAAATGAGAGAGAGAGAGAGAGAGAGAGAGAGAGAGAGAGAGAGAGAGAGAGAGAGAGAGAGAGAGAGAGAGAGAGGAGGAAGAGGAGGAGGAGGAGTGACGTAGGGATGAACGTGATGAGGATAACTACTCTGAATCCACGGAGCTTCTTTGGACTCCTCACAGAGACTTCTCAAATCCACGAGGAAAGAAAGCAGAAAATAGAAATAAATTCTAATAAATTCGAAATTGATTAATTAATTAATAAAAATGAGTTCACAACCCTTTAAATAGGGGTACCAAGCAATGAGAAAGAAATCAGAATCAAACTACAACTAAAACTCCTAGAATCTGCGACTTACTATAAATAGTAAACTTACTATTTATAGACGGTCGTGATGTCTACTAGTGCGCAAGGTTTTTGGCCAAAAATAGTAAGTGTCCTATTTGGCTTCACCAAACCATTCTCCTAATTATTCTAATCTCTTTTCACGTTGGACGCAACTCCTAAAGCCCAACGGATGAAGAGTTATAATCAAACTAAAACTTACTATTTATAGTAAAAACGAAATTAAAACAGGGAAACGACCGTCGATCCAGGGGTATTTTGCAAATCCGGGTTGTGCAACCCGGCATAGCTAGGTTGGTTGGCTAAAGTAGCTCATTCTACCCCAAAATCATATATTTTACGCTCGACAACTCGTTCCAAATTGTGAGATATGCCCGATCTAAGGTCCGACGGTCCGGATCACTTCTGTCGTCGACCGGGCCTTTTCTGATCCATCTTGGCCATGAAACTGTCCATGACCCGCTCTACATCAGTCCCCTCCACTTCAAAAGAACTCGTCCTCGAGTTCTCATCCTGCTCTGGTTTATGATACTTGGTCAGGTCTGCAACGTTGAAAGTCCGTGGGATCGCCATGTCATCTGGAAGATCAACAACATAAGCATTGTCATTGATCTTTCGAATAATTGAGACGGGTCCAATCTTCTTATTTTTCAACTTATTGTACGTCCCGGTCGGAAATCTCTCTTTGCGCAGATGGACCATAACGCGGTTGCCCACCTCGAACACTTTTTGTCGCCAATGTTTGTCCGCTTGTTCCTTATACTTATCGTTCGAGGCATGTAGCTTGGTTTTCAGTTCCGCATGGATGCCCATGATCTTGTCTACCATATGTTCTGCTGTAATGCTTGTGCCTGGGTGTTTGGGCAGAGGGACCAAGTCAAGTGTGTGGCGAGACACTCATCCGTAGATAATCTGGAACAGTGATTTCCCTCTTGAGCGGTTCACCATGTTGTTGAATGCAAACTTTGCTTGAGACAAGGCCAAATCCCACTGCTTCGGTTTTTCTCCTGAAACACAGCGAAGGAGGTTTCCCAACGTGCGATTTACAACTTCGGTTTGTCCATTAGTCTATAGGTGGTAAGCACTGCTGAATTGAAGTCGTGTATCGAATCGAGTCCACAAAGCTCGTCAAAAGTGGCTAATAAACTTCGTGTCACGATCAGAAGTAATGGTCTTGGAGACCCCGTGTAGCAGTACGACCTCCCTGAAGAATAAATTCGCCACGTGTGTTGCATCGAGGGTCTTCTTGCATGGGATAAAGTGCGCCATCTTGGAGAAACGATCTACCACCACAAACACCGAATCCATGCCACGTTGTGTTCGTGGGAGACCAAGCATGAAGTCCATTGATAAATCCTCCCAAGGACTGTCAGGCACAGGTAATAGGGTGTAAAGGCCCGTATTCCGAGATTGCCCCTTGGAGGTCTAACAAACATGACAATGTTGTACGGCTTTTCCCACATTACGTACTAATTGCGGCCAATAATACCGCTCTTCCACAAGAGCTCGCGTCTTGTCTCGCTCAAGGTGTCCACCGAGGCCACCTTCATGTAGCTCTTGAATAATCTGCTCCCTTAGAGAACTTTGGGGGATGCACAATCGATTCCCTTTGAAGAGAAAATCGTCCTGTATATGAAGGTCACTGGGGTGACCTTCTTGGCACTTCATCCAAGAATCTTTAAAGTCCTCATCCTCGGCATACAGCTCCTTGAGACAGTCGAAGCCGACCACCTCGTTGCTCATCGTAATAAGTAGTGATGCACGACGACTAAGTGCATCAGCCACCTTGTTCTGTTGCCCTGACTTGTGCTTCAGAACGAACGTGAATTCCTGTAAAAACGCAACCCATCTAGCATGCACACGATTCACGTTAGTCTGACTATTAATAAACTTTAATGCTTGATGGTCAGTGTACAGAACAAACTCTCTTTGAATCAGATAATGCTGCCAATGTTGCAGCGCCTGAACAACTGCGTACAACTCAAGCTCATAAGTCAAGCACTTCTTTCAGGCTTCGCTGAGCTTCTCACTGTAGAAGGCTACCGGCCTGCCTTCCTGTAATAACACTCTCCCAATTCCGACGTATGAAGCGTCACACTCAATCTCAAACAATTTGTCGAAATTAGGAAGTACCAAGACTGGTGTTGTTGACAAACAATGCTTGATCTCATGAAAGCTCTTGTCAGCTTTATTGGTCCACTGAAACGGTCATTTTTTCATGCAATCTGTTATAGGCGCGACTATGGTGCTAAAATCTCTCACAAATCGACAATAGAAAGTCGTCAACCCGTGAAAACTCCTCACCTCATGAATGTTTGTTGGGATCGGCTATTCCCTAATAGCTCGCACATTTTCATTGTCCACATGAATGCCTGTGGACGTTACGACAAATCCTAGAAACAACAGGCTGTCAGTTAAAAAACTACACTTCTTCAAGTTGAGGTACAACTTGTTAATTCGTAGGACCTGCAACACCTGCCTAAGATGTTTCCTATGCTCCGCCTCATCCTGGCTATATATCAATATGTCATCAAAATATACTACCACAAATCGGCCAGTGAACGGTTTTAGAGCTTGATTCATCAAACGCATAAAAGTACTTGGTGCGTTCGATAGGCCGAAGGGTATGACCATCCACTCATACAACCCTTCCTTGGTCTTGAATACCGTTTTTCACTCATCACTGGGTCGGATACGAATCTGATGGTACCTGCTTTTTAGATCTAGTTTAGAGAACACCTTGGCCCCTTCTAGCATATCGAGCATGTCGTCCAACCGTGGTATTAGGAACCGATACTTGATGGTAATTTTGTTGATTGCCCGGCTGTCGACACATATGCGCCAATTTCCATCTTTTTTTTGGCGTTAATAATGCTAGTACAACACATGGGCTAATGCTCTCTCTCAAGTCACCCTTACGGATCAATTCCTCCACTTGCCCTTGAAGTATCTCACACTCCTTCGAACTCATCCGATAATGATGGTGGTTGGGCAGGCTAGCCCTAGGGACGAGGTCTATGTGATGTTGGATGTCCCTCATGGGGAGCAATCCATCAAGTAGATCCTCAGGCCAGACTTCTTTGAATTCGTTTAACAATAGTCTTAAACTTGAAGGGATATTTGAGGGTTTCTCTTTCTCGCCCTTTACCACTGCGGTGTATACCTCGCCGGTTTCCTTGGATTCCTCCATGAAATCCCGAATGGTTAAGAGGGAACTCCCCTCCACTTTAGAAGCTTCAGGGTGGTTCTCTTGTGCCATAGGGGCAATGATTATTTTTCGACTATCCTTGACGAATATGTAGACATTATCTCGTTCCCGATGGGTCGCATCACGGTCCGACTGCCAGGGTCGACCGAGTAGCATATGGCAAGCTTCCATGTCGACCACGTCACAAGTATTTGATCCTTATAATTTTTGTCAATTGAAAACGAGATAGTGCATTGTTCAGTTACCTTGGTCTCATTTACCTTTTTTATCTAGCCAATTGAGTACGGGGAAGGATGTTTCGTCATTGGTAGCTGCAACTTGTCTACTATCACTCTTGAGACGATGTTCTCGCTACTACCACTGTCTATAATCACATCACAGACCTTTCCGTTGACAGTGCACAGAGTACAAAATATATTGTGTCGCTGTGGATATAATTCATTTCATGAGGTATACGGTAATCGCCTCACAATTAGAAATTCACTACGATCCTCGCCCGTCACTTCATCGCCACCTGCTATTTCTTCAGTGGTTTGTTCATGTTCATCAAAGCCATGGTCTTCTTCTGCGGCCTCATCATCAGTGCCCTCTTCGTTTATGGTCAAGTGTGCCGCGGGACGTTGAAGACAAGTGTTTGATAAGTGGCCTGGTTGGCCACAGCGGTAACAATTGTTCGACCTTAGCCGAGCATAAGGGTTTAGAATCCTACTCGGACCCGCTGTTGTGGGTGCCGCACGTTGAGGTCTGGATGAGCCGCTCCCCGTATCACGGTTTGCGGTTGTAGGAGGTTGAGGACGTTCTCCCATACTTGGATCTTTCCTTGTGCCAGATCGGATCTGCGTGGGACCCGCACGGGGGTCGAGTTGAAGGATATGGACGAGCGAGAGCTCTAAAAGTTGTGTTTCGCCCTACTCACCAATTGAACCGCTTCATCCACGGTCCCGTCCGGGTACATCCGAACTCGGTCTGGCCCCGAATTGCTCACAACCCACCTATAAATCGTGCCTCCTTCCGTGACTCAGATTCTGATAGATCGTTTCGTGTAGCCAACCGTTGGAATTCTTCGATGTATCATGACGTTCGATTTCTTATCATGTCAAATTTTGATATTCTTTGGAATAATATCTACTCATAATCACTAGAGAGAAATCATGATCGAAGAAGACGTCTTATCCATGGCCATGATGAGATGGGCGCCTTGTTCTGACGGGCTCGTGAGAGTTGTAATTGTTCCCACCATGCAGAAGCACCAGATTTTAATTTAAACGCTACCAAATTTATTCTTTTATGATCTGACACGTCCATATAATCAAAATATCTCTCTACTTCGGCTAGCCAATCGAGAAAATCTTCTATACGTAATAAACCATTAAAAGTAGGAAGTTCAACCTTACCTCGATAGTCTCTTTCAGCACGATCTAGATGATCGCCTCCATGGATTAGTCGTCGGGCAAAACCCTCATTAAAGTCCTCGTCGCTAGAACTTGAATCATCTGATGTAGCCCTACGGTTTGCTGCACATAGTGTCTAACTTAAAATCGGGGTTGCGTCGTGCAATTATGCAACCATAGGTGGTGGAGCACCGCCACTCGGGCGGAAATGCCATCCACAAGACGGTTGAGGGTTAGTTTTAATTGTTCAATTTGTGGACTTTTATTTTTAAAATAAGGCATACTTTTATTGTTTGCACTATCCAATAAATCCTCGCCATACCAATTCATACGCGGGATGAATGATGAGGATAACTTCATGAATCTGAAGCTTCTCGACTTTCACAGAGACTTCTCAAATCCATGAGAAAGAAAGCGTAAAATAGAAATAAATTCTAATAAATTCGAAATTGATTAATTAATTAATAAAAATGAGTTCACAACCCTTTAAAGGGGTACCAAGCAATGAGAAAGAAATCGAATCAAACTTGTTAAAACTCCTAGAATTAGACTATATAAATAGTAAACTTACTATTTATAATATAGTGAATTTTTTTTGGCCAAAAATAGTAAGTGTCCCATTTGGCTTCACCAAACCATTCTCCTAATTATTCTAATCTCTTTTCACGTTGAACTTCTCCCAAAGCCCAATGGATGAAGAGTTATAATCAAACTAAAACTTACTATTTATAGTAAAACGAAATTAAAAATGAAACATATCGAATCCAGGGGTATTTCGAAATTGGGTTGCACAAATCCATATTGGTTGGCTAAAGTAGTTTTTGACTACCCCAAAATCATATATTTTACGCCCGATAACTCATTCTCGGATTGTGAGATACGCCCCGTCTAAGGTCCGACGGCCCGGATCAGGGCATCACACTGGGCCTTTTTCCCGATCCATCTTGGCCATGAAACTATCCGCGACCCACTTTACATCAAGGAGGAGGAGGAGGAGGAGGAGGAGGAGGGTGGTGGTGGTGGTGGGTGGTTGCCGGGCTTGGAAGAGGAGGATAAGGGAGGGAGAGAAAGAGTGTTTGGGATCGGGTTGGGTCGGATATATATATATATATATCAATATATATATATATATATATATATATATATATATATATATATATATATATATATATATATATATATGATACCCGAACCTTAGTCGAGTCGGGTTTTGGATCGAGTCGAGTCTAGCCGGGATTGAGTTTTGGCTCGAGTCAGGTCGAGTTATTGGGTAACTCGAACTTGACTCGGTTTGAGTTCGGATTGGGCGAAGCCTACTCGGTTCGGACTGACTCACCCATTCGGTTCGCGTTGAGCCGGGTCCGAACGAGTCGAGTCAGCCAAGTCGAGTCGTCCTGTGCCCAACTCTAGGCCCGAGCCTAGCTTGAGCCTAGCATGGGTCTAGCATAGCATGCCCAAGTCCAGTCCAAAAAATGTTGTTTTGGCTTGGGCCCGACCCTACCTGACCTGCCCACCTGCATAGTCACAGATTGATAAAAATTGATAAAATCCCTATTCCACTTGAATATTTCTAATATATCCATTGATCAAGTGGGCCACACATGCACAAAGAAATAGACATTCTACATAAATGAAATCAATGGTCTATAGCAGATGGGTTGCCTAACTGATAATTGGAATAGGATATTTGTAGAATATAACACAGTACATATAAATTCGGGTTAGGCTTAAATGACATGAGCCCAAGACCGAACCGGAAATTGATCGGGCCATGCTTGAAAGGCCCAATCCTGGCCCAGGGGCCAAGCTAATAGATCCAACCCGTCCAAAGCTGGGTGGGGCTCATCAGTCGAGCAGGCTACCTCGCCCATTGCCACCCTTACTGAGACCCATGATGCCAATGGTTCGGATAGCTGAGCCACTGGCCCTAGAAAGTGGATTTTAGGTGGTTCTGTTTCTCTCAATATTTTGATGTTATTGATTCTTTTTTTTCTTTTTTTTTTTTCCTCTTGGAATTTGGGATCTTTTGCTTTTCTAGCATGCACATGTTTTGCTGATTTTGCATCTGTTCCTCACAAAAAAAAAAAAGAAGTAAATATGCACATTGGTATGGTGATCCAGACCATTCATTGGGTGGGTCCAATCCTAGCCTTCCATTCAAGTTTGACAGATTGCCAACACTATTTCCTCCCTTCCCATCCACCTATTGGACAGCTAAGATTGTCAGATCAGTGGAACTTTTTCATTGTAGCCCATTCATGGTGGCCCACCAGATGGATAGTTGGACCTCAGACTGTCATGCTACATATCCTATATGTGCTGCTCAAGGACAGTAAAATCTTGGCACTGCACGCTTTTGATTTCCCCTGAGAGTGTTTGTTGCTTAATGCTGTTGTTTTGTGAATTGGGTTTGTGTAGGGATGGATGGGATTGGATTGGGACTCATTTTGCATCACAAAGCTCTTGGCAAGTAAGTAATGCTTGCAGTATTCTTATCCTTGTTGAGTTATGAATCAGTGTGTGGAACCTTCTCATGCACATAGTTGCATTTAGAAATTAACATCTACATCACTCATCTGGACCGTCCATTAATTTACACCGGACTCATTGAAAAAAATAAATAATACTGATCAATCATCCAAAACATCAAGTCAGTGACATGTAAAAATGAATTTACAAGAGTGTAAATAAAAAAACAGGTTTAGTTGCAGATTTGTAGCATTGGCATTGCATTGTAAATGCTAACAAGTCCAAATGCAACTATGTGAATGGAAAGGTCTCCATACCCCAAGCCTAAAAGATCAGTACTCATCCCTATTATGGTTATGAATCTACAAACAATCAAACATGTAAATATGTGGACATGGATTGTGTCTAGCAGAGCGCTGGATGCGCTCCATCCAGTGCCATGTGGGCGTATCATGCATGGGACCTACAGTGAAAAAGTAAAAATTCCCTCCATGAAATAACGATTTTGCCGTTTTCACTGTAGGTCCTATACCTATACGCACGCATGTGGTGCTTTTTCATTGGCACTGGACCGGGTGTGTCCAACGTTGTGCTGGATGTAGTCCACACGTGCCAATGCGCAAACCAAGATGTCCATCAGGTGGGTTCTATTGTGATTGGCTGTTGCCTGAATAGGTTCATTCATCAGGCTTCCATGTGTATGAAAAAAGGCAGTTAGAAAATAATAATAATAATAAAAGGAAGTCCCACTCTTGGTGAATGGCATTCTGACTGCTCATGTTTCTTATTCATACACGTATCACAACATGATGACCATATTGGCCTGATTTTCAAGCGATGTCCTCATACACAGTGAGGAACGCCTGAGGAAAGGCCGTGATCTTGCTTTCAAGTGCCACCTTGTAAATTGTGAGAGAATATAGTTTACAATCCTATTCCTGCAAGTTGTTTCGCTTGAATACCAAAAACAACTTTTTTTTTTAAAGTTACTTCCATCACGAATGGTTGCATTCTAAGCAACAAAGTAAACATGAATGGAATAGTGTAGAATGATTGAAACTACCCTACGATGCAAGATGAGAGATCAATTTACACATTAATTTCAGCAATCAACATGTAAAATTAAACATAACCACATAATAGATTTGAAAATTCAAATTTATAATACAAAGGTCCTAGGTTATCACATACGCGGTGCACGAAAATATAAAATAATTCAAGAGTGGCTCACTTAGAAGTAGGGACTTCCAATCTAGCGTGGGTAGTGCAACAACCACGTAGATAGATAATGATGCAAGCAAAATTCTGGTTTAGAGAAAGTTTCACAAAAAAATTCAGATATTTATTAGGGTTTTGGATTCATGGTTGGAGATTTATGATTGGGGTTTCTAGGGATTCAAAGGATTTAGGGATTAGGGAGGTTTGGAGGGAAATCAAAGAGGGGAAAAAACCAAACGGGGGGCCCACACGTGGCTTCCTGTGCAGACGCACGTGCGAGTCCACACGTGTCTAGGTAAAGGGGAAGAAAGAGAGGGAGGGTTGAGTGGGGTTTTGATGAGTTTATAAAGTCGTAATGGAAGGGGATGGAGGAAGATATGAGAATAAGAAGAATACCTTTTGAAGAAGAGAAAGAAGAATGATGCACCTTGGGGAATCCACCACCAAACAAGCTTCCACCCTTCCACAATTCAATTGGAATGGGAGGGTTTCTTCTAAACCCTAAAACATAAGGGGAAAAAATTCCTTCACACAAGAGAGATTCTCTCTTTATTCTTCTTCTCAATAACTCCACTGGGGTTAGTTGTCCACCCCCTGTGCTTTTATAATTAAAAATTCAGAATAATTACAACTATGCCACACACTTAAGTGAAATGGCCCATCATTCAAAATTAAAAAACTAAAACACTTATTATCAATCTCATCCATCAAATAAATCCTAAAAAAAAAAAAAAAACATAAAAAAAGTAAGATCAGAGTACAACGGGCCCAGATCTAGAAGATTTGCTGGCCCGATGGCCTGATCGACAAGATCCAACGGTCCGATCGACACAAAATAAAAATTATATGACTAAAATAGTCTCCTAAGAAATCCACATGCATCATCCCAAATTGGGGTCTTCCTGATGCACATCCAATGCATGTGGGGTCTTCAAAATGGCCCCCATTTAGAACTTGTCTCCTATCCACAAAGAAAGATGTGCTGATGTGGGTGGTCGTCTCCGTCTCTGATACACCCGAGTAGGTCCTCTAATGTCCCCCATCAAATAGTAATTTACCTTGATGTGACATTGTTTTTCTCTACGTATGTGTTTATTGAGACCGAATTGATACAAAGCTTTGTACATTAAGCTTGCAACATTTATGTAATTGCATCCAAGTGTGATCTAAGTGCATCTAAGTGCACTGCTCTTAAATGAACTAAGTACGCTTACTGTTCTTAGACACACGTATGTGTATGTTATACGTTAAGTTTAATGCACAAAGCTTTGTATTGGGTCTGTCCTCATGTTTATCAATCTCTTAATAAATTTAGTAATATTTATCAATTTTCCAAATATACATGCCTTCGGTGGATGATATTGTTTTAGAAATTAAATGATGGATTTATGTATGCATACCATGGTGAATCATCACAGGGGCTTGTGCTTATTCAATACCTACAACCACCAAAACCAAGATGGCTGCCATATATCTAGAAAATTTTGGACTACCTATCTGACTTGTGGGAAAACATCCATTACTTGGAATTTATGTGTACTTGTTTAGAATTTGGATAACTTGTAATTTCTGTTACTTGGGTGTGCAGGGTTTTTGAAGTTAGGTGTTTGCACATTCCTATATATGACCGAACATCATTTGAAGGTCTTGATCTTCACACATATTTCTCTGTGGGACAAAAGCTCTTGTTGAACTCTTGCACCGATTCTTCTTGTTGTTATCTATTCTTTTCGCCCTCTGATTATTGTTTTAGATGTTAAAGTATGAAATGATTAACTGGTAATGGATCTGTGTTAGCTGCATGGTATTAAAAATGTTACGATAAGGGGTAACGGTAAAGGTGGTGCCCGTTATGCAATATAGGTCCGTAACGCTTGATTTAAGAAAATGCCCCGTAATCGGCTTATAGCAAGACGATATGGGGCTGATATTGTGTTGATACTTTTTTCCCTTTAAAAAAATTGACCGTTACAGGGCCATGATGGTCAATACAGCCAATATTGTAATGGCCATAAGGCTGGTTGTTATGGCCACTGTTACCGTTATTGAATACCTTGGTTAGGTATGAATAGTGGGAATGAGGAGGATCAGGTACCAATCTGTATGGTGGATCTGTGAAACCCAAATTCTGCAGTAGATGGTGCCCTTAGGCTGGGCTAGGCCATTCCAAGCATATCGACTTTTAAATGGACCAGATGCTTGAGCCCTAGAATGATCCGACAGGCATCAAGGTGAGCCCGAGCCCTAGCAGTGCAAAAATAACAACTAGAGTTGGGGTCTCTAGGAGAATAGATAGATTTGGAAGCAATAATCGACAGTTCTTTCTTTCACATTCCTTAAATTGATAAGGCACGCACATGTATTTACCACCTGCCAGGCCATGGGACACCACAATGTGAAACGATACATGGCAAGGTATTCAATAATGGTAACGGTGACCATAATGGCCAGCCTTATGGCCGTTACAATACGGGCCGTAATGGCCGTCACAACCCCTGTCAAATTTTCAAGTTGGGCATTACAGTCTCCTATTGCGTAATGGACACGAATTTTACCATTTTATTATGACTGTTACGACTGTAATGTAACCGGTTTTTAATACCTTGATACAATGGTATGGTAATATTCTCAAATACTTTTTGTTCCTGTCCACATTCCTCTTTGACATGACACACCAATCATTTGGAGGACATGCATTAACCAGTGAAAGGAAGCCATGATACATCACAATCTAGAGATGCACATGGCTAGTATACACCAAGACATTGGAAGCCTAGAGATAAGGCTATATTAGGCATCATGGAGATTTGAGACGCTTTCTGAGGTGCACATTTTGGATCATGTTCATGTTATAGTGTCTTTGCCTAAAAGCAGCAATCTTCTTCTTTTGGCCATAATGTCTAATATCTTTCATAAGACATCTGATGTCAGTTTTACCAAATGAAAATAAGCTCTTGCTATATCTTCTGAATTTCAGGCTAGTTTCTGGGCTAGAATTTCTTTTTCTGGTTCTTGGAAAGTCATGAATTGTGTTTATTTTCATAGCTAAAAAATGTGGTTATTTCAAGGAAACTCAAGCTTATTACCTTCTTTCCCCCGACCAAAATAAAATAAAATAAAATAAAATCCAAAAACCAACAAAGAAAGAAAGAGAAACACAAAGCTTATTAGGAATCCAAGTTGAGAAGAGCGAGCTTTCTCGAGGTTCCCCTTAGTGAAAGTCTCATATAAATTTCTATGTTGGTGTTATACGGTTCTTATTATCATCAAAATCATGGTTTTAAGACTCGTCTATCTTGGTGTTATATGATTCTTTTTATCATCATGATCATGGTTTGAAGACTCGTCCGGGAGCCCGAGTGAGTCGAGCAAATCAGTCCCATCCAATTTGGTGGTATATATCAATCTTTTTTCTTTTTTGTGCTTTTCTTCCATTTTCACCTCCAAACCCTAGATCTAGGTTATTGAAACCCCTAGAAATGATTTAAGAGCTTCCCAAGTCGTCATATCGAAGGAAAACCCAATATATTGATGGATCAAAGGCAAATTTCAAGTATTTTTTTTTGGAAGAACCTCCAAAACTAATGTAAATCTTCAATTTTCTTCCTTTTTGTGACAAATTGTTGTCTGGAGATAGATCTGTGTTTTCCATGCTGTATGAATTTACTTTTGTTTTTAAAGAGATTTGAAGAAAAAGTATTAAAAATATGTGAAAGGGTTTTCTTCCAACCCCCCCCCCCAAAAAAAAAAAAAAAAAATTAATAAAAAAAAAGAAAAAAGAAAATAAAAATAAAAGGAAGGAAGAGAGATTAAGGGTTATCCTTGTTTAATCCCACAAATTTATTAATCTACCATACATGGGAGTGTATGAACATTGATAGGTAAGAGTATGGAATGAGTGGATACAATGTAACAAAGGCGAATTAACATAGCTTGTGTCAGGAGACCAAGTGGAAAAGGGGCCAAAACTAAAGAAATTGATGGATATAGACTTTGTTATATAGGAAAGGACAATAATAGAAATGAGATAGGGATAGCGGTAAATAAAGATTTAAAAGATGAAATTATTGATGTTAAGGAGTAAGTGGTAAGATTTTATTAATTAAACTTATGTTAGGAGAGGAGATAATTAATGCTATTTGTGCATACGTGCCATAGCTAGGATTAGAGGATGGAATCAAGAGACAATTCTTGGAGGATATGGATAGACTAATGCAAGCAATTACGAATGGAGAGACAATGTTTGTAGGAGGATATGAGAGAGTACATGGAGGATATGGTTATAAGAAATGAGATGGGGGAAGCTATCCTTGATTTTGCTATGGCATACAATTTACCTTTAGCAAAGACGTTTTAAATAGAGAGATGAATATTAAATAACTTTTAAAAGTGAATCATATATAAGCTGAATATATTTCTTTCTTAGGAAGATATAATGATCAATATGTAAGGATTGCAAAGTTATACAATGAGAGAGTTTGACCACACAACGTAAGTATAAAAAAACTAGGTGGTGGAAGTTAAAAGGAGAGAAACTGGTTATTTAGAAATAAATTAATGGAAGAAGAAAAATGGATGAGGAAGATGTTCTGTGGAATAAGATGGTTGAGCGCATCAGGAAAGTGGCAAAAGATTTTTTAGGATTATCTAGAGAGCAAAGCCAATCATATAAGGAAACTTGGTATTGAATGATTAGGTACAAAATATTAACAAGAATCTTTCATGTTTCAAAGCCTGGCAAGGGACTATAAAGTATAAACAATGAAAATCTTGAACAATATAGAAGTGCCGAAAAGATTGCTAAAAAAGTAGCAAGTGAGGCTAAATTTAAGGTTTATAATGATCTTTACAATAGATTGGGGAAAAAAGAAGGTGAGAAAGATGCCTTTAGACTTGCAAAAATGAGAGAGGTATAGAATAGAGACTTGGATCATGTTAGATGCATTAAGAGCGATGACTAGAGGGTATCAGTCAAGGACAACGAAATCAATGAAAAGTGGAGAAGCTATTTTCTTGTTACATGACAATCACTTTGAGAGCATAGGAATAGAAGAAACCATAAACTCAAATGAAATCGGAGTTCGTAGATACTTTCGTAAGATTAGGATATCCAGAGTGAAAGAAACTTTGAGAAGGATGAAAATAAGACAGGCCCTTAGACCAGATGGTATACTAAGATACTGGGTTATTTGGGTTGATAAAGTTGTTCAACAAGATTCTAAGATCAAAGAAAATGTCATACGAATGGAGGAAAAGTATTGTGGTACCAATGTATAAAAATAAATGAAAGAAATAGACCTGCACTAACTATCTTTGGATTAAACTTATGAGCCACACTATGAAACTTTGGGAAAAAGTGATGGAGCAAGACTAAGGCATGAGATGAATGTATTGGAAAGTTAGTTTTGTTTCATGCAAAGGAGGTCTACCACTGAAGCTATCTTCCTACTTAGACAATTGATGGAGAAATATAGAGAGAGGTGGACACATCTTCACATGGTCTTTATCGACTTAGAGAAGGCTAACGTTAGGGGCGCTAGAGAGTTAATCTGGTGTGTGTTGAGTTTCAAGAGGATATATTGACATGATTAAGGATATGTATGAGGGAGAGGACCAATAATGGAGAGACAAGTGAGTTCCCAATTAACTGTAGGCTTACACTAGGGGTCGGCATTGAGCCCGTACCTTTTCGCATTGGTTATGGATATGAGTTAACGAGGCATTTGTAGGAAGAGATCCCATGGTATATGTTGTTATTAGATGATATAGTTTTGATTGAAAAGATGAGGGAGGGCATAAATACAAATCTAGATTTTTTTCGGGGGGGGGGGGTTGCTTTACACGGAGTGCAATAGTAGTGGGAATGAGGTATTAGTTAAGATTGTTGACCAAGGAGTTTTTCAAAATGACCACTTCCGATATCTTGCGTCGATAATTCATGAGAGTGGAGAGATTGAGAAGGACGTTGCCCATAGAATTCAAATGGGCCGGAAGAAATAGAGATGTGCCTCTAGAATTTTATGTGATTGTTGTGTACCACTCAAACTGAAAGGAAATTTTTATAGGAAAGTTATAAGACCAACGATGCTTTATGGGATAGAATGTTGGATAGTTAAGGAATGATGAGTGTAACTGAAATGAGAATGTTGAGTGGCAAGACAAGGGTAGAATTAAAAATGAATGTAATCAAGGAAACTTAGGAGTAGCACCAATGGATAATAAGATGTGGTAAAGTAGACTTAGATGGTTTGGTCATGTGCAATTAGAGGTGTACACGAGTCGAGCCGAGCCGAGCTTTGCCCAGCTCGTGCTCGACTCGGACTGCTCGAGTCTCAGCTCGTGCTCGGCTCGGCTCGGCTCAGCCTTCAAGCTCGAAACAACAGCTTGTGCTCGGCTCGGCCGAGTTCGAGCAGAGTTCAGGCAGCAATGGCAGACTTAGGGTTTAGGGAAATGGTCAGACGACGGCTGTGTGGGTAAGGAAGGAGGGAGAGAGTAGAGAGATCGGACGGCGGCCGTGCGGGTAAGGGAGGAGGAGGGAGAGAGATGAGTAGAGAGGGCCATGTGGGTAAGGGAAGAGGGAGAGAGTAGGGAGATCGGACGGCCGTGCGTCAGTGCGGCTGTGCGGGTGAAGGAGGATGAGGGAGAGAGTAGAGTGAGAGAGAGGGGGGAAGGTTAGCTTAGCCGATTGAGAGAGAGAGAGAGGTTAGCTTAGAGGAGAGAGGGAGAGAGGGTTAGGGAGGAGAGTCTAGGGTTCAGGCGGGCTGGGATGGTTTTTGAAAACGGGTAGGGTTTTTTTTTTTTTTTTTGGAAGGGTATATTTACCCTGTACCGAGTCGAGCGGAGTCAAACCGAGTTCGAGCCGTATTCGAGTCGAGTCGAGTTGAGCTGGGGCAAGATCGAACTCGGCTCGAACTCGTTTCGAGCTCCAAAAATCAGCTCGACTCGGTTCGAACTCAGCTTCAATCCGAGTTGAGTCGAGCGAGCTACAGAGCTAACTTTGCTTGTGTACAGCCCTATGTGCAATAAAGACCAAGAACTGCGTTGGTTAGAAGGAGTGAGTTGGAACAAATTGAAGGCTCTAAAAGGGCAATAGAAAGGCCCAAAAGGATGTGGGTGGAGGTGGTAAGAAAAGACTTGATGACCGATGGTCTAACTAAAGTTATGGCCCTTGATAGAGGGGAATGGCGGGAAAGTATTCATGTACCCAACTCCAATTACTAGGGATAAGCTTTAGATGATGATGATTTTTTTCATTATAACTTGAGAGAAGGGGCTTGCTCAGTATATTTTGGCTTAGGAACGACTCAGCTGAGTTGCCCCTAACTCGTCCAGTATGACTCAACTCAGGACTGTACAAGTCACTGAATTTTAATCCTCCTGAATAGTGGACTAGCAAGGTTTGTTGCAATCCTTATTCATCATGTTCCCCTTAGTTTCATTTATGGAAAATATACTTGCTAATTAATCATGCAAATCCCTTTGTTTTTATCCTTTTAATTTTGTAGCATAGAATTAGCTGGATTAAGAGTAATGGACAATAAATGGGATTTTGTATGAAGGACTGTTGGAATTCATCGAAGAAACTGTGAAGCTTGAGCATGCTGCATCTCCAAATAAGCCAATTTATCTTGTGGGGGATTCCTTCGGAGGATGCCTAGCACTTTCTATAGCTGCTCGTAACCCTTCCATTGATCTGTTGTTAATATTATCCAACCCAGGTAAGCGAGCTACACTTGTAATTTGATTCTTTCATAAAATCTGCATCGCTTGCCCATCAATAGATGTTCAAAGGAAGTTCACTGATGTACTTTCTTTTACTTTAGCGACATCGTTTGACAAGTCCTGTTTCCGGCCTTGGCTCCCTATCGTGGAGGCGTTTCCTGATCAACTCCATGTTATGGCCTCATATCTTTTGAGCTTTGTTGTGGGTACATGATCTGTCTCTTCAAATTTCTCATAGCGATGTTCCTTTTGTCTTAGAAAATATTATTAAATGGAGTTGATACATTGGTTGTATTTTCAACTTGATGTAATCTTCATTCTCACTCTTAGTGCTTGCATGGTAATGAGATAAATGGTCATGTTCTGTGATTTAATCACTCTCTTCTTGTAACATCTTCATGCTGCTCTTGTGAGTTTTAATCAAGTGGCTTTGGCATTAACATGACCATGACTGTGGAAAGCTTTCACTTTGGAGCATGGTGCACGTTTCACGCCTAGAGCATACTTTCACTGTTCTTAAGTGTATAAGGAGAAGATTCAGAAGAACAATGTTGAAACATGTTCTCTCCAGGTTCAATTACATGAGTGTAGTACACTCAAGAAGCATACATGCCTAACTTGTTTCCGCAGGCTCAAAGTTCAAACAAAATTGGTTGGGCTATCGAAAAATCAGTTGTATCAATTGATATTGTTATCGTATCTTTATTGGCTGGCACCAGTACAGAATGCATGGGTGAAATGGTCAGAGCCAAGTATTGGAATCCCCATTGCTATAGGCCGATAGGCATAAAGGACCCCTTTTTCGATGTCTTTTTCCATTCTCGTCTTTATCCTTTTTTCTTCACTTCAACCTTGGAGGAAGTTTAGAAACCCATTTTCTAATGCATCCATGCCAATTTTGGAGATTAAAACTCAAGATTTGAACATTTCTTGATTTCAACGTTAGAGGAAGGTAAGAAACCCATTTTCTATTCAATATATGCGTGTTTTGGAGATTAAAACATAAGATTTGAATAGGATTCGACAAATCAAAGTGGAGTGGACCATTTTGGGGAAAATTGGAAAAGGGGTTAGCCATCACCTTTTTTTTTTTTTTTTTCTTGGTTGTATTTTAACATAGTGGTTCTAATCCACCAACCATGCTCAATTTGTTTTTCGATTCGGGTTCATTTTCCCAAAATTGTTCTCATTCTAACTATTTTTCCCAATTTTATATCAATCAGAATTGTGTATATTAAACAGATAACTTGTAATTTTTTGTAGTGCCCATGATATAATACATGGCGAAACAAAATTTGTAAACCCGACCTAAATAGCTCTGACAATGCTATGATGGGGTAATGGTCTTGTTTAGCCATGTACAATGTTCCGAGTATTGGCAATATTATCAATAATATTGCCAATATATTGGTGTTGCCAGCTCAGTGATACTGCAACATTGGTAGTATTAGAATTTTTTTAGGTATCGGCGATATATTGCTAAGTATTTCCAATATATCGTTGTTCCCAATATATCACAAATGTTTTCAACTGTGTAAATTCTACGTGTTACTTGTATCGCCAATGTATTTGCGATATTTCGATAATATTACCAATGTATCAATATGGCCAAAAAATTGTTTATTTTAAAAAAGTAAAAATTCATTTCAATTTTTTTTATGGGTGTATGTTTGTATGTGTGTATATGTATGTATGTATGTGTCATTGTATGTATGTAGGTGTGCATGCACATGCATGTGTGTTTGCATGTATGTATGTGCATGCATGGTGGGATTATTGGATGGATGGATGGATGTGTGCGTCCACCTTTTTTCCCATGTTTCCCCAATGTTTCCCCGAGTCAATGATGCATACTTTTAGGCCCCCATTAAAGGAAAACTTATTATTTAATTCCTAAATGTGCAAATATGCCCCTTTTTTGCTATTATTTGATTCTTAAATGTGTAAATATGTGGATTTTAGCATCTCCTGAAATATCATTGAAAAATTCCACCATTTTCCCCACGTTTCCCCAATGTTTTCTTGAGTCAGAGTTGCATGCTTTTAGGCTCCCATTAAAGGACAACTTATTATGTATGTGTTTATTTGATTCCTAAATATGCAAATGTGTGAATTTTAGTATCTCCTAAAGTTTCATTGAGAAACTCCACAAATTTCCCCATGTTTCCCCAATATTTCCCTTGGTCAACAATACATTTCTGCGTATTGGCTCCCATGTACTTATTTTTCCTGTTATTTATGCCTACATTTGTGATCATGTGATTATTATCATGCATGATGTATATCAATTGTAGTTGCATTATTATTGTTGATCATGGGTTTCCTCTAGTAAGACAACTTTGCTTGGTAGCAATGTGACAGCTGGTCCCCAGCCTAGGCAAAGCAGGGTTTATGTTTAGTGGGAAGCTGATCATCAGATTGCTTTGAAGCAATCATGAGAGAGCCAACCCCAAATATCTGTGACAAGGTTATGATGATGATGATGATGCAAGCAGTTTGATAGTGGAAGTTGGTTTAAGTTCATCATAAACACACTTGCATTATCTGATTTTGATATGTTCTCATTCACAATTCTTTTCTTTCATTACAGTTTGATAGTGGTAGTTGGGTGAAGTTCATGATAGACACTCACCTTTTTCATTATCTGATTTTGATATGTTCTCATTCACAATTCTTGTCTTTCATTATTTAGGTGATCCCATTAAGATGGGAATGGCCAGTGTTGACAGTGGGCTTTCACCTTTAGAAACCCTGGATCAATTATCAAGAAACCTCTTTTCTTTGGTACCACGTCTTATGGTACGAAGTCCTCGTGTTTTAAGTTTTTGGATCCTTTCACTTTACTTTCGGTTATGCAATAGTACAAATACAACTTTTTATAATTGCATAACCGAAAGTAGAAATGATAGGTGTATTTACCAATTGGAGTAGTTAAAGTAATGGCTCCTTTCATTTTATCTGTAATTGTATACAGATAAAGGTTTCCCTTGTTTCTAAATTTTCAAATTAGGAAATTTTAGCAAATAAGGAATCAATTAATCTTGTAATTATACTATTTCCTTTCAGGGGGGTTTTGCAGATATTCTTCCCAAGGAAACACTTACGTGGAAACTAGGGCAGCTTAAATCAGCTGCCTCTTATGCTAATTCTCATCTTCATGCTGTCAAAGCTGAAGTGCTAGTGCTTGCCAGGTATCTATACTCTATACTCGTCAAGTATTTAGATGTCCCGATGATTTTTAGACCCTGTGACTTGGACCGACTCATCCTGTCCTGAGTCAAGTTGGCCGAGCCCCCCCACTTCCATACTAACTAGTGGTGGTGAACTGGATTGGACTCAGACGAGTTGTTATTCCTTTGATGTCCCAGATTCTCTTTTTGGGTCATACGTGTAAAATAGGGAGCAGATTACCGGCCTCTTGGCTCAGGGCATTTTGTGTCTCCAAATTGTGGCACATAACGTGGCTAATGTTTGTGACGATCTGAACCGGGCATGCTGTGGGCTCAGCTGTTGATTGGCTTCTAAGCAAAATTTTCTTTCATTGGACTATTTTAACAATCTAATAAATGGGCTTTTCCTCTCCTGGTGACTATGTTGAACCAGGGAGCTTTAATTTGTTTTTGCTGTTAATGTAGGTGTGGTGTGTCAGTTATTATTTGATCCATCTCTCTTACTTGGAATCTTAGAATTGATTGTTCATTTGTATTTTAGTGGCAAAGATAACATGCTGCCTAGTAGACATGAAGCGGAGAGGCTTTGGAATACATTACAGAATTGCAAAGTACGCTACTTCAAAGACCATGGTCACGCCCTTCTATTGGTAGGTGAGGGGCAAATGGAATTTTACTCTTTAATCTTTCTTTCTAGGTGTTCAAAGAAAGGTCTCAAAATTCGGATGAGTCCCATGCTGACTTGTGTGTTGACTTGGAATCGGTTACTGGACCCAATCCGGTTTGACACCCCTAGTTAGAATAAAAAAATTGTAGGTGATTTGTCCCATCTCAGCTGGATCACCCCTGACTCTGGACCGAATGAGTCCGTCCAAGTTGCTGAGTCTTTAAACCATCGTTCAAAGAGTTGTTTTTCTTTTTCTTTAAATAATTGAGAGCTAGTCATCTCTTGAGAGAAAATTGACTCTTCTAACACAAAACCATCCTCACTCCACCTTTGAACTTTTTCATCATCCTCGATTAAACTCCCTCAACACTGAAGCTTGGTCAGTTGCTATCTTACATAAAGCATCTTGAATGGCACCAAAACATACTATGCGTTATGAATTTGATTATGAGAAGAATCCAACACCAACACGTGCAAATTCTTGGATGATACTTTGGAGGATGTCTGTATGAACCCACCTAAGAAACCCCGTGCCATATGTACCTCACTCATCAATATAATTCCTTATTAAAAAATGAGTTTGTTAATGAATCTGAAAGGCTCTTAAAGGATGTGGGTTGAGGTAAGAAAAGACTTGATGGCCTATGGTCTGAAGTTATGGCCCTTGATAGAGTGGAATGGTGGAACAAGATTCATGTAGCTGACCCCAATTAGTTGGGATAAGGCTTAGATAATGATGATTAACAAACAAGTTTGTTAATGAGGAATTATACCATGCTCTATTAGCAAGGAGCCTTTTTTACTTTATTTTCATAAGACACTTAGCCCCTATCTTAGGATTGGTTTGTTGCAATTTGTTTTTCTTAGGCTGCATTTGGTTGCATCAAATATCATGATATTTAATAATTAATCAGTCTATCATGAAATTTCATGTTATTTAGTGCAACCAAAGGCATCCTTGAACAGTTTTACTTGAGATTCATCCAGAGGCCGGATCCAATAAAAATCTTTGTATTGTACAAAAGTGTGTCTAAGTGCATCAAATTCATTTAACAAGTTAATTTAAATGCTTCTGATTGTGTCTAAACACATTTTGTAAGTATGTTCATCTTAGTGCAATATACTTAGATGCACTTAGACACGTAAACACGCTTAGACGCACTTTGATGCACATTGTACATGTATAAAGCTTTGTATTGGATCCGGATTCGATTCACTTATTCTGGTTGGATTCATTGAAGAAAAGGCTACACACTACATGTCTATGTTACTAAACACCTACTTCGGATGCACTCTAGCATTTGAAACCAAAGCCGTTGCATGCCTTACAACTAGTCTAGGACCCTTCTCTTACAGGAGCTTTTGGCTTAAGGCCCCTTTTGGGAATTAGTACATTTATGAATTATTTGTATAGCTTGATTATGAATTCAACTATAGTAGGTGCTCATAACAATGGTGCAGGAAGGTGGTATTCATTTACTGAGTGTTATTAAAGGTACGAATATGTACCGACGCTCAAGATGATACGACTCTCTCTCTGATTACCTTCCACCTACTATAACTGAACTCAAAGTCGGCAACGAGAAGAACCAGTAAGTACTAGATTTCAGCAATTAGCTAGTTAATACTGCATGGATTAGATCACATTTTAACTTTTTATTTGTTGAAAGACGTTACAAAACTCACTACTCACAGATGGTTCAACCTAGCTACTAGCCCAGTGATGTTTTCGACTTTAAAGGATGGAAAGATAGTGAGAAGTCTTGCCGGGATACCTAATGAGGGTCCTGTAATTTTGGTTGGTTATCACATGTTGATGGGACTTGAACTGGCTCCACTTGGTGAAGCGTTCTTGAGGGAGAAGAATGTTCTTGTTCGTGGCATTGCACACCCTATAATTTTTTCTGAGAAAGCTGAAAGTCCATTACAAGAGATGTTCCCATTGGATTTCACGAAGTTATTCGGCGCATTACCTGTCTCAGCCAGCAACATCTACAGGCTGTTGTCATCAAGATCATTTGTTCTTCTTTATCCTGGGGGTGCTCGTGAGGCTCTTCATCGGAAGGTCTGTCCTTTTATTTCACTTGTAAGCCATAAAATATTTTGTAGTTTCCTTTCTTTCGGGTGAACCATTTAGTCTTGTTATTTGTTTTGCTTCCAAAATCACTGCATTGAAGTTAGATGCTGAAATAGCTAAAATTGTTGAGAACATTCATTTGTCGAAGTGTCCTTCCTACTCTATGTAGACCAAATTTTTATATGCTTCAGTATATGTGTCGTAGTTGTTTTATTAGTGCTTTTCATTGGGCGTCTTACTCATTCCAAAGCATTTAATGCATTTACATAAAAATTCAATTATTTGCTTAGTTATGGGAAAGAATCAAATAGGCCAAAGCTACAATATGTGGGTGAAGGTACAAGGAAGAACATTAGGAGATGTCTCTTCTTTTTGGGTTCTTTATTATTATCACTATTATTCTTTTTGACTTGTAGGGTTGTTTTTTTCCTTGAGAGAAACCTTTTTTCTTTTCTTTTTTGTTTTTACCATCACAATTCTCGTACCCAGAAGTGGTTTCTTTATTTCATCCAAGGTGTTTATCATTCTAAGCATTGTTTTGCATTTATCCATATTTTGATATTGTAGTCTTACCTGGACGCTACAATATTTTGGTTAAGTGATGCTCATACAAACTACTATATCTGGAGATGGCTATTGCAGATTTTTTATGTTTTGTTAATTAATTCTTTGTTAGCATAGAATGCTAATAATTGGTTTTTATTAGAAGTTTAGAACTAACTGAATGTTCTTTTTTAACTTATCTAATATTTTCATTGATTTATTTTATTTTTCATTCTATTTATTTCATTAAAAATAAATTATTGATGTGTTACTGAACCATGGGATGTGAGGTTCAAGTGAATCTGTCAATCCAGTCTCTCACTTTTAGTTCCATATACAGCCATCATTGAGCACGTGATCAAACAAGTATCATAAATTGCAAGGACCTCATAGAGTACTTATTTAATTGCACTGACTGTAGTTATATATGGGAAAAGACCATAATCTCTACATGTTTAGTTTGCCCTTTTTTTCTTCTCCTGATCTTGATTCTCTTAATACAATTTGATTATCTGCAAAGTGTTTTGGAATTGAACATTATTGTTCTCTAAATTTTTTTTAATGCTTGTTAGGGTGAAGAGTATATGTTGTTTTGGCCAGATCAGCCTGAATTTGTAAGAATGGCAGCTCAGTTTGGAGCCACAATTGTACCATTTGGAGCTGTCGGAGAAGATGATATGCTACAAGTAAGCTGTGGATATATGCTTCTTACAACGTCTTTCTTGAGGCTTGACCCACTACAAAGCTTTGTAGGTTAAGCTTAACCTACGACGTGATGTTTGGGGCCCACCTTGATTTTGCATAACACACCCAATTTGTCAACCATGTGCAGCCCCTTATGTTCTCATGGGCATCCAAAACTCGAGCAGATCCAAAACTTAGGTGGGCTACACCATTTAGAATCATGCCCACAACCTCTAAAATCACCTAGGGTGGCCCACCTGAGTTTTGGTGTGGCAGGATCTTTGGGTTGTCCATTCATCCTGGTGGGCACATCTTTTGAACAGATTGGATGCCTTATAACCAACCCCCCCCCCCCCACACACACACACGATTTGGAAGGATTTTCAATGGTGGGTGTCTCCATTCCAACTGTTCCTTGTGGTTTTTAAACCTTCTATCCTTTTTTTTTTCCTTATCAAATGCCAAATTATCCTTTCTCCCATGGACCTTTGCCCTGTGCTTGATTTACATTCATCATCATCATCATTTAAGCCTCATCCCAATTAATTGGGGTAGGCTACATGAATCTTATTCTGCCATTCCACTCTATCAAGAACCATATGCTCAAACCATGGGTCATTGAGTCTTTTCTTCCTACCTCCACCCATGTCCTTTTGGGCCTTCTCCTTGCCCTTTCAGAGCCTGATTGAGGTGAATTCAGATCACCCAATTCATTATGCCCAGTCCTCAGTTTGGTTAGTTCATATCAAATCCATGGAATTGAATTTAATCTTTTGACATTCAAGCTGTGATCATATTATCCTATGAAAATGGTATGCCGGAAGTAAGTTGTCCCTCACTATGTGCTTCCTATATTTCGACTAATTGTAACAAACAAAGTTCATCATGACAAGTTGTTCAGGTATAAATGTTTACTGGAAAGCTTTAAATTTCAAGATTGAAATATGCGATCTTTTACAGTCATTACCATAATGTTGCATGCCTTGTGGGCTTGAAAGTGCCACTCTTGTTATCGCAATCTATTTATGAACTTATCAAGCCCAACTGTACAAGGGGGACTTCATGAAAATGCTAATAGGGTTCACATGTCATGAAGCCGTTCAAAATCAATGCCTATCCCTGAGTTGGTCTGTTCTCCTTAGTTTATTAAGGTTGAGCATTGTATAATTCCTCTACAAGTCGCTTCCTTGGTTTCTTAGTTATTTATTCATTTTCATGCTTTTTGTGCTCTCTATTAATTTATGTCAGCATCAGATTGTTAAGCTGCATTTTGAGTTAAATATCATTTTACATGTTTGAGATTTTTATAACACAAACTCAATGGTTGATAGAGTCCATTTTACCATTGAGGTCTTGGGTTTAACCACAGCTTACCTAGTCCCCCAAAAAAACAGATCCGTTTGCTGATTGTTATTCATTGAATATGGTTGCAGTTGGTTCTTGATTACAATGAACAAATGAGCATCCCCTTTATGAGGGATTCAATTAAGCAATCAAATAAAGGTACTACAAGATTAAGGTAATCTCCGTTCATTTGATGACTGATTCATTTTTTATGTTCTTATTTTATTAATATTCTCATATTCTCATCCTCACAAAAAAGAAGGAAAAAAGGCCACATAATTGTAGTTAGCGCAAGAGTCCTGTGTTGAAACAGTCTCTTCATGTGGCCTACATGTGATAGATCCAGGCCTCTTATCAGGCATACCCCACCTCTTAGATGCTTTGTCTAGAAAATTAGGCTGATCTGATTGTCAGGTGGGAGACACATCTATAATAGAAACATGCATTTAAGAGAAAATTGACCAACTATCCACAATCACGTGTGGGCCACCTGATGATCAGATCAGCATATTTTCGAGGCGAGAAATCCAAATAGTGGCTAATTTATTGGTATTGTATTTCTCCCCAAGATATTTTCCTTGTAGTTATCCTAAACAATGGAACTGGTCTGATTACAGGACTGATGTGAAGGGGGAGATTGGAAATCAAGACCTCCATACGCCTTGGATTGTGCCCAAGATACCTGGCCGCCTATATTACTTGTTTGGGAAACCAATTGAAACAAGGGAAAGGATGGAGGAGCTGAGAGACAAGGAGAAGGCAAATGCAGTCTACTTGCAGATAAAAACCGAGATCGAGAGCATGATTTCCTACCTGAAGAAGAAGAGGGAAGAGGACCCATATAGGGGTATCTTACAAAGGGCTATTTATCATGCTCTCTGTGGTTCCAACCATCAAGTTCCCACCTTTGAACCATGACAATTATCTATTCTTTCCTTTTTAGATAGAAATAAAACATCAAGTTGCCACCTTTGAACCATGACAGTTATCTTTTATTTTCTTTTCTTTTTAAATAGAAATAAAGTGTTGCTTTGGTGGAGCTGTAATTTCTAGTGGTTTGGGTTGTGGTTAGATCAATGTTACCTAAATCACCAAACCTTATACATTTTCCTTTCCGAATCCAGCTATCTGGATTACAGGTCATTTACAACCTCATACACCCTGTTGTTATGTACCATTAACGGCTGGTAACCGTATTCTTAATGTGAAATGACTGAAATGCCCTCTCCCTCCTAAAAACACAATGATATCTTTCAATTATTTTGCATGCAGGTTTGATCCTTGCATCATGGTTTCTTTCCCTTGAGTAAAATCTCAATTTAATTTCCCTTTGCATTTAATAATTTCCCCATTTGGGTGGGAAATCTATCTTCAGTCCATTAGAGGAGCAGTCATGTCCTACTTATCTATTTAAAACTCAATCGGCCACACTAGTGCACGTCAATCTGTGGACTGTGACAACTCCTTTTGATTAAACTGCCCAACTGCCTAGAAGAAGACCTTTCAATTGCAGGTGGTATGAATATCAACAGTGGAGATAGTTCAACCCAGGCAAGGCTTGGATCACTTAGTTCATAACTAGGGAGCTTGGACTGTCCCAATTTGACCTAGACGCGTTTGGCCTATCTAGCCATTGATAGCTCTGTTATATTGTTTCAACCGTGCAATTAATGGATTGTTTTTTAATTCATTGATTTTATCTATGTAGAATGCTACTTTTTGACCTTTTCTCCTTATGTGTGCGGGATTTGATCAATTGTGTCTAAATTTAGGCCCACAAGCACAAAAGCCTTTTAATGCCAACTAAGAGTGGACCACATGGAGGATTTTTTTTTTTTTTTAAATGTATTCAAGACCATTTTCAACTTATTGTTGTAAATATCATGTGTCAAATTTCCACGAAAAGCATCAGATTTCCTGTGATTATCCACCCACTTCCAGCATCAGAATTCCTATAATACATTTCTGGGTTTTTTTGGGAGTTTATATAGAACTTTTGGTTTATGCATTTTCTTAATTTTGTAGGAATTTGGATGTTTTGAAGTTATGTGGTTTTTTTAATGGGTTGAAATTTTTGGAAAGAATTATCTTTGAATTAATAGGTTTTGCTTCATTTGTAGACATTTGAAAGCTCTGCAAATTTTGGTTTGGATTATGGATGTAAATTTGATTAAAAATGATTTTTTCTCCAAATGGGTTTTTCTTAATTTTCTAGGTATTTTGATCGGGTTTTTGGTGGATTCGGTAGGTTGGTAGGTACGCTTCTGTAGTAGGATTTGATGATTTCACAGAGCTACTTTATGGGTTTTCAATACCATGAAATTCCTCAAAATTTAGGATTTTACCAAATAAGGCTTCTACCATTCGAAATGCCAATAATGCCGTTGCACTTTTTCATTTAGAAAAGTGGTTTAGCAAAGAATTGTATGGACACGTGATATTTATATGATATCAACGCATCCAATAGATGTAATCCGCTATAATGTTTAAAATAAAAAATTTAAAATTTTAGTTGATATAAACATGAGGTGAGCCATGTTGGAGACGTAACAAGACCTTACATGATTTATCTAGTGCGTGTGGAAGCAACCTTAGACTGAATCATACGATGCAATAGGGAAAGAAAAATTCAAGCAATCATAGAGAACATAAATTTTACGTGGAAAAACCCTTGCGGGAAAAAGACCATGGCACCAAAGCGACGAACAATCCACTATAATAAGAAAGTTACAAGAGATGAAACAACTTATAGCTAAGAAATCCTAACTTTTCCCTTAAAACTCTCAAAACGTGCTAAGATCCTTTTATTCTACCCCAATTGTGTAATTAGAAGCATATTTATATACTTTTGTACATGCTTAGAAACAAAACTCGCACTTGTGTATCATATTCGGTCAAACTGAATGGACTTTTGGTCGGACTAAATGAAACCGATGTACAAACATTCAGTTGACTTAAAATCATCCAAAACATCACAGCGAGCAATAGGTCTGAATTGCAATTTGATTGAATTTTCAGTTGGACAGAAAATTGAGCTTCTATGTAAGATTAAAGACAATCTCTACCGTGACTTTAATCAGTCACTCGCTCAACAATCTCTACTGTGACTTTAATCTTCTAGCTCCACTACTTTAAGTTGTCATCACCATCTCTAATCTTCTTATCATAGCACCATCAAGGTCGCTTCTTGTGCATAATCCGTCTTCATTCATCATTCGCCAAGCCCAAAGAAGTCGAGAAAAACCTGAACTTCTCTGTAGGGACGACTTTTGTAAGTATGTCCGCCAGATTTTCACCATAGTGAATCTTCTCAAGAGTAGCACCACCTTTCTCTAGCATTTGCCGAATAAAACGATGACAAACATAAATGTGTTTAGTCTAGGAATAGTACACCGAGTTCTTTGCCAAATTGATCGCGCTTTCGCTGTCACAATTTATAGGCACGGCTTCCTGCTGAAGCCCCAACTCATTTAGCATTCCTTTCAACCAAACAACTTCCTTAAAGGCTTCCGTCGCTAACATATATTTTGCTTTAATTGTGAAAAGAGAAACTACATACTAAAGCTTTGACATCTAAATATCGCTCCACCCATTAACATAAATGAGTAACTGAAAGTCGACCTTATATTGTGCACATTATCAACATAATTCGCATCCACATAGCCTACAATCTTCTCCTTAGATTTTTCGAATGTCAAGATATAGTCCGTCGTATCTCGTATGTAACGAAGAGTCATTTTACTGCCTGTAATGTTGCTTATTGGGGTTTGACATGTATCTGCTCACAACACCGACTGCATGTGAAATATCTAGTCTTATACAGTACATGATGAACATAAGACTGCTAACTACACTTGAGTAGGCCACATGAGACATACCGTTTTTCTTCATTTGATGCAGGACATTGTTTTGAAGAAAGTCGAAAGTGAGTAACATGGGGCGTGCTAACCGATTTAGCCTTTTCAAGTCCAAACTTGACCAAGACCTTCTCAAGATAATATTACTGAGACAACCATAGTCTACTCCTTTTCTTGTCTATATGTAAGTCGATGCTGAGAATCCTTTTTGCAACCCCTAGATCTTTCATCTCGAATGTCCTGGATAAATAAACATTCAATATGTTAATTTCAGACATGTTATGGCTGACAATAAGCATATTATCAACATACAATACCATAATAAGGAAATTCTCATCACTTAGTGATTTGAAATAGACACAATGATTAAATTCACTTCTGATAAACTGCTGGCTCAACATGAAAGAATTAAAATTTTTGTACCATTACTTAAGCAATTGTTTCAGGTCGTACAACGGCCTCTTTAATATGCAAATATTATTCATTGCTCCCCGCACTTCAAATTCTTCAGGTTGCTTCATGTAGATCTGTTCTTTTAGTTCCTTATACAGAAACACAATCTTCACATCTAACTATTCAAATTCTAATTTCTATTGCGTAACCAACGTCAATACAAATCTAATAAATACTTGCTTGACAACATGCACGAATATCTCATTGAAGTCAATACCTTGTTTCTGAGCATAACTCTTCGCAACTAGTCTCACCTTATACATATCTAGTTTCTTGTGGAAAAGTCACTTGTACCCGATTACTTTCCGCCCAAATGGTAGCTCCACCAACTCTCACTTTTCATTCTTGTATAGGGAATTCATCTAATCATGTATCACCACAATCCACTTCTCAACATTTGTATCTTTTAGTGCTTCCTGAAAAGTAGATGGATCCCCCTCATCTATAATGAGGGAAAATGCAATGTTTGAGTCATCCATGTATCTCAACGGTACTCTGTAATTCCTCAGTGGATTTCTCCTAATAGGTGATGGCACTACCTCTTCCTATACCTCTTCCTATGGCTCAACTTCTTCAAGTATTTCAACTTTATATGTTTAAATATCAATCGTTGATTTTATTTTATTTTATTTTTTTAAAATTTCCTTATGCTCATTCTCGCAAAATAAGAAACCCTCATCAAATTTGACGTCATGACTTAAATACGATTCTGCGTGAAATTTGGTCATAAAGTCTGTATCCTTTTATAGCATCACCATAGTCAATAAAAGTACACTTTTTCGCCCCTTGGTATAACTTATCTCTCTCAACTGACAGTATATAAGAGCAAGTATCATAACCAAATATGTGCAACCCGGAGTAATCAACTTCATGACCACTCCATACTTCTTCTAAAATTTTAAAATCAATTGGCGTAGACAAAATTTAATTTACTAAATAGAAAGCTGTGTTTACGACCTCAACCCATAGCTCCTTGGCCAACCTAACATTACTCAACATACTTCAGGCTCTTTTTAAAAGAGTCTGATTCATATGTTCAGCTACACTATTCTGCTTTAGTGCATGCCTCATTGTGTTATACCTCACGATCCCCTAATTCTTGCAATACTGATTAAATTCCTTAAAAGTAAACTCTTTACCATTGTCGATGCTTAGAATTTTCACCTTTCACTCTTTCTGCTTTTCGACCATTACCTCTCATGCCTTGAAAGTGACGAAAACATCAGATTTATGTTTTAGGAAATAAACCAACACTTTTCTACATGAGTTGTCAATGAATGTGACAAAGAATAATGACCATCCTCTAAAAACAATGGGCGACGACTCCCCCACATTTGATGCACATAATCAAGCTAACATTTACTAACATGTTTACCAATTTTAGAAGATGACATTGACTATTTCCTGTATATGTAATGCTCAGATATATCTAAATCAAAACTTTTAAAGTTAGGAATCAAATCACGATTAAGGAGTACCTTCATACTGTGTTCGCTTATGTGGCCTGGTGTATGCCACACACATGCTTATGTGGATTACACTACAGACGTTGCAATTCCACCCGACATCATGCTCCTGATTAACCTGTAAAGGTTTTCGCTCCGTTGTGCCTCATAACTATGAGTGCCCCTTTAAAAACCTTCAGGACACCTTTATAGCCGGTGAATTTACATCCGAGCTCCTCAAGAGCTTCTAGAGATATCAGATTTTTCTTTAATTTCGGAACATGCTTCATGTTTGTCAAAGTATGCTCCATCCCATCAAATATTCTAATGTGAACCGAATTAATTCCAATCATTTTACAAGCATGATAGTTGCCCATAAGAACCAGGCCATCATCATACTCGATATACGTGATGAACCAACTCTGATGAACATACATTTGGTACGATGCTCCCATATCCAAAATCCATTTGTTAAATAAGTGTCCGACCTTGGACGTAAACAATACATCACAATCATTCATCCGTTCTCTGGATTCCACTGAATTGGCCTCGTTCAGTGAATCATCTAACTTCTCATACTTTAGGATTTTGGAATTTATACAGTTATTCTTCATATGTCCCGTCATACCACAATTCCAACACTTCAACTTTCCTTTGTCCTTCGACTTAGACGTCGATCGCGACTTCCTCTTCTCTCGCTTAGACGTCTTCCCACGGAAACCAGTTCACCCATAGAAGTATCTTTCCTGTCATTATTCCTTCTCAATTACTTCTATTGAAGGAATGAGATAACAGTATCAAAGTCCAATGCATCCTTACCATGACAAAGAGTATCCACCATATATTTATAAGAATCCGGAAGAGACGTCGATAAAATTAGGACTTTATCTTCTTCGTCGATCTTTATCTCCACACATATCGGTTTGTAAATTAGTTTGTTTAAGACGTTGATGTGCTCAGAGAGATCCGACCCTTCCGCCAGCTTTAGATTATACATCTGTCTCTTCAGATATAAACGATTGGGGAGCGACTTCATATAAATGCTTTCCAACTTCGCCCACAGGCCCATGGTAATCATCTCATTAATAACATTGTAAATGACTTTATCGGCCAAGTACAATTGAATTACGCTAATCGCCCTCTGATCAAGTTCATCTCAATCCTCTTCTTTCATCGATTCAAGACATTTCACTTTTCCAATGAGTGCTTACTACAACCCTTACTGAATTAAAAGAGCTTTAATCTTTAACCTTCATAATTCATAATTATTTTTACCAGTGATTTTTTTTGTCTCGAACATTACATTCAATCCTCTTAATGCCATATCTTTAGATTCAATTTGATAACTCAACCTGGCTCTGATACCACTTGTTGGGGACACAACAAACCCTTACACAGCTTGTCCGAGGCGGAAGATGTTACGCCCCAAACCCGAAAATCGGATTCACAAGAATCCCGATCGCCGAATCCGATGCCGACAACCTCCTTAGTACCTCATTCTCGGTTCCCAGCGCCCATATGTCAGGTTCCCATCTTGGGATCCTACAAGGAAGATTTTTTTTTCCAACGTATATTTATCTAGTAAGAAGCATAACCACAAGTTTACCCAAATCATAAAACAACATCATCATCACATATCCACTAATATAAACTTTGAATACAATGCTGAAAGGGAAATACATATGTCAAAATAAAATCAAAGCTCTAGAAGACAGCTGCATGCTCCAGGCTCAACGCCGTTGCGGCCAACGCCACCTGCACGCATCTATCGTGCATAAACTTATAGAAAGCTAGAGGGTGGTGAAAGGTGTGCGTAAGATAAGTGCCAAGCACACAAATACAATATCATAATCATACAATGTCAGAAATACTGGTAAGATCATGAATCATACGATATCAGAGTAAGCGAAAATACTGACAAGTTCATGAGTCAAACAATATCAGAGTAAGCAATACAGATCAGCTATGCAAATGAGGAGTCATAAATAGCCAAATATCATATGTCGAGGGCACAATGTAATATGCAATTCCTAATGAGTTCACGAATACCATCAGCCGTAACTAGACCATATAAATGCAGAAACACAGTAACCCAAAATGCCACATGCCGCGGATGTAATGCAATATGTGGTGCAAATGGAATGATCATGCGGGAGTGTGAAGTCGGGATGATAGTACGTAGTATCGCAGGCTATGGGGTCCATCACAAGGGACTTCTATCCAAACTAGTCCCATACCTAATTTGGATAGTCAGACTCAATGTGGTAAACTCCTGACCTCAGGTTAGTCGCGCGCCCTAGCTGAAATTTTGGCCATTGCGAAGGTACACATAACAGATAGTTGCGCACCACCAGCCCGAGTGGATAGTGAATGAATGAATGAATGAGTATGCAACTCCTGCTCAATAAGTCCACATATCAGTATTGTTCATCACAGGGATCATCACCGGGGTCTAGTATACTTTACATGCAAATTGCTCTCCACTGAAGCGCGACCATGCAAGTGAAAGAGACCTCACTATCTGCCTGGCCAGTAGTCAGCCAATATCTACCCGGCACGTCGATAGCGGACCCATTCACGAGCTGGTCAAACTCAGCCTAACTATGCCCCCTACTCTCAGGTGGGTAAGGCCACACCCCCTCCCAACCGACCACGACACAGTGGAAGACGCAGCCTCCTGGTATTCGGCACTCGGGCGCTCATGTATCAACTCGGTCTCGACGTTGGGGCGTCTTCTAGCATCGGAGGTTTAGAGACTTTTACCCACATACATCCAAAGTGCCCAGATGCTTGAACCAAACATTTCCGGTGTTCCATCTAGCCATCCACAACATGCCTGTAAAGGCCACGACCCTGATGTCGCTAGGGCGTACAGTAATCACAACACACTATGCAAGATGCATGAGTCATACTGTAACGCCCCGGATTTTTCCTAACTTGGCAATGGACGTAGAACTGCCCTAGGACCTTATTCTACCGTGATTAGGGCGTAATTTAATTAAGTATTAATAGCTTGAATCACCTTCTATACAAACTACAAAAGCCCGAGTACCACCTCAGGCAGAAATCATACAGGACTAAATCCTTTAGAAATTAGGCGAGTATTAGCTAGTGCTAAACTAGTTTACTTGTGAAATTAGCACTAATCACTTTAAATACGAACTGCAAGACCCAAAACTTGCAGAATCGTTGACGCTACATTACCTTATAATCTAGGATCAATCTCATTACCCAGTTGCTCTCGGGAGCATCACGAAACTCCGTATCGGACCGGGACCGCACGTCGAAAGTCCGATTACCCCGAAACTAAACGATTATGACCGCCTTACTGGGCTTGACAACCATCTAGAAAATCAAGTCCTGATTGTGTCTAGAAATGCACAACTTAGGCCCGGAATATAGTGTGTGAGGAACATGAATATCTTTCGAAATAAAACCCAAACTTAAGTAAACTGAGACGTGTCGCTTGCGGGCCAAATATAAGGATTCAGACCGTCAAAATCTGACCCAAATACACTCTCGGATTAGGAGAAATTTCCCACACATGTTAGTGCACTTGTGGCCCGGATTGAGTACCGGTGACCGTTGAATTGAAACTGGTCCGCCACGGTCGATCTATAAATCCGACCAGACCGAAAACTTAACTCGACCTAGATCTCATGCTAGGGAGCTTAAGTTCGACCGTACGCAGAAAAGGGGCCTCTAGAAGTGCTCCGTTGGATCGAAACAACCCCCATTTGGCTGTAACTAAGTATACCATGGCCCTGGGGCCATTTCGGTCAGTTTTGAGCCTATATAAGGGCCTTAAACCCTCTCTCCCTTCACATACGATTTTGCAAACCCTGGAGAGAGGAGAGAGAAAAGAGAAGAAGAAAGTGAAGAAGAGAGAGAGAGAGGCTGAGAGATAGTCGTAAGGATCATTCCCTGACGCTCCATGTGCTTAACCGTCATTCCTGCATCGCTATACGGGCGATACCAATCCCCTTCTTAGGTAAGAAAATCTAACCCTAATCTGCTTTAGAGTTTCAGCTAGTGTAATAGGTGAATTAGCTAACCTATTCCCTGTTATAGGTTATTGTGGTGCCATAGACAAAGACTTAGTGTTTAAACTGAATTCGTTACGTGTTTACCGGCGTAAGGTGCGGACTATAAATGTATAGGTTATGGTTTTCAAGGCTTTCAATGTCGGTTAATGATTTATTACTGATGTGGATGTCATTTCACATGCCAAATGCGTTATTTGTTTCACGATACAGATATACATGAACTATGTTGAATATATTGTATTCTTGGTAGAAATGATCATATATGTATGGAATTCGAAATTGTGTTTGCCATAATAAATTGCCGCGAATATATGTTGGTTGTATTGTAACAACTCCTTGGTGAAAGGATTCGCCCTAATACATTTTATGCCAACATACGTCGTGTATGTTATAATGTGTAGCCTAGGTGTTTGTGAAAATGTCTGAATGAGTATAGAATTTGTATTTGTGCTCGCCATGACTAACTGTTGTGGGTATATGATTATCGTGTAGGCGACGACTCCTTGACGAAAGGATTTTCCCTAATTCATATTATAACCAACATACGTCATGTATGTTGGAATACGTAGACTAAGTGTTTGTAAAAATGTCTGAATGAACTAGTAGTTAGTAATTTGTACTTTGTATGAGTGTTGAGATATGATTCTCGACTACCTTAACTATGTGTATGATTTTCTCCAAGTATTTTATATTATAGTGTCTGTTTAGGTATGGAATGCATATATGTGAATTCATGTTTAAGTTGTAATCCATAAAATGCTCAAATGCTTGTATGATTGGAATTATTAATCCATTACTGCTCTGATTATCTCATATGATTTTCTGTTATAATTGAATGTGGTTGGGGCTATTATATAGTCCAAGCAATTGGTAACGAACCTCTAATTGGTGGCTGAGGTTGTCTCGCCACACAGGACGTGGTCGATGAATCCGAGCCGTACTTGAGATGTCGAAGTGGTTAGGCCACACGGAGTGCTTACGCACTTCATGTCCATCAACTCAACGTGAGCTCGTGCTAGTCAAGCTCGTCAAGTAACCCGATTGACCCAATGTATGTTCACCATGTTTGGACGCTACTGCTTGAACCTAGGGTACCAAACTCACCAGTGGAAACCCCGTTAACCTTGGTACCTTGATCCGCTAAGACTCATGAGCCGGACATGGTGGTATGGGACATCGTGATCGAGCTGTCGGCCTACGCCGGGGCGACGAGCCCACCCGTAGTGACCAATGAGCAACCAAAGCTTGTAAACCGAATACGGTGGTAGGCCGACACTGTATTCGAGCTGTCGGCCTACACTGATAAGGTAACGAGCCATTTGTAGTGACCTAGAATCGCAACATCATATGAGATTTACTAGGACTGACAACCCTAGAATGGATCATTGTTTGGGTATTGATATAAGGGAGGTACCTTAGTTTCTCAATCCTGCTATATGAAAAGGACTAATAAGAACTTGGTAATCACACTCATGCACCGCACTGCATGTGTCGTTCAGCGTTGAGTAGAGAGTACTGAGGAAGTGACTGACATGTGCGACCGTGAGATGAAGATCGTAGAGGGAGTACAGGCGAGAGCAGACATCATTTATACATACCATTTTTACCTTAATCAGAGTACTTAGGGATGTGTGATTGTTTGTTTTATCATTACTGCTTGATTGAATTGATGACATGTTAACCTTTGCTTTATAGTTCTATTGAGTTGATCACTCACTCCCATGTTACGGGACGGTGTTGTACACACCAACTAGACCATGTCTTAGTTGCAGGTGGTGGCGATGCCTACGAGGCGGAGCCGGACTTTGAGGATGACGAGGAAGCATTCTCTTACATGCAGTTTTCAGGCTGGTTCATGTGAGTCGTGGCCTGATCGACGGGGACTTCTGGGATGTTGACTAGATGCTCTTATACTTACTATTTTGTCTTTTTGAATCACACATGTATATTCATTTTTGGTCCATTTTGGGAAGTATACATGTATATATTTAATGTGGTAACATGTTCACACTCTGGAGACTTACAACAGTTGATATACTTTATATATCTATCACAGTTCTTCCGCTTGCGTAATTTAACTGTCTCTAGAGTATGATATGTTGTTTTGGTGTAATCCCACTCATGTTTAATGCACTGACATGGACAATATTTAATCATCATTTTCTATGTTGCATAAGTGATGCGTTGGAACTCGGGAGTGGAACTTATGCTCGACCCCCGATTTTCAGGGCATTACACATACAATCCAGTCATGCATCAATGGTAGGCCCCACGTGGCATCGTCCAAAGGTGGACGATGTGAATATAGAATACATACACCAAGGTGGGCCCCATCACATGTACATAACAGGTGGGCCTCACACATACAACCAATGAGCCCCACCAGATGGGCAGCGTGGGTTCAACGTACATCGCGGTGGGCTGCATAAGTGGACGGCATATGTATACAACACATACTTAAGGTGGGCCTCACGTTGGCAGCCAAAACAGGTGGACGACATGGCTGCAAAGTTTATCAAGGCGGGTTCCACCGTCAGGACGGTGAGAATACAACGCATACATCATGGTGGACTACAAATATATCAAGGTGGGCCTTACAGATAGGCCACAAGCGGGCCACGCCCATGGGCCTTGAATACATCATATTGGGCCTTACCCATGGGCCTCAATACCGGGCCTCATATATCATGTGGGCCACATTTTATGGGCTGCATTAATGGGCCTCACCATCTACACCATTCAACTATATGTTAAAAGATCATTCTAGAGCATTTTATGTAAAAAATTCATATCGAAAGATTATCTGGACTGCACACCAAATAACGGTGGTGATAATGATTTTCACCATTAAAACCCCACAGGGCCACCATAATATTTATGTTCCATCCAATCTGCTCAGAAGGTTACAAGAACCTAAATTAAGAGGGTAAAACAAATAAATTTCGTATTGTTCCAAACTTTTGTGACCCCAATAAGGGTTTCAATGGTGGACGTCTACTCAACACTGTTTTCTGCAGTGCGGCCCACTAGATCATCAGCTCTGCCTCATCTTTAGTCCCAAGCCTTAAAATGAGCCTGCCAAAAAGGATGGACGGTTTGGATGGAACACATCTACCAGGGGTGGGATGAACGTGGCACCGTCCAGATGGACAGTGCAGATAAAACACATGCAGCTACAGTGGGTCGCAGCAGAACTTGCTGACGTCAACCTCACAACAGCCAGCGCTGTGTGAGGCACGCCCTCCAATCCGTTTATCAGGTGGGTCCCACGTGTGTGTGGCCCACCTCCATCTATATATTATACACGTATATATATATATATATATATATATATATATATATATATATATGTTATATTATTATTATTATTATTATTATTATTATTATTATTAATTTTTGTTCTGTTAAATGGTCCAGCGTCCAGGGGTTTGGACGCTCCTGGACGGTGTGGAATTTATCCACGCTCCTGACGCTGTGGAGTTACTCCTCATGCATTACGGTGGCAGTTGTGCACCGTCCACTCACTCCAGCACCGTCCAGATCATCTGGACGGTGTGGATGGAACCAATACAACATGGTGTGGTCCGCATACTTGGTGGCGTCAATACATTAAGGTGGGCTGTGAATGGATGGTTGGGATGGAACCCACGTAACTTGCTGGCCTCAATACAGCAGGTGCACATGCCAATCAGCTTTCTATAGCAGTGGGTCACACTTACGGGGTACAACACATCTTTAAGGTGGGCCCCATGTATTGATCGAGCTGATATTTGCGTTTTCACTCCATACAGGGACGCTGGAGTCCGCCAAACGGATGAACGACCTGGATGAGGGACGTACGCCAGGTGGGGCCTGTGTGGGTGGACGGTATGAATAAAATACATACGGCCCACGATCAGTGTGGATCTAGTGGGCCACGCCCATCACAAGAGAGGGAGAGAGAGAGAAAAAAAAAAAAAAAAGACCGGTTAGAAGGGGAGGGACCCCGCGACTATGGGCCCTCCCTATACAATGCATACACCATGATGAGTCCTACAACAAGTGGTCCTCAAATCATAAAATTAAATAATAAGATCACCCACCTCAAGATCTCTTCTTCCTTCTTCCTCCAATGTGATCTAGAGCTCCAAGGAAACGATTCCAACAGTTCAGATGGACTTTGGATAGTGAAGATGGGAGGTAGGAAGGTGGGCCACACTAGCTCTCTCGTGGGAAGCTCTCATGGACATTGGGTTGCTTGCTTGTAAAATGGAGAAAAATGAGAGAGAGAGAGAGAGGATGGGATGGATTGATAAGGTGTGGTTGTTGTAAGAGATGAGAAAGGGGAGGTATGGGTTAGTTTGAAAATGGTGTAAAAAAGGTATGGAGGAGAGAGAGAGAGAGAGAGAGAGAGAGAGAGAGAGAGAGAGAGAGAGAGAGAGAGAGAGAGAGAGTTGACTTGTGAGGGGTGAGGTGGCATGGAGCATGGGTGGTGTATTTGACTTGTGAAATGATGGATTGATGTGATGTGCCGTAGAGATTCCTTCGGTATTTGCAACGCGCGATGTTTTCCTCAAACTGAATGCAGGCCCACATCTCCTGGCCCGAGTATCGCCTCAGCACGTAATGCGTGGTGTCGGAACCGCGGCGACGGGGCGGTTGCAAAGGTACAAGTCTCGGGTCGAGCCGACTCTGGAATACGGGACACGATTTAGGATCGCGGGCAAACACTGATAACAGATCGCGGGTCACCGGAATTCGACCAAGAGGACCGCGGAAGCCTACGGAATAGTACAAGCTAGGATACAGGTTTTACAGAAGAAATCTCATATAAAATCATACAATGCAATAGGAAAATAAAAACCCTCATGGGAAAAATACCACAACACCAAAGCGATGAACAATCCACTATAATTAGGAACTTACAGAGATGGAATAAGTTATCGATGAGAAACCCTACATTCTCCCTCAAAACTCTCAAAATGTGTCAAGCTCCTTTTGTTCTACCATAATTACATAATTAGAAGCCTATTTATACACTTTTGTATCCGATTAGAAATAAAACCTGCACTTATGCGTCATATCCGGTCGAACAGAATGGACTTTTGGTCAAACTGGATGGAGTTCCATGTACAAACATTTGGTCGAACCGAAATCATTCAAAACATCACGACAAGCAACAGGTCCGAATTACAATTTTCAGTCGAACCGATTGAATTTTCAATTGAACTGAAAATTGGTATTGAAAATTGGACTTCTGTACAAGATTAGAGGCACTTGTTCAACAAGACACCATAAAAATTAATATACACCATTTGAAAACATCAAAATGCACCTACAGCACATCTTAGAAAGACTTTTGGTTAGTGTGATTATTGCGGTTGGATGTGTATGTTTGATAGACTATCAAATACATAGCATGTGGTCCCCAAATTTTTTTTACTATGTTACTTATTAAAGAAAAACATTGTGGTACTTTGGTAACTTTCTTTCTTAAAAAGCACTACACATATTTTGATCCACGGGAAATTCTTTAATAAATTTAGGATTTATGAAGAATTTTCTTGTAAAAATCTCTTTTTTTTTTTCTTTTTTTTTTATAGTTTTCTTTCCTAAAATCTTGGTTGATGGTTGTACTTGATTTTGTATGATTTAGGATGTTTCCTAGTTTCATGGGTTTTGCAATGGGCTAAAAAAATTTGTAAAGGTTTTTTAATTATTTATTTATTTAATGTTTTTACTGATAGAGTTTGCTTCATTTGTACAAATTGAAGGTTGTTACTACTACTGCTACCATGTTGCTTGCTTCATTTGGAGAAATTAAATGTTGCTACCACTGCTACTATTACTACTTATATTCACTACTCATCACTGCTACTATTGCTGCTGCTGTTGGATGATTTTTACATAAGGCAACTGTAAGTGTTATGGTCTCATGCTTCTTTGGTTGTCAAATTTGTGATGTGTCAAAACATCTATCTATGTCCTGTGCTTGTATGATGATTTATATGAATTCAAGACACTGCATAAATACTTCAAGAAGCTACAAGTTGAACTTTTCAAGAAGCTACATATTGAAGTTCAAGAAGCTACATGTTGAAGTCTCAAGAAGCTACAATGTTGATATTCAAGTCTCATGACTTCAAGACTAATAAGCAATGCATGAAGTAGTTGTTATGCTGATGAAGATCTCAAGTTTGAAGCTATAACAAGTTCAAGATCTCAAGCCTGATATGGTTCAAACAAACTACATTCGTTGAATGGTTGAAGTTCAATGTCCATACGACATGATTCAGGTTTGAATGACCTTAGGTTGACCCTTTAAGTAGGTCACTTTGGATACATAAATCAAATATTTATTTTACATAAGTTTGGTCTATTCTACGACCAGTCCTAGCTCTTGTTCGACCAGGGCCCGGCATTGGTTCGACTAGTCCAAGAAATTCCACGACCAAATCCCTAAGTTGTTGAAGATTTTTCGAATTTTTGAGTACGCCCACGACCAGTCCTGGAGGTCCTTCGACCGGTCGTAGGTGTGGCTTCGACTCATCCACGACCAGTCGTGGATCTACGACTCAAAATCCAAAGAACTTTATCTATGGTCCTACGACCAGGTCGTAGGGATCTACGACCAGTCGTAGGTGACCCACGACCAGTCGTAGGGTACTCACGACCGTCGTGGAACGACTTTCAAAGATCGCGCTCAATATTTCAAAAATTGTTAGAGCTACGACCAACCTAAGGTTTCTAAGACCAACGTAGGAACGATTTTTGCTTCTATAAATTGAACACGAAATTCGAGTTTTCACACTTCAACTCGATTCAATTCAAGAATTTTCAAGTGATCACTCGAGATAAGTCTCGTGTTTATTTTAAGCTACATTGTGCTTATTTAATATTCCTTTTTGCTAACTTATTTAATTTGATTTTGTTTCTATATTCCAATCTTATTTGAAAAGAGGAATTATCTTATTCCTTCTTCTTGGAATCAAAATCAAATATAGCTACGTCCAACGAGTTAAATCTAAAATCTATTAGAATCTAGAACCTTATGAATGTGAGTATTGGAAATTGAACTTTGACATTCAATCATCTACTCCGATTGGTTCTACTGGGCTGCTAAGAAAAGGAGAAATCCAGGTATTTTACAATTCTGTAAAATTTATTTACTTTTGGTTTTGTTTGAGGTTAAGCCGAAAAATCTCATTGTAGACTTGGTTTTGTTTGAGGTTAAGCCGAAAAATCTCATTGTTTTGGTTGTCTCGAGGAAAACCAGAAACTCGAAAAGAGGAGTTTTTGAATTGTGTAAGCCCAAGTGAAAAAGACACAATTGTAAAGGTTTTTGGTGAACTGTGAAAACCTATTTGATAGTGAACGCTAATATCCCCTGTGAGGATATTAGAGTGGAGTAGCTCGTGTGGTCATTGGAAAACAGCTTGGTGTACACACAAAGTAACCACTATAACTCTTTGTCTTGTGGATTGAATGCTTGCTTAATTTTCATATCTTTTATCATTCGATTGTGTGGAATGTACAAGTGGATGTGAATGTTGTAATTATTTACATTTCAAGCAAGTGTGGGATTGTTGTAATAATTTAGATCTATACTTCTGCATTTAATTTCAATTCCTTGCTATTTCATTTACTTATATTAAAATTGAGTCCTTGATCCAAAAGAGGTTCTAGAAATAAGGTTGTCCTACCATAAGCCCTTGTTTATTATGGTGTAAGGTTGTCCTTAGAACTAAATTTGTATCAATCTCTCAATACCTATTTATCAAGGTGATTTAAAATTTAGCATTGTGAATTGATTTATATTGTAAGGTTATTGGTTTAATTTATTTCCGCTAATTTTATTTTAAATTTGGCATAGTCCTATTCACCCCCCCCCCCCCCCCCTCTAGACATATAGCTTGGCCTTTTCAAGTGGTATCAAAGCCTAATAGCTCATTTTTATTGCTTTTTTATTTAGATTTATTTCCGAGCTAACGTTCTAAGCTATATAAAAAGATGTCAAATTTTGATAGCCTTTCGCATTACTAGGCATCCACCTTTTGATGGTTCCAACTATGCCTATTGGAAAGCCGAATGAGGATCTTCCTCAAATCAATGGATGAAAGTGTGTGGCAAGCCACGTGGATCGAATGGAATCCTCCTACCATGGAAGTAACTCGGTGTTGATGGTTCAAAATCTATGAAAATTACACCGTATTACCAATGGACCACACTTCGTAAAAATGAGAGTAGTGTTAATGCTAAAGCACTAAATGAAATCACTTATGACTATCACCGGATGAGTTCAAAAGAATCATATCCTCCGTGATACTTAAAGCAAGCCTGGGATATTTTAGAAATGACACACGAAGGTACATCAATTGTCAAGAAATCTAAAGTCCAACTCCTCACAACTAAATTTGAAGAAATTCATATGGAGGATAATGAAATGTTTATGGACTTTTTCACTAGATTGAATGACATTGTAAACTCAATGTGGGGTCTTGGCGATAAGATCCCGAAAAGTAAAGTGTGTGCAAAAATACTACGCTCTCTTCCCGAACGGTTCAATTCTAAGGTAACCGCAATCCAGAACTTCGTGATACTGACAATATGAAGGTAGAAGAATTAGTTGGTTCTTTACAAACCTATGAATTAAGTTTTAAAGCTCCTAAAGGTAAATCTATTGCTTTGAAGTCATCTAAAAGTATTACTCAAAAAATTCAGATTCTTAAAAGTCCAAGATGATATGACCCTTTGGCGAAAAAGTTTTATAAGATTTTCAAAAGTAAGAAAAGAGTCGACTTTCAAAAGGCAAATGAAAAGAAACGTTCTAAACCTAAGTCTAAAACTTGGAAATCATTGAAAGATAGTCAATGCTACAACTCGTCAAGAATATGGGCATTTAGCAAACAAATGTCCTAAAAAGGACAGATCCAAAAGGAAGGGTATGTTGGCTACTTGGGATGAATCGTCTGATTAAAGCCTCTTCAATCGTAAAATTAAACCGAGTCGGCCTGCAAAGAACTTAAGGCCCTTATGACTCTAGCCAAGTTTACCTTTTCTGATCACGATGATTCTATAAGTGAAGAAAATTTGGATAGTGATCATGAAAATGATGAAGATCTTCAAGATGCTTACAATGCCTTATATAAGAAAAGTTGTAAAATTGTCACAAACTTAAACTTCAAAAAAAAGTTTTTTAAACTTAAAGAATGTTTTGAAACCCTTGTTTTAGAAAAATCTCAAATTTCAGATTGTTTTGAAAAATCAAAGTGTGATCTAGAATTCAAAACCTCCCTAATTGAAAATTTGAAATCTGAAAATGAGAAACTTAAAAATGAAGTATCTTCTCTTCGAGTTTGAAGGACACATGGAGATATGCCCAAGGTGATCCAAAATTAGAAAAATTATTATCCTGATCAAGAAAATGTGGCGATCGATCCTGTTGGGCTTTGATAAAAACACATCTCCTAAACAAGAATACTCCTTCCAATTTTGTGAAAGGAGAGACTTCTAACTCAAAAGGAAAAGGTACTAGTCAAGTTTTTCTTAAAATACAAAAACTTTTCAAAACACAAAAGCAAATATATAAATTTCAAAAATCGATTCAAACCCACTAGCTTGAAAAAATTGTTGATTTACTTAAGGAGCTATTAAAATCTAACTCAAAGAGGTCACTCTTATAACTATAAACAAAAGAAGACCAATTATTCTCCTAAACCCAAAACAAGATCAAATGGGTTCCTAAGGTTGCCTCGTTTGGTTGCTCACACTGCTTTCAAAGCTACAAGCCATTCAAAATGGTACCTAGACAAGGATGCTCCAGACATATGACAAAGCGACAAAGCTCTATTCACCGATCTTAAAGATATGACTGATGGGTCACTCATATTTGGTGATGGTAGCAACCGCAAGATAATTGGCAAAGGTACGGTTCAACTCTATAACCTTCCCTTATTTAAAAATGTTTTATATGTTGAGGGTTTAAAACACAACCTCGTTGAGCATATCTCAAATATGCGATAACAACCATAATGTTAAAATTTCTAATCAAGGTTGTGAAATTATAAATGAAAAAGGTCAGAATATTAACTGTCGCAGAACTTCAAAACCGCTATATAGTAAGCAATGGTAGCTCATTCAACAAACGTGCTACATGGTCCATACCGATGAGACAGAATTATGGCATAAACGCCTTGGACATGTACACTACCAAATTTATACAGATTGAGCAAAAGTGAACTAATTAGAGGACTACCTAAGATACAAAAGTAGACAAGATTTGTGGTGAATGCCAGTATGGTAAACAAACTAGGAGCTCTCACAAAAAGGTGAACTCCAATATCACCACAAGACCACTCGAGCTTCTCCACATGGATCTTATAGACCAACAAGAACGGAAAGTCGAGGTGGCAAAAAGTACATCTTAGTTATTGTAGATGATTACACAAGATACACTTGGGTTTCATTCTTGAGAGATAAATCAGAAACCCTTGATGAAGTGAAAAAGATTATAAAACGGATTCAAACTGAAAAATGTTCTCAAGTCAGCAAGATCCGTAGTGATCATGGATCCGAGTTCGAAAATAGCGCTTTGAGAAATTTTGTAGCGATCATGGAATATCGTATGAATTCTCAACACTCTAAAACTCCTCAACAAAATGGAATTGTCGAGAGGAAGAATAGAGTGCTTCAAGAAATGGGAAATGTTATGTTAAATAGCATGAAGCTCCCTAGAATCTGGTCAAGAAAGATGAATACACAAGCTACATTATTAACCGTGTTTATATTTGTAAATCTAATAATAAAACGGCTTATGAAATGTAGTTTGAGAAAAAGCCTTCACAATACTTTCGAGTTTTTGGCAAAGAAGTGCTATATTTTATGTGACCGTGAAAATTTGGGAAAGTTCGACACTAAAAGTGATGAAGGGATCTTTTAGGATATTCTTTAAACAAATGTGCATATCAAAGTTCTCAACAACAGACCGGTGTGATTCAAGAGTCAATAAATGTTGTGATTGACGATCTTTGAATACACCCGTCCTTAGTTCGATAATGATGAAGTTCTTATACTTGAAAAACAAGAAATTTCATCAAGTGAAACTATCCAGAAATTAAGGACTCATTAAAGATCATCCAACTTCTCAAATACTTGAAACCCTCTCACTGGTGTGCGCACTCGTAGACAATTAGAGGACATATGTAACTACGTATGCTTTACATCCCAGATTGAACCGGTTAACGTAAAAAGCACTTTCTGATGAAAACGGATTCTTGCGATGCAAGAAGAACTTAATCATTTTGTCGAAATGATGTCCGCACCTTGTTCCTAGACCTAAAGATAAACATATTATTGGAACAAAATGAATTTTCAAAACAAATCATGAACTTGGAAATATTATTCAAATAAAGCAAGACTAGTTGTACAGGGGTATACACAAATTGAAGGTATTGACTATAATGAAACATTTGCTCCTGTAGCTCATCTTAAATCAATCAGACTTTTTATCTCCATTGCATGTTTTAGGAAGATTAAAATTTACCAAATGGATGTAAAGAGTGCCTTTCCGAATGGTGATTTACATGAAGAGGTATATGTTGAACAACCTACAGTGGTTTGAAGATCCTAAATTTACTGATCATGTGTATCGTCTTAAGAAGGCTCTCTATGGTCTCAAACAAGCTCCCGTAGCATGGTAGTACGAAAAAACCGACTAAGTTTTTACCGAGTCATAATTTTCGATGGGGTGTGTTGATAAGACGCTCTTTGTTAAGAAACATAACGATGATATTCTAATGGTTCAAATATATGTTGACGATATTATTTATGGATCAACCCGTACTAACATGATCATTGAGTTTGCAGATTTGATGAAGTCTAAATTCGAAATGAGCATGGTTGGAGAATTAAACTATTTTCTAGGGTTGCAAGTAAAACAACAACTGATGGAATTTTTTATCTCTCAAACCAAATATGCTCGAGTTTAATTAAGAAATTTGGATTTGAGAAAGGTAAAAATTATGATACTCCTATGAGTACAACTTTGAGACTCTCAAAAGACTCTACAGTAATGATGTGGATCCTAAATTGTATCGTAGTTTGATTGGTAGTTTGCTTTATCCGACCGCTAGTAGACCGTATATTGCTTTGAGTGTTGGTATTTGTGCTCGTATCAATCAAATCCTAAAGAATCTCACTTAACTCATTGTTATGGATTATGCGATATGTCGCAAGTTCTACTAAACTGGGTCTCTGGTATCCACATGAGACTAATGTTCAATTAGCCTGCACGCAGATGTGATCTTGGGCCGGCGAAACATTGATGATAGAAATCAACCAAAGGGTGGTTGTTTCTACATTAGAAATTGTCTTGTTTCTTGGTTTAGCAAGAAGCAAAGTTCTATATCGCTATCAACAAATGAAATTTGAATACATTGTCATTGAAAATGCATGTACTCAACTTGTTTGGATGAAACGAATGTTAAGCGATTATGGAATTACTCAGATTCTATGATTTTATTTTGTGATAATTCCAAAGTAATAAATATCTCTAAAAATCCAGTCTCAACATTCACATACTAAGCATATTGACATTAGATTTCATTACATTCGTGAATTAGTGGAAGAAAAATTAATATATTTGGATTACATTTCAACCGAGACTCAACTTGTGGACATTTTCACTAAACCGCTCGACAAAAAGCAGTTTAATAAATTAAAGTTTGATCTCGGTATGTGCAATTTAAATTGAATTTGCATGATTTGGTGTATCATAATGTACATAAATTTGATGTTTTATTTGCTTAAATTTGAAAAATTATTTAAAAATTACAAATTTTATGTCGTTTTCGACTCTCAGTGAGTGTACATCGACGGACCGTGCCACGACCGGTCGAGCACTTACATCGCCACCGTGAAACTCGGATTTCACTTTAATTTGGAGATTTTGACTCTTCTTCTTCATTTCTTTTTACCCTCTAACGGTTCTAGCTACGACCGGTCGAACCCACCTTCATAATACTTCAAGGTTAGTGGTTCTTTTGCATTTTCTTTGTAGATTCTTGCTATTAGTGTTTCAAATCTCATTCTTGTAGAATCTATTTGGTCGTTCATTGCAAGTTTGGGGTTTTATCTTGAAAAAATCTGTTCTATCTAAACCTCATTTCTTCTATCTTGCATCTCGTTGTTTCTTTGAAATCCTTCTTTGAAAATGGATGCTAGAGGTAAAAAGAAAACTACTCGAGGTCCCTCTTCATCTAGATCAGCTTCTATTGTACAACGTCATCTTCGCTCTCCCGAAAATGATCCTTCTGATGCTCGGGACTTGCGTATGCGCAATGTTATTGTTGAGCGTCATGTTAATATTAATCATATTGCTTCATTTGGTATCCTTCCTCTCATTGGAATCAGTGGGATGGGAGAACATCTTACATTGGGGTGGAGCCGCATACACCCATTGCCCAATCCATGTTTGCATGTATTCTGTGATTTTTCTCTTGAGGATTTTACTTTTAAAGTTGATACTCAAGAAGGATTGTTTTTAGTGGATCGACATTTGATTGCTGACATTATGGAAATACCTGTCAATGATGAGAGCATTCCAATTAATATTTTACATGACAAATCTCGAATCTGACGAAAAATGCTTACTAGAGATTTATGTAATTTGGATGTTCATTAGACTCATAAAGGTCATGTACTTCCCTCAAGGTATTTGTTACCCAGACACAGAGTACTTCATAGGATATTCATCTCAAATCTTTATCCACGATCCGATAATAAAACCGAACTCACCGCTTTCATGGTTCGTGGTTTTGCATTCTCGTAGTCTCCGTGCAAAAATATGTCTACCGCTTTAATTTGTCATTCCATTATTCTCGTCTCGTCACCATCCTGGACACAAGGATATACCCTTTGGTTATTTATTGACTATGCCGGGCAAATCATATGCTCGTGGCTATGCCTACTAGAGAAAACCCATCCATAATCTCCCTTTTAATAATTCCAATCTTAACAAGATGAATTTAGAATTACAAGGCCAAGTGGATGGATCTTGTAGCAAGCAGGTCTTTGAAGCAGAAATGTCAAGGTAGTGATCTTCCCAAGACGTAAATATGGATGATTTATTTGAAGAACTTGAATCGACTCTGATGATCCTGATTTTCAGCCTTCGATTTTGATGAAAGATTGAATTCCCTTCAAGAGCAGGTGGCTCAAATTCGTGTTACCCAAGACACACAATTTTCATATTTACGCAAATATATGAGGCGGATTGCTAAGGCTTTACATAAAATTGATCCATCTAATCCTGCACCCTCTTCTGGTTCTGACTGAATTTTTAATGGGTCTGTTTTTTTTTTAACTTTACATGCTTACTGACTTTTTGGATTATGCACTATATTTTCTTGAATCAACTCCTATTTTCATTATTATTGATGCTCTTCTTCCTTTGTCATTTTGTGTCAAAAAGGGGGAGAAGTTTTGGTTTTTGATTTATTTAAATTTAATCGTTATGATGTGCTCCTATTACTCAGGCTATTACTCAGGGGGAGTTAAGCTTCTCAGGGGTAGTTATGGGAGAATGATGCTAGTTATTACTTAACATATCTATATAACTATGCATGCTTCTCTATTGTGAACCTGTTGTGTTTGTACTTCTCTTATGTCTATTGGAAGTATTATTACTTGGGTGTTTTGTCACAAATTTGACAAAGGGGGAGATTGTAAGTGTTATGGTCTCATGCTTCTTTGGTTGTCAAATTTGTGATGTGTCAAAACATCTATCTGTGTCCTGTGCTTGTATGATGATTTATATGAATTCAAGACACTGCATAAATACTTCAAGAAGCTACAAGTTGAACTTTTCAAGAAGCTACATATTGAAGTTCAAGAAGCTACATGTTGAAGTCTCAAGAAGCTACAATGTTGATATTCAAGTCTCATGACTTCAAGACTAATAAGCAATGCATGAAGTAGTTGTTATGCTGATGAAGATCTCAAGTTTGAAGCTATAACAAGTTCAAGATCTCAAGCCTGATATGGTTCAAACAAACTACATTCGTTGAATGGTTGAAGTTCAATGTCCATACGACATGATTCAGTGCTTGAATGACCTTAGGTTGACCCTTTAAGTAGGTCACTTTGGATACATAAATCAAATATTTATTTTACATAAGTTTGGTCTATTCTACGACCGATCCTAGCTCTTGTTCGACCAGTCCGGCATTGGTTCGACTAGTCCAAGAAATTCCACGACCAAATCCTAAGTTGTTGAAGATTTTTCGAATTTTGGTACGCCCACGACCACCCTGGAGGTCCTTCTACCGGTCGTAGGTGTGGCTTCGACTCATCCACGACCAACCGTGGATCTACGACTCAAAATCCAAAGAACTTTATCTATGGTCCTACGACCGGTCGTAGGGATCTACGACTGGTCGTAGGTGACCCACGACCTCACCGTAGGGTACTCACGACCGGTCCGTGGAACGACTTTCAAAGATCGCGCTCAATATTTCAAAAATTGTTAGAGCTACGACCGCCTAAGGTTTCTAAGACCAAATCGTAGGAACGATTTTTGCTTCTATAAATTGAACACGAAATTCAGAGTTTTCACACTTCAACTCGATTCAATTCAAGAATTTTCAAGTGATCACTCTGAGATAAGTCTGTGTTTATTTTAAGCTACATTGTGCTTATTTAATATTCCTTTTTGCTAGCTTATTTAATTTGATTTTGTTTCTATATTCCAATCTTATTTGAAAAGAGGAATTATCTTATTCCTTCTTCTTGGAATCAAAATCAAATATAGCTACGCCCACGAGTTAAATCTAAAATCTATTAGAATCTAGAACCTTATGAATGTGAGTATTGGAAATTGAACTTTGACATTCAATCATCTACTCCGATTGTTCTACCTACCGCTAAGAAAAGGAGAAATCCGGTATTTTACAATTCAGTAAAATTTATTTACTTTTGGTTTTGTTTGAGGTTAAGCCAGAAAAATCTCATTGTCAGACTGGTTTTGTTTGAGGTCGAGCTTAAAAATCTCATTGTTTTGGTTGTCTGAGGAAAACCAGAAACTCGAAAAGAGGAGTTTTTGAATTGTGTAAGCCCAAGTGAAAAAGACACAATTGTAAAGGTTTTTGGTGAACTGTGAAAACCTATTTGATAGTGAACGCTAATATCCCCCGTGAGGAGGATATTAGAGTGGAGTAGCACTTTTCGTGTGGTCATGGAAAACAAGCTTGGTGTACACACAGCGAACCACTATAACTCTTTGTCTTGTGGATTGAATGCTTGCTTAATTTTCATATCTTTTATCATTCGATTGTGTGGAATGTACAAGTGGATGTGAATGTTATAATTATTTACATTTCAAGCAAGTGTGGGGATTGTTGTAATAATTTAGATCTATACTTCTGCATTTAATTTCAATTCCTTGCTATTTCATTTACTTATATTAAAATTGAGTCCTTGATCCAAAAGAGGTTAGAAATAAGGTTGTCCTACCATAAGCCCTTGTTTATTATGGTGTAAGGTTGTCCTTAGAACTAAATTTGTATCAATCTCTCAATACTTATTTATCAAGGTGATTTAAAATTTAGCATTGTGAATTGATTTATATTGTAAGGCTATTGGTTTAGTTTATTTCCGCTAATTTTATTTTAAATTTGGCATAGTCCTATATTCCCCCCCCCCAGGACATATAGCTTGGCCTTTTCAGCAACCATCATGGTGAGGCCAACCTATTGGATGGTTAGATGTCGCTCACACACGAAAGTTCAGAAGCTTTGGGCTGGATGGACTGTAACTCGTGGGCCATCTGGTTAGATTTGAGACCTCATTCTTATTATTATTTTCTACTTTGAATGTTGAGAGAGATTCAAAGCTTGGTTTATGGGTAAAGAATTTGAGGGTGTTTTCGTAATCATTGCATTACTTTGAAACGTCTAATTTGGACAGTTTAATTTTAATTACTTTTATTCCCACCTATATATTTTTTTCTAAGTAAATAACCAGTGCCTGCATATCATCACACAGCCAGAGGATTAAGGCCTGCCTAGACGGTCTTGGTTCGGCAGGGACTCTTTGACGGGCCACTGTGATGTGTAGGTCTTATTCATGCTGTCCATCATTTTTTCAGATTATTCTATAGCATGCACTAACAAATAAAGCAAATCCAAGGTTCAAGTGGACCACACTCACCATTAAAAACTTTTTGGGAGTTGCAGAAGTTTTGAGCAGCTGATATTTGTGTTATTTCCTTTGTCCATGTCTATGTAACCTTATAAACAATTTCGATGGCAAATAAATATCACTGTCGGCCCAAAAAAGGTTTCAGTGGTGGGGCATTATTAATATCACCACTGCTTCCTATGGTATGGTCCACTTGATTATTTGAAAAAAATTATCTGAATTTGTCTTTAAAAAAAAAAAAAATTTATTTATAACTGTTATGTCATGGTGGGCCCTACATATCCCCTACCTGAATAAGATCTCGATACTGAAAAGAGGTTATCTTATTCTTAACTCAGTCACCACTTGGATATGCACAAGTGTATGACCTGGACCGGATTTTGGGGGCGATATTAGTTTTCGGACGGGGATTTTGGCTTTCGCAGGGTGGGACCCACTGTGATGTTCGTGAGAAATCCAACTTGTCCATCCGTTTTCCGAGCTCATTTAACGACATACGACCGGAAATTAAAAGAATTCAAAACTCAAGTGCGCCATACGAGATGAAACAGCGGGGAAAGGAATTCCTACCGTTGAAACCTTCCTAGGCTCCAGCTTGATGTTTATATTCCATCCAAACCGCTTATACGGTTATTTTGACTGAGATGAAGTGAAAATATCAGGAATTTAAACCGATACAAAACTTTTGTAGTCATATAAACGTTTCAACGGTGATCACTAAATCCCCACTGTTTTCTTTCGTGTGGCCCATTTAAGTTTTGGAAACCCTTTATTTTTGGCCTTATGTTGTAAAATGAGCTCAAAAACGGATGGACGGAGTAGCTTTCTCACAAACATCGCAGTGGGCCCCACAGAATCCTTGCGCAGGAACGCGTCCGTAGTTAGAGCTGGGCAAAAAGGGACCGATCCGGCGGATCCGACCCGATCCGCCCCGATCCGCCCCGAACAGATCCTAACCGAAGGCCATGATCGGGTCTGATCGAGGTGGGCCAGCAAGATCCGACCATTAATCGGATCGATTTCGGATCAATGGTCAACCGGACGGACCGATCCGTAATCCGATCCGAATGGATCCGATCCGATTCGATTCGATTCGACCGCACATATATTGTTTACCATTTTTCTGTAATGTTGTCCACTTGAGATGGGGATATATCTCTTTTTTTTTTTTTTTTTAAATACCATAAAATGATATAGAAAAATATATGGATGGCGTAGATGAAGTAAATACATCATGGTGGGGCCCACAGAGCACTGACTTACCATCATTTAAGTAATATTATGCGGAGTACCAATACACATCTCTCACATGTCTCGAGGTTCCTCGAGCAGAGCTCCCTGACGACGTGGAACCTATCACTTCTTTGCTTGGGATGTTAGGTGGGTCCTACCTTGATGTTTGTGATAAATCCACACCGTCCATTCATTTTGGGAGCTCATTTTAATATATGCTGTCAAAAATGAAGTATAATCCAAGACTCAAGTGGCCCCTACGAGAGAAAAGAGTATAGATTTAATGACTACCTTTCTCTATTTTCTCTCTTGTCCAGCACACTTGAACTTTGGATCCACCTATTTTTTTTGATATCATGTCCTAAAATGAGCCTTCAAAACTGATGGACGGTGTGGATTTCTTACAAATGTTACTGTGGCCCACATAATATAAAATTCACGTCCCAAGGAAAATCCTTGGGATGCGGATCAGCAGGTGTACGATTGTACCAGCAGCGTGTTTTTGGCGGGTTGGCATGAGCAAGTTTTGTGGGTCCTATCATGAGGTATTTGTTATATCTAAACCGTCCATCCACTCGGCAGGCTCGTCTTAAGGCTTGACCTGAAAAATAAGATAGATCTAAAGATCTAGTGGACCACACTGCAAAAAGCGAGTGGGATTGAACGTTACCATTGAAACTTTTCATGCTAAGAATATCGGATCTGAAACTTATATAATTTGATCCGACTCGTTTTTTTAGACCGAGTCAGAATCGGTTCGGCTAAGAAAAACAGTACAACGGTTCTGATCGATTAATTAGATCCAGACTCGGTCTCGGATCTGATCGAATTCGGGTAAGGCGTTAAAAACTTCGGACCTGGTCGAGTTAGGCCGAATCCGCTCCGACTCGACTCGATGCCCACCTCTATCCGTAGTTTTCACTTTTCAGGCCGTGGAATTGCTGCCCGGGAAGGGAAATGATCCTATCCGTCGAAGTTGTCTGCCGAATATAGAATAAAGTGGCAGCAAGATTGGGTACGTAAGCATCACTAGCATCAGATTTCGACAATGACAGCAGATGAACAAATCAAATCAAACAAGAAAAGTATCAGATGAGGAGAGATTGAAGATGTGATTTTTGGCACACGTGTGTGAGATATGGGAGCAATTCATCAGGTGGGCCCAGCCCAAACACCAGTCGGGCAACATGTGTATTGGAACGATGATCTGAGAAGAAGGGCTGAGATGGTTTGTGACCGATGCACACATCTGGCCCACCTAATTTGCTGTCCAGGCCTAGTTCACATCTGGCCCACCTAATTTGCTGGTGGTCGGTGCTCTGTGGGCCCCACCATGATGTATTTGTTTCATTCATGCCGTCCATCTATTTTTATAGATCATTTTATGGTATGAGAGAAAAAATGAGGTATATCCCAATTTCAAGTGGACCACATTATAGGAAACAGTTTTGAATGAACGTTGATCATTAGAAAATTTTTGGGGGACATAAAAGTTTTGGATCAATCTGATCTTTATTTTTAACCCTCATGTGGGTCTTTATGACCTAATCAACAGATTGGATGTCAAATAAACAGTAGAGTGGGCCTTAGGAGGATTTTAATGGTGTATATCCAATCACTATGGTTTTCCTGTGGTGTGGTCCACCTGAGATATATATCCTCTGCTTATTGATACAAAGCTCTAAAATGATATGTAAAAATGGATGAACGGAATGGATGAAACACATACATCATTGTGGGGCCCACAGAGCACCGACCACCGACACCGGGCTGGTGGCAGGGGGAGTAGCCAATCCGTCTCCGTTCACAGTGGGCCGTACCTTGAATGGCCCTGATCTCACGCACGTGTATGTTGCAAGTGCTGAGAGTTGCCTCTTCATGATTTTCTCATAGGGTACTTGAAAAGATCATACGGTGGACGTCTCTTAGGAGAACATCAAGAAAGAGACAAAAAGGTGCCATTTTCTTTAAGGAAAGGATTTATTCTTACTAATTATATATCCATCAGTATCGATCGGTGGATTTGGTTGTGCTGCTGATCAATCCAAACAGTTCATCTGGTGGGCCCTTACGATACACTCCCAGGCAACGCTAGGTATTTGATCTATATGACTATCGAATGGACACTGAAAACCTATAACAATCGAGGCTTCATATTCAAAGTTGAAAAGGCCATTAATTGGAAGGTTATGGCTGCACCAATTGATCTGGTTTTCGTATCATGGTCAATCCATGGTAGGACCCACCAGATGGACAGTCCAGATTCACCCAGATTTGCTCGTCTGGACCAGTTTAGCCAAAATTAGGGAGTACTAGGCAGTATTCCCTCCAGTACATCTAGCTCGCACCATACCATCCATGTCATAGATGTGGAGACTCTGACCATGATCTGGACCACCAACCAACCGACATCTACCCATGGCGCGAATATCACTTTGACGGTCCAATCAAAGTGTCAAAAGCAGCATACGCAACAGTTCATTTCAGGGCCAAAAAGTTAGGTACCTTGATTGAGATATCCCTGTCGTAAGGGCTCGTTTGAGAGCTGGATTGCAAATGCATTGAATTCCAAATAACAAATAAAGATGATTTCGAATTCTCAGAACGGACTGAAATTCAAAAATAGTAATACATTGAAGATATTTTATTTTTTACAAAAACTCGCAACGCAGTTGGATTTCACACAACGGGTACTATGAACTCTCGTGAGTCCACCACTAAGGCATCAGTAAGATCCATATATTGAAGCATATATTTATAAGAAATTAAATTTAATGACTAAATCAATTTTAATATTCTTAATTCATGCACTCATTTGATATTTGACGGGATAATTATAATAAGCTCATTGAAATACATACTTTGGCTAAAAATGACTAAATTTAAAGCATCTAGTGAGCCGAAAGCATAGGAACAGGAACAAGCGATTTGCCAACATTTTTTAGCCGTTGATGTAGATGACCAATGTATAAACTATTCAGATCATTCTATTGATGTAATTTAGTGATGTAGCTAATAGTTTAATTATTTTAGTATATCATCAATACCATGTGTATAGTGGATTAGTAGTCTAGCAACACTTTTATTACACATACGACTCTCTTACCTCTAAAAAATGAGACATAAAAGTCATTTGATTCCGAATCATGCCAGGGAGGGATTTCAAAACAGTAAAACAGTGTATTTCAAATACCTTGGATTTCAAATCCCTCTCAATCCAAGTTGCCAAATGACTTTTGGTTCTCAAATCCATGCTGCAAAATGACCCATGCACATGGTATTTTTATCTGCTTGATATGAAACAAGATACAGGACTGTCTTTAAAATAAAAATTAAAAAAAAAAAAAACAAAAAAAGAGCTATAAGGCTATTGCAACTGATAAAGGCTAGTACAATTATAAAGGCCCAAATTCAAAATTATTTTATTTTATTTTTAATTTCTTCTTCTCTTTCATTTGTATAATAAGCCTTTATATATTAGACCTATGCCTATTGTGGAGGGTTATAACAAAATATTTTAATTGTACCAATAGAAGCCAATTTAGCCACTATGAAAAAGAAAAACAAAAAAGAAATGAAAAAGAATAAATCATTTTTACTAATATTTAAATGTAATAAATCTTAATTGACCAAATCATATTTTATTTATGTTTTTTTACACACACCCACACCATATGGGCACTCAAACCCTAGTCTCAGTGTTGAAACATGATACTCGGAAGGGTGAGATGAGAACGATCATCGTCTTTCTCGAACAATAAACACCTCACATCCGCAAAGGCCCTCTTGAATGTATAAGAGAAATTTCTCAAATCTACGAGAGAAATAAGAAATTTAGATAATTTTATTAGAAATTAAATAAATTTGCATACTTAAATACCCTTAAACAAACCCTAAGATGTAATTAGAGAATACCTAAATAAATAAGGAAATAAAAACTGAAAAACGTGCAAGTTTTTATCGTCTGTTGATCGAATCGTCGATCGGTCGATCGATCGAGATAGTGCAAAAATGTCCAGAGACAAAAACAATAAATTTATAATTGTTTCGATCGATTGACCCCATCGGTTGATCAATCAAACTGAGCAAAAAAAAGTTCTGCAAGCTTTTCACATAAATATGAATTTCCATTGATCGATCGACCCAATTGATCAATTGATGGATCAATTTGATCAATCTGCTCGACTGAGTTCGATTGATCGAACTATGATGATTTTTTTGTTGATTTTCCTTTGGACTTCTTTTGATCCATTTATGATTGGAACATGCTTGCTCCACGTCCTACATTAGATCCCCTCCACTTGAAAAAAAAAAAAAAAAGCGTCCTCGAGTTATCACCCGACTCCAATTCATGATACCCATACAAGTCCACTACATTAAACGTGTGTGAGATCTCCATGTCTTCAGAAAAATCAACAAAATAGGCTTTGTTATTGATCTTTCGGAGTATAAGCACCAGTCCAATCTTCTTATTCTTTAACTTATTGTACATCTTGGTCGGAAATCTCTACTTGTACAGGTGGACCATGACGTTATCACTCACGTTGAACACCTTCAGGCGCCATGTATGTAAGCCATTTTCTTATACTTATCGTTGGATGCTTGCAACTTGGCCTGAACATCAACCTATACACTTATGATTCGGTTAACAATACTCATGCCTGGCAGTTTGGGCAATGGAACCAAATCAAGAGTATGCTTAGGTACTCGTCTATCCACAACTTCAAACGGAGACTTGTCAATGGAATAATTTAACATATTGTTGAACATGAATTCCGTCGGAGCTAAGGAGAAATCACATTGTTTTGGCTTATCACCTGATATGCATCATATAAGGTTTTCAAGTACACGATTCACCACTTCGGTTTGCCCATCTATCTGCGGAAGATATACACTATTGAATTGTAGCTTGGTGTCAAATCGCTTCCACAAAGTTCTCCAAAATTTGTTGAGGAACTTAGTGTCATGATATGAGGTGATAGATTTTGGGACACCATGTAGTCGTAATCCCTTAGAAAAATAAATTTACAACATGTGTAGCATTGATAGTCTTCTTGCACAATATAAAATGAGTCATTTTGGAGAATTTATCAACTACAACAAACACTGAGGAAATTCTATGCTGGGTCCAAGAAAGACCTAGCATAAATTCCATGGACAAATCCTCCTAAGGGCCATCGGGTACCGGCAATTGAGTATATAAGGTCGTGTTCTATGACCGTCTTGTGAAAACCTAGCACGTATGGCATCGCTACACCACTTTTCCAATATCCTATTTCAGTTATGGCCAATAATAACGCTCCTTGAAGGGTTGCCCATATATATATATATATATATATACATATATATATATATATATATATATATATATATATAATGTACTACTAACAAATTTTTAGAAAATAGTAAAAATAAACTTCACTTATTTGTACGATCTTTAAGTAACATTCATGAGGAATATATATATATATATAGTGGGCCACTAGTTGACTAAGTTGCCATTGTCAGCCGTTAGTAGTGGCCAAATGGGCAAGGGGAGAGGGTAAATAGAGAGAGGAGGGGAGAGAGAGAGAGAGAGAGAGAGAGAGAGAGAGAGAGAATACCTGCTCGCCACTCGGTGTTCGCCAGATCAGAGATGAAGAAAAGTCGGAAATGGGTGGGGTGCTGATCGGTGCTTTCCGGATCGGAGAGTGGCCGACCAGACACTGGAGAAAGAGGAGAGGAGGAGAAAGGGGAGTGATCGAGTGGGGTCTAGAGTCTGGACAGGCGATAAGTAGTGACAAAGGGGGAGCTCAACAGTAACCAAAGGATTTGGATTCTGGATGACCGGGTATTAATATATCAGGTCAAATTGGTCAAAAGGGACTGAATTGAATCGGGTTCAAGCCTAAGACCAGGTCGAGCCGGCTCATACTCAACTCACATTTTTTCGAGCCCAAAATTTTAGCTCGACTTAGCCTGAACTCAATTTCGATCCAAGTCAAGAAGAGTTTTAACCTAGCGAGTTAGTCGAGCTAACTCAGTTCGTGTACAACTCTAGTTGTATGTTCCATACAATCTCTCTCTCTCTCTCTCTCTCTCTGATTTCTTTATTACATAGGGTTCGGCCGCCATCACACAACCATTAATGTAGGTCGGCCGGCCGATCTCCATTCATCATTGTGTGGGCCATCATCATGACTTAAATTTGTTAGAGGTGTGGATTATTTCATTGTTTTGCTGAATACGTATATTGAGAGTTTGTTCGAATCATCACCATCACCGCAAAAAAAAAAAAAAAAAAAATGTTATACGTCTCTCCTTGATCAAGTTCACTTCTATAAAATTAGTATTCAAGTGATGGAACACCGGATATACGACTACAGATAATTAACAATTTCAAATTCTGACTTTAGTTGATCCAATCCACTGTGAGTTTGAGGGAAGCGGATTGCGTAGTAACTCACTATGCTTATCATACTGAGTGAACTCCGTGAGGTCCACCATGATTTATGTATTTTATCTGTGCCGTCCATCCATTTTAATAGATAATTTTAGTGCTTGAGCCCAAAAATGTAGCATATACAATGTTCAAATGGACCACACCACATGAACCAGTTGAATTGAACATCTACCGTTGAAAAAATCTTGGGGGCCACGGAAGTTTTGGATCAAGCTTATATTTGTGTTTTCCCTTCATCCATGTCTTTGTGATCTTATGAATAGGTTGGATGACAAATAAACATCATTGTCGGCGTAGCAAGGTTTCAACGGTGGAAATCATTATCCCCACTGTTTCCCGTGGTATGATCCACTTGATCTCTGGATATGCTTCAATTTTTTTTTACATGGCTCTTTGTCATTCCCGAACCCGGTTCTGTTTGGAAAAAGGTATGTCTGTCAGCTAGTTCTCTTGTACTTTCCAGCTCACAGCTACAATCTTTCAATTTCATCTGCGAAATTCTACACCGTTTATTTGTATATTCCAAAAATAGAATCCGGGTGATCATGAACGTTCATTCATACTTTTTTCTTTTTAATGCAGTGGGGAATCAATGGACCATGCTCGGTGCTTCATCTTCTTTTCACACTTCAACTTTGAAAAGGATGAACCAAACATCACTGTCGGCCAGCACAAGTACACTGCTTGCAGCATCTCGAATCACCTTCCACCCTTAAGTGGATTGCCTGTTGCACCCGTGGCATGACGTGGCTCAAGCTGTGGGGCCCACTGTGATGTATGTGTTTTATCCACGCCGTCCATCCGTTTTGCCAGATCATTTTAGAGCATGAACCCAAAATTGATGCAGATACAAAGATATAGTGGACCACACCATAGGAAACAGTGGTGATTGAACACCCAACGTTGAAAATTTCCACAGAAGTTTCGAATGAAGCTTATATTTGTGTTTTCCCTTCTTCCAGGTAGGCTGCATGGCAAATAAAACATCACGTTGAGCCTTAGGAAGTTTTCAACGGTGGGCGTTCAATTCCCACTGTTTTTTCTATGGTGTGGTTCACTGTAGCTTTGAATCTCCATCATTTTTTGGATCATGCCCTAAACTGAGCTGGCAAAGCGGATGAAGGGCATGGATAAAAGATATACATCACGGTGGGACCCACAGAACTTCGGCCACGTCCCCGCCCAGGGATGGGAAAGGCAATCCGCTTTCCACTCTTCCATTCTGCCTTTCCATTTCACGGGTATTTCCGGTAGAGCCCGCTCTATACGCTGCTCCAAAACGCTTGAACGAGGACCGTCTAATCGTTGGTCCTACCGCACGAAGTTCTTGGAAGCTAGGTGGGACCACCGTGATGTTTGTGGGAAATCCATCCCATCCGTCCGTTTTTTTCAGCTCATGTTAGGGCATGGGATCAAAAATGAGGAAGACCCAAAACTCAAGTGGGCCACACGAAAGGTAACAGTGGAGATTGAATGCCCACTGTTGAAACATTTTTTGGACACATAAGCTTTGGATCAGGTTAATATTTTTGTACTTTCAGTCCGTTGAAACAGTTTTTGGACACAGATGTTTTGGATCAGGTTAATATTTTTGTACTTTCGGTTCATCCTAGTGGAAATGACCTTATGAACCGTTTTGATGGCATAAAAACATCACGGTGGATTGCAGAAAGGTTTCAACAAGCCGCATTGAATGCCCACCTTTTCCTGCATGTGGTCCACTTGAGTTTTGGATCTGTTTCATTTTTTGGCTCATGCCCTACATGAGCTGGAAAAACAAATGAGGTGGATTTCTGATGTAGAGAAGGTCGTGGACAGTTTCATGGCTAAGATAGATCAGAAAAGGCCCGGTCAACGACAGAAGTGATCCGGACCGTCGGACCTTAGATCGGGCATATCTCACAATATGGAATGAGTTAGCTGACGTAAAATATATGATTTTGGGGTAGAACGAGCTACTTTAGCCAACCAACCCCACTACGCTGGGTTGCGACGCCCGGAATTGCGAAAAACCCCTGGACCGGCGGTTGTTTCCCTGCTTTAATTTTGTTTTTACTATAAATAGTAAGTTTTAGTTTGATTATAACTCTTCATCCGTCAGGCTTTAAGAGTTGCGCCCAACATGAAAAGAGCTTAGAATAATTAGGAGAACGGTTTGGTGAAGCCAAATAGGACACTTATTATTTTTGGCCGAAAACCTTGCGCACTAGTAGACATCACGACCAGATACATAAATAGTAAGTTTACTATTTATAGTAAGTCGCGGATTCTAGGAGTTTTAGTTGTAGTTTGATTCTGATTTCTTTCTCATTGCTTGGTACCCCTATTTAAAGGGTTGTGAACTCATTTTTAATCATCAATTAATCAATTTCGAATTTCTTAGAATTTATTTCCATTTTTCTACTTTCTTTCCTCGTGGATTCGAGAAGTCTCTGTGAGGAGTCCAGAGAAGCTCCGTGGATTTGGAGTAGTTATCCTCATCACGTTCATCCCTGTGTCAATTGGTATCAGAGCGAGGATTCTGCTCGGGCCGATGACAAACAATGAAGGTATGAATCAAAATCCTGTGGACGGTGATCCAAAGATTCGTTATCTTTCGGAAAGAATGAAAGCTTTCCACCGGGAGAGTCAGTTGACTATGCAAGGGCTGCAGGTAACTCTCGACCATCTTACGGATGCGCTACTTCCGCTCCGAGCCCTAGGCAGTGCTCCACCACCTATGGTTGCTCCACCACCTATGGTTGCTCCACCACCCAGGGTGGCTCCTCCACCCGTGATTGCTGTACGACACAACCCCAATTTTCGTAGAGCACTACCAGTGGCAAACCGTAGGGCTACGCCAGATGATTCAAGTTCTAGCGACGAGAATTTTAATGAGGGTTTTGCCCAACAACCAACCATGAAGGCGATTACCAGCATCGTGCTAAAAGAGACTATCGAGGTAAGGCTGAACTTCCTAGTTTTAATGATTTATTACGTATAAAAGATTTTCTCGATTGGCTAGCCGAAGTAGAAAGATATTTTGATTATATGGATGTGTCAGATCATAAAAGGGTAAAATTGGTAGCGTTTAAATTAAAATCTGGTGCTTCTACATGGTGGAACAATTACAACTCTCACAAGCCCGCCAGAACAAGGCGCCCATCTCATTATGGCTACGGATGAGATGTCTTCTTCGATCACGATTTCTCCCCAGTGATTATGAGCAGATACTGTTCCCGCAATATCAAAATTGCCGACAAGAAAATCGAACCATCACAGATTATACTGAAGAATTTCAGCGGTTGGCTACACGAAACGATCTATCAGTATCTGAGTCACAAAAAGTGGCATGATTTATAGGTGGATTGCGGCCGACAATTCAGGACCGAGTTCAGATGTACCCAGTTGGGACCATAGATGAAGCAGTTCAATTGGCGGGTAGGGCAGAAACACAACTTGCAAGAGCTCTGGCTCGTCCATATCTTTCAACTCGACCCCCCATGACAGGTCCCACGCAGGATCCAGTGCTGGCACGAGGAAAAGATCCAGTAGGAGAATGTCCTCAACCTCTTACAACCACAAACCATGATACAGGGAGCGGCTCATCCAGACGTCAACGTGCAACACCCACAACAGCGGGCCAGAGTAGGGCTCCAAATCCTTATGCTCAGCAAAGGTAGAACAATTGTTACCGCTGTGGCCAGCCAGGCAACTTATCAAACACATGTCCTCAACGTCCCGCAGAACACTTGATTATAAATGAAGGGGGCACTGAAGATGAGGCCGCAGAAGAAGGCCATGGTTATGATGAACATGAGTAAATCACTAAAGAAATAATAGGTGGTGATGAAACGACAGGAGAGAATCGTGGCGAATTTCTAGTTGTGAGGCGATTATTGTATACCCCACAAAAGGAATTACATCCACAACGACATAATATATTTCGTACTCGGTGCACTATCAACGGAAAGGTCTGTGATGTGATCATAGACAGTGGTAGTAGCGAGAACATCGTCTCAAGGATGATGGTGGATAAGTTGCGGCTACCAACGGCGAAACGTCCTTCCCCGTACTCAATTGGATGGATAAAAAGGTGAATGAGATTAAGGTAACTGAACAATGCACTATCTCATTTTCAATTGGTAAAAATTATAAGGATCAGATACTTTGTGACGTGGTTAACATAGAATCTTGCCACATAATACTCGGTCGACCCTGGCAGTCGGACCGTGATGCGACCCATCGGGGACGAGACAACGTCTACGTATTCATCAAGGATAGTCAAAAAATAATCCTTGCCCCTATGGCACCAGAGAACCACCCTGAAGCTTCTAAAGTAGAGGGGAGTTTCCTCTTGACCATTCAGGATTTCATGGAGGAATCGAAGGAAACTGGCGAGGTATACGCCGTAGTGGTGAAGGGCGAGGAAGAGGAACCCTCAAACATCCCTCCAAGTTTAAGACTGTTGCTAAACAAATTCAAAAAAGTCTGGCCTGAGGATTTACCTGATGGATTGCCCCTCATGAGGGACATCCAACATCACATAGACCTCGTCCTTGGGGCGAGCCGGCCTAACCGCCCTCATTATCGGATGAGTCCGAAGGAGTGTGAGATACTTCAGGGGTAAGTGGAGGAATTGATCCATAAGGGTCTCTTGAGAGAGAGCATGAGCCCATGTGTCGTACCAGCATTATTAACGCCAAAAAAAAGATGGAAGCTGGCGCATGTGTGTCGACAACCGGACAATCAACAAAATTGTCATCAAATATCAGTTCCCAATATCACGGTTGAATGACATGCTCGATATGCTAGAAGGGGCCAAGGTGTTCTCTAAACTAGATTTAAGGAGCGGGTACCATCAAATTCGTATCCGACCCGGTGATGAGTGGAAAACGACATTCAAGACCAAGGAAATGTTGTATGAGTGGATGGTCATGCCCATCGGCTTATCGAACTCACCAAGTACTTTTATGCGTTTAATAAATCAAGTGCCAAAACTGTTTACTGGCTGATTTGTGGTAGTATATTTTGATGACATATTGATATATAGCCAGGATGAGGCGAAGCACAGGAAACATCTCTGGCAGGTTGTACAGGTCCTACAAATTAATAAGTTGTACCTTAACTTGAAGAAGTGTAGTTTTTTAACTGACAGCCTGTTGTTTCTAGGGTTTGTTGTAAAGTTCACAGGCATTTGTGTGGACAATGAAAAGGTGCGAACTGTTAGGGAATGGCCGATCCCGACGAACATTCATGAGGTGAGGAGTTTTCACGGGTTTGTGACTTTTTATCATCGATTTATGCAAGATTTTAGCACCATAGTCGCGCCTATAACAGATTGCATGAAAAAAGGACCGTTCCAGTGAACCGATAAAGCTGACAAGAGCTTTCATGAGATCAAGCATCGTTTGTCTACAACACCGATCTTGGTGCTTCTTAATTTCGACAAATTGTTTGAGGTTAAGTATGACGCTTCATACGTTGGAATTGGGGGAGTATTATCACAGGAAGGCAGGCCTCTAACCTTCTACAGCGAGAAGCTCAGCGAAGCCTGAAAAAAGTGGTCGACCTATGAGCTTGAGTTGTACGCAGTTTTTCAGGCGCTGTGACATTGGCGGCATTATTTGATTCAAAGAGAGTTTGTTCTTTACACTGACCATCAAGCATTAAAGTTTATTAATAGTCAGACTAACATAAATCGTGTACATGCTAGATGAGTTACGTTTTTACAGGAATTCACGTTCATTCTTAAGCACAAGTTAGGACAACAGAACAAGGTGGCTGATGCACTTAGCCGTCGTGCATCACTACTTGTTATGATGAGCAATAAGGTGGTCGGCTTCGGCTGTCTCAAGGAGCTGTATGCCGAGTATGAGGACTTCAAAGATTATTGGGTGAAGTGTCAAGAAGGTCACCCTAGTGACCTTCATATACAGGACAATTTTTTCTTTAAAGGGAATCGATTGTGTATACCCCAAAGTTCTCTGAGCGAGAAAATTATTCAGGAGCTACATGGAGGTGGCCTCGGTGGACACCTTGGGCGAGACAAGACGCGAGCTCTTGTGGAAGAGAGATATTACTGGCCGCAATTAGTACGTGATATGGGAAAGACCATACAACGTTGTCATGTTTCCAAAGGGCAATCTCAGAATACGGGCCTCTACATCCCGTTAACTGTGCCTGACGGTCCTTGAGAGGATTTATCAATGGACTTCGTACTTGGTTTCCCACGAACACAACGCGGTATGGATTCGGTGTTTGTGGTGGTAGATCATTTCTCCAAGATGACACACTTTATCCCATGCAAGAAGACCCTCGATGCAACACACGTGGCGAATCTATTCTTTAGGGAGGTCATACGGCTACATGGGGTTCCCAAGACCATTAATTCTAATTGTGACACGAAGTTTATTAGCCACTTTTGACGGACTTTGTGGACTCGATTCGATACACGACTTCAATTCAACAGTGCTTACCACCCACAGACTGATGGGCAGACCGAAGTTGTGAATCGCATGTTGGAAAATCTCCTTCGCTATATTTCGGGAGAAAAACCGAAGCAGTAGGATTTGGCCTTGTCTCAAGCAGAGTTTGCATTCAATAACATGGTGAACCGCTCGACAGGAAAATCACCATTTCAGATTATCTATAGACGAGTGTCTCGCCACATGCTTGACTTGGTCCCTCTGCCCAAGCACCCAGGCACGAGCATTGTAGCAGAACATATGGTAGACAAGATCATGGGCATCCATGCGGAAGTGCAGACCAAGCTACATGCCTCGAACGAGAAGTACAAGGAACAAGCAGACAAGCACCGGCGACAAAAAGTGTTCGAGGTGGGCGACCGCATTATGGTCCATCTGCGCAAAGAGAGATTTTCGACCGGGACATACAATAAGTTGAAAAATAAGAAGATTGGACCCGTCCCAATCATTCGAAAGATCAATGACAATGCTTATGTTGTTGATCTTCCAGATGACATGGCGATCTCACGGACTTTCAACATCGCGGACCTGACCGAGTATCATGAACCAGCGCAGGATGAGAACTCGAGGACGAGTTCTTTTGAAGTGGAGGGGACTGATGTAGAGCAGGTCGCGGACAGTTTCATGGCTAAGATGGATCAAAAAAGGCCCGGTCGACGATAGAAGTGATCTGGACCGACGGACCTTAGATTGGGCGTATCTCGCAATCCGGAACGAGTTAGCTGACGTAAAATATATGATTTTGGGGTAGAACGAGCTACTTTAGCCAACTAACCCCGCTACGCTGGGTTGCGACGCCCGGAATTGCGAAAAGCCCCTGGATCGGCGGTCATTTCCCTGCTTTAATTTCATTTTTACTATAAATAGTAAGTTTTAGTTTGATTATAACTCTTCATCCGTCGGGCTTTAGGAGTTGCGCCTGACATGAAAAGAGCTTAGAATAATTAGGAGAATGGTTTGGTGAACCCAAATAGGACACTTACTATTTTTGGCCAAAAATCTTGCGCACTAGTAGACATCACGATCGTCTATAAATAGTAAGTTTACTATTTATAGTAAGTCGCGGATTCTATGAGTTTTAGTTGTAGTTTGATTCTGATTTCTTTTTCATTGCTTGGTACCCCTATTTAAAGGGTTGTGAACTCGTTTTTAATCATCAATTAATCAATTTCGAATTTCTTAGAATTTATTTCTATTTTTCTGCTTTCTTTCCTCGTGGATTCGAGAAGTCTCTGTGAGGAGTCCAGAGAAGCTCCGTGGATTTGGAGTAGTTATCCTCATCACGTTCATCCCTGCGTCAATTTCTCACAAACATCACGGTGGCCTGCTTAGCTTCCCATCATAGGAACCGGTCGCAGGCAATCTGCGTTCGCCGAATATGCACCATTAACTGCTTGTTTCCTACCATTGGATGGCTAAGATCATCCAACGGTCACCTTTTTTTAAAAAAAAACCTTGGGCTATCCACATTAGGTTAGGTAGCAAGATTGGGATGGTTCTGATCAAAACACACCCTGCAACATACACAGGTCATAAGCATTAGCCGACCCATTGGGACCCACATGGTGAGATGGTCCTATGAAAAAACCGTCCATGTTCAATACTATTCTATTAGGGACATCTCAAGGAATCTGACCATTACCATGTGAAATTGAATTCATACCATTAAAGAAGATTTTCAATGGCTTACATTCAACCTAGTAGAGTCAAGATCATCATTGAAGTGTGAGTACGGGACCATCGATCGCCTACCATAATACCGTGAAGATGGAAGGTTCAATTAGGCCATTTCAGCCCCATGGAACAACAGGTACTACCGATCAGAGTCACGATTGAAGCAAGCACCATTCGAGCTCTAACGGCTTTAGGCCGGATTTACTCCACAGTAAAAGTCAGTCCTAAAATTCAAGTGGTTATACAGAGCAGTTTTCGTTCAATAGAGATAATAATAATAATAATAATAATAATAATAATAATAATAATAATAATAATCTGTCCCGCGGTGTGGAAGCAACGTCCCGATTCGCTCTGTCACTGTTGGAATTGTAAAAGAAATTCTCATGACTTTATTCCATTGGAAAAGCACATGTAGATTCTCAGAAGCAATCTTCGATGGCGTTAGTCTTCCCACCGCCATATAGGCTCAAATGGTATTCACCGCCGAATACCTAACACACAACAAGTGGGGCAGTAGATCCAGACTGTCCATCTAGTGTCCCCAATCCATGATGGCTATGGTTGAAATTGCACCATATGGGTGGCCTCTAGCCATCACTCTTCCTTGAATGCTGGTGTTTAAAAATTCACTTCTGAGTTCCTATCATCCATTTGAAGGCCACAAGTCAGGATTCGACAATTGTACATCGATGCGATTACATTGATCATCCACAGATAGGATGGATGGTCTGGATCAATTGCCCCACTTGGCATTTGTCTGGCATTGGGTGAGAAAAGCCACTTACACCTGCAGTGCTGGAGGAATGACAGCCTTATCTTTGCTGGGATGGATTCCAGTAAAAAAGAGTAAATGAAGAGTTGTTTAAGCAGAATACCACAAGTTGAAGGGACCCATCATGCGCCATCAGCCACTTGTTGCAGAGATCCTTTGCCTAGACCATTTCATCGGTGGGCCACAGTTCAAAGAATCTCGAGGGAAAAGACAGACTCCTATATAAGGAGAAGCAACGCTTTGGACTTGCTTATCAGCAACAAGCAGTTGCATAGTTGTCCAGAGCTCCTGAAATCAAAGATGGCCAGCTACGATTTCACGAATAGAGGGAGCACCACCTTTGGGAAGGGAAGGCTGGGCAGCAAGGTCCCAGCATGGGACACCCCCAACAGCACGGATCTAGGCAACGTTACCAAATCGGAGAGACCTCAGGATCATGTGTGCAGGACCGTGATTGTCAATGCCGACGGTATGATGATGCCTGGCATAGAGATCTTGCCTCAACAAAAGCAACAACAGAAAGAGACGGACAACCTCGTTAGCAAGATCGATAAGGAAGCAGAACGTGTGTATGCGCCTATAGCAGCAGTGCACGGACACACCTCTGCTGCCCACAATGGACGGAGTAAGCCCGTAGGCCAGTTGGTGGACAAAGCAAACCCATTCAACGAAGTTAGCAGCAATGTCCAAACAACATCCACCTGGACAGGTTTCCCAAGCAACATGTTTCAGCACCAAACACCCAACAGCTATGGCGGTAACACTAGCACCAATGCATGGGGTAGGCTAAGTGGTGGGACATACGACACCAGCACAAATAGGTGGAGTAGGTCGGGTGATGTGACATATCGTTCCGGCACTGATGGTTGGAGCAAGCTACATGGGGGAACCTACGACACTGGCAGCAACGGGTGGAGTAGGTCAGGTGATGGGACCTATAACAAATGATATAGATTCTGCAGTTGATTATGTGAGAGAGTCAATCAGTCCTCAATCTATTACCATGGCCCCACGGCAGGGCCAGTTCTCAGCATCATCCCCCACTTACCCTACAAGCGAGTCTGTTCTAGAAACAATCGACAGCAGAGAAGCATCCCGGACGTACGGCAACTCAACAGCATCACTTCAGACTATCCAAGAAATCTACTCGACAACCATAGACAGCAGAGAGGCCGCACGAAAGTACAGTGGCTCGTTCGTCTGAGAAAGGAATGTCAAGTTATATACAATGGCAGATGGTTCAAGGAGAATTATATAAACCGTTTTGGTTTATATGCTTCATTAGAGCTCTCTTAATCTACTAGTTTTTTTTTTTTTTGTTTAATGAATTGTCGATCTTAATTAAGTGCATAAGATATACATGTATGTGTTTTCATGCTAATAAAGAAAAATTTGGAGTAATGGATTTTGAATATGGACGTGCCGGAAGTGTGGACCCAAGCTGTAACATGAGTTACATGATTGCATAGGTGCCCATGGAATGACGGGTTATGAACCTACAGTGTCCCAATGCAGTTAGCTTTGATATAAAACTCCTATTACGGATTATAGTTGTTATTGCTGGAGATCTCTGCCAACTCAGCTAGGAGATGAGTTATCCCGAGTTTCTTCCAGAACTCGGAACGAGAGTCTCAACTAGGTTGCTCTACAATCACAGTTGAATATTCCAAAAGGGATATCACTTTGATAAACCGAACAAGATGTCAGATATTGGTTAAGGGCTCATTTGGATTCTAAGAACCTTGAGAAATGGATTTCTGTTTCCAGTTTTTTAAATCTTGGGAATGGATTTCCATTTATTGTATTTGCATATGTGAACAAGATTGCAGTAAAAATTGTTGCTTTGCGTTTGGATCATGGTGTGCCATAAAGGCTGTTACGTAAAGGTAACAGCGCCAATCATTACACGTTACAGGGTTGTAACGGCCGTTTGGAAAAAATGACCTGTAACGAGCCATTACGCCCCATAAAGCCCGTAACAACCGCCTCTAACGATTCATTATGGGGCTGATACAAGTTTTTTTGGTTATTTTTTCAATATAAAAAAAAGGGCGATCGTAAAGGCCATTACAAGGTCCGTAACAGCCGCCTCTAACGACTCGTTATGGGGCTGATTCAAGTTCTTCAGGTTGTTTTTCAGGTTGCCTCTTCATGATTTTCTTATAGGGTACTTGAAAAGATCATAGGGTGGACGTCTATTAGGAGAACGTCAAGAAAGAGACAAAAAGGTAGCATTTTCTTTAAGGAAAGGATTTATTCTTACTAATTATATATCCATCAGTATCGATTGGTGGATTTGGTTGTGCTTCTGATCAATCCAAACAGTCCATCTGGTGGGCCCTTACGATACACTCCCAGGCAACGCTAGGTATTTTTTCCTATATGACTTTCGAATGGACACTGAAAACCTATAACAATCGAGGCTTCATATTCAAAGTTGAAAAGGCTATTAATTGGAAGGTTATGGCTGCACCAATTGATGTGGTTTTCGTATCATGGTCAATCCATGGTAGGACCCACCAGATGGACAGTCCAGATTCACCCAGACTTGCTCGTCCAGACCAGTTTAGCCAAAATTAGGGAGTACTAGGCAGTATTCCCTCCAATACATCTAGTTCGCACAATACCATCCATGTCATAGATGTGGAGACTCTGACCATGATCTGGACCATCAACCAACCGACATCTACCCATGGCGCGAATATCACTTTGACGGTCCAATCAAAGTGTCAAAAACTGCAAACGCATGCAACGGTTCATTTCAGGGCCAAAAGGCATAAAGTTATTTGCCTTGATTGAGATATCCCTGTCGTAAGGGTTCGTTGGAGAGCTGGATTTCAAATGCATTGAATTCCAAATAACAAATAAAGATGATTTCGAATTCTCAGAACGGACTGAAATTCAAAAATAGTAATACATTGAAGATATTTTATTTTTTACACAAACTCACAAGGCAGTGGGATTTCACACAATGGGTACTATTAACCCATGACCTCGTGTTGGAACTCTTGTGAGTCCACCGCTAAGGCATTAGTAAGATCCATATATTGAAGCATATATTTATAAGAAATTAAATTTAATGACTAAATCAATTTTAATAGTCTTAATTAATGCATGTATGTGATATTTGACAGCATAATTATACTAAAAGCTCATTCAAATACATACTTTGGCTAAAAATGACTAAATTTAAGGCATCTAGTGAGCCAAAAGCATAGGATCAGGAACAAGTGATTTGCCAACATTTTTTAGCTGCTGATGTACATGACCAATGTTTAAACTATTCATATCATTCTATTGATGCAATTTAGTGATGTAGCTAATAGTTTAATTATTGACTGAGTGAAAGATACCTCATTTCAACACTGAGGTCTTGGCATCGATTCCCTAGTGGGGGTGGCTAACAGTGATGTGTGAACTGACAGTTGGGTGTACTAACAAGCTAACCACCACCACCACAACAACAACAACAACAACAACAACAACAAAAATAAAAAAAAATAAAAAAAAAAAAAGGAAAGAAAAAAAGAAGAAGAAGAAGAAGAAGAAAGAAAGAAAAAGAAGAAGAAGAAGAAAGAAAGAAAGAAAGAAAGAAAAAGAAGAAGAAGAAGAAGCTAATAGTTTAATTATTTTAGTATATCATCAATACCACGTGTACAGCAGACTAGTAGTCTAGCAACACCTTTATTACACATGCCACTCTCTTACCTCTAAAAATTGAGGCATAAAAGTCATTTGATTCCTAATCATGGAAGGGAGAGATTTCAAAACAATAAAGCAGTGTATTTCAAATACCTTGGATTTCAAATCCCTCTCAATCCAGGTTGTCAAATGACTTTTGGTTCTCAAATCCATGCTTCAAAATGACCCATGCACATGGTACTTTTATCTGCTTGATATAAAACAAGATACAGGACTGTCTTTAAAAAAATTTAAAAATTAAAAAAGAAAAAAGAAGAGAGAGAGAGAGAGAGAGAGAGAGAGAGAGAGAGAGAGAGAGAGAGAGCTATAAGGCTACTGCAATTGATAAAGGCTATTACAATTATAAAGGCCCAAATTCAAAATTATTTTATTTTATTTTTAATTCCTTCTTCTCTTTCATTTGTATAATAAGCCTTTATATATTAGACCTATCCCTATTTTGGAGGGTTATAACAAAATATTTTAATTGTACCAATAGAAGCGAATTTAGCCATTATGGAAAAAAAAAAAAAAAAAAAAAAAAGAGAAGGATAAACCATTTTTTCTAATATTTAAATGTAATAAATCTTAATTGACCAAATCATTTTTTTTTTTTTTTTTTTTTTTTTTTACACACACCCACCCACACCACATGGGCACTCGAACCCTCGTCTTAATGTTGAAACATGACACGGGGAAGGGTGTGATAAGAATGATCATCGTCTTTCTCGAACAATAAACACCTTGAATCTGCAAAGGCCCTCTTAAATGTATAAGAGAAATTTCTCGAATCCAAGAGAGAAATAAGAAATTTAGATAATTTTATTAAAAAACTATCTAAAATAAATAAATTTACATGCTTAAATACCCTTAAACAAACCCTAAGATGTAATTAGAGAATACCTAAATAAATAAGGAAACAAAAACTGAAAAACGTGCAAGTTTCTGTCATCTGATGATCGAATAGTCGATCGGTCGATCGATCGAGATAGTGCAAAAATGTCTAGAGACTAAAACAATAAAATTATATTTGTTTCGATCGATCAACCCCATCAGTTGATCGATCAAACCGAGCAAAAAAAATGTTCTGCAAGCTCTTCACATAAATAAGAATTTCCATTGATTGATTGACCTAATCGATCAATCGATGGATCAACTTGATCAATCTGCTCGATTGAGTTCGATCGATCGAACTATGCTAATTTTTTGTTGAATTTCCTTTAGACTTATTCTGATCCATTTATGATTGGAACATGCTTGCTCCACGTCCTACATCAGATCCCCTCCACTTGAAAAAAAAAAAAAAAAAAGCGTACTAAAGTTATCATCCGGCTCCGATTCATGATACCCATACAAGTCCACTACATTAAACGTGTGTGAGATCTCCATGTCTTCAGGAAGATCAACAAAATAGGCTTTGTTATTGATCTTTCGGAGTATAAGCACTAGTCCAATCTTCTTATTCTTTAACTTATTGTACGTCTCGATTGGAAATCTCTTCTTGCATAGGTGGGCCATGACATTATCACTTACGTTGAACACCTTTAGGCGCCGATGTATGTAAGCCATTTTCTTATAATTATCATTGGATGCTTGCAACTTGGCCTGAACATCAACCTATACACTTATGATTCGGTCAATAATACTCATGCCTAGCAGCTTGGGCAATAGAACCAAATTAAGAGTATGCTTAGGTAGTCATCCATATGCAACTTCAAATGGAGACTTGCGATGGAATTATTTAGCATATTGTTGAACGTGAATTCTGCCTGGGCCAAAGAAAAATCACATTGTTTTGGCTTATTACCTGAGATGCATCATATAAGGTTTTTGAGTATACGATTCACCACTTCGGTTTGCCCATCTGTCTGTGGATGATACGCACTACTGAATTGTAGCTTGGTGTCAAATCGCTTACACAAAGTCCTCCAAAGTTGGTTGAGGAACTTAGCGTCATGATATGAGGTGATAGATTTTGGGACACCATGTAGTTGTGTAACCTCTTAGAAAAATAAATTTGTGACATGTGTAGTGTTGATAGTCTTCTTGCACAATATAAAATGAGTCATCGTAGAGAATTTGTCAACTACAACAAACACTGAGTCAATTCCATGATGGGTCTAAGGAAGACCTAGCACAAATTCCATGGACAAATCCTCCCAAGGGCCGTCAGGTACCGGCAATTGAGTGTATAAGGCCATGTTGTATGACCACCCTGTGGAAACTTGACACGTATGGCATCGCTACACCACTTTTCCAATATCCTATTTCAGTTATGGCCAATAATAACGCTCCTTAAAGGGTTGCCCATATTTTGTAATTATAATTATAATTATAGATATAATGTACTACTAACAAATTTTCAAAAAATAGTAAAAATAAACTCACTTATTTGTACGATCTTTAAGTAATAATATTGATGAGGTATTTATATATATATATATATATATATATATATATATATATATATATATATATATATATATATAGTGGACCACTGGTTGACTAGGCTACCATTGTCAGCCATTGGTAGTGGCCGACTGGGCAAGGGGAGAGGGTAAATAGAGAGAGGAGAGAGAGAGAGAGAGTATACCTGCTTGCCACTCGATGTTCGCCAGATCGAAGATGAAGAAAAGTCGAAAATGGGTGGGGTGTTGCTCGGTGCTCGCCGGATTGGAGAGTGGCCGACCGGACGCTGGATAAAGAGGAGAGGATAAGAAGGGGGAGTGATTGAGTGGGGTCTAGAGTCTGGACGGGCGATGGGTAGTGACAAAGGGGGAGCTCAACGGTGACCAAAGGATTAGGATTCTAGACGACCAGGTATTAATATACTTGGTCAAATCAGTCAAAACGGACCGAACCAAATCGGGTTCGAGCCTAAGATCGGGTCGAGTCGAGGTCGATTTGGCTCATACTCAAACTCGTATTTTTTCGAGCCCAAAATTTTAGATTGACTCAGCTTGAACTCAATTTCGATCCAAGTTAAGTCAAGTTTTAACCTAGTGAGTTACTCGAGCTAACTCAGTTCGTGTACAACTCTAGTGGTATGTTCCGTACAATCTCTCTCTCTCTCTCTCTCTCTCTCTCTCTCTCTCTCTCTCTCTGATTTCTTTATTACATAGGGTTCGGCTTGTTGGGATTTTGGCCTACGGAATCACACAGATCTAGATCTAGGATTGCAATTCAATGGCACCAAGCACATACGAGAGAACACATAGATTTAACGTGGAAAACCCTTGCACAAAAAACCACGGCACAAAGCGACAGATCTCCACTATGAAAGCATCAATTATAAGAGAGAGGACTTACTCGACTCAAACAACTTTGAATCTCACCCCTGCTACACCCTTTAATTTTCCTATAATCCCTTTAGAAAGCTTAAGAAATATTCCCCATCTCCAAGAAAAACCTTAGGGACACCTATTTATAGTTTAGGCAACTTCCCCTTCTACACCCTTGCGAAAGGCGACACAGAATCCATAGTCCGCATCAAATTTGGAAACAAATTTGCGTAACTACGACTGTTCGAACCGAGTCTACGACCGGTCGTGGGACCCCTTCGACCGGTCGAGCCATCCCTTCGACCGGTTGTGAATCCTGGACGCTAAAAACTGAGCTCGCTGGACTTCGAGTCGTGCAAGCCATGACCAGTCGAGCAGCTCATACGAGCGATCGTAGCTGACCCACGACCGGTCGAGCAATCATCAGATTTAAGATTTCTCAACAATTTCCCTAAACTATAAATAGGTGTCCCTAGGATTTTTCTAGGGGATGGGGAATATTTCTTAAGTTTTCTAAAGGGGTTCTAGGAAAATTAAAGGATGTAGCAAGGGTGAGATTCAAAGTTGTTTGAATCGGGTAAGTCCTCTCTCTTGTGATTGATGCTTTCATAGTAGAGATCTGTCGCTTTGTGCCATAGTTTTTTCCTGCAAGGTTTTCCACGTTAAATCTGTGTGTTCTCTCGTATGTGCTTGGTGCCATTGAATTGCAATACTAGATCTAGATCTGTGTGATTCCGCAGGCCAAAATCCCAACAGTGGTATCAGAGCAATCATTGGGACACAGATTTGAATTTGAGGGATTAGTAATAATAGCAAGCGCTAGGTATGAGATTGAGAAGTACTCAAGGAAAAATAATTTTGAGTTATGAAAAATCAAGATGATGAGTTCCTTAATCAAGTAAGGTGAAGATGGTGCTCTTGAGGAGCGGAAGTCTACTATGACTGATGATGAGTGGAATGTTCTTGATAAGTAGGCTTTATCATTGATCCGTTTATGTCTCATGGATGAGGCTCTCTACAACGCCATGAGGGAGAAAACTGCGGCTAAGTTATGGGCGAAGTTAGAGGATGTTTATGCGAAAAAATTCTCTGAAAATCGTCTGCACTTGAAGCGGCAGTGGTATAACTTCAAGATGGCAGAGGGTGGAGATCTGGAGGCTCACATCAGTAACTTTAATAAATTAGTTTGCAAATTGCTAGATATGGAGGAAGTGATGAAATATGAAGAACAAGCATGTATGTTGCTGAATTCTCTTCCGACGTCGTATGAGTCATTCAAGAACACTATGTGCAACATGAATAAAACCCTGAGTGTCGACACCGTTATCTCAGCCCTTCAAGGGAAGGCTATGAGACAGCTAAACAGCTATATAGGGACATCTTCTGATGCACTGTTTACAGTTGGTAGGAATTCTGAACAAGGTACAGGTTCTTCAGGTTATAAATCCAAATCAAAGAGCAAAGGCAAAGGAAAGGTAAAGTGTTGGAATTGTGGGAAGGAAGGACATGTGAAGAAGGATTGTGGAAATCCTAAATCGAAGAGAGAAGATTCTGAGGCTTCATGCAGGGAAGCCAACGCTGCCACGTCAGATGGATGTGATGGTGATGTTTTATCTGTGTCTTCGCTCAGACGATCATATGATGATCGTAAGGACGAGTGGATGCTAGACACAGGGGCATCTTTTCACATGACTCATCATCGGAGTTGGTTCACTAGCTACAGGGAGTGCGATGGTGGACAAGTATTTTTGGGTAATGACATTGCTTGTAATGTTGTGGCTGTTGGTACGGTGTGCATCAGGATATTTGATGGGGTGGAGCGTACCTTGACTGATGTCAGGCATGTTCCTGATTTGAAGCAGAATCTAATTTCTCTTGGTGTGCTTGAGGTAAAAGGATGCAAGTACACAGGTATTGATGGTGCCCTTAAGGTATCGAAGGGGGCACGGGTAATCATGAAAGCGCAACGACTCAGTAACTTGTACAGGTTGATCGGGAGTACTTCAAAAGGTGGAGCTGTTGTTGATGTAGCAGATTCCACCTCTGCACGTGTGTGGCATGTTAGGCATGGCTACATGAGCGGGTAGGGCAGGAAGGCTGAGACATGCGAACAGGGATACAAAGCAGGTGGAGCAGTTACCTGTGAGAAGAATCACACGGCATGATTGCAAGATATCGGTGAGGTACATGGATGACTCCAATATCGCAGGGGATTCATCTCCTATCCAGATGGCTCTAGGTAAGTCTGGTGCTGAGAAGTGAGAGGTGACAATAGGCGATGTGATGGATTCGTTATACCAGATCGACATATGGGAGTGGGTGAAGCTTCCAGTGGGCCGAAAATCGGTTGGACGCTGGTGAATCTTCAGGAGGATACAACATAGATACATTGCCAGGTTGGTAGCGAAGGGCTATGCTTAGAGAGAAGGGATTGACTTCTCAGAGATATTCGTGCCGACAGTATAGCAGGTGTCTATTAGATCCGTGATTGGCGCTGGTTGGCCAATGTGATCTTGAGCTAAAAAGATGGATGTAAAGTCTGCACTTCTGCAAGGGAAAGTGAAGAGCAGATCTACATGAAGCAACTAGAGCGGTTCGAAGTTAAGGGGCTGAGAAAAGACTTTGCAGGAGGTCGTGGTTTGACCTGTCACCTAGGTAGTGGTTTGATTCCTTTATGATGAAGGATCGAGGGCTGCAAAGATAGTTCTTGGCATTGAGACTGAAGGAGGAGTAGGTTGTGGTAATCACAGGAGGAATACATTGTGTGTAGGTATTTATCAAGGATGTGATGGGCTAAAAAAAGCTAGAGAGTGTTCCCTACGTGTCTCTCCTCAAGTTTTCCTCAGGACATGTCCCAAAACAGATGAGGAAAAGCAGGATATCTCATGAACCTTAGTCGAATGCGGTTGGCAGTGTATGCCATGGTCTGGATAGACCGGTTATTTCACAGGCTATCAGTGTTGTGAGCAAGTACCCCGGCAAGCAATATTGCGTAGCGATGAGATGGTAAGAAGACTACGTCTTTTTTTTTTTGGGAAGACAGGAACAAAGGTGGTTGAGCTTATAGATCTCGATCTGGCAGACATGCTCACCTGGATCATTCCTACAAAAGAAGTTCAAGTTCCGTGTAACTTCTTTGGGCTTGGCAATGGCGTAAAAGAACGACGAAGTGTGCACGAGAAGCTATGATGTGATGCAGAGATAAGAGAAGAGGTCAAGGAGCTACACAGTTAAAGATGGAAGATTTGGTGAAGATTGTTGAGAAATCTTAAATCTGATGATTGCTCGACCGGTCGTGGGTCAGCTACGACCGGTCGTAGGAGCTGCTCGACTGGTCGTGGCTTGCATGACTCGAAATCCAGCGAGCTCAATTTTTTGTGTCCGGGAGTCACGACCGGTCGAAGAGATGGCTTGACCGGTCGAAGGGGTCCTACGACCAGTCGTAGACTCGGCTCGACCAATCATAGTTACGCAAATTCGTTTCCGAATTTGATGCGGACTGCGGATTCTGTGTCGCCTTTCGCAAGGGTGCGGAAGAGAAAGTTGCCTAAATTATAAATAGGTATCACTAGAGTTTTTCTAGGAGATGGGGAATATTTCTTAAGCTTTCTAAAGAGATTATAGGGAAATTAAAGGGTATAGCAAAGGTGAGATTCAAGGTTGTTTGAATCGGGTAAGTCCTCTCTCTTGTAATTGATGCTTTCATAGTGGAGATCTGTCGCTTTGTACCGTGGTTTTTTCCCACAAGGGTTTTCCACGTTAAATCTGTCTGTTCTCTCATATGTGCTTGGTGCCATTGAATTGCAATCCTAGATCTAGATCTATGTGATTCTGCAGGCCAAAATCCCAACACGGCCGCCATCACACAACCATTAACATAGGTCAGCCGACCTCCATTCATCATTGTGTGGGCCTTCATCATGGCTTAAAATTGTTGGATGTGTGGATTGTTTCATCTTTCTTTTGGAGAATGCGTACATTGAGAGTTTGTTCGGATCATCACCATCACCACAAAAAAAAAAAAAAAAAAGTTATACGTCTCTCCTTGATCAAGTTCACTTCTATAAAATTAATGTTCAAGTGATCGAACACCGGATATACCACTACATATAATTAACAATTTCAAATTCTGACTTTAGCTGAACCAATCCACCATGAGTTTGAGGGAAGCTAGCGTAGCAACTCACTATGCTTATCATACTAAGTAAACTCTGTGAGGTCCACCATGACTTATGTATTTTATCCGCACTGTCCATCCATTTTAACAAATAATTTTAGGGCTTGAGCCCAAAAATGAAGCATATACAATGTTCAAATGGACCACACCACATGAACCAGTTGAATTAAACATCTACCGTTGAAAAAATCTTGGAAGCCACAGAAGTTTTGGATCAAGCTTGTATTTGTGTTTTCCCTTCATCCATGTATGTATGATCTTATGAACAAGTGGGATGACAAATAAACATCACTGTGAGCCTAGAAAGGTTTCAACGGTGGAAATCATTATCCCCACTGTTTTCTGTGATATGATCCACTTGATCTTTAGATATGCTTCAATTTGAGGCTCAACTCCTTAAATTATATGGAAAAATGGATGGCCAGAGTGGATAGATCACATACATTAAAGGTGGGCCAACTGAGTTTACTCAGTACGATAAAAGCCTACTGAGTAACTCATTACGCAATCCGATTTCGAGCTTGAGATGCCAAGTGCAGCAGGAAACAAGAACCGCAACAAGCGGACTACAGTTTTCTTGCCTTTTCTGATCCAAATTGCAATTGGGTACATGGCTCCAAGCTATTCCCGAACCCGGTTCTGTTTGGACAAAGGCATGTTTGTTCTCTTGAACTTTCCAGCCCACAGCTACAATGTATCAATTTCATATGCGAAATTCTACACCGTTTATTTATATATTCCGAAAATAGAATCCGGGTGATCATGAACGTCCATTCATACTTTTTCTTTTTAATGCAGTGGGGGAATCAATGGACCATGCTCCGTGCTGCATCTTCTTTTCACACTTCAACTTTGAAAAGGACGAACCAAACATCGCCGTCGGCCAGCACAAGTACACTGCTTGCAGCATCTCGAATCTCCTTTCTCCTTCCTCCCTTCTGGAAGTGGGATTGCCTGTTGCACCCGTGGCATGACGTGGCTCAAGCTGTGGGGCCCACCGTGATGTATGTGTTTTATCCACACCGTCCATCCGTTTTGCCAGATCATTTTAGAGCATGAGCCCAAAATTGATGCAGATACAATGGTATAGTGGACCACACCATAAGAAACAGTGGTGATTGAACACCCACCGTTGAAAATTTCCTGTGGGCAACATAAGTTTTTGGATGAAGCTTATATTTGTGTTTTCCCTTCTTCCAGGTAGGCTGCATGGCAAATAAAACGTCACGGTGGGCCTTGGGAAGTTTTCAACGGTGGACGTTCCCACTGTTTTTTCTATGGTGTGGTTCACTCGAGCTTTGGATCTCCATCATTTTTGGGATCATGCCCTAAACTGAGCTGGCAAAGCGGATGGAGGGCATGGATAAAAGACATACATCACGGTGCGGCCCAAAAAGCTTGGGCCACGTCCCGGCACAGGGATGGGAAAAGCAATCTGCTTTCCACTCTTCCACTCCGCCTTTTCCATTTCACGCGTATTTCCGGTACAGCCCTCTCTATACGCTGCTCCGAAACGCTTGAACGAGGACCGTCTAATCGTTGGTCCTACCGCACGAAGTTCTTGAAAGCTATGTTGGACCACTGTGATGTTTGTGAGAAATCCACCCCATCCATCCGTTTTTCAGCTCATGTTAGGGCATGGGCTCAAAATTGAGGAAGACCCAAAACTCAAGTGGGCCACACCAAAGGTAACAGTGGAGATTGAATGCCCACTGTTGAATCATTTTTTGGACACAGAAGTTTTGGATCAGGTTAATATTTTTGTACTTTCAATCCATTGAAACATTTTTTGGACACGGAAGTTTTGGATCAGGTTAATATTTTTGTACTTTCAGTTCGGTGGGAATGACCTTATGAACAGTTTGGATGGCATCAAAACATCATGGTGGACCGCAGTAAGGTTTCAAAAATAGGCATTGAATGCCCACCTTTTTCTGTGTGGTCCACTTGAGTTTTGGATCTGCTTCATTTTTTGGCTCATGCCCTACCATGAGCTGCAAAAACAAATGAGATGGATTTCTCACAAACATCACAGTGGGCCCCGCTTAGCTTCCCATCATAGGAACCCGTAGCAGGCAATCTGCGTCCACCAAATATGCACCATTAACTGCTTCTTTCCCACCATTGGTTTGAACCCCACCAATAGGATGGCTAAGATCATCCAACGGTCACCTTTAAAAAAAAAAAAAACGTGAGGCTATCCACATTAGGTTAGGTAGCAAGATTAGGATGGTCCTGATCAAAACACACCCTGCAACATACACAGATCATAAGCATTAGCCGATCCATTGGGCCCACATGGTGAGATGGTCCTATGACCAAACCGTTCATGTTCAATACTATTCTATTAGGGACATCTCAAGAAATCTGACCATCACTATGTGAAAATGAATTCATAACATTAAAGAAGATTTTCAATGGCTTACATTCAACCTAGTAGAGTCAGGATCGTCATTGAAGTGTGAGTACGGGACCATCGATCGCCTACCATAATACCATAAAGATGGAAGGTTCAATTAGGCCATTTCAGCCCAATGGAACAACAGGTGCTAGCGATCAGAGTCACGATTGAAGCAAGCACCATTTGAGCTCTAACAGCTTTAGGCCGGATTTTTACTCCCGAGTAAAAGTCAGTCCTAAAATTCAAGTGGTTATACAGAGCAGTTTTCATTCAATAGAGAAAATAATAATAATAATAATAATAATAATAATCCGTCCTGCAGTGTGGAAGCAACGTCCTGATTCGCTCTGTCACTGATGGAAATGTAAAAGAAATTCTCATGACTTTATTCCATTGGAAAAGCACATGTAGATTCTCAGAAGCAATCTTCGATGGCGTTAGTCTTCCCACCACCATATAGGCTCAAATGGTATTCACCGTCGAATACCTAACACACAACAAGTGGGGCAGTAGATCCAGACTGTCCATCCAGTGTCCCCAATCCATGATGGCTATGGTTGAAATTGCACCATATGGGTGGCCTCTAGCCATCACTCTTCCTTGAATGCTGGTGTTTAAAAATTCACTTCTGAGTTCCTACCATCCATTTGAAGGCGACAAATCAGGATTCGACAATTGCACATCCATGTGATTACATTGATCATCCACAGGTAGGATGGATGGTCTGGATCGATTGCCCCACTTGGCATTTGTCCGGCATTGGGTGAGAAAAGCCACTTACACCTCCAGTGCTGGAGGAATGACAGCCTTATCTTTGCTGGGATGGATTCCAGTAAAAAAGAGTAAATGAAGAATTGTTTAAGCAGAATACCACAAGTTGAAGGGACCCATCATGCGCCATCAGCCACTTGTTGCAGAGAATCCGATCCCTTGCCCAGACCATTTCATCGGTGGGCCACACTTCAAAGAATCTTGAGGGAAAAGACAGACTCCTATATAAGTAGAAGCAACGCTTCGGACTTGCTTATCAGCAACAAGCAATTGCATAGTTCTCCAGATCTCCTGAAATCATCGATGGCCGGCTACGATTTCACGAATAGAGGGAGCACCGCCTTTGGGAAGGGAAGGCTGGGCAGCAGGGTCCCAGCATGGGACACCCCCAACAGCACGGATCTAGGCAACGTTACCGAGAGACCTCGGGATCATGTGTGCAGGCCCGTGATTGTCAATGCCGACGGTACGATGACGCCTGGCATAGTGGTCTTACCTCAACAAAACCAACAACAAAAAGAGACGGACAGCCTTGTTAGCAAGATCGATAAGGTAGCGGAACATGTGTATGCACCTTTAGCAGCAGCGCACGGACACACCTCCGCTGCCCACAATGGACGGAGTAAGCCCGTAGGCCAGCTGGTGGACAAAGCAAACCCATTCAACGAAGTTAGCAGCAACGTCCAAACAGCGTCCACCCGGACAGGTTTCCCGAGCAGCATGTTTCAGCGCCAGACACCCAACAGCTATGGCGGTACCAATGACACTAGCACCAATGCATGGGGTAGGCCAAGTGGTGGGACATACGACACCAACACAAATGGGTGGAGTAGGTCGGGTGATGGGACATATCGTTCCGGCACCGATGGTTGGAGCAAGCTAGGTGGGGGCACCTACGACACTGGCAGCAACGGGTGGGGTAGGTCAGGTGACAGGACCTACGACACTGACAGCAAGGGTTGGAGTAGGTCAGGTGACAAGACCTACGACACTGGTAGCAACGGCTGGAATAGGTCAGGTGATAGGACCTATGACACTGGCAACACTGGGTGGAGTAGGTCAGGTGACAGGACCTATGACACAGGCAGCACTGGGTGGAGTAGGTCCGGTGATGGGAGCTACGAAAGTGGCACAAATGGATGGGGTAAGCCCACTAGTGGTACCTATGACACCAGAGCCAGTGGTTGGGGCAAGCCGGGTGGCACAACCTTACACCAAACAAACTTCGACGGCTCTCGCGGAAGATATGAATCAACAACAAATAATGGATGGGGTAAGCCTAACCAGGTGAGCTGGGCCACCCCAACCAGCTATGAAATCTCACCCACTAAAACAACAAATGATGTAGATTCTGCAGTTGATTATTTGAGAGAGTCCATCAGTCCTCAATCTATTACTATGGCCCCACGGCAGGGCCAGTTCTCGGCATCATCCCCCACTTACCCAACAAGGGAGACTGTTCTAGAAACGATCGACAGCAGAGAAGCTTCCCGGAGGTACGGCAACTCAACAGCATCACCTCAGACTATCCGAGAAATCTACTCGACAACCATAGACAGCAGAGAGGCCGCACGAAAGTACAGTGGCTCATTCGTCTGAAAAATGAATTTCGAGTTATATACAATGACAGATGGTTCAAGGAGAATTATATAAATCGTTTTGGTTTATATGCTTCATCAGAGCTCTTTTAATCTACCAGTTTTTCTTTTTTATCTTTATCTTTTTTAAAGTTCTGTTTTTGTTTGATGTACTGTCGATCTTAATTAAGTGCGTAAGACATATGTGTACGTGTTTTCATGCTAGTAAAGAAGTATTTGGAGTAATGGGTTTTGAATATGGACGTGTCGGAAGTGTGGACCCAAGCTGTAACATGAGTTACATGACCGCATAGGTGCCCATGGAATGACGGGTTATGAACCTACAGTGTCCGAATGCAGTTAGCTTTGATATAAAACTCCTATTACGGATTATAGTTGTTATCGCTGGAGATCTCCGCCAACTCAGCTAGGAGATGAGTTATCCCGATTTTCATCTAGATCTCGGAACGAGAATCTCAACTAGGTTGCTCTACAATCACAATTGAATTTTCCAAAAGGGATATCATTTTGATAAACCGAACAAGATGTCGGATATTGGTTAAGGGCTCATTTGGATTCTAAGAAACTTGAGAAATGGATTTCTGTTTCCAGTTTTCTAAATCTTGGGAATGGATTTCCATTTATTGTATTTGCATAGGTGAACAAGGTTGTCCATAAAAATTGATGCTTTGCATTTGGATCATGGTGTGCCATAAAGGCTGTTACGTAAAGGTAGCAGCGGCAATCATTACACGTTACAGGGTCGTAACGGCCGTTAGGAAAAAATGACCCGTAACGAGCCCTTACGCCCCCGTAAAGCCCGTAACAGCCGCCTCTAACGATTCATTACGGGGCTCATACAAGATTTTCAGGTTGTTTTTTCAATATAAAAAAATGGTGATCGTAAAGGCCATCACGAGGTCCATAACAGCCGTTATAGCCCATATCGTAAAGCTAATGACGGTGGCCATTATGGCCACCATTACTGTTACGGAATACCTTGCTTTGGATGATGCCTCTTGGACAACCTTTTCCTTAAAGGTGTTCTGCAAGAGCACCTATAGAAGAAGTGAGTAGAGAATAGCGGCACATATACCGATATGGGACGCATGTGGAATTGGTGGTCGACATGATCTAGAAAAGAGGCATCCAAATCCCAAACAGGTGTGTTCTTTGAAAATGTGCAGACTGTTAATCACTTGATTCTCCATTGCCCTTTCGTCCATGCAATTAGGGCGTCCTCTCTAAGTGGGTTTGTTGTTGAGTAGATTATGAATGAGATGAGTTGTGATGTCATGCAGGGGTGGGGCAGTGGGCCCATCAGATCTAAAAGCAAAGTTCTGTGCTCTAGTTCCTTCTAATGGTCTTGAGGGAACTATGGCCTGAAAGAAACACTTGCACTTTTGAGAATGAAGACTGGTCAGTCCCAAGTACTCACTAGAAAAATTAAAGATATCATTATTGTATGGGCCCTGAATGACAAATTCTTCAAAGATGTCTGTGCATTTGTCAAAAAACAAGCACGACAAAGGCCTACCAGGATGGTAAGGGCCTATAAGGTCGATTTTGGAGACGCCACTAGCCTTTTCCAAGTATAAATTCAAGGATAGGTTAGAACCCTTGTTTATTGCCCAACAATCAAGGGAGTGATTCTCTTGATTTTTGGGGACTGGACTCTGATATGGCCTATTCACCAAGTTTCTGGGAAAGGACCACAGTTGTGGAGTAGAGAAGGTGTTAGGCACCCTATTCCACCAGTGATATAGAAGTCCCTAATCAAGGAGAATGGCTTGGTTGGTTCCCAAAAAGTGAACAACAAGAAGAAAATAGATAGTTGGAGGGCTAGAAGAATAATTGAGAAAGAGAGTGGGAGTAATGTGGCAAAGGATCTCTGTCTTGGTCTTCTTCTCCTTGTGGGTTTGATGGATTGGTCTTCTCTTCAAGATGTGCTTGAACTTGGATTAGAGCTCCATAAAGGTTCTTCAAGATCTTGCAATGAGGGTGGTCTTGCCTTGCTTGCTTCTTTTAGGAGAAATGATGGAGGAAGAAGAACAAAGGAACCCTTCTACCCAAAAGTTTCCAGAGCCTTGGCTTGACACTGCAAGGTACTCTTTGGCCATGATTGAGAAGAGCTTCCCGAGCTCTTAGCCCTTGTCTCAAACTCTCCTTCTCCATTAGGAATCACTGATTTTTGGCAAGTATGGGACTTCTTATTCTAGAGGGAGTTGTAGGAAAAATTTTCCCTCTCTTGTAGCAAGGTTGTGATTTGAAGAAAGATTGGAGGTACTCTTAAGAGGTAGGAAATCATGGATAATTGACAAGTGGTAGGATCTTGGAGGTTGATATATAGAGCATTGAGGAGTAATTGGACTTAGGGAAGGTTCTAAGAGGTTCTAGAGGCTTTGAGAGTGACTGGCTAGGATTAAGACACTTGTAAGTATTTCATGGCCTCGGAAGGAGTAGTTTTCGGATTTCATTGGCTTAGTCAGGGAGTAGTTTTGTAAAAAGATGGTAGCTTAAGGGCAAACTAAGATTTTTAAGGATATTTTCGTGAAAATTGGGTTAATAGGTAAAAGGAATTTGATTTTTGGTTTTGGATTTCCATATGAGGACATATACGTCATTTTCAAAAATGTTTTCTGCACAGTCCAGCACACACACCTCACAGTTTTTTTATTGGGTCTTAGTAATCAAGTATCAGAATTGGATGATCTATAGCTTGGTTGGAAAGGGAATTTGATGGGCTAACTAATGATTTTGGTTTAAAGGGTAAAATCCTAAGGGTTAGGAAGATATGGGGTCCACGAGTTAAGTCGATTTTTCAAACTTTGACGATCAACTGATAACAAGCGGTGTCCAGTATTTCAATCATAACTTCAGCCTGCATATCGGACTGAGTTGAAATTAGGCTAATTGGAAGGTAATTTGATGGGCTACAAGATGGACTTATTGATCGAAGAAATGGGACAACATAAGACCAAAACATTGGGGACCACAAGCATATAATTGCTGAAATGTGGATACGCCTAAAAAGCGGAAAAAGTTTTTCTGCATCCAAGAAAATCACACAAAAAAATAAAAGGGTGATGGCCCCAAACCTAAGCTAGGCTGGGTCCCACACCTCTTGAATTTTCCATGTCCTTCCGCTTGGTTTGAGAGGGTTTTAGTGAGGTTTTGGGTTGAATCCAGGCTTAGGTTGTGATTGGGCTTGGGCTTGGGCTTGGGCTTAGAGGTGAATACTTAGAGAAATTCTGCAAGTTCTTCATAAGGAAATTCAAGATTCTCTCCACTAGTCAAATACTCTTGTTGAGTTGGGTGTCTACAGAATGGTACTCCATCCGATGAATGGTCCTTAGGGCCAGTTTGGATACCACCAAATAAGTTACTTTTTCCACTTACAGCAGTAGATAAGTAACTTATTTCAGATAAGTTTGGCTTATGATTAGTTACAAGTAACTTTTTTACTTAAAATTACTTAATCACTTCAGTTAATTTTTATTTTTTTTGCTTATCTACTTTTCATAAGTTGCTGAAGAGAGGCATCAGGAGAGACAAAAGAGAGGAGAAGCTGATAAGTATGTTGTTTACCAAACATACTTATCTTCTTAATAAGTAGAAACTAAGATAAGCTACTTGAGGCATAAGTAGCTTATCTTGAATAACTTGTGATCCAAACGCCCCCTTAAAGTCTATGGCAGTTAAAGTAGGGAGGGGGACAAGGCAGGGATAGGCGGGCTGCTTTTCAACCCCAAGGCAGATATTTACGGGGCATTTGGATTGTAAGTTGCTTACAATAAGCAACTTATGCCATAAGTAGCTTATCTTAGTTTCTACTTATTAAAAAGATAAGTATGTTTAGTAAACAACATACTTATCAGCTTCTCCTCGCTTTCGTCTCTCTTGATGCCTCTTCAACAACCTATGAAAAGTAGAATAGTTAAAAAAAATTAACTGAAGTGATTAAGTACTTTTAAGTAAAAAAGTTACTTGTAACTAATCATAAACCAAAGTTACTTATCTGAAATAAGTCACTTATCTACTGCTGTAAGTAGAAAAAGTAACTTATTTGGTGGTATACAAACAGGCCCTAAGTGGCCTTTTTGGGCCCCGTCAAGGCTATCCACTCAACCCAGGCTTCAGCAATGGCACTTAGAAGAACTCCGGGATTCATCCACACTCACTTTTGGGCCCATCGAAATCAATATCAAAGTTGCCAACCTGACAGGTTCAAATTCCGATGTTTTCAAGGAAATTAGAACCTTGTTCTCTGGGCTAACCACTTGACTTGCCAGAGCTGTATTGGATGGGAATGACCCTATCAATTCTCTCACTAATGCTGAGGCATTTGGGCCTTTTCTGTACTTTGGAAACTCTATTTTCCTCGGTTACTTCCAATGTATTTTATTGAGAGAGAGAGAGGAGGATGACGAGCATTTTCAGTTCAATCTTTTTTTTTTTTCTCTCCACTCGGACCAATCCACCTACTCGGCTTCTTGTATTTAAAGCAATTCGTGTATCTACTCCAATGATACTATTGTTCCGTACCATTATGGACGAAGATCCGGGTAAGATATGCACTTCTTCGGGAATGAAAAAAAATCGATCTACTTTCATTTGGTATTTCGGCCTAAATTCTTTTGCCCCTCGATACTCAATCAAATCCTCTTTTTTAGACGATTGAATCCACCTCTATGGGAGGAGGAGGAGAAGATGTAATTGGGATCATGGTCTATTCCAGTTGTGGCTGTTGTAGTTTTGAGGGAGGCAACTTGCTAAAGCTTTATTTTCAGCAGTAGATGTAACTGGGATTGGGATTGAATCTGCAACCCTCTATCGTTGAGTACTATCAAGCTGCGGGCTTGACTCCGAGCACCTATTGACATCAGTTGTCTTCTATTCTGGTTATGGTATTGGTATGCATTCTACATTGTATAGCATGGTAACATGTTCTACAACACCCAATTCCTACAATCTAATAACAATGCCATGCATTGAGTTCTCGTAAAAGCAAGATCATTTCATAAGGCCATGTTTGGATGCTCATTTGATTTGAACAGCAATAACTTCAATTCAGTAAGGGCCCATTTGGAAGCATTTCTGCAAAAGGGTTTTCACACCCAGTTTTTTCGATGGACTCAACAAAAACCAATTCTCAGCTTTTTAGTACTTGTTTTGCCGAGCAGGGGATGAGACGGGGTTTGCGGAAGTGCATTCAAATGCACAACACAATCTGGGGCTTTGTTCAAAATGCCAATTATGTGTCAAACACCTCTTTTGAGGGTGCAGCCAAACAGGCTCTAGAATGCAAATGCCCATATTGGGGAGCTAGCCCCACCCACTCCAAAATTGAAACTACTACCATCTCACATCCAACTTTAAATCACATTGAATTGCAGTGATGGGCTTGTACATCGTTGTAAACGACAATGGTGTCTACTGTGCTGAATAGGGTCATTGCGAATTAGTTCAATTGAGCATCCAAACATGCCATAAAAGCTCATACAATCAATTCGAATGCTACAAAATCAATTCAAACTACTCAGTTCATACAGAATGACAACATAATTTTACACACTGAATTTTTACAAACACATTGTATCGCAGCTCTAGCAAAATAGCAATTCAATCAGCTCCAAGGAAAAAAAAAAAAAGGAAGAAAGAATGGCATACCACAAAGCAACGCAAGTTACAAACCCATTGATCGAAGAAACATTCTCATCGTTAAGCGTCCCACCAGCAAAAAATGAAGAACAAACTACAGCGGGCCACCCCAAATCTCCCCTATCTCATCCACGCCAATTAAACCAATCAAGCTAGCATCTTGACATTGTTTTCACATTTACAAACGCTTCCAAACCATAACAAAAAGTGGGTCTAGAAGATCGTCTGCTCACCCAATTCCTGGCCAGCCATTCCTTCCCTGATCACCTTCTCGAAGAAATCTTCCAATGTATCTTTTCCATAGCTCGGAGTCTTCTCCGCACTATACTCACCTGTCTCTGGATCCACAACCAACATACTCTCAGCTGCATAATACCTCCCGATCTTCCCAAACTCAGCTGCGTCCTCCATTACCGGGAAGATCTTCACGAGGAAATCAAGAAGCCCGATCGCAAAATCCATCACACCAATCGGCATTTTCAAGAACTTGGGCTCTTTCCCAAGTAGCCTAAACAGCATCTCCCCCTGTTCCAATGGCGTCAAAGCCTTCCCCGGTCCGCCAATTGGCAGGATCTTGCAGATCTTATCCTCCCCGAAAACACAATCTGCGATGAACGACGCCAAATCCTCCTCACTGATCGGCTTGCAAGCGCACAACCGTCCATCCCCAAACATCACATACGGCTTGCCATCCCTAACCAGCTCCACCTGCCCACCCAAGCTCTTGAAGAACGCAGTGGGCCGCACTATGCTATATGTGAAATCCCCACCCTTGGCTTCCTCCATCAATTCATCCTCGAATTTCAGCTTGGCACGCTGAAATTCGAGCAACGGCTTCTGCACGCAGATCGCCGACAGAAGGACAAAATGCGCCGCACCATACTTCCGGCCTACAACGAGGCTGTTCTTCGTCGCCTCATAGTCAATCTTCCATGAGTCCTTGACACCACCAGACCTGCTGGCAAGGCACGACACGACGACGTCGATTGTGCGGGCCCCACAGAATTCGGCCAGCGACTCCTCGAGAGCCGCCGTGTCGGTCACATCGGAGAAACAGACAGTCGATCCCTGCAGTTCTTGAAGGGTATCTTCCTTGCTGCTCCGGCCCCGGATACCGCTTCGCTCGCGGGCCACAGAGATCACATTGAAACCACGGCGGACCAACTCCTTGACTACGAACCGTCCAATGTAGCCGGTGGACCCCACCACAAGGATGGTGATGTCTTTTGGGTCCTTTGCACGGAACGAAGGGGCGGAATTTGGGGCCGTTGAAGCTTTGATGGGATTTAGACCATAGCGGATGTTTGGTTGTGGTGGAGAATAGATAGATTGAGGATTCGGTATACTATAGTGGATGGTTAGTTGTGGTAGAGAAGAGATAGGGTGAGGATTTGGTCTACTATAGCGAATGGTTGGTTGTGGTAGAGAAGAGATAGGGTGAGAATTTGTTATACTATAGCGAATGGTTGATTGTGGTAGAGAAGAGAAGGGGTGAGGACTTGGTATACTATAGCGGATTGTTGGTTGTGGTAGTGATGGGAGGTGGGGACTTAATATACTAGAGCGGGTGTTTGGCTGTGGTAGACAATGGTGGGGATAGAGAGACATTTTCCAGCTTCTGGAATTCAGGGAGGGACTTTGGAGAAGAGGGGTTATGGGTTTTGATGAGTTATATTATACTCGACCGAGGATATGGGGGTGTACTCGGGTGTTCATATTGTACATGTGGGGCCCACTGAACCGTTGGTGTGATGGGTCCCACACAATGGAAATATCCTGCAATACCGATATCGTGCCTTTTCTTTCGGTTTTATGTTGGTCGTTGATGGTTTCTCATCTTGACCGTTGATTTCAAAGGTTGTGATTGTGATATTGATGAGACTTTTGGGTCAAGGAACAATCCAATGTGGGTGAATGGACCAATGGTTTGGATCAGTGAAAGTGGGCCCCACTTGTACAAAATGAGAAGCGGAGAAGGGAGCGGATTGGGTGCGGCCACAGCCTCACCCAAGATAGTGCGGCACTCTCCGTTGGGCCTACCTTCATGTATGTATTATCAATCCACACCGTCCATCCGTTTTGGCAGATGATTTTAGAGCATGAGCCCAAAAATGAAGCAGATCAAAATCTCAGATGGACGTAGAAAACAGTGGACATTGACTATTAAAAACTTCTCGTGGGACACAAAATTTTTGGATGAAGCTGATATTTTCTTCTTCCCTTCATCATGTTAGTGTGACATTATCAACAGGTTGGATGGTAGATAAACATTACGATAGGCCCTAGGAAGTTTTTTAATGGTGAACCGTTCAATAACCACCTTTGCTTCTAGTATAGTCCACCTGAGATTTGGATCATTTCAATTTTCGGCTCTTGGCCTTAAATGATCTGGGAAAAAACGGATGGAGGGCGTAGATAGAAAATAAATATATGAATGTGGGCCCCATATTAAGGGATGCACTGTATTGGGTATAGCCGGGGCCGCACCTAACCGCTCCCAGTGTGGGGAGTATTGGCGGGAATGTAGAGAAGGGACGAGGGATAGAAGTGGGACCGTGGGGTTTGTTTTGTGGTTGTGGCGGGCTACTCTATCGTAAGAGAATCTGAATGGTCATAGATGGAAAATTGTACCCGCGCGGGTGAGATGTACGTAGGGGCTTCTACGCACGTGCCAAGATATAATGCGTGTAAAAGATCCAGCACATTCATCAGGTCATGAGAGCTTTGAGAATTGCTCCACTCAAAAATCAGGTTGGTCTTCTTATCAAATAGACGTCAATAGCATGTTGAATATCAACCATTGGTCATATTTACTAGCTGTTCACTTTCCTCATCCAAGAATAGCTGGCTTGATGACTGGGCCAGTCTGATCTTTTGGCCCGTGGATCTACTACTCATTCTTCCTTGCTGGCACGTGTGCGGCAAAGGTGTGACGTCCATCTAAATAGCGTGCTGGAGATTTGCTAGCCGCACACGGGATTTTTAGTATATGGCCCGGGGTGTACACGAACCGAGTTAGCTCGGTTAGCTCGCTCGACTTGACTCGACTCAAAAAAGCTCGATTCGACTTGGTTCAAAGCTGAGTTTAAGCCGAAGCGAACTGATTTTTTGAGCTCGAAAATGAGTTTGAGCTGGCCCCAACTTGACTCGACTTGAATCGAAACCAGCTCGAATTGAAACTCAGATCGAACAAGTTGGTGACTCGGTTATTTTGATATTGATGTTGCTCACCAAGTGTTTGATGAATTGACTCAACGAAGTGTGGCGGGTGGCGTGGCTAGTGACAAGGAAGGTATGTACATGAAATAAATACCCTTTTTTTTCTTGGTTTTTATGTTGCTTAGAAGGTGTTTGATAAAATACCTTGAAAACCATTGTTGCTATTTCCCATACAGTGGGATTTTGAAGATATAGTCCGGGTGTTTGTGAAAATACCTCAATGACGAACTCGGCTCGATGTTTGTAAGACCCGTATCCTAGTTCGTACTGTTCTGACGAATCCCGCGATCCTTTTCGTTGAAGTCCGATAATCCGCGACTGATAACTGACGTTTGCGATCGACTCTAAGTCGTATCCTGTAGAATTGAGTTGGCTTAATCCGAGACTTGTATCATTGCGACCGCACCATCGCCGCGGTTCCGACGCCGTGACTCACGCACCGATCCAATACCCTGACCAGAAGATGCGAACCGACGTTTATTTCGAAAAAAACACCGTGCGTTGCAATCCCGAGAAAATCTTTACAACATGTCCCATCAATCAATCAATCAATCACATCATATGAAGTACAAAAGCAACCCATGCTTTCTTTCTCCACAAGTTAAGCAACCACCAAAGTCAACCCATCACTCACCTCACATCACTCACCTCACATTCATCACTCTCTTTCCTTACAACTCTCTCTCTCTCTCTCTCTCTCTCTCTCTCTCTCTCTCTCTCTCTCTCTCTCTCATTTCTCACCACGCTTCCCAAGCAAGCAAGAGGTGCTCATGTCTAAGCCTTTCTCAAGAGAGAAAAGTGAGTGTGTGGCCCACCTTCCTCTCCCAAAAACTCTCAATCATAGCCATTTAACTCTCATCCTCTCCATCAAAGTGAAGCACAAGGAGACCGGCGTTCCAACGGACCGAGAAGATCGAACGGTGGGTGCTTATTAGGCTAGATTTTTCATGTTTTTATGATGGACCAAGTGAAGCCTACCGATCAATGATATGGATCTCACTTGGGACCCTAAGATGTGGCCGATGGCCCACCTTGATCTTCATGATCATTCCGTGATGGGGTCATTCTCTATGGACCCCATCATGATGTTTATTTTCTAGCTTGAAAATGGGTCATTTAGACCTTGCATCTTGGTGGAGAAGGGATCTCCACCGTTGATCTTTGATTTGGTGGGTCCACATGCAATGGGACTCACTTGATATATGATTGAATGCTTGAAACGGAGGGCCCATAGTGTCGGGGTCCCTCTTTCTCTCTTTCTCTCTCCCTTTTTTTTTTTATTTAATTTTTTTGTGTGATGAAGTGGCCGTGTGGCCCACTTGGATGGACCCCACCATGAGGCATGACTTTTATCCAAGCCATCTATAAGTGGGGCCCACTTCATATGTGTTGTTCCCACACCATCAAATCATTTGGTGGTCCACCTGAGTGGGGCCCACCTCAAATGCATGTGTTATGCCCAACCGTCCAGCGTCCCTGGGACGCTGGACGTGCACTGCAATTGGGAAAACACAAACATTAGTTTGTTTCCAAGCTTATGGGGTGGCCCACTCATATAGGCCCCACCTTGATGAATGGATTCAATCCACGCTGTCCATCCTATTTACCAGCTCATTTTAGGCGTTGAGCCGAAAAATGATGCTGATCCAACTTTCTGGTGGGTCATGCCTTAGCGAACATTGATTTTCGCTGTTTAAAGTTACTTGAATTTTTCTACACGCCAAAAGATGCCCAATATTGGGCTTGATGGATGGGTTATAGACTACCGAATCCATTGGCTGAGGTGGATTCACTTGACGCGGGACCCACATGCGAAAAACCATGGAAAAACCATGATTTCAAAAAAAATAATAATAAATGAAAACAGCAGCAGCCGCTGTTGCTGCCGTTGTCAGAGGAGCAGGCAGCGCCTGCGTGCGCTTGCGGGCATGAACGAGCAGGGCCCCACGAGTCCCCTGCCGTGAGCCCTACCATGATGTATATTTGTCATCCACACCGTTCATTTGGTGGCCCCTTCATGAAGTGGGCCCCTTCTAAAAATCAGCTCCATTTGGAACTCAGGTGGCCCACACCATAGGAAACGGTATGAATTGAACTGTCTGCCATTGAAACCCTTTTTGGGCCCACAGAAGTTTTAGATCAACATGAAATTTGTTTTCCCTCTCCATCTGGGTCAACGTGACTGTAACGCCCTGAAAATCAGGGGTCGAGCATAAACTCAACTCCCGAGTTCCAACGCATCACTTACGCAACAAAATGAATGATGATTGAATGTTGTTTGTATTAGTATAGTGAACATGAGTGAGATTAAGCTAAAACAGCATATCACACTCCAGAGACAGTTAAATTGTAAGCGGAAGACTGTGATAGATAGAAAAATATATAAATTATAGTAAGTCTCCAGAGTGTGATAAGGTTACCAGGTTAATGAATTACAAGTACAATTTCAAAATGTACCAAAGGTGTACTGTCATCTAGACATCTCTGTAATCCCGTCGATCAAGACACGGCTCACATGAAGCCGCCAGAAAATAGCATACAAGAGGAAGCATCCTCGTCGTCACAAAAGTTTGACTCCGCCTCAGAAGTAGCGTCGCCATCTGCAATCAGACAATGTCTGGTGGGTGTTCGGAACACCGTCCCGTAACGTAGGAGTGAGTGATCAACTCAGTGGAACAATAAAGCATAGGTTAACATGTTATCAAAACAGTCAAGCAGTAATGATAAAGCAGTACAATAAACAATTCTAAATACTCTTATTAATGTAAGTATGAAAGCAGTCATGATGCATGCCCTCACCAACATACTCCCTCATACGACACCATCTTACGTTCGCGGCATGCTTGCATTCCTCAGTGCTCCACATCTTCCAGGCACATGCAATGCGATGATGAGCATAATTACCGAGTTGTTATTAGTCCATTTCAAACAGCAGGATTGGAAAACTAAGGTACCTCCCTTGTATCATTCCCAAACATGATCCATTCTAGGGTCATTAGTCCTAGTTAATCTCATACGATGGTGTGTTTCTAGGTCGCTGCAAGGGCTGTCAGGGCTGTTACACGGAACCGTTACACCACTCTCCCATCACCCTTTTAACGGTTCATCACTAAATTGATACAGGCCTAGTTCATACTCTATTCACCGCGACAAAACTCGTCGCCTCACCGCAAATTCAGAGTATGCTCGAGGTCACTACAAAGGGCTATCAGGGCTGTTACACGCATTCGTTGCACCACTCCCCCATCACCTTATCAATATAGGCCGACAACACAAATATAGTGTCCCATACCACCATAATAGACTCACGAGTCCGGTTGCTCAATGGACACTACGGGGAGGCACATGGCCCCAACGTAGGCCGACAGCTCGACCACAGTGTCTCATACCACCATGCTCGGCTCATGAGTCGTAGCGGATCAAGGTACCATGGTTAACGGGATTTCACTGGTAAGTTTGGTACCCTAGGTTCAAGCAGTAGCGTCCAAACATGGTGAACATACATTAGATAGATCGGGTTACTTGACGAGCCAGACTAGCACGAGCGCACAACCAACTGAACGACATGAAGTGCATAAGCACTTCGTGTGGCCTAACCACTGCCGCCAACCGAAGTACGACTCGGGTTCGTCAGACACATCCTACGTGGCAAAATAAATCTCAACTACGAACTCAAGTCTGTTACCGATTGTCTGGATATAATCATAGTCTCCGTCACATTCAATTACAAAACAGTTAAAGTAATAATGGATCAAGATTTCAAATCATACAATCAAATATCCAATATTGTCCGCTTAGGGTTGCCAGGGCTATTGCATGGAAACGTTGCACCACTCCCCCATCACCCTTCACGAATTTATGGAATACAACTTAAACATGTGAAGTAATCAGAGCAGAATTAAACAACAAGTAATTCAAACATATTAATAAACATGTTATAAAACACAATGCAAACAGGAAATCAAAACACATACGTTTCATGATACAGTAAGCAATTAAACTAAATAATTTATATGAAGGAAATCATACACATAACTAAGGTAGTTGAGAATCCTATCTCAACACCTTTATACATTACAATTTACTAACTATTACTCATCCAGACATTTCAACAAACAATTTAGACTACATAATCAACATACATGACGTATGTTGATCACATAGGTATTAGGCCAAATCCTTTCACTAGGGAGTTGCCCCAATTATTACTTGTGTGCACCCACAACGGATAATCATGGCAAGCATGAATCCAAGTTCCATATTCATTTGAACATTTTCACAAATACTTGGGCTACACAATTTAACATGTTGGCCGTGGCGTGATTTAGGGCAAATCCTTTCGCCAAAGGGGTATCGCCAATACAACAATTAATATATCTATGACAATTAGTCATAGCGAGCACGAATGAGAATTCTATACTCATTCAGTCATTTTCATAAACACTCAGAATACACTATTTTTAACATACGTAGTGTATATTAACAAAAACATATATTAGGGCGAACCCTCTCGCCAAGTAAGTGTTATACACATATATAACATGTTCATACAACAAATAATCATGGCAAACACATTTCCAAAATTTATACGTATACGATACTTTCTACAAATACCTAGAATACACAAAATTCTATATTCTTCATATTTAATCGAAACGAAAAACAGACAACACTTTGTACATGTGCAATTGCATGCAGATCATGAATCTATCATTGAAAGCGTTGAAAACCATAACTTATATATCTAAAGTCCGCACCTTTTGTCGTAGAACCGTAACGAATTCGATAGGTTTGCTAAACTTTCGTATACGGCAGTTTGGCCACTTATAGAACGAAATATGTTAGCTATTTCATAACCTACAACTATCAAAACCCCAAAACAGGTTAGGGTTAGGGTTTCTTACCTAAAAACGGAGCTGGAATCGTCGGGAAAGCGATTAGAACAAGGTGGTTAAACGCGTATAACAGCAGGGAAGCATAGTAGGGAGATGCTCCCACTTCTCTCTCACTTTCTCTCTCTTTTCTTACGAGTTTTTCTCAAATTCATATGGCTGAATGAGAGAGGGCTTTAAGGTCCTTATATAGCCTAAAAACTCTCCAAAATAAACTTCAGGTCAAGGTATACTTAAGTTATGTCCAAAGGGAGACTATTCCATCTCAACGGAGCACTTCTGGCGGCCCCTTTTCTGTGTGTTATCGGACCTAAGCTCACTAACACTGGATTTAGGTATGGCTAAGTTTTTGTTTCAGTCGGAATTTTAGATCACAAATGGCGGGCCAGTTTCAGTTCAACGGTCAGTGGATCTCGATCGGAGATTCCGAGTACATGAATATGTTTGGGGAAATATCCCTGATCCGAGGGTGTAATTTGGCCTGATTCTGACGGTCAGGTTGCTTAATACTGACCCGCAAGCGACAAGTCTCGGATTTATTTATTTTGAATTTGATTTAGAATTATTTTCACATTTCTCACACTCCCTGCTCCGAGCTCAAGCAAATAGCGTCGGGACACTATCTAGATTTAATTTTCAAGATAGTTGTCAAGCCCAATAAGGCGGTCCTAATTCCTTAACTTCGTGTTAATCGGACTTCCGACGTGCGGTCCAGATCTGATACGGAGTTTCGAGATGCTCCCGAGAGCAGCCGGGTAATGAGATTGATCCTAGATTTTAGGGTAACCTAGCGTCAATGATTTTACAAGTTTTGGGTCTTACAGATCGTATTTAAAGTGGATCAAGCAGATTTCATGGCTAATCTAGTTTAGCACTTTGTTAACTTTGTCAAATTTCTAAAGGATTTAGTCCTGTAAGATTTCTGTCTAAGGTGGTACTTGGGCCTTTGTAGTTGGCACATACAGTGATTCAAGTTATCAATACTTACTAAAGCACGCCCTAATTACAACAGAAGGAAATCTTAGGGCAGGAGAGGCGGATGTTCTAAATAACCTATTCATTTTGTGAAATTCCATCAAGGTATTGGTTAAAAGCCCATTTTATTTCTGTGTTTACTAATTACAACAATTTATAGTTTAAGTATTGTTCTTCATTACCTAAACCTTAAGATTAGTATCTAATGTAAAAGTACTTAGAAAAATTGAAAGAACAAGGTGGTGAATGGTGGGATTTGTGAATGAAATGGGTTTAAAAGCGGCTTTAGACTTTGGGATTGAGTTCTGACAGGTTAATAAGGTGTTCGGATCAACCCATTTCCTAAAGACGTCTAATTCCAGATTGGCAAAAATCCGGGATGTTACAGTGACCCTATCAACGGGTTGAATAGCGTATAAACATTATGGTGGGCCCCACATGGGACCCACAGTGATGTATAGGTTTGTCTCCCACCATCCAGGCGGACGGTGGAGCCCACGGTGATGTATTTGTTCTATCCCCACCGTCTAGGGGACGGTGGGGGTGTGTGTGTGTGTGCGGGTGTGTGTGTGTGTGTGTGTGTGTGTGTATATATATATATATATATATATATATATGATGGTGGGCCTTCATGGGACCCACCCATGATGCATGTGTTGCATCCAATCTGTCCACCCATTATGCAAGCTCATTTTTGGGCATGAACTAAAGAATGAATCAGATCCATGGTCCATGTGGACCTCCACCATGATGCATGTGTTGCATCCAAGTCATCCAACCACTTAAAAAATGAGACAGATATAGGAATAGGTGGACCACATTATAGGATGTAGTGGGTTTAAATGTCTACCATTAAGACCCTTGGGCTACTAAGTTTGGGACCAAATATGATATTGGTCTTTCCTTTTAATTCAGGTCTGTGAGGCCTTATAATCAGATTGGATGGGAAATAAATATTATGGTGGGCCTTAGGAATTTAATGGTGGAAATCATTATCACCACTCTTATTTAGTTGTGGCCCATTTGATATGCATGGGACCAATTGGTGTGGCCTGTCTGATATACACAAGGCCCATGTGATTAGGCCCATTCAATGTATTTGTGGCCCGTTGTCAAGGCCCACTTTGATATATATGAGGCCCATGTTACAAGACCCATTGTGATGTTTTCAAAGGCCCATGGGATATGGCCCATTGTAATGTACATAAGACCCATTGATGCGGCCCACTTGATCGATATAAGGCCCATATGAGGTGGTCCATTTGATGTATCTAAGGACTATGGGTCGAGGCCCAATGAGATGTATATGGTCCATTGCAATGTGTTATTCTCCATGGTTTGTGTAATGATATTCATGGCGGACCGTGCCTTGGGAGCAATGTTGGTTTGACGTCCACATTGTAAGTACAATGTTGTTTAAATTTCCTCATTGTGACTCTCCTTAGGGCCCATTGATAGGCCCATACTCGTTGTGTGTAGGCCATCTAGGCCCATCTGCATTGTGAGGATAGTTCATTACTTTATAAAATGCTTAGTATAACTCCATGATTCATGCCCATACGCATCATATGTATGCTTGATATGAGGAATGTTTAATCATAGCATAAGCCGTTAGGCTGAGATATTACGGGACTCCATATGAGATGGGGTGCCTGACATGAGTGCGTGTTACGCGCGAGATTGCTGCATGTTTGTACGGTGTGACTCATGCATCTCGCATATGTGTGACTTGATCACTGCACGCCCTAACGACATCAGGGCCATGGCCTCCACAGACACATCGTGAATGGTCGTATCGGATACCGAAATATTGGTTCTAGCATTATGGGCACTTAGGATGTCCTTGGGTAAAAATTCCAGAACCTTTTTGGTACCAGGAGTTGTTCCAACGTCTAGACAGAGTGGATACACGAGCGCCCGAGTGTCGAATACCAGTAGGCCGCATCTCCCACTGTGTCGTAGTCGGTTGGAAGGGGGTGTAACCTTATCCGCCCGAGTGAGGGGGTTATAAGTTAGGCTGAGTTTGACTAGCTCGCAAATGAGTCCGCTATCGACGAGCCGGGTAGGTATTGGCAGACTACTGGTCAAGCGGATAGTGTGGTCTCTTCCACTTACTTGACTGTGCAACTAAGAAGGAGGTAGTCAGTGTGAGGTGTATTAGACCCCGGTGATATCCAGAGAGGAACTATACTGATATGTGTACTTGATAAGTATTGGCACGCTTGTTTTGCATTTTACATATGACATTTGGCTACATAGGCCTCGCATCGCATGGCCTTGGTTTAGCCGATAGCATTCATGCCTTACATCACATAGCTTTGGTACAACTGATTGCATTCATGGACTTATCGCATATTTCCGCATTACTCTGATATTGTATACTTGACACTCGCCTTACATACACTTTCACCACCTCTAAGCTTTCTATAAGCTTATGCACGATAGATACGTGCAGGTGACGTTAGGTTGTTACAACGTTGAGCTCGAAGCGTGCAGCAGTCTTCTGGAGCTTTTGGAGTTTTCTTTGATATCTTCATATTGTATTTCCCTTTCTACATTGTACTTGAAGTTTTTGTTATAATGGATATGTGGTGATGTTGTTTTGTGACTTGGTTATGCTTGTGGTTATGCTCCATTACAATTATAAAAAAAAATTCATACTGAAAATCCTCCTTGTAGGATCTCAGGATTGGAATCTGGCGTATGGGCGTTGGGAGCCGCGAATGGGGTACTACGGAGGCTGTCGGCATCGGATTCGGCGATCGAAAATTTTGTGAGCCCGGTTTTCGAGTTTGGGGCGTGATAATCTTGGTTCAAACTCGGCCCGAGCTGGCCCGAGCTACTGACTAAACCGAGCTGAGCTAGCCAGTCAGGCTCGAGGACCCAGCCAAGCTAAGTTCGAGCTAAGGTCAACTAGTGACCGAGTCGAGTTGAGCCGAGGCCAGCTCAACTCAGTTCGACTCGATGTACACCCCTAATAATGGCCCCAGGTGTGTTGTAAGCAAAATATTGACCAATTTCTCAAGAACTCATCTTTTTTACCCATAAGATATGACATTATATATACATATATATATATATATATATATATATATATATATATATTCGAATGCTTAGTTGTGCACCAGTTCGCACGGAACTCGTGCGAACTTTTTTTAGAACTCAGCATATGTGATGTGACTTCAAAATCTGAATGGTACACGTGAAGTAGCACCTCATGAAACCCCGGGCACAATTTTTACTTTGATCCAAAACTTAGTGGGCCATGAAAAATGAAAACAGTTTCCTCCCTTGATTTGCATTTTTCTTTTCTATGGCCCACTAGAATTTTATATCAGGGTGAAAAATTTTTCCTTGAGGTTTCATTGGATTTCGCATGACATGGACCGTTCAATAACCACATTCACATACACTTCCGCATTTTCATTAATACAATTCAAAATTCACAAACACATTCACATGGCCTTCCACATTTTCATTCATACAATTTAGCATTTAGCATTCACAATTCACAACCACATTCACATCTACATGCACCCCCACATTTGCATTCATATAATTCAACATTCACAACCATATCCATATGCACACCATAGAAATCAATATTCATATACGTCCACATCTACATGCACTTCAACATTGTTACACCACATATAACTCAAAATTTACAACCAATGCACTTCTAAGTCCACATTCATACAAATCATCTTTCACATCTATTTCTACATCCACATTTACATCTACATCCACATCCATATGCACTTGCACATTTTAATTCATACAACTCAACATTCACATCCACTTCCACATCCACATACACTTTCACATTCTCATTCATTCAATTTAAAATTCACATGCACTTCCATATCAACAACCACATTCGCATTTGCATTTATACAATTCAACATTCTTATGCACATTCATTTAACATTCACAAAAATGGTACCCAAGTGGGATCCACATTGCCTAAGTGGGATCAACACTAGCCAAAGAGGATCCACAGTGCCCACGTGCAATCCATAGTGGCCACCTTTCAAAAAAAAAAACCTCGCAAAAAAAAATTTTGAAATCTTACCTTTAACCATTATATCAGTTGCACTCCCTGTTGAGATGTGGAGCTACATCTGGACAAGGCTGCTTGACCGGTCGAGTGGCCCACTCGACCAATCAAGGGTTGGCTCGACTCAAAGTCCAGCGAGCAGCAGTTTTTTAGGTCCGAGGTGCTCGACCGGTCGCGGCCCGTGCTCGACCGGTCGCGGCCCATGCTCGACCAGTCGAGGGTCCGCTCGACCATTCGAGGAGCCTGCTCGACCAGTCGAGGTTACGCAGATTCGTTTGTGGATTTGATGCGGACTGCTGAAATTTGAGGCGGTTTTCCATGGGTGCGAAAGGGAAATTGCCTAAACTATAAATAGAGGTTCCTAGGGTTATTCTAGGGTATGAGAAAGAGTTTTCTAAGCTAGGCTAGGGGTTATTTTCGTGCATGGGAGCATCAAGAGGTTAGTATATTGATTGTAATTTTCGTTTTTCTTCATAGTGGAGGTTTGCACCCGTGATTTTTTACCCTTGTTGTGATTTTTCTACGTATATCTTGTCTTGTAGTTTGTTTGGTATACTTTGATTCTTCTTCTAGATTATATTTCTTCTTGTTTATCATTTCTGGGTGAGACTGGAGATTGGATCTCAGTTCACTGCATTGTTGGCGTGCTGCACAACAACTGGTATTAGAGATATTGGTTTAGTTCAAGTAGGAGTGATGACGGAAGAAGGAAAGACTAGAATAGAAAAGTTTGATGGTTCAAACTTTGCCTTCTTGAAGATGCAGATGGAGGATTGTCTGTATCAGAAGGATCTCTATATTCCTCTAGAAGGAAAAGAGAATAAACCAGAGAAGATGACAGATGTGAACGGTTTTTATTAGATCGGAAGGCCTTAAGAATGATCCGACTCTTTTTGTCTAAGAGCGTCGCCTTCAATATATCTAAGGTGAAAACCACAAAAGAATTAATGCATGCCCTAGCTATGATGTATGAGAAACCATCAGCGTCCAACAAGGTTCATCTTATGAAACGACTATTCAACATGAAGATGTCAGATGGTGGGAGTATGGCTGAACATCTAAACGTTGAAGGAAGAGGAAGATCGCTGAACAAAGGAGGAATAAATATGGTCATTCTAAGTCGAAAAAGAAGTCCAAGGGACCGAAAGACAAAGACGGGTGTTGGCATTGTGGGAAGAAGAGGCACATAAAACGTGATTGCAGGGCGCTTAAGAAACGAGAAGGGAGCTCTTAAGGTGAGAAGGATTTAGTAAATCTATTTGAGGAGAGTGACACAGAGGCGTTGATCTTGTCTCTTGATGCGAGGAATGAGTCTTGAGTTATAAACTCGGGTGCTTCATTTCATGTCACTTCATGTAAGGAAGTTCTGCGTGATTATGTGTCAGGTGACTTCGGGAGAGTCTACCTGGGTGATGATGAGCTATGCAGTATTATTGGAAATGGAGACATTCATATAAATCAGAAATATGGAACGGTTTTAAAATTGAAGGATGTCAGACATGTACCGAATTTGAAACGGAACTTGATCTCAGTGGGGCAGTTGGTTAATACCAGATAAGTGACAACCTTCACTAGTGATTCCTGAAAGATCACAAAAGTGCCTTAGTAATTTCTCGAGGCAAGAAGGAAGGTACTTTGTACGTGACTTCAGGATCGTATAATTCACTTGCAGTCACATCAACTGGAGTTAAATGGGCAGTTATGGCATCAGAGGTTGGGACATATGAGTGAGAAATGAATGAAAGTACTATTGTCAAAAGGGAAGCTACTAGGGCTGAAGTCTATTTGATTTGAAATTTTGTAAGGACTGCATGTATGGCAAGCAGAATAGGGTAAGCTTCAAGAAAACAAGACGCGCTCCAAAGATACATCTGGTAGAGCTTGTACATACGGATGTGTGGGGACCGACACAGGTATCATCTCTTGGTGGTTCATTTTCTTTCATTTCTTTTATTGATGATGCCAGTAGAAAACTGTGGGTTTATTTCTTAAAACATAAATCTGATGTATTTGATGTATTTAAGAAGTGAAAAATTATGGTAGAAAATGAGACAGGTAAAATAATAAAATGTCTTAGATCAGATAATGGGAGAGAATATTGTGATAAAAGGTTTGAAGAGTATTGTGCAGCAAATGGAATCAAACATCAGAAAATGATTACAGGGACACCACAGCAGAACGGTGTGGCTGAGCGCATTAACTGGACTATCCTTGAGCGCGCCAGGAGCATGAGGTTACATGTAGGGTTGCCTAAGATATTTTGGGCAGATGCTGTGAATACTACTGCATATCTCATCAATAGAAGTTCCTCAGCACCATTGGATGGTGGGCTACCAGAAGAAACATATACTGGAAAGAAGTGAAGCTTACACATCTCAAAGTGTTTAGTTGCACTTCATATGTTCACATTGATGCAGAGCATAGAAACAAGTTGGATGCGAAGTCTAAGAGCTGCACGTTTATAGGCTATGGGCAACATGATTTTGGCTACCATTTTTGGGATACAGAAAATATGAAAATCATCAGAAGCAAAGATGTAGTCTTCAATGAAAAAGTGATGCATATGGACAATGTGCAACAAAATAAGGCTGATGAGAAAGAATTCGTAGAGTTGGAAGAGTTACCGGACACGGATGTTACAGTGCCACAGGATGATCGTGCACTTGAGCATTATTAGGTAAAGCTGCAGACACAGGTTGTGAGGAGGTCTACTTGGGAGAGAAGATCCACGGTCCGATACTCACCCTCCTTACATTATCTACTGCTGACAGATAATGGTGAACCAGAGTGTTTTGAAGAGTCATTATAGTCAGATACACGGGTTAAGTGGGAGCAGATGAACTTTCTTAAGTCAAATCGTATGTAGGGAGAGTCACTAGAAAGGGTAAGAAAGCTCTTAATAACAAGTTTACATGAGGAGGACACGATGGTTCAAAATGGCCATAGTACGCCTGAAAATGATACTGACTTCTGAAGTTTTCTGGATGATCATGCACATGAGCATTATGAACGTGAAATTATTTGGAACATGAAGCACAACCACAATTAATCTACCGAAATGAAAAAAAGTCAAATACATATACAAATCCAAAGAACATAAGTGGGTTGTGAGAATGAGGTCTCTAAAATCCCGGGAGAAGACCCATGGTCCGAACATGTCACCTCTCCTTACATTATCTATAGGCAAGTCTTGGTGTTTTAAAACGATCCCAGGAGTGGGAGTGGTGAACTCGTGAGTGTCTTAAGTTGTAATAGGCATTACTTAATGAAAAGCAATCATTCACAAACACCTAACTAATCTTATTAATGCATATGCACGGGTTAAGTAGGAGCAGATGGACTCTCTTTAGTCAAATCGTATGTGGGAGCTAGAGTTCTTAGTTACTCTACTTAATGGGTAAGAAAGCTCTTCATAACAAGTGGGTTTCCCGACTCCAAGCACATGAAGGAGAGAGCACGATGGTTCGAAACGGTTGGACAACGCCACATACCGGCTCACGAAAATTAGAGGTCTTGGTAGCATTCCATACTGACTCCTAAGTTTAAGTCCGGTACCGCACCACATCGGGTACAAGGGACCCATGTAGTTGAACTACTACCGCCCGTACACACCCGCCCAAGCCCACTGGTTTAGCCCTAGCATAGTCCTACCGATGGGACTACCATCTCTCCTCATGTTCTCGACTAAACCAAGGGTATGAATAGTGATTCATAGCATGCCAACTACCAATGCATCATCCAGTATAAACAACATCATAGTTTCATACTCCTCAATATACAATTTAAATTTTTGTAGCAAGCAAGGCTAACCATATCATGAAATAAAGTGCATGTGAGTTATGTGTGTGGGTGAGGAAGTTAAGCACTTCCTTTATCTTACGAAATCATAAGCACAAGAGTAATGAATTATGGATACTAAGTAGCAACACTATAAGGAAAAATCCAACAAGGCATGAGCATGAGATCATCTATATACAAAATCATGTGAGAGGCAAGAACATCATCATATGAAAAGCAAACACACAATTTCATACAAATCTAACAAACATGCAATTCCTAGGATTCTTCTAGATTTTCCAAATATAGCATCAAAACAATCAAAATCATTAGATTCGTAATAAAATTGGCACTAGGCCACCTAAGGATAATAGTCCGCACCTTCGAATTCGTTGAAGGCTTGGGAACGACCTAGAAGATGTGGAATTTGGTGTCGAACGGTCAGGATCCCTAAAGCAACATTTGTAGGTTAGGTTTCCATGTAAATCTCCCTCATCACAAGGGTTTCAACGAAAATGGGTGATGGATCTTACCTAGATGATCAATGGAGTGAAAAGGGTGATCTTGAATGAGGGATTCTTCTTGGAGAAGATGTAGGGAGTTGTGGGGGTTTGTTTTCCTTGGGCCCCACCTTGATCTAGGGTCCACCTTGCTCACCTTCACACTCTTTTTCTCTCCTCTTTGATCTCTCTTTCTCCATTGGCAAAGGTGGTTATGGTGAGGGTTATGAGATAAGGGGCTAGGGCTTTATTTCCTAGAGTTGGGCCCTTTGGCCCCAAGCTTCCACAATTTCCCAAAATAGACCACTAGGACTCCCTATTGGTGTTGGGGCGGCCCCAACACCCCTCTGGCCACCAAACTTGGTGTGTAGGTGCCTTATACCTGATGAGAGGTTATGCAAAGTTTGAGAACAAATGGATGATCGAGTATGGGGTTTGAGCATATGGTTTCGATCTTTAAATGGCCCTGAGGGGCCCATTTCGGTGATTGGGGTGGCTCTGGTAGCCATATGGCCATGAAACTTATAGGATAGGTGATCCATGGCCCAATGAAGGGCCATGCAAAATTTGGGAGCGATCGGATATGGGGTTTGATCGTACGGGTCTGGTTTGCGATCAACGGTCACCGTGCCACGATCGAGTCCCAGATTTTGTGGACGGGCGTAGAAAAATACATTAGACCTATACCGTAAATTTGGAAGAAATCCGACGATTGAAAAGTCTGATATTTTGGTTTTATTTGCAAGTGCCAGATTCCAATTCTGGTATTGGTGGGGTGCATTTGGTAAATGCCAGATTCTAATTATAGGTGTCTAGTAGGTCCGTGGTCCGCGATGGACCACAAGCCCAGTGAGGTCTATGCTTTCCCAAATTTTTAGATTTTTCTGACCTTCCTCGGCTGCTGCACGGCCTCACAAGCTGTCGCCGAGTACAAACCAATCATCTGACTTGATGGCCTGCAAACGGTCTGATTGTGACCAGACCGGACCACTCGTGTATAAGTTAACGTTGAGTGCTAATAGTCAGTAAGTGATAATATAAGTTAATTAAAAAAATTTTAAGGTTTTTTTTTTTTTTTTTAGAAATCCAAAACAATGAAAATTTAGGTTGTTACAACGGTACAAGGCTAGATTGATTGTAAAAGGGTTCTAACAAAAGGCAGGTATCGACTTCACTGAAATATTTTCACCAGTGGTGAAAATGTCTACGATTCGTATGGTCTTGAGTATAGCGGCTAAAGAAGACTTACATCTAGAGCAGCTAGATGTTAAGACAGTCTTTCTTCATAGAGACCTTAAAGAAGAGATATATGTGCATCAGCCGACAGGATACGTGGTACCAGGAAAGGAGAATAAGGTGTGTAGAATGAAGAAGAGTCTATATGGCCTGAAGCAGGCCCCGAGGCAGTAGTATTAGAAGTTCGACAGTTTCATGTCGGGAAACAGTTTTAGGAGATGTCATGCAGACCACTGTTGCTACTTGAAAAAGTTCGATATGTCGTACATCATCCTTCTTTTGTACGTTGATGATATGCTTGTGGCCGGAATAAGTATGAAGGACATCTCAGATCTCAAGAGACAACTGTTTAGAAAATTTGCCATGAAGGATTTAGGAGTTGTAAAACAAATCCTAGGCATGAGGATAAAATGTGACAGAGAAAATAAGAAACTAGTTTTGTCATAGGTAGAGTACAGCCAAGGTACTTGATCGATTCAGTATGGGAGGTGCTAAGCTGATTAGTACTCCATTAGCCAACTACTTCAAGCTTTCTAAGAAGCAAGATGCAAAGAAGCAGGAGGAACAAGATTACATGGTTAAAGTCCCATATGCATCAGCTATTGGGAGTCTCATGTATGCTATGGTGAGCACGAGGCCAGATATCGCTTAAGCAGTGGAAGTTGTTAGCAGGTTCATGAATAATCTCGGGAATGAACATTGGGAAGCTGTGAAGTGGATCCTTAGATACCTTGTAGGTACTGCGGATGTAGGGCTGTGTTATGGAGGGCTACGTAGATTCAGATTTGACAGGAGATATCGACAGCAGAATAAGCACTACAGGTTATGTTTTTACTCTGGGTAGTGCTGTAGTCAGTTGGATTTCTCAGTTACAGAAGATAGTATCTATCGGTACAACGGAAACAAAATATGTTGCAGCTACAGAAGCGTGTAAGGAGATGGTGTGGATGTATGGTTTTATGGAAGAATTGTGAAAGAAGCAAGTAGATTGTAAGCTGTACAGTGACAGTCAGAGTGCAATACACTTGACTAAGAATTCAACCTTTCATTCAAGGACCAAGCATATTGACATTAAATATCACTTCAAATGTTCGTTACTGGAAAATGGATCGATTGCTCTAGAGAAGATTCATATATTTTTATAGAAAGTTATAGAGAATTATCCAAAAAATAAACAATATCCAAAGATCATCTGGACCACACCACAAATAACAGCAGAGAATGATTTTCACAGTTAAACAATTCGTGTGGTCGACTTAATAGTTAGATCTGTCTTATTTTTCGTCTCAAGCCTTAAGAAGATCTCGCCAAATGGATGGACGGTTCGGATATAACACATACCCCATAATCAGACCCACAGAACTCACACTCGTTGATAAAAAATTTCAATTAGGTGGACACTGTACTTGCATGAACAGCAGGCTACTGCTATTTCGTGCAATGCACACTGCACATCAAAAGTTAAAGTTAACTAAAAACATGTATATGTTAGATTGAAAGTCTTCCAGAGCCATGTGGGGCCCACCTTAATGTATGTATTTTATCTAAGCCGTTTATCCATTTTGAAATATTATTTTGGACCATGGGCGCAAAAATTTAGTATATTAAAGACTGAAGTGGACCACACCACATGAAACAGTTGAATTAAAGTTTATACGATTTGAATCATACCCAACCCGATCCGACTCGGTTTCCCTGATCGATTCGGACTCGGTTCGGGTCAGGCCAACCATGCATCGGATCTGTCCAAGTCCGGTGACCCGGATTGGGTCTCAGGTCGGATCCGGTTCGGGTCAAGCATTTGAGATTTCGGGTAGGATCGGGTTGGACGTAATCCGTTCCGATTCGGACCGATGCCCAGCTCTAGTAATACCCAATCCGGGTCCATGTACAACGGACACGGATTGCGTCCTACCCCCGCCTGGACGGTGATCCGTCCAGGCAGGGCTCTGTGGAGCCCACCGTGATGTAAGTATTTTATCCACACCGTTAATCGTTGTTATATGATCATTTTAATGTATTATATAAAAATGAAGCAGTTACACAGCTCCAGTGGACCACACATAAAAGGAAGCTGTAGTGATAATGACACCCACCGATGAAACCTTTCTAATGGCCACCGTGATGTTTTTTTATCACCCAACCTATTAATAAGGTCATGCAGACTTGGATGAAGTGAAAACACAAATTTCAGCATGATCCGACACTTCTCCAGCTCCCAATAAGTTTTTAATGGTGGACGTTCAATCCCCACTTTGTGGTCAACTTAAGCCTTGGAACTATCTCAATTTTTGGTTTATACCTTAAAATGATCATATAAAAACGGTTAACGGTGCGGATAAAATACTTACATCACGGTGGGCCCCACAGAGCCCTGCCAGGACGGATCACCGTCCGGGCGGGGGTAGCACGCAATCCGCGTCCCATGTACAACGGCATACTTTCGTATGAACGGTGTGGAATCCCTCATTTACAAGTGCCACATCTACAATGTGACCCTCTTGCCGTGTGGAATCCCTGATCTGCGGTGTAGAATCCGTGATCCTCTTGCCAGGTGCCACATCTACATTGTGACCCCTCCTGATGAACGGTAAAGATTAACTGATCGGGAGGAGGAGCGAGCGGACGTGGAATGCCGGCCAAAGCCATGCGCATGAACTTCCTGCCAGAGGAAGCTAGGTGGAGTTCACCGTGATGTTTGTGAGTAATCCACCCCATCCATCTATCTTTTCAGATCATGTTACAATATAGCCCAAAAAATGAGCTATATCTAAAATTCAAGTGGGCCGTATGACAGGAAAAAGTGGGTAGGAAAATCCACGCCGTTGAAACCTTACTTCTGTCAACCGTGATGTTTATATGCCATCCATACCGTTCATAAGGACACTCTTGCTGGTATGAATTGAAAACATAAAAATAACAGCCTGATCGAAAACTTCTGTTGCCCCGTTAATGTTTCAACGGTAGACATTCAATCTTCATTGTTTCGTGTCGTACAGCCTGCTTGAGTTTTGGATCAGCGTCATGTTGTAACGTTACGGTAAAAAACAGATGAACGGAAACGGATTGGCTACTCCCCCTGCCATCAGCCAATGGCTGGTGGTCGGTGCTCTGTGGGCCACACCATGATGTATGTGTTTCATCCATGCTGTCCATCTATTTTTATAGATCATTTTATAGTATGTAAGAAAAAATGAGGTATATTTCAATATCAAGTGGACCACATTACAGGAAACAGTGTTGAATGAACGTTGACCATTAAAAACATTTTGGGGGCGGTAAAAGTTTTGGATCAAGCTGATATTTATTGTTTCCCTTCATATGGGTCTTTATGACCTAATCAACAGATTGGATGTCAAATAAACATTACAGTGGGCGTTAGGAGGATTTTAATGGTGGATATCCGGTCATTATTGTTCTCCTGTAGGGTGGTCCACCTAAGATTTATATCCAATAATTTTTTTTGTCTCAAGCCCTAAAATCATCTGTAAAAATGGATGAAACACATACATCATGGTGGGGCCCACAGCACCGACCATCAACCACGGGCTAGTGTCAGGGGGAGTAGCCAATCCGTCTCCCAGATGAACGGGGTGTGACCCCTCGCAGCTTCCTGTCGCGTAAACTTCCCGCGAAAAAGGCTTTTGCAGGGGAAGCGGATTGGCCGGCGTTTCACACACCAGCTATCTGTAGGTAGCTGTACGAACGGTTAAAAGGATATCAAAGTTACATGGCCCCACAGTTATGTATTTATTATATCCATGCCTTTCATCCATTCTTCGAGATCATTTTAGAGCATTATCCCAAAAATTAATCATATTCAAATGTCAATAACGACCACACCACAAATAGCAGGTGATAATGATTTTCACCGTTAAAAAATTTATAGGCCCACCGTAACGTTTATTTTCAATCTAATCTGTTCATAAGGTCACAGAGACCGGGATGAGGAAAAAATAATTTCATATTGATCCAAAATTTCTGTGACCCTAAAAGGGTTTCAATGGTATACAATTCAATTCCCTACTTCTTTTTTCTGTGTGGTCCACTTGATAATTAGATTTGTATTATTTTTTTTCTCAAGCTTTAAGACGATCTCGCCAAATAGATGGACGGTTTCGATATAACACATACCTCATAATTACACCCACAAACTTGCTGGCATCAATACACCAGCTATACAGCCGGTGTGTGGTACATCCAATCCGCATCCTTTTACAGGCAATCCGACCGGAAGCGGATTGGCTGGTGATGCGGCTGATGGGTTAACGTAGTTCTGTGGGTCCCATCAAGAGGTATGAGTTATATCCAAACCGTCTGTTCACTTGGTGAGCTCGTCGTAAGGCTTAAGCCAAAAAATAAAACAGATCCAAAATTCCTGTGGCCCGCAATATAAAAAGCAGGGGAGGATTGAACGCGTGCCATTGAAACACCTCCAGGGATCACGTAAATTTTAATCAATATGATATTTGATTTTTTCTCTTCATTATTATATCCAAAACTTTCATTTTCACCGTTAAAACATTCGTGGTGCCACAAAATATTTATTTTCCATCCAATCTGTTCATAAGTTCACAAAAACTTTGAATGAAGAGGAAAACAAATATCACATTGATCCAAAATTTTTGTGACTCTAAAAGGGTTTCAATGGTAGACGTTCAATCCACCACTGTTTTTGTCAGTGTGGTCCACTTATCTTTATATCTTTCTTATTTTTCGATTAAAGTCTTATGAGGAGCTCGCCAAATGGATGGACAGTTTGGATATAACACGTACCTCGTGATGGGACCCACAGAACTTGCTGATGTCAACTCATCAGCTAGATCGCTGGTGTATGGTACACAAGTCAATCCGCTTCCATGTAAGCTGGAAGCCAGTCTTCTCTTTCAACGCAGGAGCAGATAGAAGAAAGGAGATTTTCTCTTCTTCTCCTTCTACGAAAGTCTTTTGATTTTAATTTATTCTTTTAATTCGATTAAAAAGAGGGAAAATGGAGTTATCTGGAAAGATCATCATAGATACAGATCCTGGGATCGGTAATTTCTCTTCTCTTTTCCTTTTCTCCATTTTTATTTTTATTTCTGCCTTTTCTTGCTCATGCTATTTTTAAAAATCTGTTTTCCAGTAGAGTAATGCTTTTATGATGTACGGTTGTTAGTACTCCACACGCTGCATGCGTGCATGGTGATCAGGACTCTTGTTATGGTGGCCCACCATGTGAATTGTAGTTTTAGTGGGTGAGGCCATGCTCACTCCCGAAACCACTGATCAACGGTCTAGATCCTACATGCTTAGTAAGCACATGACACGTGCCAAAAATCAACCTTCCACGAGCATTTCTCTATCAGTGCTTGGAGATCACTGTAAGTTATATTGCTCCTAGTTGCATCAGTTCACTTAGACAGTTCCATCAATTAATCTGAACTCTCCATTATAACATTTTTCATGGGCTACTAATAAAAAATAGTACTAATTGGATGATCCAATCCATCCGTGTTTGGGCTTTTTTATATATAGCCATCCAATTTTCAAGCCATGGATGGGATGATTATGATGTCCTAACAAAAGTGATTCTTTAAAATCATAATCAATCTATGCTGTGCCTAATATATAGATGGACCAAATTGTTGATTGGCCTATTTTTTATGTAAATGATCTTCACAGTCCATCAAGTGAGGCCCGCCTTGAATATGTGTCATTCATTATTAGGGGCTGACCTTCAATGTTAACTGTCCTCATGTGGGGCCCACCTTGATATGAGTCATCTATCATGTGGGGCCATCATCAATGTTATTGTCCATCGTGTGGGCCCACTTTCAATATCCACCGCTCATCATGTAGAGCCCACCTTTGATGTAGACCGTCCATCATGTAGGCCCCACCTTCAATTTGGGCCATCCATCATGTGGGGCCCACATTGAATGTGGGCCATTCATCATTAGTTGCCTACCTTTGATGTGGACAATCAATTATCTGGGCTCACATTGGTGCGGGTCATCTATAATGCGGGGCCCACCTTGACATGGACTGTTTATCGTGTGGTGCCAACCTTTGATGTGGACCACCCATCATGTGGGGCCTCCTTTGATATGAACCATTCATCACATGGATGGAGTAGAAATGTGAAAAATTGAAAAGCAAGAAAATAAACTTACCAGGATAAGTAACTTTGATGGTGGACATTGAAATTACTCTTGTTATTTTAAAAATTGTGAATTTTTAGACACTAAGAAAATTAAAAGTGGATTCTAATTGTGTTCTTTGTGGCATTTTGCAAAGCTAAATAAATGTCAATGCTCCTTGCATATGCAATGCCCAGCGTGTGCGAAAGTGGCAGATGCTTGGAAGATCCAATCCATCCATTGGGTGTGTCCCACTTTAGTTTTGCCCTGGCCCAAAAATAGCATTGTCTGCTGCTCATCAGGCGAGCCCAAAATTCCAATTGAAGATCACATAACTGAAACCAGATGTCTTCCCACCCTAATATAGGTTAAGGCTGTCAACGGGTACCAAGAGCCTTGAGTAGTCAATGGACCTGACCCACTTTGATGGGTATGGGTTCAATTTCTCATGTCTGTTTAGAAATTGAGTGAGGTTTGGGTCTATCATATTGGATGGTTACAAAGCATTCAATTAATTTTAATAGTGATATTATTTACATTAATTATTTTTTGTAATAGGATGAGGTTTGCTAAGACACACATGTAAGATAGACTATTTACACCATGGATGTGTCGAAGTGGTTTACGTGTGTGATCTTATAAATCCATTTAAGTGGGCCCAACAATGTAAATGCCCTTATTTGATGTGGAATCATTCGGAAACCAAAGGTCCAAAGATCCAATGGGTACTCGACTAGTACCTACACTTGATCAAAGTGGATATATATGGTAGAAGCTGTTAAAGTCCATTAATATACATTGATACACCATCTTCTAACAGCTCGAGTTTTTAGAGTAAAGTAGTGATTTGGCATGGTACCAAAGTGGAAGGTCTTGTGTGCGGAGTTCCACCCCGCACATACGGGGGAGTGTTAAAGTCCCTTGATATACATTGATACACTATTTTCTAATGGTTCATGTTTTTAGAATAAGGTAGTGATTTGACATGGTATTAGAGTGGAAGGTCTTGTGTTTTTAGACTAAAGTAGCGATTTGACGTGGTATCAGAGTGAAAGATTTTGTGTGCAGAGTTTCACCCTGCACATGCAGGGGAGTGTTAAAGTCCCTTAATATAAATTGATACACCATCTTCTATCGGCTTGAGCTTTTACAGTGAAGTGGTGATTTGATAGAAGCTTGTACTCTGAGTTTGAAATATTTGATTTACTGTATTGCAATGTATTAGGCTTCTTTTTTGTTTAACAGACATTAGTCTCTAACCCAAAACTTGTGAGTTCTGAAAGTTACCAGATTTTTCTAGTTGAAGTATATTTATGGTAATTGCTTTGCTTTTCTTTTGTTATTCAGTAGCATGTTCATATATACTGTGATGTCTTCTTTCTGTTGTTTGGTAGTATAAGGTTGCACCAGGGTGAGTAAATATACAATGTGAATATAGAATTATCCCTTCATTGTCTTCTCTCATTGCTTTCTTTTTTAAGGTGGACATGAATCAGCTCTTTCATTTATTTTTTTATCTAAGGAAATTTGCTCGCATTGTTTGCCATTTGTTGTTTTTCCATGTGCCTCATTACAATGTGATTCAGACTGCTTCATCTAGTAGGTCACCATGGATGGTACAAGTGTAAAAGAGCCCATTGATCATTGATCTTGCCTTTCATACAAGTTGATACATAGACCATTTTTCTAGTCCTTTGTATGGGTGGAGGCTGATCTCTGACAATGGGATTTCTGTTTTGGGATATGCTATATGAACATTTGAATCACCACATGTCAAGGTACACAAGACACTAGCAAAAATACATAAGCAAGAAGGGTGAGCCATCTAGCAAAGCTTTTTTCTTAGTATAGTTTTATCAATAAATGTGGAGTTGTAGAGTCATTTTCCTTTTTCATTCTTGTGTTTGTTGCAGATGATAGCATGGCCATCTTGATGGCTTTTCAAATGCCAGATCTGGAGATCTTGGGTTTGACAACAGTATTTGGTAATGTTAGTGCAGAAGATGCCACTCGCAATGCATTGGTTCTGGTACGTAGGCATTTATTATCTTAGTATGCCAAAAATCCTGTATTTTTATTTTTTGAGATCTGCTAATCCCACAATTGTCTAGAAGGAACCTTATCTAATTATCACAATCATATGCTGATGTGCCACACGGGTGCAAGATACAAGTCGTCCATCATGTGGGTCTTACCGTATAGATGCGCTGACCCAAATTCAGACTGCTGGTGATAGATTCTGAAACAAATGAATTGATGAAAAACTGTCCATGTTTTCCCAATCTGTCCATTTGTTCTAACATTGAATTGCATGACTGGCTAAATATTTTAGCCAAGGGCTCTGCACAGTTTGCTGGATGATGTGAATCTTGCAGCCATTTAGGACTTTGGCACATGGGTGGTGTTTAGATGGTTTGGGATTCTTTGTATATGCATGTAGGATTAACAAACCTCATATTTTACAGAAATGATTTTGGTTTTATGACTCCTAAATTTCTAAGGTTTCCTTTCTCATGTTTTAGGAATGTGTTCTTCATTAATTACTATTTTTAATGTGTCATAGTGTGAGATTGCGGGGAACACTAACATTCCAGTGGTAGAGGGAAGCCATGAACCTTTGAAGGTATGAGGACATTATAGTCACTTACAATACCTTTGCTTAATCTATATGCATGGTCCTTCTTCAAAATTGCATAATTGGTTGATTTAGACGTCTATGGCAGTTCTCATTACATCAGCTTAATGTTTGCTTTGATTACTAAATTTGATTGTATTCCATATTGCAGTTCAAGATTAGGGCGACTTAGCTTTATTACCGCTTTTTAGACTTTAATGTTCTGTAATCTTCACGTTGATATGATTTTCTTTTTGTTTTTCTTCTCTTTTTCTATGGGTTCCAAAGAATTTGATTTGGAGTGTGAAATCATTGAATGTCCTTTTCATTTTTTACTTTATTTTGTTGATTGCAAACAATAATTTATCAAAAAAGATGAAAGCGTTTCATAAAAAAAAAAATTGAAAACAGGACAATGGGAAATCATCCATCTCTAGATACTCTAAAGCTCATTACTAAAACTCTCCCAAGCTCTTTTTTTTTTTTTGGAACCCAACAAAAGTGTTTAGACTAAAAACCCATGTGTAGAGTGGATAGGGTGTGTAGGAAGAGACTAGATACAAGAGGAAAGTAGAAGAATAATCTCACTTCACAGTTCAAAGTTCAAACTACCATCAATCCATGCCATCTACGAAATCACACACACATACACAGATATGTAACATATGTCATGTGTATAACTGTAACCTACACTTAGTCTCAGCCACTAAACTCTGTTAAATCTCGACCCTTATCCCTAAAACAAAATTGTCCCTGGGCATCCTAGCATTTCAGTGATGGAAGGAAGCCATGGAGGTTTAAAGATAAGGGGACAGATTATGCATGACCATTCATCGAAAGCGCATAATTTGACTTCTTGGTAGTTCTTCGAGTGGTATCTTAATGTTTTCTTCAAATAAATGCTTTGGTTGTGTTTCATTTTGCAGTTTGGGTTCACAAATTGGTTTCATAACCATCTAACACCGTGTTTGGTAGACGTCTAAAAATGAGTTCATCTCATTTTAGTTAATAGTAACTATATTTTAGAGATCTTGATCTCTGATAAGTGATGAGTTAATGTTAATAGTAATAATGTTTTAGATCAAGATCTCTAATACATAATTACTATTAGCTAAAATGAGATGAGCTCATTTTTTTTAGCTTAGCTAGTTCTCTAATCTACATGCTGATATATATATTTTGTCTATGGGTCATAAGGGATTTGATTAATAAGATGAAATCCCGAAATTCTTTGTTTTCATTTTTTTATTGGCAACAAGTTACCAAAAACCATGGCACCTAAGCATTTGGCCCACCGAGCAAGTGGTTTGGCCTCAAAGCCAAGCAAGCTATACATCTGTTGGGCTACACATATACGAAGTTACTACATATAATCATTGTTCATAGTATTGGTATCATTACATGTATCGCTGGGTGGCGATATGGAAACATGTATCAGTATTGCTGATATTATCACCGATATCCGGAAACGTATCACTAACTGAGGGAAATATTGGGGAAACATGGGGAAATGGTGGAATTTCTCAATGAAACTTCAGGAGACGCTGAAATACACATATTTGCATATTTAGGAATCAAATAATTGTAAAAAAGACACATAATAATAAGTTTTCCTTTATCGGGAGCCTAAAATCATGTAATGCTGACTCAGGGAAATATTAGGGAAACATGAGGAAAATGGTGAAAATTTTCAATGATACTTCAGGAGATGCTAAAATACACATAGTTGCATATTTAAGAAAAAAAAATAATAGCAAAAAATATGTATATTTGCATATTTAGGAATCAAATAATAAGTTTCCCCTTTAATGGAGGCCTAAAAGCATGTATCGTTGACTTAGGGAAACGTTGGTAAACATGGGAAAAATGGTAGATCTATTCATCCATGCATGCACATACATAATACAATCACATGCATGATGATACTTTGGTAATAAACCACCGATACAAATTTCTGATATTACCAGTGTTATTGGTATCACCAAGCTAGTGATACTGATAATATCACGGATACTCAAAACGATGCATATAATATCTATATATGCAGTATATTGCAAAATGCCCTCAAAGTCCTAAACTTGCTAGGCTTAGGCTAGGCTGATGGGCTTTTAGACAGCCTGAGCCCGGCCTGATAAATGAAATGACTTGAAGTTAGGCCTGGGCCAGCCCTCCAACTTTATATGCCAGCTCAAGCCCAGCCCAAATCTGGCTAGGCCCAGAAGCTAGACGGGCAAGCCTTGCCCATCGACCGCCGTAATTGTTTCTCAGAAATTTGGACTTAAGTTGGTTTTAATTTTTAACTTTTTTGAATGGTCATGCATGAATATTGATCCAAAGCCCTTTATTTTATTTTATTTTTTTCTTTTTGTTTTCTTTTGGTGCAACTTCAAGAATCTGGCTTGTCTATTAACACATGTTCTACAAAAAATGAAAAATTCTTTATGGCCCCTCTGCCCCTACCAGTGGGATGTCAAAATACGCTAGCATTCCCTGTCTCAAATGATCCTTTGGAGCATAGTCATAATTCCCACATGAAAATACTCAGGAATAAAATAGGAAAATTAAAACCTGTCACCTGTTTTGTTGCTATTTTTGTACTAATTATGTATTTTACTATATTTTTACATTTGGACGTGCACATTTTCACATATCTTAGGTAGTGTATGGCATAGTGCTGATTGGTGGGGCTTCTGAGGTTGGAAAAAAGAACCTGCATCAAAGCAATTTTCCATTTTCCTACATTTCCTTTCCAAATCATATTTGAGATAGGTATGTGAAGGTCTTGAACATGTGAAGCTTGGTATGGGAAGGTTTCGAATGTGTGAAGCTTTTTAACCATGACAAACTGAAAATTCCAAACATTCCTTTGAGATTTTTTATTTTTATTTTTTAAGTTTTACTTTATTTTTTATATGTTTGCTTGTCTGTGTTAATAATGCATTAATTATCAGTACTAAATATTCATGTGGACATGTACGTTTGTCGGATTTCATGTCTGTTGTTTGACACCTTGTGACAATGTCTGGTTCATATATCGTGATATTGATTGATAGTTACAATTGGCATTTGGCAGTTTCTCTAACCTTAATATGGATATCTTATAATATCTTCTTATCTGTTACAAACAGGTTCTTGAATGCTGTGAAGTTTTCTGTAAATATGCATTAGTTTCCAACTTAACCCTGGATATGCTCTCGTTCCTTGATAAATATTTCCAGGAAATTTGCACGCTTCAGTGTTTAGTGAAGCATGAAAATTGCACAATACCTTTTGCATAAGACTAAATTTCAAATTCAAGTAGTACTTTTTCATTTGACTGTTGCATTTTGGAATAGGGTGGAAAGCATGAAGTTGACGAAACTATGCTCATGGTTCTGATGGATTGGGGAACATATTTCTACCATCCCCCAAGGGAAACAAAATTGGGAAAAGTGCATCCGAATTCTTGGTCGATAAGGTGTTGGAATACCCTGGTGATGTATCCATACTTGCATTAGGACCACTGACGAATTTGGCATTAGTAAGTTGTAACCAAGAATTTTCTTCTGCCATGTGGATCTAATGGTCTGTGCTGATTATACTTGTAACTCGATTCACTTGAATTTGTGCCAAGACGGGGGCACATGATTCGGTGATCCATACTGTTAATCTGGTGGGCCCCTCTGCGCATGTAGATGCTTAAAAGATCTTTCAGATTGGAAGATCTCATCTCTAGCTTATTTTTCCTTCCAATGTGAACTGGAATGTTTTCACATTTACCTATTTGTAGGCTACTGATGAAGGGTTAGAATCTTCTGATCTTAGAGTACTTGCGGGCAGGCCCCAATGCATGGTGTGGTGCCCATAAGATCAGCATTTTTTTTCACTGTACCATGGGTCCCACATGTACGAAATCCTATACTGCAGAAAAATAATAAATATACTGATGCTCAATGCTCTATAACCATTTTAAATTAACTTTTTGTCTCCAATGCAGTATTCATTGTAATCAGACCTAAATCTGTGATTTTTGTTTTGTTTGTTTCATCAGGCAATTAAAAAGGATTCATCATTCGCTAGCAAGGTGAAGAGAATTGTCATACTTGGTGGGGCTTTCTTGACCTCTGGGAATATAAACCCTGCTGCCGAAGCAAATGTAAGTATCTCTTTTCCACCTATCTTTCTTGGAGTATCAATGAAAGTAATGCCCCTACAACTTTCATTAGAAGGCCTTGGTGAAACACCTACACTGCATTTCTGATCAAGAAACACACACACACACACACACACACACACACACATCATTTTGAAATTTCAATCTGTTGTTGTCCTGGACAAAGCTATAATGATAAAAATTGAGATATTGATTTCTATTTGATATTTTATTTTCAAAATTTTTCCTTAATTTAAATTAACACACTGCATTTTGAAATAGTGGTCTGTGACAAACCTGCAACGATAACAATTGAGATAGTGATTTTTATTGATCCTTAATGTTTAGAAAAGTTCATTCTATGATACCAAAAAAAAGGGAAAGAAAAAGGAAAGTATTTAATTTAGTGTTCAAATATTGCTGCTTCTTGCAAAGGTATGAAGTAAGAGCTTCAAACTGAACTCCTCCAACTTGAATTATCTCATAATGGTATGGTCGACTTGAAATTTGACATTAGTTGCCTATCTTGATTCTGATATAAAGAGCCCATTGGACACAGTGAAAGAAGAAACAAGGCCAAATGATGGGGTCACTAGGATTAATGATCTGATGAGGTTACCATGAAATGATGCTGACATCACAGTGGGTCATACCACTTCTGGTGGGACCAAAATTCATAGGGTCAACTGTTCTTAATTTTCAAGAAGTAATGTTATTTTATGACATTCTTAGGGAGTCTTAGTGGATTCCATTGTTAGAAGTTAGCTTAGGATGTTGGAGTTTTTGAACATGGAACCAAATTTCTTCTGTAACCAAGTTGACTCTGTTTCACTTGAGAACAAAACAAGTTACCCCTCTGTTCTTTTTCTGCAGCTGAACCTCAACCAGAAGTATATATGACTGAATACTGATTTATGGTTGGTTTTGGCTCTCTATTTGGGCTTCTAGATCTTACTTACACCATTCATTTCTATCAGTTCCCCAACTACTTGATCAGAAAGAGCCTAAAGCTGTGGGCCATGGCTAAATGGATATGATGTAGATTGCACTAGTCATATCTGTGGCCCCATGAACTTTTGAATTGAAAAATAATTCATCTGAGAAATTCAATAAACAGACAGTTTATGAAAGACATGAAACAACTTTTACTTCCAGTCTTTTGGGATTTCATCAGCAAAATGACAGGTTAAAGCTGATGTATCAGGTGTGGGGCCTACAGATTCATGATATTGTGGGAGTCTGGATTTTAGGCCATTCTACATCCAAATTTAGCTTAATTGGTCAAATGAGCTCTTTACCATTTCTTCTCATATGCAATTCATTATTAGTTTTTCCGAAGATTTTCAGGCTTTCATCTTGAAATGGTCTTTTGCATTGCTAAGGATAACCCTTCTGTCTTTGCAGATATATGCGGACCCGGATGCAGCAGACGTCGTGTTCACTAGTGGTGCAAATATTGACATTGTTGGCATAAACATCACCACCCAAGTCATACTAACAGGTTTCAACTTTGTCTTCTACTTTGTTTCATGACTTGATGTGACTATTTCTTAGTTAACATTGTATAATTACAAGACAGTGCTCCATTTTCCTTTTTCCAGACCATTGATCTTATGGGTCCCACCATGAATGGGGTATGCCCCAGAAGTTTCCTAGACTGAAAACACCTAATCCTTTGAACTTTGGCCTACTTCTTTGCATGTTGACCTTAGCTTTCTTCTTTTCTAAACCTTCTAATTGTGGGCCTACCTTCAAAAGGGGGAAAAAAAAACCCACTAAATGTAGGCCGCTGAGTTATTGATCTTTCTATCTGAGGGCCTGTTTTGATTTTTCAGCTTAACTGTAATTACCTTGTAAATGGTTAATAATTATTTACTTAGGTAATTACTGCATCTTTCCTAGTGTAAACAGTGACAGCCTACTTTTTAAACACTAAAATTGAGAATTTTGCAAAATAAATGTGGGGCCCACCGTGATGTATGTGGCTTATCCACACTGCCCAATTGTTATGCCAGCTGAATTTAGGGCATGAGCCCAAAAATAAGGCAGATCCAAAGCTCATGTGGACCATACCACAGGAAACAGTGGGAATCGAATGCCTACCGTTAAAAACTTCTTGGGGCCCCTAGAAGTTTTGGATCAAGCTGATATTTTTGTTCTCCCCTTATCCATGTCTGTGTGACCCTGTAAACTGGTTAGATGACGAATGAACCTCAGTATGTGCCCAATGAAGGAAACAACTTTCAATGGTGGACGAATTAAGGCCATTGTTTCCTTTCTTGTGGGCCATTTGAGCATTGGATCTGCCTCATTTTCCAGCTCATGCCTCAAAAAGTTTTGATAAAACAGATGGACAACGCAGATATATCATATACATCATGGTGGGGACTATAGATTTAAGTCAATACTTTTAGACCAATTTTCGAGGTAAAATTACTTAATCATTTTCAAATCAGGTAAAAAAAAAAAGAAGTAATAATTACTTGTTTACCAAGGATTTACATGCAATATGGAAAATCAAACAGGCCTTGAGTGATTTTGTGGGATTGACCCCATCTTGGGGCCAATCAAAGCAACAGTCTAGACCACCAAACTATGTGGAGTCATTGATCTTCCAGTCTGAGGGATTTTGTGGGTGGGCCCATCAGATCAACAGTCCAAACCACCAAACTATGGTCTCCACATGTATAGAATCATGCACATCAGCAAACCGTAGGTTTGTTGAAGCTCAATATCTAAAATTTCTCATCTGCCATACTCACTGCACATGCTATGCCCTATTTATATAGCTTAGAGGATTGAGGAGTTTGAAACCCATCGAAACTCCTTTCCCTAAGGCTTCACACGAATTTTACTAGAATACTCTGTGTGTGTGACACAATTGTAGCACACCACCCCTTATACGATTTTAGATGAATCACAACTGAGTGGGGTCCACTGGTACTCCCCAATCACACTATCCAACCCTTAGGGCAATTCAGACTGTTGATCAATAAGGCCCACTTTATAGAATTCTGACATAGGATTGATTCATTGCACTAGATGAACGGTCCTGGTCACCATACACATTAACTGCTCAATATCTAAAATTTCTCTATTATCTTCAACTTGCTACCTTCTTTTTGCTGTTTCAGATGCGGACCTTGCTGAATTGAAGGCATCGAACGGAAGATACGCACAAATAATATCTGACATGGGCCAGTTCTACAGAGACTGGCATGTGAAATCTGAAGGCATTTACGGTATCTTTCTCCTTCTTTACTTTAAACTTATCTAAGATACTGATATCGACTTTATTTCTTAATGCTGCTATGCTGTGCATGCTTCTTCAAGTTACCCAAAGTTTTCATAGAATGAATCTCCACCGTGCATGTAGCACTTGAGCATGGTGATGACTGTTGATACAACAGAACATCATGTTGATGGTCCACAGTCCAAAAATCATGGTGATTGAACTATTATGGTCTCATCTGATTGACATCCTGTAACAATAAGTCGGAAACATGACATTCAACTCGTGGAGGTCCGATGACTAGGATATAAAACTTCATGTGGAATTGCAAAGGACCGTGCTATGCATCAAGTACGGAGATCAATGAAGTTGAATGAAAGGCGTACCTGATTAAGAAGCCATAGCCGCACGAGATGGTCGGAATCTTCCTCCACTTGCATCCTTAGAGAAGCACTACAATGGGATGAAAAACTTCAGTTATACATAGGCTTGGGGAACCAGCCCTATTTATATAGCTTAGAGGATTGAGGAGTTTGAAACCCATCGAAACTCCTTTCCCTAAGGCTTCACACGAATTTTACTAGAATACTCTGTGTGTGTGACACAATTGTAGCACACCACCCCTTATATGATTTTAGATGAATCACAACTGAGTGGGGTCCACTGGTACTCCCCAATCACACTATCCAACCCTTAGGGCAATCTAGACTGTTGATCAATAAGGCCCACTTGATATAGGATTGCATCATTGCACTGGATGAACGGTCCTGGTCACCATACACATTAACTACCTCTATGGTGGGGAACACCTTCATTTGATTATGAAATGCGCATCATAATAACACTTCTCTATATGCATTGATACTTTAAACAGCTCCCTCGTGTTGTGTAATTCAGGGATTGTTCAGCACGATCCTGTCTGTTTTGTTGCACTAGTACGGCCTGATCTTTTTACATTCAAGAAGGGAGTTGTGAGGGTTGAGACCCAGGGCGTCTGTTTAGGACTTACCTTGTTGGACGAGGGGCTGAAAAGGTACAATGCAGCTGGTTTCTTGTGCTGCCTCTTGCCAATGGGATGTTTGTTGAGCACCTGTGTAAGATCAAAGCTGCTCATCAGGCTTGCCCACTACTGTATAGATGCCCTAGACAGAAAATAAGGAAGGTCTTCTCATCGGCGATGAATACATCTATGGCTCACAAGCTGATAGGACTGACCTGAGTTTTTGCCCAGGCATCTACATGGTGGGCCATGATGTACAAAAGAATAGATGTTAAGTCCACATTCGACATACATTTATGGTCTCTCACATGAGCAGGCTGGCTTGAGTTTTTGCCAAGGCATCTAAATGGTCGATGCCATCGAGTGGAACACCAAAACATTCCATGAATTAAACATGGATTTTCTGGATTTTTCCGATGGCATCTTTGATGGGACTTCGAACCCCTTCAATGGCATTGATGACCTGTTGATGACATCGAACCCTTTCAATGGCATTGAGCAGGACACCACAAAGTATCCTGCAACCAACAAGGGATTTCTGGATTTTCTCGATGGCATCGAGCAGCTGTCAATGGCATCGAATGGTCTGTCGATGGCGTCGACAAACACTGTTGCTGAAAGATTTGAAACATCAACAACAGGGGCCAGCCTAGTAATAAGCTTAGATCTTGCACACGTGGGCCCCATTGGGACATTTTCCATTTCACCTGTTTGAGGCCTGTTTGCATTTCTGATTCTGTTGAACTTTTGGTGCAGATGGACCGAGAGTAACCCTTGGACAGGCTATTCATCAGTCTCGGTTGCATGGACAGTCGACGTTGAAGGAGTGATTGCATTTATCAAGAATCTGGTAATGAAACCCTAATATCTAAAGGCTTTTCCAACATAACACCAGTAGGAAAAGAATGGGAACTGAGGTCAAGAGATTGGATTCATTCCAAGACATTAGAAGAGTCTCCTTTTTTAGTTTATACCTATTTGGTGTCTTTCTATTGTTCGAATGTTCTTGCTTTAATAAACTTGTCATTTATCATTTGCTTTGTTGGAAGTTCATTTAGAAGTCTAATATCCACCCGGCGAGTTCCGGATCTAGCATCTAATGAACCAGTAGTTCATTCCAAGACATTAGAAGATTCTCCTTTGTTAGTTCATCCCTAATCGGTGTCTTTCTATTGTTCGAATGTTCTTGCCTTAATAAACTCGTCATTTATCATTTGCTTTGTTGGAAAGTTCATTTAGAAGTCTAATATCCGTCTGGTGAGTTCTGGATCTTGCATCTGATGAACCAGTAGCATGATGTTGACCTCCTTACATTACATCAGACAATGAACTGGAGGAAGAACCCAGTAGTTGTTGCCACCGTGCCTGAGCTTGTTATGAAAATAAGATTTGATTTGGAGGCAGAAACTGAAACAAAAAATAGAAGATAAAACAGAATAATCTGTTGTGAACCAGGCTATGAAGCATGTATGAGATACACTTTCCTTAAAAGTATTATTCACCCCTTCTCGTTGGTACGAGATAGCTGCCGAGTTACTGGCGAACTGCTTCTAAGACACAGCAAACCTTTAGTGATTCTACATTTAACAATTACAAAAAAAATCACAACAGGAACTCTGCGATGCAGTTTCTGTTCTGGCAGACTCGTGTATTTTGAAAACAGAGGACCTACAGCAGAGAGAAGGTTTTGAGAGGAGATGTTTTTTATAGAGATGATCTGATTAACCTTCGATTTACACCAAGTTTTATAGAAAATGAAAAGTTGTGTGATTTCTCAAGAGGTGTTTCTAAGAGATGCATCTGAAACTGTTCACAACGGTTTTGTCGGTTGTCTTTTATGAAAAGGCGTTTCTAACGGTTAAGGCTGAAGTAACTGTTCCTTATGGTCAAAAGCTCGGTGATTAGATTCCACTTGTTGAATTGGGTTGAATTGTGATGCAAGGAAGGACGTGAGGTCGAGCACCGTCTTCCTCAAGGGAATAACTGTTCAAAATCCAGGGAACTTCTCTGGACTCCTCACAAGACTTCTCGAATCCACGAGAAAGAAAGCAAGCAAAATAGAAAATAAATTCTATAAAATTCAAAATTGATTGATGAATGAATAAAAACGAGTTCACAACCATTTAAATAGGGTACCAAGCAATGAGAAAGAAATCAGAATAAAACTACAACTAAAACTCATAGAATTCGCAACTTACTATAAATAGTAAATTTACTATTTATAGACGGTCGTGATGTCTACTAGTGCACAAGGTTTTCGGCCAAAAATAGTAAGTGTCCTATTTGGCTTCACCAAGTTGTTCTCCTAATTTTTCTAAGCTCTTTTCATGTTGGACGCAACTCCTAAAGCCTAACGGATGAAGAGTTATAATCAAACTAAAACTTACTATTTATAGTAAAAACGAAATTAAAATAGGGAAACGACCGCCGATCTGGCGGTATTTAGCAAATCCGGCTTCGGCAACCCAACATAGCAGGGTTGGTTGAAGTAGCTCATTCTACCTCAAAATCATATGTTTTACATCTAATAACCCATTCCAGATTGCGAGATATGCCCGATTTAAGGTTCGATGGTCTGGATTACTTCTGTCGTCAACCGGGCCTTTTTTTATCCATATTGGTCATGTAACTGTTCGCGAACCGCTCTATATCTGTCTCCTCCACTTCAAAAGAACTCGTCCTTGAGTTCTCGTCTTGCTCTGGTTCATGATACTCGGTTAAGTCCGCGACGTTGAAAGTTTGTGAGATTGCCATGTCATTTAGAAGATCAACAACATAAGCATTGTCATTGATCTTTCAGATGATTGGTACCGGTTCAATCTTTTTATTCTTCAACTTGTTGTACGTTCCGGTTGAAAATCTTTCTTTACGTAGATGGACCATTACTTGGTCACCCACCTTGAACACTTTTTGTCGCTGATTGATGCTTGTTCGTTTACTCCTTGTACTTTTCGTTCAAGGCATGTAGCTTAGTCTGTATCTCCTCATAAATGCCCATGATCCTGTTTGCCATATGTTTTGCTGCAATGCTCATGCCTGGGAGAGGGCAGAGGGAGCAAGTCTACTGTGTGGCGAGGTACTCATTCGTAAATATCCTGGAATGGGGATTTCCCTGTCGAGCGGTTCACCTCGTTGTTGAATGCAAACTTCGCTTGAGATAAGGCCAAATTCCACTGCTTCAGTTTTTCTCCTGAAATACATTGAAGAAGGTTTCCCAATGTGCGATTCACAACCTCAGTCTGTCTGTCAATCTGTGGGTGGTAGGCGCTGCTGAACTGAAGTCGTGTATCGAATCGAATCCACAAAGTTCATCAAAAGTGGCTAATGAACTTCGTGTCACGATCAAAAGTAATAGTCTTGGGAACCCCGTGTAGCCGCACAACTTCTCTGAAGAATAGATTCATCACGTGTGTTGCATTGAGAGTCTTCTTGTATGGAATAAAGTGCGCCATCTTGGAGAAACGATCTACTACCACGAACATTGAATCCATGTCACGTTGTGTTCGTGGGAGATGTCGAGGGTCTATATTAGACCCCAGTTATTACCTTATTTTATACACATGATAATGTTTAATGTGCTATTTTAATCATGTTTGTGTTGCAAAGTGAATTTAGAAGCTTGGATTGAAAAGAGTGCTAAAAGCATAAATTTAATGCTAAAAAATACCAAGGCAAGGGACGAATCTTAGAAGACCAAGATTGAAGAATTCACATGCTAAAATCTGAGAAAATCAAGTGATTGAACATAAAGAAGCTTGAAAATTGTCCCGAATGCAAAATCACAGGGTTCTCACCATCCGTTTGGCTCAAAACTTTATATCTGACCAGAGGATCATAAAGTAACTGTACACATAAAATTTTAGCCATTGGATCTTTGTGGAAGTAGCCCAATGGAAAGATCAACCACAAAACCACCGATTTGGGACCCACCTGATCTCTGGATATGCTTTAAACTTGGGCTCAACCCCTTAAATTAAATGGGTCAATGAATGGATAGTGTGGATTTACTGACCCAACATTATAGTGGGCCCCACTTACAACACGTGTACCTCACTCACGTGCACCAGTGGCGCATGGAACCATGAGTTGGGTCAAACCATTTGACCCGACTGACTTCTCTCGTTTACGCAGGCAGCGGATGTCAGTCCGCTATGATGAGCTGTGGCCCACCACGATCGTCCGTCTGGACGATCCAAACTGTCCATTATGTCCGGATGGTGGGGCCGACCACAACCATGATGTCCATCGACTGCCATGCACGCATACACAATAAACTTAAGTTCAAAAGTAGGATGGACAGCAGGAAAGAAAACTCTCATGGGCCACACCGAATTTGAGATGTATCACATCATCTCTGACTAAAATCCCATAAGGAATCTAATGGACAGAGTGGATTTCTCTTTTGATGCGGACTAGGGACCCACTGAACATCTCAGCGCGGCAGTGACGCATGGACGTGCGTCCGAAAATCGCTCAATCGCTGTGGGCCGATCGTATGATCTTGGCTGTAATCGGACCAACGATCTAGACCGTCCACAGGCTGCAAAAGGTGGGGCCGACCCTAGCCATGAAGATAGAACGAGTTTGGGATGATCCGTCGTCCCAAAACTCTTATCCAAACGCAAGATGGTTTGCGATGTCGCTACGCGATAGGTTTCTAAACCTGTCACTGCATAAGGTTACACGCGCAACCGACTCCACTCCCAGCCGACCGACTTACGCACATAGCCGACCTAGTCTTGGCTATAAAAGGAGAAGAGAGAGGGCGTGTAGAGATCATCCAGAGATGTGGACAAGCAAGGAATGAGAGAGAGAGAGAGAGAGAGAGAGAGAGAGACGTGGATCGAACAGCGAGATTTCTTCTTCCTTTCCTTCATTATTTTGATATTTTATTTGAGAGATTTTTATCTTAATCATGTCTATAATTGGCTAAACCTCTTAAATATGGCTAAGAGGTGATGGGATGCTTTCTATGCTTGGATTTATGTTAAGTTGAACTCTCTTTGATTTTGGTTTGATTATAAAGAATATTCATAGTTTTTAATGGTTTGTTGTGACTTGAATTACAATAGCTTTGTGATAGCTTTGAGTATATTCTGTGCATGTATCGAGGTTGTGAACGTAGGAATCCCGTTATTCACCATCGTCTCATGGACATGGTTGGATTATAGAATCCTTCCTAACGTTCATAATTCTCTTAGATTGGTTGTAGATTGGTTAAATTCTATTGTTTGCTTTGTCTCACGGGCATAGTTTAATGACGGAGTCACTTCTAGTTCTCATTACCTCTCATCCATTGAGAACCGAATCAAAGGAAGTTTAGAATTGATTTTAATGGAATATTTTCCAACTGGATGAAGATAGGACTTTGATTCCAGTTGTGTTCGTGAATCAAGCATAGATCTCCCTGACCTTTACAAGTGGATCCTTGGAAACCCTAGTTTCCCACCTTTGAATTTTACAAGTTTTAGTTAAAGTAATTCACCATTATTCTCTTAAATTTTCCTAGTTTAGATTACATCTTCTTCTAGTTCTTGTTATTCTCAGAATACGTACAAAGTTCAATCCCCGTGAATTCGACCCTGGTCTTATCGAGATTATTACTACATCGCGACCCTATACTTGGGGTGGTGAACAGGAGACCAAGCACGAAGTCCATAGATAAGTCTTCCTAAGGGCCATCAGGTACGAGTAACGGGGTGTAAAGGCCTGTATTATGAGATGACCCATTGGAGGTCTGACAAATATAACAATGTTGGACTGCCTTTCCCATATCACGTACCAATTGCCACTAGTAATACCGCTCTTCCACAAGAGCTCGTGTCGTCTCGCCTAAGGTGTCCACTAAGGCCACCTCCATGTAGCTCTTGGATTATCTATTCCCTTAATAAACTTTTGGGGATGCACAGTTGATTCCCCTTGAAAAGGAACCCGTCTTGCATATGTATGTCGCTGGGGTAACCTTCTTAACATCTAACCCATGCGTCCTTGAAGTCGTCGTTGTCGGCATATATGTCCTTGAGGTGCTCGAACCTGACAACCTCATTGTTCATAGTAACTAACAAAGTTGTACGGCGACTCAGTGCATCGGCTACTTTATTCTGTTGCCCAAACTTATGTTTTAGCATGAATGAGTTCCTGCAAAAACGAGATCCATCTAGCATGCACACGGTTAATGTTAGCTTGACTATTAAAGAATTTGAGAGCTTGACGGTCCATGTCAAGTATGAATTCCCGTTGAATCAAATAATGTCGTCAGTGTCGCAGTGCCTGGACCACTGCGTACAATTTGATCTCATATGTAGACCACTTCTTGCATGCATCGCTAAGTTTCTTACTGTAGAAGGCTACCGTTCTACCTTCTTGAGACAAAACTTCCCCAATCTCGACATATGAGGCACATGTTCGACTTCAAATAGTTTGTCAAAATTGGGAAGTACAAGAACCGAGGTCGTGGATAACCTGTGCTTAATTTTGGCAAAGCTCCTGTTGGCTTCGTCAGTCCACTGAAACTACCCTTTTTTCATGCAATCTGTGACTGGTGACACAATGGTACTGAAAACTTTCACGAACCGACGATAGAATGTTGCTAATACATGCAAACTTCGCACTTCGTGAATATTCGTGGGAACCTACCATTCTTTAATTGCCTTCATCTTCTCCTCATCCATTCGAATGTTCGTGGATGTTATGACAAAACCCAGAAATAACAGGCTATTAGTCTTGAAGCTGTACTTTTTAAAATTGAGATATGGTTTATTTTCAGTGAGCACTTGAAGGACCTTCTTGAGGTGTCTCATATGGGTGGTTTCATCTTGACTGTATATCAAAATATCATCAAAATAAACCACAACAAACCGCCCAATAAAAGGTTTCAGAACTTGGTTCATTAATCTCATGAATGTGTTAGGCACGTTCGAAAGATCGAAAGGCATGACCATCCATTCGTACAATCCTTCATTGGTTTAAAGGTTGTCTTCCACTCATCACCCGGCCATATTTGAATCTGATGGTAACCGCTCCTCAGATCCAACTTAGAGAATAATTTCGCACCTTCAAGCATGTCCAACATATCGTCCAGTCGTGGTATGGGAAACCTATATTTTATGGTGATTTTGTTGATGGCCTGACTGTCGACACACATATGCCAACTCCCATCTTTCTTATGAGTTAATAGAGCAAGTACGAGATATGGGCTCATGCTTTCTCGTATGAGACCCTTACAGATCAGTTCTTCCACTTGCACTTGCCCTTACAGAATTTTGCACTCTTTCGGACTCATCCGATAGTGTGGACGATTTGGTAAGCTGGACCTAAGGACAGGGTCGATATGGTGTTGGATATCTCACATAAGAGGTAATCCAACGGGAACGTCGTCAGGCCAAATTTCTTTAAACTCATGTAGTAAGGGTTTTAGTTCATAATGGATGTTGGTGGGATCGAGTTCTTTCCATTTCACGATTAATGCATAGGCCTGTCCTGTTTGTTTGAATTCCTCCACGAAGTCCCGTATGGTTAAGAAAAAATGACCCCCTACTTTAGAAGTTTCAGGTGGTCCCTCTGGATCCATAGAGGCCAATATGGTCTTCCGACCGTCCTTGGCGAAAACATATATATTATCTCACCCTTTATGAGTGGCGTCACGGTCAGATTGCAAGGGTTAATCGAGTAGTATGTGACATGTTTTCATGTCAACTACATCGTATACTACTACATCCTTATAATGTTTGCCAATTGAAAAGGATATGGTGCATCGTTCAGTTACCTTTATTTCGCTGACTTTCTTGATCCAACTGATTGTATATGGAGAGGGATGACGCTTTGTTTTTAATTGTAATTTTTCTACCATCATCCTGGAGACGATATTCTCGCTGCTTCCGCTGTCGATGATCACATCAGAGACACTATACACCTAGTTCAGAAGATGTTATGTCGTTGTGGGTATACTTCTTTCCTTAGCGCATACAATAGTCGCCTCATGACGGTGATTCGCCATGATCCTGTTGAACCCAACCTGACTCATCTGCCTCGTATTCTGTGGCGTGTTCTGGTTCCTCGATACCTAGATCATCGTCAACGTTTTCAGCACTATCATCACTGATGGCGAGGTTAACCACTTATCCCTGGGGACAAGTATTTAACAAGTGACCCGGTTGGCCATGACGAAAGCAATGGTCTCCCCTTGGTCGAGTATAGGGGTTCGGGATCCTGTTTGGGCTAGCGGCAGTCGATACACCCATTTGGGGCCTAATTTGCTTGCTTTCTTGATCCCGACTTATGGGTATAAGAGGTTGAGTGCGTGCTCCTTCCCCTTGGGTTGTGGAGCTCCCTGGTGTGGACCTGCTGCAGTGACCCTTATAGTAAGATAGGTCCTTGTGTTAGGATGTTCAAGTTGCGCTACTACCCAGGTGGCCAACTTGATCGCATCATTCATCGTCTAAACGGATTACATCTGGACCCGATCTTGAATCGCCATACGCAATCCACCATTTAATTGGGCGACTTGCTGCGATTCAGTCTCGACCAAATTGTTACGTGCCGTCAGGCGATAAAAATCTTCTGCGTATTCTCTCATCGACCGATGACCATGTCGATAATTTTGGTATTGTTGGAATAATACTTGATCGTAGTCGTTAGGGAGGAATTAGGCATGTAATAGTTGCTTCATCTGCCTAGTTCGTGCGAGTTGCAGTTGTTCCCACCAAGCTGAAGCTCCGCCCTTCAACTTGTAGGCCACAAACTTGACCTTCTTCGCTTCAGGGATGTCCATATAGTCGAAAAATTGCTCAACTTTAGAAAGCCAATCGAGGAAATCCTCAATGTGTAGTTGGCCATTGAAGTTAGGAATATCAACCCGCATCTTGAATTCCTGATCTCTTTGATCTACTCGATCGCCGCTTTGTCTGGGGTGTTGAAAGATTATGTCTTCGATCTCCTCCTTGCTAGATCCCCCTTCCTCAGGAATGACCCTTGGATGCACTGCTGGTATTATCATGTGATCAGGGTAATTACAAGTTTCAACAATTAGCGGTGGAGGATTACCATCGGGAACACGGACCTACCCTAGGGCATCCGTCATGTGATCGATGGAAGCCTACAGCCCTTGCATGGCTTGCTGATTCTCTCGCTACGTTGCTTCGAAAGCCGTTAAAAGAAGATTCCATGGAGCACCGTCCATGGGATTGTTGCTCGACCTGTCATTGGAGGCCATCGATCCGAGGGAAAAAACCTGGCTCTGATACCAAACTGACGCAGGGAAGGACGTGAGATCGAGCACCGTCTTCCTCAAGGGAATAACTGTTCCGAATCCACAGAACTTCTCTGGACTCCTCACAGAGACTTCTCGAATCCACGAGAAAAAAGCAAGCAAAATAGAAAATAAATTCTATAAAATTCGAAATTGATTGATGAATTAATAAAAATGAGTTCACAACCCTTTACATAGGGGTACCAAGCAATGAGAAAGAAATCAGAATAAAACTACAACTAAAACTCATAGAATTCACGACTTACTATAAATAGTAAACTTAGTATTTATAGATGGTCATGATGTCTACAAGTGCACAAGGTTTTCGGGCAAAAGTGTCCTATTTGGCTTTACCAAGCTGTTCTCCTAATTTTTCTATGCTCTTTTCACGTTGAACGCAACTCCTAAAGCCCAACGGATGAAGAGTTATAATCAAACTAAAAACAAAATTAAAATAGGAAAACGACCTAAATCCGGCTTCGGCAACCCGGCATAGCGGGCTTGGTTGGCTAAAGTAGCTCGTTCTACCCCCAAAAACATATATTTTATGTCTAATAACTCATTCCGGATTGCGAGATACGCCTGATTTAAGGTCCGATGGTCTGGATGACTTCTGTCATCGACCAGGCCTTTTTTTATCCATCTTGGTCATGTAACTGTCCGCGACCCGCTCTACATTAAATTGATAGGCCAAGCGACATGTATCTAAGATGGAACTATTGATCGAAGCCAACTGCCTAATTGGCCAAACCATCTCACCGAGCATTTTGACCAAGCACCGTTTCTGCTCTGGTCAACCAAAATGCCAATTTCGACCAAACTCTTCTTTGGTCGACCAAGTTGCCGACTTCAACCACACACTACTTGGCTGATTCGGCCAAACTCTACTTCGGTCGATCTTTGCTGATCTGACAATCAAATGAGTTGCATCGGATCACATCAGTCCATGGTAGGTCATGTGGGAGTGTCACTCGTGACACGATATGTGTTCTAGTGCTCCACGCAAGCCAACCGTCTTCTATCTTCAATCTCCAAATAAGAATAATACAAAAGACATCATATATAAACCTCTCAAGTTCCTTCTCCCTTTGCAATGAGGGACAAAACTGTTAAAGTCCCTCGATATACATATACGAAATCTTCTGTTGTCTCGAGCTTTTAAAGAAAGTGGTGATTTAACATAGTATTAGAGCGAAAGGTCTTATGTTCAAATCTTGGAAGCACCAAATATGCCTCAATGTAATATATTCTTCCATCAGTTCCTCCACCCTTGTCCAGTCTCGAGCTTTTTGAGAAAGTGGTTGTTTGACAAAAACATTTCAAGGAGTTTTTTCTTTTACAAAAGACTACAATTTCTATTACATGTAATTTAACTAACTCAGGACATAAAATCTCAACAGAGTTTGATCAAGTAGGGCCCGCATTCCATCCATCCAAGCTGTATACCTGATGGCTCCTGATGATATGGATGACCATTCGGGCCTTTGACCTTTTCTGTTGAGTGTGTATCGTTGTTGTGTTCTGATGAAGCATATATATATATATATATATATATATATATATATATATATATATATATATATATATGGGAAAAGGTACTATGCGCTCGAGCGTAAAGCGGTCGTCCGTGAGGTCGAGCTGGGGTGGGCCCCACTGTGATTCCGTTCGAAGATCTACACCGTCCACCAGATGCACCATCCCATTTTGGGTCTAGATGGCCCAAAATCGTCTATCCACCGTGATCAGGTGGGCCATACCATCTGAAAACATAAGTATACAAGCAAAAACATGTAAAAGCACTTGGTGGGCCCCACCTAAGATGTGGATACCACCTGAAAAGTGGTTTAAAATTACTTTCAAGTGGGACACACATGATGGACAGTTTTGATCATGAAGAAAACTCTCGAAAGGCCCCCACAACTGGTTTTGAATGTTTCAATGGTGCACGGCCCCTTTCCACTTCTGTACATGGTGTGGCCCACAAAAGTCACGGATTGAGGTGATTTTCAGCTGTGTGGGCCCCACATGGGATGGTACATCTGACTGAGGGGGTAGATGGTCAAACGGCATCACGGTGGGCCCCACACCAACTCGACCTCATGGACGACCGTATGCACTCGAGCGCATAGTACCTTTTCCCTATATATATATATATATATATATATATATATATATATATGGGAAAAGGTACTATGTGCTCGAGCTCACGGGTCCGTCCCATGAGGTCGAGCTGTGTGGGCCCCACCGTGATGCGTTTCGAACATCTACCCCATCAGTCAGATGCACCATTCCATCGTGGGCCTAGGTCCCAAAATCAAGTCAATCCGTGACTTGTGTGGGCCACACACACACATACGAAGTGGAGAGGGCCGTACACCATTAAAACATTCATAACCATTTTTAAGGGCCCATGAGATGTGGTTTGCAAATCTAGCCCATCCATTATGTGTGTCCCACTTGAATGAGGTTGGACCAAGTTTCGGTAGCATGCAAAACTCGTGGGCCTCACCAAGTGCTTTTATATGTTTTAACGGTGTCTTCACATAATTTTAGATGGTATGGCCCACTGAGTTTCAGTATCTGGTGATTTTTGGGATATCCCATAATTTAAAGGGTACCCATCAAATGCACGGTGTTGATGGTCGACCCGTATCACGGTGGGGCCCACACAACTCGACCTCATGATAAGCTTATCGTGAGCTTGAGCGCATAGTACCTTTTCCATATATATATATATATATATATATATATATATATATATATATATATATATATATATATGGAAAAGGTACTATGCGCTCGAGTTGATGATAACATCCCATGAGATCGAGCTGTGTGGGCCCCACCGTGATGCGTGTCGACCATCAACACCATGCATTTGAGGGGTCCCCTTTAAATTATGAGATATCCCAAAAATCATCCGTATACGGAACTCAGGTGGGCCATACCATCTAAAATCATGTGAAGACATGCCAAAAACATATAAAATCACTTGGTGGGGCCCACCCGAGTTTTGAATGATACTGAAACTTGGTCTGAATCCTCATCCAAGTGGGACACACATAATGGATGGGCTGGATTTGTAAACCACATCTCGATGGGCCCAAAAAATGATTATGAATGTTTTAATAGTGCACGGCCCCTCTCAACTTCTGTATGTGGTGTGGCCCACACAAGTCACGAATTGACTTGATTTTTGAGAACTAGGCCCACGATGGAATGGTGCATCTGACTGATGGGGCAGATGTTCGAGACGTATCACGATGGGGTCCACACAACTCAACCACATGGGACGTTCCCATCAGCTCAAGCACACAGTACCTTCCCCCCCCCCACACACACACACACACACACACACATATATGGGAAAAGGTACTATGCGCTTGAGCTCACGATAAGCTCCCATGAGGTCGAGTTGTGTGGGCCCCACTGTGATGCGTGTCGACCATCAACACCGTGCATTTGATGGGTCCCCTTTAAATTATGGGATATCCCAAAAATCAGCCGTAAACGGAACTCAGGTGGGCCATACCATCTAAAATCATGTGAAGACATGCCAAAAACATATAAAAGCACTTGGTGGGTGTAACGCCTTAGAAATCGGGGGTCGTGCATACACTCGACTCCCGAGTTCTCGAGTGTCACTTATCATCAATTTTATGGTTTTATGATTAATCAAGTCTAATTGCGCAACTTGGAATTTCTTGGAGTATGAAACACAACCACAATTAGTCAACTGGAATGAAAGATATATATATATATATATATATATATATATATATATATATATATATATATATATATACAAGTCCAAAAGAATAAAGGGGGCGCACATGGCTCCACCCAACAAAATCGCAAAAGAATAGTATGTCCAATAAGAATAGAACTGTGCCCACTACTCAGCGATCCAACGGCCCATTTACTGATCCGACAAGGTCCTGCTCATCAGCTGGAAATAGGAGAACTCGTCCTCCTCATCAAGGTTTGCGCCGCTAGGTTCCTCGTACTCCTCATCACCTACGACTATAAAAAAGTCTGGTTGGTGTTTTAAAACACCGTCCCAGAGTGGGAGTGAGTGATCAACTCAGTGGGTGCTATTAGTCTTAAGTTGTAACAAGCGACAGTTATATTAAGAATTTAATGAAAAGCAAGCATTCAAAGTTACTAATCTAATCTTATTAATGCGTATGCATGATGGATGATATGATGCATGCCCTCGCCACAACGCTCCCTTGAGCGACTCCATCTAACGATCGTGTATGAACAACACTCCCTCAGAGCGACCTCGACTGCCGAGTCGCCACCCTAACTAATGCGATGAAATGCAATCATGTTAGCTGAGTTCTTAGTTAAGTTCATTCATCCAGCAGGTTGGGGAAGTTGATACATCCCACGTATCAAATGCCTTGAACTAGTTGTGCGGCCAAGGCCCCCTAACGTGTGAAGCCGAAACCCCGCGATCCTTGATCCCGTCGGGTTGCCCATCCTCGATTCCAAGCACATGGGGAGTGCCGAGAGGAAGGGATCGCTTGCGGTCACTACGGAGAGGTGCGACACCCCAGCATAGGTCGACACCTCAGACACAGTGTCCCATTCTACCATGCCTGGCCCACGAGGCAGTGGATCAACTTCAAGTGGTTATCGGTGGGCTACAGTGGTGGTAGGGTGTTCCAGGTTCCATATATATGTGAGAAAACAAGGTTGACAAATAGGCCTGACCAATAAGTAGGCTAGACCGCACGAGTCAGGCGAGCATGCGACGAACGACATCGAGTATAAGGGACCCATGTAGTCGAACTACTGCCGTCCGTACACACTCGCCCAAACCCATGGGTTTAGCCCTAGCATAGTCCTACTGATGGGAGTACCGTCTCTCCTCATGTTCCCGACCAACCCAAGGGTCCAATGTTAATTCATAGCATACTAACCATCAAGATTTTCAACTAGCATAATAGTATCATATTTACATACATCACAACATACGGTTCAATTATTCCTAACAAGCATGCTATAACAACATGAACAAGGTGCATGTGAGTGGTGTGGATTAGGGAGGAAGTTAGGCACTTCCTACACCTCAAGGGATCAAATACATAAGAATAATGAATCATACACACTATGAAGCAACACATGTGAGAAAAAAATCAAACAAACATGAGTATGTAATCATCCATATACTAAATCATATGAGAGGCAAGATCAACATCAAATGAGAACTAAACATGCAAAACCATACAATTTCAACCTACATTCCATTCATAGGATTTCTCTAGATTCTTCAATACAACATCTCAAACAAAGAAAATCATTAAACTCCTAGTACAATTGGTTCTAGGCCACCTAAGGATAATAGTCTGCACCTATGGATCGTTGGAGAGTTGAAAAACGACCTAAAAAAGAGGGCTTTTGGGGTCGGACGACCGGAATCCCTAAAACAGCCATTTGCATGTTAGAACTTCATGCAAAACCCTTTTCATCACAAGGGTTTTAAGAAAAAGGGATGAGGGATTTACCTAGACGATCAACGGACGGAAAGGGCGGTCATGGTGGAGGGTTTCTTCTTGGAGAAGAGGTAGGGAGTTATAGGGTTCGATTTCCTTGGGCCCCACCTCAATCTAGGGTCCACCTTAGTTCTTCTTCACCCTCTCTTTCTTCTTTCCTTTCTCTCTTGATCTCCCTTTCTCGCTTTGGTGGTTGTAATAAAGAGGGAGTTATGAGAGAGCTAAGGTTTATTTGCTAGACTTAGGCCCTTTGGCCCAAGTTTCTATAAATTCCCAAAATAACCCTATAGGACTCCTTATTGGTGTTGGGGCGGCCCTAACACCCCTCTTGCCACCAAATTTGGTGTACGTGACTCCTGGCCCTATGAGGGGTCATGCGAAGTTTGGGAACAAATGAATGAACAATTATGGGGTTTGATCATACGGTTCCGATCTTAAAATAGCCCTGTGGGGTCCATTCTGGTGATTAGAGCGGTTCTGGTGGCTCTCTGGCCATGAAACTTATAAGATAGGTGCTCCATGGCCCGATGAAGGGCCATGCAAAATTTGAGGACGATCGGATATGAGGTTTGGTCGCACAGGTCCGATTCGCAATCAATGGTCACCGTGCCACGATCGGGACCTAGATTTTGTGGGCGGGCGTAAACAAATACATTAGACCTTTACCGTAAATTTGAAAAAAAATCTGACGGCTGAAATGCCTGAAATCCCAGTTTTATTTGCCAATGCCAAATTCTAATTCTGGCATTGGTGGGTTGTATTTGGCAAGTGCCACTAGAACGGCGTGGATAATTAACTTCTGGACGTTTACTGGGTCCGTGGTCTACATTGGACCACAAGCCCAGTGAGATCTATACTTCCCTAAATTTTTATAATTTTCTGACCTTCCTTGGTCGTGGTATGGCCCGCACGGGCTGTTGTTAGGTGTAAACGGACTATCTGGCTTGACGGCCCGCACTTTGTCCCATCATAACTAGACTGGTCCACCCCAGTATAAACTAACATTGAGTGCTAATGGTCATTTAGTGATATTATAAGTTAATTAAAAAGAAAATTTAAGGATTTTTTGGAAATCCAAAACAGTGAAAATCCAGGATGTTACGGTGGGGCCCCACCTGAGTTTTGAATGCTGCTGAAACTTAGTCTGAACCCTCATCCAAGTGAGACACACATAATGGATGGGCTGGATTTGCAAACCACATCTCGGTGGGCCCTCAAAAATGATTATTAACGTTTTAATGGTGCACGGCCCCTCTCAACTTCTGTATGTGGTGTGGCCCACACAAGCCACAGATTGACTTGATTTTTGAGACCTAGGCCCAAGATGGAATGGTGCATCTGACTGATGGGGTAGATGTTCGAAACGCATCACGATGGGGCCCACACGGCTCGACCTCATGGGACGTTCCCATCAGCTTGAGCGCATAGTACCTTTTCCCTCTCACTCTCTCTCTCTCTCTCTCTCTCTCTCTCTATATATATATATATATATATATATATATATATATATATATGGGAAAAAGGTACTATGCACTAGACCTCACGAGTCCATCCCATGAGGTCAAGCTGTGTGGGCCCCATTGTGATGCGTTTCGAACATCTACCCCATCAGTCAGATACATCATTCCATTGTGAGCCTAGGTCTCAAAAATCAAGTCAATCCGTGACTTGTGTGGGCCACACCACATACAGAAGTGGAGAGGGGCCATGCACCATTAAAACATTCATAACCATTTTCAGGGGCCCACCGAGATGTGCATTGTAAAATCATTATCCATTATGTGTGTCCCACTTAAATGAGGGTTGGACCAAGTTTTCGGCATCTGCATGCAAAACTGTGGGCCCCACTCAAGTGCTTTTAAATGTTTTAACGGTGTCTTCACATAATTTTAGATGGTATGGCCCACCTAAGTTTCGTATATGGCTGATTTTTGGGATATCCCATAATTTAAAGGGTACCCATCAAATGCACGGTTTTGATGGTTGACACGCATCACGGTGGGGCCCACACAGCTCAACCTCATGATAAGCTTATGGTAAGCTAGAGCGCATTGTGCTTTTTCCCATATATATATTTATATATATATATATATATATATATATATATATATATATATATATATATATATGGGAAAAGGTACCATGCGCTCGAGCTGACTATAAGCTCCCATGAGGTCGAGCTGTGTGGGCCCCACCGTGATGTGTTTCGACCATCAACACCGTGCATTTGATGGGTACCCTTTATATTATGGGATATCCCAAAATCAGCAGTATACGGAACTCAGGTGGGCCATACCATCTATAATTATGTGAAGACACCGTTAAAACATATAAAAGCACTTGGTGGGGCCCACTTGAGTTTTGCATGCGCCTGAAACTTGGTCTGAACCCTCATTCAAGTGGGACACACATAATGGATGGGCTGGATTTGCAAACTACATCTCGGTGGGCCCTGAAAAATGGTTATGAATGTTTTAATGGTGCACGGCCCCTCTCCACTTCTATATGTGGTGTGGCCCACACAAGTCACGAATTGACTTGATTTTTGAGACCTAGGCCCACGATGGAATGGTGCATCTGACAGATGGGGTAGATGTTTGAAACGCATCACGGTGGGGCCACATAGCTCGACCTCATGGGGCTTTAAAATCAGCTCGAGCGCATAGTACCTTTTCCCTATATATATATATATATGAAAAAGGTACAATGCACTCGAGCGTAAAGCGGTCGTCCGTGAGGTCGAGCTGTGTGGGCCCCACCGTGATGCCGTTCGAAAATCCACACCGTCCACCAGATGCACGAGCCCAGGGTGGGCCCACACGGCCCAAAATCAGCCATTCATGTAACTCAGGTGGGCCATATCATCGGAAAACATAAGTATACACGCAAAAACATGTAAATGCACTCGGTGGGCCCCACATGAGTTGTGGATACCAACTAAAACTTGGTCTAAAATTATATTCAAGTGGGACACACATGATGGACGGTGTTGTCATCAAAAAACGTCTCGAAAGGTCCACAAAAATGGTTTTGAATGTTTCAATGGTGCACGGCCCCTCTCAACTTCTGTACGTGGTGTGGCCCACAAAAGTCACGGATTGACTTGATTTTCAGCCGTGTGGGCCCCCTCTGGAATGGCGCATCTTGTGGACGGTGTGGATTTTCGAACGGTATCACGGTGGGGCCCACACCAGCTCGACCTCACGGACGACCGCTTTACGCTCAAGCGCATAGTACCTTTTCCCATATATATATATATATATATATATATATATATATATATATATATATATATATATATATATATATATATATATATATATATATATACACACACACTATTCTGTGACTGTCTAAGCTCAAACATATTCAAGGAACCCCTTGAAAATTTAAGAAGCAATGATCGGAATCATCAATTGAATTGATCCCCTACAGCTGGCTGTCTGGCTCACCCGATTAGTGGGTAGGCTTGAATTTGACAGAGATTCTTTGTGGTGGGGCTCACTGTTTACATGGAGAGCGGATTAGGTGAGACCCAGCCTCACCCAAGACTGTGCGGCCCTTACTGTGGGGCCCACTTTGATGTATATATTATGTATCCACGCCGTCCATCCATTTTTCTAGATCATTTTAGGGCATTCTCTCAAAAATTAAGCATATCCAATTATCAGGTGGACCATACCATAAGAAACGGTGGTGATTGACTGTCCTACCATTAAAAACGTCTTGGGGCGCACATTAGTGTTTATTTACCATCCAATCTGTTGATAAGGCAACATAAGCCTGTACGAAGGGAAACAATGAATATGATCTTGATCCAAAACTTTTGTATCCCATTAATGGTCAATCACCACTCTTTCTCACGGTATGGTCCACACCTTATAATTGGATATGCTTCATTCTTGGGATAATGCCCTAAAATAATATGACAAAACAGATGGACGGCGTAGATACATAATAAATACATCAAGCCCTAAAATGATACGACGAAACAGATGGTCAGCCTAGATACATAATAAATACATCAAGGTGGGCCCAACGGTAACCGCACATAAGGGCCTCACCCAATCCGCTCTCATTTACATGGCTCTCAGATTTCGTGAACAATTGACAATTTGCTGAGAAAATGCGGCGTGATCTTCGTAGATTTCCAGTTGATTTTTGGTCAACTGGTTAAACTTTCTTTAGCCACCCATTTGCATGCCACCGATCAGATGGTTGGAATCATCAGCCAATTATAATTTTGGCCTACAGGTAATCTATAATCTATAATGAGGGGCAACAGGTGAGCGGTTTTTGTCAGGTGAGCGTGCCACACCACAAGAAAGAGCGTGCATTAAACTTCTATCGTTGAAATTTTCTAAGGGGCCACAAAAGTTCCGGGTCAAGCTGATATTTGTGTTTTCCTTTCATCCATGTCTATTACGATCTTATGAACAGTCTGGATGACAAATAAACATCAGTGTGGGCCCTAGAAAGATTTCATAATTGGAAATCATTATTCTCACTGTTTCCTGTGATGTGGTCCACTTGAGCTTTGGATATGCTTCAATTTTAAACTCAACCATTAAAATGAGCTGGAAAAATGGATGGACGGTGTGGATAAATCACTTACAATCATGGTGGGCCCAACACAGTTTACTCATTATAATTACTCAGTACCCAATCTGATTTCCCATCGGTCAACCGACATCGTTGCAGTGGACAACCGCTAGTGTTTATGGTATGCACACGCTTTTCGGTCTGCATAGATGGGGTCCATCATTCCATGATACAAACGGATGGCCCCACCATGAAGATTATATAATTGAATATTTCACCTCTGATACCGGACACGACTACAGCGAGCTTGCCGGAACTCTCTTTGGTCTTTTAGCAACGAAAAAGCTTAAATGATGAAAGCCCCATCTAGTGACGGGGCGGACTTCTTTTGAGCAGAAAGAGCAAATAACCGTCATTTATAGAGAACTGTTGCTCTCATATTAGACTTAAAAGCTCTGTTGCGGACCTGAAAACAGAGTGACTGGTCGCTCTTTTGACGATAGTGAACGCGGAAGCGTTGCGGAAGTGGAAAATCCGAGCTGAGCTGGGAAGGCGATGTTTGTTATCAAAGCATCGGTGCAGAAGGAACTGTTAGAGCACATTCGGGAAGCCAAGACTCCGAAAGAGGCTTGGGACTCGTTTGCTGCGCTATTTTCCCGAGCAAACGATGCTCGTCTACAACTCCTGGAAAATGAGATTGGCACACTAACGCAGGGAAGCATGCCAATCTCGCTTTATTTCATTAAAGTGAAAAATATATGTATATGTAACGAAATATCCCAGTAAGCAAGCAACGGATCGAAGCACTCCACTCTAGCTCCACTCAAACGTACCTTTCTTTATCTTTTAAACAGATAAAGGTGAACATGTGCATTCTTTTCGATCTTGTACCCCTAGTTTGGTCGAAGGCGGGTTACTGAACACCAACCCAAGTGGAGAAACCAAACCCTAAACTTCGGAGTGAAAAGTAGTATATATATAGGGACCCCAATTCCTCATCGAATGAGGAATTGTGGGCGGGAAAAAAGGAACACAAAGTGCTTCTTTTTTTGTTACAGTTTGTTCTCTCTTTTTTTCTTTAAAATGCAACACTAAATGCCTTGAAAATGAAACACTAAATGCATTTCTTTTCATCTTTTTAGGTTACATTTGTTTCTAGATTTTAATCAAAGTTTGATCGTATATGATCATAGAACACTTACTGTTTGGTGATCAAACCCAGAACTGTGAACTCGTTTCCGGTTCCTTGAGTTCGAAGACACTGTAGCTACAGCAGGGATGGGATACTTAACTCCCGGTGAAATAAAGCTGACTACAGCGGGGAATATCACAGGATGTTCCCCCTTTCTCGATAGTTAGCTGGAATTGGCTAAGAAGTCAATGGTAATTAGAGAGGATGTGTCTCCGTTGCTAAGAGAGGCGTAGCTGGACCGCTTCGAACTCAGCATTTTATCTCCAACTCGGCGTACCAACGGATAGCATGCACTGGTACTGCATTGCCACGACGGCCGCAGGCATGGGAATCTTCGAAACCCTGCCGTGTACGAAAGGTTGAGCTAACCTTACCCTTGTCCAGTAACCATTCTGAGTGGGGTTCGAGTAGCAAAGGAGATTTTCAGATCATCTAACTTCGTTTAGGAACTCCCCTGGGGCGGCTACCATGTTTGCAGGTGGTCTCCCACCAGGAATTCCAAGAAAAACGAGGGGCAGTAAGTACGGAAAGGCTATGATTGGCTGGCGCAATTCCTCAAGCTAAGGAGAATACCCAGTCCTTGGGGGTTGACGATCGGAATGGGCCACAATCCATTCCTCGGTCGGACTCCCAATTGCGGTTACACTGCGACGTTTGGCTCCATACGGGATACAAAAACATACTGTATGGGGGTGTTTTTTGCTAGGGTTATGTGTTGTGGTCGAAAGAAAAAAATCCAAATTTTTTTTGTTGAAGTAGCGCGCGTACTATATACGCGCGGGCGTACGTGCACGCGTACTATATACGCGCGCGCGTACACGTGTGCGCGCGCGCGTTTAATTGGGAACCGCCTTCGGCGGACTGAGTTACAGCCCTGCGGGGCCCGGCCGGAGTTTTTCTCTTTTCCGGAGATGCTATCGCTTCGCTCCCGCTTCGCTCCCGCTCGCTTGTTGGCGCTCGCTCAGGCTCGCTTGCACATTACTGTGTTAAGCGCTCTGCTCGGGCTTCTCTCTCCGGGAAGCCCTACGCTCGCTTTTCAAAATAAAGCTTTTCAAGCCCATTTTGAAACTTAACACAAACCTGTAGAAAAAGAAATCACCTCCGTACATGGGAGACCTCAGCTCCTTTATCCGCTCTTAGCTCCGGTCTGACCTCCGCTCTTCGCTCCTGTCTTGCATCGGATATGATATGATTTAGTCCGCCCTTACTCAATTCCTCATCGAATTCGGAATTGCGGGCGGGAAATGAGATACTCATTTCATAGATTTACATCCGGGTTTTGGAAATCCTATTTCATTTCTTTTAATCACACTTTTTTGAAATATCTTTTTTCGTAATCAATCATAGAACACAAATTGTTGGTGATCAAAACCGGAACTGTTAACTCGTTTACGGTTCCACGAGTTCGAAGACACTGTAGCTACAGCACGGAAACAAAAAGGTGAAATAACACTAGCTGACTACAGCGGGTAACAGCACATCTTTGGATGTTAATTTACCCCATCCTCTGTAATTAACTGGAATTGACTCAGTTATATTAAAGAGGATGTGTCTCATTTGCTGTGAGAGGCGTAGCTGGACCGCTTCGAACTCAAAATTAATTCTCAAACTCGACGTAGCTACGGCTAGCGGGCACTGGTACTGCTTCGCTCAGACGGCTGACGGCGGATTATTACATGGTCCGTTCTACGAGAGGTTTAGCTGACCTCACCCTTGTCCGCAGGTGGTCTCCCACCAGGAATTCCAAGAAAAACGAGGGGCAGTAAGTACGGAAAGGCTATGATTGGCTGGCGCAATTCCTCAAGCTAAGGAGAATACCCAGTCCTTGGGGGTTGACGATCGGAATGGGCCACAATCCATTCCTCGGTCGGACTCCCAATTGCGGTTACACTGCGACGTTTGGCTCCATACGGGATACAAAAACATACTGTATGGGGGTGTTTTTTGCTAGGGTTATGTGTTGTGGTCGAAAGAAAAAAATCCAAATTTTTTTTTTGAAGTAGCGCGCGTACTATATACGCGCACGTACGCCCGCGCGTACTATATACGCGCGCGCGTACACGTGTGCGCGCGCGCGCGCGCGCGTTTAATTGGGAACCGCCTTCGGCGGACTGAGTTACAGCCCTGCGGGGCCCGGCCGGAGTTTTTTTCTTAACCGGAGATGCTATCGCTTCGCTCCCGCTTCGCTCCCGCTCGCTTGTTGGCGCTCGCTCAGGCTCGCTTGCAACATTACTGTGTTAAGCGCTCTGCTCGGGCTTCTCTCTCCGGGAAGCCCTACGCTCGCTTTTCAAAATAAAGCTTTTCAAGCCCATTTTGAAACTTAACACAAACCTGTAGAAAAAGAAATCGCCTCCATACAGTATCCCGGAGGAAGAATAGAGCTGGCAACCCGCCCTCCCCCGGAGGGTCGTGTTGCCCTTAGTATTGACATGTAGATGTTAGTAAAGAGAATCTTAATATAAGATTCTCTTAAATACCATCCATCATATAGATATCTTAACTCTTGATTTGATTAAAGAAAAGTGGCCTTTCAGGCCTTCCCTTTCCTAACTCAAATATGCTTTCAGCTCCTTTATCCGCTCTTAGCTCCGGTCTGACCTCCGCTCTTAGCTCCGGTCTGACCTCCGCTCTTCGCTCCTGTCTTACATCGGATATGATATGATTTAGTCTGCCCTTACTCAATTCCTCATCGAATGAGGAATTGTGGGCGGGAAAAAAGGAACATAAAGTGCTTCTTTTTTTGTTACAGTTTGTTCTCTCTTTTTTTTCTTTAAAATGCAACACAAAATGCCTTGAAAATGAAACACTAAATGCATTTATTTTCATCTTTTTAGGTTACATTTGTTTCTAGATTTTAATCAAAGTTTGATCGTATATGATCATAGAACACTTACTGTTTGGTGATCAAACCCAGAACTGTGAACTCGCCATAGAGAAACTCTTTTTTGTTCCTTTGTCTCGAACTTCGTGAAGAACTCCATTCTATCTCTCCCTCGTTACGAACAAAAAAGTGGGTCTGAAGTCACTTATCTTGGAACGAAAGAGTTGGTGTCGTATGGAACTACTATCGGAAAAGTTGCGTAGGTTTATCGGAACTTGCCTTTCCGCTCCCCGTAGCTCGAAACTGAGTTTGAGGAAGCTACCCGGCCGTATACGTAAGGTGCAACAGAGATGGGGAGAAGTACCCGGGAAAGGACGTGAACCGAGTGGGAGCAGCCAACCACTTTGCGAAACCGCTTCGTCGTTCAGTGGTCACGAGTGGAGTAGGCAGCGAGTGGAGTGCGTAAGTCTTCGGTTCAAATCCGATAAAGGAGGGCTTTTTTCATTTTTTAATCGAGATTTCCAGTGTCTAAACTTTAGTGAAATTGTCAGCTACTATCTATCTATAAAGGAAGCGGTGCACTTAAATCTAAATAGGGTGGTATGGGCGAGAAAGATAAAGAGAAGATCTAGACAAAAGACCTACTCGATGGAATTAGCCAATGTGTGAAAGTTTAAGCAGAACACTCAAACATCAGCGCAGTAAAACATGACCGCGCTTGAACAGGTACTTTCGCACCCGTCTGAGCTATTTGCACTTTATAGCCTTCACTTGAGTAAACGTGGGGAGTGCCTTCCTAGGGCACCACGACATACCTGATGGAGGGGTATGCGTGAAATCCAAGGTATGTATCTGCAGTGTTGTTGTTGTTCGGTCTTCCCCCTCAGGGGGCTAGGGGGGTGGAAAGCTGTGATTAAATCCTTCCTTTAGTCGCTTTAGTCAGGTCAGGTCGGGTTGTCAGGTTAGGTCAGTCGGTTGGGAAGAAGAGCTGTCGTTAAATCTCTTGTCTCCATTAATGCTTCGCCATTCAGAAAGACGAATTATGACTTTTGAGAGTCACGTTAGGAGAACACCCTTGCTAACCGTCGTGTTAGATATGACTCTGTGCGCCTTTAGTCCGCCTTAGGCTTAGGTCTGTCTAAGGGCTAAGGGGAGTGGAGCGATGGGATTCTCCTTGTGGGGAAGCCTTTGATTAGTAGGGGTGAAACGGTTGTCAAAGGCTGTCTGTCGTGTCGCGGAACGGCAGGAAGGAGGCCGATAGGCGCAAGCAAGCGTAGCGAATCACATAGATAAGCCCCTACCTGCCAGCGCCCGGATAGATAGGGCGGGCGAAGCGCGAAGGGATGGATGTCTGAGCGGTTGAAAGAGTCGAAGGATATCATATTGATCTCTGGTAAGTCATCTCCTTCCTTCAACTGCACACGAACCTTAGTCCCTGGAGGGGTGATAAGCTGAGACGGATCAAAGCTTCTGCCCAGTTTCCTCTGCTTCTTGAGGTGTTGTTCAGCATAGCCATGGTAATCCTGCTCATATCCTCCCTATTTTTTTGCCCCTTTTCCCCCCGTGCCGCGGTCCCACTGCAGGTAGCCACCCGTCTTGTTGCAGCTTTTCGTCCGTCCATAATAGCAAACTCGCCTTTGTTTCTGGAGCAGTTTCAGCTTGTCTTTTGGCCCCTTGGACGTTGTAATTGCTTTTCTGTTGGATTGATTGGGAGAGTGGTTCGCATATGATCTCTTCGTTTACGGCTCTTTCTTCCTTCTCTGATTGCTCGAGAAAGGCGTCAGGTTGGTCGGTCGGGGGGATATGGGAGTGGGGGGGAAGGCGTAGGCTCACACAAGTAAGTTCAGGACCGCCTAGGGCCTTTCTGAAGTGTGGCACGGCCAGGGGGGAAAGGGAGGGGGGAGCCGTCAGCCCTTATCATCTCATTCTAAACTGGCGTGGCGCTGCTGGATGCTGAATCTCAATAGAACAGGAAGAGGAGGAAGAAAAACTCAAAAGCTTATGATGAGCATCTATTCTAATCTCAGGGGGTTGTTACCCGTCGAGCAACGTCGAGTTGCTCGATATGGGTTCTGCCGGGTAAGCTCGATATCTAGTCAATCATGCGGGAAGCTATTGCACTCACCAACCATATGAGGCGGCTCCATAGCACGAGAGAATTCAGCCAGTGTACTTTCAGCCTTTCTTTCGAGGTCAGACCGGAGCTAAGAGCGGAGGTCAGACCGGAGCTCATATCGGATAAAGGAGCTGAAAGCATCTTTTATTTAGGAAAGGGAAGGCCTGAAAGGCCACTTTTCTTTAATAAAATCTTTAGTTCAGATATCTATATGATAGATGGTATTTAAGAGAATCTTATATTAAGATTCTCTTTAGTCAAATATACATGTAACAACAAGGGCAACACGCCCTCTCCTGAGGAGGGCGGGTTGCCAGCTCTGTTCACCTCCGGGATACCTGTATGAGCGTTATTTTAGTTGTTATGACTTTCAGTAATGACTTTTGTTGAGTTTCAACATTTTATATATACTACTTTTCACAGTGAAGTACCCTCTGCTGCCATGAGATGTAATGGAGCAAAACACTAGAACTACCAAGAACGAACAGAAAAAAAACAGCAAGTCTTTATGCTGTTAATAGAACAAACAACAGGTGTGCATGCTGCTAGCAGAACAAACAAGACGAAAAAGGAGTCTAAGAACAAAGGAACACACAGCACCAAGAGCAAGCAAAGAAGAGGAAAGCAAAAGAGGGTGCTGTTAACGAGCGGAAAGCAGTCAAAACGTGACTAGGAGTTTTGTTTACACCTCTTCTATTTTCTATTTGTAAGCTAAGCTTATTCGGCATAGCATATCTCTTACTTGAAAATATGTAGTGAAAATGTCCTAACCGTGGCTATCCTGCTTAATCTTGAGGTTGTGTTAGTGAGCTGGTTTATTTGGTTCTTTCCATTCTTTGCTAACCACTTGGAGGGTTAGAAGTTTCTAATTAAGGAGATCTTTAGATTAGGCCTGAGCATTGCATGGTACCTGCCATTTGCCAGCTTGGCAAGTATAGTAGATCCTAGTCGATCCATGATGCGGCCCCACAAGTAAGATGACTATAAATAGGCCGTTCCTCTCCTCAAGTGGGTGACGCAGGGATGAACGTGATGAGGATAACTACTCTAAATCCACAGAGCTTCTCTGGACTCATCATAGAGACTTCTTGAATCCACAAGGAAAGAAAGCAGAAAATAGAAATAAATTCTAAGAAATTCGAAATTGATTAATTCATGACAAAAAACGAGTTCACAACCCTTTAAATAGGGGTACCAAGTAATGGGAAAGAAATTAAAATCAAACTACAACTAAAACTCCTAGAAATCGTGACTTACTATAAATAATAAACTTACTATTTATAGATGGTCGTGACGTCTACTAGTGCGCAAGGTTTTCGGCCAAAAATAGTAAGTGTCCTATTTGGCTTCACCAAACCGTTCTCCTAATTATTCTAGGCTCTTTTTACGTTGGGCACAACTCTTAAAGCCTGACTGATGAAGAGTTATAATCAAACTAAAACTTACTATTTATAGTAAAAACGAAATTAAAACAGGGAAACGACCGTCAATCCAAGGTTTTTTCACAATTCCGGGCTAGTAGCCTGGCGTGGCTGGGTTGGTTGGCTAAAGTAGCTCGTTCTACCCCAAAATCATATATTTTACGTCAGATAACTCATTCCGGATTGCGAGATACGCCTGATCTAGGGTCCGACGGTCCGGATCACTTCTATCGTCGACCGAGCCTTTTCTAATCCATCTTGGCCATGAAATTGTCCGCGAACCGCTCTACATCAGTCCCCTCCACTTTAAAAGAACTCGTCTTCGAGTTCTCATCCTGCGCTGGTTCATGATACTCGCTCAGGTCCGCGATGTTGAAAGTCCGTGAGATCGCCATCTCATCTGGAAGATTAACAACATAAGCGTTATCATTGATCTTTCGTATGATTGGGACTGGTTCAATTTTCTTATTTTTCAACTTGTTGCACGTCCCGGTCGGAAATCTCTCTTTGCGCAGATGGACTATAACGCGGTCGCCCACCTCGAACACTTTTTGTCGCCAGTGCTTGTCTGCTTGTTTCTTATACTTCTCGTTTGAGGCATGTAGCTTAGTCTGTACTTCTGCATGGATGCCCATGATCTTGTCTACCATATGTTTTGTTTCAATGCTCGTGCTTGGGTGCTTGGGCAGAGGGACCAAATCAAGCGTGTGGCGAGACACTCGTCCATAGATAATTTGGAACAGTGATTTCCCGGTCAAGCGATTCACCATGTTGTTGAATGTAAACTCTGCTTGAGACAAGGCCAAATCTCACTGCTTCTGTTTTTCTCCTGAAATACAGCGAATGAGGTTTCCCAACATGCAATTCTCAACTTCGGTCTGCCCATCAGTCTGTGGGTGGTAAGCACTTCTGAATTGAAGTCGTGTATCGGATCGAGTCCACAAAGTCTGCCAAAAGTGGCTAATGAACTTTGTGTCACGATCAGAAGTAATGGATTTAGGGATCCCGTGTAGCCGTACGACCTCCCTGAAGAATAGATTCGCTACGTGTGTTGCATCGAGGGTCTTCTTGCATGGGATAAAGTGTGTTATCTTGGAGAAATGATCTACCATCACGAACACCGAATCCATACTGCGTTGTGTTCATAGGAGACCAAGCATGAAGTCCATTAATAAATCCTCCTAAAGACTGTCAGACACAGGTAACGGGGTGTAGAAGCCCGTATTCTGAGATTACCCCTTGGAGATCTGACAAATATGACAACGTTGTACGGTTTTTTCACATCACGTACTAATTGCAGCCAGTAATACTGCCCTTCCACAAGAGCTCAAGTTTTGTCTCACCTAAGGTGTCCACCGAGGCCACCTCCATGTAGCTCCTGAATAATCTGCTCCCTCAGAGAACTTTGGGGGATGCACAATCGATTCCCTTTGAAGAGAAAATCGTCTTGTATATGAAGGTCACTGAGGTGACCTTCTTGGCACTTCATCCAAGAATCTTTGAAGTCTCATCTTCGGCATACAGCTCCTTAAGACAGTCAAAGCCGACCACCTTGTTGCTCATCGTAACAAGTAGTGATGCACGACGGCTAAGCGCATCAGCCACCTTGTTCCGCTGCCCTGTTTGTACTTCAGAACGAACGTGAATTCCTGTAAAAATGCAACCCATCTAGCATACACACGATTTACGTTAGTCTGACTATTAATAAACTTTAATGCTTAATGGTCAGTATACAGAATAAACTCTCTTTAAATCAGATAATGCTGCCAATGTCACAACACCTAAACAACTGCGTACAACTTAAACTCATAAGTCGACTACTTCTTTCGGGCTTTGCTGAGCTTCTCATTGTAGAAGGCTACCGGCCTGCCTTTTTGTGATAATACTCTCCCAATTCCGATGTATGAAGCGTCACATTCAACCTCAAATAATTTGTCAAAATTAGGAAGCACCAAGATCGGTGTTGTAGACAAACGATGCTTGATCTCATGAAAGCTCTTGTCAGCTTTATCGGTCCACTGGAACGATCCTTTTTTTCATGCAATCTGTTATAGGCGCGACTATAGTGCTAAAATCTCGCACAAATCGACGATAGAAAGTCGTCAACCCGTGAAAACTCCTCACCTCATGAATGTTTGTCGGGATCGGCCATTCCCTAATAGCTCGTACATTTTCATCGTTCACACGAATGCCTGTGGATGTTAGAACGAATCCTAGAAATAACAGACTATTAGTTAAAAAACTACACTTCTTCAAGTTGAGGTATAACTTGTTAATTTGTAGGACCTACAGCTCCTGTCTGAGATGTTTCCTTTGGTTCTCCTCATCCTGGCTGTATATCAATACGTCATCAAAATATACTACCACAAATCGGCTAGTGAACGGTTTTAGAACTTGATTCATCAAACACATAAAAGTACCTGGTGCGTTTGATAGGTCGAAGGGCATGACCAGTCACTCATACAACCCTTCCTTAGTCTTGAATGTCGTTTTCCACTCATCACCGAGTCGGATATGAATCTGATGGTACCCACTCCTTAGATCTAGTTTAGAGATCACCTCGACCCCTTCTAGCATATCGAGCATGTCGTCCAACCGTGGTATTGAAAACTGATATTGGATGATAATTTTGTTGATTACCTGACTGTCGACACACATGCGCTAGCTTCCATCTTTTTTTTTTTACGTTAATAATGCTGATACGGCACATGGGCTCATGCTCTCTCTCAATAGACCCTTACGGATTAATTCCTCCACTTGCCCCTGAAGTATATCGTACTCATTCGGACTCATTCGATAATGAGGGCGGTTGGGTAGGCTAGCCCTAGGGACGAGGTATATGTGATGTTGGATGTTCCTCATGGGGGGCAATCCATCAGGTAAATCCTTGGGCCAGACTTCTTTAAATTCGTTTAACAATAGTCTTAAACTTGGAGGGATGTTTGAAGGTTCCTCTTCCTCGCCCTCACCACTACGGTGTATACCTCGCCGGTTTCCTTGGATTTCTCTATAAAATCCCGAATGGTCAAGAGGGAACTCCTCTCCACTTTAGAGGCTTCAGGGTGGTTCTCTGGTGTCATAGGGGTAAGAATTATTTTTCGACTATTCTTGACAAATATGTTGACATTATCTCGTCCCCGATGGGTCGCATCACGGTTTGACTACCAAGCGACCGAGTAGCATATGACAAGTTTCCATGTCGACCACGTCACAAAGTATTTGATTCCTATAATTTTTACCAATTGAAAACGAGATAGTGCATTGTTCAGTTACCTTGGTCTCATTCACCTTTTTTATTAAGCCAATTGAGTACGGGGAAAGATGTTTCATCGTTAGTAGCTGTAACTTATCCACCATCACTCTTGAGACGATGTTCTCGCTACTACCACTGTTTATGATCACATCACAGACCTTTCCGTTGACAGTGCACCGAGTACGAAATATATTATATCGCTGTGGATGTAATTTCTTTCATGGGGCATACAGTAATTGCCTCATAACTAGAAATTTGCCATGATTCTCACCACCTGATATTTCTTTAGTTGTTTGTTCACGTTCATGAAAGTCATGGTCTTCTTCTGCGGCCTCATCTTTAATACCCCATTCGTTTATAGTCAAGTGTGCTGCGGGACGTTGAGGACAGGTGTTTGATAAGTGGCCTGGCTGGCCACAACGGTAACAATTGTTCGACCTTGGCCGAGCATAAGGATTCGGAATCCTACTCGGGCCCACTGTTGTGGGTGCTGCACGTTGACGTCTGGATGAGTTGCTCCCCATATCATGGTTTGCGGTTGTAAGAGGTTGAAGACATTCTCCTACTGGATCTTTTTCTTGTGCCAGCACTGGATCCTGCGTGGGACCCATCATAGGGGGTCGTGTTGAAGGATATGGATAAGCAGGAGCTCTTGCAAGTTATGTTTCTGCCCTACCCACCAATTGAATTGCTTCATCTACAGCCCCGACTGGGTACATCTGAACTTAGTCCTGAATTGTCGGCCGCAACCCACCTATAAATCGTGTCACCTTCTGTGACTCAGATTTTGACAGATCGTTTCATGTAGCCAATTGCTGAAATTCTTCAGTGTAATTTATGATGGTTCGATTTTCTTATCGGTAATTTTGATATTGCTGGAATAATATCTGCTCATAATCACTAGGGAGAAATTGTAATTGAAGAAGACGTCTCATCCGTTGCCATGATGAGATGGGCGCCTTGTTCTGGCAGGCTCGTGAGAGTTATAATTGTTTCCACCATGCAGAAGCACTATATTTTAATTTAAACACTATCAATCTTACCTTTTTATGATCTGGCATGTCTATATAATTAAAATATCTCTCTACTTCGGCTAGCCAATCGAGAAAATCTTCTATACATAATAAACCGTTAAAACTAGGAAGTTCAGCCTTACTTCAATAGTCTTTTTTAGCACGATCTAAATGATCACCTCCATGGATTGGTTGTCGGGAAAAACCCTCATTAAGGTCTCGTCGCTAGAACTTGAATCATCTGGTGTAGACCTACAGTTTGCCACTGGTAGTGCTATACGAAAATCGGGGTTGCATCATACAGCAACAATGGGTGGTGGAGCAACCATAGGTGGTGGAGCACCACCTGGTACTCGGGGCGGAAGTAGTGCATCCGCAAGACGGTCGAGGGTTGCCTGCAGCCCTTACATGGTCAACTGACTCTCCCGGTGGAAAGCTCTGATTCTTTCTGAAAGATAATGAATCCCTGGATCACCGTCCACAGGATTTTGATTCATACCTTTATTGTTTGCCATCGGCCCGAGGGGAATCCTCGCTCTGATACCAATTGACGCAGAGATGAACGTGATGAGGATAACTACTCCGAATCCGCGGAGCTTCTCTAAACTCCTCACAGAGACTTCTCGAATCCACGAGGAAAGAAAGCAGAAAATAGAAATAAATTCTAAGAAATTCGAAATTGATTAATTCATGACAAAAAATGAGTTCACAACCCTTTAATAGGGGTACCAAGCAATGGGAATGAAATCAGAATCAAACTACAACTAAAACTCCTAGAAATCGTGACTTACTATAAATAGTAAACTTACTATTTATAGACGTTCGTGACGTCTACTAGTGCATAAGGTTTTCGGCCAAAAATAGTAAGTGTCCTATTTGGCTTCACCAAACCGTTCTCCTAATTATTCTAGGCTCTTTTCACGTTGGGTGCAACTCCTAAAGCCCGACGGATGAAGAGTTATAATCAAACTAAAACTTACTATTTATAGTAAAAACGAAATTAAAATAGGGAAACGACCGTCAATCCAGGGGTTTTTTACAATTCCGGGCTACATAACCCGGAGTGGCTGGGTTCGTTGGCTAAAGTAGCTCGTTCTACCCCAAAGTCATATATTTTACGTCAGGTAACTCATTTCGGATTACGAGTTACGGCCGATCTAAGGTCCGACGGTCCATATCACTTCTGTCGTTGATTGGGCCTTTTCTAATCCATCTTGGCTATGAAACTATCCGCGACCCGCTCTACATCAGTGGGCCATATCAAGTGGGCCACATGCATATTGAATGAAAAATTTTAGCCACTCATATAATCCATCCTTTATTTTATTTCTCATTTTCTACCATAATCTTTGCTAGACCATTGATGGAAAATTCGCTAACTCAATCTCTCCTGTAGAAGGTCCTAGGTCAAGTCACTTTGCAGGCCACTTTGAGTGTAGTTGCGTGTGAAAATAAGGCTAAACTATTCATTTCCTTCCTAGTGTGGACCACATTGACAAATATCATTTCCGAGTAGAAATAATGAGTATGTTATCAGGAATTTTATGTGATTAATTGGGACGTGGCTCCAATGGATAGCTGATTATGGGCCCCACTATAATGTATGTGTCTTATATCCACATTGACCATCCTTTTTGCTAGATTATTTTAGGGCATGAACCTAAAAATGGGACGGATTCAAATCTCACGTGAACCACACTGGTGATTGACCATTAAAACTTCTTGAAGGCTACAAGTTTTTTAGATCAAGCTGATATTTGTGTGGTCATTTCATCTAGGTCTTTGTGAAATTATCAACAGGTTGGATGGAAAATAAATATTCCAGTGGCTCCTAAGAATTTTTTAATGGTAGGAGTTCAGTTACCACGGTTTTTTATATGATGTGAATATTGAATAGGGTGAATGAAAATGTGAAAGTGTATTTGAATGTTGGTGTGAGTTGTGAATGTTGACTTGTATGAATAAAAATGTGGAAGTGCATATGGATGCGGTTGTAGGTTGTGAATGTTGAATTGTATAAATATAAATATAGATGTGCATGTGGTTGTGGGTTATGAATGTTGAATGGAAATGTAGAATGCATGTGAATATGGTTGTGATTTTTGAATTGTATGGATGAAGATGTGGAAGTGTGAGTGGAACACATTAGTTGATGTGCATTTTGAATTGAATGAAGCGGAAACTTGAGCATCCAACGCAAGCTCTGCTCGAAGCAGAAACTCTTTTCATTTTTGCAGGCACGACCTTCCTTCTCCACAATTGCTTTTGATCTCCACCGTTCACAGCCTCACATTTAACATACATCCAACAGTTAGTGATCCTCCAACACTCCTCATTAACAAGCAGCCAATCAGTGCACTCCATTCTTTGTTATCTTCTTTGTTATCTCGTAAAGGGGTGTACATCGAGTCGAACTGAGTCGAGCTGGCCTCAGCTGGACTTGGCTCGGCCACTAGCTGACCTCAACTCGAACTCGGCTCAGCTCGTTCCTCGAGCCTGACTGGCCAGCTTGGCTCGGTTCGGTTAGCAGCTCGGGCCAGTTCGAGCCGAGTTTGCCACTACAATATTTTTACAAACACCTGGACCGCACCTTTAAAATCTCACTGTATTTGAGACAACAATAATGGATTTACAGGTATTTTATCAAACACCTTCTAATTAAGTAACATAAAAATCAAGAAAAAAAAGGGTGTCGGTTTCATATACATACCTTCCTTACTACCAACCACACTTCTTTGAGTCATTTCATCAAACACTTGGTGAGCAACATCAATATCAAAGTAATCGAGTCACCAAACTGGTTCAATCCAAGTTCGATTCGAGCTGGGTTGACCCGAGTCAAGTCGAGCGAGCTTACTGAGCTAGTTCGGTTCTTGTACACCTCTAGGTGGGCCCCTCAGCCTAATCCAAACCATTCGTCTAATCAAAACCACCCAGAAATCTCCAAGTTTAATCGGTTGTTATCCAAATTCATCCCTACACGAGCCCACTACCCTCTAGGTCTATATTCACTTTCATATTTACTTTCAGATTCACCTCCACATTTACACCCATATATACTTCCACATTGTCATTCATTTAATTCAACATTCACATCCACATTTAGTTCCACATGGATATCTACAATGATTATCTTTTTCAATGCGGTAATCCAAGTGGATTTTTTTAAAAAAATATTCTTATATGGATAGCAAGCATAAATCCAAATTCATTAAACAATGTCTATGTAGTGTCTTGCGCTACTATGGATATTTCTAATGATTATGATGCAAAACTTGAGATTTTCCTTGCAATCTAAGTAAGAGAAAATTTTCACATTAAGGGCTTGTTTGGCATCTCTACTCTAATTCAATAAAAGGTTTTTAAATAAAAGCTACTCTAATAAGATCTTTTTGTTCTAATACTTATTTTAAATAAGTTAGTTTAGTAAAATTACTCTTTTCTTTTTTAAAATTGAAAAAAGCTCTTATTTGAAGTGAGTATATTTGGCAAAATGTTCAAATAAGAGCCTTCTTAGGGATAGTTGATGTGATTTTTAAATAATATTACAAAACTCTAAGCTAAGAGTAATCAAAATGGTTGCTTTGGTAGATCTTACCATGGAAGGACAGTGTTTGAAATGGCAAAAGAATGGATATGGCTACGATCTTCTTATTTTAAGACATTTAGGCCATCCATTATGTCAGACATTGGATGTAGATCATCCATCATCACCTTTGATGTGAACCTTTCATTGTGTGAGTTAAACCTTCGAAGCGGGTTGTCCATCATGCAAGGCCCATCTTGGTTGTGGACCATTCATCATTAGGGCCCCATCTTGATGAAGATCATCCATCATGTGGGGCTTACCATCAATGCTAATTGTCCTTTATATGGGGCCCCTCAATGTCCACTATCCATCACCCATCACTTGGAGTTCACGTTTGATGTGTCCATTGTGAAGGCCCTACCTTTTAAATGGATTGTCCATCATGTGGGGCCCACTTTTGACATTCACCATCCATTGTGTGGGGCACATCTTCTATGTTGATCGTCCATCGTGTAAGCCACTTTGGATATGGGCCATCCATCATGAGAGACCTTGGATGTGGACTGTCCATAACGAGGGGCTACTCTTTAATGTGGGTCATCCATAATGTGAAGCCCACTTCATCCAGTATGTGGGCCCACCTTGATGTGGATCATTCATTGTGTGGGAACCCACCTTCAATATTGGTCATTCATCATGTGTACCCACCTTTGATGTCAACCAACTATCATGCAGACCCACCTTGATGTGGATCATTCATTGTGTGGGAACCCACCTTCAATATTGGTCGTTCATCATGTGTGCCCACCTTTGATGTCAACTAACTATCATGCGGACCCACCTTTAGTGTTCATCTTCCATCATGTGGGTCCCATCCTTGATGTGGACCACCTATCAAGCGGGACCTAAATGTGGATGGTCCATCATGCTAGACCACACTTTGATGTGGGTCATTCATCATGTAGGGGCCACCTTTGATGTGAACCGTGCATTATGTGGGCCCACCTTGATGTGGATCATTCATCATGTGAGGCCCCACCTTCAATATGGGTTGTTCATCATGCGGACCCGCCTTTGATGTCCACCATCCATAATGTAGGTCCCACCTTTGTCGTGGACCATCTATCATGTAGGGCCCACTTGATGTGGATAGTCCATCATGTGGGCCACATTTTGATCCGGACCTTCGATCATGTGGGTCCCACCTTTGTTGTGGACCTTTCATCATGTGGGGCTTATTGTGGATCGTCCATCATGCGAGGCTACATTTTACTGTGGACCTTCCATCACGTGGGGCCCAACCTTTAATATGGGTCTATCATCATGTACGCCCACCTTAAATGTCAACATTCCATCATGTGGGTCTTACCATTGATGTGAACCATCCATCAGGTGGGGCCCGCTTGATGTGGATCGTCTATAGTGCAGAGCCACGCTTTGATGTGGGCCATACATCATATGGGGCCAGCTTAATGTGGAACAGTCATCATGTGGAAGTGTTGATAAGAGGGAACGCGGATTAGTAACTGTCCGGTTGAATAGCCAGACTGGCTACTGAAGTGATGTCACCAAGTTCTGTGGGCCCCACCGTGATGTATGTGTTGTATCCATACTGTACATTCATTCGGAGAGATCATTTTAGAGCATGATCCAAAGGATGAGGCAGATCCAAATTTGGAGTGGACCCACCACAGAAAACAGTGGGGAGAGTGAGGCCCACTGTTGAAACCTTCCCACCAGGATGTTTATTTGAGATCCAACCTGTTCATATGTTAAAGCGGACATGAAAGGAGGGAAAACACAAATATCAGCTTGATCGAAAACTTTTGTGGCCATTAGAAGTTTTTAATGGTGGGCGTCACTCTCCCCACTGTTTTCTGCAGTGGGGTCCACTCGAGCTTTGGATCTGATTCATTCTCTGCCTCATGCCCTAATATGATCTCTCTGAATGGATGGACGTTGTTGATACAAAATATACATCATGGTGGGCCTACATAACTTGGTGACGTCACTTCAGTAGCGAGTCTCGCTACTCAACGTATCAGTAGCTAATCCGCGTCCGGTACGATGGAGATTACTTGTAAAATGCATGCCGATCAGATGATCCAAAACGTCTAGTTAGTGGCATGCGAACTGAATGTAGAAGATTGTTCGAAGAAGATAGACCCAGTAACAGATGTTTAGAGCCGTCTGATTTATGTGATCTTTTGCAATAACGAAAGAAGAAGGGTCTAAACGTAATGGACGGTTCAGATAGGTGGTGAGAATGCCAGCGACGCCAAATGCAACTAGGTTTCCATTACATGCACATAGCCCGCCAGATCACTACTCTTGCTTAATGACATTTATAGAGGTGCACCAGTGTTCTCCGAACACGATCAGTTATGGTGCTCTTAGTTTCATTGGAACATGGAGTCTAATCCGTTGATCTATACCGTTCATTAGCTCCACCACACATTTCATGGGAGACCTTGCAAAAATAACACTGATACAACACAAATTAACGATTCAATCAATGGCCATAATATGGACGGTCAAGATCATTTACACGAAAACGTCAAATAAACAATTTAATCCATCTATTTGTTAGGACCATCATGGATTGCTTATCATTCCAAACATTAGCTTTCGTTAGGAAATTCTAACAATCCCATCCATGGTTTGGAAAAAGGATGGATTTGGAAAATTAGGCCAAATCAAAGATGCATCGGATCATCCTATCTATGCCGTTCTTCGGTCATGGCTCAAAAAATCTGTTTTGGACACGGTGGATGTTTCAGATCCATCGATTAGATTATCAAAGTGAACTCATACAACTAGTGCTCTGATAGCACTACAGCATTACTCAATTTATATCTTACCTTGCAATTCCTCTCTATTTTAGTAGGAAATCTCTTTCTTATTTAAAATCCTTGAGAACTTGAAACCAAAATCCATGATTTCAGTTTTCCAGAAGATCTCATTTCTAAACTCTCTCACATCGTATCTTTTATGGGGAAATCTGAACCGAGCTGAATCGAGGTTAACTCTGATATCAGTGATTGAGCCCCTGGGCAAACACATTGTAACATCCCGAATTTTCACGGCCAGAGTTTATACTTGTGCCTGAGAAAACCGGGTGTTAATAATGTATAAACTTGGATGCTTTAAAAATCACACCATATTTTTTTCCATTTAGATCACATCTAGATACATTTCTGAAGGTAACATCCATAAGAATAAAATCAACCGTCATTATTATTAAAGAAATTCAATAGAACATCAAGTGTCCTTTTAATGGGAGTGTATTACAATGTCAGAGTTTGCAGTGGAAGTATAAAACTAAATAAATAAACTATCTTCGTATTCTTTTGATGTAGTCTTCTATCGGAGCTGATCCTCTAAGTTTTCAATTTGTACGTCACCTACAACATCTGTACAGTTGGGAGAGGGTCAACGCCCTACTCATAGTGATGATTATCCTTTAAGATTAATAATAATTCAAGAGATTCATAAAAGTAACGTAAGGGTATTGATACGTCACCGAGCCCAATCCCAGAGGGCCTGAGGAACTTGCAAGTGAGGGATTTCTGGGCCCAAATGGCCCCCTTCCCCCTTCGGCTATTTTCTCGCTTCTCCCTCGGGAGGTCATAGGCTACATTTTCCAAGGCGGATTCTGCACGTTGGAGGATCCGGACTCCTACATCTGGCCAATGGAACCGTCAGGTGTTTTTTTCTATTAAATCAGCGTGGAATGCGATCCGTTCAAGTGGGCCGAGGAAGAGCTGGACCCGGTGGGTTTGGCATTCGATGTTGCCTCCTAAAATCTCCTGTTTTGTGTGGAGAGCTCTCTAGGGAGATATTCTAGTGGATTCCAGAGTGCAGGCAAAAGGCGTGGCTATGGTCTCTAAATGCGTCTACTGTGGAGCGTTGGCCTCACTTCATTCTTCAGTGGAGACGCTGCCCCATCTCTTTGTTGAAGGCAGCCTAGCAAATTCGGTATGGTCTCACTTTGGAGCCCTGTTCGGTGTTGCGATTGGGGCAAACCAATCGATTGAAGCAAGGTTGAATGCTTGGTGGATTGCCTCCACAACTACGGGCAAGTCGTCCATCCTGCAGGGTCTGCTTCCACTATTCATTCTGTGGGAAATTTGGAAGTCTAGGAATAAGGCAAAATTTGATGACGGAGCAGCCCTCCCCTCAGAGGTAATATTCAGGATAGTTGGAGGGCTAAAATCCCTGAGTCGGGCCTATCCTGCATGCTCCAGTCAGTCGTCAGCCGAGTGTAATGTGTTGAAGGATATGGGAATTACCGTCCCCGCCCCGAGAAGGCTATCCCCATTGCTTGTCAAATGGATGCACCCTACTGGGGATTGGTTCAAACCGAATGTTGATGTCACCAACAGGGGAAATCCGTGCAAGTCAGGGGGCGGAGGGATTTGTCGAGGGGCGAGAGGAAAATCTGGGATGGTATGATGTTGTCTATAAAAAGGGTATGACGAAGGTCCAGGTTGAATCGGATTCAAAACTGATTGTGGATTTATTGAACGACAATAGTCAGGTAAGTGCGAGTTGGAGCTATTGGCTGTCCTGCATTCAGACCATAAGAATGGGTGGTCAATTTTCCTTCTCCCACAATTTCAAGGAAGCGAATGCCTCGGCGGATGGTTTGGCAAAATTGGAAAGTTCATCCCAGGCCCATTCTATTTTCTCTAATGCCGCCGATCTTCCTCGTCCGATCCGGGGATCGGCCCTGGTAGATAAAACAGGCCTGGGTTCCATCAGACTCAGTTATGAGGAATGTAGGGGCAGATAGTAGCTTTGCTTGTGGTGTTTTCTTTCTTTCCCTTTTTTTGTGTAGGGCTTCTAAATGATAGGCGAGTCCGGAACCTTTTTGTTGGGCTGAATGGCTGTATATCCAAGTTTATATTTATAAAATTCTGGTGGAATGGTTCCACCTTTCCTTTTTAAAAAAAGTACTGATACGTCTCATACTCCACTAATACATGAGGTATCAGTATGCGCAAACAACCTGACATAGTGTGTGCAGCTCATCATACGTAGTGATCATCATAATGTGGAGTATAATTTATAGAAAATCAGACTCAATTTGCATCCCATAACTACAAATATTCGCCGGCATGACCAACGCTAACGTGGATTTATGCGAACATCTCAAGGCAAAACAACACGCAGTTGGGGGATTTACGTAACACGATGTATTCATGGAGCGACTATTTGCGACATCCAATCCTGAGAAGTTCATGTAACACGTATGCTGATTTACATTCATCGATTATGCACCATACCAACCAGCCGACAGAATTACGTGCTGACTAAGATGGTCGCTACTCGTAACGCATTTCGTCCATGATAAGATATCTGATTCACTAGTTGTGATACATTTTAACACATCACTTGCACTTATAGAGAATATAAACTGAATCATGGCAGTTCTGGAATAGCAAGACACATATTCAAGCCTTAAAGATAGACGGCACGAGGCCAACATAATAAAGAAAATAGTGACAATGGTTAACTCAACAAAAGTGGCAATGGCCAACGTAAAAAGAGACGAGTGGCAGAGCTAACTTAAATAGAGAGACGAGTGGCAGAGCCAACTCAAATAAAGAGACGAGTGGCAGGGGCAAGGCTTGTATCCATGGCCTCACATAAATTCAGAGAATTCACTTATATTTGATATCATGTCATAATCCCAAAAGGGCCAATAGTTGTAATGATATTAACTAAATCAATTGATAGGATAATTTTCAGAAAAACATGTAATCATAAAAGGTAGGATAATTCACATCCTTAAAGGCATGAAGAGGCAGGATAAATAGATCAACTTAATTTAAGATAAAAGGGAAAGCCTTTACATTATACAGAGACAAAATAAACTTCACCAATTCAAATTAATGTAAGCTTAAAGGATAAAACCCTCACCTTTCGAGTAAGATCTCACTTCTTAATATATGTGTTGTAGTATCCAATCCTAGCAATATTAACACGATTCATGTGATTAGTTTTCCATGTCATGGAATTGTACGGTGGATCCCCACCTTGCCTAAGATTTTGTATGGATGGACTAGAGTAGTTTTCCATCTTAATTTGAGAATTTCAATTCACAGTCCTATCTACCCAGATCCTCAACAACCTCAACCCAACAATTCTCGAGGTTTAGCGACTCTCTATGCCGAGTCGACTCGGTGTGACTCCATAGCTGATTAATCCAACTCGAAATCCCGAATAAAAATCTGGTGCATGATCTAGATTAAAAGGAAGGTTAGTAGAGAGATCTTACCCATTATGAAGGCTGGCTGAGGTTTCTACACTAGACTCAACTCTCAGCTGGACTCACCGAGTCAACCCGAAAATCTCTCCTCTCCTTTCTCTCTTTTCTTTCTCTTCTTTCCTTACCTTAAATTTTCTTTTCTCTCTTTTCTTTTCCTTCTTTCTTTCTTTCTTCCTTCTCTCTTTCTTTTCTTCTTCTCTTTTTTCTTCTTTCCTCCATCGGACGTAGCCTTTTATAGGTAGAACACCTTTCAGATCCTTCTTGCGTAACTCTAGTTACGCAGTTGAAGTTTTTCCAACGTAGCTTCTTACGTGCGTAGCGGAAGGAGAGGAGTGGTCTGATTTCTCCTTATCCAGTCGACGTGGAGAGGATCAGTTTTGGGTGGACCATCATCTAAATGACCCAAGTTTCTCAATGGTGCTGGTTCCGGCCACCTTAGATCTCTGGTTTCTGCATGCTAATGCAACCAGATTCACAAGGAACGACGATCCAACGGGTGCACTACTCCTTGATCTTTTTGGGCTTCTAGGATTGGGTCGGAATCCATCCTAGCAAAGTTTGGATGGTTCCGATCGGTTCAGATACCCTCCTTTGGATCTCCTTATGCGGGGAATTCGGAAGCTTTCTCGCATAGCTTTAGACGCCATTGCAACATGTGGTGTCTCAAGTCTTTTTGGTTGGTAGGCAGGGTCCACTTCTGAAAGCTCTTTGGTTGATTTGTGCCCTTCACCGTCTTTCGCAAATTGTGGTGGCCCATGGCTCCAAGTTTGAGTTAGATCCGAGTTGTGGGTGGGCCCCAACTTGCAAGAATACGTGGGGTGACAATCACCGTAAGAATGCTTACCTCTCTGGATTCCTCGTGCGAAAGTTATACCTTTACACCTTCCATTTGATTGTACGAAATCTATGGGGCCTGCTATGATGAATTTTTGGAAAATCCATTTCACTCATTAGTTTGGTCATGTCAGGTTGGCCCTATTGCGAAAGCAGGTTACTCCGCATGGTGTGGTGCGGCGTGAAGACCGGCGGAACAGCGGGGTGTCGTTCTCCCTCCACCTTCTTTCTTTGTCTGGACTGGGTTCGAAATCTTCTCTTTGGAGGATGGACGGTTCAATACGTAGGGAATTTAGAGATTTCCTATCTTGGTCGAGTTCGACCGAACGGTTCGTGGGATTACTGGCGATTGTGGGGTCCTGATCTCTCCATGTGTATGGCCCATGTTGATCAGATCTTGGAGTGGTGGCTGATGATTGGTTCCGATCGGTCTAGATCTCCTATCTCTAGTGTTGGTGGCCCACCAGATCCGTTTGTGGATCTTACATTTGAAATACTACAGGCGAGGATGACAATTCTGATGATCTCATCAATCAAAGTCTGGAAATAAAACACAAGCTAGAGCAGTTGGAACTAATGGAAGAGGTTTATTGGAAACAAAAGTCAAGAAACTCTTGGCTAGAGGAAGGAGATAAGAACACGGCCTTCTTTCACACGTCAACGACTGAAAAGATTAGACGATCAGCTATTCAATCAATGACCACTGAAGATGGAACTACAATCTCAAACATCGATGAAATCAAGAAGGCGGCGGTGGCTTTTTTCCAAGGCCTTTTTCAGGAGGAAGAAGTAGCTTTCACGGCGAAGTTTGTTCAAAACCTCCCGCGGCGACTCTAACAATAAGATAATGACTCCTTCCAATGTCCTCCCTCGAAGGAGGAAGTCTTCTTCGCTATCAAGTCTATCCCAAAAGATGGAGCTGCGGGGCCAGTCGGATTCTCAGCTGCCTTTTTCACTAGCTGTTGGGGGAACCATAGGCGATGATATTCATAAAGCCGCTCTCGCTATGTTTTCCGGGGAGCCTATTCCTCGAGCTTTCAAAACCACTTTGATTTGTCTGATCCCCAAGATCCTTCGGCAGCCAAGTTCTCTGAATTCAGGCCAATTAGCCTGTGTAATGTATTGTACAAAATCTTTGCCAAGGTCCTTTCTAACCGTCTAAGTTGTATTTTGCCCAAACTGATTTCATAGGAATAAGGAGCGTTCGTCCAAGGAACGTATATCGCAAAAAATATTACACTTACATAAGAAGCAATGCGAGAATTAAACAGGACATCCAGGGGAGGAAATCTAATCCTCAAGCTCGACCTCGAAAAGGTGTATGACCGATCGTGAACTGGACTTACCTCAAACATTCCTTGTTCAAATTTGGCTTCAATGATAAAAGTGTGCAACTCCTTGAATCTTGTTGGGCTAACAATTGGTTTTTCATTCCCATCAACGGCGAAGCTACAGGCTTCTTCAAATCGTCGAGAGGTGTCCGGCAGGGAGACCCCCTTTCCCCGACGCTCTTCATCATAGCCATGGAAGCCTTCTCAACCAATTTAAATTCGCTGTTTACTGAAGGGCGTTACATTCCATTTAAATTCCCACAAGGTAGCCCTACCATTATTCATCTTCTGTATGCGGATGACATGTTGGACTTCCTCAACGCTAGTAAATCTTCTCTCACCACTGTGAGGGAATTCTTGCGCATCTTCCAAGCTGCCATAAGCCAGAAAATAAATACTAGCAAGAGCAGTTTTATTGGTCCTTCGAAATGGACAGCGGCCAGAATCAGATCCACAAAGGTCATGCTAGGATTTGGCCAAGCGAGGGATGGTATGCGATACTTGGGGGCCCCTCTGGTTAGAGGGACAATTAAGACATCTGATTTTCAAGCTCTTCAGGAAAAGGTCAACAACAAAATTTCCGGCTGGGTAGCTAGGCACATCTCTCAGGCGGGAAGAGCTACTCTGATCCGTCATGTCTTAGAAAGTTATCTGATCCATATCATGGCAGCTATGCACATTCCTGCGTAGGTAATTTAAAAATTAGACAGCAAGTTCACTGATTTTTTTTTTAGACTGGGTCGAAGGAAAAAAAACTCTATTGGATTGCTTGGCAGAAAGTAACCAAACCAAAAGAGGAGAGAGGTCTGGGGATCTGAAATCTTAGGGAGGTGCTAAACGCCCTTCGCATGAAGCTCGCTTGTAATGTGAAATTTGGGAAAAACAGAGGGCCATGGGTTCAATTGATGCAGACCAAACATACCAGGGACCTGCATGATGTTTCATCTTCTACCATGCAGCAAAACTCATCCTCGTTGTGGAAAAAAATCAGGTACTTCCTTCCTACAATTCAAGATAACACACATTGGACGGTGGGGCGAGGTGAAGCAAACATTTGGACAGATAATTGTAGTGGAATGGATCCGCTGCAGCAATTAGTTCCAGGCCCAATCCCCCACAAATTGAAACATTTGTAGTTGAAGAATCTGCTTGGGAAATCAGGCTTGTTACCTCCATCCAGGATTTATGAATTTCTGCCACCGCAAATCATTGATGAAATCTTCTCAAGGGGATTCGCCATCACGGACGAACCGACGGATTGTGTTTGGCCATATGACCCGTCCGGGGATTTCACCCTCAAGTCAACATGGAAGCTTATCAGGGGATCTTTTGCTCATGTCTAGTGGGGAGACTGGATCTGGCAAAACAAAGTTCCACCAAAAGTATCAATGTTCATCAGGCGTCTGGTGCAAAATGCCATCCCAGTTGACAGTAGAGTATGAGCAAAGGGCATTGCTCTGGCCTCAAAATGTCGCTGCTGTCATCATGACAATTCTTCACAACCTAACACGGAGACAATCAACCACTTATTCCTATCTGGTCAGCAGGCGGTCCAAATCTGGAATCACTTTGAGGGGCTCTATGGCATCTCCTCAGTCCCTCAAATTTCTGTGCTTGGTAGAATCAATCAGTGGAGAAATGCGGCAGCGCCAAGTTCCGCCTCCCAGCAAATCAGATCTTCCCTCCGTCTACTAATTCTCTAGGAATTGTGGAGAGCTAAAAATGAAGCTACTTTCAGAGACAAGGCGATGAACGCCCGTTGGTCCATTGGTCGGATCAAATGGTGGGCATCCCAGACAATCCAAAACTTCCAGGTGCTGACTCCATCTTCAAATTCGCATAGGGACACCCCTATCTTCCCTGCTCCCAGGAAAAATAGGTCAGCTTCCGTAGTGATTAAATGGAAACAACCCACTCCGGGATGGGTAAAATTAAATGTCAATAGGTCCGCTAGGGGTAACCCAGGTATCTCAGGAGGCAGAGGTATTTGCGGAAAGGAAGATGGCTCCTTCATTTTCGCTTTCTCGGCAGGTTATGGTTATGGAACGAATAACCGTGCGGAATTACGTGCAATTTATGACAGATTAGAGTTCTATCTTCAAAAAGGGATGAACAAGATAATTGTCGAATAGGATTCAAAGTTGGTAACTGAAATTCTTGCGGGTGAAACAAGATCCCCTTGGAGTTGGAAACCATGGGTAGACAAGATCAACAACTTGAGACAATCCAGTACATTTTCTTTCAAGCATGGTCTGACAGATAGCTTGGCGAGAGTGGGGAGCGATACGCAGGAGAGAAACTATCATGATCATATTGCTTCCCTTCCCAGGCAAACTAAGGGCTTGGTTTTTCTCGACAAGGTCGGACTTGGTTTGATTCGAACAGTCGCATAACCTTCCATCTACCTTGTCTATAAGTCTCCTTTTCTTCTTTGATGTACAGTGGATGCATACGATAGGCGGCCCCTTTTTGTTGCGGGGTCGTCCTGAAGCTGTAGGTTGTACTTCCGATTTCCTTTTGATTAAATGAAATCTTTCCTTTTAAAAAAAAGTACCTCCACATGTCTTATGTGGACCTTTCCATGGCAAACCATGATTGGGTCCACGTAATGAACATGTCTCCTTCCCTTGTTGAGTTAAGCTTATTCGATTGTGGTCTTTTAAAAAAAAATAAAAAAGAAAATAAAAAGAAATACTACAGGTGGGAAGGTGGAGAAGAGGAGTCCTCTTCGTCGAGGATGGCTGGTAAATTTGGTATTCCCAGCGTGGTGGAAATCTTCCGGTCCTTCTGGAACTCGTAGGAGTCGGATCTAACTTCCTCTAAGCTTGGATGGTCCAGATCTATGGAAAATCTTTCGGTAGAGGAATATAACAGGGAGTTTTAGAGGTTTTCTCATGGTTACGAGAATCTCGGGTACTGTTTTAACGTGCGGAACTCTAACTTATGGTTCAGTTGTACGGAGCAGGTGAGGTCCACTGGGATGAATTGTCGAGGAATCCGCTCCCTTCATTAGTTTTGTGGTGTCACGTTGGGCCATGGGTTCAAAAATGAAGCAGATCGGAGTCTTAGGTTAGATTATCTTGAAAGGTCTCCTAACGGCTGCTAAGATGGACTTGATCTAAATTAACGGTCCACACTTAATGATCAGGGCCTAAATTTGGAGAAAATGTGTAGTCAAGATAGGCAGACCATTGGACAAAATTCGGTGGTTGATCGATGATGAAAAAAGGCTAGATCTGAAATATCACCTTTTTGCGTCAAAAGGAAGAACTGACTTCTGTGTTCAACGGTGTAAGATCATAGATCGGTTCCAAATTTATATGACGTCGTATTCATGTGTAGCTAAGGTGTGGTCAAGTTTGAGTTTCAATGGATCACAGAAAGTAGCTAGATCTGAAGATCTAAGTTTTTAGAGAGTTGATAAGGATAAGTTCCTGCTGAAGAAAAAACCTACAAAAGTGGGGTCTTTATATTTCACGCTTGGTCCATATCATGGGCAATCCAAGTCGTTCATATGAAGGGAAATATACTACTACGACTACCCACAAGGTTTCTTCACTCGATAGATACCAAAATCAACGGTTAAGGGGCTGATTTGTCGATTGGGTCACTTTTACAATGATCTAAGGGTTGAACTTCGATGTGTATAATTAATTTATGATACATAGGCATGGTATAAAATTTTGTATTAAACAGATAGTGCGAATCATGTGATCTAGAATTCAGGGGCCTAGGTCAATGACATTTTCATAATTATTGCTGATCTATGAGTTTTGGGAAATCCAATGGCTTCACATGGTTCTAGGCACGTTTTAAAGAAATTCTTACAAAAGAATATATATTTAAATCATTACGGATATGGAGTTATTCGTCGTGTCATTCATGGGAAAGTAATTACGTCAAATCACATGATGGATGGTCATGCCTTGAAATCAACGGTCATATGGTTGGATTTATTGAATGGATGTAATTTCCAACGGTAAGATTTGTGTTAGGACGAGGATGTACGGCTAGGATAATTGGATTGGTATCATATTACGTTACATTCTTGGTAATGCTCGAGAACTTTTGATGGTCGAGTATCAAAAAGTTCGGGGTGTAACACACATATCTGACCCGAGGCGAATGTCTGATTCCAGGATTCTGACTGGATGATAACACCGACCCTAGACTTGAGATGAATTGTGCACTCTACAAAACGGGTCGGGCCTCGGAGCTGTGACATCACGCCCGACCCGATTGAGAAACTCGGAGCGCGAAAGAGCATCTGTTCAACCATTGTATCACCGAGATGAGGACTAGTATTCCGAGCCGAGCTTCTTTACTTAGTATATCAACAGCCCGCTTCTATATATCCGTAGACTCGGATCATCAAGTAAGGTTCGGACCATGAGGTCGGCTCGGATAAAGACTAAGTCTCAGCAGAGGCAATGCTCGTGGCACGATCAGGTAGTGCTCGTGGTACGATCAACACGATCTTGGGATAACTACCAATTACTGCGTGCGCGTAGCCCTCGCATAGTGGCTACGACCACGCCGAGATAATCGGGCATGTCCTAAGCGACCCTCAGGTATAAATACAGTACATTTCTACAGGAACAGGTACACAATATCTCACACCCTCTCTACTCTGCACTACTTAGATCCAGATTCCCTAGCCTGACTTAGGTATTGGAGGGTCCCCTACTTCATCCAGGATCTCCTTTGCTTACCTTTCTGTGCAAGACCAGGGGTCATTTCGAGCTCTTAAGATCCATCAGAGGGTGGTTTAGATTTTGACATCAACATTTTTTGGCGCCGTCTGTGAGAAACAAACAAGAAGACTTGGTCGCTCTATGAAAAAGATGGCCAGAGGAAAGAAGAAATCAACAGCTGTAGAACACGAGCTGAACGAGCAGGCACGTTCCTCCTTGTTACTTCATGCCGAGTCGGCTCCAACAGGGCCGTCTCAGTGTTCTCGAATGCGAGGAAGCAAATACCGAGCCATGCAGAATGAGCTACAGGCTTTGCGAAATGAGATTAATCAGATGAAGCAACGACAAGGATAATAGTCACATTCCATTCAGGAAGCAGTCATACCAGCAGTAACGGCTGAATCCACACATCTGAGCACAAGGCCGGAAGCATCTCAAAACCTGTTTGCTAGAGCCCTGGATCCTACTCGGAATCCGATGAGTCGGGCTTCGACTAACATTTTAGTCACCTCCGCGCTAGCCACGACAGATCTTCACCATGAATTGGAGAGAAGAAGGGGCAAAACTCTAGAGGTCGAGGCTCCACGAGAGACAGTGGCTGAGAACCGAGATGCATGGGAGGCCTAGCTTGCGGAACTCCGCAATCAGAATTAAACCCTACAGCAGAACCAATTGGTTCCCATCCCAACAACGGTACAAACGATGATGGAAGAGACTGAGCCTCTCTTCACCTCAAAAATCATGAAAGAGGTGATGCCTCAGAAGATTAAGATGCCTTCAGTCATTCAGTACTCGGGATCCGGGGACCCATCGGAGCATGTGGAAACCTACCACTCCTGGATGCAGATTCAGTCGACTACAGATACGATGATGTGGAGAGCCTCCTCGATAACTCTTACTGGGGTTGCTTGGAATTGGTATCGACAACTCAAGCCGAAGTCGATCAGTACCTTTGCAGAGCTCAGTAGGTTGTTCATGACCTAGTTTATCATCGACAAAAAGAGTCGGAAGTCGACGACCCATTTGGTCACCCTAAAGCAGGGGAGTAGAGAGTCGCTAAAAGACTTCATTGCTCGCTTTAACGAAGAAGCACTGCAAGTGGACGACTATGATGACAAAATGACGCTCTCTGCCATGTTTAGTGGACTCAAGGAAGGGAAGTTTATCTTTTCCATTGGGAAGAATCCACCGACTACCTTAGCTGAGCTCATCAGCCGAGCTCAAAAATACACCAACGCTGATGAATTCTTCAATTCCCGTAAGAATCTCCAAGCTACAAAGCAATCATTTAAAGGAAAGAGGCAGAGGAACGAAAAGCCATAACCATCAAATAAGAGGTCGGATGACAGGGCTTCTCGAGATCGGCGGCCAAGCAGGAGACTCGAGAGCAAATTCAGCTCATACACTCCTCATAATACGTTTCCAGAGCAGATCCTGTTGGATATCTGGGACTAGAAGCTCCTTCAGTGGCCAGTTTACATGAAAGCCGAGGCAAGCCAGTGGGATAAGCGCAAGTACTACTGCTTCCATCGCGATCACGGTCATAATACTAACAACTGTGTCAATCTTAAAGATGAAATCGAGACCCTCATCTGTAAGGGTCATCTGCGACGATATACGAAGGAAAAGAAATTAGCTCGGAATGAAGATCAGCCGATTAAAACCACAGAAGAGGTTGCAGAGATCTGGATGATCTACGGCGGTCTGTTCGGAGGAGGAGACTTGAATAGGTCTCCTAAAGCCTATTCTTGAAGTTTGGACCCTGAGCACTACATCCACTCAGCTGAAAGGCTAAGAAAAGAGCTCCGAGTGAGCCCTTGCAGCCTAACCTTTACAGAGGACGATGCGTGCGGGATCCATCATCCGTATGATGACACTTTGGTGGTGGCTATGACTATAGCTAACCACAAGGTTTACCGTATCCTGGTCGACACCGGAAGCTCGACCGACATCATTCACTCTAAGGTGTTCGATAAAATGGGGATCGATAGGTCACGCCTCCGACTTGTGAAGACCCCCTTTCATGGTTTCGCTGGAGATAAGGTGTTCTCCGAAGGCGCCATCTGCCTCCCGGTTACAGTAGGGGAGGGGCAGCATCAAGTAACTCTCCTGGTGGACTTCCTGATAGTGAACATGCCATCAGTACACAACATCATATTGGGTTAGCCGTCCCTTAATGCAATGAGGGCAGTCGTGTCTATCTACCATCTGATGATGAAGTTCCTTGCAGAAGGAGGGGTCGGGTATGTTCGAGGAGACCAGCGCGAGGCGTGGAGGTGCTATTCTATGGCAGTAAGGAAAGGCACAGCAAGGCAGGCCCTCACCATAAATGTGCTCGGCCCCAAATATCCTACAGAAGGCTCCCTTATGGAGGACTTGGTGACTGTTCCGCTCGAGGAAGCCGACCCGAACAAAATGATCCAGCTCGGATCGTCGCTGGATCCCAAGCAGCGATCCCAGATGCTGACCTTTCTTCGGCAACATAAAGACATCTTCGCATGGTCGCACGAAGACATGTCGGGCATCTCTCCAGATGTCATAGTCCATAGGCTAAATATGGACCTAGAGCACAAGCCAATAAAGCAAAAGAGGAGGGCATTAGACCCCGAGAGGTACGCGGTCATAGCAGACGAGGTGTCAAAACTCCTCAACTTCATGTTCGTCAAAGAAGTTCACTACTCAGATTGGATTGCCAATGTGGTCCTTGTGAACAAGACTAATGGAAAGTGGCAGGTCTGTGTAAACTACTCAGACCTGAACAAGGCCTCCCCCAAGGACAACTTCCTCCTCCCTCAGATTGACCAACTGGTTGATAGCACGACTGGCCACGAACGACTCTCCTTCATGGACGCGTACTCCGGGTACAATCAAATCATGATGTACCCCCCAGACCGGCAGAAGACGACCTTTGTCACAGAAAAAGGGCTCTACTGTTACCAGGTCTTGCCGTTCAGCCTGAAGAATGCTGGGGCAACGTATCAGAGGCTGGTGAACCGGATGTTTGCCCGACAGATTGGTCAGACCATGGAGGTATACGTTGACGACATGCTTGTCAAGAGTATCAAAGCATCCAACCACATCACAGACATCAGAGAGACCTTCTCAATCCTCCGAAAGTACCGCATGAAGTTGAATCCCGTGAAGTGCGCCTTCGGAGTAGGCTCGGGCAAATTCCTCGGGTTTCAGGTCAGCCAGAGGGGCATCAAAGCAAATCCCGACAAGATCAAGGCACTGCTCGACATGACCTCGCCTAGGACAACGAGGGAGGTTCAGTGCCTCACTAGACGAGTAGCCACGCTCAGACGGTTCATATCCCGAGCCACTGATAAGTGTCTTGTCACGCCTCGAACTTGGAGACCGGGCTCACAAAATTTTCTATCGCCGAATCCGGCACCGACAGCATCCGTAGTACCCCATTCTCGGCTCCCGGCACCCATATACCAGGTTCCAATCCTGGGATGCTACAAGGAGGATTTCTAATATCAATTTGATTCGTAATGAGCATAACCAAGCATAACCAACGAATAATAACCACAAGAACACCATCACAAAATCCACTATGAACAAAAACTTTGAGTACAGTGCGTATAAAGGGAAACACAAGATAGTGGTAATATCAAAACTCCAAAAGCTCGGTGGCACGCTCCAACTGCGACGAGACTACAGCTACGTCCTGGCGTCACTTGCACGCATTAATCGTGTATAAGCTTATAGAAAGCTTAGAGGGCGATGTAAGTGTGTGCGAATGTGCTCAGAATGCAATGCCGGAGTAATGCGGAATCATGCTGGTGAGTACGTAAATGCAATCAGCCGTACTAAGGCTATGCAGTACAAGATGTGAATGCTATCGGCCATACCAAGGCCATGTGATGCAATATGTAAGTCAAGCATGCCAATCCTCATACCAATGCAACTCCTAACTAGAGCATCAAATCGATGCGGTTCTCGGCGGATAATCACCGGGTTCAGACACTCCAAATGGCAATGCTCTCTTCAAGAAGTCAAGTGAGCGTAAGAAACCTCACTATCCGGCTGCCAATAGTCGCCTATCCGGCACGTCGATAACGAACCCATTTTCGAGCTGGTCAAACTCAGCCTAGTAATGCCCCCTGCTCTCGGGCGAGTAAGGCCACCACTCCTTTCTAACCGACCACGACACAGTGGGAGACGCGGCGGTATTCGGCCCTCGTGCGCTCATATATCCACTCGGTCTCGACGTTGGAGTCATCCTCTGGTACCATCGGGTTCGAGGACTCTCACTCAGGAACATCTATGGCGCCCCAATTGCTTGGAACAAGATTTTTCGGTATCCAACCAGCCACCAACGATATATCTGTGGAGGTTATGGCCCTGATGTCGCTAGGGTATATCTCAATCATACAGATGCAAGTGCATGAATCATACTACCAGACATGCATCAATCCTGTGCATACCATGCGCTCATGTAGGGCAACTCCGTATATCGGGGAGCCCGTAATCAGTTTGCCCTAAGGCACATGCTATGATCAGACACTCCTCATCTCAAGCATACATATGATGCGTATGATCATTGATCATGGGGTTGTGCTAAACATGTTATAAAGCAATAAACTATCCTCTCAATGAAGATGGGCCTAGATGGCCTACATGAAACAGATACGGGCCTATCAGTGGCCTTAGAGAGAGTTATAATGTGGACATCTAACCAACATTACTCGTACAATGTGGACGTCAAACCAACATTGTCCTCAAGGCTCGGCTCGCCTTAAATACCATTAAATAAACCCTGGTGGAATTACACATTACAATGTGCCTTAGGTACATTCTATGGGGCCCTAAATACATCAAATGGGCCGTATCTCATAGGCCTTATATTCATCAAGTGGGCCACCTTAATGAACCTCACCAATGGGTCTTAGGTACATTGCAATGGGCCATCATCCATGGGCCTGAGAATGTATTAAAATGAGCCCGATCGCATAAGCTTTATGTGAATCAAATGGGCCTAATCACATAGGCCATATACATATCAAAGTGGGCCTCAACAATAGGCCACAAATACCTCAAATGGGCCTCATAACATGGGCCAATATATATCAAGGTAGGCCCCAACAACGGGCCCATAAATACATCAAGATGGCCTACATACATGGGCCCATATGTATCAAAGTGGGCCTTAATAATAGGCCTAAAAATACATCAAGATGGGCCTAAGTACATGAGCCCATATACATCCAAGTGGGCCTCATGTGAAGCCCACTATAATGTATATTTTCCTATCCAATCTGTTGATAAGGTCACATGAGTAGGGGGCCCACCATATTATTTATTTCCATCCACCTGTTGATAAGGCCATGTGGCAAGGGGCCCACCAAAATATTTATTTTCCCATCCACCTGTTGATGAGGTCACACAGACCTAAGGGCCCACTGAAATGTTTATTTGAAATCCAACCTATTCACAAGATCACGGAACCAGGGCCCACCGTGATATTTATTTTCCATCAAACCTGTTCATAAGGTCACATGTGACCTGGGCCCACGATCAGGGGTCCCACCGCGAGGTGGTTCACAAATCCAACCCATACATTATGTGTGTCCCACCTGTAGGAGGGTCCAGACCAAGTTTCAGCCACATCAAAAATTCAGGTAGGCCCCACCAAGTGTTTCTATATGGTTTAGGCATGTCTTCACATGATTTATATGGTATGGCCCACCTGAGTTCCGTTTGCAGCTGATTTTTGGGGTACCCCATAATTTAAAGGGGAACCATCAAATGCACGGTATTGATGGTCGAAACGCATCACGGTGGGGGCCCACAGTTGGAGCCATGAGGCCCATCTGTCCGTCCGTCCGCCAGCGGTGTCAGAGCAGCAACAGCGCTGCAGTTTTTCCATTTTCTCTCTTTTTTTTTTTGGGGGCCCACCGAGATGTGATTCACAATCCAGCCCACCCATTATGTGTGTCCCACTTGTTTGGTCGTCCAGACCGAATTTCAACTGCATCCAAACTCCTGGTGGGTCCCACCAAGCACTTTTATATGTTCTGGCATGTCTTTACATGGTTTTAGAGGGTATGGCCCACCCGGTGATCAGATCACCTTACGATTTTGGCTTAACGCCTAAAATAATCTGAAGGACAGAATGGACAGCGTGGATCAGTCTCATACATCAAGGTGGGGCCTGCATGAGCAGCCCACCCCAAAAGCACTATTTTTTTTGTTAGCTTGTTAGTACACGCCCATGTCGGTACACACACTCCGTGTTAACCGCCCCTCCTGTCCAGTGGACGGCGTGGATAAACGTTGCATCATGGTGGGTCCCACATGTACGTGGCCCACCACCCACGTGTGTGTGTGTGTGTGTATATATATATATATGTATATAAATGAAAAAAAATTTTAAACGCATATACTACATAGTATGTGGGACTTCTCACCATCCCAAAAATGGATGGTGGATTTCACCTGAAATGCGGTGGGCCACACCGTTTGATGGATGAAGTAGATTTAACACAATTCGGTGGGGCCCACTTCATTCCAAGGGAAGGATAGAGAGAGAGAGAGTGAGAGAGAGATACACGTGGAGGGGAGGGACCCCGCCACTATTGGGCCCTCCCAAATACAATGCATTCATCAAGTGGGTCTCACACAAGTGGCCCAAAAAAAAATGAGAAATAACTGTGGATCACCCACCTCTTGCACTCCTTCTTGCTCCCCTAGCCTCCTATGCTCCTTAGCTTGTTTTTTGACGGTAGATGATGGACTTTTGATGGTGGGGATGGTGGATCAACGGTTGAGATGAGAGATGAGAAGGTGTAGATGGAAGATGAGAAGGTGGACCACACTTGGGAGGGAGAGGGAAGCTTGGACGTATGAAGCCTTGTTGCTTGGGAGAGAGTTTTTGAGAGAGATGGAGAGTTAATGGTGAGAGGGATAGGTGGAATGGTGGGTGTAAGGAATGATATGGGTTGGGTTGAAAAGTTGTAAAAGAGGTATGGTGAGAGGAGAGAGAAGTTGACTTTTGAAAAGGGAGGGATGGGTTGTGTACTCATGGCATGGTATGTACTTGACATGATTTGATGGGACATCTCGTAGAGATTCCCTCGAGATTCGCAACGTGCGGCGTTTCTTCGAACCGAACGCTGACTGGCATCTTCCCACCTAGGTATCGGTTCGGTGCGCGAGTCGCGGCGTTGGAACCGCGGCGACGGCGCGATCGCTAAGATACAAGTTTTGGTTCGAGCCGACTTTGGTATGCAGGACTCGGCTTAGGATCGCGCGCAACGATGGTAATGGGTCGAGGATTGCTGGAATTCGACCGGTAGGATCGCGAAAGCCTATGAAGCGGTACAGACTAGGGTACGGGTCTTACATGTCTCCCCTTCTTCCAGCAGTTGAAGGGTCACAAGAAAGTAGAATAGACCCCCGACTGCGAGCAGGCTTTTCAGCAGTTGAAGCAATACTTGGGCTCACCACCTCTGCTGTTCAAGCCCAAAGAGGGAGAGCCCCTATTCCTATACTTAGTGGTCTCAGCCTCGGCCGTCAGCTCTGCGCTTATCTGAGAGGTGGGGGCAAACAACGTCCAGTCTATTACGTGAGCAAGGCGATGGTACCAGCAGAGATCAGATATCTGAATATGGAGAAGTTAGCCCTTAGCCTAGCCGTCTCTACTTGGAGGCTACATCTGTACTTTCAGGCGCATTCTATCATCGTCCTTACTGACTCTCCCCTCCGACAAGTCCTCCAGAAGCCCGAGGTGTCTGGGCGACTTACCAAGTGGGTAATAGACTCGAAGAGTTTGATATCCAATATCGGCCGAGACTGCGATCAAAGGCTAAGCAATGGCCGACTTCATAACAGAATTCACTAATCCAACTGCCAAGATCGAGGACACGGGTGCGGAGACAGTCCCCGTGGCCCCTTCAACTCTCCCTCTTCTCAAAAGTGCAGAGCCGGAAGGAGGAGATGGCAGATGGACTCTTTTCGTGGACGAATCATCCGACTCTAAGCGCGCCGGGGCAGGGATCGGCCTAGTCGCGCCCGACTTGACCACCATTCAATATGTCATTGGGCTCGGCTTTAAGGCTTCCAACAATGAGGCAGAGTATGAGGCTCTGCTAGCTGGACTCAGACTGGTGACTAGTTCGGGAGTTCAGCTCCTCGAGGTACGATGCGATTCTCAGCTTATTGTGAACCACATATCAACCGAGTACGAGGCCAAGGAGACGAGGATGATAGCTTATTTGGCCGAGGCCCGAAAGCTGATAGAAAGGTTCAAAAGCTGCACCATCAACCAGATTTTGAGGACCAAGAACTCTTGGGCCGATGCCCTCACGAAGCTGGCCTCGGCTACTGAAGGGAAGATTCCTAGGATTGTTCCTGTGGAATTTTTGGATAGCCCAAGTATCGACCGAGCTGACCAGGAGATGGTCAATCCAGTGTAGAAAATTCTGAGTTGGATGGATCCGATCATCAAATATCTCACTACTGGTGAAGTCCCTCAAGACAGGTTGGAGTCTAGACGCCTAAAAATCAGAGCAGCGCGATACAATCCTGAACGAAACTCTGTACAAGAAAGGGTACTCACAGCCATACCTCAGGTGTCTCCGACCTGATGAGATAGACTATGTGATCCGAGAGATTCACGAGGGAATCTGTGGAAATCATTCCGGTAGCCGAACCCTGGCTCAGAAGATACTTCGCTAAGGGTACTTCTGGCCGATCATTCGAGAAGGCTCCAGGAGTTTTATCTAGAGGTGCGACAAGTGTCAAAGATTCGCTGCCGTGCTAAGGTAGCCCTCGGAAGAACTGACCCCTATGAGCGGGTCGTTGTCATTCGCTCAGTGGGGGGTTGATATCATTGAACCTCTGCCCCTCGGAAAGGGGCAAGTCAAGTATGCAATTGAGGCAGTTAACTACTTTACCAAGTGGGCCAAGGCCGAACCGGTGGCGAAGATTACAGAGTAGAAGGTGACTGACTTCGTTTGAAAGAATATCATCTATCGGTTCGGAGTCCCGCATACCATTGTCTCCGACAACGGGAAGCAATTCGATAACGACAGATTCAGAGGCACGTGTAAGGGGCTCGACATCTCAAATGTGTATTCCTCGCCTCATCACCCACAGTCTAATGGGCAGGTGGAAGTTGTGAACAAGGTCATTAAACACCACTTCAAGACAAAGTTGGAAAAAGCGAAAGGCAACTGGGTGTATGAGCTCCCGTTCGTTCTCTAGGCTTATAGGACCACAGCCCAGTCGTCCACAGGGGAAACCCCTTTCTCGCTGTCTTATGGCTCGGAGGCGATCGTTCCAGTCGAGATCGGCCTCCCCACAGCTCGGGTAAGGAATTATCATGAGGATCAGAATACCGAGCAGATCGCGGTAAACCTCGACCTAATTGAAGAAGACAAAGATATCGCCAGACTCTGAGTCACAGCTCGGCACCAACAAGTGGCCCGATTCTACAATTTCAGAGTCAAGACAAGGCGGTTTCGACAAGGTGACCTAGTCCTTTGCCGCGTCTTCCAAAGCACTGCGGAGTTTGGGGCAGGAACGCTCAGACCGAACTGGGAAAGGCCCTATCGCGTGGTCGGCTCAGAGGCGAGACATCTGAGACTCAACGAAGACCGAGCCCCATGGAGTTTCAGCTCTGGACCGGCCACCTGAGGGCCCGACCAACAACCTCCTAGCAAGGTCTCGGGATATCCTCGTTGCCTCCTTAGCTCGATCCTTGGACTTCGTCCCAGTACTCCTCTTAAGCGAGGGGTAGAGTGGGATGGCCTTGAGAGGACCTTCCGAGCTCCGACGCTTGGAATCTGTACTCTCGGGCTCCGATGTCCCGTTCAAGACCTCACGAACTTCGTCTGAGTTTCTTAACATTGCGAAAGAAAGAAAGAGGCGGTAGGAGACTCATAGTGCTGTGGCGATTTACTCCAGTCTGTAGGCGATTCACCCTGGCAACGATTTCCCTTTCTGGCAGGTGAGCCCGGACGAAATCCTCTTTACCGGCAACAAGTCTCAGGGAGAAGGACAGAGATGAGAGAAAAGCCATAGAGTATTCGGAGTGCAAGAAAAAGTGGAGTGAAAAGGGCATCGGGATCTCTTATTACCTGAGCCCGCCACCTGCCATCATGACGGGCAGTTATAGCCGAAGCTAAAATGACTCGAATTCGAGCCTTGTTGTGCACGTGGCGATCCGCGATATGAGCGACCAAACATCATCCCGATCCGCGCACAGTCAACAATTAATGCATAGTTGTCATTACGCATCGCTCCGACTCGTGAGCCGCCACCACTCAATGCACCGACGACCCTTCATATTTCAAGATAAACGTGGCACCCCTTGATTCACTCACCCGAACCGCTTCGACATCCACGACCATGTGGCCGATGCACAATGGCCAGAGCGAGAGTAACGGCCAACCCCGTGTGACACACAGATCCCATAGACCATTATGGGGACGCTTCGTTCAATCCAACCGTTACAGGGAAATCAACGGCTCATTTACCCAGGCCCCAGTTCGTTTCTCCAAGTCTCGATTCTCTTTCCATTACTCTCAAAGTCCGAGCTCGGACTTAGAGAGTAGGGGGCTTCTATTATGGGAAAATCTGAACCTAGCCGAATCGAGGTTAACTCCGACATTAGTGATTGGGCCTCTGGGCAAACACGTATCTGACCCGAGGCGAATGTCCGATCTGAGGATTATGGCTGAATGATAACACAGACCCTGGACTCGAGATGAGTCGTGCACTCTACAAGACGGGTCGGGCCTCGGAGCTGTGACATCACGCCTGACCCGATTGAGACAAACTCGGAACGTAGAAGAGCATCTGTTCAACTATTGTATCACCGAGTCGAGGACTAGTATTCCGAGCTGAGCTTCTTTACTTAGTATATCGACAGCTCGCTTTCATATATCTGTAGACTCGGATCATCAAGTAAGGTTTGGACCATGAGGTCGGCTCAGATAGAGACTAAATCTCGGTAGAGGCAATGCTCGCAGCACGATCAGGTAGTGCCCGCGGCACGATCTTGGGATAACTGCCAATTACTGTGCATGCATAGCCCTCGCGTAGTGGCTACGACCATGTCGAGATAATCGGGCACATCCTCAGGTATAAATACAGTACATTTCTACAGGAATAGGTACACAATATCTCGCACCCTCTCTACTCTACACTACTTAGACCCAGATTCCCTAGCCTGACTTAGGCATCAGAGGGTCCCCTGCTTGAGCCAAGGTCTCCTTTGCTTACCTTTCTATGCAGGACCAGGGTTTGTTCTGAGCTCTCGAGATCCATCGGAGGGTGGTCCAGATTTTGACATCAACAATATCAATCCATCTTTTACTACAGGGTTGGATCTAGATACGTTTGTATTTGGTATAAGCTTAATGTACAAATTCACATGTCGGGCCCACTGTGATTTTAAATGACATCCACACCGTTCATCATGTTCTAACCTTGGTTTTCTCCTTAGAATCCAAAAATTCGCACGATTCAACACTTAGATGGGCCACACCAAATGGAACAGTTAGGATAAATGTACATGAAAAAATTCTTCCTATTTGAGAACTTTTTTTTAATGGATATATCCATTTAACAGGAAAAAAAAAAAACTTAACATACCGTAAAATTCCAGTGGTGCTGCCAACCAAAAACAAAAAACAAGCCCGCCTAGCATGAAAAAAGTACAAAAGGAAGATTATCCCTCCCTCAAACTTCCCAAACCTACCCTATCAATAAATAAGTAGACATGTAAAGATAGAGGGGGAATCGGATTGTGTACCGAGTAACTCGGTGTGTTAAGGGGTACCGAGTTGACGTGTCACAAGCTTATTGGCTCTAAGATGTGGGGCCGCTTCCCTCCTCCGTCAAAACAAACGCTGTTAGCTTCTCTTTCTCTCTCTTCCGTGCAAGGAGGAATTGTAGAAGGATCTATCACTCCTCCGTTCCTAGTAGAAATCGGATTGCGTACTGAGTTACACAGTACGGTTTTATCGTACAGAGTAAACTTAGTTGGGCCCACCTTGAATGCATGTGGTCTATCCACGCCGTCCATTAGTTTTTACAGCTAATTTAAGTCGTTTTGCTCAAAATTTAAGCATATCCAAAGATCAAGTGGATCATACTAGAGGAAACAATAGGAGTAATGATTTCCACCATTGAAACCTTGCTAGGCCTACAGTGATTTTTATTTGTCATCCAACTTGTTCATGATTAGGGCTGTAAAGCGGACCCGATGGGGTACCCGGACCCGACCCATTAAGACTCGACCCGTTTGCTAAATGGTACGGGTCCGGGTCTAAGGATAGACCCATTTGTCAAACGGGTCTGGGTCTGGGTTCCTTTCATTTAGACCCGACCCAACCCGACCCGAACCCTGTTAGTAAATGGGCGGGTCTGGTCTACCTTACATGAGACCCGCCCAGACCCGGACCCGCCCAGACCCATATCCTTCCCACTTCCCTATATATTCTACTGGCGTTCCCACTTCCCTATATATTAAGCAACTAACGACGTTCCCACTTTAAAATAAAATACAAACTAGTTTGAAAATAAGATACACCTCCTTGATTTTTTATCTGGCCCACCATGTTGTTTATTTGAGATCCACTCCAGCCAATAGATGTATAATCATTAGTTAATCCCGGGGCAAAAACATTAGGCTGACTTGAGATTTAGGTGGGCCACCTCAAAGGAAATAATTGGGAAAGAAAGGTCCACCCTTTATTTTTAATCGGCCCACTGTGATCATTATATGAAATCCACTCCATTCATTAGATGTCACACAAAATCTTAAGCCCTTTCTAAAAAAATCAGGCCCATATGTGATTTAGGTGGGCTAAATTAATGGAAAGAGTTTAGAAGGTGAGCTTTGTCCTATATAGTTCTTTTGATGGTGTGGCCCATTTTAATCATGGATGAAGCTGATTTTAGGGCCCTCATTCTAGCATGTGGTGCCTCACCTTGTGATTGGTGTGGATTTTACATAATCATGATGGGGCCCACACAAGTAGTGAACCATTTTCCTTCTCATAAATTAGTACCAAAGTGACGAACCAAGTGGCGGTGACTCTTCATCTCCTCTTTTTTTCTATATCCCTCTCCGATGTATCTTATCTATTTAAGAAAGATAAGAAGTTTGTTACTACTCTAATCCATACATATACAATCTCAACAAGGTTTTTCATTTTTTATACTGTTTTATTTTATTTATCTCTTTTTTCTTCAATCTTCATATTGCAAAGTGTACAAATAATTTTTTTTTTTTTTTTTTTTTAGATTTGGATGTGTTTTTTGCTGCAACATTATTGACTTTGTGTTCTTCTTCATCTCTACCTATTTGTTGTTGCAATTGTTGGGCCATCAGGTACACAGTTAAGCCTTTCTTTTAGGAATTGTTCATTTTTTTTATACTATATATAGCCCAGAGAAAAAAATTTCTACACCCACGGCTTGCATACACTACATATGCACAAATTCCTAGCCGTGGGTGAGATACGTATTTCACAAGGATTTTGGCAAGTAAAGGAAAGAGGGATTTTTGGTAAGTAAAGGAATACGTATCTATGCCATGCAAGATGTCGGGTGCACCAGAGGCCAATACGATTATGAGGTGGGGCCACATTTGTACACTGGATAAAAGAGTTGGTCGGTCTAATCTAAACCATCTTTTATTTTTGTACACGGTGGTTTGCCTGAAGATTGGATGACCTTTTTCATGATGAAGCTCACATCTCTCATGGCTGAGATGCGTTGCACACTTAAGACGTTGGTACATGGATCGGACTTAATGCTAACCTACACTTGGTTGTATATATGATCATCACTCATTTTAATTTTTGAAAATCATTGATCAAGTTCATTGTTCTGTGATCCTGACCACTGAAATGATGTTTTCCATCATGTATATGATCATCACTTATTGAACAATCCCAACCGTCTAAATCTAAAGTGGGGCAAATATTGTTTCACATTCAACTTGTTGATTAGGTCATAAAGACATGGATGAAAGGAAAAAACAAATATTAGCTTGGTTCAAAACTTTTCTGGCCACCAAGAAGATTTTAACAGTGGAAGTTCAATCAACACTGTGTGGTCACTTGGGTTTTGGATCTAACTCATTTTTTGGCTCATACCATAAAAGGATCTGAAAAAATGGATGGACGGAATGTATTTGTCTTATGATGGGGTGCGCTAATTGAACAAATTGAATGTTATATGCATGCCTTGTGTGTACATTATTTTCATATTCACTTTTCATTTTTACATTTTCATTTCTAATCAGTAATAATCTTAAAGCATTTTATTTAATGCAAAGAATATAACATGTCTAATGTAGAGGAACACGAACAACTTGATCCCATGGAGTGTAGGGACTCTACACTTTCTTCACATACAAGAATGTACTACTAGTTCGAATTTGAAACATAGAAAGTTGACATCGGCGCTTTGGAACGACTTCACGCGATTATGCAAGGATGGAGTGGTTACAAATAGATGCAACCATTGTAACCAAATACTCTCTCGCTTCTAGTAGTAGTGGAACAAGCCACCTTAAAAGCACCTTACGAAATGTTCAAAAAGGTGTATCATGATGATAAACAACAACTTATAGGATCGGCTATAAGTAATCAAGGTGGTCTTGAGCTTAGTACACACAAGTTTGATCAAGAACGCAGTCATAAAACTCTTGCAAAAGTATATACTGTGCTTGGATATTCATTTAGGGATATCGAGAATTATTATTTTAGGTCATTTTTGGCTGAGTTGCAAACCAAATTCAAACCTATGTCAAGGAATACAGTTAAAAATGATTGCATTATAGTATATCAAGAAGAAAAGATGAAGTTGATGAAATCTTGCTGAGATGCGCAGGCGCGTGAGCCTGAAAATGGATATGTGGACCTCGAACCAAACACTGTGATATATGAGTCTTACTGCCCATTATATAGATATGGACTGAAAGCTGCAAAAAAGGCTTATTAGTTTCAAGATGATTCCACCTCCTCATTCTGGCATTGCTCTTAGCGATGCTATTTTGTCTTGTTTGAGCGAATGGGGAATTAGCAACAAGTTGTTTTCAATAACTTTGGATAATTGTAGTGCTAACAATGTTGTTGTTAGTAAACTACTTAAACAATTTAAGATGACTTTTCCACTTGAGGGCGAGTTTTTTCATGTAAGATGTTGCGCACATATTCTCAATTTGATTGTGAAAGAGGGGCTGGAAGTTATAAATGGTTCACTATGTAAAATTCGTGAAGCCATTAAGTATGTGAAGGGATCACAAGCTCGTTTGGAGAACTTTAAAGAAATTATTAAGCAATTAAAGATCTCAAGCAAGAAAGGATTACGTTTTGATGTACCTACTAGGTGGAATTCTACATATCTGATGTTAGAATCTGCCTTAGTGTACAAGGATGTGTTCTTTCATTTGGAGGAGCGTGATTCAAATTTTAAAGGAGCACCAAGCGAAAGTGAATGGGAATTGGCAAAAGTTGTTTGTGAATCTTTAAAAGTATATTATGAGGTCACCAATTCTTTCTCTAGTTCTAAATACCCAACTGCGAATGTATACTTCGAGGGTGTTTGGATGATCCAAATGCAATTGATGGGCGAGGTTAAAAGTCATGATGACTTTATCAAATGCATGGCCCAGAAAATGGTCACAAAGTTTGAAAAATATTGGAGTGAGTATTCTTTGGTGTTGGCGATTGCAGTAATCTTTGATCCACGATATAAAATGCATTGGGTAAACTACTGTTTTCAGAAGCTTTATGGATTTAGTGGTTCCGCTGAACCATATACGCAGAGAATTCACAGCGGTCTTAAAAGATTATTTGATGCATATAACATCTCCAGTGATATGGAAGAGAGGAATGTTGGTTCATTTAGCAGTACAGTTTCATCACAGAGCAGAAGTTCTCGATATGACTCTGCAAAATATACTTATGATTTTGATTCGTTTGTTAGTGATGCTGCTACAAGTTATCAAATCAAGTCTAAATTGGATAGTTATTTAGAAGAGATGGTATTCTCTTTCTCTCTCTCTTTATAAATTATATGAGTAAAAATATTTTATTCTTCTCTTTATAATAATTTTTTAATGGATGAACAGTTACATCCTCGAAGTGACGACTTGGACGTTTTAAGCTTTTGGAAGATGAATGCTTCCAAATATCCTACATTATCTAGGATGGCTTGTGACATATTGTCAATTCCTATATCGACCGTTGCATCAGAGTCGACATTTAGTGCTAGTGGGAGAATTATTGATGATTTTCGTAGTTCTTTAGCCCCAGACACTGTAGAGGCTTTAACTTGTTTGCAAGATTGGCTTCGCGCTGCAATTCCTGAAGGTAAATTTAGTTCTTATTGTTTTATATTTATTTTATAAACTTAATATGGAAAAGTCTTTCCTAAATCTCTATTAACTAGGTTGTATGTCATGTGTAAAATTTATAGATTTGAAGGAGGAGTTGCATGTAGTAGAAGTGGATGACGATTCTAATGAGTTGGAGGATTGGTCTAGAATTGAATCCTAAGGTATATCTTGTTTAATTTCTCAAATTTTTAATTTTGTTTCTATAACTTTAACATTTACAAACATTCCATTTGAATGATATTTAAAATAATTTCAGGTTTTTGGAAAAAAATTTATTTATTTAAGACTAAAAACAGAACTACACTTCTCATGCATCAACAACCTGTTGGACCCGTTAGACGTTGGACCCGTTGGACCCATTTCTAAACGGGTTTGGTTCAGGGTCTGGATCTCCCTTAACCAAACCCGTTAAACCCGACCCATTTATAAATGGGTCTGGTGGATCTCCCTCTACCAGACCCGGACCCATTTATAAATGGGTCTAAGGGGTTGACTTGGACCTGACCAGGACCCGCCCATTTAGTAAAAGGGTCTGGGTCTAAAATTTGGACCCAGACCCGTTTAGTAAATGGGCGGGTCTAGTTTTGGCTAAACCCGCCCCGAACCCGACCATTTACAGCCCTATTCATGATATTATGAAGACATGGATGAAGGGAAAACACAGATATAAGCTTGATCCAAAACTTTTGTGGCCCTAAGAATTTTTTAACAGTAGACATTCAATTCACACTGTTTCTGTGGTGTGGTCCATTTGAACTTTATATATGATTCATTTTGGGGCTAAAGCATTGAAATTATATAGTAAAATAGATGAACGGAGTGGATAAGCTACATAAATCATAGTGAACGTCACATGAATGTCACAGAATTTAATCAACACGCTAAGCCCGATGAGTTACCCAGTATGCAATGGAAGCGGATTGCGTCCTACCCCTGCCCGGGGAAGCGGATTGGTAGCTCAATACGGTAAGCGTACTGAGTAAACTCCATGGACCCCATTGTCATTCATGCATTGTATCCAATCTGTCCATCTCTTTTACCACATAATTTTATGGCTTTAACTAAAAAATGGAACATATCCAAACCTCAAGTGGACTACACCACGGGAACAGTGTGAATTGAACATCTACCATTGAAAAATTCTCGGGGCAATTGAAGTTTTAGATCAAGCTTATATTTATGTTTTCCCTTCATCCATGTCTGTCTGATCTTATGAAGACGTTGGATGACAAATAAACATCATTGGCCACCTTAGAAAGTTTTCAATAGTGGAAATCAATATTTCTACTTTTTCCTGTGGTATGGTCCACTTAAACTTTGTATATGAATGAATTTTGGGTTGGACCCCTAAAATGATTTGAAAAAATGAATGGACGGCCTGGATAAACCACATCCATTTACGGTGGGCCCAACAGAGTTTACTTGGTACCATAAGAGCATACTGAGTTACTCAGTCCGCAATCAGATTTCTTTTATCCACACCGTTAATAACTTTTCTCATATAATTTTACTGCATGATCCAGAAAATTAAGCAGATTCAGATCTCCAGTGTATCACACCAAAGGAAGCAGTGGTGATAATGACATCCACCATTGAAACCTCTCAAAGGGCCACTGTGATGTTTCAACGGTGGAAATTATTACTCCCAATGTTTCCTGTTCCATGGTCCACTTGAGCATTGGAAATGATTCAATTTTGGTCTCAACCATTAATTGCGCTTGAAAAATGGATGGACGGCGTGGATAAAATCCATTTACAGTGGGCCCAACAGAGTTTACAGTGGGCCCAACACAGCTCAGTACCATTCAAATCTCTCCAAGCAGCAGCTGATCCTTCTACTTCCTCCTTGCACGGAAGAGAGAGAGAGAGAAGCTAACACCGTTTGGAAGAGGGAAGCCGCCCCACATAATCAGTACACAATCCGATTCCACTTAGAAGGGAGATAGGATGGGGACCGGTAGAATCTAAACTGGGCCACAACACCTAATTTTAGAAGTTTGGGCGTGATTTTTCATGGTTTGGCCCACAAGAGTTTTTAATTGACCTGAGTTTCGGGATACAAGGAGAATAGGAAGGGCCACACATGATGTACGGATTATATGTCATTAGAACATTAGAATGGGCCCCACATATCGATTTGTACGTTAAACCTATCCTAGAAGAATACGGATCATCTGTTTGCGTCAAGCAGTAAAATTGTGGTTGTTTCTATCTAATTGGACCGTGTGACTGTGTAATTGCATGGATAGACCCATCACTATTCAGTATACGAGGAAAAATAGTAGGAGAGTCGTGCTATTGGCAAACAGAGGATCCGGACGGACGAGGATTTTCTGCTAATGGCTTTCTCAGGAAGTTCCTGCGCTGGAAACTGAGGTGGAGCCCACCGTGATGTTTGTAAGGAATCCACTCCGTCCATCCGTTTTCTGAGCTTATTTTCGGATGTCAAATGAAAATTGATCAGGATTCAAGACTCAAGTGGGCCGCACTAAAAGAGAAGGTGGTTAGGAAAATTCCTACAGTTGAAACCTTCCTGGGGTCGACAGTGATGTTTACTTGCCATCTATACCGTTCATAACCTCATTCCTACTGGGATTAACTGAAAACACAAATACTAACATGATTCAAAACTTCTGTGGCCCCACGAATATTTCAACCGTGGATGTTCAATTCTCACGTCATCGGCCACTTAAGCAATGGATCCGGTTATTTTTTCCCTAATATCCTAAAATTAACACAAAAAATGGATGAACAGGGTAGATTTCTCATAAACATCGCAGTGGGCCCCACCTGGTTCCCAGCGCAGGAACTTCGTGGGAAACGCTTTCGCAGGAAATCCGCGTCCGATCCGGACTCATCCTAGAAACGTTTGTATTGGATCTAGCTTCTTACTAGTATAAAGAAGTCTTCCAAGCAATGCACTCCAAGCATTTTCTTCAAGAAACGTTTGTATTCTCCTCACTTGTATCTTCTTCCCATTTCCCTATTCCTAGCTTCAGTACTCCATGCATACACCCACTTTCACTATAGTTACGCTCTTCATCATCCTCATCCATGTCCCACCTTCCCTCTCATCACGCCCACATGCCGACATCGGCTTCTCGACCCGCCTCATCCATCGTGACTCCCCACTCTCCCCCTTCTACAACCCAAACACCATGTCTCTCCGCAATCTCACCATGGCGTATCACCGCCGCTCCGACGCCCGACTCCGCTACTTCCAATCACGTCAATCAAGATCATCATCAATCAATGTCCCCAAGCGCGCCTCTTCGGCCCACTTTAGGTGAGTATGTGATGAGCTTCTATATGGGCACACCCCCAATTAAGAGGTGGGCCATCATCGACTCAGGCAGCTCGTTGTTGTGGGTCCAATGTGAGCCTTGCGTAGAATGTTATGAACCTTTGAAGGTAAGAGGACATTATAATCACTTAGGATGCCTTTGCTTAATCTATATGCATGTTCCTTCATCAAAATTGCATAATTGGTTGATTTAGACGTCTATGGTAGTTCTCATTACATAGCTTAATTTCTGCTTTGAGTACTGAATTTGATTGTATTCCATATTGGAGTTCAAGATTAGGGCAACTTAGCTTTTTTACCACCTTAGACTTTAATGTTCTGTAATCTTCATATTGATATGATTTTCTTTTTGTTTTTCTTCTCTTTTTCTATGGGTTGCAAAGAATTTGATTCAGAGTATGAAATCGTTGAACTTCCTTTTCATTTTTACTTGATTTTGTCGATTGGCAACAATGATTTATCAAATGAGATGAAAGCATCTCATTAAAAAAAAAAATGAAAACAGGACGATGTGAGATCATCCATCTCTCTCTCTCTCTCTCTCTCTCTCTCTCTCTCTCTCGTTTTGTTTTTGGAACCCAACAGAAGTGTTTAGACTAAAAACCCATGTGTGTAGAGTGGATAGGATGCGTAGGAAGAGACTAGATGCAAGAAGAAAGTAGAAGAATAAAATCTTCATGCTGATATATATATTTTCTATGGGTTGCAAGGGATTTGATTAATAAGATGAAATCCCTGAAATTCTTTGTTTTCATTTTTATTGGCAACAAGTTATCAAAAACCATGGCAGCTAGGTATTTGGCCCACTGTGCAAGTGATTTGGCCTCAAAGCCAAGCAAGCTATACATCTGTTGGGCTACACATATATGAAGTTACTGCATATTATCATTTTTCATAGTATTGGTATCGTTACATGTATCGCTAGGTGGTGATATGGAAACATGTATCGATATTGCTGATATTATCACCGATACCCAGAAATGTATCGCTGATTGAGGGAAACATTGGGGAAACATGCGAAAATGGTGGAATTTCTCAATGAAACTTCAGGAGAAGCTCAAATACACATATTTGCATATCTAGGAATCAAATAATTGTAAAAAAGACACAAAATAATAAGTTTTCCTTTATTGGGAGCCTAAAATCATGTCATGCTGACTCAGGGAAACATGAGGAAAATGGTGGATTTTTTTCAATGATACTTCAGGAGATGCTAAAATACACATAATTACATATTTAAGAATAAAATAATAGCAAAAAATATGTATATTTGCATATTTAGGAATCAAATAATAAGTTTCCCCCTTTAATGGAGGCCTAAAAGCATGTATCGTTGACTTAGGGAAACATTGGTAAACATGGGCAAAATGGTGGATCTATCCATCCATGCATACACATACATAATACAATCACATGCATGACAATGCTTTGGTAATGTACCACTGACTTGGAATTTCTGATATTACTAGTGTTATTAGTATCGCCAAGCTAGTGATATTGACAATATCACGGATACTCGGAACAAGGCATACAATATCTATATATGCAGTATATTGCAAAATTCCCTCAAAGTCCAAAACTCGCTGGGTTTAGGCTAGGCTGATGGGCTTTTAGACACAGCCTGAGCCCTGTCCTGATAAATGAAATGACTTGAAGTTTAGGCCTGGGGCCAGCCCTCCAGCTTGATTTGCCAGCTCAAGCCCGGCCCAAAGCAGGCTAGACCCAGATGCCCGATGGGCGAGCCTTGCCCATCGACAGCCGTAATTGTTTCTCAGCAATTTGGACTTAACTAATAAATGAAAACTTTTGTTCCAGTGCTTGGCCCTCTTTCCATAAAGTTGGTTTTAATTTTTAACTTTCTTGAGTGGTCATGCATGAATATTGATCCAAAATCCTTTCTTTTTCTTTTCGTTTTCTTTTGGTGCAACTTCAAGAATCTGGCTTGTCTATTTTCAACATGTTCTACAAAAAATGAAAAAGTCTTTATGGTCCCTCTACCCCTTCCAGTGAGATGTCAAAATACGCTAGCTTTCCCCATCTCAAATGATCCTATGGAGCATAGTCATAATTCCCACATGAAAATACTCAGGAATAAAATAGGAAAATTAAAACTTCTCACCTGTTTTGTTGCTATTTTTGTACTAGTTATGTATTTTACTATATCTTAGGTAGTGTATGGCATTGTGCTGATTGGTGGGACTTCCGAGTCAAGGTTTGGAAAACAGAACCTGCATCAAAGCAATGTTCCATTTTCCTACGTTTCCTTTCCAAATCATATTTGAGATAGGTATGTGAAGGTCTTGAACATGTGAAGCTTGGTATGGGAAGGTTTCGAATGTGTGAAGCTTTTTAACCTTGAAAAACTGAATTTCCAAACATTCCTTTAAGATTTTATTATTTATTATTTATTAATTTTTTTGCTTAAAAAAATAAAAATTGTTTGCTTGTCTGTGTTAATAATGCATTAATTATCAGTATTAAATATTCATGTGGACCTGTACGTTTGTCGGATTTCATGTCTTTTGTTTGACACCTTGTGACAATGTCTGTTTCACATACTGTGATATCAATTGATAGTTACAATTGGCATTTGGAAGTTTCTCTAACCTTAATATGGATATCTTATAATATCTTCTTATCTGTTACGAACAGGTTCTTGAATGCTGTGAAATTTTCTGTAAATATGCATTAGTTTCCAACTTAACCCTGGATATGCTCTTTGTTCCTTGATAAATATTTCCAGGAAATTTGCATGCTTCAGTGTTTAGGGAAGCATGAAAATTGCACAATATCTTTTGTATAAGACTAAATTTCAAATTCGAGTAGTACTACTTTTTCATTCGACTGTTGCATTTGGAATAGGGTGGAAAGCATGAAGCTGATGAAACTATTCATGGTTCTGATGGATTGGAGAATGTATTTCGACCACCTCCCAAGGGAAACAAAATTGGGAAAAGCGCATCCGAATTCTTGATCGATAAGGTGTCGGAATGCCCTGGTGTTGTATCCATACTTGCATTAGGACCGCTGACAAATTTGGCATTGGTAAGTGGTAACCAAGAAATTTCTTCTGCCATGTGGATCTAATGTTCTGTGCTGATTATACTTGTAACTCGAGTCACTTGAATTTGTGCCAAGACGGGAGGGCACATGGTTTGGTGATCCATACTGTTAATCTGGTGGGCCCCTCTGTGCATACAGATGCTTAAAAGATCTTTCAGATTGGAAGATCTCATCTCTGGCTTATTTTTCCTTCCAATGTGAACTGGACTGTTTTCACATGTACCTATTTGTAGGCTACTGATGAAGGGTTAGAATTTCCTGATCTTAAGAGTATTTGTGGGTAGGCCCCAATGCATGGTGTGGTGTCCATAAGATCAGCATTTTGTTTCACTGTACCATCGGTCCCACATGTACGAAATTCTATACTGCAGAAAAATAATACATGTAATGATGCTCAATGCTCTCTAACCATTTTAAATGAACTTCTTGTCTCCAATGCACTATCCATTGTGATCAGACCTATATCAGTAATTTTTGTTTTGTTTGTTTCATCAGGCAATTAAAAAGGATTCATCATTCACTAGCAAGGTGAAGAGAATCGTCATACTTGGTGGGGCTTTCTTGACCTCTGGGAATATGAACCCTGCTGCCGAAGCAAATGTAAGTATCTATTTTCCACCTATCCTTCTTGGAGTATCAATGAAAGTAATGCCCCTACAAACTTTTATTAGAAGGCCTTAGTGAAACACCTACACTGCATATCTGATCAAGAAACACAAACACACACACACACACACACACACACACACACACACCATTTTGAATTTTCAATCTGTAGCTGTCCCTGACAAAGCTATAATGATAAAAATTGAGATATTGATTTCTATTTGATTTTTTATTTTCAAAAGCTTTCCTTGCAGTGGCCGCCTCTGCTAAGAAGTGGCCTATAAAGCAATTAGATGTGGAAAAAAAAAAAAAAAAACTCATTTCTGAATGGCGACTTAAAGAAGAAGTATAAATGTTACAACCTGAAGGATTGAAAGTAGAAATGAAGCCAGACTTTGTATGTAAACTTAAGAATGCCTTCTTTGGCCTCAAACAGGCGCCTGCAAGCGAACTGACGGACTCGGACGGGCCTTATCGAATTATATGAGGGGGCCTGCAAGTATAATTTGATTTAAATTAACACACTGCATTTTGAAATAGAGTTGTCTGTGACAAAGCTGCAATGATAACAATTGGGATAGGGATTTTTATTGATATTTAATTTTTAGAAAAGTTGATTTCTATGAAATCAAAAAGGGGGGGTGGTTGCAAAGGGATGAAGTAAGAGCTTCAAACTGAACTCCTCCAACTTGAATTATCACATAATGGTATGGTCCACACGAAATTTGACATTAGTTGCCTATCTTGTTTCTGATATATAGAGCTGATTGGACACAGTGAAAGAAGAAACAAGGCCAAAGGATGGGGTCACTAGGACACATGATCTGATGAGGTTACCATGAAATGATGCTGACATCACAGTGGGGTCATCCCACTTCTGGTGGGACCAAAATTCATAGGATCAACTGTTCTTAATTTTCAACAGGTAATGTTATTTTATGACATTCTTAGGGAGTCTTAGTTGATTTCAGTGCTAGAAATTAGCTTAGGATGTTGGAGTCCTTTGATTTTTTGAGTCTAGGAAGGATTTCTAGATTTCAAAGTTTTTAGTCTAAAAGTGTATTTGGTGGCAGCTTCTTTATTTCAAAATAGAAGCCATTCTACACTTTAGAATACCTTCTATTTTGTAAGAGAAGCTGCCAAAAGTAGCTTCTTGTGGTGTTATCAAATTCCCTATAAAAGTAGATTCTAAGTTGACTTATTATTATTATTATTATTTATTTTTTTAATTTTAACTTTTTCTTTTTTGAACGTGGAACCAAAGCTCTTCTGTAACCAAGTTGACTCTGTTTCACTTGAGAACAAAACAAGTTACCCCTATTCTTTTTCCGCAGCTGAACCTCAACCGGAAGTATATATGACTGAATACTGATCTATGGTTGGTTTTGGCTCCCTATTTGGGCTTCTAGATCTTACTTATCATATGTATCAGTTCCCCAACTGCTAGATCAGAAAGAGCCTAAAGCTGTGGGCCATGGCTAAATGGATACGATGTAGATTGCACTAGTCATATCTGTGGCCCCACGAACTTTTGAATTGAAAAATAATGCATTTGAGAAACTCAATAAACATACAGTTTATGTAAGGCATGAAACACCTTTTACTTCCAGTCTTTTGGGATTTCCTCAGCAAAATGACAGGTTAAAGCTGATGTGTCAGGTGTGGGCCTACAGATTCATGATACTGTGGCCGTCTGGATTTTATGCCATTCTACATCCAAATTTAGCTTAATTGGTCAATCGAGCTCTTTATCATTTCTGCTCATATGCAAGTCATTATTAGTTTTTCCCAAGATTTTCAGGCTTTCAGATTGGAATAGTCTTTTGCATTGCTAAGGATAACCCTATTGTTTTCAGATATATGCGGACCCGGATGCAGCAGACGTCGTGTTCACTAGTGGTGCAAATATTGACATTGTTGGTATAAACATCACCACCCAAGTCGTACTAACAGGTTTCAACTTTGTCTTCTACTTTGTTTAATGACTTCATGTGACTATTTATTGGTTAACATTGTTTAAGTACAGGACGGTGGTCCATTTACCTTTTTCCAGACCATTGATCTTATGGGTCCCACCATGAATGGGGGATGCCCCAGAAATTTCCTAGACTGAAAACACCTAATCCTTTGAACTTTGGCCTACTTCGAGTTATTGATCTTCCAATCTGAGGGCCTGTTTGATTTTTCAGCTTAACTGTAATTACCTTGTAAATGGGTAATAATTATTTACTTAGGTAATTACTGCATCTTTCCCAATGTAAACAGTGACAGCCTGCTTTTTTAACACTAAAATTGAGAATTTTGTGAAATAAATGTGGGGCCCACCGTGATGTATGTGGCTTATCCACATTGCCCAATTATTATGCCAGCTGAATTTAGGGCATGAGCGCAAAAATAAGGCAGATCCAAAGCTCAAGTGGACCACACTACAAGAAACAGTGGGAATCGAATGCCTACCGTTAAAAACTTCTTGGGGCCCATAGAAGTTTTGGATCAAGCTGATTTTTTTGCTTTCCCCTTATCCATGTCTGTGTGACCCTATAAACCGGTTAGATGATGAATAAACCTCACTATGTGCCCAATGAAGGAAACAACTTTCAATGGTGGATGAATTAAGGCCATTGTTTCCTTTCTTGTGGGCCATCTGAGCATTGGATCTGCCTCATTTTTCAGCTCATGCCTCAAAATGTTTTGATAAAACAGATGGACAGCGCGGATATAATATGTACATCACAGTGGGGCCTATAGATTTAAGTCAATACTTTTTGACCAATTTTCAAGGTAGAATTACTCATCCATTTTCAAATCAGGTAAAAAAGTAATAATTACTTATTTACCAGGGATTTACATGAAATATGTGAAATCAAACAAACCCTGAGTGATTTTGTGGGCATTGACCCCATCTTGGGGCCAATCAGAGCAACATTCTAAACCACCAAACTATGTGGAGTCATTGATCTTCCAGTCTGAGGGATTTTGTGGGTGGGCCCATCAGATCAACAGTACAAACGACCAAAATATGGTCTCCATATGTATAGAATCATGCACATCAGCAAACCATATGTTTGTTGAAGCTCAATATCCAAAATTTCTCATCTGCCATGCATACTCACTGTGCATGCTATATCCCTCTAGTTGTGCCACAGATGCTGCTTTCTCCTATTATCTTCAACTTTCTACCTTTTTACTGTTTCAGATGCGGACCTTGCTGAATTGAAGGCATCGAACGGAAGACACGCACAAATAATATCTGACCTGGGCCAGTTCTATTGAGACTGGCATGTGAAATCTGAAGACATTTATGGTATCTCTCTCCTTCGTTACTTTAAGCTTATCTAAGATAATGATATTGACTTTATTTCCTAATGTTGCTATGATGTGCATGCTTCTTCGAGTTACCCAAAGTTTTCATAAAATGAATCTCCACCATTCATGTAGGACTTGAGCATGGTGATGACTGTTGATACAGCAGAACATCAAGTTGATGGTCCACAGTCCAAAAAACATGGTGATTGAACTATTATGGTCTCATCGATTGACATCCTGTAACAATAACTGAGAAACATGATAATGCAGGGATGGACATGATGAGGTCGATCGTACCGTCTTCCTCAGGGGAAAATTACTCCGAATCCATAGAGTTTCGTTGGACTCCTCAAGAGATCCCTTGAATCCATGAGGAAAAATAGAAAAATAGAAATAAATTCTAATAAATTCAAATTTAAATTGATTGATGATAAAAACGAATTTACGATCCTTTAAATAGTGATATCAAACCTAGGAAGAAGTTTCAGAATCAAACTCCAACTCAAACTCCCTAAAAAACGTGACTTACATATGTTATGAAGGCACAAGCCTCGAGATCAAAGGATATTCTGATGTTGTTTGGGGTAATGACCCTAACGAGGGAAAGTCTACCTCAGGGTATGTATTCTTACTCGGAAGAGGAGCTATCTCATGGTTGAGTAAGAAACAGACATCCACAGCTCTTTCATCTATAGAGGCCGAGTACATTGCATGTTGTGCTACAGTTTAGGAGTGTGTATGGGTTCGCAGATTTCTATTGAGTCTGGGTGTTGTACCGAGTGTTCGTCAGCCTATATCGCTGAAGATAGACAGTACTTTTGCCATTAACTTGGCAAAGGACCCTAAAAACCACCAGAAATCGAAGCACATTGATATCAAGTATCATTACGTCCGTGATCAAGTGAGAGATAAGAAGGTCGCCCTCTCCTATATTCCTACTAAGGAGATGATGGCTGATCCCATGACGAAACTTATACCCAGAGATCTATTTTAGGTTCACGTCAGGCAAATGGGATTGAGGAAAGTTTGATTGATGTACTTGTTTTGTAATACATTCGATCTTTTATGAAGAATATATTCCATTTATTCAGTATTAAACACTAATATAAACTAGGTAGGTAGATTATCAGCATTTACCTTGAGAATCATGTAGGATTTCTATTTTTGTAGTCACCCACTCGTATGGGTTGACCAACCTTGAATGTACAAGAGAGGTACATTTGGGGCCATGTTTATACATTGAGGTATGAACTTCCCTTTATTGTGAATAATAAAGGATGAGGATATGAGTGAGTCGTATTCTCCTACAATCTTATAAAGATTGAAGATGAGACTGATAAAGTCGAATAACATAATCGCACCATTCCGTTACATGCGATCAATGTTATGGCTTGAAATTAAAGCCAGGTTATGAGGTTATGAGATGAGTCGTACCTCATGTAAAATGACATGCGTATTGTAGACCTGACATTCACCTAGTATTGTCTACTTTACGACGTGGATTGTAGCCATGTGCATGGACCTTTTACCTATAAATTGCTTTGATTCGATCCAATCGTTGTAACGTGCGAGTAGCCAGTCTCGTATGTGACTCTTTGTGTCCTTAGCTACCCTCCTCTTGTGTATATGAGGATGAGATTGAGTGTCGCTACTTTAGCGTACTATGACGAAAGGTCCTTGATGGGCCATACTCAGTTACGTTAGGAAAGCGGCTTGATTAATTTTAAATTACACATCTGCGTGGGGAAGATCCCGTGACAGCTACACCAAGTTTCTAGAACTTTAAATACGCACTTAAAGACTTATCTGTCGTCAGTATCGAGTTATTTTTAATAGACTTTTTCAAATAATATTTTTTCTTAAAAGCATATATATATATATATATATATATATATATATATATATATATATATATATATATATATATATATATATATATATATATATATGGAAAAGGTACTATGCGCTCGAGCGTAAAGCGGTCTCCATGAGGTCGAGCTGGGGTGGGCCCCACCGTGATGCCGTTCGAACATCTACCCCCTCAGTCAGATGCACCATCCTTGGACGGGCCCACATGGCTGAAAATCACCTTAATCCGTGACTTTTGTGGGCCACACCACGTACAGAAGTGGAGAGGGGCCGTGCACCATTGAAACATTTAAAACTAGTTGTGGGGGCCTTTCGAGAGGTTTATTTATGATCAAAACCGTCCATCATGTGTGTCCCACTTGAATGTAATTTTAAACCACTTTTCAGGTGGTATCCACATCTCAGGTGGACCCCACCAAGTGATTTTACATGTTTTCACGTGTATACTTATGTTTTCAGAAGGTATGGCCCACCTGAGTTCCGTGGACGGTCGATTTCCAGTCGTGTGGGTCCCACTTGGAGCGGTGCATCTGGTGGACGGTGTGGATCTTCGAAAGGAATCACGGTGGGGCCCACCTCAGCTCGACCTCATGGATGACCGCTTTACGCTCGAGCGCATAGTACCTTTTCCCATATATATATATATATATAAGTATTGCTTTAAATCGATTTTTGTCGAAGTTTCTGAAAAATTAAGTTTTCAGAATAACTCGATAAGGATAAGTGCGTATGTTGGCCGAGTACTCCAGATCAGGAGTTAACTCCATCCGGTGTGTTGTTATTAGGCGAGTTAGATGGACAAATTTTTGTGCCTATCCCATAATGTGATTTTAGTGGGAGATGTTGGACTTAGGCCAGTGGGGCCCACTGGTGAGCAATCACTAGTGGGTGGGTCCCACAAGTTTAGGCTTCTTCCAGCCTTTTCCCTTTTCTGTTATATTTCAAATTCAACTTTGAATTTGATTTATGATAGGAGATAGGGATAAAATCGAATGATATAGTCTCATCCAATCTCATCCGATCTCTCATTCCTTTCCTATATAAAGGATGAGACTCTCTCTCCCGTAAGATATCATAAGTAATACAGAGAGTATATGGAAAGAGACATAATGTGCACAGTAGTCTGTCCATTTGGCTTGTCCTTGGGACGATCTTATCCATAAATCGCAATCCGGGACCACTATATACTGTAGGATCAAAGGTGTGAATAGATCACTCTGCTCCAGTAGTAGATAGGCGGGCTGTTGGAGCATTAATCTTCTGCTTTGTGAGGGTTCCAACACTCGTGTAGACCGTCAGATCTTGAGGGCTCACCTATATGAGTTTTGTAACCCTTACAAAGCAGAAGATTGACGTTCCAATGGTCTGTCTATCTACTACTGTGAGAAGATGGATCTATTCACACCTCTGATCCTACGGTATAAATGGTCACGGATTGCTATCTATGGATTAGATCGTCCCAAGGACAAGTTAAAATGGACAGAATACTATGCATATTATATCTCTCTCCGTATACTCTCGGTGTTACTTATGATTCATTACGGGAGAGAGTCTCATCCTTTATATAAGAAGAAATGAGAGTTTGGATGAGATTGGATGATATCATATCATCCGATCACATCCCTATCTCTCATCAAAAATCAAATTCATATTTGAATTTGAAAATTAAATGAAAGAGAAGAAGCCAGAAAAACACAGGTCATACCCACTAGTGATTGCTCACTAGTGGGCCCCACGGGCCTACGTCCAACATTAAGCTAATCTGTTGTATAGCTGACGTATAAAACTATATTAATTGTTGTAAAGGTGACGTACACAACTCATATAGATGTTGTTTTGACGTACATAGCTAGAACAACACAGCTATGTTTTAGTTTTGCAAAACCACACAGTGCACATATCTGTTGCAAAATATGGTGTAAATCTATTTTAGCCATATATGCAGATCTATTCTAACCACATGTGCAGATTTGTTCTAGCCACATGTGTAGATCTCTTATGGACATGATCACTAGTGAAGATTGAACTATCTTCATATCTTAACACTTCATTTTTCTTTCTGATGATAATGTTTATATGTGAGATATTATTTGGCTTGATGTGTTTAGATCTAAGCCCTCTAAATCTTTCATTGAAAAATATAAAACTTAGTGCTTAGATGCTCCCTATAATTAAAGGTTGTGCATAACCAGAGTGAGAGTTTATTCACCTTCACCAAATGATGCATGCAACTAATAATGGAAGGTTGCACATTATACTAATTTATTCTTATAAAAGCATTAAACTCATCTTAAATAGAGAACTTAATTGTTCTACACCACCCATTCAGGTATGTGGACTTTCAGATCTTTTTAAGATATGTTGACTACTTTTATACTCTGAAAATTTATATAATATGTAGAAATGCTGATGATTAGTGTCAATACCTTAGATCATAGCTAAGTAGTGATACTTATGTATTGTAGAGATGGCCACCAAATCGTTAATCGCTGAACAACTGAAAGGACAACATTTCGACGACAACAACTACGAAGACTGGTCCCGCGCGGTGCGATGCCTTCTGGATGAGAACGACATATTGCACACACTCGATGAAGTTCAAGAGGAACCCATATTGGTTGAAAATGGGAATTTACAAGAACATATGGTTGCGATGATCCACTACAATAAGTGGCGAAAACAAAATCGTTCAGCTCGTAATGTCCTTAACACTATGCACAAAGAACTCATACCTACGTATGAAGTGCATGAAACCACTAAGGGAATTTGGGAAGCACTGACAAATGCCTATGCGCAAAAGTCAGATGTGAGAGTTAGGGCAATGAAATTAAAATTTCAGGAGTATAAGACGTTAGTCGGCTGCCCCATCAAAGATTATATCCGTAAGATGGAGCAAATGATAGGCGCCCTTAGGAATGTTGGGTGTAAATTGACTGAAAATCAAAAGATTACAGCCATGCACTGTTCCTTGCCTGAATCTTGAGTCCAAATCAAAAGAATTTTGAACCATTCTGATTCTATCACTACGTTCAGATACTTTTGTGGCCACTTGGTACATGAGGTTGAAATGAATCTAATTCAGATAGGTTCGGCCAAGGCCTTTGTAGCAGACACCCAAGCTAACAAGAAATGGTTCAAAGCTCGCAAGAAGGCGAAAAAGAATAACTAAGAATAGAAGACCACAACACCTCTAAATCTCAAGAAGCGGAATGGAAAGAAGAAGCAGAAAAAGATTTTAGTCGAAGTTTTGCGCATAAGCATTTGTCAGTGCTTCCCAGATTCCCTTAGCGGTGTCATGCATTTCATACGTAGGTATGAGTTCTTTGTGCATAATGCTAATAAAGACATTATGAGCTGAACGATTCTGTTTTCGCCACTTGTTATAGCGAGTCATTGAACCCTATGTTCTTGTAAATTCCCATTTTCAGCTAATATGGGTTCCTCTTGAACTTCATCGATTGTATGCGATATGTTGTCCTCGTCCAGAAGGCATCGCACCGCGCGAGACCAATCTTTGTACTTATTACCGTCGAAATGTTGTCCTTTCAGCTGTTCAACGATTAATGCTTTGGTGGCCATGTCTACATCGCATAAGTATCACTATTTAGCTATGATCTAAGGTATTGACACTAATCATCAACATTTTTACGTGTTATATAAATTTTCAAAGTATAAAAGTAGTTAACACATCTTAATGAGATCTGAAAGTCCACATACCCGAATGGGCTGTGTAGAACAATCAAGTTCTCTATTTAAGATGAGTTTAATGCTTTTATAAGAATAAATTTGTATAACATGCAACCTTTCATTATTGGTTGCATGCATTATTTGGTGAAGGGAATAAACTCCCACTCAGGTTATGCACAACCTATTTTTATGTGTATAGGGAGCATCTAAGCACGGAGTTTTTCTATATTTTCCAATGAAAAATAAGGAGGGCTTAGATCTAATCACATCAAGCTTATTTATATCACACAAATAAACATTATCATCAGAAAAGAAATGAAGTGCATAGCCATAAAGAGAGTTCTCTCATCACTAGTGATCATGACCATTACAGATGAATCCGATCATTACTGTTAATGATCATTGTTGATGATGGATCCTTTCATCAACATTGATCATCATGGTTAATGATCGTTTCAATCATTAATGATCCGATGATCAACGGTGAATAGTTTGATATAAAGGAAAACATAATCATAAGCATTTATATGTACATGTCATAGTGGCAATGTACATTAAAGGGTCCATCATATTACAAGCATATATCTATCCATTGCATAGAGGACTTCACTTGTCCGTACTTGCCTAAGTTACATGAGAAATCCACTCAGATGGTTGTTTTCCACCATCGGTTCGAAGGCCACGCCACTCATCAGTTGACAAGGATTGCCAGATCCGTGTAACTCTCAAGCTGTGGCTAATGCAAGGTGGGTCTTGTGGGCCCCTATTTTGAGTGCACCATCAATAAAGAGTTGTATCGTATGAGCGGAATTTATCTCATGTACTTGTGCCACGATGCCATAGGCTACATGTAAATCGTATTGCGTACTGAGTAAACTCCTTTGGGCCTACCTTAAATGTATGTGGTTTATCCATGCCGTCGAACGGTTTGGATACAACATATACCTCGTGATAAGACCCACATTATTCATGATGTGAAGATAGACAATACTTTCGCCATTGACTTGGCAAAGGACCCTAAACACGACCAGAAATCTAAGCACATTGAGATCAAGTATCATTACGTCCGTGATCAAGTGAGAGATAAGAAGGTCGCCCTCAGCTACATTCCTACTAAGGAGATGATGGCTGATCCCATGACGAAACCTATAGCTAGAGATCTATTTCAGGTTCACGTCATGCAGATGGGATTGAGGAAAGCTTGACTGATGTACTTGTTTTGTAATACATTCGATCTTTCATTAAAGAATAATATATTCCATTTATTCAGTATTGAATATTAATATAAACTAGGTAAGTATATCATCAGCATTTACCTTGAGATCATGTAGGATTTCTATTTTTGTTGGCAGGCCGGTCACTCAATCTTTTGTCATAGTACACTAAAGTAGCGACACTTAATCTCATCCTCATATACATAAGAGGAGGGTAGCTAAGGACACAAAGAGTCACCTACTGGATTGGCTACTCACACATTGCAATGATTGGATTGTATCAAAGCAATCTATAGGTAAAGGTTCCAGCACGTGGCTATAATTCACGTCGTAAAGTAGACAATACTAGGTGAATGTTGGGTCTATAATACGCAGGTCATTCTAAATGAGTTACGACTCATCTCATAACCTCATAACCTGGCTAATTTTAGGCCATAACATTGATCGCATGTAACAGAATGATGTGATTATATTATTTGACTTTATTAGTCTCATCTTCAATCTTTATAAGATTGTAGGCGGATACAACTCACTCATATTCTCATAATTTATTATTCACAATAAAGGGAAGTTCATACCTCAATGTATAAACGTGGCCCCAAATGTACCTTTCTTGTACATTCAAGGTTGGTTAACCCGTGCGAGTGGGTGACTGGCTTGCCGACAAAAATAGAAATCCTACATGATCTCAAAGTAAATGCTGATGATCTACTTACCTAGTTTATATTAGTGTTTAATACTGAATAAATGAAATATTTTATTTATGAAAGATTGAATGTATTACAAAACAAGTACATCAGTCAAACTTTCCTCAATCCCATCTGCCTGACGTGAACCTGAAATAGATCTCTAGCTATAGATTTCGTCATGAGATCAGACATCATCTCCTTAGTAGGAATGTAGTTGAGGGCGACCTTCTTATTTCTCACTTGATCACGGACGTAATGATACTTGATCTCAATGTACTTAGATTTCTGGTGGTGTTTAGGATCCTTTGCCAAGTCAATGGCGAAAGTATTGTCTATCTTCAGCGATATAGGCCGACGGACACTCGGTACAATGCCCAGACTCAATAGAAATCTGCGATTGGATTGTTAAACAAATCTGATGTTTGGATTGTAACTTAGTGCTTGACGTTTCCACAAGTTAATCATCTTACAATGCCATGTGTACCATTTCTAAGTACTTGAGTATCAAGTGTCGTAAACAGACAGAGTATCAAATAACTCCCTAGAGAGCATGTTGGACGGTCCAACTTGAAATAGGCGGGCCATTTTCACTGCCTGCGGACTCGACTCCACAGGGAAAAGTCAACCGTCCTTCACTACTCTGCAGTGTGTAGTGGATCATAAATGTGCTCAAAATTTGTATATATGACATGCATGTGACTCATATTTAAATTTAGCTAGCCATTATAGATCGGTCATGACCTAACATAAGTTGATTGAATGATCCTAACATCTGACTTGTTGACTCGGACAATAGATTATTGTTTGTTTTAAGCCGTCTATTAGAATTTTGATTGTAATCTTTTAAGGTGAGCCATACATTTTACAACCAAAATGTATAATTCACGTGTTTTTTCATTATGACATGTAGATGTACATACATATGAATGTTGTTTTTTTATAACATTTTATTCACTCTTGATCAAGAGATCATTAGTGATAAAAAATGATCATCAACCATGATGATCAATGTTGATGATAGGATCCATCATCAACAATGATCATTAACGGCGATGATCGGTTCTATCGCCAATGGACATGATCACAAGTGGAAATAGAACTCTCTACATATCTTAGCATTTCTTTTTTCTTTCTGATAATGATGTTTATATGTGTGATATCATTTGGCTTGATGTGATTAGATATAAGCCTTTTTTTTTTTTCATTAGCAAATAGAATAACTTAGTGCTAAAATCCTCCCTAAAAATAAAGGTTGTGCATAACCTGAGTGAGAGTTTATTATCGTTCATCAAATGATGCATGTAACCAATAATGGAAGGTTGCACGTTATACTAATTTATTCTTATAAAAGCATTAAACTCATCTTAAATAGAGAACTTGATTGTTCTACACCGCCCATTCGGGTATATGGACTTTCAGATCTCGTTAAGATATGTTGACTACTTTTATACTCTGAAAATTTGTATAACATGTAGAAATGTTAATGATTAGTGTTAATATCTTAGATCATAGCTAAGTAGTGATACTTATATAATGTAGAGATGACCACCAAAGCATTAATCGCTGAACAACTGAAAGGATAACATTTTGACAACAACAACTATGAAGACTGGTCCCGCCCGGTGCGATGCCTTCTGGACGAGGACGACATATCGCACACACTTGATGAAGTTCAAGAGGAACCCATATTAGCTGAAAACGGAAATTTATAAAAACATAGGGTTGCAATAACTTCTACAATAAGTGGCGAAAACAAAATCGTTCAGCTCGTAATGTCTTTCTTAGCACTTTGCATAAAGAACTCATACCTACGTATGAAGTGCATGAAACCGCTAAGGGAATCTGGGAAGCATTGACAAATGCCTATGCAAAGAAGTCAAATGCGAGAGTTCGGACAATGAAATTAGAATTCCAGGAGTATAGGATGCCCGTCGGCTGCTCCATCAAGGATCATATCCGTAAGATGGAGCAAATGATAGGTGCCCTTAGGAATGTTGGGTGTAAATTGACTGAAAATCAAAAGATTATAGCCATGCACCGTTCCTTGCCTGAATCTTGGGCCCAAATCAAAAGAATTTTGAACCATACTGATTCTATCACTACGTTCAAAGACTTTTGTGGCCACTTGGTACGTGAGGTTGAAATGAATGCAATTCAACCGGGTTCGGCCAAGACCTTTGTAGCAAAGACCCATAAGCGAAAAGCTAACAAGAAAAGGTTCAAAACTCGCAAGAAGGCGAAAAAGAATAACCAAGAATAGAAGACCACAACACCTCTTCCAAATCTCAAGAAGAAGAATGGAAAGAAGAAGAAGAAAAAGACAAATATAGTCTGCTTTGTCTGAGGAAATTTCGGCCATTATGCTCAGCAGTGTGCCCATAAAAAGATGGTAATTTCTCAGTCACTAGATACTTTGTATGTAGGCGTTTGTTCTGAAATCCTTTCCGTTGATATAATATCTAACGAGTGGAATTTGGATTCAGGCGCAATAAAGCATGTGACACAGAGTCGTTGAGGACTCGAGGAATTTCGGCTTGTAGCCAAGGGAAGTTACGAGCTGTACATGGGCAATAACGCTGTTGAAGATGTATTAGGGATTAACGTTCTCCATCTCCGTACACGCATAGGGCAAACAATAATCTTTCGTGATACTCTTTATGCACCGGGGATGCGTCGGAATTTAATTTTTGTTTCTAGGTTATTATTTGATGGTTTTGATATTCGATTTTCCGGGACAAGAGTTTCTTTAAGACTGAATAACCTCATTTTTGCACGGGAAAATTTAATTTCAGATTTATTTATTCTGGATGTAAATTGTGATAATGTCCATCTTGTTTTATCTGATATGTCGAATGAAACTGTAGTATCTGAATCTCAAAAATGACATGTGAGGTTAGGTCACATATGAAAGGATCTTATGATAAGACTAGTACGTTCTGGTCTGTTAGACTCCTTATCCAAAGTTGATTTGCCATTTTGTGAACATTGTGTCTGGGAAGACTTCGAAGAAACCATTTTCCACAGCGGCTAGGTCCATGGGCACACTAGAGATAATCCATTCAGATATCTGTGGACATGTACATGCCAGAAACAGATGTCAATACTTTGTCACTTTCATTGACGATTACTCGCGCTGTGGATATGTGTATCTTATCTCATGTAAATCTGAGGCTTTTGATTATTTTCTTAAATATAAAGCTGAGGTGAAAAATCAGCTTAAGAAAAAGATTAAAATCCTTCGATCTGATAGAGGTGGTGAGTGTACATCTGAAACGTTTAAATCATATTGTGAAAACTTTGGAATTGTTCGGCAGTACACAATGGCTTACACTCCACAACAAAATGGTGTTGTAGAGAGAAGGAATAAGACACTATTGGACATGGTTAGATTGATGATGGCACAAGTCAATCTCTCTACCACATTCTGGGGAGACGCACTGTTAACAGCCGTCTACGTCCTTAATAGAGTCCCATCCAAATACATTTCTAAGACCCCATATAAGATGTAGTCTGGGAGGATTCCTTCTCTAGCCAACCTACGCCCTTGGGGATCTTTGGGATATGTTTTGCTACCTACTCCGCATAGAGGTAAACTTGATAGTAAAACCATTGAATGTGTGTTTATAAGGTACCCTATGCATTTAAAAGGATACGTTCTAGTTTATGAGGACCATGGACGATGGATTGAGATAAAATTCCGAGACGTGACCTTCGTTGAAGATAGATACCACAACCGAATGAAGCAAAAGACTCCAATAGAACTTTTTAAAATACCCGGTGTATCTCAGGAGAGTGGGATTTCTGCTCCTCAAGATGATGATGCTCTTATAATTCGTCAGGATAGTGGGATTTCTGCTCCTCAAGATGATGATGCTCTTATAATTCGTCAGGATAGTGGGAGGATATCTCAGTAGACTCCTGAGTTACTTTGAAGCAAAAAATGATTGATTCCCCGAAGATACTTCGATATTGAGGGGCAAACATTCTCTTGTGTTACGGTTGATGATGATGAACCTGATTCGTATCAGGATGCATTATTATCTTCTAACTCGGCCGAATGTGTGAATGTTATGGACGAAGAGATCGCTTCCATGAAGAAAAATAAAGTCTGGGAACTTGTTGATCTGCCTTCCAATCGCAAAGCGATAGGTAACAAATTGGTACTAAAGATCAAAAGAAAAGTAGATGGTACAGTGGACAAGTGTAAAACATGATTAGTTGCTAAAAGTTTTACACAAAAAGAAGGCATTGATTACGAGGAAACCTTTTCACCTGTTGCAAAGTTCTCCTCAATCCGCATGATCTTGTCCATTGTCGCAAGTTTAAACTTAGAGTTATATTAGATGGATATAAAGACTGCATTCTTAAATGGTGACTTGGATGAAGAGATATACATGCAATAGCCCATGGGTTATGTGGACAAAAAACATCTAAAGAAAGTCTGCAAGTTGTTCAAATATATCTATGGGCTAAAGCAATCTTTAAGACAATGGTACATGAGGTTCCACTTGGCCATCACCACTTTTGGATTGACGATGAGTGAACAAGATCATTGTGTATACATGAAACGGTCTGGGAGATCTTTTCTGATACTATCTCTATATGTAGACGATATCCTGTTAGCTGGTAATGACATGTAATTGTTGATATTGACTAAAGATTGGCTATTCTCGAACTTTGAGATGAAAGACCTTGGTGAATCCAACTTTATTCTTGGGGTAAAAATCATTAGGAATCACCCTAAGAGGCTTGTCTCAAGCAACCTATATACAAAAGATCTTAGAGTGGTTCAGGATAAAAAATTCAAAAGCTGTTGAAATCCATATGGATAAAGCTACCAAGCTAGACAGGAAATCGTGTCCCCAGATTGAAGCTGAGAAATTGGCTATGTCCTCAGTACCTTATGCAAGCACAGTAGGGAGCTTAATGTATGTTGTGCTTTGCACCAGACTGGATGTTAGCTATGTAGTTAGCATAGTTAGCCGTTATCAGAGTAACCCGGGACAGTCTCATTGACAAGCCGTTAAACATATATTCCGCTATCTCAGAGGAACAAAAGACCTAATGTTGTGTTATGAAGGCACAAGCATCGAGCTCAAAGGATATTTCGATGCTGCTTGGGGTAATGACGCCGACGAGGGAAAGTCTACTTCAGGGTATGTAATCTTACTCGGAGGAGGAACTATCTCATGGTCGAGTAAGAAACAGACATCCACAACTCTTTCATCTATAGAGGCCGAGTACATTGCATGTTGTGTTGCAGTTCAGGAGTGTGTATGGGTTCGAAGATTTCTATTGAGTCTGGGTGTTGTACCAAGTGTCCGTCAGCATATATCGCTGAAGATAGACAATATTTCCGCCATTGACTTGACAAATGACTCTAAACACCACCAGAAATCTAAGCACATTGATATCAAGTATCATTGCGTCCGTGATCAAGTGAGAGATAAGAAGGTCGCCCTCAGCTATATTCCTACTAAGGAGATGATGGCTGATTCCATGACGAAACCTATACCTAGAGATCTATTTCAGGTTCACGTTAGGCAGATGGGATTGAGGAAAGTTTGACTGATGTTTATACATTTATGTATGAATTTCTCTTTATTTTGAATAATAAAGGATGAGGATATGAGTGAGTCGTATTCGCCTACAATCTTTTAAGATTGAAGATGAGACCGATAAAGTCGAATAACATAATCGCACCATTCTTTTTCATGCGATCAATGTTATTGCGTGAATTTAAAGACAAGTTATGAGGCTATGAGATGAGTCGTACCTCATGTAGAATGACCTGCGTATTGTAGACCCGACATTCACCTAGTGTAGCCTACTTTACGACTTGGATTGTAACCATGTGCAGAGACCTTTTACCTACAGATTGCTTTGATTCGATCTAATCATTGCAACGTGCGAGTAGCCAGTCCCGTAGGTGACTCTTTGTGTCCTTAGCTACCCTCTTGTGTATAAGAGGATGAGACTAAGTGTTGCTACTTTAGTGTACTATGACGAAAGGTCCTTGATTGGCCAGACTTGGTTACGCTAGGAAAGCAGCTTGATTGATTCCGAATTACACATTTGCGTGGGGAAGATCCCGTGACAGCTACACCAAGTTTCTAGAATTATAAATACGCACTTGAAGACTTATCCGCCGGCAGTATCGAGTTATTTTTCTTAGACTTTTGTAAACAATATTTTTCTTATTTGCGTGGGGAAGATCCCGTGACAATTATACCAAGTTTCTAGAATTATAAATACGCACTTGAAGACTTATCCGCCGGCAGTATCGAGTTATTTTTCTTAGACTTTTGTAAACAATATTTTTCTTATAAAGCATATAATATTGTTTTAAAATTGGTATTAGTCGAAGTTTGTGAAAAATCGAGTTTTCAGAATAACTCGATAAGTTGGATAAGTGCGTATGTTGGCCGAGTACTCCAGATCGGGAGTTAACTCCATCCGGTGTGGTCATGCGGACTAGGACAGGCATTGCAAAGCTTGGGTTATTGAGTACTAGTTAGGTGGTCACTTAGTATTTAAGCACTTGCGAGAAGATTATGGTGATCCAGCTGGTCCCACGCCTCTGATTCTTTTGATCGTGATGTTTGGTTTTTTATTGTTATTAGGCGAGTTAGATGGACAAATTTTTGTGCCTATCCCACAATGTGATTGAGTGGGAGATGTTGGACTTAGGCCAGTGGGGCCCACTGGTGAGCAATCACTAATGGGTGGGTCCCATAAGTTTAAGCTTCTTCCGGCCTTCTCCTTTTCTGTTATATTTTAAATTCAACTTTGAATTTAAATTATGATAGGAGATAGAGATAAGACCGGATGATATGATCTCATTCAAACTCTCATGCCTTCCTGTAAAATGGATGAGACTCTCTCTCGTAAAACACATCATACGAAATACTGAGAGTATACGGAGAGAGATATAGTGTGCACAGTAGTCTGTCCATTTTGGCTTGTCCTTGGGACGATCTAATCCATAAATTGCAATCCGGGGCCACTTATACCATAGGATCAGAGGTGTGAATATATCCATCTGCTCCAGTAATAGATAGGTGGACCGTTGGAGCGTCAATCTTTTGCTTTGTAAGGGTTCCAAAACTCGTGTAGACTGTCAGATCTTGAGGGCTCATCTTCCGTGCTTCTCAATAGTGGTATCAAAGCTATATTAATTGTTGTATAGTGGTATCGATATGACGGAATCTCGCAAATCCAGTGTGGCAACCTGGCATATCGGGGTTGGTTGGCTAAAGTAGCTTCTCCTACCCCAAAATCATATATGGTACGTCAAATAGCTCATTCTGGTTTGTGAGATACGCCTGCTTTAGGGTTCTCACGGTCATGATCACTTTTGCCTCCGATCGGGCCTGCTCTCTTCCATCTTGGCCATGAAAGTGTCCGCCACCCGCACTACATCACATGACATCAACTCATGGAGGTCCGATGGTAACTGCCTCTATGGTGGGGGAACACCTTCATATGATTATGAAATGCGCATCATAATAACACTTCTCTATATGCATTGATAATTTACACAGCTCCCTCGTGTTGTGTAATTCAGGGATTGTTCAGCACGATCCTGTCTGTTTTGTTGCACTAGTGCAGCCTGATCTTTTCACGTTCAAGAAGGGAGTTGTGAGGGTTGAGACCCAGGGCATCTGTTCAGGACTAACCTTGTTGTGCAAGGTACAATCCAACTGGTTTCTTATGCTGCCTCTTGCCAATGGTATGTTTGTTGAGCACGTGTAAGATCAAAGCTGCTCATCAGGCTGGCCCACTACTGTATAGATGCCCTGGATAGAAAATAAGGAAGGTCTTCTCATCGGCGATGAAAATGGATGGTTAACGAAAGTTGTCCAATGTCATCTTGCATACATCTACGGCTCACAAGCTGATAGGACTAACCTGAGTTTTTGCCCAGGCATCTACATGGTGTGCCACCATGTACAAAAGAATAGATGTTAAGTCCATTTGACGTACATTTATGGCCTCTCACATGAGCAGGCTGGCTTGAGTTTTTGCCAAGGCATCTAAATGGTCGATACGAGTAGAACACCAAAACATTCCAGCGATTAAACATGGATTTTCCTAATTTTTTCGATGGCATCTTCGATGGGACTTCGATGACCTGTTGATGACATCCAACCCCTTCGATGGCATTGAGCATGACACCACAAAGTGTCCAGCAACCACCATGGGATTTCCAAATTTTCTCGATGGTATCGAGCAGCTGTCAATGGCATTGACAGACACTGTTGCTGAAAGATTTGAGACATGGGCCAGCCTAGTAATAAGCTTAGATCTTGCACACGTGGGCCCCATTGGGACATCTGCCATTTCACCTGTCTGAGTCCTGTTTGCATTTCTGATTCTGTTGAACTTTCAGCGCAGATGGAATGGGAGTAACCCTTGGATAGTCGACGTCATAGGAGTCATTACTTTTATCAAGAATCTGGTAATGAAACCGTAATATCTGAAGGCCTTTCCAACATAACACCAGCAGGAAAAGAATGGGAACTGAGGTCAAGAGGTTGGATTCATTCCAAGACATTAGAAGATTCTCCTTTGTTAGTTTATACCTATTCGGCGTCTTTCTATTGTTCGAATGTTCTTGCTTTAATAAACTCGTCATTTATCATTTGCTTTGTTGGAAAGTTCATTTAGAAGTCTAATATCCGGCTGGCAAGTTCCGGATCATCTGAACTATAATTTATTCCAAGACATTAGAAGATTATCCTTTGTTAGTTTATACTATTCGGTGTCTTTCTATTGTTCGAATGTTCTTGCTTTAATATATAAACTCATCATTTATCATTTGCTTTGTTGGGAAGTTCGTTTAGAGGTCTAATATCCATCCGACGAGTTCCAGATCTTGCATCTGATGAACCAGTAGCATAATGTCGACCTCCTTACGTTACATCAGGCGTTGCCACCATGCCTGAGCTTGTTTTGAAAATAAGATTTGATTTGGAGGCAGAAACTGAAACAAAAAATAGAAGATAAAATAGAATAATCTGTTGTGAACCAGGCTATGAAGCATGTATGAGATATGCTTTTCTTAAAGTGTTATTCGCCCCCTCTCGTTGGTATGAGATGGCTGCCCGGCGAACTTCTTCTAAGATATGACAAGCCTTGTTGATTCTACGTGTTACACGAAGAAATCACAACAGGAACACGGTGATGCAGTTTCTGTTCTGGCAGACTCTGTATTGTGAAAACAGAGGACCCACAGCAGAGAGAAGGTTTTGAGAGGAGATGTTTTCTTAGAGATGATCTGATTAACCTGCCATTTACATCAAGTTTTATAGAGAATGAAAAGTTGTGCGGTTTTTCAAGAGGCATTTTTAAGAGATTCATCTGAAACTGTTTACAATGAAAAGGCATTTCCAATGGTTAAGGCCGAAGAAACCGTTCCTTATGGTCGAAAAGCACGGCGATTAGATTCCGCCTGTTGAATTGGGTCAAATAGAAAGGCCGAGCGACGTTTCTAAGACTGAACTGTTGGTCGAAGCCAACTGCCTAATCGGCCAAACATCTCACGAAGCACTTCGACCAAGCACTGCTGCTCTAGTCAGCCAAAATGCCGATTTTGACCAAACTCTTCTTTGGTCGGCCAAGTTGCCGACTTCGACCACACACTACTTGGCTGATTTGACCATGCGTAGGAGTGCCACTTGTGACATGATGCTTAGGGGGGAATCCACCACCCCCTAGATCCACATTCACTTTCATATACACATTCACGTTTACTTCTACATTCACTTCCACATTTTCATTTATTTAATTCAACATTAATATACACTTCCACGTCCACATTTTCATCCATTTAATACAAAATTTATATCCACTTCAACATTTTCATTCATATAATTTAAAATTCACATCCACTACAATTCAAAACTCACATTTGCATTCACTTCAAAATCAACATTCATAATCACTTCCGCATCTACATTCACTTGCACATGCATATGCACTTTCACATGCACATGCACTTTTACATTTGCATTCATGCAATTAAAAATTCACATCCACTTCCACATGCACATGCACTTTCACGTTTGCATTCATACAATTAAAGATTCACATCTACTTCCACATGCACATGCACTTTTACATTTGCATTCATACAATTAAAAATTCACATCCACTTTCATATCTATATGCACTTTTACATTTGCATTCATATAATTCAAAATTCACATTCACATTTACATCCAAATGCACATGAACTTTCACATTTGTATTCATATAATTAAAATTTGACATCCACTTCTACATGCATATATACTTTCACATTTGCATTCATATAATTCAAAATTCACATTCATATTCATGTGCACATGCACTTTCACATTCGTATTCATACAATTCAAAATTCACATTCACTTTCATATGCACTTTCATATTTGCATTCATACAATTCAACATTCACATCCATCTCCACATTTTTATTCATACAATTTAAAATTTATATCCACTTTCACATGCACATGCAAATGTTGAATTGAATGAATTAAAAATGTGAATGTGGAATGCATAAAGTGGTTGCAAATGTTGAATATGAATGAATGAAAATGTAAACGTGGATTTAGAATTGAATGAATGCAAATGTAGGTGTGAATGTGAATAAGGGTTTGGGGGTGAATGTGGATGTGGAGGTGGGGATGAAGGTAGATATGGAAGAGAATGTGGACCTTGGGGGGATCCCAATGAGCATTGCGGATCCCATTTGGGGGGTAGACCTCCCTTGAGCATTGTGGATCACACCTAGGACATTTGCACCCAGGTGCAATCCATAGTGCTTGGGGGTGAATGTGGATGTGGAGGTGGGGATGAAGGTAGATATGGAAGAGAATGTGGACCTTGGGGGGATCCCAATGAGCATTGGGACATTTGCACCCCCTTGAGCATTGTGGATCACACCTGGGACATTTGCACCCAGGTGCAATCCATAGTGCTTAGGGGGATCCACCCCTCCCCTTCACTAGGTCCACATGCACTTTCATATCCACCTTCACCTCCACTCCACCTCCACCTCCACATCCACATCCACATCCACATCCACATTCACTTCTAGAGTGGGTTCCACTGAGGTGGTAACAATGGTCATAACTACCTTCTATAGGAGTAGTCCCCTCCCTTTGAAAAATAACTCCACAATAACTCAAATAGGCCCTTCTTGGACTGCATAACACTTTCCAGACCGCTATTGTGGGTCCCACCGTGTGTCTTCATTGAAATTCACTTCGATCATTAGCCCCTAAAAATAATTTCAGGGCATGACACTAAGATTGAATGAAGAAGACATCAAGGGTGGACCATACCAATCGAAACAACTCCGACTGAAAAGTCCACCGTTAGGTGTATTTGGGGGCCACAGAGACCTCGGATGAAGATGAAATCAATGCCATCCGAAGTCCCGAGATGACAAGAAAGAAATGAATGGATCAAATATCCTAGGGAGTAGGCCCATTTATGACTTTGTGGGACCAATAATCCCCTCTTCGAAATTGGCTTCTTCAACTTTCGAGGTATGAAGATGCAAAGAGGAAATGAACAAGAAGTCTTTCTGTGGCATGAGTCTTACCTTTTGAACCAATCTCGGATCTTATGTGGGGCCCACTGGATTTTCGTGAAGCAAATCTAACCCGTCCACATCAAACGGGTTTAATTCGATGTCCTCATCCCAGGTTTGAGGGTAAAACTCATTACAGATGGACCTTATTAGAGGAAAGAATTCAAAATTAACAAACAACATTTATAGAGTCGTGGGCTACTTAGAACTTCATTAGAAAGCTAAAAAATCCTTTCCGTGGGTACACAACTCTCTGCTTAATGTGAATGGATTAGATTGGCCCCGTTTTAGTGAGGCCCACAATCCATTTTGAAATAATGCAAAAAGACATTCTCGTCTTGCAAAAAGTAAATACGTATCTCAGGGCTTAAAAAAAAGATGAGTTATGTGAGAAATTAGTCAATTTCTTGCTTACATCACACTTGGGGGGCCATCGTACTATAAAACCCAACCTACATGCACCCTCTCCCTACGTGGGAGAGGATTATGTTGGGGAATTGCGAAAGCATATAGAGATGAATCAAGCAAAGTATTTCAATCACACAATAAAGTCTAATCACAAAAACTCTGAATTTAACGTGGAAAAACCCTTTGTGGGAAAAAACCATGACACAAAGCGACAATAATGCACTATAAAAGCAAAAATTACAAGAGATAAAGATTACTCAATTCGAACAAGCCTTGAATCACCAAGCTATGCCCTTGAAAACCCTAGGAACAAATTAGAAAGCCTTGAGATACTCCCTTATTTTCGATTACACCCGTATATATAGCCTCTAGAGAATCAAAATCAAAATAGGAAACAAATTCCGCACTTACACAATTCTACGTAACTCTACACGCACGTTTGATGATACTTCAATGGCACTTCGATGGCACTTCAATGGCACTTCAATGGCATCGACAGATCGTCGATGGCATATAAGGCCTTTGATGTCATCGAGTATAACACCAAAACATTCCAACGAGTAGACATGGATTTTCCGGATTTTTCGGATGGCACTTCAATGGCATCGACGGCCTATCGATGGCATCGAACCCCTCTAAATGGTATCGAGTAGGACACCTAAAGTGTCCAACAACCAGCGTGGGATTTTTGAATTTTCGCGATGGTGTCGAGCAGTTGTCGATGGCATCGAACAATTCTCGATGGCATTAAATGGTCTGTCAATGGCATCAACAGACCCTGTTGAAAGATTTGAGACACCAACAACATATTATGTGCGACCCGAGCCTCATCGAAGATGGTGCGGCCCTTACCGTGGGGCCTACCTTGATATATTTATTCTATATTCACACCGTCCATCCATTCTTCCTTTTATGTCATGAGCCTAAAAACTAATAAGGTACAAATCTTAGGTGGACTATACTATAGGAAGTAGGATGTGGCAATTGAACATCCCACCATTAAAATATTTTTAGGGCCCATCGTAATGTTTCGTTAATATTTATTTGCCATCCGATTTGTTGATAAGATTGCGTAAACATGGATGAAGAAGAAATAACAAATATTAGCTTAATCCAAAACTTTTGTAGCCCATTATAAATTGTTAAGGGTCAATCACCACCTTATATATATATATATATATATATATATATATATATATATATATATATATATATATATATATATATATATATAGAGAGAGAGAGAGAGAGAGAGAGAGAGAGAGGTACATCTTAGATTTTAATCTTTGTTTTTTGGTTCATGCCGTAAAATTATCTATCAAAACGGATGGATGGCGTGGATACAGAATAAATGCATCCAGCTGTCTTGGGTAAGGGCGGGGCTGTGATGTCTGTGATCAATGTACCCCGTACATACGTTTTTATAGATCATTATAGGACGTTCGATCAAAGATGAGGTAGATCCAAAACTCAAATAAGTCGCACCATAGAGAAAATCGGGGAAAGAAATTACCGTTGAAACCTCCCTGGGCTCTACTCGATGTTTATAGGCCATCCAAACCGTTTATAAGGTCACTACCAATGTGATGAAGTGAAAACACCGAAAAGATATCCTGATACAAAACTTTTATGTCCATAAGAATGTTTCAACGGTGCTCACCAAATCCCCACTGTTTCCTCTCTTGTGGCTCACTTGAGTTTTGGATCTACCTCATTTTTGGTCACATGTCCTAAAATGATCTCCTGAAACGGATGAACGGAGTATATTTCTCACAAATATCGCAGTGGCCCCACACAGCATTCTTGCGCAGGAACTTCTGCAAAGGCTTTGGCAGGAAATCCGCGTCCCCACGCGCACATCCACTGATCCACATGAGAAGCGGATTCAGTGGTGACCCAACATCACCCATCTAATTAGTGGTGTTGGGCGTGCGGGGCCATCGTGATGTAGGTATTTAATCTACACCATTCATCCGTTTTGTCAGCTCGTTTCATGGCATAATCCCAAAAATGAAGCAGATAAAAAACTCAAGTGGACCACACCACAGGAAACAGTGGTAATGAACGTCTACCATTAAATGATCTGGAAAAACGGATGGATGGCGTGGATATAAAATACATACATCGAGGTCGCCACCCAATTCGTTTCCCCCACGCTGCAAACGAAAATTCATCAGGTGGGGCCCAGCATAAACATATGCAGATCAAAATTCAGGTCATTGATTTTTTGTTTCTAACCATCCATTTTTGCATGCAAGTGGGGTCCACTTTATAGTTTGGGTGGCCTAGTTTCATGCCAGGATATTTTCACGCTGCCCCCCCCACCCCATCCATCAGTGGCCTTCCATTGGACCAACCAGTATGATCTTCACTATCAGATAATCCTAGCCATGTGAAGAAAATGGACAAATAAGTCCAATGTGGCTACATCTAATAGTGGCTAAATCCAGCAGTTAGGATGATATAATGTGGAGATTTGGGCTGCAGCTTCCATATGCGTGGGTCCACCATAAGGACGGTTCAGAAGGCTACAAGGTGTGTCCTACATGTACATTTTACATTTTGATGGCCCAGTCATACTTTTATCAGACCATTCCTTTAGACTTCATGTTTGGTTGATCAGGAGAAAAAGTGCATTAGACAAATCATTAGCCCATGTTTGGTGGACGGCTAAACATGAGTTTATCTCATTTTATTTAAAAGTTATCTATTAGAAAATTTGATATGCAATACATGATTACTGTTATTATAAACTCATTATATGTTAAGATCAAGATTTCTTCTACATAATTACTTTTAATTATGGCTGTCAATACCTGAACTAGCGGGTAGCTGCTGGCTCCATTTTAATGGGTCGGGGTCTCATATATTGGAGCCGTTGAAAAATTGGATTTGGTTAAGGTCTTTCACGTTTTGGACCCGATTAAAAATCAGGTCTAATCAGGGTAGGGACATGATGAAAATCAGGTTTGCTCGAGTCTAGTCAAAGGTTGGACAATAGTAAAATTATATATATTTAATATGAATTGATTATTCTTAAAAAAAAAAAAAAGGAGCGGACGGTAATCCGTCTGGGCAGGGCTCTAGAACCCAACTCAAAACCTAGATTCATCTAGAACCCAACTCAAAACCTAGATTCAAATGCTTGCGACGCGGATTGCTTCCTACCCCCCGCCCGGACGGTAATCCGTCCGGGCAGGGCTCTGTGGGGCCCACCGTGATGTAAGTGTTTTATCCACGCCGTTCAATGCTTTTTTCAGATAATTTTAGCCTGCGAACCAAAAAATGAGGCAGGTCCAAAGCATAAGTGGACCACAAAGTGGGGATTGAACGTCCACCATTAAAAACTTCTTGAGAGCCGGAGAAGTTTCGGATGAAGCTGATATTTGTGTTTTCACTTCATCCACGTCTACATGACCTTATGAATAGGTTGTATGGTAAAAAAACATCACGATGGCCCTTAGAAAGGTTTCAACGGTGGGTGTCATTATCAGTGTAGGTTCTTTTGGTGTGGTCCACTTAAGCTTTGGACCTGCCTCATTTTTTGGTTCAAATACTAAAATCATCTGAAAAAATCTTTGAACGGCGTGGATAAAACACTTACATCATGGTGGGCCCCACAGATCCCTGCCCGGATGGATTACTGTCCCGGGGGGTAGGACGCAATCCGCGTCCCAAATGCTTGGTGGGTAACTAAATCCACTTGGATCCATGTTTGGGTCTTTAGGGCTTAACCTGAATGCAACCCACCGATCATCATCCTATTAACTAAAAATGAGCATCTAGAAAATAGGGCCTTACACGCTATATTGTATCCATCTCTATGGTGTTACTTTTGCTGGTTCCTATGTGAGGAATCTATGATGTGGACATGGACGTCTGCAATGATTATCTTTCTCAATGCTGTAGTCGAAGCGGATTTCAAAAAAGCCTTATTTGAATATCAAGCAAAAAAGAAATCCTAAATTCATTAAACAATGTCCACGTTGTCTTGTGCTCATTACGTCAAAATTATAAATTTGCGACGGACAGGCTTCATTTAATGACGGACTTTATCCGTCACTAATAAAAAGTCTGGCGGATTGAGAGATGGACTAAGTCCGTCGCTAAAATAGTTAAATAACACATCCGTCGCAAAGTACCCCCCGAAAACCAAGTTGAACATTTAGCGACGGATTTTATTTGTTCTGTGACGGAACATGGCCCATCATAAATTCACTTGTGCCCCAACCTATATATATATATATATATATATATATACATATATATATATACACACACACACACACACATGAATTTTGTGAAAATTTATATTTTATTGTAGTCTAAGAAGTGCTTTTATATATATATATATATATATATATATATATATATATATATATATATATATATATATATATATAATCGATGCATTCAATCAATTGATATGAAAATAATCTAAAATATAAATAAATACAATTAAACCATTGAAATTCTATTAAAAGCACTTCTTAGACTACAATAAAATATAAATTTTCACAAAATTCATATATATATATATATTGAGTAGAAATTATTATTATTATTATTATTTGCTTTAAAACTGATATTTAAATGCTTTGCAATATCACATGAAAAATCACAATGTACATCCTTAGTATTTTATTAAAAATCGAAATTTTAGAAAATGAAGTTCGAGAAAAAATTGAGATTTTGATAAATAGTTGAGATTTTGAAAACAAAACTGAGAAGTTTAAAAAAATTAGGATTTTGAAAAAAAATAGTCGAGAAGTTTTTTTATTTTTTATTTTTTAAATGGCATTTGATAAAAATTGAGATTTTGGAAAAAAACTGTTATTTAATAAAAATCTAGATTACGAAAAAAATTAGAAGTTTGAATAAACTTGATAATTTTATAAAAAGAAAATTGAAAAGTTAAAAAAATTTGTGATTTTGAATAAGAAGGTTCAAGAGTTTGAAAAAAGTAACTATGTTTGAGAAAAATTGAGATTTTTAAAAGAATTGATAAAAAAAAAAAAAAAAACTAAACTGCTATAAAATTTGACATATAAAAAAAGTGGCACTTTTAAAATTTTTTTTTTAAATTGATAAGTTTGAAAAATAATTAGATATTGCGAAAAAATTGAGATTTTGAAAAAGAAATTGAGATTTTGTATTTTGAAAAAAATTAAAAGTTTCACAAAAAAAAATGTAATTTTGAAAAAAAATATATTTTAGAAGTTTTAAAAAACGATGTTTTTAAAAGAAATGAAGAAGTCTGAAAAAAGTATAAGTTTTGAAAAAATTGAGATTTTGACAAGAAATTGACTTTTTGAAAAAGAAAATTGAGAAAATTTTAAAAAATATTAACAATGTTTATGAAAAATTGAGATTTTAAAAAGCTTTGCGATTTTGACAAAAAGTTCACATTTTGAAAAAAAAAATTAAGAAGTAAAAAAAACTTGAGAAGTTTGAATAAAATTGATAAGTTTGGAAAAAAATAGATATTGCAAAAAAGAAATTGAGATTTTATATTTGAAAAAATTGAAAAGTTTCATTAAAAAATGTGATTTTGAAGTTTAAAAGAAATGAGAGGTTTGCTAATTATATATATATATATATATATATATATATATATATATATATATATATATATATATATATATATATATTTGAAAAGAGAGATTTTGAAAAACAAATTTGAGATTTCGGAAAAAATTGAGATGTTGAAAAAATTGGCATTTAAAAAAATTGGCACTTTGCAAAAAAAAAAATTGTTAGTTTGAAAATTAATTTAATATTGAAAGAAATTAAGATTTTAAAAAAGAAATTGAGATTTTGTATTTTGAAAAAAGATTAAAAAGTTTCATAAAAAGAATGTGATTTTGAAGTTTGAAAGAAATGAGTAGTTTGATAATATATATATATATATATATATATATATATATATATATATATATATATATATATATATATATATATATATAGAATAAAAAATTGAGATTTAGAAAAAATTGGGATTTAAAAAAAAATAGATGTTTGAAAAAAAAAAATGAGATTTAGAAAATTTTAGTGAGATTTTTTTTTTTTTTTTTTTTTTTTTTAAAGAAAGAAATTTGAAATGGGTGGAGCAAATTTATTGGTGGCCATTTATTGGACGGTCAAAAATGGAAATTACACATTCAGTTAGCTGGCTATCAAATTGATTGACATTTATTGGTGGCAATTTTTTGAGATTTTGTACTAAATTACTAGGGACATTCATGAATCAGATCCATCTAAAACACTACTCTTTAAATGGGCACGATTAGTTTCTCTAGATCTAGATAAATTTTGAACAATCTGATTGGTCTAGATTGACGCATGAATAACTTTAGATGTTTAGATTACATTTCACTCAAAAATGATGGTTGGATCGCAAGATATAGCCCATCATATTATTGATTAATTTTGTTCACTAATTATCTTTCTCATCTGAAACCCAATCGGGACAAGTGATCAATCAAAAGTTTGAAAAAAAAAAAAACAATGTTTTGAGAAAAAAAATGAGATTTTAAAAAGAAATGAGATTTAATTAAGAAAAATTGAGCTGTTGAAAGTTTGATATTATGGCTGAAGTATAATGAAGTGTAATTCCAAGAATAACTTATATGATCAAATTCTTGTAAGATCAGCGATGGACGGTATTCGTCACTAAATTTTATAATAACGAATAATTCAGTTGGGTTTTTTCGTAGTGCAGTGATGGACCGAATCAGTTGTTTAATTTTGTGACAGCAAATAGTAGTGGACCATGCGACGGGTTAAATTTGTCGTTAATTGCCTCTTTCGACGGATCTAATCCATCGCAAATTCGTGATTTTGGCACTGTCATAGTGGATATTTCTAAAGGTTACGATGCAAAACTAGAGATTTTCCTTGCAATCTAGGTAATAGAATTTTTACATCAAAGGCTCGTTTGGCATTTCTACTCTAATTCAATAAGAGCTTTTTTAAATAAGAGCTACTATAATAAGATCTTTTTGTTCTAGCACTCGTTTTAAATAAGCTCATTTAGTAAAATTATTTTTTAAAATAAAAAAAAAAGCTTTTATTTAAAATAATTATGTTTGGCGAAATGTTCATATAAAATAAAAGCCTTTTTTTTGAATAGTTGATGTCATTTTAAAAAATTACAAAACTCTAAGGTACAATCTAAATAGTTGTTTGGGTGGATTTTACAATGGATGGATTGTTCGAAAGACAGAAAGAACGAATGGCTACAATCTTCTTGTTTTAAGATATTTCGGCCATCCATTATGTTGGACATTGGATTTAGATCGTCCATCATAACTTTTGATTTGAACCTTTCATTGTATGAGTCAAACCTTCATAGTGAGTTATCCATCATGCAAGGATTGTTCTTATCTTGTGGGGACCATTCATCATTAGGGCCTCATCTTAACGTAGATCATTCGTCATGTGGGGCTTACCATCAATGCTAATTGTCAATATAACGGGGCCTCAATGTCCACTATCCATCACCCATCATTTAGAGTTCACATTTGATGTGTCCATCGTGAGGGCCCTGCTTTTAAAGTGGATTGTCCATCATGTGGGGCCCACTTTTGACATCCACCATCCATTGTGTGGGGCACACCTTCTATGTGGATCATCCATCATGTGAGATGCTTTAGATATGGGCCATCCATCATGAGAGACCTTGGATGTGGACCATCCATCACGAGGGGCCGCACTTTAATGTAGGTCACCCATAATGTGAAGCCCGCTTCATCCATTATGTGGCCCCACCTTGATGTGGACCATTCATTGTGTGGGACCCCACCTTCAATATTGGTCATTTATTATGTGTGCCCACCTTTGATATCTACCGACTATCATGTGGACCCCGCCTTTAGTGTTCATCTTCCATCATGTGGGTCCCACCCTTGATGTGGACCACCCATCAAGTGGGGCCTACTAAATGTGGATGGTCCATCATGCTAGGCCACACTTTGATGTGGGTCATTCATCATGTAGGGCCCACCTTTGATGTGAACCGTGCATTATGTGGGCCCACCTTGATGTTGACCATTCATTATGTGGGTCCCCCATCTTCAATATGGGTTGTTCATCATGCGGGCTCATCTTTGATGTCCACCATCTATAATGTGGGTCCCACCTTTGTCGTGGACCATCTATCATGTAAGGTCCACTTGATGTGGATAATCCATCATGTGGGGCCACATTTTGATATGGACCATCCATCATGTGGGTCCCACCTTTGTTGTGGACCTTCCATCATGTGGGGCTTTTTGTGGATAGTTCATCTACATTTTGCTGTGGACTGTCCATCATGTGGGGCCCGACCTTCAATATGGGTCATTTATCATGTAGGCCCACCTTTAATGTCAACCTTCCATCATGTAGTCTCACATTTAATGTTCACCATCCATCATGTGAGTCTCACCTTTGATGTGAACCATCCATCAGGTTGAGCCCGCTTGATGTGGATCGTCCATCCTGTGGAGCCACACTTCGATGCGGGCCAACGTCAGAGAGATTGTAAATAAACGATAAAGAGTTAAGATGGGACGCGGATTTAATTTGTTACTGATATGTTGAGTAGCCAGACTCGCTACTGAAGTGACGTCACCAAGTTGTGCGCCCCACCATGATGTATGTGTTGTATCCACACTGTCCATCCATTTGAAGAGATCATTTTAGGGCATGATCTGAAGGATGAGGCATATCCAAACTTCGCCGGACCCCATCACAGAAAACAGTGGGGAGAGTGTCGCCCACTGTTGAAACCTTCCTAATGTCCACCATGATATTTATTTAAGATCCAACCTGTTCATGTGTTAACTCAGACATGAAAGAAGGGGAAACACAAATGGTAGGCATTAAAAGTTTCTAACGGTAGGCATCACTCTCCCCACTGTTTTATGTGGTGGGGTCCACTTAAGCTTTGGATCTGACACATTCTTTGGCTCATGCCCTAATATGATCTCTCCGAATGGATGGACGGTGTTGATACAAAACACGCATCACGGTGGCCCACGGAACTTGGTGACGTCACTTCAGTGGCGAGTCTCGCTACTCAACCTATCATGTAGGTAATCCGCGTCCGGTAAGATGGAGATTACTTGTAAAATGCATGCCGATCAGATGATCCAAAACGTCTAGTTAGTGGAATGCGAACTGAATGTAGAAGATTGTTCGAAGAAGATAGATCCAGTAACAGATGTTTAGAGCCGTCTGATTTATGTGATCTTTTGCAATATCGAAAGAGGAGGGGTCTAAACGTAATGGACGGTTCAGATAGGTGGTGAGAATGCCAGCGACGCCAAATGCAACTAGGTTTCCATTCCATGAACATAGCCCAACCAGATCACTATTTTCGCTTAACATTTATAGAGATGCACCAGTGCTCTCCCAGCACGATCAGTTATGGTGCTCTTAGTTTCATTGGAACATGGAGTCTAATCCGTTGATCTATACCGTTCATTGGCTCCACCACACATTTCGTGGGATACCCTGCAAAAATAACAGTGAGAAAACACAAATTAACCATTCAATCAATGGCCTTAATATGGACGGTCAAGATCACTTACATGAAAACGTCAAATAAACAATTTAATCCATCTATTTGTTAGGACCCATCATGGATTGCTTATGATTCCAAAGACTAAGTTTCGTTAGGAAATTACAACCATCCCATCCATGGCTTTGAAAAAGGATGGCCATAGAAAATTATATCAAATCAAGGACGCATCGGATCATCCGATCTATGCTATCTTTCAGTTATGGCCTAAAAAATCTGTTTTGTACTGAGTGGATGTTTCAGATCTATTGATTGGATCGTCCAAGTAAACTGATGCAACTAGGAGCACTATAACTTAGAAGTGCCATGGTAGCACTCGAGCATTTCTCGATTCATCTGACCTAGCAATTCCTCCCTATTCTCGCAGGGAATTATCTATTTCCCATTTAAAATCCTTGTAACATAGAAGCCAAAATCCAGGATTTCAGGTTCCCAAAAGATCTCATTTCCAAACTCTCTCATACACCATCAATCCATCTTTAATTACGAGGGCCGGATCCAAATACAAACGTATCTCGTATAAGCTCAACGTACAAATCAACATGTGAGGCCCACCGTGATATTTAAATGAAATCCACACCGTCCATCATGTTCTACCCTTGGTTTTCTCCTTCCAATCGAAAAATTCGCACGATTTAACACTCTTGTAGACCACACCAAATGAAACAGTTGGTACGGTGGCGCTTCCATTAAAAACCTTTCATATTGTATATGAGGACAACCGTATCTTTTATATAAAATCTGATCGATTCATAAGACGCATCTAACAAGGATGAAGGCACAAGAAAAAATTCTTCCTATTCCAAACTTACCCAGACCACAACACCTGGTTTTAGAAGTTTAGGGATGATTTTTCATGGTTTGGCCTACCAGATTCTTTAATTGACCTGATATTCTGTATAAAAGGAGAATAGAAATAGCCACACATGATGGACGGATTGGATGTCATTAAAACATTAAAATGGTCCCCACATCGATTTGTACGTTAAACTTGTCCTAGAAACGTTTGTACTGGATCTAACCTCTTATTAGTATAAAGACGTGCCACCTACACCAGCAATTCATGCATTTTCTCCACACTAGTATTTTCTTCCCATTTCCCTACTCCTAGCTTCACTCCATGCATACATCCACTTTCACCATAGTTACACTCTTCATCATCCTCATCCATGTCCCACCTTCCCTCTCATCACACCCACACGCCGACATCAGCTTCGCGGCCCACCTCATCCATCGTGACTCCCCACTCTCCCCATTCCACAACCCAAACACAATATCTCTCCATGACCGCACCATGATTGCACACCGCCGCTCCGACTCTCGACTCCACTACTTCCAATCACGTCAATCAACATCATCATCAATCGACGTCCCAAACGCCCCTCTACGGCCCACCGTAGGTGAGTATGTGATGAGATTCTATATGGGCACACCCCCAATTAAAAGGTGGTCCATCATCGACACAGGCAGTGCGTTGACATGGGTCCAATGTAAGCCTTGCATAGAATGTTATAAAATGTATCAGCCCCCATTCGACCCTTCCATATCAGTGACATTCGATAAGGTTACATGCAATAATATCTTTTGCAAGAACGTGAACAACGCCCGTTGCAAGCCCAATACTAATGTCTGCATATTCAGGGAGACATATGGGGATGGAGCTGTGACAGCAGGTGACGCTGCCTATGAGACGTTCATCTTGGAGGACACCAACGGTCCCAATATTACGCTTGAAAACATCATCTTCGGTTGTGGCCATGAAATCACTGAAGCCTATGATGAAAATGAGGACGGTTTGGTGGGCCTCAGTAGGGATCCGTATTCGTTTGTTAGGCAGATAGGGGCCCTTAAATTCTCCCATTGCTTGGTCCCGTTCTATTATCACAGAACGATGAGCAAGATCCTTTTTGGAAAGCAAGTTCAACTTAAGGGCGAATTTACACCCATGTTAAAGGTATGCTATTTGTCAAGACCTTAAACCCTAAACCCTAGAATATGGATATCGTGCATGCACGTTAACTTGTATATGGATGTAATTTCACACGTGTGTGCTATACAGATTCACACATGGTCACAGTGTTGTGAAACGTGCGTGAGACATGAGGTTTTCATGAAGTTTGAAATAATGCTCAGATCTTCTTACTAAAAATAAGATAATTTTTGTACTAAGGTGAGAGATAATGTGCAAAGTAAATTAAGGGTTTTTTAGCTTGCTATATTATGGTCCACTTAGGGTCTGAAATTGCTAATTTTTATTCCAAAAAAGTGAATAGTGTTGCTTAGATGATGGAAAGCTCAGATCTCATATGTGCCCATGTGTATGGCTTGTGCATACATGTAAACATCAATATGAGAAACTGTTTGATGAACTATACAACAAAGGATGTAGATTGTGTCAGACTTGGATTCACAGTTAATATTTCTATCATGAAATCTTTTTAGTGTAGGTCTACCCTGTACATATGTGGTGCTTTTTCATTGGTGTTGTTCGGAGCATGTCCAGCCCTATTGGGACGTGGATTGCATTGTACCCTACCCGGAGGTCTGGGTAGGGGCTCTGTGGTGCCTATCATGACATGTATTTTATCCACACTGTCCATCTAAGTGGGATGGCACCATAAGAAACTGTGGGGATTAAACGCTTACCGTTGAAAACTTCTTGAGGGCCAAAAATGTTTTTGATCAAGTTGATATTTGTATTTTCCCTTTTATCGATCTAGGTCTATGTGATCTTATCAACAGGTTGAATAGCAAATAAACATCATGATGGACCTTAAGTAGGTTTCAACAGTAGCGTTGTTATCACCACTGCTTCTTGTGGTGTGGCCTACTTGAGCCTTGGATCTACTTTCTTTTTAGCCTGATCGGTTAAAATGGATGTACGGTGTGGATAAACACATACATCATGGTGGACCACACAGAGCCCCTGCCACGACCGAGTCAGTCCTGGTTGATAGGACTTAGTCCGGTTGCACCCAAATGGGGTGTTAAAATGACCATTTTCTGAGTTTCCTATTAAATTCCCTACATCCCCTATTCGACAAAGCCTGTTGGATCCTACATTTTTGTTGATCCTGGTTAAAAATAGCCAGCTGAAATAAAGCTGTGAGGTAATATTGGAATTCAATGAGTTGTATGAGATCTTGAATCTAGTATGAAAGATTGTCTAACAGTTAATATCATCCTATCAATATTATGGCATTTGAACTAAATGCCCCAACAAAGGCATATTAAGAAATCATGTAAAACATCACTTTCACCATTGTATCTTTTGATCAACAGGTTAAGGGCCAAGAAGAGTTTTATCATCTCAGTCTTGACGGCATCAGTGTCGGGAAGAACCGTCTTCCAATCAAAGAAGGACTATTCCACGCCAACGAGAAGGGTGAGGGAGGATTCATAATCGACTCGGGCACATCATTAACATATCTCGCCAAGGAAGGTCTCGACGCCTTAATCAGTGCATTGGATGATGAGATATTTCTAGACCCAGCCGAGGACCCTGATGGAATACTTCATTTGTGTTATAATGTTGATTCGTTCGATGACTTTGAGATCGTGCCGGACATAACGTTTCATTTCACTGATGCCGATCTAGTCCTACCCAAGATAGGAACCTACTTTGAAGTAGAAAATGGCATATTTTGCCTTGCCATGATGCCAAGCACCAGTGTTTCAATCTTAGGAAATCGATTACAGCAAAACCGCATTGTGGCCTATAACCTTGAGAAGGAATTGGTTGCTTTTGCCAAGGCTGACTGTACCAAATTCTAATGTTTGCCAAACTCAGATCGAGTTGATTGATATTTTGCCGATTCGGGTAGACTCATGGACTTGGATGAGTCTTTACTTGACTCGACTTGATATTTAATATTTAAATTGTATTATTTATAAATATTTTAAAATTTTGTAGTGAAATGAAATGCACTAAGTGGTGTCAGAGAAATATAAGTTATAATGTTTCTAATTGCATTTAGTTATATTAGGATACTTCAATTATCCAATTCATTGATCTAGGCTGTTCATTAGGTCCAACATACATTAATTTCACAGGAAACATTGCCAGCATCATAATAATCTGAAAAATATATATATTAACCATTTGATCAATGGTCTTTATAAATATAAATGGTCAAGATCATTCGCACGAAAATGCATATTCATACTTGTTAGAGACCATCATGGATTGCTTATGATCGTAAAAGATAACTTTTATACGGCTACTGTATTGATCCCATCCATGTCTTAGGAAAAGTATGGCTAGGGAAAATAAGGCCATAGCAAGGATGGATTGGATCATCGGATTTGATGCCATCTTTATGAGGTTACCTTTGAAATGTATTATAGGCTTAGTGCTTCTACTCAATTAAACTTGTGGGGTAAGATACAGTGCTATGAGAGAACCCGAATGCTTCTCAAAGTTATGTGTGAATAGAGGGTTTTTGACTGCGCTAGCATTGTGGTATGGTCAAATTCTCAAAATCAAAGGAAAGTTTCAAATATTGCAAGGATAGTCATCCGACAAGTTTTAAAAAGTTTTTCCGACCAAATTGTCATTGTTCAGTAATTGTGCGGTTTTTTAGTGAAGAATAAGTTACATCGTATTGGATCTTGAGAAAGTGACATGGGCAGAAGTTGTATTATTGGGCCTATTGAAATCTAGATTCAATCTATTCATTTTCTTTGTAGCCCTTTATTTACATGAAAAGATGATATAACTTCTTGCTGACATGATCTCTTTGTCGGCCACAAAACTTAATAACTTATAATGGTATTCGTGGATTCACTACAAGAAAATATAGCTTTACTAGCAGCCAAAACTATCAATAAAGGTCCCAAAAACTGCCCCCATTAGGCTTTCCAGGCGGTTTTATTGACCGCTGCTATAAAGGGAGCTTTATCGGCGGTTAATAGCCTCTACTGGCGCTTCTTCTCACGATCGTTATAGCCTGGAAAGTGCCGTTAAAGGTCTTCCTAAGCGCCAAAAAAAGTCTGATAAGTACTTTAAAAAGTCATGTAAGCATCGGTAAAGGTATGTCGAACAACCACTAAAGGTCTACCAAAACACTATAATAGTTTGCTAAAGCGCCATTATAGACCACCGGTAAAAATATTTTTTTAATGCATTTGGTTATTTATTTTTACACATTTGGTTATTTATATTTGATTAAAATTTGTATATTTTTCTATATATTTGAAATCTAAAAAATATTGCACAACATAGTTAAAAATGAATATTAAAATAATATTTAAAAAAGAAGTTGAATGGTTCCAAATACAAAAAAAAAAAAAAAAAAAAAATCCATCGATCCGTCTCCCATTCATCCCTGCCTATAACCTGGAAAACAAATTAGTAAAAAGAAATTAATTACATCTTTGTAAGACCCGTATCCTAGCCCGTACTATTCCGTAGGCTTCCGTGGTCATCTTGGTCGAATTCCGGTGACCCGCAATCGTTTATCGGCATTTGCGCGTGACCTTGAGAAGTGTCCCGTATATCTGAGTCAGCTCGACCTGAGACTTGTACCAATGCGACCGCGCCGTCGCCGTGTTTCCTATGCCACATCTCGCGTACCGGAGCGATACCCATGCCAGGAGTTGTAGGCTTGAGAATAAATCGAGGAAACACCGCAGGCAACGTGTGCACCGTTTCCAAGAAGATTCCTGGTTGAGAGAATGGAATCTCTACCCATGCCCTCCTTTTTCCACCAAGTCAACCAAGCCCTTACCACTCCCATGCCTTTCATGCCAACAAGGCAATGCTACCCATACCCCATCTCATCTCATGCCCAAAAAGTCAATTACCTCCATCCCTCACCCATACACTCCATGTCATCCATCCTTACAACTCCCATTACTCTTTCATTTCTCTCTTTACCCCTTTCAAGCAACTCCCAAGAGAGCTAACGTCCATGGCTTCCAAAGAGATTAAAGAGCCATGTGTGACCCACCTTCTACCCCTCTCATCTCACATCTCCACCCTTAGATCGTCATCTCCACCATTGAAAAAGCACTTTTGAAGCATTGGGAGGCTATAGGCAGAAGAAGGAAGAGGAGATTGAAGGTAAGTGTTTTATAAGCTTAGAATTAGTTTATTTTTAATGGACCAAGTGGGGCTTACCGATTGATGGTATGGATCCCATTGGGGACCCATCTTGATATGTGTATTGATGTAGGTATTTGAGGGGCCCATAGTGGCGGGGCCCTTCCATCACTCTCTCTCTCTCTCTCTATTTTTGTGATGCCTTGTGGCCCACCATGATGTAAGATGATCTTGACCGTCCGATCGTGAGGCCTACCTTGCAGCGGGTACATTGGATGACCAAGATGAAGGAAAAACACAAGTATTGGCTTCATCCAAAACTTTGATGGGCCACGAGTGTGGGACCCACCGTGATGTAGGAATTAACATCTTCACCATCCAGCGTCCAGGGTCTGGACGCTGGCAGTCCTCACTCTCTCACACACGCTCACACACACACACATATATATATATTAATGATATATATTATATAATATACATTTATGGTGGGCTACCCTCCTACGTGGGACCCACCTTACCTCAGCTACTTTGTAGCCGTTGTATTGACGTCAGCCGCATCTGACGTGAGGTGAGATCGAGATCTTCACCGTCCAGAGGTCTGGACGGTGGGACTCCTGCTGTTGGATGGATCTCATCCAACCGTCCATCTATTTGGCTTGCCCATCTCTGTTGAGCCATACGCCTGAACCCCACCGTGATGCGTGTTGTATCCCTACCGTTCATCTGTTCAACGTTTGGGGGCCAGCACCACCGTCCATTCATTCAGCGAGCTCGTCAACGACTGGAGAATAAAAATGAAGCAGATTCAATTCTATGGTGGGCCACGTATGTGGGTCCCACCTTGATGTATGTCATTCATCCAAACCGTCCATCCTTTTAGCTAGGACGGGTAGGAGCTTGGAGTAGCCACTTGTGATGTATGATTTAAATCCACACTGTCCTTCCCAGGCGTCAGAGCCTCTGGACATTATTATTATTTTTTTTAAAATAAAATAAAATATTATATATAATCTTATATATATGCGTGTGGTGGGCCCATGTGGGACCCACCTACTAGACGGATTGGCTGGGGTGAGGAGCTGCTGCACGATAGTAAGCTCCTGGATTGAGCTTGGGATATGTGTTACATCCCAGCCGTCCGTATGGACGGCGGGGACCCTATTGATGTATTGACATCAACGGTGCTGTGGGTCCCACACATGAGGTCTATGTTATATCAAACCGTCCATCCATCTGATGTGCTGGCCATGCTCATGGACCCCACCTACATATGTGTATTTCATCTGCACTGTCCATTTGAACGGTGCCAGGTACGGCCCCACCATGATGTATGTGTTGTATCTACACCGTCCAATCACTGATGCGTGTGTTCATCTAAGCCGACCAGCCATTTGATCAGTCCACACTACAACAAAAATATGTAAAACCGGCAGTTTGGTGTATCATGGAGCGGCGCTATTTAAAAGCGGGCCACGGATGTTTCTGGATAAAAATAAAAACAGGATGCCATTTTCATTTCGCTCCCAACTCTCTCTCTCTCTCCCTCTCTCTCCCGACGACTCTCTCTCTCCCCCCAGACTCTCAGCTTCTTCCTACCCCCGACTCTCTCTCGCGCGAGAGCTGCCATTAATTTCAGGGCTTAGATGAAGATCTGAAACAGGTAAGAGTCTAGATTTTATCAATTTCAACCTTAGTGATTTCCTAATTAGGGATTTACAATGTTGAAACCCTAATTAGGGATTTTTCTGATTTTTGGAGTTGAGGAATAGTCAAATTAGGGTTTCGAAGAGCCACATTCCTGTGTTAAGCTTCAAATCTCCGAGGATCTCTCTCTCTCTCTCTTATTTTCAGAAGATCGTGGAAGAGTTTTCGGTTTTGTTCGCTGGCTTTCTTTCTAGTGTTTATGGTTTGATTACGGCGTTCATCACTCTCTCTCTCTTCCATGATTCTCTGATACTGCATTGGAGAGGTGAATTTTGGTGGTTTTTTTTCTCTGATTAGGGGATTTTAGCGAGATCTGGTAGATCGAAATTGTTCTGAACAAAATGCCACTAATTAGGATGAATGCACAAATCGATTGCAGATTAGCCATTTAACAGAAAGACATGGGCGTTGATGTCAGAAATCTGATGCAGATTAGCCATTTAAAGGATGAATGCACAGATATGATGCTGAAAAAATTAGCTTAGTTTTCCATGAGAAGAAAATAGAATAACCACGAGATGCATCTATCAAGTATATATCAGAAAAAAAAAATACCATAATTCACAACAAAGCATGAATCAAACAAAATAAACTTGAGAATACATAAATAAACAGAACGGCACAAGGATTGATGTCCTCAGAAATCTAATAGCAGTGAAAGAACAAATTACTGAGAAATCTGAAATTGTGTGCAATGATGAAACACTATTTTATGGAACTGGCACATATTAAAAAATGAAACCTGAAATTAAAGATATGCGGTTTTGCGACCGCTAGTAAACATTGTAAAAGCACCACCTGAACATCAACATGGACAACCACATTCCATTCAGTTATATAGGCTTCCTGTAACAGGGTAGTAGGAAATTCACATCCCCAATTTTCTAGCTCTTGAATACCAATTCCACAAAAACATTTTACCATGCTAGTACAAACCAACTATAAAATCAAAAAGTACCATACTATACAATACAATAACATTTCATTAGCCAAAAAACAAACATTGGATCAACCTGATTCTTGTGTTAGGGCATCAATTTAGTGGTGCCATTCTGATGGATGGATTGGATCTCAGACCTATAGTGCAATGCTGCCACATATGTGGCTTGTTCATGAGCTTCATTGCACATGCATGGCTGTAGCAAAGCTCTCAACCAAATGTCAATTTGTGGATACTTGTAAACAGAGCTTATTACTGGGATTACTATGATTTTTTGAAGGCATGAAATGGGCTCTATCTAGAAGTGCATCTATCACTTCTCTGTAGATAGTACTTATCTCTTGTTGACATCGGCTATCCTTGTTCAAGAGCATGGGTGAAGGGGATAGCTGTATTTGGTGGGCAGCTGATTTTGGAACTTTTTTTAATATAGGGCCAGTATAGAGTGAGCTCTATTCAGTCCAAATCAGATAGTTAGGTTTTTTAATAACTGTTTTGAAAGATGTGTTCATGTTGGATTATATATTCCTACTTGCTGAAAATTAGTTTTCTAGGTCACAGTTTTGGTTAATAATCTTGTTCTCGACTTTGCATCGAATTAAACCACATGCTCCATCATTCGTGCAGGCCCCCATCACTTTCTTTGAGTTCCATTCTTGCGAATGTACTCCATAGGCAGATACTTCATTCAGAATTAAACCACATGCTCCATCATTTTTGTTTTTGTTTTCGAGGGGAAACTGCTTCAAGTGTGACCACTTTGGCTATAGCTATGTTCTTCTTGCTGTAACTCATTAATGTTTTATGCTTTTTCGATACCTCGCTAAAGCAATTTCTAATATAACATTGATGATAATTTGTGCTTTATTTTCTTTGCAGTTAGCGTAAGTGAAATTGAAGCATTGTATGAGTTTTTTAAGAAGATCAACAATATTGTATGTTCTTCAAAAATAAGCAGACCTGCTACTCTGTCATTGCAGGAAGAGTTCCAATTGGCCATGTGCCGTTTAATGTTGCATGCTAGTATTGGGATTTTCCATGTTGCTCTATTTGTCGAAACCCCATCTTTTTTCCCTTGTCACTCCTACGTGAAATAATAAAATGCTATGCTTTAGTTTATTTATATAATAACATGTGAATTGTGAAAGAATCCTCAAAATAAATAATGAATATTTACCTGAAATAACTTTTTATATGTTGAAGAAGTTTCACAAAATAAAAGGTAACAATAGGTAAATGCAAACATAAAATTGTTTCTATATATGAGCCATGTTTAGGACTGTCTAATATGCAGACACATTTAAGTGTCGACATGATGTGACTTCATAAAAATGCCTTTTTTTAAAAAATTTTAACTAAGCTATCCTTTTATTGTAAATGTGGGCAGTTGCCGATTTCTTTTCTTTTGATGTATTTTATGTTGTTCCATTGATGAACTTTTTGGTTGATCCATGACTGAAAGTTATGCAAGTAATAACTTATCTTCTGCAAGGACCATTATGAACCATTGATAATGACAACTGTTCAAGGTCTCCATTAAATATGAACCATTGGTTGTAACTGTCTCATGGCTCATTCTAGGCCCACCAAATCAATGGCTTTAGTGACCAGAAGGTGTGCGCTTTAGGTATGTTCGTGTGATGTGTGGACAGTCTCTTTAGGTATTTCACACCCTTTTTTTGATACAAGTTGAAGGCTTCTCTTCTTTTTAGTATATCTGTATGTAAGTCCGTCATGTTGACAGTTCATTGATTGCTTCGAATTTCTTATTGCTAGACACTGAATGCTTAAAATAGAAGCTCAATATCTCGGGTTTCTTCATTTTTGTAGCCTTTTTACCCTTCTGTTTCACAATCCCTATTTCCTTATGGTGCATGATAACATAGAAAAGATAGTTGTATGGGTTAGTCAAGCCATTCACATGCACATACACTTATTTCGATTTGCCATAATTCATAATGAAACAACAAAAGAAAAACATGGGTAGCATTGCATATCTATATTTGCATGCAACCCATGTAAAAGATAAAACCATCTGCATCTCTAAATAAGAAACATCGATGGACGACCATCTGAAAATCTGATTTCTTTATTTCCAATCGGACAAGGAACTCCTACATCCCAATGAAAATTATTCATCAAAAAGCCATCAGACAAGGAGACTTTGCTTTATTTTTATTGGTCTTTTGTTTTGTATTTCCAATCGGACAAGGAACTCGTACATCCCAATGAAAATTATTCATCAAAAAGCCATCAGACAAGGAGACTTTGCTTTATTTTTATTGGTCTTTTGTTTTGTTTTTTATAGGGCATTGCCTTTTTTTGGGTTGTCCCATTTTGATGATTGGACAACCCTGGTAGACAGCCATAAAGGGACCACAAACAGGTGACCGCATGAAATTCTCATCTTAAACTAGTTGCATCCATCACATTTGTCTAATAGTTTATAAAATAAGCTTGGATTTGTGTGTTTTTTGCAGAATTTGAGTAACCCAATTCTTCCCAAGGCTATCAAAGGTAAGTGGGTGAAGATGTTGGATTTTCTTAAGTGGTTGAAGATGTGGATCCCATGGATGGTACATTGATGTCAATTACGACTCACGAGATTGGATCATGTTAACTGTTAAGGATGCTTTATCGTAAAAAATGCTAAGGCTGCTTTCAGTTTTTTCTGAATTCAACATGCTAGATGGTAGGGGGAAGGGAAGGGATGTAATGATTGTTTGTCATGCATTAGCTAGATAGATGACTTTCTATTGCTTCAGATATCTTGTCTACTCCCAAATGTTACCTTTCCTTCTGTGATTGGTAGCCTTGCTAACAATGATCTTTTAACAGGCAGAGAAAAAAGATGTTGTTGGTTTGCAAGAACAGGTAAATCTCATAATAGGTGCCTTGTTTCAAGTCTGATAGAGTATTCTGGGATTCATATCTCTGGAGGAAATAAATATGTTTTTCCCATGCTGGCATGTTTTCACTGGTGAAAGATATATGTGATTTTTTTCCCCCTTAAAAGTCTTGACTAATGATAGTCCGTTTGGTTTAAAAAAATATGGCCCACCGAATAGAAGTGGCGTTGTACCTAAGATCATGTCTCCCATTCTTTTATAATTTCCCTGTTAATTGATTTTTTATTTTTTTTTGAAACGCATGAATTGTTTATTGGTTGGCATAAAAATCGCGGCATTATCATGTAAATCCGCTCCATTTTATTTTAATTTCATGATGCTATCAGATAATGGTTTTCATGGGAGACTTTCTTGTTGGGAACTATTCAACAGGTGAGGAAACATCTCTTAAATCTATGTTTGTTTTCTATATTCCATCGCATGCACCACGTGGTGGAATTTTAAGACGTTGTCGTGTTTCTTTTAGGTTTTTGTGCTGATGGTTGTGCTGCCATCGCTGATTCTGGAACTTCCTTACTCACAGGCCCAACGGTATGTGTTGTACCTTTTATTAACTAGTTAAATGAACATCTCAGGGTGCGTTTGGGTTCTCAAGGTAGACAAAATGCAGTAGCATCAGGACTTTGAATTCAGAAGAAGCACATCCCAGTCTTATCTTGAACATGTTTTCAGGCATAAAAAAAGCAAAAAAGATAAAAAAGAAAAAAAAGAAAAAAGATAAAAAGGAAAAAAGTGGGAGAATGTTATTAAGTTGGATTTAGTTGGCTTGGGAAGCTCCACCAACCATGATTTGGTGGTAGACCCAAACACTACCTGAGAGCATGTTTGGATTAGAAGTGTATTTGATGAAGGGGGTCTTGCATTTGGAATTGAGAAAACATGGGCCTTATTGATGATCCCATGATTGCAGAGGTCAAAGCCGACATGGTGATCCATGATAGTAGGAGAAATACCAAATTCGGCCAAACCATTCTTGTAAAATCATCTCATGGAATCCGAAAATAAATGACTTAAGAAGGCTGTGTTTGGTTGCAATTCATGATAGTTGGTGCAACCAAACACATCCTAAACCAAACATCCTGTAATGCTATTGGGTAAAACCAAAGTATTTGTGATTTGTTGGGTTCTCCTTTGACTAATTTATTCAAGTGTTTGACTTCTTGAAGTTTAGGGGATCTTCAATTGTAGAAATAAATGTTGCCAATAAAAACTTAATGATGGATGGAGAATTTCAAATTGTTGGGCCCGAACAAGAGGTTTGTGTTCTACCTCTCTCATAGTGCTTGGACATTTTCTTTGTCTCGAATGTCGATTTCATTCATATTACAGTGCACACACAGTTAGGCTTGAGAGTGATGTCAAGTAGGCAGGTCGGTTATATTTACTCTGAGCCTTTCTATTCACCCATTTGACATGAGATCCTCATTTCTAATCCAATGATCTTCTAATCTTACGTGCACTCCATGTCAACAATGATAAGGCAAAAATGTTATTGAAACCTCGACAAGAGCTTTTTAAGAAGATCAACAATATTGTATGTTCTTCAAAAATAAGCGCACTCTCTCTTACTCATCATTGCTTTGGAAGAGTTCCAATTGGCCCTGTGCCGTCTAATGTTGCAATCTAGTATTAGGATTTCCTATGTTGCTCTATTTGTTGAAACCCCATCCTTTTTCCCTTGTCACTCCTACGTGAAATAATAAAATGCTATGCTTTAGTTTATTTATATAATAACATGTGAATTGTGAAAGAATCCTCAAAAAAAAAAATAAAAAAAAAATCTCACTTTTATTTATTTCCAAATAATTTTTAAGCTTTTCATATCATATATCACACTTGATGGTGATTGGTGACCTCCTCCTGCATCTTGCAGGTGTACATGTCAGATTTGACAACATTAATTACTTGGACATGCGAAAGGCGCAGTGATATGATCAAGGTATTCAGGCATCACAATGCTTATTGGGCTCCCATTTCATTTTACTTAGGGCTATTGTGAAATTATGGCATTCCTCCTTGATGGCTGGCAAGCTGATAAGCTTTCTTTGATGTTGAACAAGGGGTTTGAGATAATAGAGTTGATTGTTGATGTGCAGTACTGCTTACAGGTGCGCTCTCATTTACAATTGTGTATAAAAGAACATTGTTGAGTCATTGATATATTTTATAGCTACTAGAAATCTATAGGCCTTCTGTATAGTGCCATTTTGTTTAAATTCTACATCTTGATTGTCTTAACTCAAACACCTTATTAAACTCTCATGGCCATGAAGTCTGATGGAAATCCAGATCATGTGTAATAAAATGGCAACTTGTGTTGTTTCTTGGGATGTTCTTATGGAATCTCTAAGAGTCAAGGACCCTTTCTCACTGAGTCAATTTCAAACTTCCAATATAGCCTTGTTAGGAAAATGGTGGATGGTAATAGGTCCTTTCATGTTTGTACGTGGAGGATAGTTGCATGTCTTTATCTCCGAATCATTTAAGTCATCGACCATTCTCTTTTTCTCATTCTACCATGAATTGCTGATTGAGTTTGCATGTCTTTATCTCCATAGCTCTCATTGTTGGAGATGGACTCTATAACTTCATCAAAGTACTATCTTTCACCATCAGAAGCTTCCATGGTAGATTGAAATGGAAGGGCCCTCAGAACAGGTAAAAAACCATGACTTCAGCTTTTTTGACGCTACTCGCGCTGGAAGTACCATATAGAGGATTTTTTATTATTATTATTTAAAGACCATTCTCAATTTATTGTAATAAATATTATATATATTTTTTATTGTGAAGTAATATAGATTTTATTTAATATTTAGTTTAAATTGTTGCAAAATTTTTTACGTTTTAAAAAATACAGGTTTCAATTGAATTATATATAATAAAAAAATTACTAGCCTAGCTGGGTTGTACAAGAATCTCCCGGCGCTTGTAGTTTGACGGCGCTTTTTGGCAACGCTTCTGTCAGAAATACCAGCGCCAGAAAAAGTGCCGCTGGAACTAACGAGACCGCCGCAGTAGATTGTATTAATAGCGGCGCTTCTCAGAGCGCCGCTGAAATAGCTTCGCGCCGCAAAAGCTTTTAGCGACATACCCCTCCGGCGGCGCTTGTCTAGCGCCGCTAAAATAATATACCGGTGTTTTTAGGGGTTTATCGGCGGTTTTGGCCGCCGGCTAAAGTCATTTGTCTTGTAGTGCCATCCTAAAGCTTGGGAAGAAAAATAAGGCAGATCTAGTATCAAGTGGACCACACTACAGAAACAGTGGGATTGAACGTGCACCATTGAAACCCCTTATTTTTGGGAGTGCATAAGTTATGGTTAAATGTGAAATTTGTTTCTCCACTTAATCCAGGTCTTTGTGATCTTATGAACAGACTAAATAAAGGCTATGGTGGGCCAGCGGAGTTTTGACAGTGGAAATCAGTATCTCCACTGTTGTTTGTGGTATGGTCCAGATGATCTTTTGGTATGATTCATTTATTTGGATAATACTCTATATAGATGGATGAATGGTGTAGTTGTTGTAACCCATTTGATACGGCTGTTGGATGTATTTGGGGCCCATTTGGAAGGGCCCGATGTGATGCATTTGAGGCCCATGTGCAGGGCCCATCTATTGTGTATATGGGGCCAATGAGTGAGACCTATTGTGATGTGTTCGAGGTCCATGTGGTGCGGCACATCATGATGCGTATTAGGCCCATGTGATACGGCCCACCGTGATGTGTATTAGGACCATTTCATGCAACCCATTGTGTTGTATATTAGGCCCGTGTGAGCGGCCCAATTTGATGTATATGAGGCCCATGTGTGAGGCCCGATGTAATGTATATGTGGCTTAAGAGTGAGGCTCAGTGTGATGTATGTGAGGCCCAGATGGCGAGGCTCGATGTGATGTGTGAGAGGCCCATACGATGCGATATACTTGATGTGTATAGGACCCTTATGTGAGGCCACGAGCCCACTATATGTTTGGCCCTATGTGGGTCACTCCTTATGAGCATTGTTGGTTAAATGGCCACATTGATGGACAATGATGGTTTAATGTCCACATTGTGACCTTCCCTTAGGCCGATTAACGTGGCCGATTGTTGATTTTGATTGTCGTGAACGATTGCCGATTAGCGATCGAGGCTAGTTATCGTGACTGATTGCTGATTTCTGATCAACGTGATCGATTTGCTGATTCTGATTACCGATCAATTCTGATTGTCATGACCGATCACTGACTTTGATCGATGACCGATTTGCCAATTCTGATTATTGATCTATTCTGATTGTCGCGACCGATTACCGACTCCATTGACATGACCGATTTGCCGATTCTGATTATCGATCGATTCTGATTATCGTGACCGATTACCTACTCCAATTGACCTGACTGATTTACTGATTCTAATTATCGATCGATCCCGATTGTCGTGTCTGATTGTCGATTTCGATTGTCGTGACCGATTACCGACTCCGATTGACGTGACCGATTTGTTGATTCTGATTATCGATCGATTCCGATTGTCATGACCGATTATCGACTCCAATTGACCTGACTGATTTACCGATTCTAATTATCGATCGATCTCGATTGTCGTGTTTAATCGTCGATTCCGATTGTCGTGACCGATTTGTCGATTCTGATTATCGATCGATCCTGATTGTCGTGACCGATTTGCCGATTCTGATTATCGATCGATCTCGATTGTCGTGGCCGATTGTCGATCCCGATTGTCGTGATCGATTTACCGATTCTATTATCAAACGATTCCGATTGTCGTGACCGATTACTGACTCCAATTGACCTGACTGATTTACCGATTCTAATTATCGATCGATCCCGATTGTCGTGTCTGATTGTCGTGACCGATTACCGACTCCGATTGACGTGACCGATTTGTCAATTCTGATTATCGATCGATCCCGATTGTCGTGTCTGATTGTCGTGACCGATTACCGACTACGATTGACGTGACCGATTTGTCGATTCTGATCATCGATCGATCCCGATTGTCGCGACCGATTTGCCGGTTCTGATTATCGATCGATCCCGATTGTAGTGGCCAATTGTCGATCCCGATTGTCGTGACCGATTTGTCGATTCTGATTATCGATCAATCCCGATTGTCGTGGCCGATTTGCCAATTCTGATTATCAATCGATCCCGATTGTCGTGGCCGATTGCCCTTGATTGTCGTGACCGATTTGCCGATTCTGATTATCGATCTATCCCGATTGTCGTGGCTGATTGCCGATTGCCGATTGACGTGACCGATTTGCCGACTCTGATTATCGATCGATCCCGATTGTCGTGGCCGATTGCCAATTTCGATTGACGTGACCAATTTGCCGATTCTGATTATCGATCGATCCTGGTCGAGGCCAAGTATCGAGGTCGATTTCGACTTGTCGACGCTAATTGTATAGGCCGATTTCGATTGTCAAGGCCGAGTATCAAGGCCTATTCCCGATTGTTGAGGTCGATTCCAATTTATCGAGACTGATTGTATAGGCCAACTCTGATTATCGAGGCCGATTTCAATTGTCAAGGCCGATTGTCGAGACCATGCGACCCGTAATTGGGGCCCATTGTGATGTGTATTTAGCCTGGTGGCCCGTGTTTAAGGCCCAATGTGATGTATATGTGGCCCGTGTTTTAAGGTCCATTGTGATGCATTTGAGGGTCAGGCGATGGAGCCCATTGTGATATATGTTAGGCCTATGTGAAAGGCCCATCGTGATGTGTATTAAGCTCTTAAGTGAGGCCCATGGTATTGTATACTTGGCCCTTGTATGAGGTCATGGGTCCACTATATGTTAGGATCTATGAGGGCCATTCCCCGAGGGCAATGTTGGTTAAATGTCCACATTGTCGAGGTCGATTGTCGATACCGGTTATTGATACCACTTATGAGTATGTGACAACATAGCATCATGATACATGGCCATATGTACCATCTGCATATTTGTTATGAGACGTGGTTAATCATTGCATATGTCATTGAGCATGTTGTTATGAGACTCATTGGTAGGCGGAGGTTATCTCACATGAGCGCATGGTATGCGCAGGATTGATGCATGACTGAATTGTATGACTCATTCATCTTGCATTATGATTACTATACGCCCTAGCGACATCAGGGCCGTAGGCTCCACAGACATATTGTGGATGGCCAGAGGGGACACCGAAAATGTTTGGTTCAAGCATACAGGTGTCATAGATGTCCCTGGGTGAAAATCTCTAAACCTCCGTGGCCAGGAGACGCCCCAACGTCGAGACCGAGTGGATACATGAGCGCCCGAGTACCCAATACCAGGAGGCCGCGTCTTCCACTATGTCGTGGTCGGTTGGGAGGAGGTGTGGCCCTACCCGCCCGAGCATAGGGGGCATTGCTAGGCCGAGTCTGACCAGCTCGAGGAATGGGTCCGCTATCGACGTGCTAGATAGGTATTAATAGACTATTGGCCAAGCAATAGTGAGGTTTTTTACGCTCACTTGAACTGTGCGGCTGGGAGAGCGGCAGTGCCATTTGGAGTGTATTAAACCCTGGTGATGATCCCAGAGAGGAACCGTACTGATATGTAGACTTATTGAATGGGAGTTGCATACTCATTCATTCATTCACTATCCACTCGGGCTGGTGGTGCGCAACTATTTGTTACGTGTACCTTCGTAATGGCCAAGATTTTGGTTGGGCGTGCGACTAACCTGAGATCAGGAGTTTACCACATTGAGTCTGACTATCCAAATTTAGGTATGAGACTAGTTTGGATAGAAGTCCCTTGTGATGGGCCCTATAGCCTGCGATACTACGTACTATCATCCTGACTTCACACTCCAGTATGGTTATTCCATTCGCACCGCATATTACATTACATCCACAGCATATGATATTTTGGGTTACTGTGTTTCTGCATTTATATGGTCTAGATATGATTGACACTATTCGTGGACTCATCAGGAATTACATGTTGCATTGCATCCTCGACATTTGATATTTCGCTCTTTATAACTCATCATTTGCATAGCTTCTTTATATTGCGTATTCTGATATTGATTGACTCATGGACTTGTCCGTATTTCCGCTTACTCTATTATCATATAATTTATGATCTTGCCAGTATTTCTGTTTACTCTGATAATTCCTGTTCTTGTCAGTATTTCTGCTTACTCTGGTAATTCATGATCTTGTTAGTAATTCTACTTATTTCGATATTGTATGATTTATGGATTACCAGTATTTTCAGTACCGTATGATGATGACATTATATTGAATACTTGACACTTACCTTGTGCACACACTTACACCACCCTCAAAGCTTTTTATAAGCTTATGCACGATAGATGCGTGCAGGTGATGTTAGGTTGCAGCAGTGTTGAGCTTGGAGTGTGCAGCGGTCTTCTGGAGCTTGATTTTCAATTTATGTATTTCCCTTTCAGTATTATAATCAAATGATTATATTAGTGAATATGTGATGATGATGTTGCCTTTGTAATTTGGGTATACTTGTGGTTATGCTTATTACGAGTTAAATGTAAAAAAAAAAAAAAAAATCCTCGTTGTAGGATCCCAGGATCAGAATTTGGCGTATGGAGGCTCGGAGCTGAGAATGGGGTACTGTGGAGGCTGTCGGCTCCAGATTCGGCGATTGGGATTCCTATGAATCCGATTTCCGGGTTTGGGGTGTGACAATCTTAAATAACCAAAAAAAAAAAAAACTATATATAGATATTAAATTAACTAATGAAGATAATCATCTATACATGTTCCAATCCATCTCACTTCCCAAATATTAAGTTTTAATAATTTTTATTTGAATGTGAGTAGAAATGAGATCATTTTAGAGAGAAATTTGATATTTTAATACTATAAGTGTTAAACGCTTTAACAACATTTGTATTTTATATTATTTTTATTGTAAGTATCTACGCCATGTCTTTTATACTTAGATCAAATCGTTTAGTCTCGAGTCAAGTCACGACAATGGACCACATATGCATAGATTAGGTACTAAATAGGAAAATTTTCTGTTTGCAATAAATAGGCAAATTAATTAAACTAAACATTTGCATGCTCTGTTAATTGGAGGTTTTTGCCTCTTGATGGGTTTTTTCAATAGATTAACCACTAGGCCACAAGAAAACAAAAATCTTGAGGATTGAGGTAAGTCAAAATAAGCTAGTAAAAATGAAAATCAAGCCCATCAATTGTACCCAGTGAGGTAAAATGGTTCCTAGGCCATAAAAAATATATTTGCTTCTTAAAATGGAGATAGGCGAACGAAAAACTTATGATTAAACAAGTGTAATCTTAAAATTAAAGCGTAAATTTCATTTTATACATAGGCAAAGTTTTAGAGGACCAATTCTCAATAATACATTACTGGATATCGATGCTGCATGAATAAGATGGAGTGAAATTTCACAATAAAATATATGTATGAATGAATGCATGCATGCGTGACCTATAGACTAACTGAATCTATGGGTGCTCTTGATAGAGGGGAATGGCGGAAAATGATTCATGTAGCCGACCTCGATTAGTTGGGATAAGGCTTAGATGATGATGAATAGCGTGACACCAACTTGAAATGAATAAAATATGTAATTGTTTACATATCTCTAGAAAAGGAAAGAAAAAAAACCTTCCAACATTATTGCGCCCCAAATCCACTAGCATAGTGTACTCTGCACATTCCTTGTCATCATTCAATAGCTGCTTTTCTAACATCTCATCCTCCTCAATTGTACCCGCTCTCCTAATAGTCCCACCTAGTGGATGGTTATCTTCTTTTGTCAACAGAAAGAAAAAAGAGAAAAATAGTTTATGTTTTACAGATAAATATCCAAGGACTAGTTACTACAAGAAAACCCACTTTTGCCGACGAATATTTTCGTCAGTAAAAACTATTTTTTCGTAGGTAAAGAATTTTACTGACGAAAATTTTCATCGGTACATTCGTCGATAAAAGTCCGACGGCAAAGGTATTTACCGACGAAAAAATTTTGTTGGCAAAGGTAAGACTTTTACCGACGAAATTTTTCGTCGGTAAAAAATAATTTAAAAACTTTTAACGACGATTTCTTTCGTAGCTAAAAATAATTGCAAAACTTTTATCGATGAAACGTTGCATTGGTAAAAAATCAACGAAAAACATTTACCGACGAAAACTTTCATAGGTAAAAATAATTAGAAACCTTTTGCCGACAAATATATTCGTCAGTAAAAAATAAGCAAATAAATTTTACTAACGAAAGTTGTTGTAGGTAAAAAATAATTACAAAACATTTATCGACGAATGTTTTCGTTGGTAAAAATAACCAAAAAACATTTTGTAGGTAAAAATAAGCCAAAAAACTTTTACCAACGAAACTAGTTGTAAGTAAGTCAGAAATTTTTACCTACGAAAATATTTGTAGGTAAAAATATTTACAAAACTTTTACCTACGAAAATTTTCGTAGGTAAAAGTTTCATTTTTTTTTTTCTTCAAAACCCAGCACAAAATTCCTGATATACACCTGTTACAAAATTTATCATATTCTTCCTGATATACACCTGTTAATATATTTCTACATTCACATCCATCTAAACCCAACCTAATAAATCCATCCAAATATAAACTACATTCATTCAAACACAAACAATCTTATCCACATCACATTCATTCACGCATAAATATATATAAGTTTAACATCATAAATAAAAATACAAAAAATTACTAAATGAAGTGATTAAAGAGCTTTTAATTGCAATTATGGGAAGACTAACGAGCAGTTGCATGTTTTCATTTTACATTGGGATTTTAGAAACTTGGGAATGTAACTTAGAAAAATAATATGAAAAAAATCATCATGTGGGAGGGGCTCTTTTGTGAATCTGAGTGCAATTAGTGACTGATATTTTTCAATATGTTACTACTAAAATTTCATAATGTTTCAAATTCAGAGTACTGGAAAGACAAGCAAACAATAACTTGCTTAACTAAAACCAAAAAAAAATAAAAAAAATAGAATGCAGCAAGCTATTAAAACTATCAAATTGTGATGTACCCCCAGGCCGTGAGAAAGACGACCTTTGTCACGTAAAAAAGGGCTCTCATCATGACTGTGTCTTGCCGTTCGACTTTGAAGAATGTCACAACATATCGAGGTGGTGAACCAAATGTTTGCCCGACAGATTGGTCAGACCATGGAGGTCTATGTTGACGACATGCTTGTCAAGAGTATCAAAGCATCCAACCACATCACAGACCTCAGAGAAACCTTTTCAATTCTCCGAAAGTACCGCATGAAGTTAAATCCCGTGAAGTGCACCTTCGGAGTAGGCTCGGGCAAATTCCTTGGGTTTTAGGTTAGCCAGAGGGGCATCGAAGCAAATCCCGACAAGATCAAGGCACTGCTCGACATGACCTCGCCTAGGACAACGAGAGAGGTTCAGTGCCTCATTGAACGAGTAGCCACGCTCGGATGGTTCATATCCCGAGCCACTGATAAGTGTCTTGTCACACCCCGAACTTGGAGACCGGGCTCACAAAATTCCCGATCGTCGAATCCAGCGCCGACAGCCTTCGTAGTACTCCATTCTCGGCTCCCGGCACCCATATACCAGGTTCCGATCCTGGGATGCTACAAGGAGGATTTTTAATATCAATTTGATTCGTAATGAGCATAACCAAGCATAACCCACAAATAATAACCACAAGAACACCATCACAAAATCCACTATGAACAAAAACTTTGAGTACAGTGCGTATAAAGGAAAATACAAGATAGTGGTAATATCAAAACTCCAAAAGTTCGGCGGCACGCTCCAACTGCGACGAGACTACAGTTGCGTCCTGGCGTCACTTGCACACATCAATCGTGCATAAGCTTATAGAAAGCTTAGAGGGCGGTGTAAGTGTGTGCGAACGTGCTCAGAATGCAATGCCGGAGTAATGCGGAATCATGCTGATAAGTACGTAAATGCAACTAGCCATACCAAGGCTATGCAGTACAAGATGTGAATGCCATCGGCCATACCAAGGCCATGCGATGCAATATGTAAGTCAAGCATGCCAATCCTCATACCAATGTAACTCCTAACTAGAGCATCAAATCAGTACGGTTCTCAGTCTGGATAATCACCGGGGTTCAGTACACTCCAAATGGCACTGTCTCTCTCCAAGCAGTATAGTCCAAGTGAGCGTAAGAAACCTCACTATCCGCTGGCCAATAGTCAGCCAATACCTATCTGGCACGTTGATAGCGAACCCATTTTTGAGCTGGTCAAACTCAGCCTAGTAATGCCCCCTGCTCTCGGGCGAGTAAGGCCATCACTCCTTTCTAACTGACCATGACACAGTGGGAGACACGGCCTCATGGTATTCAGCCCTCGTGCGCTCATATATCCACTCAGTCTAGACGTTAGAGTCATCCTCTGATACCATCGGGTTCAGGGACTCTCACCTAGGGACATCTATGGCGCCCCAATTACTTGGAACAAGATTTTTCGGTATCCAACCAGCCACTCACGATATATCTGTGGAGGCTATGGCCCTGATGTCGCTAGGGCATATCTTAATCATACAGATGCAAGTGCATGAATCATACTACCAGACATGCATCAATCCTGTGCATACCATGCGCTCATGTAGGGTAACTCCGCATATCGGGGAGCCCATAATCAGTCTGCCCGAAGGCACATGCTATGATCAGACACTCCTCATCTCAAGCATACATATGATGCGTATGATCATTAATCATGGGGTTGTGCTAAACATGTTATAAAGCAATAAACTATCCTCTCAATGAAGATGGGCCTAGATGGCCTACATGAAACAAATACGGGCCTATCAGTGGCCTTAGAGAGAGTTATAATGTGGACATCTAACCAACATTACTCGTACAATGTGGACGTCAAACCAACATTGTCCTCAAGGCTCGGCTCGCCTTAAATACCATTAAATAAACCCTGGTGGAATTACACATTACAATGTACCTTAGGTACATTCTATGGGGCCCTAAATACATCAAATGGGCCATATCTCATAGGCCTTACATTCATCAAGTGGGCCACCTCAATGAACCTCACCAACGGGCCTTAGGTACATTGCAATGGGCCATCATCCATGGGCCTGAGAATGTATTAAAATGAGCCCGATCGCATAAGCTTTATGTGAATCAAATGGGCCTAATCACATAGGCCATATACATATCAAAGTGGGCCTCAACAATAGGCCACAAATACCTCAAATGGGCCTCATAACGTGGGCCAATATATATCAAAGTAGGCCCCAACAACAGGCCCATAAATACATCAAGATGGCCTACATACATGGGCCCATATGTATCAAAGTGGGCCTTAATAATAGGCCTAAAAATACATCAAGATGGGCCTTAGTACATGAGCCCATATACATCCAAGTGGGCCTCATGTGAAGCCCACTATAATGTATATTTTCCTATCCAATCTATTGATAAGGTCACATGAGTAGGGGGCCCACCATATTATTTATTTCCATCCACCTGTTGATAAGGCCATGTGGCAAGGGGCCCACCAAAATATTTATTTTCCCATCCACCTATTGGTGAGGTCACACAGACCTAAGGGCCCACTGAAATGTTTATTCGAAGTCCAACCTATTCACAAGATCACGGAACCAGGGCCCACCGTGATATTTATTTTCCATCAAACCTGTTCATAAGGTCACACGTGACCTGGGCCCATGATCAGGGGTCCCACCGCGAGGTGGTTCACAAATCCAACCCATACATTATGTGTGTCCCACCTGTAGGAGGGTCCAGACCAAGTTTCAGCCACATCAAAAATTCAGGTAGGCCCCACCAAGTGTTTTTATATGGTTTAGGCATGTCTTCACATGATTTAGATGGTATGGCCCACCTGAGTTCCGTTTGCGGCTGATTTTTGGGGTACCCCATAATTTAAAGGGGAACCATCAAATGCACGGTATTGATGGTCGAAACGCATCACGGTGGGCGCCCACAGTTGGAGCCGTGAGGCCCATCCGTCCGTCCGTCCGCCAGTGGTGTCAGAGCAGCAGCTGTCAGCTGGATATATTTAGGATATATTTAGCTATAATTAGTCTCTATAATTATGGCATGATTTTGGTAATATGTAAATATTCTGTAAAATATTCTATAATTAATAGGTTGATTATATTTTCCTAGTTTAGTTTGATTCCCTGTAATTGCTTCCTTGTAATTGCCTTGTAAAGAGCCGACTACTTTATTATATATATGAGGAGGAACCCTTACATTGGGGTATCCAATACAATTGAGATGGTATCAGAGCCAAACCCATCTAAATTAGGTTTGTGATTTTTTAGTGTTTCTTTTCGTTTGTGGGTGCTAAATTTTTGTGGGTGGGATCTGTCGCGAATGATTTTTTTTTTGGTGAGTAGCGTTTAGTTGGTCGCCAATTTTCTTTCAAAGATCTTGCATTTCTTTCGGTACTACAGATTTTCGGTGGAGCTTTCTGGAGAGAACTGATCTGGAGGTAGGATCTGTGCATTCTAGTAATTTCGGGTATCTATATTAGCTTCATCATATCTTCTAGCGAATCTTTCGGAGTTCGCTTTACTGGAAAAAATTATTATGCTTGAGAATTTTAGTTTCAATTGTTTGTTATGGGCAAAGAATTGTGGGGTCATATTGATGGTAGTAATCCTACTCCTACGGAATCTAAGGAGTTGGTTAAGTGGAAGGCCAATGATGCACGTGTGATGTCCTGGATCTTAGGATCTGTTGATGCTCTTATTGTGCTTAATCTAAGACCTTATAAGACCGCGCAAACCATGTGGGAGTATTTGCGAAAGGTTTATCATCAGGATAATACCGCACGTCGCTTTCAGTTAGAATATGAGATTGCTAGTTACACTCAAGGCAATCTCTCCATTCAGGAGTATTTTTCTGGTTTTCAGAATTTATGGGGAGAATTTTCTGATATGGTTTATGCGAAGGTACCGCTCCCTCTCTTTCTGTTGCTTCAAGCATGCATGAGCATAGTAAGAGAGATCAATTCCTGATGAAATTGCGTCATGAATTTGAGGTTGCTCGCTCAAATTTAATGAACCGGGATCCCTCTCCATCCTTGGATGTATGTTTTAGTGAATTACTTCGCGAGGAGCAGATGTCTTTTCACACAGGCTACGTTCCAGCAAGATTCTAATCCGCATCAAGTCGCCTTATGCACCCACGGAAAGGAAAGGATATGCGTAAGGTTCAGTGTTTCGGTTGCAAGGAGTATGGTCATATTGCCGCCAACTGTACCAAGAAGTCTTGTAACTATTGTAAAAAACCGGGCCACTTTATCAAAGAATGTCCCACTTGACCTCAGAACCGTCAAGCTAACGTTCATCAGGCTGTAGTGAATACTTCTTCTGTTCTCGGAATGTCATCAGCTTCCTCCTCTGTGGCTGGACCATCTGTTCTTACTTCTGAAATGGTTCAACAGATGATTATGTCAGCCTTTTCTGCCTTAGGGCTCCAAGGTACTGACATTACTTCATCTAAATCTTGGCTGGTTGATTCTGGTGCATCCAATCATATGACCAGATCGTCTGATACTCTGTGCAATGTTCGTCCATATCATGGTTCATCCCAGATTCAGATAGCTAATGGGAGTCATTTAGCTATTAATGAAGTAGGAGATATTAACTCTTCTTTTAGAGATGTTTATGTATCTCCTAACCTGTCTACCAGTCTGATTTCTGTTGGCCAGTTAGTTGATAATAACTGTGATGTACATTTCTCTCGTGATGGTTGTCTTGTGCAGGATCAGGGGTCGGGGAAGATACTCGCGAAGGGGCCTAAAGTTGGCAGACTCTTTCCACTGCATTTTTCAATTCCTAGTAGTTTATCTTTGGCTTGTATGACAGTTAACAATTGGAGTGAAGTATGGCACAAACGTTTGGGTCATCCAAACTCCGTTGTTCTATCTCATTTGTTAAATTCTGGTTTGTTGGGCAATAAAGAACAAGTTTCTAAAAATCTGTCATTTGATTGTTCTGTATGCAAACTTGGTAAAAGTAAGACTCTTTCGTTTCCTTCTCATGGTAGTCGTGCCACAAAATGCTTTGATATTGTGCATAGTGATGTATGGGGTATTTCCCCTGTCATTTCTCATGCTCAATATAAATATTTTGTCACATTCATCGATGATTTCAGTCGGTACACTTGGGTCTATTTTCTTAGATTCAAATCTGAGGTATTGTCTGTCTTTCAAACCTTTGTCACATACATTGAGAATCAATTTTCTACCTGTATTAAGATTTTGAGGTCTGATTCTGGTGGGGAATACATGTCCCACAATTTTCATGAATTTTTACAACGCAAAGGAATTGTCTCTCAACGGTCTTGTCCCTATACTCCTCAACAAAATGGTGTGGCCGAACGAAAGAATCGACATCTCTTGGATGTGGTTCGTGTCTTATTGCTTGAGTCCTATGTTCCTTCTAAATTCTGGGTTGAGGCATTATCTACTGCAGTTTACTTAATTAATAGACTGCCCTCTCAAGTGTTGAATCTTGATTCTCCTTATTATCGTTTGTATCATCAGCATCCTAGCTATCTTACTCTGCATACTTTTGGATGTGTCTGCTTTGTTCATTTACCACCTCATGAACGTCACAAACTTTCTGCCCAGTCTGTTAAATGTGCTTTTATGGGTTATAGTCTTTCTCACAAAGGTTATGTTTGTTATGATCCTTCTTCTAACAAATTTCGTATATCTCGTAATGTTGTTTTCTTTGAAAATCAATGTTTCTTCTCTACCCATATTGAGTCATTACCTGAGATTAGTATTCTACCTTGTTTCGATAAATTGACTCCTCTCCCTACACAGTTCAAAGCTGGACTCGTGTATACTCGACGTCTACCGACTTTGCCTCCTTCCGAGACTGACCCTTCATCTGAGACTGTTCCAGTGACTTCTCCTGAGGATAACCCGCCATCTGAGATCGTTCCACTCTGTGATGCTGAACCTGACATGCCTCTTGCGCTGGGTCCTCGGCGATCTACCCGAGTATCCCGTCCTCCTGATTGGTATGGCTTTAATGCTACTTTGACTTCTATTCCCATTCCTACATGTTTTTCTGAGGCTGTTAAAAGTGAATGTTGGTGGAAAGCGATGGATGAGGAACTTCAGGCTCTCCAGGATAATCTTACCTGGGACGTGGTTCCTTGTCCCTCTAATGTTACAGCCATCAGTTGTAAATGGGTTTACTCAATTAAACTCCACTCTGATGGGACTCTAGACCGGTATAAGGCAAGATTAGTTGCTCTTGGGAACCGACAAGAATATGGGATGGACTATGAAGAGACATTTGCTCCAGTTGCGAAGATGACTACAGTGCGTACGGTTATCTCTATCGCCGCCTCCCAAGGTTGGCCTCTTCACCAAATGGACGTCAAAAATGCTTTTCTTCATGGTGATCTCAAAGAGGATATTTACATGACTCCTCCTCCGAGTCTGTTTTCCTCTCCATCTTCTGTTGTGTGTAAGTTAAAGTGGCAGTCTCTATGGCTTAAAACAGGCTCCCTGGGCATGGTTTGAAAAGTTCAGGTCCACTCTACTTCGTTTCTCCTTTATCCAAAGCCAATATGACTCCTCTTTGTTCCTTTGCAAAACCCCGACTGGCCTTATTCTTTTACTTGTGTATGTGGATGATATTGTCATTACTAGGACTGACTCTAGTCTGATTACTCACCTCCAGCAGCATCTTCAGACTTCCTTTCACATGAAGGATCTTGGTCCTCTTACATATTTTTTGGGTTTAGAGGTGCACACAGATTCTTCGGGTATATTCTTGAATCAACACAAATATACACAGGATTTGATTAGTTTGGCTGGTCTTCAGGATTCTCCCTCAGCAGATACTCCTATGGAGGTCAACGTGAAATATCGTCATGCGGAGGGTGATCTTCTTTCTGATCCCACTGTGTTTCGCCAATTGGTAGGCAGCCTGAACTATTTGACTATTACTCGACCTGATATTTCCTTCGCTGTCTAGCAAGTTAGTCAGTTTATGCAAACTCTACGCCATCTCCATTTAGCTGCCGTGCGTCGTATCATTCGATATCTTCGAGGTTCACTTGATCGTGGGTTGTTCTTTCCCACTGGCTCGCCTCTTTGTCTTGTTGCTTATAGTGACGCAGATTGGGCCGGATGTCCTGACACTCGGCGGTCTGTTACGGGTTGGTGCATGTTTCTCGGTGATTCTTTGATCTCGTGGAAAAGTAAGAAACAAGCTCGTGTTTCTAAGTCTTCGACTGAATCTGAGTATCGTGCAATGTCTGCTGCTTGTTTTGAGATTGTCTGGCTTCGTGGGCTTCTGACTGAGCTTGGTTTTTCTCAAATTGATCCTACTCCTCTTCATGCTGATAACACTAGTGTCATTCAGATTGCTGCTAATCCCGTTTATCATGAGCGTATGAAGCATATTGAGGTGGACTGTCATTCTATTAGGGAGGCATTGGACACTTGTGTTATTTCTCTTCCGCATGTTTCTTCTGATCTTCAAATAGCTGACGTGTTTACAAAGGCCATGACCCGCCAGCGTCATCAGTTTCTTGTAGGCAAATTGATGCTTCTCGATCGCCCAGCATCAATTTGAGGGGGGATGTCAGCCGGATATATTTAGGATATATTTAGCTATAATTAGTCTCTATAATTATGACATGATTTTGGTAATATGTAAATATTCTGTAAAATATTTTATAATTAATAGGTTGATTATATTTTCCTAGTTTAGTTTGATTCCTTGTAATTGCTTCCTTGTAATTGCCTTGTAAAGAGCCGACTACTTTATTATATATATGAGGAGGAACCCTTACATTGGGGTATCCAATACAATTGAGAGCAGCAGCGCTGCTGCTTTTCCATTTTCTCTTCTTTTTTCTTTTTTTTTTTGTTTTGGGGCCCACCGAGATATGATTCACAATCCAGCCCACCCATTATGTGTGTCCCACTTGTTTGGCTGTCCAGACCGAATTTCAACTGCATCCAAACTCCAGGTGGGTCCCACTAAGCACTTTTATATGTTCTGGCATGTCTTTACATGGTTTTAGAGGGTATGGCCCACCCAGTGATCAGATCACCTTACGATTTTGGCTCAACGCCTAAAATAATCTGAAGGATAGAATGGACGGCGTGGATCAGTCTCATACATCAAGGTGGGGCCTGCATGAGCAGCCCACCCCAAAAGCATTATTTTTTTTTGTTAGCTTGTTAGTACACGCCCATGTCGACACACGCACTCCGTGTTAACCGCCCCTCCTGTCCAGTGGACGGCGTGGATAAACGTTGCATCATGGTGGGTCCCACGTGTACGTGGCCCACCACCCACGTGTGTGTGTGTGTATATATATATGTATATAAATGAAATTTTTTTTTAAACGCATATACTACATAGTATGTGGGACTTCTCACCATCCCAAAAATGGATGGTGGATTTCACCTGAAATGCGGTGGGCCACACCGTTTGATGGATGGAGTAGATTTAACACGATTCGGTGGGGCCCACTTCATTCCAAGGGAAGGATAGAGAGAGAGAGAGTGAGAGAGAGATACACGTGGAGGGGAGGGACCCCGCCACTATTGGGCCCTCCCAAATACAATGCATTCATCAAGTGGGTCCCACACAAGTGGCCCAAAAAAAATGAGAAATAACTGTGGATCACCCACCTCTTGCACTCCTTCTTGCTCCCCTAGCCTCCTATGCTCCTTAGCTTGTCTTTTGACAGTAGATGATGGACTTTTGATGGTGGGGATGGTGGATCAACGGTTGAGATGAGAGATGAGAAGGTGTAGATGGAAGATGAGAAGGTGGACCACACTTGGGAGGGAGAGGGAAGCTTGGACGTATGAAGCCTTGTTGCTTGGGAGAGAGTTTTTGAGAGAGATGGAGAGTTAATGGTGAGAGGGATAGGTGGAATGGTGGGTGTAAGGAATGATATGGGTTGGGTTGAAAAGTTGTAAAAGAGGTATGGTGAGAGGAGAGAGAAGTTGACTTTTGAAAAGGGAGGGATGGGTTGTTGTACTCATGGCATGGTGTGTACTTGACATGATTTGATGGGACATCTCGTAGAGATTCCCTCGAGATTCGCAACGTACGGCGTTTCTTTAAACCGAACGTTGACTGGCATCTTCCTACCTAGGTATCGGTTCGGTGCGCGAGTCGCGGCGTTGGAACCGCGGCGACGGCGCGATCGCTAAGATACAAGTTTTGGTTCGAACCGACTTTGGTATGCAGGACTCGGCTTAGGATCGCGCGCAACGATGGTAATGGGTCGAGGATTGCCGGAATTCGACCGGTAGGATCGCGAAAGCCTATGAAGCAGTACAGACTAGGGTATGGGTCTTACATGTCTCCCCTTCTTCCAGCAGTTGAAGGGTCACAAGAAAGTAGAATGGACCCTCGATTGCGAGCAGGCTTTTCAGCAGCTGAAGCAATACTTAGGCTCACCACCTCTATTGTCCAAGCCCAAAGAGGGAGAGCCCTTATTCCTATACTTAGCGGTCTCAGCCTCGGTCGTCAGCTCTGGGCTTATCCGAGAGGTGGGGGCAAACAACGTCCAGTCTATTACATGAGCAAGGCGATGGTACCAGCAGAGATTAGATATCTGAATATGGAGAAGTTAGCCCTTAGCCTAGTCGTCTCTGCTTGGAGGTTACATCCGTACTTTCAGGCGCATTCCATCATCATCCTTACTGACTCTCCCCTCCGACAAGTCCTCTAGAAGCCCGAGGTGTCTGGGCGGCTTACCAAGTGGGTAATAGACTCAGAGAGTTCGATATCCAATATGGGCCGAGACTGCGATCAAAGGCTAAGCAATGACCGACTTCATAATAAAATTCACCAATCCAAGTGCCAAGATCGAGGACACGGGTGCGGAGACAGTCCCCGTGGCCCCTTCAGCTCTCCCTCTTCTCAAAAGTGCAGAGTCGGAAGGAGGAGATGGCAGATGGACTCTTTTCATGGACGGATCATCCGACTCTAAGCGGGCCAGGGTAGGGATCGGCCTAGTCGCGCCCGACTTGACCACCATTCAGTATGTCATTGGGCTCGGCTTTAAGGCTTCCAACAATGAGGCAGAGTATGAGGCTCTACTAGCTAGACTCAGACTGGCGACCAGTTTGGGAGTTCAGCTTCTCGAGGTACGATGCGATTCTCAGCTTGTCGTGAACCACATATCAACCGAGTACGAGGCCAAGAAGATGAGGATAATAGCTTATTTGGCCGAGGCTCGAAAGCTGATAGAAAGGTTCAAAAGTTGCACCATCAACCAGATTTCGAGGACCAAGAACTCTTGGGCTGATGCCCTCGCGAAGCTGGCCTCGGCTACTGAAGGGAAGATTCCTAGGATTGTTCCTGTGGAATTTTTGGATAGCCCAACGACCGAGCTGACCAGGAGATGGTCAATCCAGTGTAGAAATTCTGAGTTGGATGGATCCGATCATCAAATATCTCACTACTAGTGAAGTCCCTCAAGACAAGTTGGAGTCTAGACGCCTAAAAATCAGAGCAACGCGATACAATCCTGGACGAAACTCTATACAAGAAAGGGTACTCACAGCCATACCTCGGGTGTCTCCGACTTGATGAGACACACTATGTGATCCGAGAGATTCACGAGGGAATCTGTGGAAATCATTCCGGTAGCCGAACCCTGGCTCAGAAGATACTTTGCTAAGGGTACTTCTGGCCGACCATTCGAGAAGGCTCCAGGAGTTTTATCTAGTGGTGCGACAAGTGTCAAAGATTCGCTGCCGTGCCAAGGTAGCCCTCGGAAGAACTGACCCCTATGAGCGGGTCGTTGTCATTTGCTCAGTGGGGGGTTAATATCATTGAACCTTTGCCCCCCGGAAAGGGGCAAGTCAAGTATGCAATCGAGGCAGTTGATTACTTTACCAAGTGGGCCGAGGCCGAACCGGTGGCGAAGATTATAGAGTAGAAGGTGACTGACTTCGTTTGAAAGAATATCATCTGTCGGTTCGGAGTCCCGCATACCATTGTCTCCGACAACGGGAAGCAATTCGATAACGACATATTCAGAGGCATGTGTAGGGGGCTCGGCATCTCAAATGTGTATTCCTCGCCTCGTCACCCACGGTCTAATGGGCAGGTGGAAGTTGTGAACAAGGTCATTAAACACCACCTCAAGATAAAGTTGGAAAAAGCTAAAGGCAACTGGGCGTATGAGCTCCCATTCGTTCTCTAGGCTTATGGACCATAGCTCAGTCGTCCATAGGGGAAACCCCTTTCTTGCTGTCTTATGGCTTGGAGGCGATCGTTCCAGTCGAGATCGGCCTCCCCACAGCTCCGGTAAGGAATTATCATGAGGATCAGAATACCGAGCAGATCGCGGCAAACCTCGACCTAATTGAAGAAGATAAAGATATCGCCAGACTCTAATCGCAGCTCGGCACCAACAAGTGGCCCGATTCTACAATTCCAGAGTCAAGACAAGGCGGTTTCGATAAGGTGACCTAGTCCTTTGCCGCTTCTTCCAAAGCACTGTGGAGTTTGGGGTAAGAATGCTCAGACCAAACCGGGAAGGGCCCTATCGCGTGGTCGCCTCAGAGGCGAGACATCTGAGACTCAACGAAGATCGAGCCCCATGGAGTTTCAGCTCTGGACCGGCCACCCGAGGGCCCGACCAACGGCCTCCTAGCAGGGTCTCGGGATATCCTCGTTGCCTCCTTAGCCCGATCCTTGGACTTCGTCCAAGTACTCCTCTTAAGTGGGGGGTAGAGTGGGATGGCCTTGAGAGGACCTTTCGAGCTCCGACGCTTGGAATCTGTACTCTTGGGCTCCAACGTCCCGTTCAAGACCTCGCAGACTTCATCCGAGTTTCTTAACATTGTGAAAGAAAGAAAGAGGCGGTAGGAGACTCATAGTGCTGTGGCTATTTACTCTAGTCTGTAGGCGATTCACCCTGGCAACGATTTCCCTTTCCGGCAGGTGAGCCCGGACGGAATCCTCTTTACCAACAACAAGTCTCAGGGTGAAGGACAGAGATGAGAGAAAAGCCATGGAGTATTCGGAGTGCAAGAAAAAGTGGAGTGAAAAGGGCATCGGGATCTCTTATTGCCTGAGCCCGCCACTCGCCATCATGACGGGCAGTTATAGCCGAAGCTAAAACGACTCGAATTCGAGCCTTGTTGTGCACGTGGCGATCCGTGATATGAGCAACCAAACATCATCCCGATCTGCACGCAGTCAATAATTAATGCATAGCTGTCATTACGCATCGCTCCGACTCGTGAGCCGCCACCACTCAATGCACCGATGACCCTTCATATTTCAAGATACATGTGGCACCCCCTGATTCACTCGCTCGAACCGCTTCGACATCCACGACCATGTGGCCGATGCACAATGGCCAGAGCGAGAGCAACAGCCAACCCCATGTGAAACACAGATCCCATAGACCATTATGGGGATGCTTCGTTCAATCCAACCGTTACAGGGAAATCAACGGCTCGTTTACCCAGGCCCCAGTTCATTTCTCCAAGCCTCTATTCTCTTTCCATTACTCTCAAAGTCCGAGCTCAGACTTAGAGAGTAGGGGGCTTCTATTATGGGAAAATCTGAACCTATCCGAATCGAGGTTAACTCCAACATTAGTGATCGGGCCTCTGGGCAAACACGTATCTGACCCGAGGCGAATGTCTGATCTGAGGATTATGGCTGAATGATAACACAGACCTTGGACTCGAGATGAGTCGTGCACTCTACAAGACGGGTTGGGCCTCGGAGCTGTGACATCACGCCTGACCCAATTGAGACAACTTGGAACGTAGAAGAGCATTTGTTCAACTATTGTATCACTGAGTCGAGGACTAGTATTCCGAGCTGAGCTTCTTTACTTAGTATATCGACAGCTCGCTTTCATATATCTGTAGACTCGGATCATCGAGTAAGGTTTGGACCATGAGGTCGGCTCAGATAGAGACTAAATCTCGGTAGAGGCAATGCTCGCGGCACGATCAGGTAGTGCCCGCGGCACGATCTTGGGATAACTGCCAATTACTGTGCATGCGTAGCCCTCACGTAGTGGCTACGACCACACCGAGATAATCGGGCACGTCCTAAGTGACCCTCAGGTATAAATACAGTACATTTCTACAGGAATAGGTACAAAATATCTTGCACCCTCTCTACTCTACACTACTTAGACCCAGATTCCCTAGCCTGACTTAGGCATCAGAGGGTCTCCTGCTTGAGCCAAGGTCTCCTTTGCTTACCTTTCTATGCAGGACCAGGGTTTGTTCTGAGCTCTCGAGATCCATCGGAGGGTGGTCCAGATTTTGACATCAACAATATCAATCCATCTTTTACTACAAGGCTGGATCCAGATGCGTTTGTATTTGGTATAAGCTTAATGTACAAATTCACATGTCGGGCCCATTGTGATTTTAAATGACATCCACACCGTTCATCATGTTCTAACCTTGGTTTTCTCCTCAGAATCCAAAAATTCACACGATTCAACACTCAGATGGGCCACACCAAATGGAACAGTTAGGATAAATGTACATGAAAAAATTCTTCCTATTTGAGAACTTTTTTTTAATGGATATATCCATTTAACAGGAAAAAAAACTTTACATACCGTAAAATTTCCCAAATTCAGGTCGCTAACTAAAAACAAAAAACAAGCCCGCCTAGCATGAAAAAAGTACAAAAGGAAGATTATCCCTCCCTCAAACTTCCCAAACCTACCCTATCCATAAATAAACAAACATGTAAAGATAGAGGGGAATCAGATTGTGTACCGAGTAACTCGGTATGTTAAGGGGTACCGAGTTGACGTGTCACAAGCTTATTGGCTCTAAGATGTGGGGCCGCTTCCCTCCTCCGCCAAAACAAACGCTGTTAGCTTCTCTTTCTCTCTCTCTTCCGTGCAAGGAGGAAATGTAGAAGGATCTATCACTCCTCCGTTCCCAGTAGAAATCGGATTGCGTACCGAGTTACACAGTACGGTTTTATCGTATAGAGTAAACTTAGTTGGGCCCACCTTGATTGCATGTGGTCTATTCACGCCGTCCATTAGTTTTTACAGCTAATTTAAGGCGTTTAGCTCAAAATTTAAGCATATCCAAAGATCAAGTGGATCATACTAGAGGAAACAATAGGAGTAATGATTTCCACCATTGAAACCTTGCTAGGCCTACAGTGATTTTTATTTGTCATCCAACTTGTTCATGATTAGGGCTGTAAATGGGTCAGCGGACCCGATGGGGTACCTGGACCCGACCCATTAAGACCTGACCTAAACTCAACCCGTTTGTTAAATGGTACGGGTCCATGTCCAAGGATAGACCCATTTGTCAAACGGGTCTGGGTCTGGGTTCCTTTCATTTAGACCCGACCTGACCCGACCCAAACCCTGTTAGTAAATGGGCAGGTCTGGTCTACCTTACATGAGACCCGCCCAGACTCGGACCCGCCCAAACCCATATCCTTCCCACTTCCCTATATATTCTACTGGCGTTTCCACTTCCCTATATATTAAGCAACTAACGTCGTTCCCACTTTAAAATAAAATACAAACTAGTTTGAAAATAAGATACACCTCCTTGATTTTTTATCTGGCTCACCATGTTGTTTATTTGAGATCCACTCCAGCCAATAGATGTATAATCATTAGTTAATCCCGGGGCAAAAATATTAGGCTGACTTGAGATTTAGGTGGGCCACCTCAAAGGAAATAATTGGTAAAGAAAGGTTCACCCTTTATTTTTAATCGGCCCACTGTGATCATTATATGAAATCCACTCCATTCATTAGATGTCACAAAATCTTAAGCCCTTTCTAAAAAAATCAGGCCCATATGTGATTTAGGTGGGCTAAATTAATGGAAAGAGTTTAGAAGGTGAGCTTTGTCCTATATAGTTCTTTTGATGGTGTGGCCCATTTTAATCACTGATGAAGCTAATTTTAGGGTCCTCATTCTAGCATGTGGTGCCTCACCTTGTGATTAGTGTGGATTTTACATAATCATGATGGGGCTCGCACAAGTAGTGAACCATTTTCCTTCTCATAAATTAGTACCAAAGTGACGAACCAGTGGCAGTGACTCTTCATCTCCTCTTTATTTTCTATATCCCTCTCCTGATGTATCTTATCTATTTAAGAAAAATAAGAAGTTTGTTACTACTCTAATCCATACAGATACAATCTCAACAAGGTTTTTCATTTTTTATACTGTTTTATTTTATTTATCTCTTTTTTCTTCAATCTTCATATTACAAAGTGTACAAATAATTTTATTTTTTTTGTAGGATCTGGATGTGTTTTTTGCTGCAACATTATTGACTTTGTGTTCTTCTTCATCTCTACCTATTTGTTGTTGCAATTGTTGGGCCATCAGGTACACAGTTAAGCCTTTCTTTTAGGAATTGTTCATTTTTTTTATACTATATATAGCCCAGAGAAAAATTTTGCTATACCCACAGCTTGCATATACTACATACGCACAAATTCCTAGCCATGGGTGAGATACGTATTTCACAAGGATTTTGGCAAGTAAAGGAAAGAGGGATTTTTGGTAAGTAAAGGAATACGTATCTATGCCATGCAAGATGTCGGGTGCACCAGAGGCCAATACGATTATGAGGTGGGGCCACATTTGTACACTGGATAAAAGAGTTGGTCGGTCTGATCTAAACCATCTTTTGTTTTTGTATACGGTGGTTTGCCTGAAGATTGGATGACCTTTTTCATGATGAAGCTCATATCTCTCATGGCTGAGATGCGTTGCACACTTAAGACGTTGGTACATGGATCGGACTTAATGCTAACTTACACTTGGTTGTATATATGATCATCACTCATTTTAATTTTTGAAAATCATTGATCAAGTTCATTGTTCTATGATCCTGACCACTGAAATGATGTTTTCCATCATGTATATGATCATCACTTATTGAATAATCCCAACCGTCTAAATCTAAAGTGGGGCAAATATTGTTTCACATTCAACTTGTTGATTAGGTCATAAAGACATAGATGAAAGGACAAAACAAATATTAGCTTGGTTCAAAACTTTTCTGGCCACCAAGAAGATTTTAACAGTGGAAGTTCAATCAACACTGTGTGGTCACTTGGGTTTTGGATCTAACTCATTTTTTGGCTCATACCATAAAAGGATCTGAAAAAATGGATGGACGGAATGTATTTGTCTTATGATGGGGTGCGCTAATTGAACAAATTGAATGTTATATGCATGCCTTGTGTGTACATTATTTTCATATTCACTTTTCATTTTTACATTTTCATTTCTAATCAGTAATAATCTTAAAACATTTTATTTAATGCAGCAATATAACATGTCTAATGTAGAGGAACACGAACAACTTGATCCCATGGAGTGTAGGGACTCTACACTTTCTTCACATACAGTAACAGCTACTAGTTCGAATTCGAAACATAGAAAGTTGACATCGGCAGTTTGGAACGACTTCACGCAATTATGCAAGGATGGAGTGGTTACAGCTAGATGCAACCATTGCAACCAAATACTCTCTGCTTCTAGTAGTAGTGGAACAAGCCACCTTACGAAATGTTCAAAAAAGGTGTATCATGATAGAAAACAACAACTTATAGGATCGGCTATAAGTAATCAAGGTGATCTTGAGCTTAGTACACACAAGTTTGATCAAGAACGCAGTCGCAAAACTCTTGCAAAAGTATATACTGTGCTTGGATATTCATTTAGGGATATCGAAAATTATTATTTTAGGTCATTTTTGGCTGAGTTGCAACCCAAATTCAAACCTATGTCAAGGAATACAGTTAAAAATGATTGCATTATAGTATATCAAGAAGAAAAGATGAAGTTGATGAAATCTTGCTGAGATGCGCGGGCGCGTGAGCCTGAAAACGGATATGTGGACCTCGAACCAAACACTGGGATATATGAGTCTTAATGCCCATTATATAGATATGGACTGAAAGCTGCAAAAAATGCTTATTAGTTTCAAGATGGTTCCACTTCCTCATTCTGGCATTGCTCTTAGCGATGCTATTTTGTCTTGTTTGAGCGAATGGGGAATTGGCAACAAGTTGTTTTCAATAACTTTGGATAATTGTAGTGCTAACAATGTTGTTGTCAGTAAACTACTTAAACAATTCAAGATGACTTTTCCACTTGAGGGCGAGTTTTTTCATGTAAGATGTTGCGCACATATTCTCAATTTGATTGTGAAAGAGGGGCTGGAAGTTATAAATGGTTCACTATATAAAATTCGTGAAGCCATTAAGTATGTGAAGGGATCACAAGCTCATTTGGAGAGCTTTAAAGAAATTATCAAGCAATTAAAGATCTCAAGCAACAAAGGATTACGTTTTGATGTACCTACTAGGTGGAATTCTACATATCGATGTTAGAATCTGCCTTAGTGTATAAGGATGTGTTCTTTCATTTGGAGGAGTGTGATTCAAATTTTAAAGGAGCACCAAGCGAAAGTGAATGGGAATTGGCAAAGTTGTTTGTGAATCTTTAAAAAGTATATTATGAGGTCACCAATTCTTTCTCTAGTTCTAAATACCCAACTGCGAATGTATACTTCGAGGGTGTTTGGATGATCCAAATGCAATTGATGGGCGAGGTTAAAAGTCATGATGACTTTATCAAATGCATGGCCCAGAAAATGGTCACAAAGTTTGAAAAATATTGGAGTGAGTATTCTTTGGTGTTGGCAATTGCAGTAATCTTTGATCCACGATATAAAATGCATTGGGTAAACTACTGTTTTCAGAAGCTTTATGGATTTAGTGGTTCCGCTGAACCATATACATAGAGAATTCACAGCGGTCTTAAAAGATTATTTGATGCATATAACATCTCCAGTGATATGGAAGAGAGGAATGTTGGTTCATTTAGCAGTACAGTTTCATCATAGAGCAGAAGTTCTCGATATGACTCTGCAAAATATATTTATGATTTTGATTCGTTTGTTATTGATGCTGCTACAAGTTATCAAATCAAATCTAAATTGGATAGTTATTTAGAAGATATGGTATTCTCTTTCTCTCTCTCTTTATAAATTATATGAGTAAAAATATTTTATTCTTCTCTTTATAATAATTTTTTAATGGATGAACAGTTACATCCTCGAAGTGACAACTTGGACGTTTTAAGCTTTTGGAAGATGAATGCTTCCAAATATCCTACATTATCTAGGATGGCTTGTGACATATTGTCAATTCCTATATCCACTGTTGCATCAGAGTCGACATTTACTGCTAGTGGGAGAATTATTGATGATTTTCGTAGTTCTTTAGCCCCAGACACTATAGAGGCTTTAACTTGTTTGCAAGATTGGCTTCGCGCTGCAATTCCTGAAGGTAAATTTAGTTCTTATTGTTTTATATTTATTTTATAAACTTAATATGGAAAAGTTTTTCCTAAATCTCTATTAACTAGGTTGTATGTCATGTGTAAAATTTATAGATTTGAAGGAGGAGTTGCATGTAGTAGAAGTGGATGACGATTCTAATGGGTTGGAGGATTGGTCTAGAATTGAATCCTAAGGTATATCTTGTTTAATTTCTCAAATTTTTAATTTTGTTTCTATAACTTTAACATTTACAAACATTCCATTTAAATGATATTTAAAATAATTTCAGGTTTTTGGAAAAAGTTTATTTATTTAAGGCTAAAAATAGAAATACACTTCTCATGCATCAACAACCTATTGGACCCGTTAGACCTGTTGGACCCATTTCTAAACGGGTTTGGTTTAGGGTCTGGATCTCCCTTAACCAAACCCGTTAGACCCGACCCATTTATAAATGGGTCTGGTGGATCTCCCTCTACCAGACCCGGACCCATTTATAAATGGGTCTAAGGGGTTGACTTGGACCTGACCAGGACCCGCCCATTTAGTAAAAGGGTCTGGGTCTAAAATTTGGACCCAGACCCGTTTAGTAAATGGGCGGGTCTAGTTTTGGCTAAACCCGCCCCGAACCCGACCATTTACAGCCCTATTCATGATATTATGAAGACATGGATGAAAGGAAAACACAGATATAAGCTTGATCCAAAACTTTTGTGGCCCTAAGAATTTTTTAACGGTAGACATTCAATTCACATTGTTTCTGTGGTGTGGTCCATTTGAACTTTATATATGATTCATTTTGGGGCTAAAGCATTGAGATTATATGGTAAAATAGATGAACGAGTGGATAAGATACATAAATCATAGTGAATGTCACATAAACGTTATAGAATTTAATCAACACGCTAGGCCTGATGAGTTACCCAGTATGCAATGGAAGCGGATTGCGTCCTACCCTCGCCTGGGGAAGCGGATTGTTAGCTCAATACGGTAATTGTACTGAGTAAACTCTGTAGACCCTATTGTCATTCATGCATTGTATCCAATCTGTCCATCTCTTTTACCACATAATTTTATGGCTTTAACTAAAAAATGGAACATATCCAAACCTCAAGTGGACTACACCACGGAAACAGTGTGAATTGAACATCTACCATTGAAAAATTCTCGGGGCAATTGAAATTTTAGATCAAGCTTATATTTATGTTTTCCCTTCATCCATGTCTATCTGATCTTATGAACATGTTGGATGACAAATAAACATCATTGGCCACCTTAGAAAATTTTCAATAGTGGAAATCAATATTTCTACTTTTTCCTGTGGTATGGTCCACTTAAACTTTGTATATGAATGAATTTTGGGTTAGACCCCTAAAATGATTTGAAAAAATGAATGGACAGCCTGGATAAACCACATCCATTTACGGTGGGCCCAACAGAGTTTACTTGGTACCATAAGAGCATACTGAGTTACTCAGTCCGCAATCAGATTTCTTTTATCGATGCCATTAATAACTTTTCTCATATAATTTTACTGCATGATCCAGAAAATTAAGCAGATTCAGATCTCCAGTGGATCACACCAAAGGAAGCAGTGGTGATAATGACATCCACCATTGAAACCTCTCTAAGGGCCACTGTGATGTTTCAACGGTGGAAATTAGTACTCCCAATGTTTCCTGTTCCATGGTCCACTTGAGCATTGGATATGATTCAATTTTGGTCTCAATCATTAATTGCGCTTGAAAAATGGATGGATGGCGTGGATAAAATCCATTTACAGTGGGCCCAACAGAGTTTACAGTGGGCCCAACAGAGCTCAGTACCATTCAAATCTCTCCAAGCAGCAGCCGATCCTTCTACTTCCTCCTTGCACGGAAGAGAGAGAAAGAGAGAAGCTAACACCGTTTGGAAGAGGGAAGCCGCCCCCACATAATCAGTACACAATCCGATTCCAGTTAGAAGGGAGATAGGATGGGGACCGGTAGAATCTAAACTGGTCCACAACACCTAATTTTAGAAGTTTGGGCGTGATTTTTCATGGTTTGGCCCACCAGAGTTTTTAATTGACCTGAGTTTCGGGATACAAGGAGAATAGGAAGGGCCACACATGATGTACGGATTGTATGTCATTAGAACATTAGAATGGGCCCCACATATCGATTTGTACGTTAAACCTATCCAAGAAGAATACGGATCCTCTGTTTGCGTCAAGCAGTAAAATTGTGGTTGTTTCTATTTAATTGGACCGTGTGACTGTGTAATTGCATGGATAGACCAATCACTATTCAGTATACGAGGAAAAATAGTAGGAGAGTCGTGCTATTGGCAAACAGAGGATCCGGACGGACGAGGATTTTCTGCGAATGGCTTTCGCAGGAAGTTCCTGCGCTGGAAACTGAGGTGGAGCCCACCGTGATGTTTTTAAGGAATCCACTCCGTCCATCCGCTTTCTGAGCTTATTTTCGGATGTCTAATGAAAATTGATCAGGATTCAAGACTCAAGTGGGCCGCACTAAAAGAGAAGGTGGTTAGGAAAATTCCTACCGTTGAAACCTTCCTAGGGTCGACAGTGATGTTTACTTGCCATCTATACCGTTCATAACCTCATTCCTACTGGGATTAAATGAAAACACAAATATTAACATGATTCAAAACTTCTGTGGCCCCACGAATATTTCAACCGTGGATGTTCAATTCTCACGTCATCGGCCCCTTAAGCAATGGATCCGGTTCATTTTTTTCTCTAATATCCTAAAATTAACACAAAAAATGGATGAACGGGGTAGATTTCTCATAAACATCGCAGTGGGCCCCACCTGGTTCCCAGCGCAGGAACTTCGTGGGAAACGCTTTCGCAGGAAATCCGCGTCCGATCCGGACTCATCCTGGAAACGTTTGTATTGGATCTAGCCTCTTATTAGTATAAAGAAGTCATCCAAGCAATGCACTCCATGCATTTTCTTCAAGAAACATTTGTATTCTCCTCACTTGTATCTTCTTCCCATTTCCCTATTCCTAGCTTCAGTACTCCATGCACACACCCACTTTCACTATATTTACACTCTTCATCATCCTCATCCATGTCCCACCTTCCCTCTCATCACGCCCACATGCCGACATCGGCTTCGCGACCCGCCTCATCCATCGTGACTCCCCACTCTCCCCCTTCTACAACCCAAACACCATGTCTCTCCGCAATCTCACCATGGCGATTCACCGCCGCTCCGACTCCCGACTCCGCTACTTCCAATCACGTCAATCAAGATCATCATCAATCAATGTCCCCAAGCGCGCCTCTTCGGCCCACTTTAGGTGAGTATGTGATGAGCTTCTATATGGGCACACCCCCAATTAAGAGGTGGGCCATCATCGACTCAGGCAGCTCGTTGTTGTGGGTCCAATGTGAGCCTTGCGTAGAATGTTATGAAGCTTTGAAGGTAAGAGGACATTATAATCACTTAGGATGCCTTTGCTTAATCTATATGCATGGTCCTTCATCAAAATTGCATAATTGGTTGATTTAGACGTCTATGGTAGTTCTCATTACATAGCTTAATGTTTGCTTAAATTTGATTGTATTCCAGATTGGAGTTCAAGATTAGGGCAACTTAGCTTTATTACCACCTTAGACTTTAATGTTCTGTAATCTTCATATTGATATGATTTTTTTTTTCTCCTCTTTTTCTATGGGTTGCAAAGAATTTGATTCAGAGTATGAAATCGTTGAACTTCCTTTTCATTTTCATTTTTACTTGATTTTGTCGATTGGCAACAATGAGTTATCAAATGAGATAAAGCATCTCATAAAAAAAAAAATGAAAACAGGACGATGGGAGATCATCCATCTCTAGATACTCTAAAGCTCATTACTGCACTCTCTCTCTCTCTCTCTCTCTCTCTGGTTTTGTTTTTGGAACCCAACAGAAGTGTTTAGACTAAAAACCCATGTGTTTAGAGTGGATAGGATGCGTAGGAAGAGACTAGATACAAGAAGAAAGTAGAAGAATAAAATCTTCAAACTACCATCAATCTATGATATATATATATATATTTTCTATGGGTTGCAAAGGATTTGATTAATAAGATGAAATCCCTGAAATTCTTTGTAGTTTTCATTTTCTATAGGTAACGATTTATCAAATCCATGACAGTTAGGTATTTGGCCCACCAAGCAAGCTATACCATCTGTTGCGCTGCACATATACAAAGATACCGCATATAATCATTGTTCATAGTATCGATATCGTTACATGTGTCGCTAGCTGGGGATATGGAAACATGTATTGCTGATATTATCACCGATGCCCGGAAACGTATCGCTGATTGAGGGAAACATTAGGGAAACATGTGAAAATAGTGGAATTTCTCAATGAAACTTCAGGAGATGAGATGCTAAAATACACATATTTGCATATTTAGGAATCAAATAATTGTAAAAAAGACACAAAATAATAAGTTTTCCTTTATTGGGAGCCTAAAATCATGTAATGCTGACTCAGGGAAACATGAGGAAAATGGTGGATTTTTTTCAATGATACTTCAGGAGATGCTAAAATACACATAATTACATATTTAAGAATAAAATAATAGCAAAAAATATGTATATTTGCATATTTAGGAATCAAATTATAAGTTTCCCCCTTTAATGGAGGCCTAAGAGCATGTATCGTTGACTTAGGGAAACATTGGTAAACATGGGCAAAATGGTGGATCTATCCATCCATGCATACACATACATAATACAATCACATGCATGACAATGCTTTGGTAATGTACCACCGACTTGGAATTTCTGATATTACTAGTGTTATTAGTATCGCCAAGCTAGTGATATTGACAATATCACGGATACTCGGAACAAGGCATACAATATCTATATATGCAGTATATTGCAAAATTCCCTCAAAGTCCTAAACTCGCTGGGTTTAGGCTAGGCTGATGGGCTTTTAGACACAGCCTGAGCCCTGTCCTGATAAATGAAATGACTTGAAGTTTAGGCCTGGGGCCAGCCCTCCGGCTTGATTTGCCAGCTCAAGCCCGGCCCAAAGCAGGCTAGACCCAGATGCCCGATGGGCGAGCCTTGCCCATCGACAGCCGTAATTGTTTCTCAGCAATTTGGACTTAACTAATAAATGAAAACTTTTGTTCCAGTGCTTGGCCCTCTTTCCATAAAGTTGGTTTTAATTTTTAACTTTCTTGAGTGGTCATGCATGAATATTGATCCAAAATCCTTTCTTTTTCTTTTCGTTTTCTTTTGGTGCAACTTCAAGAATCTGGCTTGTCTATTTTCAACATGTTCTACAAAAAATGAAAAAGTCTTTATGGTCCCTCTACCCCTACCAGTGGGATGTCAAAATACGCTAGCTTTCCCCATCTCAAATGATCCTATGGAGCATAGTCATAATTCCCACATGAAAATACTCAGGAATAAAATAGGAAAATTAAAACTTCTCACCTGTTTTGTTGCTATTTTTGTACTAGTTATGTATTTTACTATATCTTAGGTAGTGTATGGCATTGTGCTGATTGGTGGGACTTCCGAGTCAAGGTTTGGAAAACAGAACCTGCATCAAAGCAATGTTCCATTTTCCTACATTTCCTTTCCAAATCATATTTGAGATAGGTATGTGAAGGTCTTGAACATGTGAAGCTTGGTATGGGAAGGTTTCGAATGTGTGAAGCTTTTTAACCTTGAAAAACTGAATTTCCAAACATTCCTTTAAGATTTTATTATTTATTATTTATTAATTTTTTTGCTTAAAAAAATGAAAATTGTTTGCTTGTCTGTGTTAATAATGCATTAATTATCAGTATTAAATATTCATGTGGACCTATGCATTTGTCAGATTTCATGTCTTTTGTTTGACACCTTGTGACAATGTCTGTTTCACATACTGTGATATCAATTGATAGTTACAATTGGCATTTGGAAGTTTCTCTAACCTTAATATGGATATCTTATAATATCTTCTTATCTGTTATGAACAGGTTCTTGAATGCTGTGAAATTTTCTGTAAATATGCATTAGTTTCCAACTTAACCCTGGATATGCTCTTTGTTCCTTGATAAATATTTCCAGGAAATTTGCATGCTTCAGTGTTTAGGGAAGCATGAAAATTGCACAATATCTTTTGTATAAGACTAAATTTCAAATTCAAGTAGTACTACTTTTTCATTTGACTGTTGCATTTTGGAATAGGGTGGAAAGCATGAAGCTGATGAAACTATTCATGGTTCTGATGGACTGGAGAACGTATTTCGACCACCTCCCAAGGGAAACAAAATTGGGAAAAGCGCATCCGAATTCTTGATCGATAAGGTGTCGGAATGCCCTGGTGTTGTATCCATACTTGCATTAGGACCGCTGACAAATTTGGCATTGGTAAGTGGTAACCAAGAAATTTCTTCTGCCATGTGGATCTAATGTTCTGTGCTGATTATACTTGTAACTCGAGTCACTTGAATTTGTGCCAAGACGGGAGGGCACATGGTTTGGTGATCCATACTGTTAATCTGGTGGGCCCCTCTGTGCATACAGATGCTTAAAAGATCTTTCAGATTGGAAGATCTCATCTCTGGCTTATTTTTCCTTCCAATGTGAACTGGACTGTTTTCACATGTACCTATTTGTAGGCTACTGATGAAGGGTTAGAATTTCCTGATCTTAAGAGTATTTGCGGGTAGGCCCCAATGCATGGTGTGGTGCCCATAAGATCAGCATTTTGTTTCACTGTACCATGGGTCCCACATGTACGAAATTCTATACTGCAGAAAAATAATACATGTAATGATGCTCAATGCTCTCTAACCATTTTAAATGAACTTCTTGTCTCCAATGCACTATCCATTGTGATCAGACCTATATCAGTAATTTTTGTTTTGTTTGTTTCATCAGGCAATTAAAAAGGATTCATCATTCACTAGCAAGGTGAAGAGAATTGTCATACTTGGTGGGGCTTTCTTGACCTCTGGGAATATGAACCCTGCTGCTGAAGCAAATGTAAGTATCTATTTTCCACCTATCCTTCTTGGAGTATCAATGAAAGTAATGCCCCTACAAACTTTTATTAGAAGGCCTTAGTGAAACACCTACACTGCATATCTGATCAAGAAACATAAACACACACACACACACACACCATTTTGAATTTTCAATCTGTAGCTGTCCCTGACAAAGCTATAATGATAAAAATTGAGATATTGATTTCTATTTGATTTTTTATTTTCAAAAGCTTTCCTTGCAGTAGCTGCCTCTGCTAAGAAGTGGCCTATAAAGCAATTAGATGTGGAAAAAAAAAAAAAAAACGCATTTCTGAATGGCGACTTAAAGAAGAAGTATAAATGTTACAACCTGAAGGATTGAAAGTAGAAATGAAGCCAGACTTTGTATGTAAACTTAAGAATGCCTTCTTTGGCCTCAAACAGGCGCCTGCGAGCGAACTGACGGACTCGGACGGGCCTTATCGAATTATATGAGGGGGCCTGCAAGTATAATTTGATTTAAATTAACACACTGCATTTTGAAATAGAGTTGTCTGTGACAAAGCTGCAATGATAACAATTGGGATAGGGATTTTTATTGATATTTAATTTTTAGAAAAGTTGATTTCTATGAAATCAAAAAGGGGGGGTGGTTGCAAAGGGATGAAGTAAGAGCTTCAAACTGAACTCCTCCAACTTGAATTATCACATAATGGTATGGTCCACACGAAATTTGACATTAGTTGCCTATCCTGTTTCTGATATATAGAGCTGATTGGACACAGTGAAAGAAGAAACAAGGCCAAAGGATGGGGTCACTAGGACACATGATCTGATGAGGTTACCATGAAATGATGCTGACATCACAGTGGGGTCATCCCACTTCTGGTGGGACCAAAATTCATAGGATCAACTGTTCTTAATTTTCAACAGGTAATGTTATTTTATGACATTCTTAGGGAGTCTTAGTTGATTTCAGTGCTAGAAATTAGCTTAGGATGTTGGAGTCCTTTGATTTTTTGAGTCTAGGAAGGATTTCTAGATTTCAAAGTTTTTAGTCTAAAAGTGTATTTGGTGGCAGCTTCTTTATTTCAAAATAGAAGCCATTCTACACTTTAGAATACCTTCTATTTTGTAAGAGAAGCTGCCAGAAGTAGCTTCTTGTGGTGTTATCAAATTCCCTATAAAAGTAGATTCTAAGTTGACTTATTATTATTATTATTATTTATTTTTTTAATTTTAACTTTTTCTTTTTTGAACGTTTCTGTAACCAAGTTGACTCTGTTTCACTTGAGAACAAAACAAGTTACCCCTGTTCTTTTTCTGCAGCTGAACCTCAACCAGAAGTATATATGACTGAATACTGATCTATGGTTGGTTTTGGCTCCCTATTTGGGCTTCTAGATCTTACTTATCATTTGTATCAGTTCCCCAACTGCTAGATCAGAAAGAGCCTAAAGCTGTGGGCCATGGCTAAATGGATATGATGTAGATTGCACTAGTCATATCTGTGGCCCCACGAACTTTTGAATTGAAAAATAATGCATTTGAGAAACTCAATAAACATACAGTTTATGTAAGGCATGAAACACCTTTTACTTCCAGTCTTTTGGGATTTCCTCAGCAAAATGACAGGTTAAAGCTGATGTGTCAGGTGTGGGCCTACAGATTCATGATACTGTGGCCGTCTGGATTTTATGCCATTCTACATCCAAATTTAGCTTAATTAGTCAATCGAGCTCTTTATCATTTCTGCTCATATGCAAGTCATTATTAGTTTTTCCCAAGATTTTCAGGCTTTCAGATTGAAATAGTCTTTTGCATTGCTAAGGATAACCCTATTGTTTTCAGATATATGCGGACCCGGATGCAGCAGACGTTGTGTTCACTAGTGGTGCAAATATGGACATTGTTGGCATAAACATCACCACCCAAGTCGTACTAACAGGTTTCAACTTTGTCTTCTACTTTCTTTAATGACTTCATGTGACTATTTATTGGTTAACATTGTTTAAGTACAGGACGGTGGTCCATTTTCCTTTTTCCAGACCATTGATCTTATGGGTCCTACCATGAATGGGGGATGCCCCAGAAATTTCCTAGACTGAAAACACCTAATCCTTTGAACTTTGGCCTACTTCGAGTTATTGATCTTCCAATCTGAGGGCCTGTTTGATTTTTCAGCTTAACTGTAATTACCTTGTAAATGGGTAATAATTATTTACTTAGGTAATTACTGCATCTTTCCCAATGTAAACAGTGACAGCCTGCTTTTTTAACACTAAAATTGAGAATTTTGTGAAATAAATGTGGGGCCCACCGTGATGTATGTGGCTTATCCACATTGCCCAATTATTATGCCAGCTGAATTTAGGGCATGAGCGCAAAAATAAGGCAGATCCAAAGCTCAAGTGGACCACACTACAAGAAACAGTGGGAATCGAATGCCTACCGTCGGATCAAGCTGATATTTTTGCTTTCCCCTTATCCATGTCTGTGTGACCCTATAAACTGGTTAGATGATGAATAAACCTCACTATGTGCCCAATGAAGGAAACAACTTTCAATGGTGGATGAATTAAGGCCATTGTTTCCTTTCTTGTGGGCCATCTGAGCATTGGATCTGCCTCATTTTTCAGCTCATGCCTCAAAATGTTTTGATAAAACAGATGGACAGCGCGGATATAATATGTACATCACAGTGGGGCCTATAGATTTAAGTCAATACTTTTAGACCAATTTTCAAGGTAGAATTACTCATCCATTTTCAAATCAGATAAAAAAGTAATAATTACTTATTTACCAGGGATTTACATGAAATATGTGAAATCAAACAAGCCCTGAGTGATTTTGTGGGCATTGACCCCATCTTGGGGCCAATCAGAGCAACATTCTAAACCACCAAACTATGTGGAGTCATTGATCTTCCAGTCTGAGGGATTTTGTGGGTGGGCCCATCAGATCAACAGTACAAACGACCAAAATATGGTCTCCACATGTATAGAATCATGCACATCAGCAAACCATATGTTTGTTGAAGCTCAATATCCAAAATTTCAGATGCTGCTGCTTCCCTCTAGTTGTGCCATGCTTTTCTCCTAATCTTTTTCTACCTTTTTACTGTTTCAGATGCAGACCTTGCTGAATTGAAGGCATCGAACGGAAGACACGCACAAATAATATCTGACCTGGGCCAGTTCTATAGAGACTGGCATGTGAAATCTGAAGACATTTATGGTATCTCTCTCCTTCGTTACTTTAAGCTTATCTAAGATAATTATATTGACTTTATTTCCTAATGCTGCTATGATGTGCATGCTTCTTCGAGTTACCCAAAGTTTTCATAAAATGAATCTCCACCATTCATGTAGGACTTGAGCATGGTGATGACTGTTGATACAGCAGAACATCAAGTTGATGGTCCACAGTCCAAAAAACATGGTGATTGAACTATTATGGTCTCATCGATTGACATCCTGTAACAATAACTGAGAAACATGATAATGCAGGGATGGACATGATGAGGTCGATCGTACCGTCTTCCTCAGGGGAAAATTACTCCGAATCCATAGAGTTTCGTTGGACTCCTCAAGAGATCCCTTGAATCCATGAGGAAAAATAGAAAAATAGAAATAAATTCTAATAAATTCAAATTTAAATTGATTGATGATAAAAACGAATTTACGATCCTTTAAATAGTGATATCAAACCTAGGAAGAAGTTTCAGAATCAAACTCCAACTCAAACTCCCTAAAAAACGTGACTTACATATGTTATGAAGGCACAAGCCTCGAGATCAAAGGATATTCTGATGTTGCTTGGGGTAATGATGCTAACGAGGGAAAGTCTACCTCAGGGTATGTATTCTTACTCGGAAGAGGAGCTATCTCATGGTCGAGTAAGAAACAGACATCCACAACTCTTTCACGTGTATACTTATGTTTTCAGAAGGTATGGCCCACTTGAGTTCCGTGGACGGTCGATTTCCAGCCGTGTGGGTACTTGGAGCGGTGTATCTGGTGGACGGTGTGGATCTTCGAAAGGAATCACGGTGGGGGCCCACCCCAGCTCGACCTCATGGACGACCGCTTTACGCTCGAGCGCATAGTACCTTTTCTCATATATATATATATGTAAGTATTGCTTTAAATCGATTTTTGTCGCAGTTTCTGAAAAATCAAGTTTTCAGAATAACTTGATAAGGATAAGTGCGTATGTTGGCCGAGTACTCCAGATCGGGAGTTTACTTCATCCGGTGTAGTCATGCGGACTAGAACAGGCATCGCAAAGCTTAGGTTATTGAGTACTAGTTAGGTGGTCACTTAGTACTCAAGCACCTGTGAGAAGATTACGGTAATCCAGCTGGTCCCATGCCTCTGATTCTTTTGATCGTTATGTTTGGTCTTTAATTGTTATTAGGAGAGTTAAATAAACAAATTTTTGTGCCTATCCTACAATGTGTTTTAGTGGGAGATGTTGGACCTAGGCCAGTGGGGCCCACTGGTGAGCAATCACTAGTGGGTGGGTCCTACAAGTTTAGGCTTCTTCCGGCCTTTTCCCTTTTCTGTTATATTTCAAATTCAACTTTGAATTTGATTTATGATAGGAGATAGGGATAAAATCGGATGATATAGTCTCATCCAATCTCATCCAATCTCTCATTCCTTTCCTATATAAAGGATAAGACTCTCTCTCCCGTAAGATATCATAAGTAATACAGAGAGTATATGGAAAGAGACATAGTGTGCACAGTAGTCTGTCCATTTGGCTTGTTCTTGGGACGATCTTATCCATAACCACTATATACTGTAGGATCAGAGGTGTGAATAGATCACTCTGCTCTAGTAGTAGATAGGCGGGCCGTTGGAGCATTAATCTTCTGTTTTGTGAGGGTTCCAACACTCCTGTAGACCGTCAGATCTTGAGGGCTCACCTATATGAGTTTTGTAACCCTCACAAAGCAGAAGATTGACGTTCCAATGGTCTGTCTATCTACTACTGGAGCAGATGGATCTATTCACACCTCTGATCCTACGGTATAAGTGGTCACGGATTGCTATCTATGGATTAGATCGTCCCAAGGACAAGTTAAAATGGACAGAATACTATGCATACTATATCTCTCTCCATATACTCTCGGTGTTACTTATGATTCATTACGGGAGAGTCTCATCCTTTATATAAGAAGTTATGATATCATGTCATCCGATCACATCCCTATCTCTCATCAAAAATCAAATTCATATTTGAATTTGAAAATTAAATGAAAGAGAAAAGTCGGAAAAACACAGGTCATACCCACTAGTGATTGCTCACTAGTGGGCCCCACAGGCCTACGTCCAACATTAAGCTAATCTATTGTATAGCCGACGTATAAAACTATATTAATTGTTGTAAAGGTGACGTACACAACTCATATAGATGTTGTTTTGACGTACATAGCTAGAACAACACAGCTATGTTTTAGTTTTGCAAAACCACACAGTGCAAATATCTGTTGCAAAATATGGTGTAAATCTATTTTAGCCATATATGCAGATCTATTCTAAACACATGTGCAGATTTGTTCTAGCCACATGTGTAGATCTCTAATGGACATGATCACTAGTGAAGATTGAACTCTCTTCATATCTTAACACTTCATTTTTCTTTCTGATGATAATGTTTATATGTGAGATATTATTTGGCTTGATGTGTTTAGATCTAAGCCCCCTAAATCTTTCATTGGAAAATATAAAACTTAGTGCTTAGATGCTCCCTATAATTAAAGGTTGTGCATAACCAGAGTGGGAGTTTATTCACCTTCACCAAATGATGCATGCAACTAATAATGGAAGGTTGCACATTATACTAATTTATTCTTATAAAAGCATTAAACTCATCTTAAATAGAGAACTTGATTGTTCTACACCACCCATTCGGGTATGTGGACTTTCAGATTTCGTTAAGATATGTTGACTACTTTTATACTCTGAAAATTTATATAATACGTAGAAATGCTGATGATTAGTGTCAATACCTTAGATCATAGCTAAGTAGTGATACTTATGTGTTGTAGAGGTGGCCACCAAATCGTTAATCGCTGAACAACTGAAAGGACAACATTTCGACGACAACAACTATGAAGACTGGTCCTGCGCGGTGCGATGCCTTCTGGATGAGAACGACATATCGCACACACTCGATGAAGTTCAAGAGGAACCCATATTGGTTGAAAACGGGAATTTACAAGAACATATGGTTGCGATGACTCGCTACAATAAGTGGCGAAAACAAAATCGTTCAGCTCGTAATGTCCTTAACACTATGCACAAAGAACTCATACCTACGTATGAATTGCATGAAACTGCTAAGGGAATTTGGGAAGCACTGACAAATGCCTATGCGCAGAAGTCAGATGTGAGAGTTAGGGCAATGGAATTAGAATTTTAGGAGTATAAGACGTTAGTCGGCTGCCCCATCAAAGATTATATTCGTAAGATGGAGCAAATGATAGGTGCCCTTAGGAATGTTGGGTGTAAATTGACTGAAAATCAAAAGATTATAGCCATGCACTGTTCCTTGCCTGAATCTTGAGTCCAAATCAAAAGAATTCTGAACCATACTGATTCTATCACTACGTTCAGATACTTTTGTGGCCACTTGGTACATGAGGTTGAAATGAATGTAATTCAGATAGGTTCGGCCAAGGCCTTTGTAGCAGACACCCAAGCTAACAAGAAACGGTTCAAAGCTCGCAAGAAGGCGAAAAAGAATAAGTAAGAATAGAAGACCATAACACCTCTAAATCTCAAGAAGCGGAATGGAAAGAAGAAGCAAAAAAAGATTTTAGTCGAAGTTTTGCGCATAAACATTTGTCAGTGCTTCCCAGATTCTCTTAGCGGTGTCATGCATTTCATACGTAGGTATGAGTTCTTTGTGCATAATGCTAAGAAAGACACTACGAGCTGAACGATTCTGTTTTCGCCACTTGTTATAGCGAGTCATCGCAACCCTATGTTCTTGTAAATTCCCGTTTTCAGCCAATATGGGTTCCTCTTGAACTTCATCGAGTGTATGCGATATGTCGTCCTCGTCCAGAAGGCATCGCACCGCGCGGGACCAGTCTTTGTAGTTGTTACCGTCGAAATGTTGTCCTTTCAGCTGTTCAACGATTAATGCTTTGGTGGCCATGTCTACATCGCATAAGTATCACTACTTAGCTATGATCTAAGGTATTGACACTAATCATCAACATTTTTACGTGTTATATAAATTTTCAAAGTATAAAAGTAGTTAACACATCTTAATGAGATCTGAAAGTCCACATACCCGAATGGGCGGTGTAGAACAATCAAGTTCTCTATTTAAGATGAGTTTAATGCTTTTATAAGAATAAATTTGTATAACATGCAACCTTCCATTATTGGTTGCATGCATTATTTGGTGAAGGGGAATAAACTCCCACTCAGGTTATGCATAACCTATTTTTATGTGTATAGGGATCATTTAAGCACGAAGTTTTTCTATATTTTCCAATGAAAAATAAGGAGGGCTTAGATCTAATCACATCAAGCTTATTTATATCACACAAATAAACATTATCATCAGAAAAGAAATGAAGTGCATAGCTATAAAGAGAGTTCTCTCATCACTAGTGATCATGACCATTACAGATGGATCCGATCATTACTGTTAATGATCATTGTTGATGATGGATCCTTTCATCAACATTGATCATCATGGTTAATGATCGTTTCAATCATTAATGATCCAATGATTAACGGTGAATAGTTTGATATAAAGGAAAACATAATCATAAGCATGTATATGTACATGTCATAGTGGCAATGTACATTAAAGGGTCCATCATATTACAAGCATATATGTATCCATTGCATAGAGGACTTCACTTGTCTGTACTTGCCTAAGTTACATGAGAAATCCACTCAGATGGTTGTTTTCCACCATCGGTTCGAAGGCCACGCCACTCATCGGTTGGCAAGGATTGCCAGATCCGTGTAACTCTCAAGCTGTGGCTAATGCAAGGTGGGTCTTGTGGGCCCCTATTTTGAGTGCACCATCAATAAAGAGTTGTATTGTATGAGCAGAATTTATCTCATGTACCTGTGCCACGATGCCACAGGCTACATGTAAATCATATTGCGTACCGAGTAAACTCCTTTGGGCCTACCTTAAATGTATGTGGTTTATCCATGCCGTCGAACGGTTTGGATACAACATATACCTCGTGATAAGACCCACATTATTCATGATGTGAAGATAGACAATACTTCCGCCATTGACTTAGCAAAAGACCCTAAACACGACCAGAAATCTAAGCACATTGAGATCAAGTATCATTACATCCGTGATCAAGTGAGAGATAAGAAGGTCGCCCTCAGCTACATTCCTACTAAGGAAATGATGGCTGATCTCATGACGAAACCTATAGCTAGAGATCTATTTCAGGTTCACGTCATGCAGATGGGATGCAACGTGTGAGTAGCCAATCCAGTAGGTGACTCTTTGTGTCCTTAGTTACCCTCCTCTTATGTATATGAGGATGAGATTAAGTCTCGCTACTTTAGTGTACTATGACGAAAGGTTGGGTGACCGGCCTGCCGACAAAAATAGAAATCCTACATGATCTCAAGGTAAATGTTGATGATATACTTACCTAGTTTATATTAATGTTCAATACTGAATAAATGGAATATATTATTCATTAATGAAAGATCGAATGTATTACAAAACAAGTACATCAGTCAAGCTTTCCTCAATGATTGGATCGTATTAAAGCAATTTATAGGTAAAAGGTTCCAGCACGTGGCTACAATCCACGTCGTAAAGTAGACAATACTAGGTGAATGTTGGGTCTACAATACGCAGGTCATTCTAAATGAGTTACGACTCATCTCATAACCTCATAACCTGGCTAATTTCAGGCCATAACATTGATCGCATGTAACAGAATGGTGTGATTATGTTATTTGACTTTATTAGTCTCATCTTCAATCTTTATAAGATTGTAGGTGGATACGACTCACTCATATTCTCATAATTTATTATTCACAATAAAGGGAAGTTCATACCTCAATGTATAAACGTGGCCCCAAATGTACCTCTCTTGTACATTCAAGGTTGGTTAACCCGTGCGAGTGGGTGACTGGCCTGCCGACAAAAATAGAAATCCTACATGATCTCAAGGTAAATGCTGATGATCTACTTACCTAGTTTATATTAGTGTTCAATACTGAATAAATGACATATTTTATTTATGAAAGATCGAATGTATTACAAAACAAGTACATCAGTCAAACTTTCCTCAATCCCATCTTTCCGTGAACCTCAAATCAGATCTCTATATAGATTTCGTCATGAGTGAATCATCTCCTTAGTAGGAATGTAGTTGAGGCGACCTTTTATCTCTCACTTGATCACGGACGTAATGATACTGATCTCAATGTACTTAGATCTCAATGTACTTAGATTTCAATGTGGTGTTTAGGATCCTTTGCCAAGTCAATGGCGAAAGTATTGTCTATCTTCGATTGTAACTTAGTGCTTGATATAATCATCTTACAATGCCGGACACTTCGGTATCAATGCCCAGACTCAATAGAAATAACTCCCCAGCGATTGGATTGTTAAACAAATCTAATGTTTGGATTGTAACTTAGTGCTTGACGTTTCCACAAGTTAATCATCTTACAATGCCATATTGGCTGAAAATGGAAATTTACAAAAACATAGGATTGCAATGACTTCTACAATAAGTGGCGAAAACAAAACAACGTGTATAATTCACGTGTGTTTTCTTATGCACTTTGCATAAATGAACTCATACCTACGTATGAAGTGCATGAAACCATTAAGGAATCTGATCATCAACCATGATGATCACAAATGCCATCATCAAGAAGATCAAATGCGATGAGTTCGAACAATGAAATTAGGAATTCCACATAGTATAGGATACCTTTTTTTTCTCCATCAATGATCATATCCGTATAGATTGAGCTGATAGTGCCCTTAGAATGTTGGGTTTTTTTTTTTTTCATTAGCAAATAGAATAACTTAGTGCTAAAATCAAATAACCCGATTATAGCCATGCATCGTTCCTTCTTATAAAAGCATTAAACTCATCTTAAATAGAGAATCTTGGGCCCAAATCAAAAGAATTTTGAACCATACATGCGATTCTATCACTTACGCTCAAAGACTTTTGTGGCCACTTGGTACGTGAGGTTGAAATGAATGCAATTCCCGCCTGTGGTTGCCTCGACCAAGACTTTTGTAAGTAAAGACCCATATTTAAAAAATTTAACAAAAAAAGGTTGCAAAGCTCTACAATAAGGTGACAAAACAAATTAGAATTCTTTCTTAGCAGTATAGGATACCTACGTATGAAGTGCTCCATCAAGGTGACAAATGCGAGAGTTCGAACAATGAAATTAGAATTCCAGGAGTATAGGATACCCGTCGGCTGCTCCATCAAGGATCATATCCGTAAGATTGAGCAAATGATAGGTGCCCTTAGGAATGTTGGGTGTAAATTGACTGAAAATCAAAAGATTATAGCCATGCACCGTTCCTTGCCTGAATCTTTGGCCCAAATCAAAAGAATTTTGAACCATACTGATTCTATCACTACGTTCAAAGACTTTTGTGGCCACTTGGTATGTGAGGTTGAAATGAATGCAATTCAGGCAGGTTCGGCCAAGACCTTTGTAGCAAAGACCCATAAGCGAAAAGCTAACAAGAAAAGGTTTAAAGCTCGCAAGAAGGCGAAAAAAATAACCAAGAATAGAAGACCACAACACCTCTTCCAAATCTCAAGAAGAGGAATGGAAAGAAGAAGAAGAAAAAGACAAATATAGTCTGCTTTGTCTGAGGAAATTTCGGCCATTATGCTCGGCAGTGTGCCCATAAAAAGACGGTAATTTCTCAGTCACTAGATACTTTGTATGTAGGCGTTTGTTCTGAAATCCTTTCCGTTGATATAATATCTAACGAGTGGAATTTGGATTCAGGCGCAATAAAGCATGTGATACAGAGTCGTTGAGGACTCGAGGAATTCCGGCCTGTAGCCAAGGGAAGTTACGAGCTGTACATGGGCAATAACGCTGTTGAAGACGTATTAGGGATTAACGTTCTCCATCTCCGTATACGCATAGGGCAAACAATAATCTTTCGTGATACTCTTTATGCACCGGGGATGCGTCGGAATTTAATTTTTCTTTCTAGGTTATTATTTGATGGTTTTGATATTCGATTTTCTGGGAGAAGAGTTTCTTTAAGACTGAATAACCTCATTTTTGCACGGGGAAATTTAATTTCAGATTTATTTATTCTGGATGTAAATTGTGATAATGTCCATCTTGATTTATCTGATATGTCGAATGAAACTGTAGTATCTGAATCTCAAAAATGACATGTGAGGTTAGGTCACATATGAAAGGATCGTATGATAAGACTAGTACGTTCTGGTCTGTTAGACTCCTTATCCAAAGTTGATTTGCCATTTTGTGAACATTGTATCCGGGAAGACTTCGAAGAAACCATTTTCCAAAGCGGCTAGGTCCATGGTCACACTAGAGATAATCCATTCAGATATCTGTGGACATGTACATGCCAGAAACAGATGTTAATACTTTGTCACTTTCATTAACGATTACTCGCACTGTGGATATGTGTATATCATCTCACGCAAATCTGAGGCTTTTGATTATTCTCTTAAATATAAAGCTGAGGTGGAAAATCAACTTGAGAAAAAGATTAAAATCCTTCGATATGATAGAGGTGGCGAGTGTACATCTGAAACGTTTAAATCATATTGTGAAAACGTTGGAATTGTTCGGCAGTACACAATGGCTTACACTCCACAACAAAATGGTGTTGCAGAGAGAAGGAATAGGACACTATTGGACATGGTTAGATTGATGATGGTATAAGCCAATCTCTCTACCACATTCTGGGGAGACGCACTGTTAACAGCCGTTTACGTCCTTAATAGAGTCCCATCCAAATACATTTCTAAGACCCCATATAAGATGTGGTCCGGGAGGATTCCTTCTCTAGCCAACCTACGCCCTTGGGGATCTTTGGGATATGTTTTGCTATCTACTCCGCATAGAGGTAAACTTGATAGTAAAACCATTGAATGCGTGTTTATAAGGTACCTTATGCATTTAAAAGGATACGTTCTAGTTTATGAGGACCATGGACGATGGACTGAGATAAAATTCTGAGACGTAACCTTCGTTGAAGATAAATACCCCAGCCGAATGAAGCAAAAGACTCCAATAGAACTTTTTAAAATACCCGGTGTATCTCAGGAGAGTGAGATTTCTGCTTCTCAAGATGATGATGCTCTTATAATTCGTGGGATTTCTGCTCCTCAAGATGATGATGCTCTTATAATTCATCAGGATAGTGGGAGGACATCTCAGTAGACTCCTGAGTTACGTCGAAGCAAAAAAGGATTGATTCCCCGAAGATACTTCGATATTGAGGGGCAAACATTCTCTTGTGTTACGGTTGATGATGATAAACCTGATTCGTATCAGGATGCATTATTATCTTCTAACTCGGCCGAATATGTGAATGTTATGGACGAATAGATCGCTTCCATGAAGAAAAATAAAGTCTGGGAACTTGTTGATCTGCCTTCCAATCGCAAAGCGATATGTAACAAATTGGTACTAAAGATTAAAAGAAAAGCAGATGGTACAATGGACAAGTGTAAAACATGATTAGTTGCTAAAAGTTTTACACAAAAAGAAGGCATTGATTACGAGGAAACCTTTTCACCTATTGCAAAGTTCTCCTCAATCCGCGTGATCTTGTCCATTGTCGCAAGTTTAAACTTAGAGTTATATTAGATGGATATAAAGACTGCATTCTTAAATGGTGACTTGGATGAAGAGATATACATGCAATAGCCCATGGGTTATGTGGACAAAAAGCATCTAAAGAAAGTCTGCAAGTTGTTCAAATATATCTATGGGCTAAAGCAATCTTTAAGACAATGGTACATGAGGTTCCACTTAGCCATCACCACTTTTGGATTGACGATGAGTGAAGAAGATCATTGTGTATACATGAAATGGTCTGGGAGATCTTTTCTGATACTATCTCTATATGTAGACGATATCCTGTTAGCTGGTAATGACATGTAATTGTTGATATTGACTAAAGATTGGCTATTCTCGAACTTTGAGATGAAAGACCTTGGTGAATCCAACTTTATTCTTGGGGTAAAAATCATTAGGAATCACCCTAAGAGGCTTGTCTCAAGCAACCTATATACAAAAGATCTTAGAGTGGTTTAGGATGAAAAATTCAAAAGCTGTTGAAATCCATATGGATAAAGCTACCAAGCTAGACAGGAAATCGTGTCCCCAGACTGAAGCTGAGAAATTGGCTATGTCCTCAGTACCTTATGCAAGCACAGTAGGGAGCTTAATGTATGTTATGCTTTGCACCAGACTGGATGTTAGCTATGTAGTTAGCATAGTTAGCCGTTATCAGAGTAACCCGGGACAGTCTCATTGACAAGCCGTTAAACATATATTCCGCTATCTCAGAGGAACAAAAGACCTAATGTTGTGTTATGAAGGCACAAGCATCGAGCTCAAAGGATATTTCGATGCTGCTTGGGGTAATGACGCCGACGAGGGAAAGTCTACTTCAGGGTATGTAATCTTACTCGGAGGAGGAACTATCTCATGGTCGAGTAAGAAACAGACATCCACAACTCTTTCATCTATAGAGGCCGAGTACATTGCATGTTGTGTTGCAGTTCAGGAGTGTGTATGGGTTCGAAGATTTCTATTGAGTCTGGGTGTTGTACCAAGTGTCCGTCAGCATATATCGCTGAAGATAGACAATATTTCCGCCATTACTTGACAAATGACTCTAAACACCACCAGAAATCTAAGCACATTGATATCAAGTATCATTGCGTCCGTGATCAAGTGAGAGATAAGAAGGTTGCCTCAGCTATATTCCTACTAAGGAGATGATGGCTGATCCCATGACGAAACCTATACCTAGAGATCTATTTCAGGTTCACGTCAGGCAGATGGGATTGAGGAAAGTTTGACTGATGTTTATACATTTAGGTATGAATTTCTCTTTATTTTGAATAATAAAGGATGAGGATATGAGTGACTTGTATTCGCCTACAATCTTTTAAGATTGAAGATGAGACCGATAAAGTCGAATAACATAATCGCACCATTCTTTTTCATGCGATCAATGTTATGGCGTGAATTTAAAGACAAGTTATGAGGCTATGAGATGAGTCGTACCTTATGTAGAATGACGTGCGTATTGTAGACCCGACATTCACCTAGTGTAGTCTACTTTACGACGTTGATTGTAACCATGTGCAGGGACCTTTTACCTACAGATTGCTTTGATTCGATCTAATCATTGCAACGTGCGAGTAGCCAGTCCCGTAGGTGACTCTTTGTGTCCTTAGCTACCATCTTGTGTATAAGAGGATGAGACTAAGCGTTACTACTTTAGTGTACTATGACGAAAGGTCCTTGATTGGCCAGACTTGGTTACACTAGGAAAGTAGCTTGATTGATTCCAAATTACACATTTGCGTGGGGAAGATCCCGTGACAGCTACACCAAGTTTCTAGAATTATAAATACGCACTTGAAGACTTATCCGCTGGCAGTATCGAGTTATTTTTCTTAGACTTTTGTAAACAATATTTTTCTTATTTGCCTGAGGAAGATCCCGTGACAGCTACACCAAGTTTCTAGAATTATCAATACGCACTTGAAGACTTATCCGCTGGCAGTATCGAGTTATTTTTCTTAGACTTTTGTAAACAATATTTTTCTTATAAAGCATATAGTATTGTTTTAAAATTAGTTTTAGTCGAAGTTTGTGAAAAATCAAGTTTTCAGAATAACTCGATAAGTTGGATAAGTGCGTATGTTGGCCGAGTACTCCAGATCGGGAGTTAACTCCATCCGGTGTGGTCATGCGGACTAGGACAGGCATTGCAAAGCTTGGGTTATTGAGTACTAGTTAGGTGGTCACTTAGTACTTAAGCACTTGTGAGAAGATTATGGTGATCCAGCTGGTCCCACGCCTCTGATTCTTTTGATCGTGATGTTTGGTTTTTGATTGTTATTAGGCGAGTTAGATGGACAAATTTTTGTGCCTATCCCACAATGTGATTGAGTGGGAGATGTTGGACTTAGGCCAGTGGGGCCCACTGGTGAGCAATCACTAATGGGTGGGTCCCATAAGTTTAAGCTTCTTCCGGCCTTCTCCTTTTCTGTTATATTTTAAATTCAACTTTGAATTTGAATTAGGATAGGAGATAGAGATAAGACCGGATGATATGATCTCATCCAAACTCTCATGCCTTCCTATAAAATGGATGAGACTCTCTCTCGTAAAACACATCATACGAAATACTGAGAGTATACGGAGAGAGATATAGTGTGCACAGTAGTTTGTCCATTTTGGCTTGTCCTTGGGACGATCTAATCCATAAATTGCAATCCGGGGCCACTTATACCGTAGGATCAGAGGTGTGAATATATCCATCTGCTCCAGTAATAGATAGGCGGACCGTTGGAGCGTCAATCTTTTGCTTTGTAAGGGTTCCAAAACTCGTGTAGACTGTCAGATCTTGAGGGCTCATCTTCCGCGCTTCCCAATAGTGGTATCAAAGCTATATTAATTGTTGTATAGTGGTATCGATATGACGGAATCTCGCAAATCCAGTGTGGGCAACCTGGCATATCGGGGTTGGTTGGCTAAAGTAGCTTCTCCTACCCCAAAATCATATATGGTACGTCAAATAGCTCATTCTGGTTTGTGAGATACGCCTGCTTTAGGGTTCTCACGGTCATGATCACTTTTGCCTCCGATCGGGCCTGCTCTCTTCCATCTTGGCCATGAAAGTGTCCGCCACCCGCTCTACATCACATGACATCAACTCATGGAGGTCCGATGGTAACTGCCTCTATGGTGGGGAACACCTTCATATGATTATGAAATGCGCATCATAATAACACTTCTCTATATGCATTGATAATTTACACAGCTCCCTCGTGTTGTGTAATTCAGGGATTGTTCAGCACGATCCTGTCTGTTTTGTTGCACTAGTGCGGCCTGATCTTTTCACGTTCAAGAAGGGAGTTGTGAGGGTTGAGACCCAGGGCATCTGTTCAGGACTTACCTTGTTGGACCAAGGACTGACAAGGTACAATCCAACTGGTTTCTTATGCTGCCTCTTGCCAATGGTATGTTTGTTGAGCACATGTGTAAGATCAAAGCTGCTCATCAGGCTGGCCCACTACTGTATAGATGCCCTGGATAGAAAATAAGGAAGGTCTTCTCATCGGCGATGAAAATGGATGGTTAACGAAAGTTGTCCAATGTCATCTTGCATACATCTACGGCTCACAAGCTGATAGGACTAACCTGAGTTTTTGCCCAGGCATCTACATGGTGGGCCACGATGTACAAAAGAATAGATGTTAAGTCCATTCGACGTACATTTATGGCCTCTCACGTGAGCAGGCTGGCTTGAGTTTTTGCCAAGGCATCTAAATGGTCGATGCGAGTAGAACACCAAAACATTCCAGCGATCAAACATGGATTTTCCCAATTTTTTCGATGGCATCTTCGATGGGACTTCGATGACCTGTTGATGACATCCAACCCCTTCGATGGCATTGAGCATGACACCACAAAGTGTCCAGCAACCACCATGGGATTTCCAAATTTTCTCGATGGTATCGAGCAGCTGTCAATGGCATTGACAGACACTGTTGCTGAAAGATTTGAGACATCAACAACAGGGCCAGCCTAGTAATAAGCTTAGATCTTGCACACGTGGGCCCCATTGGGACATCTGCCATTTCACCTGTCTGAGTCCTGTTTGCATTTCTGATTCTGTTGAACTTTCAGCGCAGATAGAACGGGAGTAACCCTTGGACAGTCGATGTCAAAGGAGTCGTTACTTTTATCAAGAATCTGGTAATGAAACCGTAATATCTGAAGGCCTTTCCAACATAACACCAGTAGGAAAAGAATGGGAACTGAGGTCAAGAGGTTGGATTCATTCCAAGACATTAGAAGATTCTCCTTTGTTAGTTTATACCTATTCGGCGTCTTTCTATTGTTCGAATGTTCTTGCTTTAATAAACTCATCATTTATCATTTGCTTTGTTGGAAAGTTCATTTAGAAGTCTAATATCCGGTTGGCAAGTTCCGGATCTTGCATCTGAACTATAATTTATTCCAAGACATTAGAAGATTATCCTTCGTTAGTTTATACTATTCGGTGTCTTTCTATTGTTCAAATGTTCTTGCTTTAATATATAAACTCATCATTTATCATTTGCTTTGTTGGGAAGTTCGTTTAGAAGTCTAATATCCATCCGGCGAGTTCCAGATCTTGCATCTGATGAACCAGTAGCATAATGTCGACCTCCTTATGTTACATCAGGCGTTGCCACCGTGCCTGAGCTTGTTTTGAAAATAAGATTTGATTTGGAGGCAGAAACTGAAACAAAAAATAGAATAATCTGTTGTGAACCAGGCTATGAAGCACGTATGAGATATGCTTTTCTTAAAGTGTTATTCACCCCCTCTCGTTGGTATGAGATGGCTGCCGAGTTACCGGCGAACTTCTTCTAAGATATGACAAGCCTTGTTGATTCTACGTGTTACACGAAGAAATCACAACAGGAACACGGTGATGCAGTTTCTGTTCTGGCAGACTCTGTATTGTGAAAACAGAGGACCCACAGCAGAGAGAAGGTTTTGAGAGGAGATGTTTTCTTAGAGATGATCTGATTAACCTGCCATTTACATCAAGTTTTATAGAGAATGAAAAGTTGTGCGGTTTTTCAAGAGGCATTTCTAAGAGATTCATCTGAAACTGTTTACAATGAAAAGGCATTTCCAATGGTTAAGGCCGAAGTAACCGTTCCTTATCGTCGAAAAGCATGGCGATTAGATTCCACCTGTTGAATTGGGTCGAATAGAAAGGCTGAGCGACGTTTCTAAGACTGAACTGTTGGTCGAAGCCAACTGCCTAATCAGCCAAACATCTCACGAAGCACTTCGACCAAGCACTGCTGCTCTAGTCAGCCAAAATGCCGATTTTGACCAAACTCTTCTTTGGTCGGCCAAGTTGCCGACTTCGACCACACACTACTTGGCTGATTCGACCATGCGTAGGAGTGCCACTTGCGACATGATGCTTAGGGGGGATCCACCACCCCCTAGGTCCACATTCACTTTCATATACACATTCGCGTTCACTTTTACATTCACTTCCACATTTTCATTTATTTAATTCACCATTAATATACACTTCCACGTCCACATTTTCATCCATTTAATACAAAATTTATATCCACTTCAACATTTTCATTCATATAATTTAAAATTCACATCCACTACGATTCAAAACTCACATTTGCATTCACTTCAAAATCAACATTCATAATCACTTCCGCATCTACATTCACTTGCACATGCATATGCACTTTCACATTTACATTCATGCAATTAAAAATTCACATCCACTTCCACATGCACATGCACTTTCACGTTTGCATTCATACAATTAAAGATTCACATCTACTTCCACATGCACATGCACTTTCACGTTTGCATTCATACAATTAAAGATTCACATCTACTTCCACATGCACATGCACTTTTACATTTGCATTCATACAATTCAAAATTCACATTCACATTCACATCCAAATGCACATGCACTTTCACATTTGTATTCATATAATTAAAATTTGACATCCACTTCTACATGCATATGTACTTTCACATTTGCATTCATATAATTCAAAATTCACATTCATATTCATGTGCACATGCACTTTCACATTCGTATTCATACAATTCAAAATTCACATCCACTTTCATATGCACTTTCATATTTGCATTCATACAATTCAACATTCACATCCATCTCCACTTTTTTATTTATACAATTTAAAATTCATATCCACTTTCACATGTACATGCGAATGTTGAATTGAATGAATTAAAATGTGAATGTGGAATGCATAAAGTGGTTGTAAATGTTGAATATGAATGAATGAAAATGTAAACGTGGATTTAGAATTGAATGAATGCAAATGTAGGTGTAGATGTGAATAAGGATTTGGGGGTGAATGTGGATGTGGAGGTGGGGATGAAGGTGGATATGGAAGAGAATGTGGACCTTGGGGGGATCCACTGAGCACGGTGGATCCCATTTGGGGGGTAGACCCCCCTTGAGCATTGTGGATCACACCTGGGACATTTGCACCCAGGTGCAATCCACAATGCTTAGGGGGATCCACCCCTCCCCTTCACTAGGTCCACATGCACTTTTATATCCACCTTCACCTCCACTCCACCTTCACCTCCACATCCACATTCACTTCTAGAGTGGGTCCCACTGAGGTGGTAACAATGGTCATAAATACCTTCTATAGGAGTAGTCCCCTCCCTTTGAAAAATAACTCCACAATAACTCAAATAGGCCCTTCTTGGACTGCATAACACTTTCCAGACCGCTATTGTGGGTCCCACCGTGTCTTCATTGAAATTCACTTCGATCATTAGCCCCTGAAAATAATTTCAGGGCATGACACCAAGATTGAATGAAGAAGACATCAAGGGTGGACCATACCAATCGAAACAACTACGATTGAAAAGTCCACCGTTAGGTGTTATTTCAATTCAATGAGCACGAGGCCTCGGATGAAGATGAAATCAATGCCATCTTGAGATGACCCTGGATCAAATATCTAGGAGTAGGCCCATTTATGAACCGTTAGGGACTTATGTAACCCATCTGGATTTTCGATGATAAATTAACCCGTCCACATCAAAGGGTTTAATTCGATGTCCTCATCCCAGTGTTTGAGGGTAAAACTCATTAATGGACCTTATGATGTCATCGAGTATAACACCAAAATTAACGAACACATTTATAGTCGTGGGCCATTAGAACTTCATTGTATTTGGTCCAACATGGCCATTGGAGGCCTCGGATGAAGATGAAATCAATGCCATCCGAAGTCCCGAGATGACAAGAAATGAATGGATCAAATATCCTAGGGAGTAGGCCCATTTATGACTTTGTGGGACCAACCCCCTCTTCGAAATTGGCTTCTTCCACTTTCGAGGTATGAAGATGCAAAGAGGAAATGAACAAGAAGGCTTTATGTGGCGTGGGTCTTACCTTTTGAACCAATCCCGGATCTTATGTGGGGCCCACTGGATTTTCGTGAAGCAAATCTAACCCGTCCACATCAAAGGGGTTTAATTCGATGTCCTCATCCCAGGTTTGAGGGTAAAACTCATTACCGATGGACTTTATTAGAGGAAACAATTCAAAATTAACGAACAACATTTATAGAGTCGTGGGCCACCTTGTGACCTACCTTCAGATACTAATGGCATCCAATGCATTTATTCTTAGAACTTCATTAGAAAGCTAAAAATCCCTTCCATGGGTACACAACTCTCGATTAATGTGAATGGATTAGATTATATGGATTATATTATATATATATGTATATATATATATATATATATATATATATATATATATATATATATATATAATCGATGCATTCAATCAATTGATATGAAAATAATCTAATAAATACAATTAAACCATTGAAATTCTATTAAAAGCACTTCTTAGACTACAAAAAAATATAAATTTTCACAAAAAAACTTCATATATATATATATTTATTTATTGAGTTGTATGAAATTATTATTATTATTATTTGCTTTAAAAAATCTTTGCGATATTTAAATTACATCATGCTTTGCAATATCACATGAAAAATCACCAATGTACATCCTTAGTATTTTTCATCCGGATTTGTTAGCTTAAAAATGATCGAAATTTTAGAAAATGAAGTTCGAGAAAAAATTGAGATTTTGATAAATAAACAATTGAGATTTTGAAAACAAAACTGAGAAGTTTAAAAAATTTTGAAAAAAATAGTCGAGAAGTTTTTTAATTTTTTATTTTTTAAATGACATTTGATAAAAATTGAGATTTTGGAAAAAAACATGTTTGATTGATCAAGAAGAAATTATTTAATAAAAATCTAGATTATATTGAAAAAATTATAATATATTAGAAGTTTGAATAAACTTGATAATTTTATAAAAAGAATATTGAAAAGTTAAAAAAATTTGTGATTTTGAATAAGAAGGTTCAAGAGTTTGAAAAAAGTAACTATGTTTGAGAAAAATTGAGATTTTTAAAAGAATTGATATATATATATATATATATATATATATATATATATATATATATATATATAAACTAAGCTTATATATATATATATAAATTTTGACATATAAAAAAGTGGCACTTTTAAAATTTTTTTTTTAAAAATTGATAAGTTTGAAAAATAATTAGATATTGCGAAAAAATTGAGATTTTGAAAAAGAAATTGAGATTTTGTATTTTGAAAAAAATTAAAAGTTTCACAAAAAAAATGTAATTTTGAAAAAAAAATATATTTTAGAAGTTTGAAAAAACGATGTTTTAAAAAGAAATGAAGAAGTTTGAAAAAAGTATAAGTTTTGAAAAAATTGAGATTTTGACAAGAAATTGACTTTTTGAAAAAGAAAATTGAGAAAATTTTAAAAAATATTAACAATGTTTATGAAAAATTGAGATTTTAAAAAGCTTTGCGATTTTGACAAAAAGTTAACATTTTGAAAAAAAAAAATTAAGAAGTAAAAAAAACTTGAGAAGTTTGAATAAAATTGATAAGTTTGGAAAAAAATAGATATTGCAAAAAAGAAATTGAGATTTTATATTTGAAAATTTTGAAAAGTTTCATTAAAAAATGTGATTTTGAAGTTTAAAAGAAATGAGAGGTTTGCTAAAATTTTTTCTTTTAAAAAGAGAGATTTTGAAAAACAAATTTGAGATTTTGGAAAAAATCGAGACGTTGAAAAATTGGCATTTAAAAAAATTGGCACTTTGCAAAAAAAAAATAAAAATGATTAGTTTGAAAATTAATTTAATATTGAAAGAAATTAAGATTTTAAAAAAGAAATTGAGATTTTGTATTTTGAAAAAAGATTAAAAAGTTTCATAAAAAGAATGTGATTTTGAAGTTTGAAAGAAATGAGTAGTTTGATAATATATATATATATATATATATATATATATATATATATATATATATATATATATATATATATATAATAAAAAATAAAAAATTGAGATTTAGAAAAAATTGGGAATAAAAAAAAATAGATGTTTGAAAAAAAAAAAAAATGAGATTTAGAAAATTTTAGTGAGATTTATTTTTTTATTATTATTATTATTATTATTATTATTATTTTTTTTTTTTTTTTTTTTTTTAAAGAAAGAAATTTGAAATGGGTGGAGCAAATTTATTGGTGGCCATTTATTGGACGGTCAAAAATGGAAATTACACATTCAGTTAGCTGGCTATCAAATTGATTGACATTTATTGGTGGCAATTTTTTGAGATTTTGTACTAAATTACTAGGGACATTCATGAATCAGATCCATCTAAAACACCACTCTTTAAATGATCATGGTTAGTTTCTCTAGATCTAGATAAATTTTGAAAAATCTGATCGGTCTAGATTGACGCATGAATAACTTTAGATGTTTAGATTACATTTCGCTCAAAAATGATGGTTGGATCGCAAGATATAGCCCATCATATTATTGATTAATTTTGTTCACTAATTATCTTTCTCATCTGAAACCCAATCGGGACAAGTGATCAATCAAAAGTTTGAAAAAAAAAAAAAAACAATGTTTTGAGAAAAAAATAAGATTTTAAAAAGAAATGAGATTTAATTAAGAAAAATTGAGCTGTTGAAAGTTTGATATTATGGCCGAAGTATAATGAAGTGTTATTCCAAGAATAACTTATATGATCAAATTCTTGTAAGATCAGCAATGGACTGTATTCGTCACTAAATTTTATACTAACGAATAATTCAGTTGGGTTTTTTCGTAGTGCAGTGATGGACCCAATCCGTTGTTTAATTTTGCGACACAGCAAATAGTAGTGGACCATGCGACGGGTTAAATATGTCGTTAATTGCCTCTTTCGACGGATCTAATCCGTCGCAAATTCGTGATTTTGGCACGGTCATACAGTGGATATTTCTAATGGTTATGATGCAAAACTTGAGATTTTCCTTGCAATCTAGGTAATAGAATTTTTACATCAAAGGCTCGTTTGGCATTTCTACTCTAATATCAATAAGAGCTTTTTTAAATAAGAGCTACTATAATAAGATCTTTTTGTTCTAGCACTCGTTTTAAATAAGCTCATTTAGTAAAATTATTTTTTAAAATTAAAAAAAAAGGCTTTTATTTAAAATAATTATGTTTGGCAAAATGTTCAAATAAAATAAAAGCCTTTTTTTGAAATAGTTGATGTCATTTTTAAAGATTACAAAACTCTAAGGTACAATCTAAATAGTTGTTTGGGTGGATTTTACAATGGATGGATTGTCTGAAAGACGAAAGAATGAATGGCTACAATCTTCTTGTTTTAAGATATTTCGGCCATCCATTATGTTGGACATTGGATTTAGATCGTCCATCATAACCTTTGATTTGAACCTTTCATTGTATGAGTCAAACCTTCATGGTGAGTTATCCATCATGCAAGGATTGTTCTTATCTTGTGGGGACCATTCATCATTAGGGCCTCATCTTAACGTAGATCATTCGTCATGTGGGGCTTACCATCAATGCTAATTGTCAATATAGCGGGGTCCTCAATGTCAACTATCCATCACCCATCATTTAGAGTTCACATTTGATGTGTCCATCGTGAGGGCCCTGCTTTTAAAGTGGATTGTCCATCATGTGGGGTCCACTTTTGACATCCACCATCCATTGTGTGGGGCACACCTTCTATGTGGATCATCCATCATGTGAGATGCTTTAGATATGGGCCATCCATCATGAGAGACCTTGGATGTGCACCATCCATCACGAGGGGCCGCACTTTAATGTAGGTTATCCATAATGTGAAGCCCGCTTCATCCATTATGTGGCCCCACCTTGATGTGGACCATTCATTGTGTGGGACCCCACCTTCAATATTGGTCATTTATTATGTGTGCCCACCTTTGATATCTACCGACTATCATGTGGACCCCGCCTTTAGTGTTCATCTTCCATCATGTGGGTCCCACCCTTGATGTGGACCACCCATCAAGTGGGGCCTACTAAATGTGGATGGTCCATCATGCTAGGCCACACTCTGATGTGGGTCATTCATCATGTAGGGCCCACCTTTGATGTGAACCGTGCATTATGTGGGCCCACCTTGATGTGGACCATTCATTATGTGGGTCCCCCATCTTCAATATGGGTTGTTCATCATGCGGGCTCATCTTTGATGTCCACCATCTATAATGTGGGTCCCACCTTTGTCGTGGACCATCTATCATGTAGGGTCCACTTGATGTGGATAATCCATCATGTGGGGCCACATTTTGATATGGACCATCCATCATGTGGGTCCGACCTTTGTTGTGGACCTTCCATCATGTGGGGCTTTTTGTGGATAGTTCATCATGCGAGGCTACATTTTGCTGTGGACTGTCCATCATGTGGGGCCCAACCTTCAATATGGGTCGTTCATCATGTAGGCCCACCTTTAATGTCAACCTTCCATCATGTAGTCTCACATTTAATGTTCACCATCCATCATGTGAGTCTCACCTTTGATGTGAACCATCCATCAGGTTGAGCCCGCTTGATGTGGATCATCCATCCCGTGGAGCCACACTTTGATGCGGGCCAACGTCAGAGAGATTGTAAATAAAAGATAAAGAGCTAAGATGGGACGCGGATTTAATTTGTTACTGATATGTTGAGTAGCCAGACTCGCTACTGAAGTGACGTCACCAAGTTGTGCGCCCCACCATGATGTATGTGTTGTATCCACACTGTCCATCCATTTGGAGAGATCATTTTAGGGCATGATCCCAAGGATGAGGCATATCCAAACTTCGCCGGACCCCATCACAGAAAACAGTGGGGAGAGTGTCGCCCACTGTTGAAACCTTCCTAATGTCCACCATGATGTTTATTTAAGATCCAACCTGTTAATGTGTTAACTCAGACATGAAAGAAGGGGAAACACAAATGGTAGGCATTAAAAGTTTCTAATGGTAGGCATCACTCTCCCCACTGTTTTATGTGGTGGGGTCCACTTAAGCTTTGGATCTGACTTATTCTTTGGCTCATGCCCTAATATGATCTCTCCGAATGGATGGACGGTGTTGATACAAAACACGCATCACGGTAGCCCACGGAACTTGGTGACGTCACTGCAGTGGCGAGTCTCGCTACTCAACCTATCATGTAGGTAATCCGCGTCCGGTAAGATGGAGATTACTTGTAAAATGCATGCCGATCAGATGATCCAAAACGTCTAGTTAGTGGAATGCGAACTGAATGTAGAAGATTGTTCGAAGAAGATAGATCCAGTAACAGATGTTTAGAGCCGTCTGATTTATGTGATCTTTTGCAATATCGACAGAGGAGGGGTCTAAACGTAATGGACGGTTCGGATAGGTGGTGAGAATGCCAGCGACGCCAAATGCAACTAGGTTTCCATTCCATGAACATAGCCCAACCAGATCACTACTTTTGCTTAACATTTATAGAGATGCACCAGTGCTCTCCCAGCACGATCAGTTATGGTGCTCTTAGTTTCATTGGAACATGGAGTCTAATCCGTTGATCTATACCGTTCATTGGCTCCACCACACATTTCGTGGGATACCCTGCAAAAATAACAGTGAGAAAACACAAATTAACCATTCAATCAATGGCCTTAATATGGACGGTCAAGATCACTTACACGAAAACGTCAAATAAACAATTTAATCCATCTATTTGTTAGGACCCATCATGGATTGCTTATGATTCTAAAGACTAAGTTTCGTTAGGAAATTACAACCGTCCCATCCATGGCTTTGAAAAAGGATGGCCACAGAAAATTATATCAAATCAAGGACGCATCGGATCATCCGATCTATGCTATCTTTCAGTTATGGCCTAAAAAATCTGTTTTGTATTGAGTGGATGTTTCAGATCTATTGATTGGATCGTCCAAGTGAACTGATGCAACTAGGAGCACTATAACTTAGAAGTGCCATGGTAGCACTGGAGCATTTCTCGATTCATCTGACCTAGCAATTCCTCCCTATTCTCGTAGGGAATTATCTATTTCCCATTTAAAATCCTTGTAACATAGAAGCCAAAATCCAGGATTTCAGGTTCCCAAAAGATCTCATTTCCAAACTCTCTCATACACCATCAATCCATCTTTAATTACGAGGGCCGGATCCAAATACAAACGTATCTCGTATAAGCTCAACGTACAAATCAACATGTGAGGCCCACCGTGATATTTAAATGAAATCCACACCGTCCATCATGTTCTACCCTTGGTTTTCTCCTTCCATTCGAAAAATTCGCATGATTTAACACTCTTGTAGACCACACCAAATGAAACAGTTGGTACGGTGGCGCTTCCATTAAAAACCTTTCATATTGTATATGAGGACAACCGTATCTTTTATATAAAATCTGATCGATTCATAAGACGCATCTAACAAGGATGAAGGCACAAGAAAAAAATTCTTCCTATTCCAAACTTACCCAGACCACAACACCTGGTTTTAGAAGTTTAGGGATGATTTTTCATGGTTTGGCCTACCAGATTCTTTAATTGACCTGATTTTCTGTATAAAAGGAGAATAGAAATAGCCACACATGATGGACGGATTGGATGTCATTAAAACATTAAAATGGTCCCCACATCGATTTGTACGTTAAACTTGTCCTAGAAACGTTTGTACTGGATCTAACCTCTTATTAGTATAAAGAAGTGCCACCTACACCAGCAATTCATGCATTTTCTCCACACTAGTATTTTCTTCCCATTTCCCTACTCCTAGCTTCACTCCATGCATACATCCACTTTCACCATAGTTACACTCTTCATCATCCTCATCCATGTCCCACCTTCCCTCTCATCACACCCACACGCCGACATCAGCTTCGCGGCCCACCTCATCCATCGTGACTCCCCACTCTCCCCATTCCACAACCCAAACACAATATCTCTCCATGACCGCACCATGATCGCACACCGCCGCTCCGACTCTCGACTCCACTACTTCCAATCACGTCAATCAACATCATCATCAATCGACGTCCCAAACGCCCCTCTACGGCCCACCGTAGGTGAGTATGTGATGAGATTCTATATGGGCACACCCCCAATTAAAAGGTGGTCCATCATCGACACAGGCAGTGCGTTGACATGGGTCCAATGTAAGCCTTGCATAGAATGTTATAAAATGTATCAGCCCCCATTCGACCCTTCCATATCAGTGACATTCGATAAGGTTACATGCAATAATATCTTTTGCAAGAACGTGAACAACGCCCGTTGCAAGCCCAATACTAATGTCTGCATATTCAGGGAGACATATGGGGATGGAGCTGTGACAGCAGGTGATGCTGCCTATGAGACGTTCATCTTGGAGGACACCAACGGTCCCAATATTACGCTTGAAAGCATCATCTTCGGTTGTGGCCATGAAATCACTGAAGCCTATGATGAAAATGAGGACGGTTTGGTGGGCCTCAGTAGGGATCCGTATTCGTTTGTTAGGCAGATAGGGGCCTTTAAATTCTCCCATTGCTTGGTCCCGTTCTATTATCACAGAACGATGAGCAAGATCCTTTTTGGAAAGCAAGTTCAACTTAAGGGCGAATTTACACCCATGTTAAAGGTATGCTATTTGTCAAGACCTTAAACCCTAAACCCTAGAATATGGATATCATGCATGCACGTTAACTTGTATATGGATGTAATTTCACACGTGTGTGCTATACAGATTCACACATGGTCACAGTGTTATGAAACGTGCGTGAGACATGAGGTTTTCATGAAGTTTGAAATAATGCTTAGATCTTCTTACTAAAAATTAGATAATTTTTGTACTAAGGTGAGAGATAATGTGCAAGGTAAATTATGGGTTTTTTAGCTTGCTATATTATGGTCCACTTAGGGTCTGAAATTACTAATTTTTATTCCAAAAAAGTGAATAGTGTTGCTTAGATGATGGAAAGCTCAGATCTCATATGTGCCCATGTGTATGGCTTGTGCATACATGTAAACATCCAATATGAGAAACTGTTTGATGAACTATACAACAAAGGATGTAGATTGTGTCAGACTTGGATTCATAGTTAATATTTCTATCATGAAATCTTTTGTGTAGGTCTACCCTGTACATATGTGGTGCTTTTTCATTGGTGTTGTTCGGAGCATGTCCAGCCCGATTGGGACGTGGATTGCATTGTACCCTACCCGGAGGTCTGGGTAGGGGCTCTGTGGTGCCCATCATGACATGTAAGTATTTTATCCACACTGTCCATCTAAGTGGGATGGCACCACAAGAAACTGTGGGGATTAAACGCTTACCGTTGAAAACTCCTCGAGGGCCAAAAATGTTTTTGATCAAGTTGATATTTGTATTTTCCCTTTTATCGATCTAGGTCTATGTGATCTTATCAACAGGTTGACTAGCAAATAAACATCATGCTGGACCTTAAGTAGGTTTCAACAGTAGCGTTGTTATCACCACTGCTTCTTGTGGTGTGGCCTACTTGAGCCTTGGATCTACTTTCTTTTTAGCCTGATCGGTTAAAATGGATGTACGGTGTGGATAAACACATACATCATGGTGGACCACACAGAGCCCCTGCCACGACCGAGTCAGTCCTGGTAGATAGGACTTAGCCCGGTTGCACCCAAATGGGGTGTTAAAATGACCATTTTCTGAGTTTCCTATTAAATTCCCTACATCCCCTATTGGACAAAGCCTGTTGGATCCTACATTTTTGTTGATCCTGGTTAAAAATAGCCAGCTGAAATAAAGCTGTGAGGTAATATTGGAATTCAATGAGTTGTATGAGATCTTGAATCTAGTATGAAAGATTGTCTAACAGTTAATATCATCCTATCAATATTATGGCATTTGAACTAAATGCCCCAACAAAGGCATATTAAGAAATCATGTAAAACATCACTTTCACCATTGTATCTTTTGATCAACAGGTTAAGGGCCAAGAAGAGTTTTATCATCTCAGTCTTGACGGCATCAGTGTCGGGAAGAACCGTCTTCCAATCAAAGAAGGACTATTCCACGCCAACGACAAGGGTGAGGGAGGATTCATAATCGACTCGGGCACATCATTAACATATCTCGCCAAGGAAGGTCTCGACGCCTTAATCAGTGCATTGGATGATGAGATATTTCTAGACCCAGCCGAGGACCCTGATGGAATACTTCATTTGTGTTATAATGTTGATTCGTTCGATGACTTTGAGATCGTGCCGGACATAACGTTTCATTTCACTGATGCCGATCTAGTCCTACCCAAGATAGGAACCTACTTTGAAGTAGAAAATGGCATATTTTGCCTTGCCATGATGCCAAGCACCAGTGTTTCAATCTTAGGAAATCGATTACAGCAAAACCGCATTGTGGCCTATAACCTTGAGAAGGAATTGGTTGCTTTTGCCAAGGCTGACTGTACCAAATTCTAATGTTTGCCAAACTCAGATCGAGTTGATTGATATTTTGCCGATTCGGGTAGACTTATAGACTTGGATGAGTCTTTACTTGACTCGACTCGATATTTAATATTTAAATTGTATTATTTATAAATATTTTGAAATTTCGTAGTGAAATGAAATGCACTAAGTGGTGTCAGAGAAATATAAGTTATAATGTTTCTAATTGCATTTCGTTATATTAGGATACTTGGATTATCCAATTCATTGATCTAGGCTGTTCATTAGGTCCAACATACATTAATTTCACGGGAAACATTGCAAGCATCATAATAATCTGAAAAATATATATTAACCATTTGATCAATGGTCTTTAATATAAATGGTCAAGATCATTCGCACGAAAATGCATATTCATACTTGTTAGAGACCATCATGGATTGCTTATGATCGTAAAAGATCACTTTTATAAGGCTACTGTATTGATCCCATCCATGTCTTGGGAAAAGTATGGCTAGGGAAAATAAGGCCATAGCAAGTATGGATTGGATCATCGGATTAGATGCCATCTTTATGAGGTTACCTTTGAAATGTATGATAGGCTTAGTGCTCATTACTAATCAATTAAACTTGTAGTGTAAGATACGGTGCTATGAGAGAACCCGAATGCTTCTCAAAGTTATGTGTGAATAGAGGGTTTTTGACTGCGCTAGCATTGTGGTATGGGCAAATTCTCAAAATCAAAGGAAAGTTTCAAATATTGCAAGGATAGTCATCAGACAAGTTTTAAAAAGTTTTTCCGACCAACTTGTCATTGTTCAGTAATTGTGCGGTTTTTTAGTGAAGAATAAGTTACATCATATTGGATCTTGAGAAAGTGACGTAGGCAAAAGTTGTATTATTGGGCCTATTGAAATCTAGATTCAATCTATTCATTTTCTTTGTAGCCCTTTATTTACATGAAAAGATGATATAACTTCTTACTGACATGATCTCTTTGTCAGCCACAAAACTTAATAACTTATAATGGTATTCGTGGATTCACTACAAGAAAATATACCTTTACTAGTGGCCAAAACTGTCGATAAAGGTCCCAAAAACTGCCCCCAGTAGGCTTTCCAGGCGGTTTTACTGACCGCTGCTACTGAGGGAGCTTTATCGGCGGTCAACAGCCTTTACTGGCGCTTCTTCTCACTATCGTTATAGCTTGGAAAGTGCTATTAAAGGTCTTCCTAAGCGCCAAAAAAGGCCTAATAAGTACTTTAAAAAGTCATGTAAGCATCGGTAAAGGTATGTCGAACAACCACTAAAGGTCTACCAAAACGCTATAATGGTTTGCCAAAGCGCTAGTATAGACCACTGGTAAAAATATATTTTTAATGCATTTGGTTATTTATTTTTACACATTTGGTTATTTATATTTGATTAAAATTTGTATATTTTTCTATATATTTGAAATCTAAAAAATGTTGCACAACATAGTTAAAAACGAATATTAAAATAATAAGTTGAATGGTTCCAAATACATTAAAAAAAATAAAAAATCCATCGATCCGGCTCCCATTCATCCCTGCCTATAACCTGGAAAACAAAATAGTAAAAAGAAATTAATTACATCTTAAATAACAAAAAAAAAAAAACTATATATAGATATTAAATTAACTAATGAAGATAATCATCTATACATGTTCCAATCCATCTCACTTCCCAAATATTAAGTTTTAATAATTTTTATTTGAATGTGAGTAGAAATGAGATCATTTTAGAGAGAAATTTGATCTTTTAATACTACAAGTGTTAAACGTTTTAACAACATTTGTATTTTATATTATTTTTATTGTAAGTATCTACGCCATGTCTTTTATACTTAGATCAAATCGTCTGGTCTCGAGTCAAGTCACGACAATGGACCACATATGCACAGATTAGGTACCAAATAGGAAAATTTTCTATTTGTAATAAATAGGCAAATTAATTAAACTAAACATTTGCGTGCTCTGTTAATTGGAGGTTATTGCCTCTTGATGGGCTTTTTCAATAGATTAACCACTAGACCACAAGAAAACAAAAATCTTGAGTATTGAGGTAAGTCAAAATAAGCTAGTAAAAATGAAAATCAAGCCCATCAATTGTACCCAGTGAGGTAAAATGGTTCCTAGGCCATAAAAAATATATTTGCTTCTTAAAATGGAGATAGGTGAACGAAAAACTTATGATTAAACAAGTGTAATCTTAAAATTAAAGCGTAAATTTCATTTTATACATAGGCAAAGTTTTAGAGGACCAATTCTCAATAATACATTACTGGATATCGGTGCTGCATGAATAAGATGGAGTGAAATTTCACAATAAAATATATGTATGAATGAATGCATGCATGCGTGACCTACAGACTAACTGAATCTATGGGTGCTCTTGATAGAGGGGATTGGCGGAAAATGATTCATGTAGCCGACCTCGATTAGTTGGTATAAGGCTTAGATGATGATGAATAGCGCGACACCAACTTGAAATGAATAAAATATGTAATTGTTTACATATCTCTAGAAAAGGAAAGAAAAAACCTTCCAACATTATTGCGCCCCAAATCCACTAGCATAGTGTACTCTGCACATTCCTTGTCATCATTCAATAGCTGCTTTTCTAACATCTCATCCTCCTCAATTTTACCCGCTCTCCTAATAGTCCCACCTAGTGGACGGTTATCTTCTTTTGTCAACACAAAGAAAAAAGAGAAAAATAGTTTATGTTATTACAGATAAATATCCAAGGACTAGTCACTATAAGAAAATCCACTTTTACCGACGAATATTTTCATCGGTAAAAGCTATTTTTTTGCAGGTAAAGAGTTTTACCGGCGAAAATTTTCGTCGGTAAAAGTCCGACGGCAAAGGTATTTACCGACGAAAAAATTTTCATCGGCAAAGGTAAGACTTTTCGTCGGTAAAAAAATAATTTAAAAACTTTTAACGACGATTTGTTTCGTAGCTAAAAATAATTGCAAAAGACGAATGTTTTCATCGGTAAAAATAACCCAAAAACATTTCGTAGGTAAAAATAAGCTAAAAAACTTTTACCAACGAAAATACTCATGGGTAAAAAATAAGTCAGAAATTTTTACCTACGAAAATATTCGTAGGTAAAAGTCTCATTTTTTATTTTTTATTTTTCACCCAGCACAAAATTCCGGATATACACCCGTTACAAATTTCATCATATTCTTCCTGATATACACCTGTTAATATATTTCTACATTCACATCCATCTAAACCTAAACTAATAATTAAATCCATCCAAACATAAACTACATTCATCCAAACACAAACGATCTTATCCATATCGCGTTCATTCACGCATAAATACATATAAGTTTAACATCATAAATAAAAATACAAAAAATCACTAAATGAAGTGATTAAAGAGCCTCTAATTGCAATTATGGGAAGACTAACGAGTAGTTGCATGTTTTCATTTTACATTGGGATTTTGGATACTTGGGAATGTAACTTAGAAAAATAATCTGAAAAAAATCATCATGTGGGAGGGGCTCTTTTGTGAATCTGAGTGCAATTAGTGATGATATTTTTCAATATGTTACTACCAAAAATTCATACACGTTAATGTTTCAAATTCAGAGTACTGGAAAGACAAGCAAACAATAACTTGCTTAACTAAAACCAAAAAATAAATAAATAGAATGCAGCAAGCTTTCAGATAAAAAATCATATAAACAATGATGAAGTCATTCTTTTAAGAAGTGCAATTTAACTATGATGAAAGTGCCATGATTAGGTCCGCAGAGTAGGCAATCTTACCCGTTGATGCACCGCCTGGAACTGCAGCTCTAGACAATGTACCATCTGATAGAGTAATATCCACCTACACAATTCTCTTCCAAATACAAATCAATTTCTTTTTCAAAAATTTGAGAAACAAGGAACACTTGTAAAGAGGAAAAATAAATTCAATGAACAGAAAGAAGAAAAGGAATTATATGATTCATGCATGTCCACTGGAGATGTTATATGTATGGGCTAAACCCAACTGTTCTTATTGTGGGGCAAACTGGATGGAGCATGGGCCGAAAAATCCACAGCAACCATCTGATTTCACTTTTCAACTATTATCTGCTTGATGGGCCACCAATTGGATGGTTAGGATCATCTCACATGTACAGTGGCTACAGGCACATGTGACACACCACTTGGGAAACTGAGTTGGATCATATTCATGTAACCATCCACACGCATGAGATGCATGAACATCAATACAAACTCTTCATATTATAGGTCCACTTTGGATGGATCATGGCCTGAAATTCATAGCAACTGCATGATACGAACTGATTTTTCTCGATCTGTTTCATCACCTAGGCGACTGAATCAATGATTCAATGGGTGGCTCTTTTACTTGGCCGAGAAATAAAAAGTAAGAGCTGCCAAGAAAGCTGTTTCTACCTACCTTTGCATGAAAGGTAAGATTTTTTTGGGAATGTTGCAGATACACAACGGGGCCTAGATGGAATGGTTTGGATCATCATGCAGTGGGGCAAGATGGGGTGAATATCTTTGGCACCCTCGTAAAAATAGAAGAAATACATGACACTGCTTCCAAAAGTCTATATGGTACCATTTGAGATTTCAAACAAGCAGCCTGTGGTTTAGTGATCCAAACCATTGGCACTATGGGCCCACTTTCAGATGTCATATGCCCCAAAAACAGTTATGTAACAGGTCATTACGGACAGTTTTTTCCATGAAGGCTGTTACAACCCCATGACGCATAATGGTCATTACATAACTGTTTTTGCATACCTTGATCCTAACACTTCAATGGATGGTCCAACAAATAGATGGTTAAGAAAGAAGTAGTTAATATTCAACCATAAAAGGGAATTTATTCTATAGCCATGGTCTTCCAATGAGTGGTATTTTTGCGGAATGGAACAAACACCCAGGGTGTGGGTCATTATATCAACAACTAGACTGCAACGCCATGGGCCTCACTTGTACAAGGTGCAAATCTAAATCTATTGTACAAGCTCTTAACCCAAGCAGGACTCCCATGTTTCCACTACACCCTCAATCTAGTCATATTAAGTCTTTAGGCACTTTCAACTATTACATGTAAACTAGTTATGCCCTCAAAATGGATTAAGAAAACTTTTGTCTAGACCCCATGTTTCCACTACACCCTCAATTTGGACTAGTATACCCTCCATATTGATTGTTTAACCATTCATTTGGACTAGCACACTCGATATCATCTACAAAGTCTATCAATTCCCAAAGTAGAGCTACCATTTCTAGATGGATCCTCTACCAATCAAACAAACAAGTCAACTAGTCAAAATTTCTAGATGGATCCTCTACCAATCAAACAAACAAGTCAACTAGTCAAAATGGAGGGACTGTCAGTCGAATGTAAATGTATACCAGTCCTATGAGAGGGTCTATTATTCCCAAAAGATAGGACCTACTAATCCAAATGGAGGCTCTACCACTCCATAGGTAGCCTCTACTAGTTCAAAATACAGGGTCTAGATGTCCATAAAGAAGATGTACGGCTTACCAGTCTATAAAAGGGTTTTGGACCAACCTAAAACCTTAAGTATGTTTCATGGTTGAGGGTATGTAAAATACCAACTTCAAAAACTACCTGTAAGAATAAAATATGATGCTTTCTTCGATAACTGAACCATAATCACAACTAGAATTCTTAATAGAACAACACATTCCCAAAATCAAATTCACTTTTCATCTGAATACATGCCCGAGAAATTAAGATCCAAGACACAACCCAAGATGAACACTTTTAGTGCAAAGAGAGGGATTTAAAGGAAGATGATTTCCTACTACATGTATCATGTAAATTTATTTATTTTTACACACCCACACCCACACCACACTCACACCCACTCACAAGTCACACCACACACACCCACTCACAAGTCACACCACACACACCCACTCACACCACATGGGCACTCAATCCCATGATCATAGTGTTGAAGTAGAGCCTGTCTACCACTTACCCATGGAACTAGACCCAGTTTAGTTAAAAACCTAAACCTATTCTCAAATCCCAAAACCTATACCTATAACCTAAACCTAGACCTTAACCTAAACATAAACCTATACTTATAACCTATAACCTAAACCTTAACCCAAACCTATAACCTATAACCTAAACCGAAACCTATAACCTAAACCTGAACTCGAACCCGAACCCGAACCCGAATTCCTAAACCTTAACCTAAACATATAACCTATAACCTATAACCTAAGCCTATACCTAAACCTAAAACCTAAACCTAACCTAAACCCTATAACTTAAATCTAAACCTATAACCTATTCTCAAATCCCTAGACCTTAACCTATAACCCAACCTAAACCTATATTTATAACCTAAAACTATTCTCAAATCCCAAAACCTATAACCTACACTTATAACCTAAACCTAAACCTATTTCAAATCCCAAAACCCATAACCTACACCTAAACCTTAACCTAAACCTATAACCTATAACCTAAACCGAAACCTATAACCTAAACCCGAACCCAAAACCTCGAACCCGAATTCCTAAACCTTAACCTAAACACATAACTTATAACCTATAACCTAAGCCTATATCTAAACCTAAAACCTAAACCTATAACTTAAACCTAAACCTATAACCTATTCTCAAATCCCTAAACCTTAACCTATAACCCAACTTAAACCTATACTTATAACCTAAAACTATTCCTAAACCTATAACTTACACTTATAAACTCAATTCCCTAAACCTTAACCTATAACCTATAACCTAAACGCAATTCCCTAAACCTTAACCCATAACCTAACTTAAACCTAAACCTATAACCTACACTTATAACCTAACTATAATCTAAACCTAAAACCCAAACGTAAACCCGATCCCGAACCCGAACCCGATTTCCTAAACCTAAACCTTAATGTATTCTCAAATCCCTAAACCTAAACCTACACCTAATCCTAATCTCAACTCCCTAACCTAAACCTAAACCTAAACTTGAAAACCCAAACCTAAACTCGATCCCGAACCCAAACCCAATTTTCTAAACCTAAACCTTAACCTATTTTCAATTCCTAAAGCTATAACCTAAATCTAAACCTATAACCTTAACCTAAACCTAAAACCTAAACCTAAACCTAAAATCTAAATGTATTCTCAAATCTTTAAACCTAAACCTACACCTAATCCTAATCTCAACTCCCTAACTTAAACCCAAACCTAAACTTGAAAACCCAAACCTAAACCCGATCCCGAACCCGAACCCGATTTCTTAAACCTAAACCTTAACCTATTCTCAATTCCCTAAATCTATAACCTAAACCTAAACCTAAACCTAAACTTAAACCTTAACCTAAACCTAAACCTAAACCTAAACCTATAACCTAAAACCTAAAACCTAAACCCGATCCGTAACCCAAACCCGATTTCCTAGACCTATAACCTAAACCTTAAACTATTCTCAATTCCCTAAAGCTATAACCTATAACCTAAACATAAACCTACACCTAATCCTACTATCAACTCTTTAACCTAAACCTAAGCTTGAAAACCCAAACCTAAACCCAATCCCGAACCTAAACCCAATTTCCAAAACCTAAACCTTAACCTATTCTCAATTCCCTAAAGCTATAACTTATAACCTAAACCTAAACCTATAACCTAGAACATATACCTAAACCTAAAACCTAAATGTATTCTCAAATCCCTAAACCTAAACCTATAACTAATCCTAATCTCAACTCCCTAACCTAAACCTAAACCTAAACTTGAAAACCCAAACCTAAACACTATCCCGAACCCAAACCCGAACCCGATTTCCTAAACCTAAACCTTAACCTATTATCAATTCCCTAAAGCTATAACCTATAACCTAAACCTAAACTTATAACATAAACCTATAACCTTAACCTAAACCTAAAACATAAACCTAAACCTAAAGCCTAAATGTATTATCAAATCTCTAAACCTAAACCTACACCTAATCCTAATCTTAACTACTTAGCCTAAACATAAACTTCAAAACCCAAACCTAAACCCGAACCCGAACCCGATTTCCTAAACCTAAACCTTAACCTATTCTCAATTTCCTAAAGCTATAACCTATAACCTATAACCTAAACCTAAACCTATAACCTAAACCTATAACCTTAACCTAAACCTAAAACCTAAACCTAAACCTAAACCAAAACCTATAACCTTAACCTAAACCAAAACCTATAACCTATAACCTATAACCCAATAACCTAAACTTATAACCTTAACCTAAACCTAAAACCAAAACCAAAACCTAAACCTATAACCTAAACCTATAAACTAAAACCTAAACCTAAACCTAAACCTAAAACCTAAATGTATTCTCAAATCCCTAAACCTAAACCTACACCTAATCTTGATTTCAACTCCCTAACCTAAACCTAAACCTAAACTTGAAAACCCAAACCTAAACCCGATCCCGAACCCGAACCCGATTTCCTAAAACTAAACCTTAACCTATTCTCACCCCTAAAGCTAACCTATAACCTAAACCTAACCTAAACCTATAACCTTAACCTAAACTTAAGACCTAAACCTAAAACCTAAATGTATTCTCAAATCCCCAAACCTAAACCTACACCTAATCCTAATCTCAACTCCCTAACCTAAATCTAAACCTAAACTTGAAAACCCAAACCTAAACCCGATCCCAAACCCGAACCCGATTTCCTAAACCTAAACCTTAAGCTATTCTCAATTTCCTAAAGCTATAACCTATAACCTAACTTAAACCTAAACCTATAACCAACACTTATAACCTAAACCTATAACCTAAACCTAAAACCTAAATGTATTCTCAAATCCCTAAACCTACACCTACACCTAATCCTAATCTCAACTCCTTAACCTAAATCTAAACTTGAAACCCCAAACCTAAACCCGAACCCGAACCCGATTTCCTAAACCTAAACCTTAACCTATTCTCAATTCCCTAAACCTTAACCTATAACCTAACTTAAACCTAAACCTATAACCTACACTTATAACCTAAACCTAAACCTATAACCTAAATGTAATCTCAAATCCCTAAACCTAAACCTACACCTAATCCTAATCTCAACTCCTTAACCTAAACCTAAACCAAAACTTGAAAATCGAAACCTAAACCCGATATCGAACATGAACCAGAACTTGATTTCTTAAACCTAAACCTTAACCTATTCTCAATTCCCTAAAGCTATAGCCTATAACCTAAACCTTAACCTAAACTTAAACCTATAACCTTAACCTAAACCAAAACCTATAACCTTAACTTTAACCTATAACCTATAACCCATAACCTATAACCTAAACTTATAACCTATAACCTAACCTTGTTCTAAACCTAAAACCTAAACCTAAACCTAAAACCTAAACCTATAAGTGTAGGTTATAGGTTTAGGTTTAGGTTAAGGTTGTTTTTCTTTTCATTTGTTTGGATCGCCTCTCATACATTCTCTCTCTTTTCATTTGTTTTTTTTTCTATAGGATTGTTTGTGTTTGGATAGATGTAGTTTATATTTGGATGAATGTAGTTTATGTCTGGATGAATTTACGTGGTTTAGGTTTAGATGGATGTGAATGTGAATGTGAATATGATGAAATATATTATATAACAGGTGTATATCAGGAAGAATATGATGAATTATATTCTAAAAGGTGTATATCAGGAAATTTGAGATGGAATATTTTTTAAAAATGAGACTTTTACCTACGAAATATTTCATAGGTAAACGTCTCATTAACGTTTTTTAGCTACGAAACGTTTCATAGCTAAAAGTAAACCTTTATATTTTAAAAAAAATTGGTTACAGCCATTAGCGATGAAAATTTTTGTAGCTGCAAGTCTCGTTCATGTTTTTTAGCTACGAACATTTTCATATCTAAAAGTAAGCCTTTTGATTTATTTCAAAAATTGTTTAAGGCCTTTAGCTACGAGACTGTTCGTAGCTAAAAGTCTCATCCACGTTTTTTAGCTACGAAACGTTTCGTAGCTAAAAGTACCCTTCGATTTTTTTATAAAATTGTTTATAGCCTTTAGCGACGAACCATTTCATGGCAAAAAGTATCATCCACATTTTTTAGCTATGACAATTTTCGTAGCGAAAAGTAAACCTTTCGATTTTATTAAAAATTGTTTACAACCTTTAGTGAGAAAACCTTTCGTAGCTAAAAGTCTCATTGGCATTTTTTAACTACGGAAATTTTCGTAGCTAAAAGTAAGCCTTTAGATTTAAAAAAAAATTGTTTACAGCCTTTAGCGACGAAAAGATTTTGTCACTAAAAGTCTCATCCACGTTTTTTAGCTACGAATATTTTCGTAGCTAAAAGTAAACCGTTCGATTTTCTTAAAAAGTTGTTTACAGCCGTTAGCGACGAAACTTTTCATCGCTAAAAGTCTCATCCACGTTCTTTCGAATTTTTTCACATTCTTTAACGACGAAAATATTCATCGTTAAAAGTCCCATCCACGTTTTTTAGCTACGAAAAGTTTCATAGGTAAAAGTAAACGTTTTGGGTTAAATCGACAACACTGTTACCGACGAAAATATTTGTCGGTAAAACTGATATTCCCGACAGTTTTAGTTCGTCGGTAAAACTGTGCGTGAAAATTTTGTAGTTTTCTGCTTTTTACTGATGAAAATATTCGTCGGTAAAACTCTTAGCAGGAAAATTTCCAAAATAGCGCGAAAATTTACTATCTTAAAATTTTAACAAAATTTTCATCGGTAAAAATATTATTACCGACAAAAAAAAAATTCGTTGGTAAGACTGCAGTTTTACCAACGAAAAAAAATTTCGTTGGTAAAAACGTACTTTTACTGATGAAAATATTTTCGTTGGCAAAAATTTCGTCGGTAAAAGCGTTGTTTCTTGTAGTGAGTAACAATTAGAGTTGAAAAATGATTGCAATGAAAGGTGATTATAGTGAAGGATGCGCTGATAGTAAATCTGGAGATTCAGGAATAGTTTTCTAATCGTTTTACTTTTTTGGTAAAACACAATCTAATTTCATTGAATCATCTAAGTTAAATGTGGAGATTTAGGGTATAATTTTCCAGTCATTTTACATTTTGGGCACATATAATATCAAACTGAATCCTCCAATTTACTAGAAACTGGTAAAATTGGACGTTCTTTAAATAGAATTAGTTCATGCATTGGTTGGAGAAGATTTTTGGTCAATCACTCATCCATTGGAATCCCAATAGATGGAATCTATATGACACAAACCACTTGTTAGTGCTCGTTGCCAACCATTCCTTCAATCATCCATTTGCAGATGACATGACAAACAAATGCCTCTACATGCAAATTGTTGATAAACTCTTGTAAGTTTTTGTTCATAGTGCATTACTCGTCGCTTTGTGCTGTGGTTTTTTCCCACACGAGGTTTTCCATGTAAAATTTGGCTTACCTTCTTGTTGGGTTTATTTGTGTGATTGTGGTTACTTTGTTTGATTATGCTCTGTGTGTTTTCGCGAGTCCCAGCAAGTGGTATCAGAGTGAATGTTGGAAAACAGATTGAATATGAAAGTAAGGTATCAATGACATCTAACAATAAAGTTCGACGTAGAGAAGTATTCCGGTAAAAATAATTTTGAACTATGGAAAGTCAAGATGAATAACATCCTAGTTTAGCAAGGATTAGAAGATGTACTCCTTGGAAAGTGATCGGACTCTATAAACAAGAAGAATGGAAAAAGTTAGATAAGAAGGCTAATATCTCAATCCAGTTGTGCCTAACATATGAGGTCCTTTACAATGTTATGAGAGAGAAGACTGTAGCTAATATATTGGTGAAGTCAGAGAACATCTATGTGAAAATTTCTCTTAAAAATAATATATATCTAAAGCTACAATTGTTTAATCTAAAGATGATGGAAGGGGCTGATGTTGAGACACACATCACTAACTTCAATAGGCTTATTTATGAATTGTTGGGTGTGAATGAGAAGATAGAAGATGAAGATTAGGCATGTATTTTGTTGGATTCTCTTCCGGAATCGTATATGTCATTTAAAGACTCATTGTGCACTGGTAGGACAACCATTAACATTGAGATTGTTATCTCAACATTTCAATCAAAGGTAATGAGAAAGAAAAGTGGTGATAAGGGGGGGGGGGGGGGGGGGGGGGGGGGGAAGGATTCTGAGCAGGATAGTGGATCATCGCGATCAAAATCCAAATCCACGGGTAAGGGTAAAGGCAAGCTAAAGTTCTGGAACTGTGGCATGACAAGGCACATGAAGAAGGATTGTGAGAATGCTAAGTTGAGAAAGGAGAAATGAGAAAGTTCTTCTAAAGAGGCCAACACTATGAAATCTAATAAGGAGGCAGGTGGTAGTGACATGTTAACCACATTAAAATCCATATATTTAAGTGATGAATGGATTTTGAATAGAGGGGCTTTGTATCACATGACTCCTCATAAGAGTTGGTTTACCAGCTACTGTGAGTGCGATGGTGGCCAGATGTTTATACAAAATAAGAATACATATAACATGGTTGGTATCAGATTGGTGCGCATCAAGATGTTTGATGGCATGGAGCATCTCTTGATAAATGTGAGATACGTTCCTAAGTTGAGGAAGAGTCTGATATCTCTTGGAGTACTCGAGGTACTTTGGTGTAAATTCACCGGATTCAATCGTGTCCTTAAAGTTTCAAAGGGAGTACTCGTAGTCACGAAGGAACGGAGTAATTGTAACATTTTTAGGTTAATCGGGACCACTTCATCTGGTCGAGCTGCAGCAGCTTTAGTAGATTCCACGTTTGCACGTATGTGGCATGCACACCAAAGCCATATGATCGAGTGAGGCATGTAGGTACTTTCTGACCGTTGTTTAATTCTAGTTTTTAAAAGCATTGATTTTAGTATATGTAAGCATTGTATATATGGTAAACAATTAAGTTTATCTTTTAAATCTGAGAAACATTTATATAATGGGGTTTTAGATTATATGCATTCTAATGTTTGGGGGTCGTCGCCCATAGTTTCTGGTGGAGGATCGTCATGGTTTGTTATGTTCATTGACGACTACTGTAGAAAAGTGTAGGTTTATTCTATGAAAAGTAAATCCAAGGTTTTCACCAACTTAAAGTAATTAAAAGCAATGGTGGAAAAGCAGACAAGGCGATATGCGAAAGTGTTGAGGATAGATAATGGTAGATGAAGGGATTATGAGGCACAATACAGTTCACCACATACCTGAGTAGAATAGTTTTGTCGAGCAGATGAATTATACTCTCTTAGAGGGAATGATGCATGATGAGAAATGCTGGGTTAGGCAAGGAAATGAGGACTGAAGCCATTAACATAACTTGCTAGTTAGTGAATTTATCCCCTTCTACGCTTATAGATTGTAAAATTCCCGAGGAAGTGTGGAGTGGTTAACAGGTATACTACTCAAGGCTACGAGTATTTGGTTGCGATGCCTTACTTCCATGTACCATCAGTTGAGAGAAATAAGCAGGATCAAAGGGTTAAAAAGTACATCTTGTGGACTATGGTGGTGGTGTGAAGGGTTATAGGTTATATGACCAGGTCATAAGGAAAATTATCTTTAGTCGTAACATCAGATTCGACGAAGGGTCCTTGTTCCATAAGGATGAACATGAGGGGGATGAAAAGTTGGTTGTGGACATGGGATGATATTGAGACGTAGACAGAGGTATATGAGACATGGGATGATATTGAGACATGGGATGATATTGAGACGTAGACAGAGGTATATGAGCAAGTGGAGCAGCCACCTGTGAGAACGAATCTGCCAAGGGATCGTAAGTTACCGGTGAGATACAAGAATGACTCGAATGTTGTATTTGCCCTCATTAAGAATGAGGGAATTTGTCTACTTTTTCAGAAGCTCTTGACAATGTAGATGCTAAAAAGTGGATAGCAACAATGCATGACGAGATGAACTCTCTGTACAAGAATGAGACGTCGGAGCAGGTGGAACTTCCTGTCAGTCGTTAAGTGATCGGGTGCAAATGGGTCTTCAAGAAGAAATAGGATAGGTACAAGGCAAGACTGGTAGTGAAGGGATATACTCTAAGAGAATGTGCTGACTTCACTGAGATATTCGTGCCCATAGTGAAGCAAGTATCTATCAGATTCGTATTAGCACTGGTTGCCCAATACAATCTTGAGCTTGAACAGATGAATGTGAAAACTGTCTTCTTGCATTGAAAATTGGAAGAGCATATTACATGAAGCAATTAAAAGGTTTCAAAATACAATGGGCATAGAACAAGGTTTGCAGGTTGAAGAGGTAATTGTACTCCCTCAAACAGTCACTTAGGTAGTAGAATAAGAAATTTGATTCTTTCATGGTGAGTCAGATGTTTACCATGAGTGAGCATGATCATTGTGTCTATTACAAGACACTGAGCGATGGGAAGTTCATTATCTCTAAGTAGGATATGCCTTTCTGGCCCCACTAAAAAAATGGAGACTTCTCAGTTTCCATGGCTTGGGAGATCTCATGTGTTCACCGACCATGGACCATCTGGGGCAGCAAGATCTAGAACATCAAAATCCCTCCAAATATTTCTGTACTTGTCTGGCGTATCATCAGAGGAGCAGTGCCTGTGGATGAGGCTGTCAAATCTCGTGGGATCTAATTAGCGTCCAAGTGCAATTGCTGTTTTGAGGAGCTCAACGGCAGACCCTCAATTGAAACGGTAGACCACACTTTCCTGTATAGTGCCCGAGCGGCTGAAGTTTGGCATCATTCTGCTAGGATTTATGGTATCAACCTGTCCAGCGGTGATTCAGTGTTGGAGCGTCTCACCCGCTGGTGGGAATCTTGTTCGGATCATGTACCTTCGGTCCCTTTCCGTGTTCTCATCCCTTGTTTCATTCTTTGGGAGCTTTGGATGGCGAGGAATATGTAATAGCCCACACCCACACTATATGATATTGTCCGCTCTAGGTATAGCCTGCACAGTTTTGTTCTTGTGGTCGCCCCCAAAAGGCCTCATACAGTATAGGGTGGCAACTCCACATATAACCACCACAACTTCAGACGACACTTCCGATGTGAGATAAGGTTCTACCCCCGCTATGTGCACAGTAACCTGCCAGCCACCTTAGGGCTCGTCCACATGTGTGCCTGCCCATATGTGACCACAGTGACGGGGCATCACAATATCCCCCACCGAGACCACAGTGGGCGTCACAATATCCCCCACCGCCCACGTGTGTCCGCCCACATGTGACCACAGTGACGGGGCGTCACATTATCCGCCCACGTGATACTAACTCCTGTCACACCCCAGACTCGGTAACTAGAATTACAAGGAACCCGATGGCCGGTTCTGGCCGTAACAGCCTTCATAGTACCTCATTATCGGCTCCTAAGGCAGGTTCCGATCCTGGGATCTTACAAGCAAGATTTTTCATAACAATATAATTATTACCAATACGAGCATACCCAAGATCATAGCAAGAATATCTGAGAATAACAAAGACATACATCGCAAAATCTACTATAAATTTAAACTTTTACAATCATCTATAAGGTCCAAAAGGACATACATGAGATAAAAAAGAAAGGAGAGAAAGGTCGGCAATACTGGAGTCCTCAAATGCTCAGCTCTACTTCACGCTCTACCGCTACGACGCCTACCTAGAGTCTCCTACACGCATCAATCATGCATAAGCCTATAGAAGTTTAGAGGGTGGTATAAGTATGCGACAATGGTGCACAGAATAATAGCAGGAGATGCAAGAAGGGAAACATGCTCAATGAGAATATCACTAGCCTTACCAAGGCTTATCATGAATACGATGCGATGAGTACTAGACGCCATACCAAGGTAATGCATGAAGGGGCTTACACAGCCAATGCTAATGTGATGCAAGTAATGCCAGTGCTCATATCCAAACCATATGTCAAGTACATTTTCAATCATAAGGAAATCACCGGGGTCCATTACATTGCTGAATAACTGCCGCTTTATAGACCCTGCACAGTCAAACGAGCATAAGAGACCTCACTACCCGCCTGTGGACAGTCAATCACCAACAAGGCCTGACGGTAGCGGACCCATTCACGAGCTGGTCAGACTCAACCTAGCAATGCCCCCTACACACCAGGCAGGTAAGGCCACACCCCTATCCAACCGACTACACGATAGTGGGAGTCGTGGCCTAATGGTATAAGGCCCTTATGCGCTCATGTATTCCACCCGGTCACAGCGTTAGAGCGGATCCTTTGTACTATGAAAGTTTTGGAAATTTCACCCATGGGCATCCTATGCATCTGGTATGCTCAACTAATATTTCTGGTGTCCACACATACAACCATCCACGAATACCCCTGTGGAGGCAAGGCCCTGATGAAGTAAGGGCAGATATCCACAAGTTAGGCAATGTCAGATGCATGAATCACACAATCACCCATGCATCAATCTCAAGCATCCATCTCTTGGGGAGATACCAACATGTTCTACAAATGGCACAACCATGGCCAATCATACCTCAACCAAGCATGCATATGATGCGTATGGGAGTGGGCCACGAAGATGAATAGGGGTACTAATGAGGTGAAGATAAACTCTCTACCTAACCATGAAGGGTCTAGGTATTTAACCAATTTCCTCATAAGGAATATAACCTCTAGTGGGGGCCCATTTACCTGGGGTAACCCACGAGACTAAGGAGAATAATGATATGGGCCTAAATAGATGAGACAGGCCTAGCAAGGGTCTATGGTGGGCCTTTAACAATCCATAGAAGCCTATGAGCCTACCTTAGGGACACCAATGTGGACATCCAACCACAATTGGTCTTCAAGAGGTAGCCCATCTCTAATTGATCACAGATCAAGGCCCAAGGCCCACACAATATTAGAAATAAGAAATGGGTAGCTATAAACATACCACATACACTCATGTTGGGCTTTAGAAAGGCGACCCAAGGCTTATCCAAAACATGGGTCCAAGGAAAACACACATAACCCAACCCATACATACCACTATGGGCCCATAAGGAAGGGTTAGGGCCCAACATAAAGGCTAGTAATCCCATTACTCAAACCACATGGGCAAATGTCATGCTCTTAGTCAAGTAAAGTTGGGCCTACAACCCGGCCCAAGTATAAAGTTGATTTGTGGACAACCAAAGGCCCATCTACTTATGTAACCTGGCCCACTAGCCCAACACAATAGTATGGTGAAAGAAAATGGCCTAAGAGTATTTTAAAATATAAGGGAGCAATAAATGCCCAATTTCCTCAATATGGTGGGCCCCATAATCATGGCCCCAATGGGCCCTAGAACATCAGGGATGGATCCCCAACTAATCATATACAAAGCCCAATGGGCTGGGGCCCAAAAGTTCTAAAATAACAAAGGGGACAATAATGTATAGGAAATTTCTACAATGCATGTTGTTGTCTTAAATTTGGGCACTTCATTAGAGTGGGTCCAGGGCCTCTAAGACTCTGGGAATTGAGGGTCAAGGTCCCTCATCATGCATACAATAAGAGGAAACTCAAAAAGGTGACCCACCATCAGAGGAAACATTTTTGAATTATGGTTTTTATCAAGGCATATTGCTGGACTGCACAGAAGAAAAATCTAGCAGTCCAATTATCTTGGCCCATTCTTTTGGATGCCCAAATGGGGTCAGTTGGGGCTGAAATTTTACAGACTAATACTTCCATAGGTGAGCCACACCCCCACAAAATTTCAGAATTTTTGGATATTCCTAAGTATTTTAATTAATTTAAACAAAACAGTTTATTATGACGCCCCATCACTGTGGTCACATGTGGGCGGGCCCTAAGGTGGCTGGCAGGCTACTGTGTGGCTGACAAGCTACTGTACTGGCAGGCTACTATGCATACAGTGGGGGTAGAACCTTATCCCACATCGGAAGTGTCATCTGAAGTTGTGGTGGTTATATGTGGAGTTGCCACCCTATACTGTATGAGGCCTTTTAGGGGCCACCCCAAGAATAAAACCGTGCGGGCTATACCCAGAGCAGACAATATTATATAGTGTGGGCATGGCCTGTTACAAATGGTGTCAAAGTCGAGGACGACTCTGCCCTCGGTGGGGGATATTGTGATGGGTCACAATATCCCCCACCGAGGGCAGAACCGTCATCGACTTTAATACCGTTTGTAACAGGCCACGCCCACATTGTATGATATTGTCTGCTCTGGGTATAGCCCATACGGTTTTGTTCTTGGGGTCGCCCCCAAAAGGCCTCATATAGTATAGGGTGGCAACTCCACATATAACCACCACAACTTCAGGCGACACTTCCGATATGGGATAAGGTTCTACCCCTACTGTGTGCACAGTAGCTTGCCAGCACAGTAGCCTGCCAGCCATACAGTAGCCTGCCAGCCACCTTAGGGCCCACCCACATGTGACCACAGTGATGGGGCATCACAGAATACCTCTAAGTTCGATAACTCTAAACCGAGTTCGGTTTCAATCATAGCGCGCATTGCAGTTTGGGTGAGCTGGATCGTCAGGAGGTGGAACATCTATGCTCGTGAAGGTGGCAGCAGCAGGGCTTTGTCTACCATGGGTATTACTGCTCAACCGAGATTCTTTGAGCACACCCAAGTGGTGCGTTGGAGGAAACCTTCTCAAGTTTGGGTAAAACTCAACGTGGATGGCTCATCCCGTGGAAACTCCAGAATAGCTGGAGGGGTGGGGGGGTTGTGTGCAGAGGAGACAAGGGCGACCTCCGATTTGCATTTTGTGTAGGTTATGGCATTGCTTCAAACACAAGGGCTGAACTGAGGGCTATTCATGATGGCCTTAGCCTTTGTTTTCAGCATGGGCTGACAGACATTATCGTTGAATCAGACTCATTGCTGGTGGTGAACTTTCTGACGAGCATTTCTCAACCGGGTTGGAGATGGAAATATTGGATAACCAGAATACACACACTCACTAGAAATGGGTACGTCAGTTTTCATCACGTGTGTAGAGAAGGAAACGGGCCGGCGGATGGTATGGCTAATGTGGGTAGTTCCAACCAAGCTACGTCCCTGTTTTCATCCCTAGCTGACCTTCCTCAGGTCGTTGGGGGTTGTTTTTCCTTGATAGAGTGGGGCTTGGGGCGATCTGGAAACACGGTTTTAGGTAGCCCTTTCCTTCGAGTCTCTCAGTTTTTTGTGCAGGGGAGTTTTCTTACTGTGGGGTTGGGCGCCATCAGGGTGATGACTCTTATAAATCTTCTTTTACGATAGGTGGCCCAAGTCTTTAGTTTTTGCTAGACTCTTGGGGACACCTGAAGTACAGTCTCTGTATCCCCTCTTTTTTTAATGAAAAAAAAACTTTAAAAAAAAAAGAAGAAGAAATACCTTCTTGACAAAAAAAAAAGTTCATTATCTTGGTATTGTATGTTGATGACATGCTTATCGTCAGTCATAACATGTCTAATATCAACATATTGAAAACTCAGCTATCAGGGACATTTGAGATTAAAGATCTAAGGGTTGTAAAGAGGGTTCTCAGCATTGAAATATATAGAGATAGTGGTGTAGGACGTGGTATAGATACATTCCTAACATGGTTGGACCAAAAGAAGGTGAGCCATAAATTAGCCATAACTTTTGATCCGGGTATCATTACGGGGCGCACAACCTATCAATCTTTACTGTAACAGACCATCCGAGGTGAACCAAACCACATGGTGGGTCAAGTCTGTCCGTTTCATCAGAAAACGAGTGCTTTCAGCTTAAAATTTTGAGGAAATTTTACTATTTTTATTAATTCCAAAATTTTTAATATTTTTAGAGTTTTAGATTTTCTTCTTTTGAAAAAAATAATTTGTAATCATGCTAGGACTCTTATAACAAAAGTTTATTTGGAATTTTTATTTTTAGAAATTAGGCTTTAGAAAAATTTTACTAGAATTAAGATTTTTATTATAGTTAGAATTTTGTTATTTTTGGTAATTACGAATTTTGGTTTATTTTTTCTTTATTAATGGTGTAACAAGGACAAATACATGAGACAATTATCTATCAATCAATTTTTTTTTTTCAAATTTTATTATAATTTATTTCTATTTTCTATCTCTCCTTGTGGATTCGAGGAATCTCTGTGAGGAGTCCAGAGATCCGTGGATTGGAAGTAATTATCTCCTAAGGAAGATGGTGTTCAACCTCATTATGCCCATTCCTACGTCAGTTTGGTATCAGAGCGAGGCTTTATCCTCGGATCTATGGCTTCTAATGATGGGTTAGGCAACAATCTCATGGACGTGCTTTAGGGAATCATCATTTAACTGCGGTGGCTTTCGAATTGGTGCAGCGAGAGAATCGGCAAGTCATGCAATAGCTGCAGGCTGCCATCGATTGCATGATGGAGGCCCTAGGGTAGTTCCAAGTTCATGGCGGTGAGCCGCCCCTTGTAGGCACTGGAACTCATAATCGCACTGATCGCAAGACGATGCCGGCAGTGAACTACATAATCACTCCTAAGAAGAGGGGATCCGGCGAAATGATTCCACAACATCCTGGACAAGGCATTAATCGGATAGATCGAATAGATTGAGAATTCAATATAAAAGTCGATCTTCTTAGTTTCAACAGCCAACTCCACTTTAAGGACTTCCTTGATTGGTTGCTTGAAGTTGAACGTTTTTTCGACTACATGGACATCGTGGAAGAGAATAAAGTTAAACGTGTCACTTACAAGTTGAAGGGCAAAGCTCTGGTTTGGTGGGAACAATTTCAACTCGAGTGGACGAGACAAATGAAGGCGTCAATCCGCACATGGTTGCGAATGAAGCAGTTGTTGTGCATGCGATTCCTACCTAGCCATTACGATCAAGTATTATTCCAACAAAACTAAAATTATTGGCAGGATAGTCAATCAGTAAGTAGTTATGCAGAGAAATCCCATTATTTGTCGGCGAGAGATGACCTCGTCCAAACGGAGTTGCAACAAGCCACATGATTCATCAGTGATGGACATATATCCCTATTGGAACGAAGAACCAACCCAAGATTTCTAAAGTGGAGGGACGGTCTCTCATAATTGAACAGGATTTGTTAAACAATTTAAGGAGATGGGAGATGTAGATGCATTAGTTGAAAAGGAAAAATATATGAAGACCGTGAACATCCCAGAGGATTTGAAACCAATGTTGCAAGAGTTCAAGGCGATTATGCTTGATGAATTCCTTCCCATACGAGATATACAAAGCCACATCGATCTTATCTCTGGAGTAAGTCTGCCTAATTGCTCATATTATCAGAAAGGATGTGAGATCTTGCAGACACAAGTGAAGTAACTGATCCATACTAGTCAAGTCAAAGAGAGCATAAGTACATGTATTGTGTCTGCTCAAGAGCCTAATGCAAAATACAAGAAAAATGTTCATAAACATTGGCATAAAAAATTATTTGAGTATCATGAGTGAAGTCTCTTGAGTAACTCGAGGACAAGTTTTTCTCAAATGGTAATTTTGGTATAATGCTAATGTAGGACGTGGCATAGATACATTCGTAGCATGGTTGTACCAAAAGAAGGTGAACCGTAAATTGGCCATAACTTTTGATCCGAGTATTGTTACGGGGTGCACAACCTATAAATCTTTATTGTAATGAGCCATCTAAGATGAACAGACCTACAAAGTGGGTCACATTTGTCTGTTTCATCAGAATATGAGCACTTCTATCTTAAAAACGGAATTTTAAGGGAAAAAAATTATTTTTAGTAATTCTGAATTTTTAAATATTTTATTTTTATTTTTAGAGTTTCAGACTTTTTTTTTTTTTTTTATAGAAATAAATTGTAATCATGCTAAGACTCTTGTAGAATAAGTTTATTTAAAATTTTTAGTTTTTGAAATTAGGATTTAGAAGAGCTTTACTAGAATTAAGATTTTTATTAGAGTTAGAGTTTTGATATTTTTGGTAATTATAAATTTTGGTTTTTTTTCTTTATTAATGGTGTAACAAGGACACACACATGAATCAATTATCCAATTTTTTTTTTTTTAGATTTTATTAGAATTTATTTCTATTTTCTATCTCTCCTTGTGGATTCAAGGAATCTCTGTGAGGAGTCCAGAGAAGCTCCGTGGATTCGGAGTAATTATTTCCTGAGGAAGACGGTGTTTGACCTCATCACGCCCATCCTTGTGTCATATAAGAAGAGGAGAAGGCTATGGTTATCTCGGGCAGAATACCTAGAGAAGGTATTGGTGAAGTATGGATGGACAAGACAAAACTGGTTAGTATTCTCCACGCGGCTCATTTTAAGGTTGCTTTCGAATAGTGTCATGGAATAGATGAAAAAAAGCAGGTTATGTCTCGAGTGCCTTATTTGAGTGCGGTTGACAACTTCATGTATGTCATGGTATGTACAAGACCAGAAATTTCACATGCAGTGGGTGTTATTAGCAGATACATATTTAACCCCGGCAAGCAACACTGAGAGGTAGTGAAATGACTGCTTCGATATATTCAAGGTACGCAGGACTAAGTCATGACATTTGAAAAATCATGGGAAAAGTTAGTATGCCATGTGTACTTAGATTACGCGTGCAATGTGGACAATTGAAGGTCAACTTTTGGTTACTCGTTTGTGTTAACGGGATAAGCAATCAGTTCGATGTTGAAGCTTTAGTCTGTAGTGGCTCTTTTCATAATTGAAGCTGAATATATGAAGGAGACAGAAGTATTCAAAGAAGGTGTTTAGTTGAGAGAGATGATAAATTAGTTGGGCCTTTAGCAAGAGGTTATGCCAGTTAATTGTAATAGTGAAAGCACGAATAATTTGGTAAAGAATTATGTTTATCACTCACATACTAAATATATTGATGTGTGCCATCATTTTATCTGACAGGTGTTAGATTATCTGGATGCGGATATACCTGAGATTGAACTGTGCATAGGACAGGGAGATCAAGGGTTCGGATGGCTTACCTAACTGAGACGCCATAGATACCAAATTAGAATACTAGAAAACCTCTGTTGCGGTCTTCCTCTCCTTCACACCAATATACAGAATAATAGATGGGACTTAAGGTTTCGTCGTTGTGTAGGATTGGGGACCCAGCTCTCTCTTATATAGAATCTGTGGAGATGAGAGTTTGAATCCCATCATAACTCTCTCTCCCACTGATCCACATTGCTGTATCCCAGTTCAACTCAAACAGCCCTATGTAAGGCTATAGCACTACACCCCTAACGCAGAGTATTTGTGTAAATCACATAGAAGTGGGGTCCACTAGTTTAGATAATCACACAGTCCAACATTCAGATCAATCTATACCGTTGATCAATAAGGCCCACCTTATAGAGTTCTTACATTCTCCCACTTGGGCCACGTTGAGCAATGTCAATGATTAACCATGTATAAATACTTTTGAAAAATAAGTTTTGATTTAAGAAAACATCCAAATGGTTAACTAATGAAATTGTTGGACAATATGTGTAGTATTATTCAATCTGGTCCATCAAGACTGTTAGTATCGAATCGCGGTAGTCGTCACAACATTTAATTTAGGCAAAGTGAGTCTAAGTGCGGTCACAAGTACTTTCAATCTTAGGGCCCGTTTGGCCGGGTGGATTGGAAGTGATTGAATGGTATTTGGGTGGATGGCATAGATTTCAAGGTAATGATGGTGTTGTCAATGGATTGTCTTAAGATCCATGGGATTGCTATACCTCGGGACTTCTATATCGTGTTTGTTTGACACGCCTGGCCAATCCCGGGATTAAACCTTCCCATCCATTCCAATCCCTTGAACCAAACATGTCCCAAGTAAATTTGAACGGATTAGGGTGGATTGGATGGGATTTAAAGGTAATGATGGTGTTGTCAGTGGATTGTCTTAAGATCTATGGGATTGCTATATCATGGGATCAGATCACCCAGTCTATTTGTCACGCCTATCCAATTCTGGGATTTAACTTCCAATCCCTTCCAATATCATCCAATCCCATCTAATCCGCCCGGCCAAACGGGCCCTTAATGATATAGATCAGTAACTAGAAAATGTGGTATAAGGATTACACACTTAGTGTGATGATATGTACCTATCCTTAAGAGGTCCTGAAGCTTTTACATGTCTCCAACGAGACATCACTGTAGTTCTACTTACTTAAAGTTTGCGCATATATATAGAGAAGCCGAAATAAATCTTTATATCAAAATCATGAAAACAGTATAAAATGAGATCTCTAAATGTCCGTGAAAATCAAAGTACGCTCAACTCCCACTATCTGAAAACATCTGTGGGATCAATGACTCCCATGGATGTCACATGCTCCTGAAATGGCATGATCGTGAGCCCTTTAGTGAGACGATTTGCAATTATCTGCTTAGTGTTGATAAATTCCATGGACACTTGATGATTCTGAAATCTTTTCTTTACAACAAGATATTTGATGTCGATATGTCTCGACCTTGATGGATGCTTGTTGTTGCTAAAGAAAGAAATAATATCTGAATTACCGCAAAATATTCTCAATGGTTTCGAGATATGCTCAAGTACCAGCAAACTTGAGAAGAAACTTTTTAACCATAGTGCTGATTAGATGGCTCGTGGCAGACAATAAATTCAGCTTCCATGGTGGACGAGGCTATGGTAGACCATTTCACACTTTTCCAAGACACAGCTCCTCCAACCATTATGAAGATATATCCAGAGGTGGACTTCTTAGTGTCAACGCAGCCAGTAAAATTTGTGTTTGAGTACCTAATCAACTCTAATTGATCAGATCTTCTGTATGTGAGTCCAAAGTCCTTCGTTCTCTGTAGATACCGTAATACTTTATTTGTAGCTATCTAATGTTGCATTTCTGGATTAGATAGGTGTCTTCCCAACATTCCTACAACAAAGGTAATATCCGATCGTGTACAGACTTGAGTATACATGATGCTCCCTGCTACTGATGCGTACGAAAATTCTTTCATTCGATTCTTTTCCAAATCATTCTTTGAACACTGAAATAGGCCAAATATGTCGCCCATCACAATAGGCAACTGTCCGGAAACACAATTTTTCATGCCATATCTTTCGAGTACCCTAGTAATATAGGCCCTCTGTGATAGGCTGAGTAGTCCAAGTGATCTATCACGGCTAATTTCAATGTCGATGACAAAAGAAGCTTCACCAAGATCTTTCATTTCAAATATTTGAGATAAGAATTTCTTGGTGTCGCTCAACATCCTGATATCACTCCATATGAGGAAATTACTTCATGAAACTTTAGGTACCATTATCGTGATGCCTGTTTCAACCCATAGATGGATTTCTTTAGTTTGCAAACCAAATGTTCTGAGTCATTAGCTATAAAACCTTCAGGCTGCAACATGTATACATTTTTATTCAGATCCCTATTGAGAAATGTAGTCTTTACATCCATCTGATGTAACTCTAAGTCTATATGAGCTACAAGAGCCATTATAATTCTAAATGAATCTTTCTTAGATACCGGTGAGAAAGTCTCCTTAAAGTCAATACCCTTGGCAACAAGTCTGACTTTATATCTTTCGATATTACCCTTAGAGTCCCTCTTGGTTTTAAATATCCATTTATAACCAATCGGCCTTATTCCAGTGGGTAATTCTATAAGATCCCATACTTTATTGTCCCACATGGATTTCAACTTATCTTTCATGACATCAAACCAACGAGAAGGATCAGCACTTTGTTTGACTTGTGTAAATGATTCATGATCCTTTTCTACCCTTATCTCAAAGTCGTGCTCCTGTAAGTATACGATGTAATCGTCTCGATTTACAGGCCTTCTCTCTTTCAGATCTTCTCAATGCTTCTTCTTGTTGGGTACGATTTTAATCTTTATTTTCTTCATCAGTGGTTCGTATATGAGGTTCTACGTGGTGTTCTGTAGTGACTGCAGAATCAACTACATCATTAATATCCACGTGATCTTGATTAACTATGACTAGAGTCACAGTCCTTTGTTCCTCAAATACAAAATTTCTAATGTTCGTGCTCTCACTGTTTTTAGTGTCCTCAATGAATTTGGTATTCTCAGTCTCAACAATCCTAATAGAGTGTGAAGGACAGTAGAATCGATAGCCCTTTGATATTTCTGGATATCCTATGAAGAAACAACTTACGGTTATAGGATCAAGCTTCTTTTCATGTGGGTTATAAATTTTGGCCTCAGCAGGACAACCCTAAACATGTAGATATCGGAGATTTGGTTTTCCCCCATTCCATAACTCAAAAGGAGTTTTGCTTACTGCTTTGTTGGGGACCCTGTTTTATATATGAATTGCGGTTTTGATTGCATCACCCCACAGTGATTTTGGCAATGTCAAATTATTAATCATGCTTCTTTGCACCATATCTATAAGGGTGCGATTGTGCCTCTCAGTTACACCATTCTGCTCTGTAGAACTAGGCATAGTGTACTGGGCGACAATGTCATAATCCTGCAGGTATCTAGCGAATGGCCCTGGATTGTGACTTGATTCGTCATATCTGCCATAGTATTCACCACCATGGTTAGATCTGATAACTTTAATAATTTTATCAAGTTGATTTTCAACTTCGACCTTATAAATTTTAAAAGCATCCATGGTATCTGATTTCTCATTGATAAGGTAGAGGTACCCGAAACGAGAATAGTCATCTATAAAGGTAATAAAATATTTGTGTCCACTTTATGAAGCTGTAGGGAATGGTCCACAAATGTCTGTATGTATCACTTCTAATAGACCTACACTCCTAGTTGCACATTTCTTTCTAGTTCTAGTCTGTTTTCCTTTTATGTAATCAATGCATACTTTATAGTCGGAGAAGTCTAGAGAATGCAAAATTCCTTCTCACACAAGCCTGTCTAATCACTCACGAGATATATGGCATAGTCACCTGTGCCACAACATGGAAGAATTCTTATAGTTTAGCCTTCGCTTGGATCCTACTTTATTTCCATACAAGGTATTAATATTATAGACGTGAGAGACAATCAAGTCTAAGTGGTATAAGTTGTTCATCTAGATCCGGTCCCAACTTTAATTGAACTAAAGTAAATACTATATTTTCAAATTGAAATGAATATCCCAATTTATCCATACAGGAAATTGAAACTAAATTGTATCTTATAGACGACACACAAAATGTATCTACTAAATCTAAAAAATAACCAAAATTTAACTTAAGCCTATAGACTCCTATTGCCTCCACGTTTACCTTGACACCATTGCTTATGTATACTAAGCGCTCTGCATCAGTTGGTGGCCTGACATATAGTAATTCCTGCACAGAATTGTATATGTGAATAGTAGTTCCCGAATCTTTCCACCAGGAATCCATCGATACATCGGTAAGATTAGTTTTAAAACAGACAAGAACAGAATGATTACTTTTGTTTATGAGTCAATTCTGAAACCCTTCGCAGACTTTCTTTAGATGACCCATCTTTTTACAAAAGAAGCACCGTTTGCCTTTAACCCATTTGCGTTTTGATCCATTTCCAGATTGATTCTCATAGTTTTCAGATGGAGGACCAGATGATCCATTATTAGAACCTTGTTTCCTTTTCCTTTTACCTTTATTCTCATGCCCATGCCCATGACCTGAGGTCACCATATTAACATTTTGAACTTTGACCACCTGCCTGATCCTGTCTTCTTCTTGGACGCACTGAGTGATTAGTTCATTCAATGTCCACATGTCCTTCAGAGTGTTATAGTTTACGAGGAACGTGTCGAATTGGGGAGGTAGGTTTTTCATAATCAAATGAACCAGTTGATCATCAGTGAGTACAAGCCCTAGAGAATGGATCTTAGAAATAATCTCGATCTGCTCTATAATGTATTCACGGATATTTCCTTTTCCGTCGTAGGATGAGCGAGTCAATTTATTCAAAAGAATGCCACTTCAGATTTATCAGATTTCTTGAATCGTTTTCCCATTTCAGTTAGGAAAGCTTTGGCCTTATCTGTTTTAGGCATGACATCCTTCATAGATTCAGAAATCAAATACTTTATGACTTTCAGGCATGTATCATTTGATCTAAACCATGCCTCTCATCGATTATAGTCTGCTTCAGTGGCATCATCAGATGGTTTTGGTAGTTCTGGTGTTATCAGTGAAAGATCTAATTGTAGGCAGCCGAGGACAACTTCAATGGAGTCCTTCTATTGAACATAATTAGATCTATTTAGGGCAGGGACTTGATGTGTATTACTTGGAATTGAGACTGAAATAGAAGAGATACATATATACTCACATTAGTTCATTATTTCACAAAGAAATTTCGTGAATGTAAACAAAAATATCAGGCAAAGTTAATTAATTCAGTTGCTAAGGGAGGCATCAACTGAATTATCCAAGTAGCTGATAGGCCCAACCGTCATATCCTGGTGAGGATCTATTACATCATCATCATTCTTCCTGTTAGAAGTAGTGATAACATGTCAGTGATCCTCCTGAACATGAAGCCAAGTGGTATTAATTATGTAAAACTGAGAACTCAACACCTGTGGGTGAGATGAGTCTTTCAGATTTATATCATCGGCACCATTTACTTCACCCGTTCATGTGACTGCCAAACGGTAATTGTCTGTGTTTTTGTTACCATACACATGAAAACGTGAACGCCTCCTTATCCCAATGTTACAAGTTTGTACTTGTAAAATTTTCATTGATTGAGGTCACTATGGTGGCTAACACAACCGAATCCTACATTACAAATATAAACTTAGGATCACGATTATAATCATGCCTCTCAATGGATTATATCTAAATTAGTCCGATGCAGCCCATAAGTTAGTTGGTACTGACCTTTTGGAAAATGAAGGAACCTTAAATTGAAACATACGGATAGATTTCACACCATATATTCCAACGGTTTGTATCAACTGCTAATGATAGGTGATGGGCCAACAACAGGGCCGAATCGGAACTCTATATTGTTAAGTCATTATAAATGAGTAAATCGAATCTAATTTTTGGCAATTCTCATGACAGATGGGGAATGTTGACCTTTAACAACTAAATGTGTAGATCCATTTAGGGGTGTCTACAACATGGATGGATCAACCCATATACTGCATATTTGACAAATATAGGCTATTATCTTTATCATCTATCTAGAGAATGAACTAGATTGAGTGCTCATTATGAACCGTACATATAGATCAGATGTGGGCCTAGTTAAGATCTGAATTTAATGTGAACCACATGATCCAAATAAATGGGCCCAACTAACATCCATGCTAAAATCTGTTCATGTGGCCCACTGGAGACAAAAGGAAACTAGATTTAATGTCCCATAGTATATGAAATGGGTCTAGAATAGATGTTAGGCCCAATGCAAAATTAGATGGATCTATAACTCGAAATGGGCCCTGGAATGAGCCCCAAGCCCAGTAGGAAACAGAACCCGAATTAATGAAATTGGGTCCGAAACAGAAACTCGAATCTGATGAAATCGGGTCCAAAACAGAACCCAAATCTGATGAAATCGGGTCCGAAAGGCCCGACTTTTTATAAGGTCGTTCACGACCTAAAACCCGTCGAAAAACAGTCGTCCTCGACTGTCTGAGAACAGAAACTGGAGAAAACTCATGCGAGAGCTCCGCCGCTAGCATCTGCCAAAAGAATCTCTCCGTGCGACGATGATGACTACCGAAGAGAGAGATCATGGCGCTGGTGGTCATGGCTTCGACGATGGACATCTCATGGAGCAGACGACCATCGTCGATGAGACTACATGTAGGGTTCCAGCACCTTGATGCTCATGGAGGGAGAAACCAACACATGAGAAGAAGGAGATGGCCGGAATCCGGGCCTAACTTAGATGAAGATGCATAGCTAACCAACAGAGATGCCGGCGGAGTCCTAACATCCATGGCTATCTCCCAGAAATACAGGTAAGTGTATATAAATCCCCAATTTGGGCTTATCAGATTCGAATATGAGCTCTGGAATTTGGAATCTGAAATCCCTAATTGTTGTATTTGGGGATTGGAATCTGAAATCCCTAATTGGATGTGGGTTTCGATTGGAAAATCCTAATTACTGAATCTGGATTTGGGGATTCGAATTCAAAATCCCTAATTGATAACTGGATCAAGGGTTTGAATTCAAAATCCCTAATCTGGATTTAGGGTTTCGAATAATCCCTAATTACTGATATGGGGATTTCGAATTGAAAAACCCTAATTATATTCAAAATTTGAAATCCCAATTTGCCTGATTTGGGAATTCAAAGATCTGATTTTGAATATGAATCTCTAATGGATGAATCTGAAACTGATCATCCATGCCTTTGCACAGCTGCTTTGATAACAACTGTTAGATTATCTGGGTGCGGAAATACCTGAGATTGAACTGTGTATAGGACAAGGAAATCAAGGGTTCGGATGGCTTACCTAACTAAGACGCCATAAATACCAGAAAACCTCTGCTGTAGTCTTCCTCTCCTTCACACCAATATATAGAATAATAGATGCGACTTAGGGTTCTGTCGTTGTGTAGGATCGGGGACCCAGCTCTCTCTTATATAGAATCTGTGGAGATGAGAGTTTGAATCCCATCATAACTCTCTCTCCCATTGCTCCACATTGTTGTATCCCAGTTCAACTCAAACAGCCCTGCGTAAGGCTATAACACTACACCCTTAACGCAAAGTATCTGCATAAATCACATAGAAGTGGAGTCCACTAGTTTAGATAATCACACAGTCCAACATTCAGATCAATCCACCTTATAGAGTTCTTACAACATGTGCTTGAGGAAGGAGGCGTGAGAAGATACCCATACACATGAATCCGACTTACATGCTTATGAATGTGGTTCCCCCAGAGAAGTTTAAGTTATGCGCAACTTTTCTAGGCTTGGCGAAGTTGTAATGAGCAGAGTATGCACGAAAAGCGATGATGAAACTATGATGGAAGACAATTAGAGATGGGGGTGGCAAAGGAGCAATGACAACTGAATATCGAACATGGTGGAGATTGTTTTCTAATGTCTTAAATTTATTTGTAATAGGGTATGTCGACACCATCGAAGGACCACTCGATCCCATCGAGTAGATGTGGATGATGTTGATGCCATCGACAAACCGCTTGATCCAATCGAGAAAATCCGGAAAAAAAAAATCCTATTTTATTATTGGACAATTTTGGAAATTGCTATTCAATGGCATCGAAGGATCTTTGATGTCATTGATTGGTGTTCGATGCATGTCGATGCCATCAAAGGTCTCATCGAGCGCACACACAAAGTTGCGTAAGTGCACAATTTGTTTCATATTTCGGTTGGGTAGTATATATACCCGGTTTATTAGGAATTAGGGAAAGGATTATTACTTTTTAAAGTGTTTTAAAGGGTTCAAAGGCATGGGGAGAGTTTCAAAGTAGATTGAGGGTTTTTCGAATAGGTCAAATCTATTATCTTTTGTAATTTTTCTTGTATAGTGCATTACTCATCATTTCGTGCCATGGTTTTTTTTCCACAAAGGTTTTTGTAAAATTTGGATTAACTTCTTGTTGGGTTTGTTCGTGGATTGGCGTCCCAGCACAGATGTCATATACATGTGCCGCTTGTGCGGAGATAGTAGTATTACAAAAACAGCATACACTATGCTTCTTTGGTGAAGATCGAGTGCACTCTTCATAGTCTACTTGGAAAATGCATACTGGCCAGATGATCCAAACCATCCAGTTAGAAGAAGATAGGACTCGGTAGCATGCACAACACCTATCCGGACGGTTCGTTAGGTGAAGTGCACTCTTCATAGGGTACCTTGGAAAATGCATGCTGATCGGATGATACAAAACGTCTAGTTAGTGGCATGCGAACTGAATGTAGAAGATTGTTCGAAGAAGATAGACCCAGTAACATATATTTAGAGCCGTCTGATTTATGTGATCTTTGACATTAACGAAAGAAGAGGGGTTTGAACGTAATGGACGGTTTAGATAGGTGGTGAGAATGCCAGCAACGTCAAATGCAACTAGGTTTCCATTCCATGCACTTAGCCCACCAGATCATTGCTCCTTCTTAATAACGTGCACCAGAAAGTAACGGATTGGAACATGGAGTCTAATCCGTTGATCTACACCGTTCATTAGCTCCAACACACATTTCATGGGATACATGCAAATATAACACCGATACAACACAAAGTAACCATTCAATCAATGGCCTTAATATGGACGGTCAAGATCATTTACATAAATTAGGTCAAATAAACAATTTAATCCATCTATTTGTTAGGACCCATCATGGATTGCTTATCATTCCAAACATTAACTTTCGTTAGGCAATTCTAACAATCCCATCCATGGTTTGTAAAAAGGATGGATATAGAAAATTAGGCCAAATCAAAGATGCATCGGATCATCCTATCTATGCCGTTCTTCGGTCATGGCCCAAAAAATCTATTTTGGACTCAGTGGATGTTTCCGATCCATCGATTGGATTGTCAAAGTGAACTGATGCAACTAGGGGCACTATAACTTATAGTGCTCTGATAGCACTGCGGCATTTCTCAATTTATATCTTACCTTGCAATTCCTCTCTATTTTAGTTGGAAATCTATTTCTTATTTAAAATCCTTGTGAACTTGAAACCAAAATCCATGATTTCAGTTTGCCAGAAGATCTCATTTCTAAACTCTCTCACACAGTATCAATCCATCTTTTATTACAGGGCCGGATCCAGATACGTTTGTATCTGGTATAAGCTTAATGTACAAATTCACATGTCGGGCCCACTGTGATGTTTAAATGACATCCACACCGTTCATCATGTTCTAACCTTCGTTTTCTCATTAAAATCCAAAAATTCGCACGATTCACCTCTCAGATGGGCCACACCAAATGGAACAGTTGGGATAAATGTACATGAAAAAATTCTTCCTATTTCAGAACTTTTTTTTAAAGGATATATATATTCATTTAATGGGAAAAAAAAAATATACATACCGAAATATTCCAGCGGAGCTGCTTACCCACCTGTCATGAAAAAAGAACAAAAGGAAGATTATCCCTCCCTCAAACTTCCCAAACCTAATCTATCCATAAATAAACAGACATGTAAAGATAGAGGAGAGTTAGGATGGGGACCGATAGAATCTAAACCGGGCCACAACACCTAATTTTAGAAGTTTAGACATGATTTTTCATGGTTTGGCCCACCAGAGTTTTTAATTGACCTGAGTTTCGGGATACAAGGAGAATAGGAAGGACCACACATGATGTACGGATTGTATGTCATTAGAACATTAGAATAGGCCCCACATATATCGATTTGTACGTTAAACCTATCCTAGAAACGTTTGTATTGGATCTAGCCTCTTATTAGTATAAAGAAGTCATCCACACAAGCAATGCGCTCCATGCATTTTCTTCAAACCTATCCTAGAAACGTTTGTATTCTCCTTGTATTTTCTTCACATTTCCCTATTCCTAGCTTCACTTCATGCATACACCCACTTTCACTGTAGTTACACTCTTCATCATCCTCATCCATGTCCCACCTTCCCTCTCATCACACCCGCATGCCGACATCGGCTTCATGGCCCGCCTCATCCACCGTGACTCCCCACTCTCCCCCTTCTACAACCTGAACGCCATATCTCTCCGCGATCGCACCATGGCGGCACACCGCCGCTCCGACTCCCGACTCCACTACTTCCAATCACGTCAATCAAGATCATCATCAATCAACGTCCCAAACGCCCCTCTTCGGCCCACTTTGGGTGAGTATGTGATGAGCTTCTATATGGGCACACCCCCAATTAAGAGGTGGGCCATCATCGACTCAGGCAGCTCGTTGTTGTGGGTCCAATGTGAGCCTTGCGTAGAATGTTATGAAATGAATCAGCCCCTATTCGACCCTTCCAAGTCAGTGACGTTCGACAAGGTTACCTGCAGCAATATCTTTTGTGAGGTCGAGTACACCGCCTCGTGCAAGCCCAACACTAATGTCTGCATATTCAAGGAGACATTTGGGGATGGTGCAGTGACGGAAGGTGACGCTGCTTACGAGTCATTCATCTTGGAGGATACCAACGGTCCCAACATTACCCTTGAAAGCATCATCTTCGGTTGTGGCCATGAAATTACCGGAGCCTACGACGAAGATGAGGCCGGTTTGGTGGGCCTCAGCAGGGATCCGTATTCGTTTGTTAGGCAGATAGGGGCCCTTAAATTCTCCTATTGCTTGGTTCCATTCTATTATTTGAAAACCTGGAGCAAGATCCTTTTTGGAAAGCAAGCTCAACTTACAGGCAATTTTACACAGATGTTAAAGGTAATGCTTTGTATCAAGATTATTTTATTTTTATTTTTATTTTATTTTATTTTATTTTTTTATTTTTTTTTGTCACGTTAAACCCTAGACCATGCACATCATGCATGTTAACTTATACATGTATGCAATTCCACACGTGTGTAAGCTATATACATTCACACACGGTCACAGGTGCTGTGAAACGTGCGTGAGATATGAGTTTTCATGCGAGCTTGGAAATAATGCTTACATCTTCTACCTAAAAATACTGCATTTTTATTAACAGAGGTAACGGCGGTGTGATCCACCTAAGGTCTAAAATTGCTCATTTTTATTCCAAAAAACTAATAGTGTAGCTGTGCTGATGGAAAGCTTAGATCCCACACAAGTGTCACGTTGTAACACATGTGCTCATGTGTTTGACTGTGTATGACTCCCTGTTGTGTAAACATCTATTTAGGGTACCTAGTTCCTAACCAGCCATGAAAAATGTAGATTGTGTCTAGCAAACGAAGAAGTGCTACCTGTGCATGTATAGGCACAGGACCTATAGTTAGACGTGTACATCGGGCTGAACCGAGTCGAACTGGGCGCAACTCGGCTCGGCCCGGTCAACAATCAGGCGAGTTCGGGCTGAGTTCGGGCCAGTTTCGGACCTTATAGCAAGTTCATGGGTCGGGGGGCGTTCTCACTTCTCTATCTCAAATGGTTAGGGTAAGGGTTTATATATATATATATATATAGATATATATGGCCGAGTCCGGCCAGGTCGAGTCGGGTAGAACTGGGACCTATTCGAACTCGGCCCGAACGCAGTTCCGGGTCAAGCCAAGTTGAGCTTTTTCGGGCCGAGTCGAGCGAGTTAACCGGGCTACCCCGGTTCGTGTACAACCCTACCTATAGTGAATATTTCTAGCACGAAATGAAGATTTTATATTTATATTGAGTTCCCATTATATATGTGCAATATTATATATGTGCATGCATGGAGCTTTTTCATTGGCACTGCATCCTATCCCAGTAGGAGTTCATAAGTGGGGTTTTGTGGGGTCATCTTGATATATATACTTTATCCATGCCGTTCATCCATTTTAACGGATCATTTTAAAGAATGAGCACAAGAAGAAGGTAGATCTAGGATTAAAGTGGGCCACACCACAGGAAACAATGAGGATTAAATGTGTACAAGTGAAAACTTATTGGGGGCCACAAAAGTTTTTTTATCAAGCTGAACTTTGTGTTTTCCCTTCATCCAGATGTATGTGATCTTATGAACCCGTTGGATGGCAAATAAACATCATGGTGGGCCCTAAGAAGGTTTCAAATGGTGGCATCATTATCACAACTGCTGCTTGTGGTGTGGCTCATTTGATCCTTGGATCTATCTCCTTTTTGAGCTCATTCCTAATTAAATCGGTCTGTTAAAATGGATGGATCGTGTGGATAAAACACATACATCAAGGTGGGGCCCACAGAGCCCTTGCCACGACCAAGTCCATCCTCTCAGTTACACCCAAGTGGGGTGCTGAAGTGAGCATTTTCTCAGGTTCCTATTTAATTCCCTACAATCTTTGTCGAGCATATGCCCCATCAGGATAGATTGTTGGATTAGGCTCGATATCTGACTCCATGGTTAGGATCATCCTATCAATGTGGCTTTTGAGCTAAATGCCCCACAAAAGTGGGGCCATTAAGAAATTATGGAAAACATCATTTTCACCATTGAATCTTTTGATCAACAGGTTAAGGGCCAAGAAGAGTTTTACCATGTCAGTCTTGACGGCATCAGCGTCGGGAATAACCGGCTACCAATCAAAGAAGGACTATTCCATGCCAATGAGAAGGGTGAGGGAGGATTCATAGTCGACTCGGGCACAACATACACACTCCTCTTCAAGGAAGGTCTCGACGCCTTAATCAGTGCATTGGATGATGAAATATTTCTAGACCCAGCTGAGGACCCCTACGGAAGACTTCATTTGTGCTACTATGTAAATTCGATCAATGACTTTGAGGTCACACCAGACATAACATTTCATTTCACCGGAGCCGATGTAGTTCTACCCAAGATAGGGACCTACACAGAGGTAGATCGTGGCATATATTGCCTTGCCATGAAGCCGACTACTGACGTTTCGATCTTAGGAAATCTAGCACAGCAAAATCGCATTGTGGGCTATGACCTTGATAAGGAATTGGTTGCTTTTGCCAAGGCGGACTGTACCAAATTCTAGGGTTTGCACCATATATAGTTCAAAAACTTGAAAATTCAACTCACCTGACCCGATATCTTGCCGAGTTGGGTTGAGTTGAAGACTCGGACGAGTCTTTACTTGACTGGAATCGATAGTTAATGCTTAAATGATTTATTATTTATAAATATTTTAAAAAGTTGTAGAGAAATGCTGTAGTGATCTTATAGCAATATAAGTTATAATGCTCCTAACTGCATTCAGTTATTTTGGACCACTTGGACTATCCAATCCATTGATGTAGGTTGTTCACTAGGTCCAATAATTTGAAAAATATTAACCATTTTATCAATGATCTTTAATATAGACAGTCAAGATCATTCAAACAAAAATAGGTCTATTCAACAATTTGGTCCATCTATTTGTTAGAGAAAATCATAGATTGCTGTAAAAGATCACTCTTATTAGGCAACTATATCCATCCCATGTCTTGGAAAAGGGATGGCTACGGAAAATAAGGCCACAGCAAGGATGGATTGGATGATGGGATTTGTGAGATCTTTATAAGGTAACCTTAAAAATGTGTTTATAGGTTTAATGTACAGTACTGATTGATCATCAATCAATTGGACTGTTTAACTGAACTGATGCAGCTAGAAGCACTATAAGTACTTACAGTTCTCTGATAGAACTAGAGCAGTTCTCAAAGTTTGCATGAATAAAACATAAGAATAGGGTTGAGTCGAGCGGACTCAACTGAGTTTCAAGTCAAAGTACCGAGTCTAGAACTATGTTTTGTAGCATACAGTTCATTGGCCTCAATGAAAGAAGAAAATTGGAGAAAAGTCAGAAGAAGTTCGTCTATAAAACTTGCGACATCCAGCACAGGTGCTGCATCAAGGGCGAAGTGGTTGCTTTCACTTTTGGTCGATTTTCTGGGTTTTGCACTATCCATTGCATGCTTGGTTCAAATGGATCCGGAAATTTCCTGTAACTTGAGCCTTTGTGGAGACCACCATGATGCTTTTGTGGTGAAAAACTACTTGGTGTGAGTGCGTGGGTGTGTGTAAAAAAAATAATGATGCCTGTATTATACCCACCATATTTACACCTTACGCTAGCTAGTTCATGCTAGGACGTGTAACGACCGTGATTTTTTAGACTGTAAAATTCAGACTAACCAAATTAATAAATTAATTTTGTAGTTATTAATAAAATTAAACATTTAGCCCAGTTGGTAAGAGTATTCTCAATAATTGAGGGATAGGTTAAAGCTTTAAGGATTATCTCCTAACTTCATAGCATTTTATTTTTTGCCAAATTCCACAAAAGATTCGTGGAATCTTCTAGATTCAAGGCTCTTTCTCTATATAAAGGTGGAAACTGCAGAAATTTCAGCAGAAAATCTTAAACCTAAGAGCAGCCTAAAGAGAGAGAGAGAAGCCCTATGAAAGAGGAGTCTCCGCCGATAAGTTAATTTGATCAATGTTTCCTTTAATTTTTTGTAATTTTCTATCTAAAAATCATAGATCTAATCAATGGACATGAAGGATTAACCTTATATCCATCATTTGGACCTATGGATAAGTTTTGTGGATCGAGAAAACAGTTTTCACGTAATTTTTGTAATATAGAAGATGGACTTTGAGAAACCCAATTGTATCAGTCTAGGAGGATTCGAATTAAATGATTCTAAAGTCCAACCATATTAGGACTTCGAACCCTAGAGTGATTCGATTGAGGAATTTTCCACAACGATCTGCGTATGGTATAGATAACTATATATAGTTATGTCAAAAATCAATTTTCAAACATCAGTTCTAGATTCTTGATGTTTTGGATCCAAGAGATCCTTTGGCTACTCCAAATTCGATGATAGGAAAAACCATTGGATGGGTTGAACTCAATTCTGAGATCAATGGAATTCATCAAAACTAAGGAAGAAGAAGAGAAACCCTAAATTTTTTTAAAAATCAGATTGTGTAGCAGAACTTATTCAATTTTGGTTGATCGATTGAATGTGTCGATTTTTGTACAGAGACCAAATTTTAAAATCGTGCTAAATTACGATTGATCGAAATCTAGGTTTAATCGATCAAGGTCTCCTTGGGCGTTGTCGATCGATTGAGCATACTAATCGAGAATGATCAAATTTATCCAACAACTAAATTGAATTACATTTGATCATTTTTGCCCAATCAATGGGTAGGTTCGATCGATCGATGATGACCAATTTTCTCTAGAGACTTGAGGCATTAAATTCTAAATTTTATTGATCCCCAGTCAATTGATCAGGAGATCAATCGAAGGCCGTCGAGTTAGCTCGATCGATTGACAATCCATGTTGATTTTCAAATTGAATTTAAGGAGTAATTTGGGTCATCTTGACTTGATAAATTGAGTTTAATTAATTGTAATATGTTAAAACATCTTTATAGGAATTCAAATTTTAGATTCCAAAGCACTCGACTTTAATTACCATGAATAAGTGAGTGTGAATCCCAACATGTCTAATACTTGTACGATTAAGATAGATAATATGATTGATTGTAATTATTATGATTGATATTGTGCTGTTATGATCCTTGTTTTATGATACATGTCCCAAAAGATTTCTTATGAATATTGAATTTGCAAACATGCCAATCATTGACACATGAATCTGTTGTTCCTCTCAAAGAGAGATATATCTATGGACTATCTATGTTGATGCATAGATATTGAGCATACATTACATGCATTCATTATGAATGCATGCACACTTCATGCCTTGAGTTTCTGAGGAATCTCCTTAAATGGTTACATCTGGTAAATTCGTTGTCAAATGCCCATGATAGTGGAAGCTTACTCACGGAGTAAATGTATGATTTCCCATGCCCACCTAGGCAGATGTTTGATGGGTGCAAATTTCCAATGCGTACTTATGATGAATGTCTGTTGGGTACAACTTTCAGGTTGACAAATATACAACCTAAGCAAGTGGATGATCATCCCACTTGACATGCATCTCATGATATCTCTCTATCCATACTCATTTTGCATATATATAATTTCAGTTTGATTGTGTTATCTTACATCCTGCTACGTATGAACCAAGTTAGGTTCACTCACTAGCCTGGCCAACTAATATTGTTGATTTAACAACCGTATAGAGATGAACGATGCAGGGCAATCAAATCAAGTATTCGAGAATGAGGTCGGGTTAGCAGATGAGACTTGAGACCAATGGTTGTATTTGGAAGAGGATGAACTTGTTGCATTATATAGAAGAAATTAGTTAATAGGGATTTATTTTTTATTCTTTTACTTACTTATGCTAAATTTGATAGTTCACGGTTTATAATTAAGATTTGTTAAATACAATATTGGATATTATAGTTGAATAAAAGTTCGAAATGGGTGGACGTAGTTGATTTTGGAGTTTTATTTAGTGTTTGTGAATGTGATGGGTTAAGTATCAAGCAAGAACATGTAATGGTGTTGTGGACACTGCAAGCTAGCTTTCACGAAGATATGGGAGATCTATTCTCTTCTTTCCACTTGGTTGCCTTACTCGAGGGCTTTTAATGATGGGGTAAAAGTGTTATATTTGACCAAAGTCGCCACTAACCAATTATTACAATTCTACAGTCGATTGGAGCTTCTAGAAACGCTTAAGATAATTGAGAACCCAAAGATGACTCATGAGTTTACGTTCTAGAGATTTTAAGTAAGGAATTGCGGTTAAAGAAAGGGAATGTGTTATGACCCACCTTGCCCGTATGGATGTACGATCTTTCACAAGATATGACTGATTTCTGAAGAATAAGGGTAGTTATTGCATGCAGAAAGTGTAATGCAATGCAGTGATACTAGTGATTTATCAACCCAAATTTCTAATGGGAACAATCCAACTATATCGGCAAGCTGCAGAGCGTACGTTTGAATGATTAAGTGCAGGGAGCAAGTATGTATGTATGTATTCTTATAATAAAATGACGGCGAACTAGCTAAGATTTCTGGTGGATTTGTTGCAATTATATCAGAAGGGTCGGTTTATGATGGGCAAAATCTGATTATATTAGCAAGCCACAAAGCATACACTCACCCGTCAAACGTGAGAAAATGATGAAATGCACTATGATGCCAATGTATATGAAGAGCAGGGGGTTGACAAGGGAATGAGTGTTGCACGATGCTAATGCACTGATTTGATGAAACTGATAGAGGCTTGAACTGTTGGATGAACGATAGTATTACAAGGTTGGATTGAGTGGCTCAAATTTAAACTTAGGTGACTCAAGAGGCTTGGACTCTGGCTATACTAGGACAGACCAGGGTTGGGCTCTCTCTCTCTCTCTCTCTCTCTCTCTCTCTCTCTCTCTCTCTCTCTCATTGGTGGAAGGATGACTTCCTGATGGGTGAGCTCTCTAAAATGAGAAGGCTCTCTGATGCTTGATATGTATCGAATGAAAATAGGAGGGAGGCTATTTATAGTCTCCCAACCCAGTTTTTTTGTAATTCATGGTAATCTTAGGGGCAAAATGTGGTTGAATGGTCGTGATTGGAGATTGCCACATGGCATCGTCTCATGGGTTGGATGAAGTGGTAAAAGGGTAGTTTTGGATAAGGAGATGGGCATTAGAGTAAATGCATCTCAACCGCAAACTTAAGGTTCGAAAAAGGAGAAACCCATATGCTTGAGGGACGTTGCCCAAAATAGGAAGTGCCATGTGGTTGACGGCAACCTGGCTATCGTCGATGTCCACTTGGACTCCTTACTTTGGCAGGCAGCATCCTCCAAGCATGTGGAGGCTTTGTAGCGAGGGTTGCTGCTTTGAGGTTTCAGTCATTTCTCTGACTAAACTTAGTTGGGCTTAGTTTTGGGCTTAACTAAATGAGTTAACTAGGATGTGGGCTTGTGTAGGCTGACCAAGTGAGTTAACTTAGTGAGTTGACCGGGTGAGTTGACTCGACGAGTTGACTCAAGGCTAACTCTAGGGTTTACAGTTGAGCTGACTAGGTTGACTAGGTTGAATGGGTTAAATGGGCTAAGTTTAGGGTTTAGGACTGGGTTTCCTAGGGTTTAAGCTTATAGGGTTAGGGTTTAGGATCGGGGTGTGGTTGTTCATCAATCCATTTAAACTCTACCAACTTATCAGCCTTGGGTGGGGTGTCTACGGGTGTGGACGATTTTTTATTTTTTATTTTTAAAGGCTTGAAAGTTCATTCCTAAAAGGGGTTGCATAGACAGGAACAAACGGGGGACCCAATCACCCAAAAAATTACCTCGGGCCACCTAAGATAAGAACATTATAACCTCCAAGAAAACTAGGAGGGCGTGGATCTTTCTCTAACTATTCCCAATACTGCCTGATCTAAGAAAATTAAACCCAGAATAGGGTGAGGGATAGAAGACTCCCCCTCAAAGACCCTTCGCACTTGAGTAAGGCTTCCTAGCTTGGGCAAAGAATTTGCTACCTCATTTACTTTCTTAGGGGCATAAGTTGTGACAACCTCCAAGTCCTTCTTAAAAGCCTCAATACGGACCCTCCAATAAAACAAATTTCAATTGGAAGCTCACATTGACTTGAGCATGTCTACATTGACTTTCGAGTCACTTTCAACCATAATTTTATCAAAACCCCTGTCCACAACAAATCTTAGCCCCTCCACAATTGTCTGTGCTTCTGCACGAATATTGGAACCATGAACATAGCCGATAGAGAAGGCAAAAAGAAGCTCACCATTGGATCCCCTGCATACGTACGCCCCCTCATCTAGATTCTCCCAGGTTGCCACTTGAAGAGCCATCGACGTTAACTTTAGCCCATCCCATTGTTGGCCTTTCCCACTTTAAGATGGAAATAGATTTTCCCTTCTCTCCTCAGACAATCTTCCCTGAGCAAACAATGCGTTTGCAAAGGTACCTTCATTGCCGCTCTACTGTCGCAACTACTACAACTGAAAGGTTGCGATAACATTCTTAATGCCTAAAGTATCCTTGCTATTATAAAGAGTATCAACCAGATACTTAAACAACTTGGGGAGAGATGTCAACGAAGTTAGGGCTTTGTCTTCCTCCTAGATTTTCACTTAAACACTCGTCAACTTGAAAACCAGTTTGTTAAACGTGTTTATATGTTCAAATAGATCTGGCCCTTCTGCCATTTTCAGAGTATAAAAATTAATGCCTCTTCAGAAATAGATGATTGGTGAGAGTTTTTTTCATGTAAATACTCTCAAACTTTGCCCAAGCACAATTAAATTGTAGTAATTTTCCTTTGATCAACCCATCCTAATCTTCTTCCTTCACATATTTTGGATGACGCGCTTTCCCAAGGAGTGCATATTGCAGCCCTTGCTGTATTAGGAGGGTTTTCATCTTCAATCTCCATAGTTCAAGTTATTTTTACCGGTGAATTTCTCTATCTCGTACTTCAAATTTCATCACATTGACGCTACATTTCAAATCCAAACTAACAAACCAACCTTACTCTGATACCACTTGTTGGAGAACCGACTCTGCAAAAACACTTTAATCTGGATTGAAATAGACAAGAGAATATGAAAAATTCAACAAACCACATAAAGAACACAATTTTTACGTGGAAACCCCTTATATATATATATATATATATATATATATATATATATATATATATATATATATATATATAAACCACAGCACAAAGTGACGATCAATTTACTATTTAGAGAAGACTACAGAGATGGAGAGAACTTATCGCAAAAAAAAAAAACTTAGCTCTCTCTCCTTGAGAGGATCTCAAAACACCAAAAAATAACAAAAAATTGTAATACTCTGTTAAATCTAACATAACTTAGGGCATGTTTGTTAAATATGAAGTTTGAAGCCTGAGCCTGAAAACTGAATCAAAAGTCTAAATCTGAAGTCCAATAACTTATTTGGTAACTGTCTGAAAGAGCTACAAAGGTTCAAAAATTAAGTACGGAATTTGAAATAATCTGCTTGTTAACAGACATTAGAAATGTCTGCAATATGTTAATTTGAAGACATTTGCCCCTTTCTCCTATTTGGAGATGTGGGTGGCATCCGTGGCTATATGGGACCCACCATGATGTATGTTCCTTATATGCAGGTCATCCTATCCATTTTGAAAACTCATTTTAGGGTATGATCCCAAAAATAAAGCAGATCCAAATCTCAGGTAGACCATAATACAAGAAACAATGGTAATCGGCCATTAAAAACTTCTCATAAGCCACAAAAGTTTCGGATCAAGCTGATATTTTTTATTTCCCTTTCATGTGACTTTATCAAAATTAAGATTAGATGGTAAATAAACATTGCTGTGAGGCCAGGGCCTACTGTGACATATATGGTTTATCCACACCATCCATCCAATTGTCCATACTATTTTAGGGCATAAGACCAAAAATAAAGCAGATCTAAAGCTCAAGTGGCCCACACTACAGGAAATATTGGAAATTGGGCACTTACCATTGAAAACTTCTTAACCCCACAGAAGGCTCTGATAAAGCTGATATTTTTGTTTTCCCTTCCATCTCTGTGTGAGCTAATCAACAAGTTGGATGGTAAATAAACATTACAGTGGGTGGTAGAAAGCTTTTAATGGTTAGCGTTTAATCACCACTGTTTTCTTGTGGTGTGATCTACTTTGAGATTTGGATCTGCCTCTTTTTTGGTCTCACGCACTAAAATGATCTCACAAAATGAATGGACGGTTTTGATATAACACATACGTGATCTCACAAAATGAATGGACGGTTTTGATATAACACATACGTTGTGGTGGGGCTCACATAACTTAGTGACGTCAGGTTGGTGGTACGTGGCACACAATGCAATCCGGTTTCACTACAGGTGTTATAGCAATCTTAGTGGATTTTCTGTTAAACCTTGTGCAAAAGTTTTCTATGCTAGGATGCTGGGTGGGGGCCACCATGATGTTTGTGGGAAATGCACCTCGTCCATTCGTTTTGCATGCTCATTTTAGGACTAGAAACCAAAAATGAGGCGGATCTAAAACTCAAGCGGGCCACATTACAGGAAACAATGGTAATTGGGCACCTACCATAAACTTCTTCGACCACAGCAGGCTCTGAACAAGCTAATATTTGTGCTTTCACATATAGGTATGTGTGACCTCATGAAGAGATTAGATGGCAAATAAACCTCGCAATGGACCCTAGAAAGGTTTCAATGGTAGTAGTTCGATTCCCGCTGCCTTTTGTGGTGTGGTCCACTTGAGCTTTTGATGTGCTGCATTTTTTTGGCTCATGCTCTATAATTATCTAGAAAAGTTAATGGATGGTGTGGATCTAACACATAAATCATGGTGGGCCAGAGTTCTATAACTTAAAAGTTGGAATGTGTATTACACAATTTATTCTGGAGAGAAAATCCCATTCAGAATGTGCGTAGAGGAAAATTTGGTAGCAAAATTTTATTTTTTAAGAAGGATGTGGAGCACATATTGTTTTCACTATTAAGCCAAAACCTTGCTCACCAAAAAATTTCAGTAAAAATCATGGACCGCTTTCCAAGTTCCCCATTAACAAACATTACTTGTGCAGTTTCTAGGTTCCGCATTCCGTGATTTTTTTTCCATTATTAATAAACAAGACTTTACCCTAAAAGTCACCCTTTCATGAGAAAATTGTCAAAAATACCTATCCAATGGTCCATCAAAAATACCAATCCAATGGTCCACTAACACCTGGACCTTGTCTTGTCAGTAAGTGAAACATCACTACACCAAAATCGTCATTTAGGAACCGTTTCCTAAATAATTCATGAACGGTTTAAAACTGTTCCTAAATGAGGCGTCGCAAAAAACAGGAACAGTTCAAAACTGTTTTGGGTACCGTTTCAAATTTTAGAGACGGTATTTTAGGAATGGTTTTAAACCGTTCTAGTGCCAATGGTCAAATTTTAGGAACAATTTTAAAAATGATTTTAAACCCTTTTTAATGTTGCCAATGGTCAGATTTTAGAACTGAATTTTAGGAACAATTTTAAACCCTTTGAATAATTACTTGTATTATATGATTACTTGTATGAGAGAGTGTGGGGTATGTAATCTACTTGTATTATATGCTAGATAATTACACAAATAGAAGAAAGAGACGATAGAATGATTCACATATAATAATCTTTTCCTTCGTCTCTCTTTTCTAGTACACATTTCAATTTCAATCCAACATCATTTCATTTCCAGGCTTCTATAATCCAATAATTCTTGTCTTGATTCCTAGGAACCCACTACCGCTACAATCCTAGCTCTTTTGCAAACCCAAGCTACATGCAAAGCAAAGGCTCCTCCCTCTCTTCAATGGCTCAGCTGGCTGCTCGTACGAAGATGGGCTGATGCACAACTCCAAGTTGAGGTACAGGCGCCGATGCGACTGTTCTTGGCTAATGGATCGGTCGGTGGGTGGAGGGATCAACTCCACGGCTAAACAACTTCCTCCTAATATGTGTGTTCCATCCTCTCTGGAAGCCTTCCTGCTATCGGCGACCACCTATTCCAACGGACCATAATCAATCTCCAACTGGACCTCAATAGATAAAAGAAGAAGATATCTACAGCTAGAGTACCACTACAAGCATACATATTTTAATGGATGGTTACCAATTGATAGATCATGGTGATTTTAGATATAGGCTTCATTCACAATCGGACCCACAATTTGGATGGTTTAGATATATGCTTCCATAACTTGTCATGCTTGGGTTCGGCGATTAGATCGAACATCCTGTTTCTAAGCTCACACGTGGGGCCTATGGTTCATTGATCCAAAACGTTGAAATGATAAAGATCATCATGGCTGGCCATACAAATAAATAAATATAATTCTGTGCATTGGGAGATGTAGCTATATGATATCTGGCTGGTCTCTATATCTCAACTGTTTCTTTGTTGGCCACTTTTTTGGAAGGTTGGGAATTTTTCAATCTATGATATTTTTGTAAACAATGGGTGACAAAATATCGACAGATTAGATCAATCACCAACAGGACCTATTAGTAATAATTGACTTATAATATCTACACTTGAGCATTGCATAGTACCTCCTTTATCTTTGGAATTCAAGCATTATCAACCATTGATTAGACTTTACCATTGTGGCTTTTTTTTTTTTTTTTTTTGCTTCTGAGGGATGGGATCAATGGATGGTCGCCTTTGAAATTGAAATTGAGTAGTATTTGTGTTGTTGTGCCTGTTTTACACAAAAGAAATTAAAATTGAAGATAAATAACATTATTAGTGGATCTCATGCTTCCTAACTCCCTATATACTATCAACCAAATCAAATCTCAAATTCTGATATCGAAAAGGACTACAAATCGAAATTAGAGTGCAAAAGTTGTCTTATCTAAAATGATTGCTTTCAAAAAATCAACCATTTTAATGAACATGTGTTTAAAAAATAAATACCAAATTATAAATGAAATAAAAATAAATAAATTTTAATGCAAACAGATGATATTATATATATCTATTTGTGGAGCCCACTTGATTATAGTTTTGGAAATTCAACAAAGTTACAGGTCACCTTACCATATTTATATCAAGTAATTCATTAAAAATATAAACTTTGCCCCAAGCAGTTCAATTTCCCATGTTGAAAAGAAAAATCATACCATCTATTAAAAAAATAAAAATAAAATAATAATAATAATATATATAGCTCAGTGCTTTGTGTAAAATCAGCTAGTTTTTATAGCCTGAGGTTGCACCAAACTTGCAAAACAAACAACCAAACCTTCCAAAATTGAGAAAAGGAAAAGAAAAAAAAAAAAAAAAAACGAAACAAAAAAGTGCTTGTGCATCCTCCATGGAAATTTTTCAGTAACTGAAATAGCATTTCCAAAAGTTACACAAGGAAATGCTAGACACCATGTAAAGGCCTTTTCATGGTAATAGAGAGCTTTTTTAAAATAATAATAATAATAATAATAATAATAAATGCTAGACACCATGGAGGTATGACAGAAGAAAACACGTCTGGGCCCATACAAGTATACCTTGATGGACTAGGAGTGAGCTGAAAAAGAAAAATAGATTTGGACCTTCCATTCAGTAATTCAACAGTAGCCCTTATGACTCGGAAATTAGAAAGATAATTCCTAATAAGAATGAAAAGACAAGCCTTGAGAGTTCTTTATCCTTGATCGCTTTCATCCATGCAAATAAACATTTAAATAATAGCTTCTTGTTTCTTATAATGTGCATAGATAGAATTGTTCTAATCTTAATAAAGTACAAAAGTTTTACACAATACTGTTATATCTATATGTTCACATGTCAATGTGTTCATATCCAATTACTAATTAGGCCAGGTTGAATTTACCTCATGGATCTAGAATGGCTATGCCAAGCTGGGCCCGGGGCAGAGCCACAAACCCTACCTCCACTTCACAGGGTGCCCTGAAAATTCTGATGGCAATGAGTCCAAATGCAACTAGGTGCTTGAAAGTGTTTTTGTATATTTGGCCTGGGAGATCGTTTCTTGCATTGCAAACTGTAAAATAGGTGTTTCCAGCACAATTGTTAGGCTTCCCCTACTTTATGGTGGAAACTATCTTGTACAGCTAAACAATATAAACCTCCCAAAGCTATTACCTACACCAAGTAGAAAAGTTTCCAAGAGTAATTTCACACAGAACTCCTAAACTAGCATGTAGGCTTAATCTAAATCTCATGACAATCCATACAATGAAAGGGTTGACCTACCAAAGATGAACTTGTTCCAACCATAAAGCTTTGATCCATTACACTGCAGAACAGACCCAAAGATAATAAGAACCAATTGTGGAGATGTTCTTCACTGAAACATTGATTTCATTACAGACTTAACAGTAATCACAAATAAATAAGATGATTTTCTTTATTTTACCACTATTGCTCCTATTCTTTGCAAAAAGGAGTATGATGTTCCTGCAAAAGCAACCTGTATTGAGAATTCCAACAGAAAATTTAAGCGAAATAACACACCATCTGTTTTGGAAACAAAGATCTAAATATGTTAGATGCAATACTTAGACGTGTACACGAACCGAGCTAGCTCGGTTAGCTTGTTCGACTCGACTTGAAAAAGCTCGATTCGACTCAGTTCGAAGCTGAGTTCGAGCTGGCCCCAGATCGACTCGACTCGGATCGAACCCAGCTCGAATCGAACTCGGACCGAACCAGTTCGGTGACTCGGTTACTTTGATATTGATGTTGCTCACCAAGTGTTTGATGAAATGATTCAAAGAAGTGTGGATGGTGGCAAGGAAGGTATGTATATGAAACCAACACCCTTTTTTTCTTGATTTTTATGTTGCTTAGTAGGTGTTTGATAAAATAACTGTAAAAACCATTGCTGTTGTCTCAAATACAGGGAGATTTTGAAGGTGCAGTCCAGGTGTTTGTGAAAATGCTGCAATGGCAAATTTAGCTCGATCTTGGCTCGAATTGGCCCAAGCTGCTGACCGAACCGAGTTGAGCTGGCCAGTCAGGCTCGAGGACCGAGCCGAGCCGAGCCGAGTTCTAGCTGAGGTCAGCTAGTGGCCGAGCCGAGTGGAGTTGAGGCCAGCTCGACTCGGTTCGACTCAATGTACACCCCTAGCAATACTTAAGCCAATTTTTTAACTCGTACAATAACAAAAAACCACCTGAAATGCATTATCAGGGCAGCTGTAGAAGAACTTAGCAAGAGGCCCAGCATTGATTGTCAGAGGTGGCCTAAGTGAAACGGTTGGAGCAGGAAGCCAAACAAGCATAAAATCTGCAATATGGCCATTACCTAAGAAGTGTCACTAAGAAAAACAGAATAACGTATTAAAAGCAATGTAACCTTTGATGATCATAAATATAGTAGATGGTAGTGAGAATATGCCAATGGACTTTGTGTATCAGGTGTTATCCAAGTTGACAAATAGAAGAGCATGTCCTGATTAGAAAGACTATTGCAAGATCAATCAGCAAGATGGGAGAAGCACCTGCATGACTTGTATGCAGCATTCAACTTTCTGGAAATTTTGTAATTTGCCCTTAGTTGTTGTAACTCAACTTTAAGTCCACGGACATACATCCACGTGCATGTGATGTAAAACAAATTAAAAAGTTAAAATTTGTCATTACCTGAGAACTTTGGAGCATCAAAGTCGGTTGTTGCTTAGGGAACCGAGTTGGAAGGAGAAAGTGCACCTACAATAATAACACAAAATGTTGCTCAAAGGAACATTAAAAGCCAGGATAACAGGTCAACATGACTGCTTATGGATCAAAAGGCGCAAAGATGAGAATTTCAGATTAAAACTACAGGAAAACACCACTAGCAAAGATGAGAAGCAAGCACCTCAGAATCAGGAAGCATAACAAAAGCTAAAAGATTTTTTCCTGTAAGTACTAGTATAAGCAACTCATACAATCATATGATTCTTAGGCAAAAAAGTTAATATTACTAAAGGAGATGAATTAGGCAACTAAAATAGAAGAATCATGTCTTTTGTAAGGTGAAGACAAGTAAAACAACATTGGAAAATTGCAACATGGGAGTGTGGGGCATTTTCACCATCCTACAAAATTTAATAGTGGCATATAGATTTAAATACAAATTGCTTCCATGCAAAACAGACGCATACATCAAAACTGAAGCCAATTCAATACATGAGATATAGCAAGAACAAGAGAAAGGAAGCAATAAGAGAACATTGTGCCAGGCTTACTTAGAAGAGCATGATAAAAAAATCAGAAAAAGAAGATAGCAACATAGACACACTCAGGCCCAACCACTATAAGTGAATTCAAGAGTTTAAATCTAAACTATTCAACTTCATCATTTCTGAAATCTTATCTGCAGGAAGATCTGAATAACATCCTTGCTTCGGTTGAAAAACTTCATGGAACTTCTGTCCACCATCTTGCAACAATGGAGGTGACATGTCTACAGAAAAAAAAAAAAAAAAGAAGAAGAAGGTCAGCTACTTGAATGATAGGGAATAACATTTTGAAATAGACCAAACAGAAATTAATGCTGCACAGCTGCAGGTGACGTTTCTACAGAAAACCCAAAATAAAAAAGAGGTGAAAGAAAACTCATGGCTGATCTTTAATCAAAGGAATCTAGAGCAATCAGACAATGTGACCCACCACAAATTAGGAATCTGAAACAAACTAATGACTTAATCTGCTTTTTCATCATTCTTTTTTGCAATTACATTGGAGTTTCCAAGAGAGACTGAATCACAGATTTAACATGGTGTTCCTATTCCTATTCCATTCTTCTCAATTCCAGGTTCAATTGTGTGCTCCATGTTGTAGTAATCTGGATATAGATAGTTGTTGAGGTAGTCATTGCTTCCAATTGAGACGATTAAAATGGCACTACAAAATCCCAAACAACCACTTAGACTAGTTCTTGCAAGGTCAGAATATGTATGTACATGCAAGGTCAGATTAAGGATTTGTTGCATCAGACAATAAACACTCTCCCTGACTAGAAAAGACAATTGCAGCCTTTCGCATAAGTTCTTGATTCTGTTAGCAGCTAACCTCGCAATCTATGAAAATACAACAAGGTCAGAGTGTGTAAACAAAGAGATAAAGATGTGGGTGTGTGCTTGTAGATTGTAGAAAGAGAGGGAGATCAACAAGCAACAGTCAAAAGTTAAGCACAAGATCAAATCATAGGCCATAAGCAGAATCTGAGCATATCAGTAGCTGTAAGAATCTGAGAGTATCAGATGTAATTGGCAATCATCAAATGGATTCTAAAATGAAAATTAAGGAATGAAACACATTGAAAGAATAAATTTTCATTAGTTAGAGGTTAAAACTAACAATTTCCTAAATAATCTTAATTTGAGGCCCTGCCCCGTCTAAAGATGGGCCCATGATTTCAGTTTGGATGAGTACATGAATGCCACATATATACTAGCTACGCATGCATATGGATAATCATTTGCCATCCTCTTCCATGGTATCAATGAATTTGACTCTTCACCATATGGACAAGTAGACTATAAGTTTACTTTAAATGGAAGAAAATAAATTGAAAAAATAAAGAACCATTCTAGTCTCATCATGAAGTTTTTTTTAGCAAGCACATATCCAGCATTTTGTTTTTGTTTTTGTTATTTTATTTTATTTTTTATTTTGTAGTAGTTTTACCTTTCCTATCTGAGGCCGCTCCTTCAATTTGGCGACGCTATTCCAAATATGTGAGACAGCTCCCCAACATTTCAATGTGTTTGCAACATCATCATGCCTCAGTAGATACTCTTCTTCAGTCAGCGGGATCTCTGTAAAACAACGCCCATCCATAAATGCATATGAATACAAAATCCAATTGAGAACTTAAATAACTAAGTCGACCCATTAATACCCAGAATTTGCCAATCAGTTAGTGTCAAGTTATTCTGAAATATGGTTGCAAATATCTTGAACAAAATCAAAAATTTTGTAAAAGATAAGAATCAGAGAGGAGCCCACCAACCAGAGACGAGAAGACAGTCCCTATGAAGTTAGGTCCAGCTACAGCTTGAAGAGCCATGACACTATGCAAAAGAACAGGGAATTAACAGATTCTTCAAAAGTGACTTAACAGAGAATTTCATGACAGAGGGAAGACATTCATAACATATTTTTCTTCAAAAGTGAAAACAACATACCCTAAGAACCAGTTTGTTGGACTCAAATGATCTTGCAAAGCAGTAGTGAAATGAATAAAGTTTTAAAATCTAACTATGAAAGCAAAATCATCTAAAATTTGCAGAGCACACGATAGCAATGTATATTACAACTAAATTACGTTGCAAGTTTTGCTAAAAGAAAAAGCAGCTCCTAAAAGTTTTTTTTCATAAATTGCACAATTTGTCAATTTGAATTGGTAAAATATATGGTTTGGGATTAAGAACCATACAATTACAAACTGGATGAGAAGAAACTTCCCTATGAACATGGATAGATCATGACTGTCCATTCTCTACAATCATGTGGAAGGATCTGAAACCATAAAAGAAGAAAAAACACAATTTCTCCTGTAATGTATGGGATGATTCCATGGAGGATCTGGGGAGCACACTGATAGATATCATCAATGACCTCATGATAATCAAGCTGACTATTCAGAGAGCTGTGATCGCCTGACATCGATGATATAAGGAACTGCTTTATGCAAGGCTCAAGTTTTCCTACACAATGTTCTATAACATTCATAGCAAGCCGGGCAGCCATAGAAACATCCTAGCGTCACAAATTGGAAATAAACATAGTTGAAATGAAAAGAATCTGCCTCCAACAAATGAACAAGATACCTGAAGGATGAGGGCATAGTTTTGCTTGTATGTGCTTTTGCCTGAAGTCAGTCTGTGGCAGTGGATTAAACTGCACCTTTTTGTTGACAGAATCTAGCTTGGGAAATCAAAGAATAAGAGTTATAATGCAGTTCATAATTTCCAATTGTAATTTGAACTGAAGCTAATAACAGTTCTTAGCCATACTTGGTAAAAGTTGCTAAATAAAAATGTAAGAACAATCAGCTTCGATCAAACAGAGCAAGTTCTTTTGTGACATAATAAAAGTCCAGCTAGACACGTGTATAAAGAGCTACCTGATTGAGACATGAAATCTTTAACCCCACAATAGAGACATCTGATACTTCTTGCTCAAACAAGTCATTTAATTTGTAAGCAACAGTGCCAAGATGATCAACAACATCAACGAGAGCTCTTACTGCATAATCTTTCAGGTTATCCAGTACCCTCATTAAGAAGTGTAATTTAGTTTCTTTTTTTTCATTTATCAAAAAGATGCAGAACCTGAAGAGTTAGTATGAGCCTCCACCAAGAGCATGTGCGGTATCCAACAATTATAATATATCCATGCTACTCATGTTACCAAAAAAAAAAAAAATCCTTCTCAACTGACCATGGATTCATTCAGTTTCTTGTTTTACACTATTTTTCCAGAGATATTTTAAGAAAGATTGCTTTCATGGACCAATAAGCTTTTAGTCTTTGATTGTCACAAAACTGTAAGACAAACAGAATCTTGTTGGCCATGGAAATCTAGTCAAACTGAGAACTTCCACACCTTGGCAATATTCAGATTAGGACTGCAAAGAAATTTTGAAACCTACGAATTGAAGACTTCACTGTCTTTTAAGTTTGATTACAATTTAGGTTATACTAATTGGGGAAAAAAAAAAAAAAACAAAAAAAAAAATCTTTGCTGCACTTGCCTTGTAGCAGTGTTCTCATCAATCCCAAGATCCTTAGAAAGGTATTCCAAAGCCCCATTCACCACACTGCAGTAATAAAAAGAATTTCATATGATATTTCAGCAAGCACCTTGTCCATTTACATTCTATGATGAGAAATCATAAAGATACCAACAAGCAGCCTCACTCCAAATATACATCCTAAGGGCATGTTTGGATTCGTGAATAGTATTGTACAGGGAAGTAAAACTGTTCCATCAACGTAGAAGTGGTCCTGCAACAGTAATGTGTCTGCAAATTGCAAACCACTCACAATGTTTGGATAAGAGTGCACTTGTAATTTGAGGAAACCATCGTTTCCGAAATCAGTGTTTGGGAATGGAGTGTTCATCTCTTGGTAACATCCTATATCATCAAACGGGAATACTCTCTCCCCGAATCGATCCAATATACATGTATTCTGCACTTTGTAGGGCACGCCATGATGTATGTATTGAATAATCACTCCGTCCATCAGGTTTTCCAGCAAAAATGAGAATGAAAATGAAGAACTTGGGCATCAAGAAAGATCCAGGTTGCAGTTGGATTGAAGTAGGCAACGCAGTTCATACGTTTGTAGCAGATGATGAAAACCCTGGCGAACTTCCGCACTTACAGATTTCATTATTTAAAAAAAAAAAAAAAAAAAAAAAAAAAAAAATCCTGTTTCGTGCGCTGACAGCTATGGAGGCAGGATCACCGATCGTTACCGCTGCTAACAGAGGCAGCGGCTGCGATTAGGGTTCGACCGCTGCGTTTCAAAGGGAACAACAGCGGCATCAGCGTCGTCATCTTCTCCGGCGTCTGTAGGTGCAGCTGTGTTTCAGCCATTGAAACCGGCAGTCATCAATCGTTGTCGCCGCTGCTGCAAGGCCGTGTGGCCATTGTTACCCAGCGGCAGAACCACCATTACTCTCTTCCTTCATCTTCTTCAGAGCTAGTGCCAACACCATCATCCTCTTCCATCTAAATCCCTGTCGCGTCAACCGTTATAGTCTACAATCAGCGGCATTGAGAAGGAAGTCATGGATTCTGGCTACCGGTCGTTGGTGGTTGTGAGTTCAGCCGCAAGATGAAGGGGCTGAGGGTTTTGCGATGATGGTGATCGGATGGCGGCTAGGGTTTTTTCAAACCTTGCTGGAGAAGAGCGGCGGCTGAAGTTTTGGGAGTTGAGCATGGGGATGCGGCTGCTCTGTTTGAAAAAAAAAAAAAACTCTGGTTTTTTTTCTTTTTATTTCAAATGTGGTGTAGTGCAGTGAAAGCACTGCACCGCGGCCTGCATTGTACGCTGATAACTGAGACGCATGGTCTCGATAAAGTGAGTTGGCGTGATACTCGGCCCGCCAGCCTACCACGTGACAATGTTTGGATAGATTATGGCCCGGTATCCTAAATGAAATTGCATAAACCAAAGTTCTTAAAGTGATGAATTTAGGGGGGACAAAAAAAAGACTGATGTCATTTAGTATTCCAATGAAAACGTACCCTTGATGATATGAAAACAAAATTGCTCCCAAACAGGCAACACCAACGCAAGGTGGCACACTGAAATTTTGCTCTTCATGACATAAAAAACACTAATATCTATCTTTGGACCATTTGTCTGCACATAGAAAATCAACAGATAAGTAGCATGATAAAAAGTCAGTCTAGAGAAGAAAGATATTGAGAAAATGACATAGAGAACCTCTAATGTATCTGATGAATAAAGAAAAAGGAAGTGTACCCCCCCCTTGAATTTTACTTGCCCCATTGACACAATTCAAGAAGAAATTATACCATAAGTGCAAGTGGTGTGTTTGAATAATGATCATTATGGTCATTTCTTCCTTATTGAATTGGATTATTGCAATTCAACTTAGTGAGGAAATCTTGAATTTCTCAATCCCTTTTTGTTGGACATTTTCAGATAAGATATCGTCCAAATGCTCCTCTTGTGCTCAAGGGGATCACATGCACTTTTAAAGCTGGGAATAGAGTGGGAGTGGTCGGGAGAACTGGAAGCAGGAAAACAACATTGATAAGTGCTTTGTTCTGTCTTGTGGAACCTTTGAGTGGGAAAATTCTTATTGATGATCTGGACATATGCTCCATGGGTCTGAAGGATCTTAGAATGAAGCTCGGTATAATTCCTCAAGAGCCAATACTTTTCACCACATGACCCATCAAATGGATGACTTTGATATAGCTGATGTATGCTGCATTTGGGGCAATTGCATGGAGGCACAGTACCTCCCATGCATTGAGAGGCACTAGATGGGTCCCATAAGATAATTGGTCATCAGGGAATTAGCAGAAGGCAACTAGATCAATGGATTCCATTTTTATTTTTATTTTTTGATTTTTTGATTTTTTTTTTGTGTAAATCTAAATACTTGTAATGGTAGCAAGTAAAGATTCTTATTGATCTCATGAGCATTCTTCAATATTACTTGGATTCATTCTACTAATTTCAGGCCTTAGAAAAGTGCCAATTAGTGACTACAATCTGTAGCCTTCCTAACCTTCTTGATTCATCTGGTACGTCGATTCTATCAACCATTTATAAGAAGAATGTCCCATAAAGTGGGACTGAGCGAAATTCATTCTTCTCCTTCTGTTTCAATTGACAGTGAGCGATGAAGGTGAGAATTGGAGTGCCGGGTAGCGCCAGCTTTTTTCAGGCTTTTCTCCATTCACTTCTCACTTGACTTACCCCTTGAAAGAAATGCAATCCAACCTCAAGGAAGAAGAACCTTATAACTCAACTTGAGATCTAGGAATTACACAAAAGTGCGAGTTTCAAAAAGCCCTAAGGTTTGTATTTAATGTACTCTCAAATGGTAAAGAAAACATAAATTCAATATCACAAAGATATAATAAATACACATGTAATAGGATTTCTTTCATTTAGATGCTCTAAGTTCTTAAATCAATGCATTCCCAAATTCCTTTCATTTTGTTGTAATAAAGCAAAAATTAGTTAATGGGTTGCCCCAATTTCCTTCAATCGGAGTAGACTTGTGTCAACTCGGCACATTTGTATGACATCCAGGACACATATCAGGTGGAAAACAGTGTACATTATCCATCCAAAAGTCAGTCCAAAAAACCACTCAGGCCAGCCACAAATGATACATGCATGTTTAGCAAACTCCACAATCTCTAGTATGCTCATGGAAATTGAAGTCATCATGCATTGAGGATATAACGTTCTGCTGATTACAGGAGAGTCACCTCGGCATAGAAAGATCATAAATAGATTTTCTTTGGTAATACACATCCAAGTGAAGAATTTCCACGTGGTTTTCTTTAAAAAATAAAATTAAAAAATTAAAAAATTTAAAAAAATGATAATTGTCCAAGTATGCTAGATTTTCCAGTATGGATTTTCTAGGGCATGAGTTTGTTTAATGGTAAGTATGCTTCTCTATGCATAAATATGGCCATGCTTATTGCTTGAAATGGGTTTTGAATGTGGTTGTGGGCATACCCAATAGGTTTCTATTTGGTAATGGCTATAGTTATTGTTAAACATTAAGTTTTCATCAGCATGGGTGGAAAGTGGGCTTTAGACATGGACTATGTTGGATATGTGCATTGTTGTCATATGCGATCGCATATGCGCATATCCATATGTAGATCGCATATGCAATCATGGCATATGCGATCGCATATATTGCATATGCAAAAATATGCGATCGCATATGCGATGTATGCGATCGCATACAGCATATGCGATCGCATATTCGCCATGACACATTGAAATTTTTTTTTTTATTATTTTTTATTTTTTTGCAAAAAATAACATTTTGTCTATAAAAAGGCTTTCAAATCTCCTCCATTTGCAATATTCTCATCCCAAAACTCTCTTACTCTATTTTTCTCTTACATTTCTTAATTACAAGTGATCTTAATCTCCCTCTCTCTTGTATTTCCTACTTCCAAGTGATCTTAATCTCTCCCTCTCTCTTAGAAGTTGGAAGATCAAGATTCAAGCACTTTTAAGTTTCAAGGAAGAAAGCTTATTGATTTTCTACTATAATAAATAAATAGCTTGTTGATTTTGTTGTTACTTCTTGTCAACTATGTTGTTAAATGTGAATGACTTGATGTTTAATTCATTGTTTAATTGATTTTATCTCTTTCAAATGTATTTTAAATATGTAAAATTAGTTATATATTAACTTAGAAAAGTTCTCCTCAGTTTCTTATAATTTTTTTTACAATTTTTTGAATTTTTCCCTAATACATATATATTTTTTAATTTTTCAAAACATAAAAAATAAATAAATATATATGCGATCGCATATGCGCATAGGCATATGCGATCGCACATAATCGGATATGCGATTTGACAACATTGGATATGTGTATTTGGACATGGTTACTTTCATATTATATGTGGGTTTTTTTTTTTTTTTTTCATTTTTTCATGTATATTTACTGTATGGAGAGAAAATGCTATTAGTATTTTGGGACATTTCTAGACATTTACATATACCGAGTGGAGCGCAATATATGGGTGAATAGTTACAATGGAACACGCCCTGTAAAACAAGTGGAGTGCAATATATGGTCTGTCACGGCAACTGCTGAAATGCTTGGCTTTTAGCTTGTTTTTCCATGCAATTTCATCTTGGTGACCTAAGCCTGGCCCATATGTTTCAATGCAAGACAAGTACTTAATACCTGTTCGGTCTATTGAGGAGCAATGATGGCATCGGACTGGTTTTAGTCAAAGTGCATTGATGGGTTTGGATGGACAACAGACTCAATCCAAATGAACTTAGTGGGCATCCTTTTCTGGATATGTGTTACATGATTTTGGCCTTTGGTGGACTTGGGCTGTATTCAAGCTAGAACGATAAGCAGTTTGCCTGGAGTTTCCTGCAACGCCTGTTACATGAACATTTCAATGCAAGGTGTTTCCACTCCCCCAGTTTCATGGGGTGTGGCCCACTTGGTTGTTGGATATACCTCCTTTTTGGGCTATCATCCTAACATGATCCATGATCCGGTGAAACTCATAGACAGAGTGGATTTTACACAGACATAGAACTGTCAATATGCCAGGCAAAATATTATTTTTATAAGCCCAGCCTAGGGAGACATCATTTCATAATTTAAAACCAAACCAGCCAAAAACTATTATAGTCCCAATCGAGTTGAATAAAAAGACAATTAAAGATCCAACCTGACTTTATTGAAATCCAACCCACTCCCGTACGAATCAGCATGAAAAGAGAGAGAGAGAGAGAGAGAGAGAATGACCACTGTATACAAAACTTTTATCCAGCAGTTTTTATGAAGGAATACAAACTTTAGTTACCAACTTAGACTAGCATGTGCGGACAGGGACTTTGAGGACGAAACTACCCCTCCTTTTCACTGCGAAGATGAGCGCTGACGCTCCTCCAACTGAGAGTTGTACGAACGGCTTAAAAGAGATCAAAGTTACATGGCCCACAGCTATATATTTATTATATCCACAATGTTCATCCATATTTCGAGATCATTTCGGAGCATTATCAAAAAAAAAAAATCATATCCAAAGATCAACCGGACCACACCGCAAAGAGCAACGGAGAAATTGATTTTCACCGTTAAAAATTTTGTAGGGCCCACCATAACATTTATTTTCCATCCAATCTATTCATAAGGTCACAAAGGCCTAGGTGAAGAGGAAAAACAAATTTCATAATCATCCAAAACTTCTGTAACCCCTAAAAGGGTTTCAATGGTAGACGTTCAATTCCCCACTGCCTTTTACAGTGTGGTCCACTTAATAGTTAGATCTATCTTATTTTTTGTCTCAAGCCTTAATATGAGCTCGTCAAATAGATGGACGGTTTGGATATAATACAGACCTCATGGTGGGGTCCACAGAAGCAACAAAAATTTCACTGGTAAAAAAAAAAAAAAAAAACCAGAATCTGGGATGAATCGCGGATTCCGCGATTCCACTGCAGCTTGCTATTGGATTTGGGGATTGGTCCCCGATTCAAACAAAAGGCAATGGCTACGGATTATAACCGTAGCTATAGCCGTATCATGTGTACTTTTCTTTTTAATTTTTAAATTATTTAATTTTTAATTTTTAATTTTTTTTTTTTTACATTTAGAATTTTATTCTACCTACCTTTTTCTCTAACACATATTTATATAAATATGTATATGTAAACATTAAAAAAAATAATTTCTCTCCTTTTTTCATTTCTTTCTTTATTCATATAACAAGAATATCTTCTAAACCAAAATTAGTTACTTGACGTAACATATATGATTTTAGGGCTGAAAGTTGGGCGGGTTCAACCCGACCAACCTGTGACCCACCTGACATTGGGTTGGGCTTGGGCAGGATGTATCGGGTTTGGTCTTGAGATTGGGCCATACAAACACCAATCCGATAAAACTTGGAAACGGAATCGCCAGGATTGGCCGTCAAATGCATGGAAATGACCATGAAGTGAAGGGAATTGACCATGAAGTGCATCGAAATGACCGTGAATCTAAACGGAATCGCTTGAAATGACCATAAAATGAAGCGAAATGACCATGAAATGCATGGAAATGACCGTGAAGTGAAGAGAATTGACCATGAAGTGCATGGAAATGACTGTGAATCTAAACAGAATCGCCGGAATTGATCGTGAAATGCATGAAAATGATCGTGAAGTGAAGCGAATTGAACGTGAAATGCGTGGAAATGACCATAAAGTGAAGGGAATTGACTGTGAAGTGCATCGAAATGACCGTGAATCTAAACGGAATCGCTAGAAATGACCGTGAAATGTGTGAAAATGACCGTGAAGTTAAGTGAAATGCATGGAAATGACTGTGAAGTGAAGGGAATTTACTGAAAATTGAGCAAGGTAAACTGAAAATTGAGCGAGGGAACCTACAACTCAGCGAGGGAAGCTAGGAAGTGAGCGAGGGAAGCTAGGAATTGAGTGAGGGAACCTACAAATTCAGTGAGGGAAGCTAGGAAGTGAGCGAGGGAAGCTAGGAATTGAGCGAGGGAACCTAAGGATAGCGAAGCAAGCTAGGAATTGAGCAAGGGAAGCTAGGAATTGAGCGAGGGAACCTACCAATTCAGAAAGGGAAGTTAGGAATTGAGCAAGGGAAGCTAGGAATTAAGGGAGGCAACCTACGAATTTAGCGTGGGAAGCTAGAAATTGAGCGAGGGAACCTAGGAAATGAGCGAGGGAATAGGGATTGAGCAAGGGAAGCTAGGAATCGAGCGAGGGAACCTACAAATTCAATGAGGGAAGCTAGGAATTGAGCGAGGGAACCTACGAATTAAGCAAGGCAACCTATGAATTTAGCGAGGGAAGCTAGAAATTGAGCGAGGGAACCTAGGGATTGAGCGAGGCAAGCTAGGAATTGAGCGAGGGAACCTACAAATTAAGCGAGGCAACCTACGAATTGAGCGAGGGAAGCTAGGAATTGAATGAGGGAACCTACAAATTTAGCGAGGGAAGCTAGGAATTGAGCGAGAGAACCTAGGGATTGAGCGAAGCAAGCTAGGAATTGAGCGAGGGAACCTACAAATTCAGCGAGGGAAGCTAGGAAGTGAGCGAGGGAAGCTAGGAATTGAGCGAGGGAACCTAGGGATTGAGCGAAGCAAGTTAGGAATTGAGCGAGGGAAGCTAGGAATTGAGCGAGGGAACCTACAAATTCAGCGAGGGAAGCTAGGAATTGAGCGAGTGAAGCTAGGAATTGAGCGAGGGAACCTAAGAAATGAGCGAGGGAACCTAGGGATTGAGTGAGGGAAGCTAGGAATTGAGCGAGGGAACCTACAAATTCAGCGAGGGAAGCTAGGAATTGAGCGAGGGAACCTACGAATTAAGCGAGGCAACCTATGCATTTAGCGAGGGAAGCTAGAAATTGAGCGAGGAAACCTAGGAAATGAGCGAGGCAAGCTAGAAATTGAGCGAGGGAACCTACAAATTAAGCGAGGCAACCTACGAATTGAGCGAGGGAAGCTAGGAATTGAGTAAGGGAACCTATTCAGCGAGGGAAGCTAGGAATTGAGCGAGGGAACCTAGGGATTGAGCGAAGCAAGCTAGGAATTGAGCGAGGGAACCTACAAGTTCAGCGAGGGAAGCTAGGAAGTGAGCGAGGGAAGCTAGGAATTGAGCGAGGGAAGCTAGGAATTGAGCGAGGGAACCTAGGGATTGAGCGAAGCAAGTTAGGAATTGAGCGAGGGAAGCTAGGAATTGAGAGAGGGAACCTACAAATTCAGCAAGGGAAGCTAGGAATTGAGCGAGTGAAGCTAGGAATTGAGCGAGGGAACCTAGAAAATGAGCAAGGGAACCTAGGGATTGAGCGAGGGAAGCTAGGAATTGAGCGAGGGAACCTACAAATTCAGCGAGGGAAGCTAGGAATTGAGCGAGGGAACCTACGAATTAAGCGAGGCAACCTATGAATTTAGCGAGGAAGCTAGAAATTGAGCGAGGGAACCTAGGAAATGAGCGAGGGAACCTAGGAAATGAGCGAGGCAAGCTAGAAATTGAGCAAGGCAAGCTAAAAATTGAGCGAGAGAACCTACTAATTAAGTGAGGCAACCTATGAATTGAGCAAGGGAAGCTAGGAATTGAGCAAGGGAACCTACAAATTCAGCAAGAGAAGCTAGGAATTGAGCGAGGGAACCTAGGGATTGAGCGAAGCAAGCTAGGAATTGAGCGAGGGAACCTACAAATTCAGCAAGGGAAGGTAGGAATTGAGCGAGAGAAGCTAGGAATTGAGCGAGGGAACATAGGAATTGAGCGAGGGAACCTAGGGACTGAGCGAGACAAGCTAGGAATTGAGCGAGGGAAGCTAAGAATTAAGCTAGGGAACCTACAAATTCAGTAAGGGAAGCTAGGAATTAAGCGAGGGAAGCTAGGAATTGAGCAAGCGAACCTACAAATTAAGTAAGGTAACCTATGAATTTAGCGAGGGAAGCTAGAAATTGAGCGAGGGAACCTAGGAAATGAATGAGGGAACCTAGGGATTGAGCGAGGCAAGCTAGGAATTGAGCGAGGGAACCATTGCATTGTTTTGGCATAGATTTCATGGATTTGGTGGTCCAAGTCTTCCCTTCAAGTGCGGTAACGTCTCCGGTGGCATGGAAGAGAATCAGGAGCACCTCCATCATCAAATTGATCATCTGCTTATACTTTAGGAGAGCATTTGACACTAAGCCATTAATAATAAATATCTCCCGTTGTCTTGGATATAGGATTATCAAGAACCAATGATAGTTATCATGGTTGACGGGTACATAAACCTGACCACTATAAACAAAACCTTTTACCTAGCGGTTTTTATGAAGGAATACAAACTTAAGTTACCAACTTAGACTAGCACGTGCGGACAGTGAATTTGAGGATGAAACTACCCCTCCTTTTTACTACCATTGCTTTTCCTCTCCCTCCCTTCCCTCGCTCCATTTAAAAAAAAAAAAAAAAAAAAGATGAAAACTCCACCATTACATTTGTTGCTTGGATCGCACCACGCTCTAGCTGGATCCCACCCTCTCTATTCATCAACATTATCTCGTTTTTCTGAAAATGGTCCCTCCACAAAAGAAAGTACGCACGACAGGTATGATATGTATTTACCTAAACGGCATAAATTTTTTGTGGGCCATTGAAATGCCGAATGAAGCTCGCATCTTGGTTTTCGGTTCATCTATGCAAAAATCATCCTATGAACATGATGGATTATAAGTAAAACATTATTGTAGGGGCATAACAAGGTTTCTACAGTAGAACCACTATTTCCTGTGGTGTGATCCACTTAATATTTCAATATGCCACCATTTTGGGCTGAAACCCTTACTTTAGATGGAAAAATGGATGAACGTCATGGATAGTCCACATACATTCAAGGCGGGCCCAACTCAATATTTTTTATTTTTTATTTTTTTTATATTTTACTATTATTATTTTATTTTTTTTGGTTTTTTTAGGTTAGCTTGTTAGTACACACCCATGTCAGTACACACACTCCATGTTAGCCACCCCCGCTAGGGATCGATACCAAGACCTCAAGTGTTGACACAAGGTATCTCTACTCAGTCTACCAATTGAGCTATGGATCTGGGTGTGCCCTACTTAGTTAACTCAGCTCAATTCCTAGGTTGCCTCTCTCAATTCCTACGTTGCCTCGCTCAATTCCTACGTTCCCTCGCTCAATTTCTAGCTTTCCTCGCTCAAATCCTAGGTTGCCTCGCTTAATTCCTAGCTTCACTCGCTCAGTTTCTACCTTCCCTCGCTCAATTCATAGGTTACCTCACTGAATTCCTACGTTGCCTCGCTCAATTCCTATGTTGTCTCGCTCAACTTCTAGGTCCCATCGCTCAATTTCTAGCTTTCCTTGCTCAAATCCTATGTTGTCTCGCTCAATTTTTACCTTCTGTTGCTCAATTTATAGATTCCCTAGCTGAATTTCTAGCTTCCCTCACTCAATTCGTAGGCTGTCTCGCTCAATTCCTAGCTTCCCTCACTCAATCCCTACATTGCCTCGCTCAATTTCTAGGTCTCCTCGCTTAAATCCTAGGTTCCCTAGCTCAATTTCTAGGTTCCCTTGCTCAATTTCTAGCTTTCCTCGCTCAAATCCTAGGTTGCCTCGCTCAAATCCTAGCTTCCCTCGCTCAATTTCTACATTCCCTTGCTTAATTTCTAGCTTTCCTCGCTCAATTCATAGGTTGCCTCGCTCAATTTCTACCTTCCCTCGCTCAATTCGTAGGTTACCTCGCTGAATTCCTACGTTGCCTCGCTCAATTTCTAGGTTCCCTCGCTCAATTCCTAGGTTGCCTCGCTCAATTCCTAGCTTCCCTCGCTCAGTTTCTACCTTCCCTCGCTCAAATCCTAGGTTCCCTCGCTCAATTTCTAGCTTTCCTCGCTCAAATCCTAGGTTGCCTCGCTCAATTCCTAGCTTCCCTGGCTCAATTTCTACCTTCCATCGCTTAATTTTTAGCTTTCCTCACTCAATTCCTAGGTTGCCTCGCTCAATTTCTACCTTCCCTCGCTCAATTCCTAGGTTACCTCGCTGAATTTCTACGTTGCCTCGCTCAATTTCTAGCTTCCCTCGCTCAATTCCTAGGTTGCCTCGCTTAAATCGTAGGTTTTCTTACTGAATTTCTAGATTCCCTTGCTCAATTTCTTGCTTTCCTTGCTCAATTCCTAGGTTGCCTCGCTGAATTTTTAGGTTCCCTCGCTCATTGTCTCGGTTCCGTCGCTGAATTTCTTGGTTGCCTCGCTTAATTTCTAGGTTTTTCGCTCAATTTCACCTTGCCTCCCTCAATTTTTTAGGATGCCTCGCTCAGTTTCATCTTGTCTCGTTGAATTTAATGTTTACCTTACTGAATTTCATGTTTCCCTCACTCATTTTTAAATTTGTCTCACTTAATTTTTAGTCTGCTTCGCTCGATTTCAACTATGTTTAATTTTTTTTCGTTATGATTCTTTAAGTAGTGAAATTTGGTTTTAATATATTTTTCATTACATGTTTGTAGGTGATGATTCTTGTTCTCAATTCCCAAACCCATCATCTAAGTGTTCATTGAAATGGTGGTTTGACACAATGAAGGGTGGATTAGAGAAGCATGATACTCGACTACATTTATTCAAGCAATCCCCATTAGATGTGTTTAATAAATTAGTTGACATTAATAAGTACGAGGATGTCTCGCTCAATTCGTAGGTTGCCTCGCTCAATTCCTAGCTTCCCTCACTCAATTCGTATGTTGCCTCACTCAATTTCTAGCTTCCCTCGCTCAATTCCTAGGTTCCCTCACTCAATTCCTAGGTTCTCTCACTCAATTCCTAGCTTCCCTCGCTCAATTCGTAGGTTGCCTCGCTCAATTTTTAGGTTGCCTCGTTGAATTTCTAGTTACCTCGCTCAAATCCTATGTTCCCTCGCTCATTTCCTAGGTTGTCTCGCTTAATTTGTAGGTTACCTTGCTCAAATTCTCTATTCTCTCGCTCAATTTCTAGGTTGCCTCGCAAATTCCTAGCTTCCCTCACTCAATTCGTAGGTTGCCTCGCTCAATCCGTAGGTTCCCTCACTCAATTCCTAGCTTCACTCGCTCAATTCTTAGGTTGCCTCCCTCAATCCGTAGGTTTCCTCGCTGAATTTCTAGGTTCCCTCGCTGAATTTCTAGCTTCCCTCGCTCAAATCCTATGTTCCCTCGCTCATTTCCTAGGTTCCCTCGCTGAATTTCTAGCTTTCATCGCTCAATTCCTAGCTTCCCTCGCTCAATTCTTAGGTTGCCTCGCTCAATTTTTAGGTTGCCTCACTCAATTTCTAGCTTCCCTCGCTCAAATCATATGTTCCCTCGCTCAATTTGTAGGTTGCCTGGCTCAATTTCTAGTGTTCCTTGCTCAATTCGTAGGTTACCTGGCTCAATTTCTAGCGTTCCTTGCTCAATTCGTAGGTTGCTGTTGAGGGTTAAATATTGCATATCAGACCCTAGTTATTGTCTGGATTTACGAACTTATACTGTTTAATGGACCCATTTAATCGTGTTTGTGATGCAGAATGTATTTAGGAGCTTGAACTGAAAATGGGTATTAGAAGCATGGTTTTAGCGCTTAAGATTCACCAAGGCAAGGGACGGACTCTAAGGAACCAAGATCGAAGAATTCACCTGCCAGAGATCCGAGAAAATCGCGAAACTGAAGTTCAAGTGGCCTGAAAGTCAGCCAGAATGCAAGATCATAGGGTTTCCACCATCTGTTCAGCTCGAAACTTCATACACGACCTGGGGACCATAAATTAACCGCACACATCAAATTTCATCCGTTGGATCCCTGCGGAAGTCACCCAAAAGACAGATCAGCATCGTAATTCTTTAAGTAGGGCCCACCTGACATCTGGTTATGCTTCACCTTTGGTCTCAACCATTTAATTGAGGTCAACAAACGGATGGATGGAGCAGATTTTACATATACATTAAGGTGGGACCCACCTTATGTAACTGGGAGTGTACAGTAGCGGTGCACTCGCAAAGCACCAAGCCATCAGCTCGGTCAACAAAAGCTCTGACCGAGCTTTCCTGGTTTTGAAGGGAGTCTGCTCCCGCCTGCAAAAATGAACAGAGCACGTGGATGAGTTTTTGTGGGCCACCACCGTGCGCCAAAAGTTTGATCCAGACCGTTCATGAGAGTCTCTCGGTCCCTCTCACCCACTTCATGGTGACAGAATTAAAAAGGCAACGGATATCGGTTTTTCTACCGTTCAAACGTGAAATGGACGGCTGATTAAAAATTCCATGGGTCACACTGACTGAGGATATAAATATGCTATTCCTGGCCTAAATTTAAAGGGGAACATGATAAACGGAGTGGATTTTCCAGAAAAACGACGAAGTGGGCCCCACTAACACAACAGCGGAAGAAGATACGCAGGCCCTGTTTTCTCGTCCGCACGCTGCCGATCTTGCGGCCCATCGTGTTCTCTTGACGGTGATCGGAAGGATGATCAGGACCGTTCAGATGGGATCTCAGGCGGTCTTCAATCCCACCATGTAGTCAGATTCTAAGAAGACTGGAAGAAAAGCAAAAAAACAGGAAGTCGGTTCCGCTGTGTCAAACACGCTGCAGCCTGTCAAACGCGTTCGCAAAGCTGTGCGTAATCAGCGTGATCGGACCGTGGATTTAGTAGGCCAGGGGTCAGTCAACGGTGATCAGAGATGTCCAGAGGATTGATCTAACGCAGCTAAGGGATGGTACTGAGTTGTTTCTAAAAACAAGGGATTAACAAGTTAATTCAACGTCACACAATGGAACAAGAAACAAAGCTGATCAGGGACCAAAATCTCTCCTATCTAGAGATCATCCAACGGCCAATAACGTGAATGGTGTAGATGGAGTCGGATCTCCAAGAAATTCAAAGTAAAATTATCTCAGCAAAGTAGTCGTGCATGGTATTACACAGTCCACGTTCTGCTATGAGCGAGCCAACCTACATCAGGCCTACAAAAGGAAAAATCTGGGGGGCTCAGAAAAAAGAAAAAGAGGGGAAAAGGGGCAGCCATGGAGGCCTGTGAAGGGGAAAGGAGAGAGGAGAGAGAGAAGGGCATGGGTTTTTGTTTAATCCTTTTCTTATTTTCTTTAATCTTTAGTATTTTTTATTTTTTTATTTTTTTAGGGATTTAGTCCATCCATGCGGGGCTAAACCTCTTAGCTAGGGCTAAGAGGTGAAGCTTGTAGCGTGATGGGATGAGTCTATGCTTGTGCCTTCTGTTTAGACTGAATTTGATTTTGATTTAATTTTATTCTGGGAATGTTTTTAGTATTTAATGGTCTGTTGTGACTGAAATTACAATGGGTCTGCGATGGCTTTGAGTATTTCTTTCTTCTTTATGTTTATGATGTCAGGAAGCCCTGTTGTTCACCATCGTCTCCTGGGCATGGTCGGATGATGGTACCCTTTCCTAGCCTTCATGGCATATTGATTGGTTGGTAATTAGTTTAATTCTGTTGTTTGCTTTGTCTCCTGGGCATGGTTTGGTGATGGAATCCATTCTAATTCATATACCTTTCATCTCTTGAAAATTATATCAAGTAAGTTCAATTCTATCTTCATGGTTTTTGAAACAGGCATAAGATCTCCCTAATCTCTACAAGTGGATCCTCTGAATCCCTAGTGTCCTTTCTCTGAATTTTCTAAGTTTTAGATAATTATTTCACCATTATTTACTCAAACACATTCAATTTAGATTTCATCATAGTCTAGTTCTAGTTCTAGTTAGTTTCAGACAACGTACAGGTTTCAGTCCCTGTGGATTCGACCTCGGTCTTACCGAGTTATTACTACATCACAACCCTATACTTGGGGAGTGAACAGTTGCCTCACTTAATTTTTAGGTTGCCTCGCTGAATTTCTAGCTTCCCTCACTCACGGTTCGCTTCACTTCATGGTCATTTCCATGCATTTCACAGTCAATTCGCTTCACTTCACGGTCATTTTCATGCATTTCATGGGCAATCCCAGTGATTCTGTTTCATTTCACGGTCATTTCCATGCATTTCACGGTCAATCCCGGCGATTCCATTTCATTTCACAGTCATTTCCATGCATTTCACGGTCATTTCCCTTCACTTCACAGTCATTTCCATGCATTTCATGATCAATCCCGACGATTCCGTTTCATTTCGCGGTCATTTCCATGCATTTCACGGTCATTTCCATACATTTCAAGGTCATTTCCATGTATTTCATGGTCATTTTCCTTCATTTTATAGTCATTTCCATGCATTTCACAGTCATTTTCATGCATTTCCCAGCGATTCTCGAGACCTCAACCCGAGCCCAACCCAAGTTTTATCGAGTTGCGGTTTGTATGGCCTAACCCCAAGACCAAACCCGATACATCCTGACCAAGCCCAACCCAATGTCGGGTCGGTCACAAGTTGGTTGGGTTGAGCCCGCCCAACTTTCCGCCCTAAAATTATATATGGTATGTCAAGTAACTAATTTTGGTTTAGAAGATATTCTTGTTATGTGAATAAAGAAAGAAATGAAAAAAAAAGATTTATATATATATATATATGCTTATATTTACATATTTATATAAATATGTGTTAGAGAAAAATGTAGGTATAATAAAATTCTCCATGTAAGAAAAAAAAAAAAAAAGTGTGCATAGGGATACGGTTATAGCTACGGTTATAATCCATAGCCATAGATCGGGGGGTGGAATTGCGGAATCCGCGATTGATTGCTAATCGGGACAGCGACTTATAGTGGAATCGCGAGATCTGCGATTAATCGCCGAGCTACGATTATGTCTACGAATTATAAGTGGAATCGCGGGATCTGCGATTAATCGCCGAGCTACGATTATGTCTACGAATTATAACCGTAGCCATATCCGTATCCCTGTCCATACACCATTACCATTTTGCTGGAACATCTACTGTTGAAACCCTTTTAGGGGCTACACAAGTTTTGGATCATTATGAAATTTGTTTTTCCTCTTCATCCAGGTCTTTGTGACCTTATGAATAGATTGGATCGAAAATAAATGTTATGGTGGGCCCTACAAAAGTTTCAACGGTGAAAATCAATTTTCTGCTGCTCTGTGTGGTGTGACCCAGTTGATCTTTGGATATGATTTTTTTTTTTTGATAATCCTTCGAAATGATCTCGAAATATGGATGAACGTTGTGGATATAATAAATACATAGCTATGGGGCCATGTAACTTTGATCTCTTTTGAGCCGTTCGTACAACTCTCGGTTGGAGGAGTGTCAGCGCTCGTCTTCGCAGTGAAATGGAGGGGTAGTTTCGTCCTCAAAGTCGCTGTCCGCACGTGCTAGTCTAAGTTGGTAACTTAAGTTTGTATTCCTTCATAAAAACCGCTGGGTAAAAGGTTTTGTCTACAGTGGTCATTTTCTAAAAAAAAAAAATTATACTTCAAGATAATACTCTCAGCAAACAGAGCTTCGACTAGGGTTCTATTACAACTGATTTCGTCCTCCAAATAGATTTAAAATAGAGATTCAAAACCAAAATGAACACAAAAATCAAAAGGCAACATTACCTCTTCATATTAGCAATGGGAGCTCAACAACGTTCTATTGCTATTGATGACCAGAGATGCGGCAGGGTTTCAGCGGTTGGTGGATGCAGTGTAAGGATTGCATATCGAGAGTCCGACAGGGAGAGGGAGATCAAGAGAGGGAGAAAGATATATATATATATATATATATATATATATATATAGAGAGAGAGAGAGAGAGAGAGAGATATATATATATATATATATATATATATATATAGTACCGGTCTCCTGCGAACCATCCCGCATGGGACTTGGTGCGGTCCAAATTCCCACCGCAAGGAGGAAAACGGATTGCATACTGAGCAAACTCTGTTGGGCCCACCATAAATGGATGTGGTCTATCCACGCCGTCCATCTATTTTTAAGTGCATTTTAATGGTTGAGACCAAAATTGAATCATTTCCAATGCTCAAGTGGACCATAGAACAAGAAACATTGGGAATAATAATTTCCACCGTTGAAACCTTTCTAGGGTCTAAAGTGATGTTTATTTGTCATCTGACATGTTCATAAGATCACAAAGATATAGATGAAAGGAAAACACAAATATCAGATTGATCCAAAACTTGTGGACCCCAAGAAAATTTTCAAAGGTTGACATTCAATTCACACTACTTCCTGTGGTGTGGCCTACCTTAGCTTTGGATATACTTCATTTTTGGGCTTAAGCCTTCAAATTATCGGTTAAAATGGATGTAAGGAATGGATGAAATATATAAATCACGGTGGGCCCACAGAGTTTACTCAGTACGCAATCCGCTTCCCCAGGAGAGACCTGGGAGCGGATTGGCTACTGACGTGTTGGGAAGTGATGTCACCAAAATTTGTGGCCCCAGCATGATATATGTTTTGTATCCACACCGTCAATTCATCTGGAGAGATCATTTTAGGGTAATATCAAAAGAATGAGTCACTTCTAAAACTCAAGTGGACCCCACCACAGAAAATAGTGGGGAGAGTGACGCCACCGTTAAATACTTCTAAAGGCCACAAAAGTTTTCAATCAAGCTTATATTTCTATTTTCCCTTCTTTAATGTCTCTGTCAACTTTTGAATAGGTTGGATTTCGGAGAAAAACCATGGTGGGCCTTAGAAAGGTTTCAACAGTGGGCATCAATCTTCCTACTGTTTTCTGTGGTGGGGTCCAATTGAGCATTGGAAATGATTCAATTTTGGTCTCAACCATTAAAATGCACTTAAAATATGGATGGACGGTGTGGATAGACCGCATCCATTTATGGTGGGCCCAACAGAGTTTGCTCAGTATGCAATCCGTTTTCCTCCTTGCGGTGGGAATTTGGACCGCACCAAGTCTCATGCGGGATGGTTCGCAGGAGACCGGTACTCTATATATATATATATATATATATATATATGAAGGTTTTACCGGATCTGAGAAACACGATGCGAATGGGATGTGACCCTGGGTAGGGAGATATCTATGTGCCACCTTGGGTTAAGTGGGGTCCATGGAGATGATCTTAATCAAATCCACTCCATCCATATCTTTTCAAATATAATAATTAAATAGGATGCTAAAAATCAGTACAATCCAAAACCCAAGTGAGACACGCCAAAAAAGCAGTTCGAACAGCAACCTCGACCGGTAAAATGGCGCATGGGGTTAGAAATTTGGAAAGGGTTCAAATCGTGGCAAATTAGATAGGTTTAAGACAGTTTTTAAACCAAATCCTTAGCCGTTCCAGATTCATGATTTTGGTGTAGTATGCAAGTCATAATTTATAAATAAGCCCGTATTAATTTTAGTGTCACAATTTTAACAATGTGCACAGCATCCTTCTATCTCGTATATGAAATCCTACTTGGTAGAACACTGACCGTAGATTTGGCCCATTGAATCTTCGGATAGGCTACAAATCAATTTGGATGTTTTTGACTGGTGTATGTTAAATTTTTTTTCGTTGGTCATTGTATCATTGGGTTCAATGTTTTGTCTGTCTAGTAATCATGGTGTAGTGCATCTATCGTAGCAGTTGGATGTCAAATATATATCACATGGGGACTTACAATTCTCGATGCACCACTTAAATAATAATAATAATAATAATAATAATAATAATAATAATAATGAAGGTATTTAAGTAATTTTACTCCTCAAAGAAGCGCCTGCCTCAAAAACAATGGTTAGACAATCTGAGCCACTGAGTTGGGAGGGCAATACTTAAACACACGTCACAGCATCTATTACATTGGTGGTAAGAAAAATGATCCGTAGAAAATGTTCAATTAATTGTTGAGTGAAAAACGAGAACAATGGGCCACTTGGAAATTGTAATGGACTAAGTTGAATAATTATAAATTTATGTAAGTGCTACGTGTACGGTGGAGAAGCTAGAGAGAGTTGGCCCCATCTCCAACAAGCTCTCACGCACTCTCTAGAGTGTGGAAAAATGATATGGTAGAGCCAGAGGGTTATGTATCAGTATAAATCAGAGCCTTCCATCTACTTGGCCCTATCATGGATGGATGACGTTTAAAAAATCTGACAGATTCACTAATATTAATTATCCATCACTTTTCTTTGCTATTTGTACCCAATCAATATGATACTTTTTTCAAGGTAACCTTTGAAGATTGGAATGGACCTAATGAACGGTGCAGATAGATGACATGATGCCTAAGAATCCACCTGCAACTAGGTGCATGGGATGTTTCTATACACTTAACCCACTAGATGATCATTTCTACAAATGAATAAAAGGCCTTCTTTTCTTTCGAGCGTGCAATGCTATAGCTGAGACCCACTTGTACGTTTTGATCTAAACTAATCTTGTGCGCCCTATCATATAGTGGGCCATTCACTAATCCATCTCCCATTGAAGGAAAACTATCACATGCATTCCATACATGAGATGCACATGTATCAGTCCTAAGTGTTCATCTCTTGTAAGTGGGTCATATATCAGAAACCACAAAAGCGATGATCCTAGCCATCGATTGGCTTTTTTTCTAGTTACCCATTTGTACCACACGAGTTGTTCAAGCAAAACGTTCAGATCTTTAATTCATTGCATGATCATCAGGTGGGCCACAGTACATAGAAATACATAAACGACTAAAAAACTTATTTACCCATCCATCTGGCCGTTGAATACTATGAAACTGACTTTCCAACTACAATATCTAACCAGCGTGACCCACATGATGTAAAGCGTGGATTACATGCACGTATGTCATGTTGGCATGTCTAAAGATATTTCATTCACACTTTTCAAGACAAGCAAATTCTGTTAATGGATGAATGCATTATTTGTGACATAGAGATATCATCTCATTCATTTGTGCCTGTATATACCTTTACATGTTATGAAGTTTACAAACGAGTACTAAAAAGGAGTTACGTGGAACTTTCACATGTTCTTGAGGTTAGAAATTTATTTCTTGATATTGGTTAATACCCTTATTTTATAAAATAAAGTAAGTCATTTAATATATATGGAGGTAATATAGGATGCTCGACTATTAAACAATGTTTTGCTTAACCAATCTATAATGCAAGCCATTGATCATGATCTAGTTAGCCTTAGACTAAGATCGAACATGCCCTGATTTTCCCCCGCTAAATGATCCTAGCCATCTTATGGAAATAGACAAGAACAATAAGTTTCATATCAGGATAAAAGTAGACCATTAATGTCATCTTATTGGGTTTTTGGGTGTTTGGCAGGTTTTGATTAGAAGAAGGTGGACACACATGCATTATTTGGTGTATGTTTTCTATTTAAAATTAAGTCAATAATGTATCCCTATTTTCATATGTGGTACACTGTGACACAATATGAGATGTTGGAGGAAACAAATAAAATATCTACCATGAATTCTATATACGAAATTGCATCAAGCTGGATGGATTGGGAGGTGTTTGGGATTGAGAATTAGAAAACTATCAAGATTGGGACAAATTTTGAGAGAGAAAAAGTGGCAAAGAATTTATGAATATATGCATATGAGTATATTTGGAGAAGAAGTTCAAGAAGGTATGAAGTAAATTCTCTTAATGCTTGATGACAAAGACAGATTCGTAAATTAAGTTTGTATACAAGACATAAATCGATGGGACCATGTGATTATAAATATTTACTAAAATCATTTTAATGTAATGAAAAATTTTATGTTATCTAACCAATATCATTATTATCAAAATTATATTAATCATTAGGGGATGCTAAATGAGGAAGATACAATATTACATTTTTATTTTTTATTTTTAAAATGGTATGGATAGGAGGGAATCTTACACATCTAATTTTTAACCACACGAATTTTTACATTAACATGTATGCATTTTTTTCTCCTAAGAAATCCTCAATATATAAGGCTTGTGATTCTTGAAATATTAAAACAAATCATAACAAGCACATATCAACCATAACAAGAGAAGATAACACATCCCCTCTACGTACGCACTGGCGTGTTTGGATTCATGTATAGTATTGTGTTGCATTGTACAACTGTACGGTCACGGTATGTCAGTCACTGTAGCATGGTACACATTGAAATGATGGTCAACAACCATGGTATTTGATTACGATTTATTAAGTCCATGTATACGTTGCGGATAACAGTGCCCACGTTTGGGAACAGATGAGTTGGTTCTGCTATCGTACATGTGTGATTATAGCGTACGACAAATTGTTTACAGTACATGGATAAATGACTACCCTTGACACTAGCCAATGGCTGGTGGTCGGTCCTCTGTGGGCCCCACCATCAACTATAGGGGTTTCATCCATGTCATCCATTTATCTTTACAGATCATTGTACGGCACTATACGGAAATAAAGCCATTTTCCAACCCTCTGTCAGCTGGATCACATTACAGGAATCAGTTTTGACTCACTGTGGACCATTAAAAACACTTTCCGGGCCAAGGTGTGGATGAAGCTATTTTTTGATATTTTCCGTCACCAGGACCGGCATGACCTAACGATCACACTCAGATATGAAATAAATAGTTTTATGGGTCTTACGAGGTTTTGAATGGGGGATATCTAATCACGTTTGTTTTCATATTGTCGGGTCCACAGGAGATATATATCCATTCCAATTTTTGGTAGTAAGCAATAAGATGATCCGCAAAACATGGATGAACAGAATGGATGAAACGAATACTCCATGGATTGGCCCGTAGAGCATCAAACCCATTGACACCAGGCTAGTGACAAGGTCATTAGCTCAATCCGATTTCATAGCAACATTGAAAATGTGATAATCTGGAACCAGTGGGACCCACCATCACAGAATACACCATAGATTCCTACGGAATGAACGATACTATGATTGTAACTAAAATAAAATGATGCGGACACTGTTAACTTCAATTCAGGCATTCAAAATAGATCAAACATAAGTTCTATACATATTTCAAAGTCCAGATAGAGAACACATGAAGCACGGACTATCATCTCCATGCTCCACTATTATCTTGGATCAGCTGTCGTGACCTGTTACTCCTCCCCTAGGATATATTTACAAACAATCCAAACAACTACCACATATATAAGCAATACTCCTATCACCACTTTCCATATAGTAGAACCATCAGCAAATGAATTGTAGTCCCTGTTCAGGTCTGGCATTACCGCATTCGAAACTTGTAGCCCTACAATATCTTCCTCAATTATCGTTGATTCATGATCACGTAGAGCTTCCGGCTTTAATCTCCTAGAAATTTGTTGATCACGATCATTCTGCCAATTAGACTACAGTAATCATTACAAACTGAAATATAAATCAAAAGACAGGATTGCTAGTATGAGTTATATTAGAGTTCATTGAACAACAACCTCCTAGACCGTTACTTGCCTCAGTCAAGAAACAGCCTATATCATACCTGAAAATGTTCTCAAGCCCTTCTAGCCTCATCATATGATTTGTACGACTGGTGTCTGCATCCTGGGTATCGATCAACCTGTGCATGTGCATCCTCCCATCTGTCATACAACCCTGGAACTCTTCCCACAAAGACGACATAAAACTTCTTCATACCTTCCTGACAAAATAAACAAGCTCTATCAGACCTCTCTAATGTGGATTTTGTATAGTTATTTAAACAGGACTGTAAAGACAAATTTATTAAATGAATCACTGAATTAGTTGTTAGTTCTGTGCAGAGTAAATAGAGATCCTCCTTGACATGGTTAGCTGAATAGTCTCACCCCCTTAGATTCATGAATCTGAAATTTTTTGTTGTGTCCAAGATTAATACAATCACTGTTACGGATACAAGCTTCATACAAATCCACACAAAAATATATTCATTTGAATTCATATATCAAAAAACAGAACGGGGAAGCATCACATTTCACCCTGTTCACTGCAAAATAAACTAACATATATCATCACCAAATTCATAGTACTTGCAGACCAATGAAATAACCATGACAGTCAAACTCTTCTAATTGTCGACTATTCATATATGCCAAATCAGAGGCTCTGATGTACCTGAACATATGAACCTCAAATGTAACCCCATTTTAGTCAAATAACTAAGCACACAGAATATCAAACAGGAAATATGAAAGATGGTGTCACCATTAGTTAGATATGTTTAAAGTTCACCCATATTGCAGTCAGTTATGTACTCATTGAGTAACTAAAATTTTCACCCAAAAACCACACCAAAATATACACACCACAGAATAAAATAAAAGTTTAGCTATTTCAAATGCCCAATGCACCAAACCCAGAACATTTTTCACTCAGGAGGATTGCAGTCGAGGAATCTCTGCACCCACTCTTTCCTCCTTTCATGACTCATTTTGATGAAAAATCCAGCATTAACTATATCTACCTGTAACAACCGCGTAGCACGGACCTGATCCTCATAGCTGAGGCCCTCAACTTCCTCTAGTATACCCAACAACTTCTGTAGTCGGTCATAGTTTTGCCCTGTGCCATCATTATGGTAAGGGACCTAACGGCCTCAGCCACTTCACCCATTTTGTCACCAATGTGCTCGCTTGGTTTACCCCTTCGACCACGGGTCATGCCAGTTGCGGTGCTTTGACTGTTTATAGAGATCCACGTGAGGTCTCCATAGAACCTGTGTCGACCCTTTTTTACCGCTGATGTGTTCCACAATTAGGACGAATTGTTGAACCACAATCGTCGTCACCATCTTCATCCGAAGATAGATGAACAGTATCATTCCTATTATCATCAGAATCAAGGTCAGCTCTACCGCAACGCCGACCAGAAAGAGGAGATGAGTACGTTGTGTTGGCATAAGAGCCATGAGCACAGTCATTTCCAAACATGATCTGCAAATCATTGTATCTCTCGATGTGTTTACCGCGCACTCTCTCGGTATACGGGTGAGACTGCAAGGCCACATCAGTATATCAGGACCCTATCAATATTACAACAACTGAGCATATAGTAACAACTGACAAATATAGCATTAAACGGGTGATCATTGACGACTGTATTATCATTGTTACTTAATACCTCAATGTAGGCAGTCTAGACATCATCCGTAGCAATCACCATTTTCTGGTCGGTATCCCAGCCAAAACCACTGGCTTCCAGCATATCCTTTACTGCCCAGTAAAATCTCTTCAATGTACGGAGACGGTTAGAGATATGTTTATTCTTTAACTCTACACCACATCTATTGAACATTTCAACGATGGTAGCCCTATAGGCTTCTGGTTTAAAGCCCATGTCACTTTTTTGACCCAGCGTTACCTGCTCTACTAATGCATCTACCAATGCGTTATCCATCGGTTCGCTCCATTGAATGCGCACTGATTTGTTTCTTTGTCTACTCCTTACAGTGCGGGTATTCAGACTGACTGGGGATGGAGCTGTTTGTATCATTGTGCTTCTTTTGGCCAGTGTACCGAAGATACTGCTTGGTGATGCCACACTCTTCCTGGGAGTGGATGTACATTTTGAGGGGGTGGCAGCCTGTTTCTTATCTTTCCCCATCTTGTTTGAGCTCCGTAGGAAATTCGTGTTACCTACGCATGCTCATAACAGTCAATGGGTCGATAATATCATGATCCAACTAAAGTCATAAATTAAAAGTCCAGACAACAACAGGGGGGATGAAATCAATGAGACCTGACATATAAAACATGATAAGTACTGACATATAATGAAATCCATGTAAACTATCCAAATAAAGGTAACAAACAATCCAAACAGACCAACAATCTAAACCAAACAATATCCAAGTTTACAATATTGTTGTTACATGAATAGCACAAAACAGTCACTGAAATTACAATAAAATCAAGGTTGCTGCCGAGTTCGAGGAAGGCTGTCATTCCACATTTGGTCCGCAATGTCATCCCTCTTTTTTGTCCATTGCTCTCTCGTGCGCTCTGTCACAATAGAGTTTGCGCGCTCTTCTTCAGCATTAGTGACGTCTATAAGTGATGGAGAAATTTTCTCACCACTATCTGCAATATCCTCAACTGCTTCAACAAACCCATCTTCACCACTAACACGAATGAAGTTATGCAAAACACAGCACGCGATAACAATTTTCACTTGGGTCTTAAATTTGAACTATGTTGTTATACGGATTATAGAAAATCGGTCTTTTAGAAGACCAAAACACCGTTCAATTACATTTCGCAGTTGGGCATGATGATAGTTAAAGAGTTCTTTCTTATTACTAGGCCTCCTCCTTGTACGAAATTCATTCAAATGATAACGAACACCTCGATAAGGTGCCATAAACCTAAGAGTATAGGCATATCCGGCATCGACAACGTAATATTTTCCTACACAAAGCAACATGTAATTATTAAGCAACTATAAATCGCATCCAACATATCTATATTAAACTGTCAACAATCATTCTTTACCTTGAGGCACAAGAAAACAATCAGGTCGATGAGTTAAAGCATTTTGCAAGACACGAGCATCAGAGGTAGACCCATTCCAACCCACTAGCACATATACGAATTTCATATCGAATGTACAGGCAGCCATTACATTCTGGGATAGGTAACCTTTTCGATTTTGAAAAGTTGAACTTGCTTCCTTGTCAAATATGCTGGTATGTGGGTATCATCAAGTGCCCCAATGCATTCCTACAAGCCACATAGTTTTGACTTTTAGGTTGATATTCATGATGCAATATTATCATCATTTAGTGATTATAAAATTTTAAATTATATTACCTGAAATATGGGCTCCACATTGGATTATCAGATATCTCTTTCGAAGTATATAACCTGGGAAACTTGACATATTCCAGATAGAGTCCAATTACTGCATCAAGAACTCTATTGAAGTGTCGACTCATGGTTTCTCCAGAACGTGAAAACCGGTTTCCAATAACACGGTTTCGCATGTTGTGGCCTACAGTATACAAGAACATGACGACTTGTTCCTCTAAACTGCATCTTCTTGTATCGGACAGCAAATTTCTATCTCTTAACAAAGAACACAACTCGAAAAACTTATCACGGCCCATTCGTAGCTGTGCAAGACAGTCTACGTCGTTCTTCTTTATGATTCCGTTAATAAATTTATTTCTATATATTTCACACTCTCGAGGGAATGATTTCATACAATAACAAAGATAGTATTCAGCAGCTCCCATAACACAGGCAGAGGCTACAATTACAGTTAATGCAGCTATTATTTCAGTTTCGTTCCAATCACTATTGGAAGACCCCTCGCAGCTAGAGTCACCACTGTCAGACCCCAACATTGAAAATGATGTAGTCACCTGTTTGTATTTCATGTTACCTTGCTTATCGAGGTATAATAACAAGACAAAAAAGGATGGTATAGAGATACGCTACCATTCAAACATTTCCTAGTAGCACATTATTTCAGATTTGTCAAGAAATATGTATCATTCGATGACATCAAAACAATCATTATAGGAGTAAATAATGGTAAAGTAGATATCACATTACAGGAACCGTACAGGGAAGTTCAGCTATTTCAGATACATCTAATCATTCAAGCATAGTGTAACCATTCTTACTCAGGCGTAACACATGATAGAGTCGATGTTACCACATACATAATCAGAGACAGTAATCGGTCAATCAACACAAGTATTTTTAAATAACGGAAACGAAAAGCAGATTAGTAGAAGATACCATAATGACCAGTTTTATACGCACATGTTAACAATTTTTAAGTTGAAAAGCAGAGATAACTTTGACGGTTTCGCACACCTGCGAGACTGGAATGCAGGAAAGGCCTACAATTAGACTATGTGTAATAGGAAAATGATGGTTCAGTAAGTTGGGTTAAACATGATCATATTGTATGTGGTAGGAAGATGGGGTATTTCACTGAAAAAACAATATTACATTACGAACTTCTGAAAAACGCAGATTTCTTCTTCATAATAACACACATTTATCGTAATTTTTGCCTTCATATGTGCCAACAATGCATTCATCATTGCTACATATGAAACATTTTTTCTCCAGAACAAGATGATCCATAACACATCTCTGTAAATTTGAGATATAAATATTACCTCAACTGAAGTTCAACAACTGGGACTCACAAGACACCCAACAATATTTCAGAAGGAATGGGCTAATGGTGCATCACCGTCAATGAAGTTTGTCTTATATACCCATTCTCGATATGGGTCCGAGTACAGAAGCGATCAGAACTCCCAGTCCCTTTGACATGCACAAGTCATGTCACAGGTTACTGGAGGGGAATCCATCTGCTAGATTTTTTTTGTAGATACGCAGTAATGAGTCAATGTCACAGCAGGAGGGATAGATAATTTCAAAAGTATGGCGTGGGCTATGGGCATCGTAGTAAGGAGAGAAAATATACCGTGTACTCCCCTATCAGATGTGCATGCAAGGAAAAAATAAAATGCAAAAATGGGTCATTCGTGCAATATTTTCATGATTTTGCAAAAGAAGATGCGATCGATAAGATCCCCCAATGAACAGGAAGGAACCTATCTTCCCCAAAGAGGCAAAGGCAGTGTTTGATTCAAACCCATCCTAAGAAACCTACGATGCACTATACCTAGACGCAATGGGAACCTCAGCTTACGACGCTGCTGTAAAATCGACCGGATGTGGAATGACGAAAGTGTCAATGGCGAGTCGTCGATGCTGCTATGCATAGACGACTCGATGACCATGACATGCAGAGAACATGCACTACCACAACCCCTTCCAATCTCCGATCTTTAGGTATCCACGTGAACTTCTAAAGCATGGACCATGAGGATGGAGAGGTAGGGTGATGGAGAGATCACCTGAGAATAATGGTCCGCAGGAATAACAACGCAGAAATTTTATTTATTTTTCCTTTTAAATGGCGGTGCAGAGCAATGACTCTGTTGCTCTTACCGACGCACTGCACACTGACAGCAGTAACGCGTGTCAATGATTTTCTGGTTCGGCTTGGTACTCGGGTCGATCGTGTACGCCCCCTTTTTCATTCGAAATCAAACACCTGAAACGTACTATTTACGCCACTTTATGTAACGCCCTGAAAATCGGGGGTCGAGTATGAACTCAACTCCCGAGTTCCAACGCATCACTTATGCAACATACACAATGATGGTTAAATGTTGTCTGTGTTAGAGCAGTAAACATGAATGAGATTATACCAAAGCAGTAATTTATACTCCAGATCAGTTGTATAAAAGCAAGCGGAAGACTGAACTGTATAAATATGTATGTAAAGAAACAAAATAATCGATTCATTATCCAGAGTATGAATCCTTCTGAGTCACAATATACATGTCTGTCTATATAAACAAAATGTCAAAATACTAGGTACAATCTCTGTATCCCATCAGTCCGTGACCTAGTCGAAACCGCCCAAATAACGCATATATGAGAACTCCTCCTGGTCCTCGTCGTAATCGGGCTCCGCCTCCCGGCGTAGTCGGATCGCCTAAACCTGAGACAGAGTCTGGTTGGTGTGCGCAACACCGTCCCGTAACGTGGGAGTGAGTAGCTAACTCAGTGGAACAGTAAGATATAGGTTATCATGTTACCAATACAGTCAAGCAGTAATGATAAAACAGTAAATCAAACACTCCTAGTTACTCTGGTTAATGCAAGTATGAATGCAGGTATGATGGATGCCCTCACCACACCCTCCCTCATGCGACACCATCTCACGTTCGCGGCATGCTTTCATCCCTCAGTGCTCCACATCTTCCAGGCACATGCAATGCATGATGAGCATGATTACAGAGTTTTTATTAGTCCATTTCAAACAGCAGGATTGGGAAACTACGGTACCTCCCTTGTATCATATCCAAACATGATCCAATCTAGGGTCGTCAGTCCTAGTTAATATCAGACGATGGTGTGTTTTCTAGGTCACTGCAGAGGCTGCCAGGGCTGTTACGCACAAAGGTTGCACCACTCCCCCATCACCCCTTAAACGATTCATCACGATACAACTATACAGAAACAGGCCTAGTTCATACTCTATATATCGCGGCGAACCCTAAGGCACGCTGCAACTTCAGAGTATGCTCGCGGTCACTACAAAGGGCTGCCAGGGCTGTACACACAAAGACTGTACCACTCCCCCATCACCTTATCAGTGTAGGCCGACAGCGCGAATATAGTGTCCCATACCACCATAATCGGCTCACGAGTTGAGTTGCTCACTGGTCACTACGGGGAGGCACGTAGCCCCAGCGTAGGCCGACAGCTCGACCACGGTGTCCCATACCACCATGCCCGGCTCATGAGTCTTAGCGGATCGAGGTACCATGGTTAACGGGATTTTTCACTGGTAAGTTTGGTACCCTAGGTTCAAGCATTAGCGACCAAACATGGTGAACATACATAAACACATCGGTTTGCTTGACGAGCCTGACTATCTCGAGCGCACCACAAGTTGAGCGATATGGAGCGCAAAAGCACTCCGTGTGGCCAACCACTATCGCCAACCGAAGTACGACTCGGGTTCGCCAGACACGTCCGTTGTGGCGATATGAACCTCAGCCACAACCGTAAATCTGGTACCGAATGTTTGGACTATAGGCATAGTCCCAAACTCAATCAGTTATGAAGCATGAAGTAAAGCATAAGGCAAAGCATGTATTATAAAGCATGAAATAAAGCATGTTATAAGGCATGTTGTAAAGCATGTTGTAAGCATGTTATCAAGCATGTTATAAAGCATGTTATAAAGCACTATACACACAGGGATACAAATACCTAGAGTTCGTAGGTGAGTGGTTAGAGTGATCAACCACATGGAGAGTGTCATATGTGACACTAAGGTAGCGGAGAATCCCATCTCAGCACCTAACTAAGGTTCTAACACTTAAACACTTACACTTGCAAGTGATTTCACCAACACTTGGAATACACTACTTCAACATACATGACGTATGCTAGAGAAGGGTGTACTTGGGGTTGTCCCGTTACCGAGCTAGTATTTTATACATATACAACATATTCATATAACAAATAAACATAGCAAACACATCAGCGAATTTTATACGTATAGGGTACTTCCACGTATACCCAATTTCGACATACATAGTGTTTACAAAGGAACATAGGTTTCGGCGATTCCTTTCGCCAAGCTAGTAGTTTAATCATGTATTGTATAATCATACATTAAATACATATGTCAAACATTATTCCAAAAGAAATACGTATACGGTATTTCTACAATACGTATTTTCAACATACGGCACATTTACAAAGGAACATATATTTTGGCGATCTCTTTCGCCAAACTAGTATTTTATTCATATGTTATATAAATAAACATTAAATAAACATGTCAAACAATTATCCAAAAAAATACGTATACGGTATTTCTACGTATACCTAGAATATGTGAAATTCCATATTTCACACCGTTAATCAAAACAGGAAACGGAAGGCACTTTGTACATGTGCAATTGCAAGCAGATCATGAATCTACCATTATCTGACATTGAAAGCGTTGAAAACCGTAACTTATAAGCTTAAAGTCCTCACCTTTGCCTTTTGAAACGGAACGAATCAGCAAGGGTGATGAATCTTCCGTCTACGGGCGATTTCTAGCCTAAAGAGCGGAATCTGTTAGTCGGTATACATCCTACCTAGATTCTACCTCAAATCAGACCTAGGGTTAGGTTTTCTTACCTTCAAATGAGGCGGAATACGCCGGGAAAGCGTCTAGATCAGAGAGATGTAGGCCGTGTAGCAAGCCAAAGCAGCAGGAGGAAGATCGGCAACGATCTCCAAGTTCTTCCCTCTCTTTTCTCTCTCTCCCTCTAGGGTTTCTCCCTAAATTCGTATGGCTGTGAGAGGGGCTGCTCTAAGCCCCTTTTATAGCCTCAAACATTACGAGAATAGACTTTGGTTCATGGGTACTTGCTTATATAGGATATTCGGCGCTTTTCCAGCTCAAAAGGGGAGTTCTGGTAGGCCTCTTTGAACCAAACGTCAGACTTAAACTTATCATCAATGGATCTACGTGGGATTACATTTTTGACTCATTCGGATGCGCAGATCGCACGTGGCGGACCACTTTCAGTTCGACGGTCAGCGGGCCACGATCAGAAATTCCAAGTACATGTAAATGTTCTGAAATTTTTCTTAATCCGAGGGTGTAATTTGTCCGATTCGACGGTCGGGTTGCTTAATCTTGACGCGTCAACGAACGATGCCGATCACTATTCCAGATATTTATTTCGGCTTGTGAATAGTGTTTTTCACACTACCTCGCTCCGATTCGAAACGAATGGCCGTGGAATATCGGATAAGGCCGATTTTTGAGATGATTGTTAAGCCCAGTGGGGCGGTCCTAGTTCCTTAACTTCGGGTTAATCGGAATCCCGAGGTGCGATCTAGACCTAATATGAAGTTTCGTTTCATTCCCGAGAGCGACGGGGAATGAGTTTGGTTCTAAACTTTAGGGTAACCTAGCGTCAATGATTCTGCAAGTTTTGGGTCTTGCAGATCGTATTTAAAGCGATCCTAACGGATTTCATATTTAATTGAGTTTAGTACTTAGTTAACTTTGTTAACTTTCTAAAGGATTTAATCCTATGTGATTTCTCGGTCGAGGTGGTACTCGACCCAATGTACGGAATTTTTCGTGTCGTTACAATCTACCCCCTTAAACAAAAAATTTCGTCCTCGAAATTTATACTGTTCGTACTCCTCGAGAATCGAGGGTAGTTCTTCCCGACCTCGGCCTCGGTCTCCCGGTAGCTTCCTCCTCGAATGATGTGTCCAAAGCACCTTCACAAGTGGGATGACCTTGCTACGCAAGACTGCTGCCTCCTTCCTCGTCAAGGATGCGCGTCGGCGCAACTCATATGTAGCATCCTCGCTCAACCGTACACCTGCTCCCATCCGATGATATGCGAAGGATCGTGAACGTACTTCTTCAAAGATAGATACATGAAATACGTTATGTACGAAGCAAGTAGTGTAGGCAGGCAAGGCGAGACGATACGCCACATCACCCACTCGATCCAAGATCTCGAAATGGACCGATAAACCTCGGTGTGAGCTTCCCTTCTTCCCAAACCGAAGGACTCCCTTCATAGGGGAAACCCGAAGGAACACATGATCACCGACCTCGAACTCCGGCGGTCGCCGCCTCGTATCGGCGTAACTCTTCCGCACGCTTTCTGCGCCGTGAGTAATCGACGCCCGATAATGTCTACCTTCTCTCGTAGTCGCCCGAACCAACTCCTCGGGCCAATCGGCTACGCTCTCCAACCTCGCCCAACAAGGTGCGGTGCTCTACAAGGTCGACCATATAGAGCCTCATATGGCGCCATGCCAATCGTCGCCCGGAAGCCGTTGTTGTTGTGGCGAACTCGCGTACGGAAGATAGTCATCCCAACCGTCCTTGAAGTCCAACACACATGCTCGCAACATATCCTCCGAGATCCGATTCACCCGCTCCGTCGCCCCCATCGGTCGAGGATGAAACGCATGATCGAACTTCAACTTCACACCCATCGCCTCCCGGATACGAGTCCGGAAGATGGATGTGAACCGCGTGTCTCTCGTCCGACACAATCTCCAAAGGAACTCCGTGCGACGATGATCTCCCGATATACAATCTAGCCACTCATCTGCAGAGTTCGTAACTCTGATAGGGAGGAAATGGGCCGATTTAGTCAACCGGTCCACAATCACCCAAATGGAATCGTGCCCCTTCCTCGTCTTCGGCAACCCTGATATGAAGTCCATGGAGATGAAGTCCCACTTCCACTCCGCTATAGGCATGGGCTGAAGCAGTCCAGGAGGTCGGCGATGTTCGCCTTGACCTGCTGGCACGTCGCATCGAGACACATACTCAGCAATGTGGGCCTTCATGTTATCCCACCAATACGTCCGTCTCATATCCTGGTACATCTTCGTGCTACCAGGATGCATCGCAAACTTCGAGTTATGGGCAGACTCGAGAAGCTCGCGTCTCAAGTCAGGCACATCTGGAACACATAGGCGGCCACGGAATCGTAAACCCCCATCAGATCCAACTCTCCACTCGGAGTCCACGGCGTCGCTAGCCTGCTCTCGAAGCTCAGACAGCCGTGTATCGCCCGCCTGGGCCTCAACAATCCTGTCATCAATAAGTGGTCGCACCCGAACGTGCGCAACACACTCGAATGGCTCCTCGACAGTGAGTCTCTGCTCGAAGTCCCGCACAAACTCTACCATATCCCACTCGGCTATCATCAGCGGTGCCGCAAATGCAATCGCCTTCTTGCGGCTCAACGCGTCTGCCACAAGGTTCGCCTTGCCAGGATGGTAGGAAACCTCGAACTTGAAGTCCTTCAAGGTCTCCATCCATCGGCCACGTCTCATATTCAAATCTCATTTGCGTGAATATGTATTTAAGGCTCTTGTGGTCGCAGAAAAGCTCGAACTCCTCACCATAGAGGTAATGTCTCCAGAGCTTCAATGCAAAGATGACACCGCCAACTCCAAGGTCATGTGTAGGGTAATTCTCCTCGTGCTTCCTTAATTGTCTCGAGGCATACGATATCACCCTATCTTTCTGCATCGCACACAACCCAAACCAACGCGAGACGCGTCAGTATACACCGTGTATTTCACCCCTTGCTCGCAATACTAGCACAGGGGGCGGACGTCAACTTGTCCTTCGGCTCCTTAAAAGCTGCCTCCGCCTTCTCATTCCAGCAAACTTCATGTCCTTCCGAGTCAGCTGAGACAATGGCCTGGCGATCTTCGAGAAATCCCGAATGAAACGTCTGTAGTACCCAGCCAGGCCAAGGAAACTCCTCACCTCAGTAACCGATTCAGGCTGCTGCCAATCCTGAACCGCAGCTACCTTAGCAAGGTCCACTGCTATCCCATCCTTGGACACTACATGTCCCAGGAACTTGACTTCCTCCTGCCAGAAGTCGCACTTCTTGTACTGCGCAAACAACTGGTTCTTCTTCAGTGTCTCCAATACCGCTCGCAAGTGCTCCTCGTGCTCCTCCCGACTCGTGGAGTATATCAAGATGTCATCGATGAAGACGATGACGAATCGGTAGAGGAAGGGCCGAAATACCCGGTTCATCAGATCCATGAACACGGCTGGTGCGTTCGTCAGACCGAACGACATCACTAAGAACTCGTAGTGCCCAAAGCACGTCCTGAAGGCTGTTTGTCTTCGTACGTCCTCCTCTCTCACGCGCAACCGGTGGTACCACCGGAGATCAATCTTCGAGAAATACTTCGCCCCTCTCAACCGATCGAATGTATCGTCAATCCCGGGCAAAGGATACTTGTTCTTCACCGTGACTGGTTCAACCTACGGTAATCAATACACAACCGTAGCGACCCGTCCTTCTTCTTCACGAACAACACAGTGTGCTCCCCAAGGAGACACACTAGGTCGAATAAAACCTCTCTCCACAAGTACATCAATCGTGTCCCGCAGCTCCTCCATCTCACATGGAGGCATACGATAAGTAGGCAACGAGATGGGCGTCGCACCGGCGTAAGATCTATCGTAAAATCAATCTCACGCCGAGGAGGTAAACCCGGATAGTCTCAAACACGCCCGAAGTCTCGAACCACTGGCGTACTATCTACTGTCGGTCCATCAGTCGGCACAAGCAAAGCAGCATAACAATCAACTCGACAGGGCCAACTGACCTGCACCGGGAACGTGAAAGCTGTACCGTCAGGTCCATAGGCCGTCACAATCCGAGTGTCGCAATCTACCTCCTCCCCTCATCCTGGTGAGCCAATCCATGCCAAGGATAACGTCGTAGTGCCATAGCGGAGCAACAATAAGGTCGACGAGCACTGTGTCAGTTACCCCAAAACTACCGAGCAACCCTCGCATAATCGTGTGACATCCGAACAGTCCCGTAGCCGTAGTGAGTCTCATTCCCTTAGTGGGAATCGTATGCAAAGATAGGCGCTTCACCGCCCACAAGAAATAATAGAAGTAGTGGACCCAAAGTGTCCACCAATAAAGAGACGGGAGTGTCGTGAATAAAAGCCGTACCCTCGAAGGCCGTCGAGGCCGAAACCGACGTCTCGGGTGCCTCGGCCACGAGAGTATGAACGCGAGCCTCGCTGGCCGGCGGTTCGGCCGAGGAGCCAAGGGTCGCCGTGGCGGCCCGAAGTCTTTGCACAGAGGTCGGAAGGAAGGATGTGCGGGGAGCTGTCCGTAGCGGTGGAGCCGATATGGCTGTGGGCGAGAACGGCCCATCATCCGTGGCGGAGAGAACCCACCGTCCTTCATCCGCGCGAAGCAACTCCCGATAGGATGACCCCGTTTCCCACGATGCGTGCGTGTGTCACAATGGGGCGCCTCATCCGAGCCCCCGCGCCGCGATCCTGGGAGGCGAGTCAACACGAGGCCTCTTGCCTAAAATAGGCCCGCTCTGTATCTCCCGCCGTGGCCTCGCAACCATAGTGCCACGTGATCGGGCCAACCGGTCCACATCCCTCTCCGTCATAGACATGTGAACCAAGTGCGCATATGTGGGTATAGTGAGGCAAGATATCTTCGACCGTATCTCCTGGCCGCAAGCCCAATGAAAATCGACGCATCCGCATCCGCTCGTCCACTAGTATAGTCGGGACAAAGCGGCCCAACTCGGTGAAGCGGTGCTCGTACTCAGTAATAGTCATGCCTCCCCTGCCCGAGGCGCGAAACTCGTCCTCCCGCTCATGCCTCGGTAAGTCGGCGGGTAGTATTTCTCATGGAACCGAACTCAAAAGCCTCCCGGTCCATACGTAGTCTGCTGCGACAGACCGCAACACACTGTCCCACCATAAGCTCGCCTCTCTCTCAAACATAAAGGCGGCCAGCTCTACCTGCTCTGCCTCTGAGCAATGCAGCATCCGAAGCATCTTCGAGATGCGGTCAAGCCAAAACTCTGCCTCCTCGGGCCTATGAGTGCCCATGAACGAAGGAGGCCTCAAGCGCTGAAACCGCTCGAGTAGACCGCGCGTGCCGACATCTCCAGTAGGAGGCACCACGGGTGGAGGCAGGGGCACATCCTCACACTGAGCAGGAGGCTCAGGGTGCCCGGCAGGACAAACAGGAGTCGTAGGTGGAGTCGCACTACCACCACGTGACAAGGCCTCAGCGATAGTGGCCATAAGCTGCTGATGCGATGCTTTAGCTGCCTGTGTCTGCTTCGTCTTCTGCTCTCTTTCTGCTTTGCATCTGCTGCTGCTTGCATCTGCTGCTGATGCATCATCATCATCAGCTGCTCAAACCTATCAGTCGGCGGAGCAGCCTGGGAGTCATGCTGCGCAGACGATGATGGCCGGAACTGCTCACGGACCGGGGGCGTGTATGGTGGCAACCCCGGTAGGGACCAAAGCAGGGGCGATCGGATCCCAACCCACGGTCCGTAGGGACCACTACTACTAGAAGGTGTCCGGTCCATGGAGCCGGTCAAAAGGAGATGTGCGGTGCTCGCGTATATCTGTCATGCGGCATGCCCTATACAACACAGTACAAAGATTTGTGAGATACAGCATAATATACTCCATAAAGCACTTAAGCATTCCACACATCATCAAACAAAAGAGGCTATATGCTTTTCATTAACTCAAAATTGTCATAATACATGAACTACAGAGTTTACATGAATCATGACGGAAATTACATTATAGCCAATACATCCACACATCAAACACTAACATTCTACTACCTAATACATCATCTGAACGAAAACACAAACCGCCTATCGCGGTAACCAAAGCAAACACAACATATAACAATATGGATGACTAAGCATCCGAAGTAGGCGGTGGAAGAGGAGCATTCTTATCCTGCGCACAGCACAGGATGGCCTTCAAAGTACGGGACATCTTCTTGAAATTCTTCTTCATGTAGGCTTCATTCTCTTCAAGTTTAGTTCGAACTTGACCAATCTCAGCCCGAACTTGTCCAATCTCAGCCCGAACTTGTCCAACCTCTTCTTTGCAGGCGGCTTGCCTCTCCTCAAGACGGCAAATCGCGCATCGATACATCTCGATCCACACCCCGCCCCCGAGCCGCGGGGTGAACTCTCCTCAGTGTCCTGAGCCTCAGGTTCTTCCTCCTGTATGTCATCACTGCGCTCCTCATCGCTCCCAGCCTGGAGGTCAACACTCTCCTCACCGGCGCTATCCGACTCATCTCCAGACTCGTCGAGTCGGGCTTGCCGCTGTTGGGGGCCGATCTTCATATTCCTGAGTGTCGCTTCATTTATGATTCGGACCGGTGCAAGATCCTCCATATTCAACCTGTAGCCTACATCACGAGCCATCCTGCAGATCAGTCGGCCAAATGGGAGCGAAAGATCGTTCCTAGCAGACCGAACAACATTAACTATCTGGGATAGGATGAATGTGGGCAGGCATATGTTTTCCCCGTGTCCCATCTTGTACAGAAAGTCCACCATCACCCTAGTACATTCCGTGCGGTTACCCCACCGTGGGTATACATTGTATGTGAAGATGTGATGGAGCAAATGGAAGTCTTCAGACATCTTTGTCGCCGCAATACAATTTCCTCGCTTCCAAGTAACCCGGCGACCACGAGAAATCGCGTGCGGCGATCCCTTTCCCGCGCAGCTTCTAGAGAAGTCATCACTAGGATGCACTTGACCAAGCGGAATCTTCGTGATTCGAGCCACCTCATTCACAGTGATTGTGCGCCTTATGCCCCTCACAGAGACAGTAAACTGAAGAGGCTCTACTGATGCGTCTATGATGTGAGCGTAGAAGGCACGAACCGTGTGCTCACATGCGGGGGACTCGCCTTCAAAAATATAATTCCACCCGATATCCACCAAGTGGTCCATCATCGGGTGTAGACCAAACATCCTCTCATCCACCTGAGCTTCAAACACAACCTTACGGCCCGCGAAGCGCCCATATTCCATGCCGATCGGGTAAGCATTTCTGGCGGGGTGGTCGGGATCCAGGTCTCGCTTCGACCTAAACTCCCGCACGGTGCTTGTGCCGGCCCCAACATCAGATTTTCTTCGGGAACGGGCTGGCCTACTTGGGCCGGCGTCATCGGCCGCGGTTTTCCTCTTTCCCATGAGAGATAGGATGGAGGAAATGGAGAAAATGGTGGCCACCACACCAAGGAGGGCCATGGAAATTTTCCAAAATGGGGGAACAAAGGGCTGACCTCTTTTATCTTCCACAATCGACAATCCAACAGGTGTGGAAGAAGCTCTAGAGGTAGGAAATGAAGAAGAAACAAGAAGAAAATGGGATGGGTTAGTAGATTACCCAATTTTGAGCTCCAAGGAGGGTTATGAGAGCTCCAACTTGTGGAAATGGGGAAAGGGAGAGGCTAGGGCTGTTGTAGGAGGTAGGGGTGTGTGAGCTATGGAAGAAAATGGAGGGATTGAAGGTTTGGAGGGATGGGTTTTCAGCAAAAATCGAAAATGGAGGTGGAGTGCTTGAAAAAGAGGGGAAATGAGGAAGATGGGTGTTTCAGCCCTTTATAACTTAATCAAATGCCAAAATGGCACGTGCCATGGGGTAGGGGGGGTCTGGCCGACCCACCCCACGCTGGAAAATTCGCCGGAAAGTCAACGGGGGCGCGGTCCGCCGCCGGTGCCGCGGTGGCGCCGCGGTCGGGCTTGGCCGGAACCGCGCCGCCGCGGTCTGGTCTTGTTCATCAGACTCCCAGGGTGCCAAATGCACCCTGTCTTAGTCCAAAACGTTAACGGATTAGTCGTGGGGGCCCACGGACTCAGTTTTGTGCCAAAACGGTTAGTTCCGGCAAAGTTCTGATATAATCTGGTTTTTCCTGATTTTCAACGACTCATTTTTGGTAAATTGTGACCTGGACACGTCAATAGACGGTCTAGGAGTGACTTGGGATCCATAGGTGTGGTCGGGATCGAGTACGCACTCGATCAAACTGTCCGTGTGTAGCGAACTTCGCCGAACGGCGAAATCGGGGGACCCTAAGACTGTTGCTATATTTTTGCGCACCCTCCTAAGTGAAATGCGTCAGCGTACGTAGTGGGGACATAACTCAGGTCCGGTTTAATCAAAATCATGCTCTGATACCAACTTGTAACGCCCTGAAAATCGGGGGTCGAGTATGAACTCAACTCCCGAGTTCCAACGCATCACTTATGCAACATACACAATGATGGTTAAATGTTGTCTGTGTTAGAGCAGTAAACATGAATGAGATTATACCAAAGCAGTAATTCATACTCCAGATCAGTTGTATAAAAGCAAGCGGAAGACTGAACTGTATAAATATGTATGTAAAGAAACAAAATAATCGATTCATTATCCAGAGTATGAATCCTTCTGAGTCATAATATACATGTCTGTCTATATAAACAAAATGTCAAAATACTAGGTACAATCTCTGTATCCCATCAGTCCCGGCAGCCTAGTCGAAACCGCCAGCGAACTGCATATATGAGAACTCCTCCTGGTCCTCGTCGTAATCGGGCTCCGCCTCCAGCGTAGTCGGATCGCCTAAACCTGAGACAGAGTCTGGTTGGTGTGCGCAACACCGTCCCGTAACGTGGGAGTGAGTAGCTAACTCAGTGGAACAGTAAGATATAGGTTATCATGTTACCAATACAGTCAAGCAGTAATGATAAAACAGTAAATCAAACACTCCTAGTTACTCTGGTTAATGCAAGTATGAATGCAGGTATGATGGATGCCCTCACCACACCCTCCCTCATGCGACACCATCTCACGTTCGCGGCATGCTTTCATCCCTCAGTGCTCCACATCTTCCAGGCACATGCAATGCATGATGAGCATGATTACAGAATTTTTATTAGTCCATTTCAAACAGCAGGATTGGGAAACTACGGTACCTCCCTTGTATCATATCCAAACATGATCCAATCTAGGGTCGTCAGTCCTAGTTAATATCAGACGATGGTGTGTTTTCTAGGTCACTGCAGAGGCTGCCAGGGCTGTTACGCACAAAGGTTGCACCACTCCCCCATCACCCCTTAAACGATTCATCACGATACAACTATACAGAAACAGGCCTAGTTCATACTCTATATATCGCGGCGAACCCTAAGGCACGCTGCAACTTCAGAGTATGCTCGCGGTCACTACAAAGGGTCGCTGTGGTCTGTACACACAAAGACTGTACCACTCCCCCATCACCTTATCAGTGTAGGCCGACAGCGCGAATATAGTGTCCCATACCACCATAATCGGCTCACGAGTTGAGTTGCTCACTGGTCACTACGGGGAGGCACGTAGCCCCAGCGTAGGCCGACAGCTCGACCACGGTGTCCCATACCACCATGCCCGGCTCATGAGTCTTAGCGGATCGAGGTACCATGGTTAACGGGATTTTTCACTGGTAAGTTTGGTACCCTAGGTTCAAGCATTAGCGGCCAAACATGGTGAACATACATAAACACATCGGTTTGCTTGACGAGCCTGACTATCTCGAGCGCACCACAAGTTGAGCGATATGGAGCGCAAAAGCACTCCGTGTGGCCAACCACTATCGCCAACCGAAGTACGACTCGGGTTCGCTTCGGACACGTCCGTTGTGGCGATATGAACCTCGGCCACAACCGTAAATGGTACCGAATGTTTGGACTATAGGCATAGTCCCAAACTCAATCAGTTATGAAGCATGAAGTAAAGCATAAGGCAAAGCATGTATTATAAAGCATGAAATAAAGCATGTTATAAGGCATGTTGTAAAGCATGTTGTAAGCATGTTATCAAGCATGTTATAAAGCATGTTATAAAGCACTATACACACAGGGATACAAATACCTAGAGTTCGTAGGTGAGTGGTTAGAGTGATCAACCACATGGAGAGTGTCATATGTGACACTAAGGTAGCGGAGAATCCCATCTCAGCACCTAACTAAGGTTCTAACACTTAAACACTTACACTTGCAAGTGATTTCACCAACACTTGGAATACACTACTTCAACATACATGACGTATGCTAGAGAAGGGTGTACTAGGGTTGTCCCGTTACCGAGCTAGTATTTTATACATATACAACATATTCATATAACAAATAAACATAGCAAACACATCAGCGAATTTTATACGTATAGGGTACTTCCACGTATACCCAATTTCGACATACATAGTGTTTACAAAGGAACATAGGTTTCGGCGATTCCTTTCGCCAAGCTAGTAGTTTAATCATGTATTGTATAATCATACATTAAATACATATGTCAAACATTATTCCAAAAGAAATACGTATACGGTATTTCTACAATACGTATTTTCAACATACGGCACATTTACAAAGGAACATATATTTTGGCGATCTCTTTCGCTAAAACTAGTATTTTATTCATATGTTATATAAATAAACATTAAATAAACATGTCAAACAATTATCCAAAAAAAATACGTATACGGTATTTCTACGTATACCTAGAATATGTGAAATTCCATATTTCACACCGTTAATCAAAACAGAAACTAAGGCACTTTGTACATGTGCAATTGCAAGCGATCATGAATCTACCATTATCGACATTGAAAGCGTTGAAAACCGTAACTTATAAGCTTAAAGTCCTCACCTTTGCCTTTTGAAACGGAACGAATCAGCAAGGGTGATGAATCTTCCGTCTACGGGCGATTTCTAGCCTAAAGAGCGGAATCGGTTAGTCGGTATACATCCTACCTAGATTCTACCTCAAATCAGACCTAGGGTTAGGTTTTCTTACCTTCAAATGAGGCGGAATACGCCGGGAAAGCGTCTAGATCAGAGAGATGTAGGCCGTGTAGCAAGCCAAAGCAGCAGGAGGAAGATCGGCAACGATCTCCAAGTTCTTCCCTCTCTTTTCTCTCTCTCCCTCTAGGGTTTCTCCCTAAATTCGTATGGCTGTGAGAGGGGCTGCTCTAAGCCCCTTTTATAGCCTCAAACATTACGAGAATAGACTTTGGTTCATGGGGTACTGCTTATATAGGATATTCGGCGCTTTTCCAGCTCAAAAGGGGAGTTCTGGTAGGCCTCTTTGAACCAAACGTCAGACTTAAACTTATCATCAATGGATCTACGTGGGATTACATTTTTGACTCATTCGGATGCGCAGATCGCACGTGGCGGACCACTTTCAGTTCGACGGTCAGTGGGCCACGATCAGAAATTCCAAGTACATGTAAATGTTCCTGAAATTTTTCTTAATCCGAGGGTGTAATTTGGTCTGATTCTGACGGTCAGGTTGCTTATCTTGACGCGTCAACGAACGATGCCGATCACTATTCCGGATATTTATTTCGGCTTGTGAATAGTGTTTTTCACACTACCTCGCTCCGATTCGAAACGAATGGCCGTGGAATATCTGGATAAGGCCGATTTTTGAGATGATTGTTAAGCCCAGGTGGGGGGTCCTAGTTCCTTAACTTCGGTTAATCGGAATCCCGAGGTGCGATCTAGACCTAATACGAAGTTTCGTTTCATTCCCGAGAGCAGACGGGGAATGAGTTTGGTTCTAAACTTTAGGGTAACCTAGCGTCAATGATTCTGCAAGTTTTGGGTCTTGCAGATCGTATTTAAAGCGATCCTAACGGATTTCATATTTAATTGAGTTTAGTACTTAGTTAACTTTGTTAACTTTCTAAAGGATTTAATCCTATGTGATTTCTGGTCGAGGTGGTACTCGACCCAATGTACGGAATTTTTCAGGTCGTTACACTTTACATTACACTACCACGTGGGCCCGAAATCCAAACACGCTGGTAAAATCCAATATGGTTGTCATCAACCAATAGTAGTACTAAGTTCCTCATGTTGCCACTTGAAGCACCACGGTCACCCTCATGGTAAGGGTTAGCTCCTCCAATTGTCATCTGAATGAACACTGCTGCAATAACGACATCCTTCGTCTGACCCATCACAGCCATGATCTTATTTGTCATTGCAAATACATCTCCCTCAATGGCCATCATTATCGCAACACCCATCCCTATGAAATCCTCCACCATCATCGCTTACCTAGATTGGGCATGACATCAGCATACATCATCACCACCTACACCACAAGACGGAAAGGAAAAAAATGGAAGGGAGAGAAAGCAACCCCTAATAGAGCACAGGGTTTTATTCATATTTTAATGAATTGTATGGTTTTTTACTTTACCCTCTTTGTAAAATCATAAAATTATTTTACCTACATCAACTTATTCTCTAAAAATGTTTATTTAATCAAAGCTATTTATACATCTTTTAAGCAGGTAAATTACAAAACGGACTTGCTTGGGAGCTCTTGAGCATAAACCCAAGGGTATTTGTCAGCACAATTGACATATTTCTTTGAGATCCTAGAACCTTGTCATATGTACACGTAGTTCCATAATCGAGCTGGTAGTATACAAGATATTCCAAGTAATGGCTCCACATTCGTTGTATCCCCACTCTCACAAAGCATGACCCGAGATCAAGTTTCCTCACCTGGCCTCGAAGTGTGAATACATGCAAAAAATTTTATTCAGCATGTTCTCTTTAGGCCCTACATGATGAATGGTGTAGATGCACATGTGTTCCATGTTGCAGATGTGTTAATAGGAACTTTGGCTAGACTTTGAGATAGATTATACCAATTTTGCAAATGGTAGTGACTCATCCTCCTCACACACAACACTTATATACAGCTATCTAAACCATCCAAATAGCACAACATAATGTGGATAGTTTATATCTCTAAAATAAAACTAAACATGCAATCTTAACCATTCATTTGATGGGGAAAAAAAAAGATCGCACTACGTGAAAAGGGGCCCTAATTTGATGGCTCATAACTGTCAAAGTTTTAAAAAATCGACAGACATGAGCGTCAAGAATAACCATCGAAAATTTCAATGTTAAAAACAAAATTCAACGATTCAAAACTTCCAAATGGTTTTCATTGGTCCAGTCAATTAGTCAAATAAGAGTTTCAACAGAAAAAATATTCGACCATCCATAACCATCGAACAACACTGCCAAACTTTTCAGTAGCATAGAGAGAACCATCAAATAAGTTTTTGGCGGTGCTAAATTTGATGGCTCTTAACTGTCGTTCTAAGAATATTATTCGACGACTTAAAACCATTGTTCTAACTAAATTATTTATATATTCGATAGTCCAAGACTATCGAATTTTATTTGGATACGAAAAAAAATTGAATTTTAGAGCTTTAGAGCTATGTCTATACATGTACACCTGATAAACATCTTTTATATTATCTAAAATCACAACAATCCACCATACACGTGATAAACATATTTTATATAATCTAAAATCACTATAATCCACTATTTATTCATTTTTAAATCAAATAAAATATGGTATAATTAAAATATGACTAAATCATGAAAGTTTTTTTTATTACATGGACATTGATAGATAACACAAACTTATACATTATTAGGCACTCATAAATGACACAAAACCATCATTTCTAAGGTGATTTAAAGGTGAAACAGACAATATAACAAAATCATCGAATAGGCCTTAAATATAAACTAAAGGGTTCAATAATAAGAATACTCAAGTAATTATAATTTATTCATTTTCACAAATTAATTAATGCAATTCAATTCAAATAACACATTCAAGTGCAATTGTAATGACGGACAATTTCAATATAACTAGTTTATAGCGATGGTTTGAGTTTTAATTTTTGGTTTTAATTGGACTCTCACATAACCAACAAGAGAGTTATCTACATACTTATCAATGTGATAAGATCAGGTCACTATAGTTCATTTTTCTCTTTTTTAGACGTGCCTCCAAATTTTTTTGGTTGTTAATTTAAAGCCAGTTACAATTGATGGTGACAACGGATCTGCAGTGGAAGGCGTCGACCATCTTCTAATGAATGAACTAATGATTTGTAAATTTTCATACAAGCCGCCAATGGAAGATCATGATCAACATCCTCAACCGCACATTCACAATCAAAATAAATTGTACTCGATTTTGGAATGCCAACAAAAAACTCAAAGACATCTAGAAAAAAAAGAAAGAAAAAAATCCAAATATATTTAATCATAAATTCATAAATCCATAATCTATCATATACCTAATAAACACATTTTATATAATTTAAAATCACCTTAATCTACTCTTTTTTCTTTTTCAAATCAAATAAAATATAATACAATTAAAGTATATCGAAATTATGACATATTCATTTTCTTCCGTAGACTTACAAAAAGTATATGTGCATGGTGTTCTTTCTGAACCATCTTTGGTCCATACATATGGGTTAATATTCATCTGTCATGTTCTAGTAGACTCAAAGATGCCAAGGCAGCAATCCTTCAACGACTGGTTAAATAAAATCAGCACTGGATTATATACTTGCTTTGAAGATTTTTCCTGCCCTAATGTACAACCATATTATGCGGCTAGTGGCTTGAATCAATGTAATATGAACCACAAATATATAAAATTTCATATAAGAAATATCTAATAAAGAACAATTCAACTTACTCTCCTGGTCAACTGTGATAATAGAAGTGAAGAGAAGAAAATCGACTTCTTCAAGTTTTTTTCCAACACCACCCATTTAAAATGACTACGTGAAAAATAAATAAATAAATAAATAAATAATAAAAAATCATTAGCATCATTTACTTTAGAGGCAATAAGAGTTAGTAGATAAAACATGCATTCTCGACAATAATACATAGAAAAATTCAATCATTCAAGTGGTAATGATTTGAGTTTTTTTTTTAATCGAATTCTTCATAACCCACGAGAGAGTTGTCTACATACTTATCCTGTTGATAAGATCATGTCACTCTAGTTCATCTCCATTTTCGCATTCCTCTTTTAATTAAATCATATAACTCGTTTGACACAATACATTAAATTTCATCATTGTCTTCTATGACATATTCTCATAGTGTTAAAGGACTTGCATTCATCCTTGCCGCAAAAACTAACATATCTTTATAAACATCGACATCCCAGTTCAATTTCTTTAGAGCTTAGGCTTACTATGATCCTTATAATATATAGAAGACTTGGATTGCTTGTGATGTAAGAATAAAAGCATGTCCTCATTTTTAGTATTTCTCATTCATCTTTCTGGGTTAACATATATCAAATTTATTGTTGGATCAACATAATATTCATTCGAGTTTTCTATATGCACAAAATCATAATACATGACCGTCTCCCTTAAGTCAATGTAGTTCAGTTCAAGTATTTGTTTAAAAATACCATAATAAGTGACTTTTTCATACACCAGATTGGTATCCCTAACACTTACCTTAAAAATAGTTACAGTCTTCATAGAGATTCCAAAGCTTTGTGTCGACCTGTTCATTTCATATTCCGATATATACAAAATACATTCATTAACTGCATAAGCGTTGTATGAAATGACATTAACATTGTGGCCATCGATAAGTCACTTTATGATCGAGGTAGTGGATTCGTCGTGTAATTATTGTCTAACCCATGGAGCGTAATCTATTGGCTTCTTTGATCATGAAGTGGCATTTTGATTATAACCCCTTAATGTATGACTTTAAAGCACAAGACTTTGAATGTATTCTTGATACTTCTTGTGAATCATAATGTAAATGCGCTTTGTAAACTTAACTATACATACATGCAAGTATAAATTTAATAAAAATGAGAAACATTAAATGACGACGTACTTCTCCCACTAGAAATTCGAAGGAGCTACTTGAGTACCCATTTGTGCACTTGTTGGTATTGGACTAAAGTACAAATGTAGGGCTTTTTACTTTTATCGACAAGGTATGTAACTTCACTATCATCATCCATGAATGTTTCACATCCTCGTTGGAAACTTTTTAATTTATGCAAACCATCCAACAAGTAATGTATAGAATACACCATCAATTATTCTATAAGATAGTATTCAGTGATAGAATTTTCTAGAAATGTTTGATATACTATGTACCATTTATAACTCTTCATCATCCTGATATGAATCATAATAATCAGATTGTGTTTAGAATGATTCATGAAATATTGATGTATTTTTTTAATTAACACTTAAAAGAATAGACCTATCGATATCGGACGGGTCCGCATATGAGCGCCTCCTCCACTAAGTGCATAAGGATGTGTATCATGAAAATTAAAAATATAGGTGAGAAGTACTTATTAAAGACATGGATCATTTCTGTAATGTGGTCCTTCATCGTTTGCATGTCCATGCAGTTAATGACCTTCGAGTACAAAACATTGAAAGATATCTAAAATTGTCAAATAGCAACACGTAATGCCTTATGCTTGAGTGACTTGAAAGCATGTATTAGCAATACCGATAGTAGTTGTTATATCAGGATGTGGTAATCATGTGCTTTCGGTTTTTCAGTTGAATTTTTTGTAAGCTCACATTATGTTTTCAGTTTAAATTATACCCAACGGGAACCTTTAAATTATACAAGATTTTGCAGATTAATTCTTTTTTTCAGCTAAGGCAATTCATAAATAACTTTAGGTAAATTTTTCAGTGTTGTTTCTATCCACCGACCACAATTGTTTCTTTATCTTTATTTCTTATAAATCCAAGTGGGCTTTATGATCATCCTTAGTCTTATCCTTTGTATTCATGATTATTGTAATCAGGTTTTCTACCACGTTTTTTCAACATGAATCACATTTTGGTTATGATGAATGGTCAGATCATATAAAATTAATACGATATATAATTGTTAAAGAATTATTCAAAAAAAAAAAAACAAATAGGTAATAAGTAAAAGATCATATACAATAAATATAACATGGACTTACGTACCTTCCCGTATGAAAAATCAAAGAAGATTGATTTCTTCGATTATAGATCAGTCTCATCATTTGCAGACATTTTACTCTTTTTACCTGCTACCTTTCCAAAATAGGTCTCAATAGTTTTTATTTTAGATAATAATTCAATACCTCTCAAATGACAACTCGGCTTCTTGTGTTCTTGTTCTCCATTAAATTGTGATTTTTGGATTATAAAAGGATGTTTTGGGTCTATTACGTATTTTTCAAGCCCCATATACATAAAATTTTCTCCATATTTTAGCCATATTAAGGATCTGTTTGTTAACACTGGATTTTTGCACTTAACACGGAATTTGAAAAATATTCAAAATGGTGTTTGTTAACGCATAAGAAGGAAAGCGCTCCACGATTTTATGTTGAAATTTTTCCGTGGTGGGAGTCCTTTATATTAAAAATTTTCCAAAGTTCGTTATGTTGAAATTTTTCCGTGATAGGAGTCTAGCTTAATGGGGAATGAAGAATGCTTTCTGTGATTATTATTTTTTTAATCCAAAATTATCCTTCGTGAGAGAGATTTTCTCCCTTGCGTTATACACATCCCAACTTTTAACATGGGGTACTTCACTGAGCCCACCATGATGTATGTGTTTCATCCATTCCATTAATCCATTTTTAAAGATCATTTTAGGGCTTGATACCAAAAATGAGAGGAATATAAATCTCAGGTGGACCACACCACAAGAAAATAATAGTGATCGGATATCCACCATTAAAATTCTCCTAAGGTCCAATGTACTGTTTATTTGACATCCAATTTGTTGATTAGGTCATATAGACCCAGATGAATGGAAAAAACAAAGATCAGCTTGATCCAAAACTTTTATGGCCCCCGAAAAGTTTTTAATGGTCGACGTTCATTCAACACTGTTTACCTGTAATGTGGTCCACTTGAGATTGGGACATACCTCTTTTTGGTTTCACAACATAAAATGATCTAGAAACATAGATGGACGGCATGGATGAAACACATACATCATAGTGGGACCCACATAGCACTGACCACCAACCATTGGCTGGTGGTAAGGGAGTAGCCAATCTATTTCCACAGACGCGGATTGGATACTAATGGGTTGAGTAGCGAGACTCGCTCCTGAAGTGATGTCACCAAGTTATGTGGACGAAAACGCTCACCTGCGAACCAGTTCGTAGGTACTGCATACGAACTTTTTTGAGAACTCATCATATTTGATGAATCTCGAAAATCTGAACGGTCCACATGAAGCAAATAATGATGTATTTTTTGTATCCACGCCCTCCATCCATTTGGAAATATAATTTTAGATAAAGATTCAAAGAATGAGTCAAATCCAAAGCTCCAGTAGACCTCACCACAGAAAACAGTGGGAAGAGTGACGCTCACCATTAAAAACTTAAATAGGCCACAAAAGTTTTTGGTCAAGCTGATATTTGTTTTTCCTTCTTTCATGTCTGTGTTAACTTGTGAACAGGTTAGATTTCAAATAAAAATCATGGTGAGCCTTAGGAAGATTTAAACAATAGGCATCAATCTCCCCACTATTTTTTGTGGTGGGATCAACTACATATTTGGATCTGTCTCATTCTTTAACTCAAGCCCTAAAATTAAATCTCCAAATAGATGGACGGTGTAGATAAAGTACATACATCATAGTGGGGCCCACATTCATCATAGTGGCCCCACAGAACTTAGTGACGTCACTTCGGTAGTGAATCTCACTATTCCACCTGTCAGTAGCTAGTCCGCGTACAAGTCTAGATCAACAGGTTGGATTGGACTCTGTGTCCCAATGATACTAGTTCTATAACTCATATAGTGCTATGTGGCACAGGAGCATCTCTATAAATGTCAATAAGGAAGAGTAACGCTCTGATGGGCCAAGTGCATGGAATGGAAACCTAGTTACATTTGGAGTTGTTGGCATCCATACCACCCATCTGAACCGTCCATTATGTTCAGTCCCTTATTCTTTCCTTACTGGGCAAAAAACCACGTCAAACAAATGGATCTAAACATTAGTTGCTAACCTATCTTCTTGTAACAATCATGTACATTCTTTTTTCATGCCACTAACTGGATTGCTTGGATCAACATTTTTAAAGGAAGCATGTATATGAAGAGTGCACTCGACTCAATGGACGGTCCAAATAGGTGATATGGATGCTACCGAGTCTTGACAAAGAAATATTTACGAAAGAAGTGTTAAGAAATATGATTGGATACACCGAAAATATAAAAAATAAATATGTGAAAAAATAACAATTTCACTAGGCTGAATCACGTATAAAATACGATGTCCTTAAAGCGTGATTCGTCCACTTATCAGTGTTGATGGGTTACAGACGAATTGCTTCCGGGATAAGACAAGCCTTATCTGGATCCAGCGTACAACAATCACGATAGGTCCACTATGGAACAGTTTTAACGTAGTACATTTCTTCTGACAGATTTAGACGGTAGAGATGATCACAGTATTCTAAAATGGAGCTATGGACTGTGTCTGTTTTGATGGGAGAGATGATGTGTTGAGATGATGAAATCGGACTGGAATGGTCCAGTTTATATAGGCCTCAGGTTTAGACCAGTTGCTGTGTGGTATTTAATGGTCCAGAATGTTTGAAAAATGTTTCTGGCCGTTGGTGCAAAGTGCGCCATCTAGCGCCACTACAGCCACACTGCCTCACTGCCCACGCCCACGCACGTGCCTGAGCCCGAGCCCGAGCGCGCGCGCGTGCGTGCATGCGTGTGTTCCAGTGCTTCGCACTAGAACACGCAACCCATGTTTCATCTTTTCTAAAAAGTTATCAGTAAGAATACCCTTCTCAACATCTCATATAAACCACAAAACTATCTTTTACATTTCTAATGTGGGACAAAGCGCACACACCGCACTTTTTAATTCAAAAATCGTTTTGGCGGGAAAATCCTGAAATTTTGAAAATTTAAATTTTTATTTTTTATTATTGTTAAAAATCACTGATTTTCACCCACTGGTTTTTAAAATAATGAAAACTCTGGCAGAATAATAACAGTTATTATGCATAAAGAAAGATATCTTGCGATTTGAATCTTTTCTTAGTGTAAGTACTTTAAAGTTATTTCAAAATTCCTAGTTGTCGCAGCATTGAACCAGTTATTCCTATATGATATAACCGAAAATACCACACACATAATAGCTCCTGCGTTAAGTGTTCCTTTATAATCTCACTTAGCACTTTTAATGGCCATGTGCTTATCCTGTTTCATGAACGATCCCGAGATAACTCTAAGTCTCATGAGAAGCGGCACCACTTCTACGTTCATATAGGTGAAATCCTTCCAGTGTTTTCGTTAAAACACTTGTCCTATTTGACTGGACTTCATTAAGAGTTTAATACTCATTCCTCTTTTATAACGGTCAGCACTATCATCCTGGATAAGGTTATTAATTTATTTAGTGCTGAAACTTTTCACTTATCAGTGAATTATTGTTACCCATTAAACCCAAAATTTAGAGATTTTCTAAATTAGGGTTGGGTTTCTTTCAGTGGTGAAACTTTGAGTAAAGAGTTTCAACCTCATCACTCTAGATGTTGTCCTTACCACTTCTCTCATTAGAGGTTTAGTAAAAGGATCAGCCAAGTTATTACTTGACTTTACACATGAGATCGCAATAATTCCATCTTGAATCAATTGCCTTACATAATCATGTCTCAAACTTATGTGTCTAGACTTCCCATTATAGGTACCACTATAGGCTCTCGTTAGAGTGGCTTCACTATCACAATGAAGTGAAACAACCGGAATAGGCTTCGCACAGAATGAGATTTCTAATAGAAAATCCCTTAACCACTCAGCCTCTTTGCCTGTAGCAGCTAAAGCTATGAACTCAAATTCCATAGTTGAGTACATTATGCAAATTTATTTCTTGGATCCCTAAGACACAGCTGCACCTCCTAAGGTAAATATCCACCCTATAGTGGACTTGTTGTCCCCTGCACTTGATATCCAACTTGCATTGGTATATCCTTCCAATACTGCTGAAAATTTTGAGTAAAATAACCCTAGTTCTTTAGTTTCTTTAAGATAACCTAAAACTCTACTTATTGCTTTCCAGTGTTCAACACTAGGATTACTCGTAGACCTGCTTAGTTTACTAACAGCGTATGTTATATCCGGTCTTGTGTATTGCATTGCATACATAAGACTGCCTATAGCACTAGCATATTCTAGTTATGCAACTGCTCTTCCACTGTTTTCTTTTAATTTAATACTTGGATCAAACGGGGTCTTTGCCTCTGTAATATTCAAGTGATTAAACTTATTTATTATTTTCTTAATATAATGAGACTGGTATAATGCAAAACCCCCACTATATTTTTTAACTTTGATACCTAATATGGTATCCACTTGTCCAAGATCCTTCATTTTGAAAATTGAAAAAAGAAACTTTTTGGTTTCAGTTACACCTTCCATTTTATTACTGATTATTAACATATATATCATCTACATATAAGTATATAATTACAATATAATCATTACATACTTTTGAATATATGCATTTATCAGCAATATTATGTTCAAAACCATAAGACAGAACTTTAGAATCAAATTTATCATGCCACTGTTTTGGTGCTTGCTTTAATCCATACAAAGACTTAACTAGCCTACATACTTTTCTTTCATTTCCTGGTAGAACAAACCCTTCTGGTTGCTCCATGTAAACCTCCTCATCGAGATCACCATTCAGGAATGCTGTCTTCACGTCTATTTGATGGATATGAAGATGATGTATGGATGCTAGATCGAATAAGATCCTAATCGATATTATTCGAGCTACTGGAGATTAAGTGCCAAAATAATCGATTCCTTCTTTTTATTGGAAACCTTTAGCAACTAATCTTGCCTTAAAGGTTTGAATAGTACCATCAGTGTGATATTTCTTCTTAAATACTCACTTACAACCTATTGGTTTAGAACCTAGAGGTAGATCTACCAATTCCCATGTTTGGTTAGATATTATAGAATCCATTTCATCATTAATAGCTTCTTTCCAAAAAATGGAGTCTCTTGAAGACATAGCTTCACTAAAGGTTTTAGGCTCATCTTTTATAGTTAAAATCATAGGTATTTTCCTAATCACCTTCTCTCTATCACCTTCTACTAGATGAAAAGAGAGTCGTTGAGAGTCTATTTGATTAGGATCAAAACTCTTTTCTACTCTTACTCTTTGACTCCTACGAGGTTCACTAGGAGCTTTTTCTTATATTTGTATTTCTTTTATAATTTCATTAGGAGATTGAATCTCAGCATTCTTTTTCTCTGTGAATATAGAATTCTCAAAGAACTATACATCTCTAAACTCTATGATTACATTGGTGTCTAAGTCTAGAAGTCTATAGGCCTTACTATGTTGTGCATATCCTACAAGGACGCACTTGATAGCTCTTGGTCCTAACTTAGTTCTTTTAGGTTCTTGAGTTCTATAGTATGCAAGACACCCCCACACTCTAAGATACCGTATGTTTGGTTTTCTTCCTTTCCATATTTCGTATGGACAGGTCTTGGTTTTCTTAAATGGAATTCGGTTTAAAACATGACATGCAGTTAACAGTGCTTCTCCCCATAGGTTTAATGGCAATTATGCTTGTATTAGCATTGAGTTGACCATTTCTACTAATGTCCTATTTTTTCTCTCTGCTACACCATTTTGTTGTGGTGTATAAGGTGCTGTGCACTGATGTATTATGCCGTATTCTTCACAATAGTTAGAAAATTCATTAGAGAAATATTCTCCACCTCAGTCGCTACGAAGGATTTTAATATTTTTATCTAATTGATTTTTTACTTCAGATTTATAGATCTTGAATGCATTAAATGCTTCATCTTTCGATTTTAATAGATATACATACACATATCTTGAACAATCATCTGTAAATGTTATAAAGTACCTTTTACCTCCACGGGTGAGAACGTCATTTAGTTCACATATGTCAGTATGCACTAGGTCTAATATTTGAGATGATCTCTCAACGCTAGGGAATGGTTTCTTGATTATTTTAGACTGTACATATACTTCACATTTATCTTTGTCACTATCATTGTATAATATTAGGCCGTTCTTAGCCATGAGTTTTAAGGTACTATAGCCAATATGGGCTAGTCTACCATGCCATAGTGTTACAGACTCAATCATGTAAGCAGAAGAATTTTTTTTATTGAAAGATAATTTGATCATCCCATTACAAGCATATCCCTTACCCACAAAGTTCCCATTCTTGGACAAGATCAACTTGCTTGATTCAAACACAACCCTAATCCCAGGTTTGCTTAAGAGATCCCTTGAGACAAGATTTCTCCTTATGTCTGGGACATGCAGTACGTTAGTCAAAATTACCTTCTTTCTAGAGGTAAAGAGTAATTCCACAGTTCCTTTGCCTGCAACTTTCGATTGTCCTTCATTTCCCATTTAAACCTCTTGACCATTAGTCTCGTTTGCATAGGTTTTGAAGGCAGATTGATCGTTGCATACATGAACTATGGCACCTGTATCATACCACCAACCAGGAATTTTCTCTTGAACTAGGTTCACTTCTATAACCATGACTACGATTTCATCCTCTACTGCATTAGCTTCTTTCTTAGGCTTTTTTCGGTCCCTACAGACTCGAGCTAATTGCCCGGTCTTGCCGCAGACATAGCAAGCTCCCTTAGATTTGTCGTTTTTCTTCTTTTGGGTTTTTTTGAATTTCGCTTGATCTTTGTTAGGTTTAAGGGAATCTGCTTTCTCATAGGAATTATTTTGGAATGGTCATTCTACTGCGTTCACCTTGGATGAGGATGCACCATTAACGTTATCCTTTTTGTCTCAGTTACGGGATTCTCACCCGTGGAGGTAAAAGGAACTTTATAACATTTGTTCCAGGGTGAACTCTTCGAATCTATGTAGTAGTTTCTTCCTATAGTCTTTCTAGCTCGGAGGCAACTTTGCGATTATAGCTTCGACTTGAAAGGATTCAAGAAGATCGATTTTTATGGCTTTTATTTTATTTACAATAAGCTGCAATTCTTGGATTTAGGCAAGCAGCGGTAGATTGTCTACCATCGTGAAGTTGAAATACCTGGCAATTAGAAACTTCTGTGTACCTTCCTCTTCAGTCTTGTATTTGTATTCCAGTGTGCTCCAAATTTCTTTCGCTGATGTGTTCCCCATGTACAAATCATACAATCGATCAGAGAGAGCATTGAGGATGTGGCTACAGCACAGCAGTTCATCTTCCTGTCGCTTGATCCTAACAGCCACTTGTTCTAGAGTGTCAGTGTCCTTTGCTTCAGGCAGCAGCTGGAGAGTCAGGTCCAGGATGTAAAAGATCTTCAGAGCGGTCAACAGGAATTTTCGTTTGTCCTGTCATCTAGTGAAATTTGAACCATCGAATCGGTCTAATCGGATCAGATCCTGGTTCATCAGTTTGACTGATGCAACACTTTCGGTGTCCATGAAATCACGCTTTAAGATTGTTAAAAAATATGATTGGATACACCAAAAATATAAAAAATAAATATGTGAAAAAATAACAATTTCACTAGGCTGAATCATGTATAAAATACGTTGTCCTTAAAGCGTGATTCGTCCCCTTATTAGTGTTGATGGGTTACAGACGAATTGCTTACAGGATAAGACAAGCCTTATCTGGATCCAACGTGCAGCAATCACGATAGGTCCACTATGGAACAGTTTTAACACAGTAGATTTCTTTTGACAGATTTAGACGGTAGAGATTATCACAGTATTATAAAATGGAGCTATGGACTGTATCTGTTTTAATGGGAGAGATGATGTGTTGAGATGATGAAATCGGACTGGAATGGTCCAGTTTATATAGGCCTCAGGTTTAGACCCATTGCTGTGTGGTATTCAATGGTCCAGAACGTTTGAAAAACGTTTCTGGCCATTGTCCATTAATCCCAGACGTTTCTGGTCGTTAGATCAGAAGATCTAACCATTGGATCATCCTGACCCATCCGTTTTCGGACCGTTTGGCTTTCAAGGTAGAGAGCCATTTTTAGAAACGGCTGAACGTTTCGGATTCTAGATCCGACCGTTCTCAGTCACCTATAAAAACCCAGGCACATTTCAGATCCACACTACCCTACAGCTCTGATCAGACTCATCGCACTAGACCAGTACACCGAGGTCGCACCGTCTCGCGCCGGTTCGCATAAGGTCGCGAGGGAACAACTCCTCTGCGACACGATACGGACGTGCGAAGTGCAAAGTGCGTCATCTAGCACCACTACTGCCACACTGCCTCACTACCCATGTCCATGCCCATGCCCATGCCCACACCCGTACCCGTGCCCGTGCTCGAGAGCACGCGTATGCGTGCGTGCGTGTGTTCACGCAACCCGTGTTTCATCTTCTCTAAAAAGCTCCAGGTAAGAATACCCTTCTCAACATCTCATATAAACCACAAAACTATCTTTTGCATTTCCGATGTGGGACAAAGCACACACACCGCACTTTTTAATTCAAAAAATTCAAAAATCGTTTTGGCGAGAAAATCCTGAAATTTTGAAAATTTGAATTTTTGTTTTTTATTATTGTTAAAAACCACTGATTTTCAACAAGAAGTATAAAGTGTATGTTACTCATCTAGCAATGTATCTCCGCACAAGTGGCACATGTATATTATGTTAGTGTTAAGGTAGAAAGAAAGAAAATTAATCACTTACAGATAGTTTTAAGGTGCGTTATGATGTGGCTATCTTTAAGGTGATATTCGCACCCTACTGGTGATTAAACCAATTTGCAAGAGGGTTACGACAAATCTGCCTCTATGATTATAATAAGTTTTTTCTCCAAGATTGGAGAAATGTGGGTTTCGGCCTATAAAACTGAAAAACCACAACCCGAACACACTTTTACAGCGTACACTCTTGACTTTTGTGCTGTTACAATTTACCCCCTGAAAATTGTTTGCAATTTACTGCTTGAAAAACTGTTTACAATTTAGCGCCTGAAAACTGTAACTTTCTAAAAACCATCCAAAAACGAAAATGGTAAAGAAAAAGAAGATGGAGAGGAGATTGTTGGAATTGTGATTTTCATATATATTGACAGTTAGAATCATAAGAGATGCTTTAATACTTTTTTTTTAACGAAAAGACATCTTCTTCCATGGTGTCTTTTCAACAATGGGGGTGTCTTTTCAACAATGGTATCCCTCCACAATTTCAAATTCAAATGATGCTCCCTTTACCAAGAGACATCATCATTCACAAATGAATGTTCACCAATTATCACCAAAAGCCACAATCCTTTTACCAAATTTTCTTTTATAAATTAAAAATTCTTTTCTTCTTATTTTGAAAAAAAAAAAACCCAACATATTACATCTGGCCGATTGATCTGTTGAACCCTACCATGGATAGGCATAACCCAAAATTCACACTATTTCAGTTGATCCTTACCCTTACCTGGTGTACTCCTTAGGGGCCTCCTTGGATTATTTGTGGAAAGCACTGGAAAGGAATTTTTGTTTTTCGAAAACTTAATTCCAAAAAAATAATGAAAAATGGCTTTGTTTTAAAATAAAATTTTCTATAAATATTTAAACAATTTCCAAATTTATTGTTTACTAAAATTAACCTTTTTTCTTATTTTCTATGTTTTCTTTTTAAATTTGATTTTAAAAAAATTTTTAAAAATTAAGATCTATTTTAAAATTTATTGCTTAGTAAAAAAAAAAAAAAAAAATCTTAAGAAAAATTTCAAAGTCATTATTGATATGTGCTAGATTAACATGTGACAGAATGAGGTACTTGAAGATGGACGATGACACATGTGAGTTAAGTTTAATGGTGTTACACATGACACATGTGAGCACTAAAGGTAGATGATGGCACATGTGCATATAGGCACAGTAGCACATGTGGCGTGTTGTCACATGTGGCATAATTAGAGTAATTGAAGATGGACAATAGCACGTGGCATAGAGGCACATGTGAGGTGCAAGTGAAAGATGGTTGGTGGTACTAAATAGTATAGGTGGCACATGTAATGTAGAAGGACAATAATAAGTTGACACAAGTAGCACATTTGAGGTGCTTTGTACACATGAGGCCTGAAGATGGATGGTGGCATGGTGGCATGGTGGTATGTGTGTGGCATGATAAAAGATGGTTGGTGTAATATTCACACCTGTAAGATAGTGTGGTTGTTGAAGTTGGTGTCACTTGTGTGTTTAACTCTTGATAAATTCATTTTCCTTCGATTATGGGAAAATTTCTTTGTTAAGGGAAGTAGGAAAATAAATTTGTTGATTTTCACACAAAAGGAGGAAATGTGAAATGGTGTTTCCTACTCATTCCTATAATAATAATAATTTAAAAATAAAATAAAATAAAGTCTTCGCAAACAATAGAAAAGTAATTTCATGAGAAATGATCTCTCCTTTTATTTCATTTTCATGAGTTCAAATAAGTTGTATAATTAAAAGTGGATAAGGATTTTTTTCAATATACACTTTCTCTCTTTCATATACTGCAAAAATGTCCTCCACGTCTGTATTTGTAAAATCCCTTTTTTACTTTTTCCACCGTTAGATAAAATATCATTGCCATTAATTTTTTCTATGGTTGTCTACTGTCACTTAACTATGGTTAGTTAGCAAAGTGAACTGACCAAATTACCTTTACAAAACCCTAAGCAACCACCTAAATTACATCGACGACAACATATCGAAAATACTAATGAAGTTTATTAGAAGTGAAAAGTTTGTTTGATAGAAGATATTTCTTAGGCTTTTTATTACCCAGTGATTGGTGAAGTTTGGGCAGTTATCTCTATTTTAAAAAAAAAAAAAAAGAAAAAAAAAAGAGCAAAAGCCAGGGCTATGGGGATATTTTTATATGGTTTTAATATGTAGCTGTATTGCTACGTATTTAAACCATAACTAAAAACTACTACACTACTAGACCATAGCTAGAGACTCACGTCCTATAACATGATATTATAAATATTTTTTTACACCATTTGAAAAATTAGTCTTCAAGTGAAAGAAGATTAAGGTAGTGGAGCATCTTCTAGCAACAAACATCTCTCTCTCTCTCTCTCTCTCTCTCTCTCTCTCTCTCTCTCTCACGCCTCTTGTAGGGAAATGTTTTCTTTATCTCTCTCTCTCTCTCTCACTTTTACTCTTTTGTACATATGTATAAATGTGTGAAGCTTAGTCACATTGGGTTTTGTCTCATACTTTCTCTTATGTGATCTATATGAGGAGTACAACTAAAGAGAAGTGCATTCTTTTGAGGTATTCTTTAGTGAGTGTTCTTGTATAGTGAAAGAGTGTGAGAGAGGTAAGCCTTAGATTTATTTATTTTATTTTAGCGAAGAATAAAGTTTTGTGTTACTACCTAATGGACGTAGGTATATTGATGAACCATGTAATGTTCGTGTCTCTTATCTCTTATTTTTTTATTTTAGATTTTAGTTTTGGTTAGGTTCTTTTTCTTTTGTGGTTTTGCTTTGCCTACATTGATCATGGGCATAATTTTTACCACAACAATTAGGACTTAATACTTCTATGATAATTCACCACTACTTTTAAAAATGATGGTGACTCTTTAACTATACACATAGTATGAGTATATAATAATTTAATTTACTACATGAAGAAGCGCTCAAGTTGGCAGGAAAATTCGACAACACTTACTATTGAATTAGTTTTTAGTTATTCGACGGAAAATGCCACCAAAAATTTGAATGTGAGTATAAAAAAAAAAAAAAAATCAGGCGAATTGATCCCTAACCCTCTTGATCACCCCCCCTCTCTCTCTCTCTCTCTCTCTCTCTCTCTCTCTCTCTCTCTCTCTCTCTCTCTCTCTCTCTCTCTCTCCCCTCTCTCTCTCTCTCGCATCGAACTCTGTCACCCTCTCTCCATTTCTCCCTTCCTCCCTCCGTCCCTCCCTCCTCCCCTTCGATGCTAACAGACCCCCCCTCCCTCTCAACACACACACACACACACACACATCTCTCTCTCTCTCTCTCTATCTATCTCTCTCTCGGTAAGCCCTAACCCAATATCACAACCGGCCTAGGTGTTGGAGTCCATTTGAACCTTAGATCTACACCATTTTGGAGGTAATACCCTGATGGATGGTGGGGTCCACTTAAGCCTCAGATTTTCCCCATTTTTAATGGTATGTTCGATCCCACTATTGGACAATGTGAGTTTTAATACTCTAATTTGTGCAAAAGGTGTGCCCTTTTGTAACTCCTCGAATGTTGAGGGTCGAGAAAATGCTCGACTCTCGAGATTTCGAGCATCACTTTTGCTTTGCAGAAGCCGATTTCTCGGTTACTTCTACATTATACAATTAAGCACATATAGGATTATACTAAACAGTGTATCATACTCTAGAATAAACATGATTAAAGTAGAAAATTAAATCGAAACGCATGAAGTATGATTATCCAGGGTATGGGTCCAGTTAGGTTCAATATACAATTCCAAAATCAAGAAAAATGTGGAAATGTGGCACTAACTAAGCCCGATCGCTCGACTCTCCTTGTCGAGAAGTGCGCAGCCTATATCGACCCATCAAAAAGCTGGAAGTAAAAGAACTCCTCATCCATGCCCGCCTGGTCTAATGTATCGGCCTCAGTGGTCTCTGCATTTACATTAGCGTCTGGTAGGTGTTTTAAAACATCATCCCAGAGTGGGAGTGAGTGATCAAATCAGTGGTTACATAAAGCATGAGTTACACATTTATCAAGTCAACCAATACAGTAGTAATAAGGCAATGTAAAACAATCACTTCCTAATTACTCTTTTTAATGTGAAAATGGAGTTTATGAAATGATGCATGTTCTCACCAATGACACTCCCTCAACACGTGACTCCGACCACCTGGTTCGCAAATGCCAACACTTCCTCAACATGTGACTTTAACGCATGTTTCGCCACATTCTAAACTAATGCAATACGGTGAATGATCATGTTAGCCGAGTGGTTAATTATGCCTATTTATTCAGCAGTTTGGAAAAACTAGGATACCTCCCTTTTAGTCATTGGTCTCAACCGAATCACTAGACGTGGGATGACCACAACGGTCCTATACCCGTAATCCCTGATCCGTCTGGGTTCGTCACTCCCAACTGAATACATACGAAAGATAAGTTATAAAAGTAATGCTTACGGTCACTACGGGGAGGCTCGTCACCCCAGCGTAGGTCGACAGCACAGATATGGTGTCCCATACCACCATGCCCGACTCATGAGTCTTGAGGATCGTGATGGTAATGGTTAATAGTAGACCTTTTCAATTGGTAAGGGGGGTGTCCCAGATTCAAACAGTTGTGATCATACATAGTGAATATATATAGGGTTATTCGGTTCTTTGGACAACTTTGGTTGATATGGGCGAACACCAGCGTAACCAGCATGGAGTGTATAAGCACCCCACGTGGCCCATCCACTGTCAGTCGTCCGTGTTCGACCCAGAACAATCGAACGTGTCCGGGGTGTCTAACTTAATTTGGTCAACCCATATCTGGGAATTTGCCAACTAGACTACTCTTATAGTCCTACTTAATCTAATCAAGTTAACGAGCATTAAAAATGAACGGATTCACATTCAATCATCAAAATCAATAATCTACTCATTCAAGCATTTCATCGAACACTTAAGTGTCGCTATATTACGAATTGCAATCCATTGAACATAAATTGAAATATATGTAAGTTATCATGCACATACAACATTAACAATCATAAATCATTAACTAGAGCAGTAGCATTAATAAATTGCAACCTAAGCACTTATGGTCCTCACCTCTTGCTAGTACGTCCAACTCGGACTCGTTTATAGGGTTGTGCTTCTAAGAAAGGATCGTCGACCACTTACATGAGTACACGGATTCATAAGGGTTGCGTAAAATCCATTTGAAAACCTATATTTACAAGGAAGGCCCGAAATCTTACCCTTAATCGTCGTCGGAGGAATTCTGACAACGGAAACGGTAGAAGCTAGGCTTATGGGCCAAAGGGAATAGAGGAAATCTCTTCTAGCAGTCACTCCTTCGATCTCTCTCCTTTTTTCTCTCCTCTTTCCTCTTTCTCCCAAGCTAGGGATGTTAAAATCAGATGGGAAGAAAGGGGTGCAATTTGGGAGGTATTTATAGCTCCAGATGGTGCACGAATGGCCCTAGGGCCACTTCAATTATCATTTATACCCTATGGGAGGTCATTTCTAACTAATGAGGCCCCCGGGAGGGCCCATGGGCTCATCTACACCATGGGGTAAGTCCCCTACCAATGGACCTATGTTAGGAGACAACCTTGGCATAATCAAATGCACAGATCGGCCATAGGGAGCCTGAGTCAGATCAACAGTCAGCGATGTTCAATTGGGGTCACGGTTATATGGATACGGGCGGGGAAATATCCTTGACTTGTACCCTGAGTTTGATCTTAAACCGATGGTTCAAAATTCTCAACTTTGCAAAAGAGTGTACAACTTAAATCACTTAAGTTTCTGGTTCTTCCCTAGGATATTTGCACTTTTCATGCACCCGTCCTTTGGCTTAAGTTGATCAATCCCAGACACTATCCAGGTTTGGCTCCTGTGATGGATGTTGAGCCCAGTAAGATGGACATTATTCTATAGTTTCGGAACTAGTGGCCCATTAATGAGCAGTCCAGAGCTCATTTGGAAAATTAAGGCATTTCTAGAATCAATTAGGTAGCAAGATTTTCTGTGCGCAATATTAGGGTTTAGATTAACTATGTTCATAGTGTAGACTATTCTTAATTAGTGAAAATGACGATTCAGTCATAATCACTCTAAACCGTTTGTTCGTATGCTATATTGATAATTGGGTCACTTTAGTTTGTTAATTACGATCCGACCCCTAGTTATCTCAGTTTTGGGTAGATCTTTAATTTAGTTGTGGTCGTCTTGATTAGTCAGTGATAAGTCAGCTAGATTTGGGCCCTATGTGAACAAATCATGCGACTAGACTTGAGATTTAAGTGATCAGGCGGATTTGTTGGCTTTCTACGATTGATTTATCGAATTTGTGTCGTTCTTTACCAGTGCCCACCCATGTATAGGCTCACTTTGAGCGTCAAGGGCCAATAAACAATAACATAAGCTAGTCATATTGAAGATTTTCAAGGGTTTTTTTTGGAAATCCAAAACGGTGAAAATCCAGGACGTTATACCTTTTCATCTCTTTAGATTTTATTTTTATATCTTAAGATGATCAATATGTTGGGGTTTATTTGAACCTTAGATCTGCCCCATTTTGGATGTAATACCCTGATGGGTGTTGGGGTGCACTTGAACCTTAGATCTACCCCATTTTTAACGATATGTTCAACCCCATTGTTGGACGATGTGGATTTTAATTCTCTAATTTGTTTAAAATGTGGGCTCATTTTCATCCCTTTGGATTTCATTTTTATATACTAAAATGATCAAGCATTTTTATTGGCTATAATTGGCTATAGAAGTGATTCTTTATAATCATATTTAATCCATGATTGATCCTAATAGATAGATGTATCAAATTGTTGATTGGACCTATTTTGTGTAAGCAAACAATCTATATTTGTAACGGCCCAAATTTCGAGGGTTGAGCAAAGGCTCAACTCCCGAGATCCGTCGCATCACTTATGCAACATAGATAATGATGATTTTATGTTATCCATATTAGTGCATTAAACATAAATGGGATTATACTAAATCAACGTATCATACTCCAGAGACAATTAAATTATGCAAGCAGAAGACTGTAATAAGTATATAAAACATATAAGTAATTGTAAGTCTCCTGAGTATGAACATGTTACCAGGTCAAATAATTACATGTATAGTCCCAAAATTTACAAAATGATGAAGTGTAATGTTCAACTAGTCCATATCCCTGCAATCCCTGCGACACAACTCCAGGTCTACATAGACCCGCCAGAGAGTTGCATATAGGAGAACTCCTACTCGTCGTCGTAGAAGACCGGCTCTAACTCGTAAGCCACATCATTATCTGTAACTACAACAGAGTCTGGTTGGTGTTTTAAAACACCATCCCAGAGTGGGAGTGAGTGATCAACTCAGTGGAGCTATAAGACAAAGGTTAACATGTTATTAATTCAGTCAAGCAGTAATGATAAAGCAGTACAACAATCATGTCCTAAATACTCTTGTTAATGCAAGAATGGTATGTATTAATGATTCATGCCCTCGCCTGTACTCCCTCTGCGACATCATCTCGCTATCGCACATGTAAACTCTCACTGGCTCAACACCCACGCCAAAGGCACATGCAATGCAGTGCATGGTCGTGTTAGCCAAGTTCTTACTTAGACTTATTCATATAGTAGGTTTGGAAAGCTAAGGTACCTCCCTTTATATCATTGACCCAAACAATGATCCATCTAGGGTCGTCAATCCTAGTTAATCATATACGATAGGTAAGTTTGCAAGTTCACACTATAGGTCGCTACGGGAGGCTCGTCACATCAGCGTAGTCTTAATTCATACTTCAGGTCACTACAAGAGGCTCGTCACCTCAGCGTAGGCCTGTATTGTACTCGAGGTCACTATGGAAAGGCTCGTCACCTCAGCGTAGGCCTATATTGTATTCGAGGTCACTACGGAAAGGCTCGTCACCTTAGCGTAGGCCGACGGCTTAAATACAATGTCTCATACCACCGTATTCGGCTCATGAGTTTGGGTTGCTCACTAGTCACTACGGGGAGGCTCGTCACCCCAGCGTAGGCTGACAGCTCGACCACGGTGTCCCATACCACCATGCCCGGCTCATGAGTCTTAGCAGATTGTGGTACCAAGGTTAAACGAGTTTTACACTGGTAAGTGGTACCTTAGATTCAAGCAGTAGCGTCCATACATGGTGAATATACATTAGGCCAATCGGGTTGCTTGATAAGCTCAACTAGTATGAGCGCACATTGAATTAATCGACATGGAGCGCATACGCACCCTTCGTGGCCTAACCACTATCAATAATCACTGTACGACTCAGATTCATCGAACGTGTTCGTGGTGGCGAAACTGATTCAACCATTTGATCGGAAGTCGTTACCAAATGTCTAGAATACATTGTAGCCCCAATCACACTCCAAACATTAGCATTCACATGTGATAGTCAAAGACAGCATGTGACAACCAATCCAAATATAAATCTTATTTGAGCATTTTACCAAACACTTAGTGCACATGTCATCATACATAGGCATTTCACCCATAAGTCACGTAGTAGTAAGATAGGTTACATGAAGGAAACTATAACTATAGCTAAAGTAATTGAGAATCCTATCTCAACACCCTCATTAAATACATTTCAACAAGCATTTTCTCATTCGGACATTTTATCAAACACTTAGACTACACATATCAACATACATGTAATAAATTAGTTAAAGCATATATTATAGCAAATACTTTCACAAGAGAGTTGCCACACGTACAACGATCATATATTCTCAATTAATAAGCATAGCAAGTACAAATCATAATTCCATATTCATTCAAACATTTCAACAAAAACATGGAATGCATTAATTTTAACATAGTTCATAATATGTAATACGTGGAAAACATCGCATCTAAGCTATGTGATAGCAATCAAGTCAGTCACAAATCATTAACTGACATTAAAAGCCTTAAAAACTATAACCTAAACGTTTATAGTCCCTACCTTTTGTCAGTACGCCGATTACGAACTCGGTTCGTACACTACGTCTTTGTTTACGGCACAACGGCAACCTATAGCATGAAATAGGTTAGCTATTTCACCGATTTACCTATTTGGATACTTAAAACAGGTTGGAGTTAGGATTTCTTACCCAAAAATAGAGTCAAAATCGCCAGTATAGCGACACGAAAGAGGAGATTCAGCACGTGGAGTGACGGGAATGAATCTCAGCAACAAACCACAACTCTCTCTCATTTCTCCTCACCTTTTCCTTCTCTTTTCTCTCTTCTCTCTCTTAAGATTAGGAAATTCGTATGGAATGAGAGAAGGGTGGGTTAAGGCTCTTATATAGGCCCAGAACTGATGTCAATGGCCCCAGGGTCATAGTATACTTAGGTTATAGCCAAAAGTTGTCTATTTCGGGCCAACGGAGCTCATCTAAAGGTCCGTTTCCTGCATATGGTCCGAGGAAAGTTACCTGACAATGGATCTATGTCAGGTTAAGATTTTAATCTGATCAGATTTGTTGATCGACCGCGGCGCACCCGTTTCAGTTCAACGATCATTGTTACTCGATCAGGGCCACAAGTACACTAACCTGTATAAGAAAATTTCCCTGATCCAAGGGTGTAGTTGGGTCAAAATTCGATGATCTGAAACCTTAAATTTGGCCTGCAAGTAAACGGCCCAATTCACTTAAATCTGAGTTCGTTTCCTGAAGATATTCGCGTTTCTCACACACTTTACTCAAGGCTCTAGTTGTGCGTTTCTGGATATTATTTGGGTTCGATTCCTACGATGGTTGTCAAGCCCAGTAAGGTGGTCATAACTGTATAGTTTTGCGGTTATCAGACTTTCGACGTGCGGTTCAAGTCTGATATGGAGTTTCAATGTGCTCCCGAGAGCAACCGGGTTTGGAGATTGATCCTAGGTTTTTAGGTAATGTAGAGTTAGCGATTCTACTGGTTTTGAGTCTTGCAGTTCGCATAGAAAGTGGTTCAAGCTAATCTACTAATTAATTTAGTTTAGTACTTAATTAATTTTCGTCTAATTTTTAAAGGATTTGGTCCTTAGTTATTTCTACCTGAGGTGATACTCGGGTCTTTGTACAGATTTTTTCGCGACGTTAATCTATTCTATACCACTATTTTGACACCTAAATCTCTTTATTTTAAACCACTTTTTGGCAACCCAAGTTTGGACAATTTGGACTCCCATCTAATCATCGAAAATAATTCAAATATGGAACTTTGATTAGGCATCCAAAGTATGTAAATTGTCCACCATGTTATGTACTTGCATTTGTCCACTATTTTTTATGCATTTAGATCATTAAATCTATCTGGATCTTAAGTTACATAAGATAAGCTACTTATGCCTTGAGTAGCTTATATTGATTTCTAATTATTAAATATAAGTGATGAAATAACTTTAAATAAGAAAGCTACTTATCATAGATCATAAACCAAACTTACTTTTTTTTACTTGCATATTTATATGTGAAATGTTGATGAATAGAGCAATAAAATAATAATAAATATATATCTTATCCCAAAGGATTTATTTTATACGTGGATATGATATTGTTGTAGTATATGGTATGGTGCCCCAATATTGCTTGTATGTTACTACTATGTAGTAGATACCAGTAGGCTATTTGTTTTAGTATAACCTAATATTACTTGGATGATAAATTGTACTTGTCTTCGTGTATGAACTTGTTACAATATATCCTAATCAATTGTCCATTTGAGGATTTCTATGTTATCGAGCATAGATAAATGTGATTTTAGAGGCATAAAAATTTTCAAATTATTCCACGTTTGGACAATTTAAGGTTGGATAGATTAGAATGCTTTTGGTTCCGTAATTTAAATGTACATGTTTATTCTGCATCATATCTCTCTCTATTTTTTTTCTCTAACTATGTTTCTTATATTTATTTTTAATATTAAATACACACACTTTGTGTAGATACTTGATGTGAGAATTAAATGCAAGATTAACATATTTGGAGAGACATGGGAAGATGTTGTTGGAATTTTAGCATGGGCATTTAAATGAGAATATGAAAGCATTACAATCTATCCGATCTTGGATGGGTGTCTAATTTAGTCAATTAGGTAGATATACCATTAAAGGATGTTGTAATAGTTTATAATTCTCTATTTTCTCAATTCTCTTATTTTTCCAGATTTGTATCTCTTAGCTCATAGATGATATTTTCACTGTCCGCACTTTCAAGTAAAGAGTGGATGATAAAACCCAAGTCATCAGGAGATTACCTGAATGGTGTATTGTCATGCGTTACCCATGTGACTAAAAATCATGATTGCTTGGGAGGTGATGACTATTATTATTGTCTTTACGTCAAATATTGTAATATGGTAGGAGGGAAGAAGAAAATTACCAAAGTTTCTAAACATTCAATTTATGATGGTATTGACTCATCTTACACGACATGGATTTATCATGGAGAAGAATGGGTCAGAAGTCGAGTTGTAAGGCCCGTATCCTAGTCCGTACCATTCATTAGACTCCCACGATCCTCCCCGTCGAATTCTGGTAACCCGTGATTTGTAGTCGGCACTTGTGCATGACCCTAAGTCGCATCCCATAGACCTGAGTCGACTCGACTCGAAACTTGTACCATTGTGACCACGCCGTTGTCGCAGTTCCAACGTCGCGTCTTGCGAACCGATGTGATACCCAGGCCAGAGTTGTGGGCCTGCATTTATTTTGAGGAAAACACCGTGCATTACGAATCCGGAGAGAATCTCTACCCAATCCATCACATCAATCAATCAAGTATTAATCAAGAACACAACTCATCCCTCTCCTACACAAGCCATCCCCAAAGTCATCTCTCTCTCTCTCTCTCTCTCTCTCTCTCTCTCTCCACCCATCCCTTCTCTTACTCACACATCCCTTTCTTACACACACCCATCCCTCTTCATCCCATCACATCTCCTCTCCCTCTCATTCTCTCTACCATTTTCAAGCAACCTAAGGGAGTGGATGTCCAAGCAATTCCCAACGAGAGAAAGAGCTAAGTGCAGCCCACTTCCTACCCCTAAATCTCTCATCTTAACCCCTCAATCTTCATCATCCTCCATTAAAGTTGAAGCCAAGGAGCTTAGCATTCCAAGGAGCTTAGAAGAAGTGTAATCGGTGGGTGATTATAGAACTAGAGTAGTGATTTTGATTATGGGCCAAGTGGGGCCTACCAATTGATGGTATGGATCTCACTTTGGACCCTAGGTGTGGCCAATGGCCCACCATGATTCATATGTTCATCCCATGATGGGGCCATTCTCCATGGACCCCATCATGATGTTTATTTTCCCATTGTGAAAGGTCATCTAGACCTTACATTTTTTGTGGAAAAGGGATCTCCATCTTTGATTTTGATTAGTGGGCCACATGTAATGGGACCCACTTGATGTATGTTTTGTAATGCATGGAAGGGAGGGCTTATAGTAGCGGATCCCTCCATAGCACATCTCTCTCTCTCTCTCTCTCTCTCTCTCTCTCTCTCTCCTGATTGTATAGCCCACCTATGATGTATGTATTTTATCCATGCCATCCACCAAGTGGGATGCACTCGCTATCCAACCGGGACCCACTTTGTTATCCACCTTGTGGCCCATTTGGTCAGGCCCTGTTTGAAGGGAAAACGCAAATATCAGTTTGATCCAAACTAGGTGGGCCACATATGCATGGGACCCACCCTCTGCACATGTGGTGTCCACACCATCCAGCTGGGACGGTGGTACCCACCGTGGTTTATGTGTTTTATCCTCACCGTCCATCTAGACGGTGAGATCCACCTTGACTCACGTGTTTTATCCACGTCATCCATCTGTAGACGGTGGGCCCTACCCTGATGTATGTGTTGTATACACGTCGTCCATCTGTGGGGCCCACACATGATGTATGTGCTTTATCTGCACCGTCCATCCAACGAGACGTGAACCCCCCCTCCTGATGCATGCGTTTCATCCAATCGTCAGTCCATGGACCCCATTTGATGTATGTACTTTATTCACACCGTCCACATGTGGGACCACCTGATGTTGTTTTATCCACCATCCACACGTGGGACCACCTGATGTAGGTGTTTTATCCACCGTCCAGTCTGTTGGACGGTGGAACCCACCTCATGTATGTATTCTACAGCCATGTCGTCCATCCGTTTTCTGGACATGGGACCCACCTTACACGTGCTGCACGTGTGGGGGTGGGGCCCATCTTGAGGTATGTGGTGTATCTGCACCGTCCATCCCTAGATGGTGCGACCCACTTGATGATTGTGGGATCCACCATGATGTATGTGTCATACATCCATGTTGTTCATCTAGTGGGGCCCATTTGGGAGGTGTAAGCCCACCTACTGTGTGGCCCATTGTGATGTATTTGAGGCCCAGGTGGTGAGGCCCATTGTGATGTATTTGTGGCCCATTGGATGTGGCCCATTGTGATGTATATGAGGCCCATGAGTGAGGCCTAATGTGATGTATATGAGGCCCATGAGTGAGGCCTAATGTGATGCATGTGAGGCCCTTATATGAGGCCCAATGTGATGTATATGAGGCCCTTATGTGAGGCCCAATGAGACGTATATGAGGCCCTTGTGTGAGGCACGTTGTGGTGCATATGAGGCGTATGTGATGAGGCCCAATTGTGATATGTGATTCCACCATGATGTTTATGATGCCCATTCATCTTCCTAATTGGTATTATGATGGGCCATGCCTTGGGAACAATGGTGGTTAAATGTCCACATTGTAAGAGCAATGATGGTTAAATGTCCACATTGTAACTCTCCCTAGGGCCCGTTGTTAAGCCCATTCTCATCTTCCCTTAGTGGTCTAACCCAAATCATTGGACCCACATAATTGTTAGGCCCATTCTTGATATGAGTAGGCCGTCTAGGCCCATCCTTGTTATGAGGAGAGTTCATCATCTCATAACATGCTTAATATAACTTCATGCTTCATGCCCATGTGCATCATTTGTATGTTTAATATGAGGAGTGATTGATCATAACATATGTCATTGGGCGGATTATTATAGGACTCCCTGATAGGAGGAGTTGCCCCCACATAAGCGCGTAGTACGCGCAAGATTAATGTATGACTGGATAGTATGACTCATGCACCTCGCATAGTGTGATACGATTGTTATATGCCCTAGTGATATCAGGGTTGTGGCCTCCACAGGCATAACGTGGATGGTAGGATTGAATACCGAAAATACTTGTTCTAGCACTGGGGCACAAGGGTGTCCCTAGGTGAAAGTCCCTAAACCCTTATGGTACTAGGAGGTTGTTCCAATATTGAGACCGAGTAGATACATGAGTGCACGAGGGCCGTATACCTTTAGGTCGCGTCTCTCATTGTGTCGTGGTCGATAGAAAGGGGGTGAGGCCTTATCCGCCCAAGGGTAGGGGGTATAGCTAGGCTGAGTTTGACCAGCTCAAAAATGGGTCCGCTATCGACGTGTCGGGTAGATATTGGCCGACTACTGGCTAAACGAATAGTGTGATCTCTTCCACTTGCATGGTTGCATGTCTAGTGGGCGGCAATCTAGTGTAGAGTGTACTAGACCCCGGTGACATTCTAGAGTTGAGCTGTATTGATATGTGGATTCGGATGAGGATTGGTATGCTTGAGTTGCATCTCATATATAACATTGGCCGTGAATGCCTTGCATTGCATAGCCATGGTACGGTTGATAGCATTTATGGATTTACTAGCATGTTTCCACATTACTCTGATATTGTATACTTGGCACTTACCTTGCGCACACACTTATACCACCCTCTAAGCTTTCTATAAGCTTATGCACTATCGTTGCGTGTAGGTGACGCTGGGATGCAACAGCAGCATTAAGCTTAGAGCATACAGCCAACTTGTGGAGCTTTTAATATTGATATTGTATTTCCCTTATGCATTGTACTTAAAGTTTTTTTTATTATAGTGGATATGTGGTTATGCTTGTTGGTGTTGTTATTGTAGGTTATGCTTATAGTTATGCTTCTTTCGAGATAAATGTACGTTGGAAATCTTCCTTGTAGGATCCCAAGATCGGAACCTAGTATATGGGTGCTAGGAGCCGAGAATGGGGTATGGAGGCTGTCGGCGACGGATTCGGCGATCGAAAATTTTGTGAGCGCAGTTTTCGAGTTTGGGGCGTGACACAAGTAACCATATTTAATGCGAATCATAACAACGATGCATTCTCAAGGATGGTCGAAATGTTAAATGACACACTTTGGCAGTTTGAGAATGAGGAATATAGTGAAGCTATAAGCATAAATATGATGGAGGATGCGATAAAATCCATCTCTCTTCTTGAGAATGGGATATAAAATTGTTAGTTACAATTGAGTTGTTGAGCATAAAGACTAGGTATCAATGGTCCCATAAGAGTTTCGATGAGTTATTGCAAATGATGAAAATGATAAAGTTAAGTGATAACACTTTACCAGAGAACACATACACTGTAAAGAAGATGATCAAGTTTGTGTGAATGGAGTGTCAACTTATTAATACATGTAATAATAATTACATACTATACTTAAGAGATTATGAACATCACGATAATTGTCCTATGTGTGGTGATAATAGATGGAAACCAATAAATAAAAGGAAGCCAATAAGCAATCGTATACTACAGAAGGAACTAAGATATTTTTCACTAACAATACGGTTAAAAAGATTGTACAATGTATCGTGGAATATTGTAAAAAAAAATGAGATGACATGCGAGTGTAACTCAATACGGAAACACAATATTAATGCATCATCTGGTGTATTATACTTGTTAGAGAGTGGATTGTAAATTTGGATTGTAAATTCCCAGACTTTACTATGGAAGCATGTAATGTTCAGTTAGGACTTGTAATAGATGAATTCAATCCTTTTGGTAATAAGAATAATGCACACAATTGTTGGCTTGTTATAATTATTAGGTATAATCTACCACCGTCTTTATGCATGCGGAATGAGTTTATGATATTAACACTATTGATTTATTTTTTTAATGGTCTAAGACATAATATTGATGTCTACTTGCAACCGTTTATTGCAAAGTTAAATGATTTGTGGTTTATCGAAACCGAAATACATGACTATACTAATAAAAGTATGTTTACTATGAGAGCAATCCTTTTATGGGCTATTCATCAATTTCTAGATTATGAACATCTATGGCATTATAGGACCGCAAGAAAGTATGGTTGTCCTGTATGTAGCGAAGGGATAGAGTTAGGCTCCGTTTGTTAAATCTAAAGTCTAAAGCCTGAATCTGAAATCTGAAGCCTGGATCTGAAATATGAGGTCAAAAAACTTGCTTGATAATTATGGCTGAAGTCTGAAAATTAAGTACTGAATTTGAAACAACCTATTTGTTAACAAACATCTTAAATGTCTGAAATATGTTAATTTGACACATTTTCTCCTATCTCCCGTTTAGTAATGTTTTACATTATAAAGAAATTATTTTTTTATTAAATGAAAATAAAATCATTATATTTAATTCAAATAAAATAAATACTTAATAGAAAACTAAAATATCATTATTCAGAAGGCCCTTAATTCCTTTTAGCGGGAAGATTGTCACTATGTGTCGTGTAGGGTAGAGCACCAGTAACAATAAAATCCCCCGCTACTTTTTGTAGTCTGGTCCACTTGATAGTTCGATATGTCTTATTTTTCATCTCAAGCCTTAATACGAGCTCACCAAATGGATGGACGGTTTGGATATAATACATACCTCGTGATGGGACCCACAGAATTTGCTGACGTCAATACAGTAACTATATAGCCGGTGTGAGGTATACCAGCCAATCCGCATCTAACTGCTCATTAGATCAATGTTGAGAGTCAAATATTGCATATTATCCCACATTTATATCTTGGTTTTATGAACATGATAATGCTTAATGTTCTATTTTACTCATGTTTGTGTTGCAATATGAATTTAAGAGCTTGGATTAAAAAGTGTGCTAAAAGCATGGATTTGATACTCAAGAATCACTAAGGCGAGGGATGGATTGAAGAATTCACATGCCAAAGATCCAAGAAAACTAAGTGAGGAATGAAAAGAATCAAAGATTTGAAGTGAAGAAAAGGAATCCTGAAATCGTCCTGAAAAAGCATATTCTGAAATTCTGGGTCATTCTATGAAATTGCACAAAGTGAAGTTTATTTTGGGAAACTGCGCAGAGTGAAGTCTATTTTAGCAAACTATGTAAATTTGATGCGGTTTTTAGAGTTTTCCAAATAGGTACGAAAGTTGGAGTTCTACAAATATAAATAAGACTCCGCAGGATGCTCCAAAGCATATTCTAAGGTTTGAAGGAGGCAAGCACAAGGGTGGAGCGCCGTCGCCTAGCGTTTTTTTTCCTTTCTTCCTTAATTTTTCAGGCTTTCTTCTAGGGTTTTAGTTCCAATCATGTCTATGGTTGGCTAAACCTTTTAGATAGGGATAAGAGGTGAAGCTTGTAGCGTGATGGGATGTTTTTATTGCTTTGATTCTTGTTTATGTTGAACTTACTTTGATTTTAGTTTGATATTTAAGGAATACTTTCAATTTTTAATGATTTATTGTGACTTAAATTACAGTAGATCTGCAATAGCTTTGAGTATCTTCTTTTCTTGTTTTGAGATTAGGGGATTGGCAAATCATGTTGTTTGCCATTGTCTCCCGGGCATAGTTTGGTGATGGAATCCCTGCCAATTATCATAATTCTCCCCTTTTGAGAATTAGGTCAAAGAAAGTTCAGATTTGATTTTAATTGTTATATCTTCCAATTGGATAGGATATGACTTTAATTCCAATTGCGTCATTTGAATCAAGTAAGGAATCACCCTGATTGTTACAAGTGGATCCTTGGAAACCCTACTTCCCACCTTTGAATTCTTAAGTTTCTAATTACACACTTTACAATTACTCCATTTAATCCTAGATTTAGATTCATATCTTTTTCTAGTTCTACTTCTAGTTGCTTTTAGAATACACACGAGATTAGTCCCTGTGGATTCGACCTCGGTCTCACTAAGATTATTACTACATCGCGACCCTACACTTGGGATTGTGCACAAGTTTTGGCGCCATCGCCGGAGACTAACAGTTGCGTTTTTTTTAGATTAACTAGTTTTGGAATTAGTTTAAGATTAGGGTTTTTCTACTTTCTATTTTTAGGTTAGGATTTTTTCTGAAATATTTTAAAAATTAACTTAGCTTTCTATTGCTAGGTTCAGAAACTAATTTACTTTCTAGTTCTAGGATAGAAACTTTCCTAATTTGTTTTTAGAAACTAATTTTTTAAAAACTTTCTTAATCTGTTTTTAGAAACTAATTTCCTTTTCTTTTTCTTTTTTATAAACTAGTTTACTTTCCTTTTCTGTTTTTAGAAACTAATTTACTTTCTAATTTTAGGATAGAAACTTTCCTAATTTGTTTTTAGAAACTAATTTTTTAAAAACTTTCTTAATCTGTTTTTAGAAACTAATTTCCTTTCATTTTTCTTTTTTAGAAACTAGTTTACTTTCCTTTTTCTTTTTTAGAAACTAACTTACTTTATATTTTTAGAAACTTTCCTTTTTCTTTTTTTAGAAACTAGGTTGCTTTCTTAGTTCTTTTTTTAGAAACTAACTCACTTTTCTTTTTCTAGGTTTAGAAACTTTCTTTTTTCGTTTTTGGAAACTAGGTTGTTTTTTTTTTAAATAACTTTCCTAATTTGTTTTTAGAAAATAACTCATCTTTCTATTTTTAGAAACTTTTTATTTCTCTTTTTAGAAACTAATTCACTTTCCCTTTTCTTTTGTAGGATCCTAATATAGAAACTTCTAATTTGGTAACTTCTTTCTAATTCTCTCTCTTTCTATTTCTAGATTTCTATTTCCCTTTTTCTTTTTAGGTTTAGGTTAGATTATGAAATTAATGGTTAAGAGTGTTTCATGCCCAAGTGGGTTCGTGGCAACACTCGACGTCTCTTGAGTGAAGAAAGATTTGTTGAGAGATTATCTATCCATCACAGGATTAGACACCACTCAAGATCTACAGAGTTAACCAAAGTTATAGCTGCAAATCAACTGACCAATCAACCTCTAAATTCACCCCAACCTAGGGTGGAGGAAATCCAAGATGAAAACGAGGTGCATCGAGCACCCCCATCTCATACTTTATAAGACTATTTACAATCGGCGAGGGTTAGCACCCCTTCTTGTATGGTTTTTCCAGAAAATACAGGAAACATAGACATCAAGCCAAGAGTGATCCAACTCCTTCCAAAGTTCCTTGGGCTTAAATATGAAAATCCATATTTACACTTGAAAGAGTTTGATAGGATCATAGCCACTTTATACTTTCCTAATGTGTCTGAGGACACATTCTGGCTGAAACTCTTCCCTTTCTCTCTGGAAGAAAATGCTAAGATGTGGTTACATTCACTACGTCCACGATCTATTGGCAGATAGAAGGACATGATAAGGGAGTTCATAAAGAAATTCTTCTCATATCATAAAACAAACACCATCAGAAAGTCGATCATGAACTTCGCCCAAAGGGAAAATGAAACATTCTTCCAATGTTGGGAGCGGTTCATGGATCTTGTTAGTTTATGCTCATAACACGGTTTTGAAATGTGGCTCACAATAAATTTCTTCCATAAAGGACTGACATCTTCCATGCGCCAATTTGTTGAGACAATGTACAATGAGGAATTCCTTAACAAAGATGTTGATGAAGTGTGGGATTACTTTAATAAACTTGCTGAAACTACACAATCATGGGACATCTCCCCAAGAATGAGCATCACGTCTAAGCCTACTCAATTAAAGGAGAGAGGTAGAATATATCTTTAGAAAGAGGAAGATGATATCAACGCTATAGTGGCCAGTCTCACAAGGAAACTTGAGGCCATGGAACTTAATTAGAAAGGATAACAATAAGGAAGTTGTCTGCGGTATTTGTGCTTGTAACATTCATACAACTGAAAATTGCCCAACAATACCCGTATTTCAAGAAATATTGAATGAGCAATCAAATGCCATAAACAACTACCAAAGGCCTTTCAAGGGACTCACTTCGAACACATACAACTCCAGCTGTAGAAATCATCCAAATTTCAGTTGGAGGAATGGACAATTTGTTACACCTCAAGGAATCCCTAATTAATTCTTAAATCAAGGAAAACCTCAAGAGGAATTGGTTCAAAATCTGTCCTCATCCAGCAAAGTACTCTTCAAGCTTTACAAGAACTCACAAAGGTTATACAAAAGATAGACTCACACGTTACGGTTATGGAGAAAGGGATACTTCTAGCTCAACCTATCCCCAATCCTAAACCCCAAAACGAAGTTAATGAACCAAACTCTTCAAATCCAATGGAACAAGCTAAGTCTATCACCACTCTTAGGAGTGGGAAGATAATTGATAAATCTATTTCGGTAAGGGTTGACAAGCCTAAGGCCCTAGATGTAGATGAGACTAATAGACCTAGCAATGCTCCATGTGAGGTAGAACCAGAACTTCAAAGCCAACCACTTGCTCCATTTCTCCAATGGTTGATAGCACCAAAATCTCTCTCTAACTCTCAGGATATTTTAGAGTTGCTTAAGCAAGTGAATGTCAACATTCATCTACTGGATGTCATAAAACAAATACCTTCATATGCCAAATTTTTAAAAGATTTATGTACGACCAAAAGATGGCAAAACATTTAAAAGAAAATCTTCTTAACAGAAAAGATGAGTGTCATCTTAAAGCAAGATGTGCCACAAAAGTATAAAGATCCTGGTAGCCCAACCATCGCCTGTGTAATTGGGAATTACCTGATTAAGCATGTACTTCTTTACTTAGGAGCAAATGTAAATCTAATCACATACTTAGTCTATGAACAACTGGGTCTAGGTGAATTAAACTCACCCGAACCACATTACAACTAACCGATCGCTCAGTTCGTGTGCCGAGAGGGATAATTGAAGATGTGTTGGTCCAAGTTAACAAATTTTACTATCCAGTAGATTTTATTATCCTAGATACTTAACTCATTGTGGATATGAGCACTCAAATTCCTTTCATCCTTGGTCGTCCATTCCTTACTACATTAAATGCAACAATCAATTGTAGGAATGGAGTCATGAATTTGTCTTTTGGGAATATGACATTAGAGCTTAATATCTTTTTCAATATGAGCAAACTGGCAGAGGATGATGACGATGCCCACAATGTTAACTTGATTGATTCTTTTGTAAAAGATAGAACTCTGATGACCTTATTCTATGACCCTTTAAAGACGTGCTTGGCCCACTCCCATGATTTAGATGATGATATAATTAAGGAGACGGGTGTCATGCTTGATACTATGCCGGTACTCGAAGTTAACCGATGGAGGCCACAATTTGAAGAATTACCTAAACGGATATAGTGCCTTTACCGTCTAACTTCAAGGCACCGAAGCTATACCTAAAACCTTTGCCCTCTGATTTGAAGTATGTCTATTTAGGTCAAGATGAGACATACCTGATGGTAATTTCTTCCCACCTTGAGCAAGAACAGGAGAGTATACTTATTTCTACTCTCATTGAGCATAAAGGAGCCCTTTGATGGTCGATTGCGGACCTCAAGGGAATTGACCCTTTGATTTGTACTCACCGCATTTATCTAGAGGATAATGCGAAGATCTCCCGATAACCATAACATAGATTAAATCCAAACATGAAGGAAGTGGTTAAGGCCGAGATTCTTAAGCTATTGGATGTGGGTATCATATACCCTATATGTCACACCCCAAACTCGAAAATCGAACTCACAAAAATCCCGATCGTCGAATCCGATGCTGACAGCCTCCGTAGTACCCCATTCTCGGCTCCCAGTGTCCATACGCCAGATTTCGATCCTGGGATCCTACAAGGAAGATTTTCCAACGTACATTTAACTCATTATAAGAATAACCACAAGTTTACCCAAATCACAAAGGCAACATCATCATCACATATTCACTAATATAAATATTTGAATACAATGTTGAAAGGAAAATACATATTTCAAAAATCAAAGCTCCAAAAGTCCATTGCACGCTCTAAGCTCAACGCTGCTGCAACCTAACGGCACCTGCATGCATTTATCGTGCATAAGCTTATAAAAAGCTTAGAGGGTGGTGAAAGTATGTACACAAGGTAAGTACCAAGTATATAGTACAATTCCATAATTCATAGAATATCAGAAATACTAGCAAGTTCATGAATCATACAATATCAGAGTAAGCGAAAGTACTGACAAGTCTATGAATACAATCAGCCGTATTAAGGCTATACGATGTAAGAACATAAGAAGTCAAATATCAGATGCCGAGGATACAATACAATATACAAATCCTGATGAGCCCACGCATACCGGAATGTGCAATATGTGATGTGAATGAAATGACCAAGTTAGAGCATGAAGTCGAGATGATAGTACGTAATATCGCAGGCTACGGGGTCCACCACAAAGGACTTTTATCCAAACCAGTCACATACCTAAATTTGGATAGTCAGACTCAATGTGGTAAACTCCTGATCTCAGGTTAGTCGCGTGCCCCAACTGAAATCCTGGCCATTGTGAAGGTACACATAACAAATAGTTACGCACCACCAGCCCAAGTGGATTATGAATGAATGAATGAATGAGTATGCAACTCCTGCTCAATAAGTCCACATATCAATACAATTCCTCTCTGGGAAAATCACCGGGGTCAAGTATACTCTACACCAGTTTGTTGCCCCTATCCGAGCACACAACTGGGTAAGTGGAAGAGACCTCACTATCCGTTTGCCAATATCGGGCCCGGCTCGTCGATAGCGGACCTATTCCTCAAGCTGGTCAAACTCAACCTAGATAATGCCCCCTCGCTCAGGCGGGTAAGGTCACACCCCCTCCCAACCGACCACTATACAGTGGGAGACGCGACCTACGGGTATACCTACCTCATGCGCTTATATATATCTACTCGGTCTTGACATTGGGGCGTCTCCTGGCCTCGGAGGTTTAGGGATTTTCACCCAGGGCCATCTATGACAGCACGATGCTAGAACAGATTTTTGGTGTCCCATCCGGCCATTCACGATATGCCTGTGGAGGCTACGACCCTAATGTCGCTAGAGTGTACAGTAATCATAACACACAATGCAAGATGCATAAGTCATACAATCCAGTCATGCATCAATCCTACGCATACCGTGCGCTCATGTGAGACAATTTGGGAGTCTCATAACAACCTGCCTAATAACATATACAATGGTTAACCACATCTCATAATAAACATGCAAATGATGCGTATGGGCATGTATCATGATGCTATGTTGTCACATACTCATAACCGGTATCAATAACCGGCATCGACAATCAACCTCGACAATGTGGACATTTAACCAACATTGCTTCCAAGGAATGGCCCACATAGAACCTAACATATAGTGGGCCCACACAAGAGCCAAATATATAACACAATGGGCCTCACGCAAGAGCTTAATACACATCACGAAGGGCCTTTCACATGAGCCTAGCATACATTACAATGGGCTCCATCGCTTGGCCCTCAATGCATCATAATGGGCCTCATCACATAGGCCTCATATACATCACTTTGGGCTTTAAACACAGGCTGAATAAACATCACAACAGGCCTCAAATACGAACTGAATATACATCACATTAGGCCTCAAACACGGGTAGAATGTACATCACAATGGGCCTCAAATATGGGCCGCATATATATCACATTGGACCTCGACACTCGGCCTCGATAATCGGAATCGGCAATCAGCTACAACAATCGAAATCGATGAATAATTGGCCTCGATGATCGGAATCGGCAATTGGCCACAACAATTAGAATTGATCAATAATCGGCCTCGATAATTGGAATCGGCAATCCACCACAACAATTGGAATTTATCAATAATCGGCCTCGATGATCAGAATCGGCAATCAGCCACAACAATCAGAATCAATCAATAATCGGCCTCGATGATCGAAATCGGCAATCGGCCATGACAATCGGAATCGGGCAATCGGTCATGATAATCCGCCTTGACAATCGGCATTGATGAGAATGGGCCTAACAAGGCCCAAGGGAAGGTCACAATGTGAACATTCAACCATCATTGCACATTAATGTGGACATTTAACCAACATTGCTCCCAAGGAGTGGCCCACATAAACATCATTACATCATGGTAAAATCACACATCACATCAGACCTTGAATACACAACAGGTGGGTCCTACACCTGGGCCTCAAATACATCACATGGGCCTCTCATATACATCACGTCGGGCTGCATCACATGAGCTTCATATACAACACATTGGGCCTCATCATATGGGCCTCATATACAACACATGAGCCGCATCAACGGGCTGCACCAATGGGCCTCAAATACGCCAAGTGGGCTACATCACATGGGCCACACCAATGGGCCTCACACACACTAAGTGGGCCGCATCCATGGGCTGCACCAATGGGCCAATATACAGCAAACGGGCCGCATATACATTCCAAAAAAAAAAAAAAGAATCATGTTGAAAGATCACCTGGGCCATACTACAACTAGCAGTGGAGGTAATGATTTCTACCGTTAAAATGCACAGGGCCCACCACAGAAAACTGTGGGAGTAGCCACACCCACCGTTGAAACATTTATAAGACCCACCATTATGTATTTTTGAGATCCAACTTATTCATGAGTTAACTTAGAGATAGATGAAGTGAAAACAATTATCAGATTGATTGGAAACTACCGTGGCTCCTAAGAAGTTTTGAACGGTGGATGTCACTGTCCCCACCATTTTCAATGGTGGGGTCCATTGAGACTTTAGACCTGACTCATTCCCTTTGAGATGCCATAAAATAATCTTTAAAAATGGTTGGACAGTACGGATTACAGCGCATGCATCATGGTGGGTCCCACCGTCCAAGGTCTGGATGGTGTGGATCTACACGATGGACGGATGAAGAAGACTTCACATACATCACGGTGACCCCGTTCTTCCTGCTGCACATATATCAGCAGCTTGCAGCAGCTGCTGGCCCACCGTCCATCAGATGGACGGTGCAGATTGCAATTAGATGGACGACATTGATGAAACATATATATCAAGGTGGTCCACCGTCCGGTCAACTGGAAGATTGGAATAAAACACATATATAAAATATATTTTGAGAGAACTGTGCGTACAGCAGCTGTATGGCTGGTGTGCATGGCCCACTGACCCACCATCCAGATGGATGGTCTGGATGGATCAGACCCACAACCTTACAGGCATTAGTACAATAGCTATATAGTTGTTGTACATCAGCCCGCCTCTCCCAGATAAAAAAAAATGGTGGGTCCCACATAGGGGCCATCATATATATATATATATATATATATATATATTATAATATTATATTATATTATATATCTTCTTCTTCTTTCTTTTTCTTTTTTTAAATGCTTCAGCGTCCATGAGTGCTGGACGGACGGTGCAGATTAGGTGGGTCCACATGCGTGGACACCACCTACCATCAAGGTGGGCCCCATAGCTGATGACCAGCGTGGGTAAAACACATATATCACATGACCTCATGGCCTGGACGGTGTGGAATTCACATGTACAGTATGATGAGTCCCACGGAAGCTGCTGACGTCTCCAGCAGATGCACATCTGGTAGGTGGGCCTCACGTCCATGCACGGATGGCGTGGATAATATACATTCATCATGGTGGCCTGTAAAATACAAAGAGAGAGATAGAGAATGTGAGACAGGGAGTGGATATGGGAGGGGCCCCATCACTATGGGCCCCTCTTTGATCACAACACATACAACAAAATGGGTCCCATCACAAGTGGGCCTTACATCAAAATTAAGATCTAAGGCTATGAACACCCACCGTTTGCTTCATCTTGGACTTCTCCTCATCTTTAGCTCCAATGTAACATTATTCAATGGTTGTGATTAATCATAGAGGGTGGGATTGGATGGTAGGAAGGTGGGCCATACCTAGCTCTCTCATGGAGATTGGACGCGGGTTGCTTGGGAGAATGAGAGAGAGAGAGAGAGGTTGTAAGAGAGAAAAAAATCGGTGAGGGATGGGTGATGGAGTGATGTGTACTTGACTTGTATGGGAGAGAGTTGACTTTAGGGATGGGTGTTGTACTTGGGGATGAGATAGAGTAATTGACTTGATGGGTTTTATACTTGACTTTGATTGATGGATTGATGTGATGTTTAAGGTAGAGATTCTCTTACGCGACATTTTTCTCTAAATGAACGCGGGCCCACATCTCCTGGCTCGGGTATCGCCTCGGCACGCGAGACGCGGCATCAGATCCGCGGCGACGGCGCGGTCACAAGGATAAAAGTCTCGGGTCGAGCTGACTCTGATATACAGGACACGACTTAGGATCACGCGCAAACGCTGATAACAGATCACGGGTCGCCGAAATTTGATCAAGAGGACTGCAGAAGCTTATGGAACAGTACGGGTTAGGATAAGGGCCTAACACTATATCCGATAGCCAATGGGTGAGTCTAACTCAGGTGGTTCCTAAGAAGTCCAGAATCATCATTATAGCTAATGTCGATAATGAACTCGTGCCAACTAGAGTTACTACTGGTTGGAGAATGTGCATTAACTACATGAAATTGAATACTGTCACAAAGAATGACCACTTACCTTTGCCCTTTATTGATTAAATCTTGAAAAGGCTAGCTAGTCATTCCTATTACTGTTCCTTAACGGATATTCGGACTATAACCAGATAAAGATAGTCCATGAAGATCAGGAAAAGACCATATTCACATGTCCCTTTGGCACCTTTGCTTACCAAAGGATACCATTTGGACTGTATAATGCCCCCACCACTTTTTAACAATGCATGATGAATAATTTTCTGACATGGTGGGGCAATATTTAGAGGTTTTCATAGATGACTTCTCTATCTTTGGTCCATCCTTCAATGATTACTTGGAGAATCTTAAATGTGTGCTGAAGTGATGTGAGGAAAAGAATTTAGTACTAAATTGGGAGAAGTGTCATTTCATGGTTCATAAGGGGATTTTCCTTAGACATATCATCTCGTTCAAAGGAACTGAGGTAGATAAGGCTAAGATTGATCATATCTTTAACTTACCTCCACCTAAGAATATACGAGATGTGTGATCATTTTTAGGACACGCCGGATTTTACAGGAGATTCATAAAGGATTTTAGTCACCTCTCTCGTCCTTTATGCAATCTACTTCGGAAGGATGTACCATACAAGTGGACTAAGTAATGCCAGGAAGCTTTTTCTAAGCTCAAGGGCATGCTAACCACTACTCCTATCATGCAGCCACCTGACTGGAACATTCCTTTTGAAATTATGTGTGATGCGTCCGATTATGCTCTTGGGGCAATGTTAGGCCAAAGAAAAGAGAAGAAGCCATATGTTATACACTACGCAAGTAGAACTCTAAATCTTGCCCAAGTGAATTACTCAACTACGGAGAAGGAACTCTTAGTTGTAGTATTTGCTTTGGACAAATTTAAGTCCTACTTGTTCGGATATAAGATCATCATCTACACAGATCATGCAGCACATAAGTATCTTCTTTCTAAGAATAATGTTAAGCCCCGCTAGATAAGATGGATCCTTCTACTTTAAGAATTTGATTTGGAAATAAAAGATAAAAAAAGAGTAGAGAACGTAGTGGTATACCATCTTTTCCGCCTTGACCTTTCTGATTCCCTTGAGACGATGAATATAAATGACATGTTCCCTGATGAATAACTATTTAAAGTCTCCCATCGACCTTGGTTTGTGGATATTGCTAATTATCTTGCCACAAGTTTCACGCCGACACATTGGACTGCGCAAGATAAAAAAGAAATTTTTCGCCGAGGTACCTAAATTCTTCTGGGATGATCTGTATTTGTTTAAATATTGTCCAGACCAAATCTTAAGGAGATGTGTGCTAGATAATGAACACCAAAGTGTCATCTCCTTCTGTCATTCTCAGGCCTGTATTAGTCACTTTTCTACTAAAAAGACCACGACCAAAATTCTGCAGTGCGGCTTTTGCTGGCCCACTATGTTCAAGAACACTTATAAGTTTTGCAAAGCTTATGAGCGTTGTTAAAAATTGGGAGTATTGTCTCGTCGAAATATGATGCTTTTGAACCCCATTCTGATTATTGAAGCATTTGATTGCTAAGGCATCTATTTTATGGGACCATTCCCTCAATCTTTTGAAAATTTGTATATTTTGCTAGTGGTAAATTATGTCACTAAATGGGTCGAAATAATCCCACGCTGGAACAATGATCATCAAATGGTCATTAAGTTTTTAAAAGAGAACATCTTTTCCCGGTTTGGAACGCCTCGAGCCATCATTAGTAATGGAGGTTCACATTTCTGTAACATGCCATTTGCAAACTTAATGAAAAAATATGACATCTCCCATAAAGTGAGCACTCCATACCACCCACAAACAAGTAAGCAAGCCGAAATTTTCAATAGGAAAATTAAACATATTTTGAAAAAAATGATTAACATTGACCGTAAGGACCGATCAATCCAATTAATTGATGCTTTATGGGCTTACCGTACTGCATTTAAGACCCTTATTGGAATCTCTCCCTTTAGATTTGTCTATGGAAAAGCTTGTCACTTGCCTGTGGAGTTGGAACATAAAGCCTACTGGGTGATTAAAAATCTGAACTTCAATTTGGACCATATGCTGGCTCGCTACGCAAACTTCAATTGAATGAACTGGAAGAAATCTGGAATAATGCATATGAAAACTCGAGAATTTACAAGGACAAGATGAAGGTGTTTCATGACCAATACATTCTTCGTAAATCATTCACACCAGGTCAGAAAGTCCTTTTATATAATTCTCGATTACACCTTTTTCTGGATAAACTCCGATCTCGTTGGCCGGTCCTTTCACTATTGCTAATGTTTATCCTCATGGGGTTGTCGAGATTCGGAATTCAAACAATGGCAATGAATTCAAAGTAAATAACTATCGTTTAAAGCCATTTGTTGAAAAATTTCATTTAGAGGACATGTCAATACCTCTGATTGACCCTGTTTACCAGGATTGACCTCCTAGTCTGACGGAGATAGAGGTATATTTATTTGCTTTCATATGATTTAGGATTAAGATAGTTTGCTTTCTGCTGTTTAGGATAGTTTGCTTTCCACTATTTATGATAGTTTGCTTTATGTTGGTTTATTCTTGTGCTAACTCATCTTCACACTGAGACCATTCGAAAAGCCTCAAAATTCCTTCTTCAGGTTTACCTTTCCATCACTTCCCCTCTTTTTTCATCGCCTCTTTTACATTACATGCTTATTTCTTTGACATTGAGGACAATGTAGAATTTTCGGTTGGAGATGGGGGATTAGGTGAACTAATTAGTGTTTTCTCAATTTTGAGTGAAATTTTTGAAAAATTTCAATGTTTCAAGTTGAAATCTATTTGGGAAGTGATGAAATGTGTACTTAAGAATGCGTTGGGTATGATAAAAATAGAGATTGAATTTTGAATTATTGGAGTTTGATCAACTAAGTAATCTATCACCTAAGTTCTTACTCTCAATTAATTAAGAGATAGTTTGAACATTATATTAATCTAAATCACAAGACACATTCAATTTGTTTTCTGTAAGACATGCTAAAAGTTCTGTTTGTTAGTATGTGAATCATTGATAGATGATGAGAATTGAGTCTAGAGAATTTTATGTACCTTAAAAGAAGAAAAGAAACAGTTAAAAAAAATAGGAGATTAACAAAGAGGTCATGAAAAAGAATAAAAGAATGAATAAAAAATTGACCGTCGATATAAAATCAAAGACTGGAAAAATAAAGAAAACATAATAAGTTTGGAATCAGTACTTGAGTTTCAAACTGATCTTGAAGTAATGAGTATGGCTAACATTATGAACTAATATTATTCGTACAGGAAGTATGTTGATTTTCACTAAGCACATTGAAAAACTTCATATGTAAATTATGCTCGATTTAATGGATAAAGAATTTACTTGATTGGTTGCTTATGTGGTTCAGCTCTAAGTTTTCAAAACTCCATTTTCTTATCTTAATTCTACCCATTTATACTTGAGTGTACAAAAGATTGTTTTCTTAGAGAGGTTTTAAACATTAAACATTGAGATTTATTTCACGCATACTTTGCTTGGGACTAGCAAAATGCTGGTCGGGGATTGTGTTGAGGGTCAAATATTGCATATTATCCCACATTTATATCTTGGTTTTATGAACATGATAATGCTTAATGCTCTATTTTACTCATGATTGTGTTGCAAGGTGAATTTAAGAGCTTGGATTGAAAAGGGCGCTAAAAGCATGGATTTAATGCTTAAGAATTACCAAGGCAATGGAAGGATCTTAGGAGACCAAGATTGAAGAATTCACATGTCAAAGATCCAAGAAAATCAAGTGAGGAATGAAGAGAATCAAAGATTTGAAGTAAAGAAAAGAAATCCTGAAATCATAATAAAAAAGCATATTCTGAAACTCTGGGTCATTCTGTAAAATTGCGTAGAGTAAAGTTTATTTTGAAAAATTGCGCATAATGAAGTCTATTTTAGCAAACTGTGTAAATTTGAGATAGTTTTTAGAGTTTTCCAAATAAGTACGAAAGTTGGAGTTCCATAACTATAAATAAGACTCCCCAGGATGCTCCAAAGCATATTCTAGGGTTTGAAGGAGGCAAGCACAAGGGTGGAGAGTCGTCGCCCAGCGTTTTTTTTATTTTTTCCCTTTCTTCCTTAATTTTTCAGGCTTTCTTCTAAGGTTTTTTTTTCCAAGCATGTCTGTGGTTGGCTAAACCTCTTAGATAGGGCTAAGAGGTGAAGCTTATAGCGTGATGAGATATTTTTATTGTTTTGATTCATGTTTATGTTGAACTTACTTTGATTTTAGTTTGATATTTAAGGAATATTTTCAGTTTTAATGATTTATTGTGATTTAAATTACAGTAGATCTGCAATTGCTTTGAGTATCTTCTTTTCTTGCTTTGAGATTATTATGTTGATAAATCATGTTGTTTGCCATTGTCTCCTAGGCGTGGTTTGGTGATGGAATCCCTACCAATTATCATAATTCTCCTCTTTTGAAAATTAGGTCAAAGGAAGTTCAGATTTGAACCTAATTGCTATATCTTTCAATTGGATATGTAACGCCCTGAAAATCGGGGGTCAAGCGTAAACTCAACTCCCGAGTTCCAGAACATCACTTATGCAACAAAATGAATGATGTTTGAATGTTGACTATACTTGTGCATTGAACATGAGTGAGATTAAGCCAAAACAGAATATCATACTCCAGGAGGACAGTAAATTAGCAAGCGGAAGACTGTGATAGGTAGACAAAATATATGAACTATAATGAGTCTCCAGAGTGTGATAATGTTACCAGGTTAAATAATTACAAGTACAGTTCTAAAATATACCTAATGTGAGGAAGTGTAATGTCTCCTATCCCAAATACCATAGCCCTCATTAATCAATACGATACAGTGTCTTCAGAGACCCGTCAGAGAGATACAGATAGGAGAATTCCTCCTATCATCATAGAAGTAGTCCGGCTCTGCTTCACAAGCATCGCCACCACCTGAAACTCAATAATCTGGTTGGTGTTGCAAACACCGTCCCGTAACGTGGGAGTGAGTGATCAACTCAGTGGAACAGTAAAGTATAGGTTAACATGTTATCAAATCAATCAAGCAGTAATGATAAAGCAGTACAAATCAAACATTTCTAACTACTCTTGTTAAGTGCAAAAATGATATGACATGATGCTGTATGCCCTTGCCAAACCACCCTCAAGCGACATCATCTTACGTTCGCGAATGCTACTCCCTTAGTGCGCCACATCTACAAAGCACATGCGGTGCATGATGATCATGATTACCGAGTTATTATTAGTCCATTTCAAACAGAGAATATTGGGAAACTAAGGTACCTCCCTTGTATCATTCCCAAACATGATCCATTCTAGGGTCGTCAAGCCTAGCTAATCTCATACGATATTATGGTTTGAGAAGCGTAGTGAAGGCATCGCAAAGGGCTCGTCACCCGTCAGCTCGGATACAGATCTCACCGTATGCGGCTCAATTGCTGGCGGCGTCAGCTCAAGTACATATCTCACCGTGCACTGCTCAATCACTAGCCGTCGGCTCGAATACGGGTCTCACCGTACTCGGCTCAACTCATACTCCGCTTTGTGAAAGACTCGCCGCCAATCACGGACCTTGGAGTATACTCGAAGATACTACGGAGGACTCGTCGCCGTCACACGAGCACGTCTCACCGTACTCGGCTCTCGCCGTAGTATCGACACTCGAATATAGTGTCCCATACCACCATAATCGGCTCACGAGGTTGGTTGCGCAATGGTCACTACGGGGAGGTACATGACCCCGGCCAGAGGGCCGACAAATCGACCACGGTGTCCCATACCACCATGCCCGGCTCATGCGTCTTAGCGGATCGAGGTACCATGGTTAAAAGGGATTTCACTGGTAAGTTTGGTACCCTAGGTTCAAGCAGAGGCGACCAAACATGGTGAACATACATTAGACAAATCGGGTTACTTGACGAGCTCGGCTAGCTCGAGCGCACAACAAGTTGAACGACATGAAGTGCATAAGCACTTCGCGTGGCCGACCACTATCGCCAACCGAAGTACGACTCTGGGTTCGTCGAACACATCTCACGTGGCAAATGAATTGCAACCACGAATTCAATTGGTACCGATTGTCCGGACTATAATCATAGCCCCAAACACAATCAATTCGCATCCATAAGCATGTGGAGTAAAGCATGATAATAAAGTAATTAAAGCATGCTAGTAGGCATGTTATAAGGCATGTTATAAAGCATGATAGAAAGCATGTTGTAAAGCACTTCATCAATAGGAATACAAACACATATATTACAAGTAAGCGGTTTAAGCAAATAACCTCATGGAGGTAGTCATACATGTCTCTAGAGAGTTGAGAATCCCATCTCAACACCCTAAAACATTACACTTTGCTAACTACTACTCATTCAGACATTTCAAGAAACACTTAAGCAAACATACATCAACATACATGACATATGTCGATCACATAGGCATTAGGCCAAATCCTTTCCCTAGGGAGTTGCCCCAATCATAACACGCGTACACCCACGACGGATGGTCATGGCAAGGTGAATCCAAGTTCCATATTCATTCAATCATTTCCGCAAACACTTGGGCCACACATTTCAAAGATATATAGTGTATATTGGCCGTGGCGTGAACTAGGGAAAATCCTTTCGTCAAAAGGGTATCGCCAATACAACAATCATGAATCCATGACAATTAGTCATGGCGAGCACGAATGAGAATTCTATACTCATTCACTCATTTTCACAAACACTTAGAATACACTATTACAACATACATGACGTATGTTAGCAAAATACGTGTTAGGGTTGTCCCTTCGCCACGTGAGTATTTTACCCATGTATATCATAATCATACAGCAAATAATCATGGCAACCACATCAGCAAATTTTATACGTATAGGGTACTTTCACGTATACCCAAGTTCGACATACATAGTGTTTACAAAGGGACATAGATTTCGCATCCCTTTCGCCAAGCTAGTATTTTAATCATGTATTGTATAGTCATACATTAAATACATATGTCAAACATTATTCCAAAAGAAATACGTATACGGTATTTCTACAATACGTATTTTCAACATACGGACATTTACAAAGGAACATATAATTTGACGATTTCTTTCGCCAAACTAGTATTTTATTCATATGTTATATAATTAAACATTAAATAAACATGTTAAGCATTTATCCAAAAAAAATACGTATACGGTATTTCTACGTATACCTAGAATATGTGAAATTCCATATTTCACACCGCTAATCAAAACAGAAACGGAAAGCACTTTGTACATGTGCAATTGCAAGCGATCATGAATCTACCATTATCCGACATTGAAAGCGTTGAAAACCGTAACTTATACACTTAAAGTCCTCACCTTTGCCTTTTGAAACTCAACGAATCGGCCAAGAAGGGCGAAGAACCTCCGTATACGGAGTTTTCTAGCCTAAAGAGCGGAATCGGTTAGTTGTTACATAGCCTACGACGATTCTACCTTGAATCAGACCTAGGGTTAGGTTTTATTACCTTAAAACGGAGTCGGTGACGCCGAAAAACATCAAGGAAGTGGTGGTGCAGCCCGTTGGATGGCAGGGAACGACGGCAGGGAGATTCTCCCACTTCTTCCTCACTTTCTCTCTCTTTTCTCTCTCCCAAAACCCAAATTCGTATGGCTGGAAGAGAGGGTGCTCTAAGCTCCTTATATAGTCTCAAACATTACGGAAATAGACTTAGGTTCATGGGGTAATCGCTTTATATAGGATATTCGCCGCTTTTCCACCAAAAGGGAAGTTCGGTGGCCCTCTTTGAGCCAAACGTCAGACTTAAGCTCACCATCGATGGATCTACGTGGGATTACGTTTTTGACTCATTCGGATACGCAGATCGCACGTGGCGGACCACTTTCAGTTCGACGGTCAGTGGGCCACGATCAGAAATTCCAAGTACATGTAAATGTTCCTGAAATTTTTCTTAATCCGAGGGTGTAATTTGGTCCGACGATTACGACGGTCGGGTTGCTTAATCTTGACGCGTCAACGAACGATGCCGATCACTATTCCAGATATTTAATTTGGCTTATGAATAGTGTTTTTCACACTACCTCGCTCCGATTCGAAACGAATGGCCGTGGAACATCGGATAAGGCTGATTTTTGAGATGATTGTTAAGCCCAGAGGGGCGGTCCTAGTTCCTTAGCTTTGGGTTAATCGGAATCCCGATGTGCGACCTAGACCTAATACGAAGTTTCGTTTCATTCCCGAAAGCAGACGGAAATGAGTTTGGTTCTAAACTTTAGGGTAACCTAAGCGTCACTTGTTCCGCAAGTTTTGGGTCTTGCAGATCGTATTTAAAGCGATCCTAACGGATTTCATAGCTAATTGAGTTTAGTACTTAGTTACTTTGTCTCATTTCTAAAGGATTTAGTCCTAAGTGAATTCTGGTCGAGGTGGTACTCAGGCCTTTGGAGTTTGTATATAAAGTGATCCAAGTTATACTACTTAGCTAGTTTAAGATAGTGTCTAGTGGTGAAAGTTATTAGAAAAATTGGAAGATCAAGGTGATGAAGGGTGAGATTTTGTGAAGGAAATGAGTTCAAAGGCGGCTTTAGACTTTGGGATTCAGCTGACAAGTTAATGAGGTATTAGGATCGCCCCATTGCCTAAGGTCATCTAATCCCAGGTTGGCAAAAATCCGGGGCGTTACAATCTACCCCCCTTAAAACAAAATTTCGTCCCCGAAATTGGCTAAGGGTAATAAGAGAAGATTTCTATTATTTTATTTGCCTAAGACTTATTGGTTCCAAGTTTCTACGCGTGGTAGGGTATTTACTAGTGTGGTTCCTTTTAGTCTACCCCCCTTAAAACTTAATTCTTCATCCATTTCTCACACCCTGATGGTTTGCTACCATTTATTTCCTTACCTATTTGAAGTCTCGACGACAATTCCCACAATTTAGAGTAAAATAGCTGTTTTCAATGTTTGACCAATACGGAGAGACAATTTTTGGTGGGCTCGATCCCGATACATCGACCATCTACCTGACCAGGGTAGGAGGCTCATCGTATCCCTTCCGGATCCTGGTGAATCCTGGTCTTCTGCTCGGTCAAGCAGTGAGTCCATTGGTAGTCGCCCAGGATTGAGAATTAGGTCAAGCCGCGAATGCTTCGCAGTTGTATATTTCAGTAACTCCGTAGTCCGATCACTCTAGAAACGTAGGGAATGTCCATCATTGAAAGGTTCAAGTTGTTTATTCTAAGGTTGCCCTTTAGGTCTTAATCTAAGAGAGTCCTCGATATTATCTATGTCCCAGGGAAAGGGTGAATCAAATCTTACTAGATCATCCTAAAATGGTTTCATAGTAAAACTTGTTAGGGCTTCTATAATGTGCGTATATTAACGAGCACCGTTTCGATCCTGGGCCAGTGGAGTAGGGTCCACCATGCTTTCGCTGTGCCACCCAGATCAAGAGATGCAATAGGTAACCTAACTAGATTGGGCTCATAATGTTCTACCCCCCTTAAAATTTTATTTTCACCCTCAAGGCTCAAGATTTATGTCCTGCTCCGTATATCGGAACAAGGTGTAGTTTAGGATCTATCCTTGACATGAAATGGGATGCGACCTCCCACTACATTGGTCTTCTTTTCATCAACGTTGTATATTATGGCATTGATACCTATAGTCATAGAAAGGAGCTAAAGATGAAGGGTATTGTGGTTGATTCGGGGTCAGGTGTGAGTTTGTGGCGAGATGCCTAATTCTACCAAGAAATTTTGTCGCGGTCCAGACTTATCCTATTTAATCATGTCTAGCTTAATAGGCAGGCTATCTTTTTGCGTTCATAAGCACAATACGAATGCCGACATGGCGTGCGATTTAGGACCTGATTCTTAACTGTCTGTTGCTCACTTGGGAAATTCCTTAGGCCTAAAAGGAACTATTTCTATTGGCTATATATTCTCACACTTCTCAAAGACAAAGTTATAAACTTTTGGTTGTAAGTGGTCAAGCCAACACGGAAGAAAGTTGCGTAGTGGGTCTGAGCCGGATACATGGACCTTCTACCTCGCTAGGACAGAAAATTGTCATATCATTTCTTAATCCCAGTTGATCCCGACCTTCTGCTTGATCAGAGCATAGGGTTCATTGGTCACTACCAGGATTGAGAATTCGATTCAAACCGCGAATACCTCGCTTAAATGTAGTTTCTCTACCCCGTGTTCCCGAATGTACTAAGTCCTTGAGAAGGCGATTCTGAGGGTGTATTGATTTGACCTAACATTAAATCAAAGGGATACTGAGCGTGTATAGTTACTAATCAAACAACTTTTCTAAGAATTATTAAAGGAGCCTATGAGTATTAAGGGGTCTGACGAAGGAGTGAGGTCTCACTCCAACCTAATCCAGCCCATTAATTAAGTCCATTTTTCAACTATCTTGCAATTACCTTAGCATAATCAGTCTCTTACGTTCCGTAGTAGAACCAGTAGCCTAGTCTCAATTTATGGATAGTGGTAATCTATTAGTCTATGCTTACACACTAGATGATTTCAGATCATTTCTAATACAAGAAATTATTCATCGTGTAGGGTCAAACGTTGTCTAAGTGGAATTGAGTTGTCTGTACTTGACGCTCGAGCATTTCACACATGATCACACCGGCTAAGAAGATTCTGGGGCTTACATTATTATTTTGTTGGATTTCCTATACGGTCAGGTCTGTCGAAAACTAGGAGTATCGCTCTAGGTCCAAAACTCTATGGCTTATTTGTCAAACAACCATTTACTCCAAAAGCTTAAGCTATCAGAGTGTGGTGGGTTAATGTATGTCAAGGGACTTTATCACTCCAACACAATTTGGCCAGTGGCCTTAAGTTGTATTAAATGGGACTGTATTGCTAATCCTTCCTCGGAATTAGGAGTGGCATGTTTGGTAGGAGGGTGGGTGGGGATTAAAATTAAATTTTCATAGGCTTTGGAAAATGAGCCGTCGTGTTGAAAAGTGTGAGATGGGATTTGTGGGTTTGGAAGGTCAAATACTACAACACTGGCCTATCAATCATGAAAACGAAAAGATCCTAACGAAACAACCAAACACGGACGACTAGGCATCCGGGTCGGCGACGGAGGAGGGCACTCTTACTCCTTCCCATGAGAGGAAGAAAGGCGAGGATCGAAAATATGGCCGTATCTAGCTATAAGAAGGCCATTGGAGTGGAATAAGGTGTGAGATTGAGATGGATTGTTATGAGCCACAAAGAGAGGTCGTGATCGCAAGGCAAGTGAAAGGAAAGAGATAAGAGATGCACGTAACTGTAGAGAAACAGTTAGGAGCATGAAATGATAGAAAACCAAGTTTTTCTAGGAAGAAAAGAATGGGATATGGGGATCCCACGATTTTGAGAGAAAGTGGGGATTTAAAAACGTCCAAATGAAAGAAAAGGGAGGACAAGAGTCGTATGAGGGAGATTTCGAACGGGCGTGTGAGGTGCAAAAATGAGAAAGGAAGTGATGGGAGGGTGGTTTGTGCAAAATCGAGATTTTTGTGAAGAAGGGAGAGCTTGGAGGGGTGTTTGAGAGAGAGGGGGAGCTCCAGCCCATGACAACCTAACCATTTGCCAAAATGGCACGTGCCGGGGTAGAGGGAGTCGGCCGACCAACCCCACGTTCGGGACTCCGCGGGAAGCGACGGACGGCGGCGCCGCCGGTGCAGCGCGTGGAGCCGCGGTCGAATGGCCGGAACCGCGCCGCCGCGGTGGGGACGTGTTCCTCCAGTCCCCAGGGCCCCAAAATTGTGGGTCCCACCTTGGATCCCTCCGGAAGTGCTCCGTTTGGCCCCCGATCCCGATTCGCTCCATTTTGGGTAGTGTCGGGGAAACCGGACGTAACTTGCACTCCGAATGAGTTATCTCGACGTAAAATATATGAATTTGGGGTAGAACGAGCTAATGAAGCCAACCAACCCAGCTATGCCGGGTTGCGCAGCCGGAATTGCGAGAAAACCTTCCAATTGGCAGCCATTTTCCCGTTTCAATTTCATTTTGCCAAAAATAGTAGTTTTAGTTTGATTTCTCTTCATCCGTTGGGCTTTAGGAGTTGTGCCCAATGAGAAAAGAGTTTAGAATAATTAGGAGAATGGTTTGGTGGACACTTACTATTTTTTGACCGAAAACTTTACCCACTAGTAGATATCACGACCCATAGTAAGTCGCGAATTCTAGAAGTTTTAGTTGTAGTTTGTTCCTGATTTCTTTCCCATTGCTTGGCATTCCTATTTAAAGGGTTGTGAACTCATTTTTTTCTTCATTCATTAATCAATTTTGGATTTCTTAGAATTTATTTCTAGTCTCTGCTTTCTTTCCTCATTGATTCGAGAAGTCTCTGCAAGGAGTCCAGAGAAGTTTCGAGGATTCGGAGTAGTTATCCTCATCACGCCTATCCTATATTCTACCGATGGTCAACGGTTAGGGTGAAGTGGATTGTAATCTAGACTCATTGATAGACAGCCTAGGAATGTTTTAAGGTCGACCCGTGCGACCATGGTTGAATACAGACTCGATTTCGGCGTTCGTTTTCAGTGAACTAGCCGCTAGACGGAACATGGATGTCTAAGACTGTTTCTACATTCCGTCGCTCCCTCCTAAGTCAGAGTGCGTCAGTGTGCGTCGTGTGACCATAACCCAGGTCCGGTTTAATCAAAATCATGCTCTGATACCATCTTGTAACGCCCTGAAAATCGGGGGTCAAGCGTAAACTCAACTCCCGAGTTCCAGAACATCACTTATGCAACAAAATGAATGATGTTTGAATGTTGACTATACTTGTGCATTGAACATGAGTGAGATTAAGCCAAAACAGAATATCATACTCCAGAGACAGTAAATTAGCAAGCGGAAGACTGTGATAGGTAGACAAAATATATGAACTATAATGAGTCTCCAGAGTGTGATAATGTTACCGGTTAAATAATTACAAGTACAGTTCTAAAATATACCTAATGTGAGGAAGTGTAATGTCTCCTATCCCAAATACCATAGCCCCGTCAATACGATTACCAGGTCTTGAGGAGACCCGTCGAGAGATACGATAGGAGAATTCCTCCTATCATCATAGAAATAGTCCTACTCTGCTTCACAAGCATCGCCACCACACGAAACTCAATAATGGGTTGGTGTTGCAAACACCGTCATAACGTGGGAGTGAGTGATCAACTCGATGGAACAAGATAAAGTATAGGTTAACATGTTATCAAATCAATCAAGCGAATGATAAAGCGACAAATCAAACATTTCTAACTACTCTTGTTAAGTGCAAAAATGATATGACATGATCTTTGTATGCCCTTGCCAAACCACCCTCAAGCGACATCATCTTACGTTCGCGAATGCTACTCCCTTAGTGCGCCACATCTACAAAGCACATGCGGTGCATGATGATCATGATTACCGAGTTATTATTAGTCCATTTCAAACAAAGAATATTGGGAAACTAAAGGTACCTCCCTTGTATCATTCCCAAACATGATCCATTCTAGGGTCGTCAAGCCTAGCTAATCTCATACGATATTATGGTTTGAGAAGCGTAGTGAAGGCATCGCAGGGCTCGTCACCCGTCGGCTCGGATACGAGATCTCACCGTATGCGGCTCAATTCTTGGCCGTCACTCAAGTACATATCTCACCGCACTGCTCAATCACTAGCCGTCGGCTCGAATACGGGTCTCACCGTACTCGGCTCAACTCATACTCCGATTCTTTGTGAAAGACTCGTCGCCAATCACGGACAGGTATACTCGAAGATACTACGGAGGACTCGTCGCCCGTCGGCACGAGCACGGTCTCCACCGTACTCGGCTCTCGCCGTAGTATCGACAACTCGAATATAGTGTCCCATACCACCATAATCGGCTCACGAGGTTGGTTGCGCAATGGTCACTACGGGGAGGTACATGACCCCAGCGTAGGCCGACAGCTCGACCACGGTGTCCCATACCACCATGCCTGGCTCATGCGTCTTAGCGGATCGAGGTACCATGGTTAAAAGGGATTTCACCGGTAAGTTTGGTACCCTAGGTTCAAACGAGGCGACCAAACATGGTGAACATACATTAGACAAATCGGGTTACTTGACGAGCTCTCTAGCTCGAGCGCACAACAAGTTGAACGACATGAAGTGCATAAGCACTTCGCGTGGCCGACCACTATCGCCAACCGAAGTACGACTCGGGTTCGTCGAACACATCTCACGTGGCAAATGAATTGCAACCACGAATTCAATTCAGTACCGATTGTCCGGACTATAATCATAGCCCCAAACACAATCAATTCGCATCCATAGCATGTGGAGTAAAGCATGATAATAAAGTAATTAAAGCATGCTAGTAGGCATGTTATAAGGCATGTTATAAAGCATGATAGAAAGCATGTTGTAAAAGCACTTCATCAATAGGAATACAAACACATATATTACAAGTAAGCGGTTTAAGCAAATAACCTCATGGAGGTAGTCATACATGTCTCTACAGAGTAGTTGAGAATCCCATCTCAACACCCTAAAACATTACACTTTGCTAACTACTACTCATTCGGACATTTCAAGAAACACTTAAGCAAACATACATCAACATACATGACATATGTCGATCACATAGGCATTAGGCCAAATCCTTTCCCTAGGGAGTTGCCCCAATCATAACACGCGTACACCCACGACGGATGGTCATGGCAAGCGTGAATCCAAGTTCCATATTCATTCAATCATTTCCGCAAACACTTGGGCCACACATTTCAAAGATATATAGTGTATATTGGCCGTGGCGTGAACTAGGGAAAATCCTTTCGTCAAAAGGGTATCGCCAATACAACAATCATGAATCCATGACAATTAGTCATGGCAGCACGAATGAGAATTCTATACTCATTCAGGTCATTTTCACAAACACTTAGAATACACTATTACAACATACATGACGTATGTTAGCAAAATACGTGTTAGGGTTGTCCCTTCGCCACGTGAGTATTTTACCCATGTATATCATAATCATACAAAAATAATCATGGCAACCACATCAAGAAATTTTATACGTATAGGGTACTTTCACGTATACCCAAGTTCGACATACATAGTGTTTACAAAGGGACATAGATTTCGTGATCCCTTTCGCCAAGCTAGTATTTTAATCATGTATTGTATAGTCATACATTAAATACATATGTCAAACATTATTCCAAAAGAAATACGTATACGGTATTTCTACAATACGTATTTTCAACATACGGCACATTTACAAAGGAACATATAATTTGACGATTTCTTTCGCCAAACTAGTATTTTATTCATATGTTATATAATTAAACATTAAATAAACATGTCAAGCATTTATCCAAAAAAAATACGATATACGGTATTTCTACGTATACCTAGAATATGTGAAATTCCATATTTCACACCGCTAATCAAAACAGAAACGGAAAGCACTTTGTACATGTGCAATTGCAAGCGGATCATGAATCTACCATTATCGACATTGAAAGCGTTGAAAACCGTAACTTATACACTTAAAGTCCTCACCTTTGCCTTTTGAAACTCAACGACCGAAGAAGGGCGGAAAGAACCTCCCGTATACGGGGAGTTTTCTAGCCTAAAGAGCGGAATCGGTTAGTTGTTACATAGCCTACGACGATTCTACCTTGAATCGGACCTAGGGTTAGGTTTTATTACCTTAAAACGGGTCGGTGACGCCGGAAAAACATCAAGGAAGTGGTGGTGCGGCCGTTGGATGGCGAGGGAACGACGGGGGGAGATTCTCCCACTTCTTCCTCACTTTCTCTCTCTTTTCTCTCTCCCAAAACCCAAATTCGTATGGCTGGAAGAGAGGGTGCTCTAAGCTCCTTATATAGTCTCAAACATTACGGAAATAGACTTAGGTTCATGGGAGTCAAGCGCTTATATAGGATATTCGCCGCTTTTCCATTTCAAAAGGAAGTTCGGTGGCCCTCTTTGAGCCAAACGTCGGACTTAAGCTCACCATCGATGGATCTACGTGGGATTACGTTTTTGACTCATTCGGATACGCGAGATCGCACGTGGCGGACCACTTTCGATTCGACGGTCATGGGCCACGATCGAAAATTCCAAGTACATGTAAATGTTCTGAAATTTTTCTTAATCCGAGGGTGTAATTTGGTCCGATTCGACGGTCGGTTTTATCTTGACGCGTCACAACGAACGATGCGGATCACTATTCCGGATATTTAATTTGGCTTATGAATAGTGTTTTTCACACTACCTCGCTCCGATTCGAAACGAATGGCCGTGGAACATCGGATAAGGCTGATTTTTGAGATGATTGTTAAGCCCAGAGGGCGGTCCTAGTTCCTTAGCTTTGGGTTAATCGAATCCCGATGTGCGACCTAGACCTAATCTGAAGTTTCGTTTCATTCCAAAGGACGAAATGAGATTGGTTCTAAACTTTAGGGTAACCTAGCGTCACTTGTTACGCAAGTTTTGGGTCTTGCGGATCGTATTTAAAGCGATCCTAACGGTTTCATAGCTAATTGAGTTTAGTACTTAGTTACTTTGTCTCATTTCTAAAGGATTTAGTCCTAAGTGAATTAAGTCGAGGTGGTACTCGGGCCTTTGGAGTTTGTATATAAAGTGATCCAAGTTATACTACTTAGCTAGTTTAAGATAGTGTCTAGGGTGAAAGTTATTAGAAAAATTGGAAGATCAAGGTGATGAAGGGTGAGATTTTGTGAAGGAAATGAGTTCAAAGGCGGCTTTAGACTTTGGGATTCAGTTCTGACAAGTTAATGAGGTATTAGGATCGCCCCATTGCCTAAGGTCATCTAATCCCAGGTTGGCAAAAATCCGGGGCGTTACAGGATAGGATAGGACTCCAATTCCAATTGTGTTACTTGAATCAAGTAAGGAATCACCCTGATTGCTACAAGTGGATACTTAGAAACCCTAGTTCCCACCTTTGAATTCTTAAGTTTCTAATTATACACTTCACAATTACTACATTTAATCCCATATTTAGATTCATATCTTTTTCTAGTTCTACTTCTAGTTGCTTTCAGAATACACATGAGATTAGTCCCTGTGGATTCGACCTCGGTCTTACCGAGATTATTACTACATTGCCACCCTACACTTGGGGTTGTGAACAATCAACTGCATATTCATGGCTACCATGCAAACTTGACATTGATACGACCAAATTAGCAATTCAATCAGTGGCCTTTAACATGGATGGTCAAGATCATTTACACCAAAAAAGTCAATTAAATGATTTGATTTGTCTATTTGTGAGACCCATCATGGATTGCTTGAAAAAAAAAAAAAGGATGGCCGTAGAAAATTAGGCCAAATCAAGAATACATTGGATGTTGAAAATTAGTGGTTTTAAAATAATAAAAATGAAAAATTCAAAATTTCGGGATTTTCTCGCCAAAATACTTTTTTGAATTTTTTTAATTAAAAAAGTATGGTGTGTGTGCTTTGTCCCACATCGGAAATGCAAAAAGATAGTTTTGTAGTTTATATAAGATATTGAGAAGGGTATTCTTACACAATCACGCACGTGCGAGCTCGGGATCGGGCACGGGCGTAGGCGAGGGCGTGTGCAATGAGGTAGTGTAGATGTAGTGGCGCTAGATGGCGCACTTCGCACGTACGCATCGTGTCGCAGAGTGGTTGCTCCCTCGCGACCTTACGCGAACCGGGGTGAGACGGTGCGACCTCGGTGCGATCGCGATGCGATGGGTCTAGTACGATGGGTCTGGTCAGAACTTAGGGCGGTGTGGATCTGAAAAGTTGGAAATGAGCCTAGGTTTTATAGGTGACTGAGAACGGTCGGATCTTAAATCCGAAACGTCCAGCCGTTTCTATAAACGGACAGCTACCTTAAAAGCCACAACGGTCCAAAAACGGACAGGCCAGGATGATCCAACGGTCAGATCTACAGATCTAATGACCAGAAACATCTGGGATGAATAGACAACGGCCAGAAACGTTTTTCAAACGTTCTAGACCATTGAATACCACATAGCAACGGGTCTAAACCTGAGGCCTATATAACTGGACCATTCCAATCCGATTTCATCATCTCAACACACCATCTCTTCCATTAAATCAGATACAGTCCATAACTCCTTTTTAGAATACTATGATAATCTCTATTGTCTAAATCTGTCAGAAGAAATCTATTGCGTTAAAACTGTTCCATAGTGGACCTATCGTGATTGTTGCACGCTGGATCCAGATAAGGCTTGTCTTATTCTGGAAGCAATTCGCCTGTAACCCATCAGCAGTTGATAAGGGGGCGAATCACGCTTTAAGGATAGGGTATTTTATACGTGATTCAGTCTAGTGAAATTATTATTTTCAATTATTTATTTTATATTTTTGGTGTATCCAATCAAATTTCCTAACATTGGATCACCAGAGCATTGACGTTTTTGGGTAGTATCCAAGAAAAAAAAAAAAAAAAAGTTTTGGTTTTAATCCACGTTTCAGATTAATCAATTGGATCGTCCAATTGAAATAATGCAACTAGTAGCACTATAACTTATAGTGCTCTGAGCATCGGAACATTTCTCAATTTATGTCTTACCTGGCAATGCCGGAAGCGGATTGCATGTGACCCTAAATACGGAGATATGCCTGTGCCCAGGGCTGTGTGGGGCAAACAGAGATGTCCGTGAAAAATCCACTCCGTCCATCTGTTTTACAGGACCATAGTAAGACTAGAATCTAAAAATGAACCAAATCCAAAACTCATGTGGGCCATACCACACGAAACATTGGGGATTGAGTGCCCGGAGGTGACAGAAGTTTTGTATCGGGATGATATTTGTGCGTACAGTTTATCCTGAGTGGTAATAACCCTATGAACGGCTTGAACGGTTTATCCCGAGTGGTAATAACCCTATGAACGGCTTGAACGGAGGTTTTCATTTCCACTTTTTTATTTGATGCGGCCCAATTGAGTTTTAGATTTGCCTATTTTTGTTTCCTGCCATATCGTGGTCATTTAAACAGGCGGACAGGTGGATTTGTCAGGGACAGACTACACATAACCCCATGTACGAGTATAGCTCTGGACGCGGATTGCGTCCGGGCGGGCAGGCCTCTATGGGACCCACCGTGATATAATTATTTTATCCACGCCGTTCATCGTTTTTTTAAAGATTAATTTAAGGTGTGAGACAAAATATGAGATAGTTCCAGGGCTTAAGTGGTCCACAAAGTAGGGATTAAAAGTTCACCATTAAAAACTTCTTGAGAGCTGGAAAAGTTTGGGATCAAGCTGATATCTGTGTTTTCACTTCATCGAAGTCTACATGACCTTATGAATAGGTTGTATGGTAAAAACACGTAAAGGTGGCCCTTAGAAAGGTTTCAACGGTGGGGGTCATTATCAATGCAGCTTCCTTTGGTGTGGTCCACCGGGGTCGTGGACCTCCTTCATTTTTAGGCTTAGGCGTTAAAATGATATTATAAAAGCGATAAACATCATGGATAAAACAATTACATCACGATGGGCCCCACAGAGCCATGCCCATGCGGATTACCGCCCCCGCGGGGGTAGGACGCAATCCACGTCCTATAGGTCTATGCTGGTCACAAGCAATCCCTTCGGGCCATGCCTCTTCTTGTTTTTTAGGAAGTATATATATCCCATTTAAAATCCTCATGAAGTTCAACCCAAATCCAGGATTTCAGTTTCCAACCAGAATGCCGAAGGCACAATAATTTTGCGCCGTCACTTGTCATTAGAACATGTCATCCCGATTACACCAGCTTACAAAACACATCTATGGGTGAAACTTTTGTGGTCCTATCATGATTCATGTGTTAGATCCACACCTTTTATTAATTTTTTCAAATTATTTTAGATCATGAGAAAAAAAATTGAGGCACATCCAAGCTTAAGTTAACCACACCGCAATGGGGATTGAATGGCTATAGTTGAAACCTTTCTAGTCAAGGTCTAGTGTGAGGTTTATTGCCATCAACCTCTTCGTAATGTCACACAAACTTGGATGAAGGGAAAATATAACTATCAGCTTTCAGCTTGATCCGAGCCTTGATTGTTCACTTGAACAATTCAGACTTTCTAATAGACTAGGAGCACCGTAAATTAAAAAGTGTTATGAGAGCATTAGATCATTTCTCCTCTGGCTGGAAAGGGAAGCAGCTGGAGGGAAATCTGTCCTAGGGCAGGGCTAAATGGGCCCGCTGTGATGTAATAGTTTTTTTTTTTTTTTTTTTTTTTTTAAGTTATTGTTCGATCTATTTTTCCATATCATTTTGGAGCATGAGCTTAAAATCAAGGTAGATCCAAGACTCAATTGAACAATTAATCTAATTTTATGTATCATTTTAGAGTATTAGTAAAAAATGAGGTAGTTCTAAGGCCTAAGTGGATGATCAATATCATTTTAGAGTATAAGCTAAAAAGAAAAAAAGGTAGATCAAGGCTTAGGTGGACAACATGACTTAAAGAAGTGCCAGCTATGTTGAAACCTTCCAAATGTTTATTTGCCACCTAACCTATCCATGTCCAAAAGTTCACATGGACATTTAAAAAGGGAAAACACAATTTCAGCTTGTTCCGAAGCTTACTTGGCCCTTAAGAAGTTTTTAATGGTTTGTGTTCAATCTTCACTTTGTGGTCCACTTCAGACTTAGATTTGGTTCATTTTTGGGCACGTATCTTGAAATGATATGGAAAAATGGTTGAACGGCGTGGATAAAATCCATACATGGTACAATCCTCTTTAGATAGGAAAGCGGATAGGCTGGTGTACCGCACACCAGCTATATAGATGATATAGGTACGTGTCGTGCGAAGACAAGCGCTCACGGAACGGTTCAAAGGAGATCCAAGTTACATAGGCCCGAAAATGATGTATTTATTATATCCACACTGTTCATCCATTTTTTTAGATAATTTTAGAGTACCACCCAAAAAATGAATCATATCTAAAGATCAAATAGACCACACTACAAATAGCATACGAGATAATGATTTTCACCATTAAAAATTTCGTAGGACCCAAGGACTGGCTGGTGTACCACACCAGCTATATAGCTGCTGTAGGTACATGTCGTGGGAGGACGAGCACTGATGCTCCTAGTGCTCCAAGTTGTACCAACGGTTCAAAGGAGATCAAAGTTACATGGCCCCATAGTGATGTATTTATTATATCTACACTGTCATATATTTTTAGAGGTCATTTTAGACCATTATAAAAAAATAAATAATATCTAAAGATCAAAAATCATATAAGTCACACCATAAATTACAAGGGAGATAATGATTTTCAACATTAAACAATGCATAGGGTTAATATAACATTTATTTTCCATCCAACCTGTCTATAAGGTCACAAAAGCCCGAATGAAAAGGAAAAACAATCCAAAACTCCTGTGACACCAAAAGAGGTTTCAATGGTAGATGTTTAATACCTCACTTCTCTTTGCAGTGTGGTCCACTTGATAGTTGGATTTGTCTTATTTTTCTTCTCAAGAGTTAAGAAAAGCTCGCCAAATGGATGAACAGTTTGGATATGATACATGCCTCATGATCAAACCCACCGTACTTGCTCACATTAATACAACAATTATATAGCTGAGGTGTAAGGTACACCAGCCAATCCGCTTCTCCGCAACGTCACAAAGACGTGGATGAAGAGATAAAAAATATTTCGGATTGATACAGGACTTCTGTGAACCCATAAGGGTTTCAGTAGCAAACGTTCAATCACCCACTGCTTTTTTCAGTGTGATCCACTTGATCTTTAGATATGTCTTGTTTTTCGTCCTAAGACTTAATAATATCTCGGAAAATGAATGGACGGTTTGGATATAACACATACCTCATGACGGGACCCACGGAACTTGCTCACGTCAATACATCAGCTATATAGCTGGTGTTTGGTTCACCAGCCAATCCGCTTCGCTTAGAAAGGGCAACATCGTACTTTTTCTGTACAAACAAAGGGGGAAACGGAGGCGGAGTGGCTGAGTAAAACCCCCTTCGTTATTTCAGCACGGGTTACACTCTCTCTATCCAGGCTAGGGTTTCGAATCCTTCTCCCTCCATATAGGGTTTCCAATCTCTCTCTCTCTCTCTCTCTGAAAGATGAAGAATCGCCCACGGCAAAAGGAGAGCGACCACAGTAAAAGAATCGAAGAAGGGTCGCCTGCGATATCGAATAAGAGAAGGAGAAGGAAGAAGCAGCCTTTCTCAATACACGCCCTCATCAACTCAAATTCTTCATCCAATATAACTGACTACAATCCTTACCTCATCAGTAAGCCGTTCTTTTACCATCCCTTCATTTTTTGTACGGTCAGGATCCTCTTTCCCTCTTCTGGTTCATGTTCGTTCGTTATCAGGGTTTCGGTGGTACCTCAGTGATAGGAACGTGACACATCCAGCAGCCACGACGCTACTGGACGGTGCTCTGTGGGCCCCAACATGATGTATGTGTTTTATCCATGCCGTTCATCCATTTTGGATCATTATTTTAGGGCATGAGCCTAAAAATGAAGCAGATCTAAATCTTAGGTGGACTACAACAGAGGAAAACAGCGGTGATTGAACACCCACCATTAAAAAAAATTTCTAGGGCACACTGTAATATTTCTTTGCCATCCAAGCTGCTGATTAGGTCACAGAGCTGGATTAAGGGAAAACACAAATATCATATTGATCCAAAGCATTTGTGGCCCCCAAGAAGATTTTAACGGTGGGATTTCAATCACCACTTTTTTCCCGTGGTGGGGTCCACCCGAGATGTGGATCTGCTTCATTTTTGGGCTCATGCCATAAAATGAGTTGGAAAAATGGATGGACGCAGTGGATAAAACACATACATCATGGTAGGGCCCACAGAGCACCGCCCAGTAGTGACTGGCTACTGGCAGTGTCAGTATGCAATTCGCATGCCAGGGATAGGGAGGGAATTGGATTTTTAGCTACTTTTGAACTGGATACATGCCACTACATTCCTTGATCCAGACCATCCATCAAGTGGATTGCGACATGGATGGTCACTGTCTATGGACACGTGTCACCACTGTCCTTGATCCAGACCATCCATCAAGTAAATTTTCATGGTTTCCATGCACAGGTGCTTCTTTTTCTTTCCATGGACTTTTATGGTGTTACAAACCAACTACAATGATCCATGCATCATGTGACCCACTTGAGGAATGGCTTGGATATATCTCACATGTGTCCTACTTGTATAATGGATGTCTTAAATATTAATTTTTAACTTCTCCCTGCTAACCAAAAAGATTTCAAAGTTTTCCTAGGAAACCAAAGGGTCTCAACCCAACAGGTTTCAACTGCTCCCCTAAAACATTAGCCCTTTACTGGGTTTCCAAGGGAAAAATAAACACGAGGGAATAAATTCACCAGCAACCGAACATCCACTTATAAAACCTATGAAATAGGTAGGAAGACTTATAGAAATGAATAACTAACCAACGCTATCTTAAAACCTTTGGAAAAAGTTCAAACAGGAAAAAAAAAAAAAAAAAAAAAAAGGAAGAAGAAGAAGAAAAAAATCAACTTTGAAGCTTGAGGGAAGAATTAGCATTTCTATTGTACTAACCAAATTCGATTAAACCACTTTTAGGTTGTTTGAGTTCCATGTCTAGTGTTATGGCCAATTACCAACATACAAACTGTACAATTTTTCAACCATACCACAAACATTGGTTGATTCTTTTATTTCCTTTTCAAGCAAATAAATCTTCTTGAAAATGAAACTAACAATTGATGCAGGACAATTAGCCACTTGCTCTAAAAGCTCGAATTGATAAGGAGTGACAAATCAATCCCTTTATCTCATAGTCTAGGCCTCACATCCCATGGGTTAAGACGTCGGCCGAACCCTCCTCGTGGGCCCCACTTCACATAGGCGGGTCACCCGCCTCACACGGGCCGCCCACACCTACCCCAATAAGCTTGGTGTGAAAATGCCCCTGCATTAATCACTCCCGATGAGGAGTCTCGAACATAAGACCTCTCTCTTTGATACCAATTTGATGCGAGACAATTAGTCACTTGCTCTAAAAGCTCGAACTAATAGAGAGTGGCGAATCACTCCTTTTATCTCATAACCCAGGTCCCACATCACATGGATTAGGACGTCGGCTGAACCCTCCTCGTGGGCCCCACTTCACATGGGCCCCCTTCTCATGAGTCACCCGCCTCACACGGGCCGCACACCTCAAGTGTGTCCCCGCATCCCATAGGCCACCCCACTCCAACCCGATGTGAAAATTCTCATGTATTAACCATCCTCATCTTGCTTCGCGGATCAAGAACAACAGCTAAGGTCATTAACAAATGACATTCATACCAACACTTTTTGAATATCACTTGCATACCTTCAGCCATCGTCTGTAAAAATTCTAGACCTGTGATGACACTTCTATGTGGAGCTTCATTAATCTTCCAAGGGGAGGGAAGAAACAAATTTGCTTCCAGACACCAAGTCTTGAAGGTGATTCCCATATATATTTAACGCTCTCTCTTATATTCTCTATTGTGGGGTCAATTGATTTTAGCCCGTCTTGTACAATCATATTTAGTATGTGTGCACAACATTGAACTTAGAATATTCTTCCAAAAAAAAAAAAGAAGAAATTTTCCGATCGCCTTGAATTGGTTTCGCAAGTAAGAAATCATAGTTGGGCTTCAAGGGTCCGGGTAGTGATTTCCTTCGGGGGGCTTACCCTTATACTCGATAATTTGAGAAAGAGGAGGATGATGATAACTAATGTTTGTATTATGTGCCTTAAAAGCATCAAAGATCATCTCTTTGTCCACTCTTCTAGGAAGATCTAGAGCGATTTCCTTGAACTCTTTGAAACAAGCCGAGTGATGCCGACTTCGATGAATGTTTTTTTTTTTTTTTTTCCCCCTTGGCTAGAAGTTGGAACGAAATGTAGGTTAGCAAGAAAAAAAGAGTTGTGGTGTCTTTCCTTGGGGTAGTCTTGTTGTCTATATGAGGAGTGAGAAAAAATCATTATTTAACAATAGATCTTCCTTCCTTGAGATGGTTTTTGCAAGAGCTAAGTGAAATTGCACAAGGAAGTGGGCTCGCGGTTTATATGGGGGGAAGCTTGGCGGGGTTATGAAATGACGGCTATGTTCTAGAGGAGAAGTGATTAAGACCAATTAAAATTTATGCATATTAAACACACCATTGCTTAAACTAAATTTCAATTAAACCAAGGCAAGGGTCCATCACACAGACTATAAATCACATTCCTATGAAGTAACTAGTCTATAAACATGATAATGTACATACGTGCGTAGGATGTGTGCTAATTGTCAAATCCTAACATTCATCTAATTATGCATGCATATGATTTATCAATTAATCACATAAGTATAATTAAACAAGTAGTCAAATAACAATCCTAAACACAAGCATGTATAGTGGTTCGATTTCCTTATTCCACTCCCGACGAATGCACTCATCCCATGAGTGTACCGGATTTCATTATCGGAGGTTTTAAATCAGGTTCACCTCTAACCTTTACAACCCTACACAAGGACTGTGGTCCTACACAAGGACCTACCTAACGTACACTCCCGCTGCAGGCTCTCGCAAGAGACTTGGGTTGGTTTTCCATCGGCTAAACAATAACCTCGATCCTAGTCCAAGGACCTGCGTTTACTCCTGGCGGAGGCTCCCACGAAGACTAACATGTACATACCTGTGTCTGGTGAATTCGACCCTACACAAAAACTTATTCGAGTTTAGGTTACAAACTCTTATCCTCAATCCTACTCAACGAAAGAGAGTATGGACTCACTAAATGACAACTCACTTGTCGGATTGAGCCCGGTTGATACGCCAATCTTGAGTTACTTCTCCAAAGCTTTTTCATGCTTAAATCTACTCCTTAAATGATCCCCCGATCATTGATGCCAATGCTTTAGTTCCAAGATCAAACACATGCATGCGATGCTCCAATGCAGTGACCAAGGTGATGGGAGGTTGGGTAAATCTCCTACAACTAATGAAAGGTTGTAATTCCTAGGAGATTCACCTAGATGGGTCTTCTAGAGGATTTAGACAAAGGGTATATTAATGAGGGTGGGTCTAATCTCTAGAAAATTGTGGAGATTGAGTTCATCTTCAACATTGAGGTTGGAATCCTCATTAGACTGTTAAAGCTCAAGAAGATGAATCAAATCTTATGGGATTTGAGGCTTAGGGTGTGGGATATGAGTGAGGATTTACCTAAGCTTCTATGGCACCAAAAACCCATGAAAATGCCTGAAGACCGGATGATCCATAGAAAGGAATTGATTCCAACAGGTAGAAATGGCTAGTCTTCGGTCGCACCAAATAAAGCTTTAATCGTACCAAATTAGACAGGAAAGCCGCTAGACAGATTTTGGCGCTTTTAGTCGCACCGAATGTGGTCTTTGGTCAGATCGAATGTGGCATTCAGCTGCAGCTGAATTACCTGATTTTTGTCCAAGCACGCTGAACTGTTTTAGCCGATTTCAGTGGGCTCGGTGGGACTGAAGGTTGTTGAAATTGTGCAGTTTTTCTGGGAACTCGGGACCTCTAAAGCCTATCTAAGAATGTTCAATTGAGGCTCCTAAGGCTAAAGGGATTATCAATAAAGGGTTTACTTATTAAGCTTAAGATCAGCTAGAGATCTAGGTTATTTTGGGTCAAGGGTTAAGGTAATCAAGGCACCACATGTTCTTTGCTCCTTAATGCTCCACCTTCACTTGTGTCTCCGCTCTTCAGCTTCCAAGGGCTCAACTGACTCTCCAACACAATGACTCGCGTGATCGACAAACAAAATGCTCAAATCAGTGCACTAACACTAAGGGCCATATGATCTCTTGGGCAGAGGGCCTCATGTTATGTAAGAGGGAGGACTTCTTGAGTATTTTATGATTGAAATTTTGTGTTTGCTGACTGGGGTTGGCTCCTTACCAGTCCCTTTCTCCTTTGGTTTGGTTTAATAAAAGTTATGTTACTATTCAAAAAAAAAAAAAAGCTCTCTTATTATTTTAGTAGGGTAATCCATGAATTACAATGTTGGAAACTCTTTTTATTATTATTATTATTATTATTATTTTTAATGTTAACCCACCATGCCAATGTTTGAATGCTTGTGATAGTTTGCTCAATCCATGCATTATGACCACTGCAACATGTCATCATGTGTGCTAATTTGGCAAGTGGGCACAAGATCTAACCAGTCTATTTGGTGGTTCACACCATGTAGATGCTCTGGCATAAAATTAGGCTGGTTCACTGATCAGGTGGGTGACAATATATGAAATCAATGGATGCATAAAATAAACATGACCTAGTTTTTCTAAATCATCTATTTGTTTCAAACATTGCGGCTGACATGATGAGTGGACCAGCTTGGTTTCTGGCCAGGGCATCCAGATGGTGGGTTTCACCTGATGAATGGCTTGGATCTTGTATTGTACCTGTGTGCTACAATGGTTCATGTAGGTATGTCAGTGAGATGATTTATATACATGCGTGTAGGATTAGCAAATCTCCCTTTGTGCATAGGATACTAGGTAAGGTTTGTAAGATTCTATTCTATTCTATTCTATTTTTTTCCTTTTCCACTTTACATTATTGTCATGACTAAGATTCTCTGGGATTTCAGAAAAGAAGAGGGAGTTCTACAAAAATGCCAAGTGTATAAACAAGTACAAGAAGACACTGAAGCAACCAAACGAGTCACAGAATATTCTTCAAACTGCTGCACAGCATGCCGAGGTGCAATTGCTTTTTTACTTGTTTCTAGTTTAGAGAATGGATGTATTCACTACTGTATGGAGGTTTTCTAGGAGGATGGCACATATCAGCCATGCACATAGCACACTTCTAGGGCAATCGTAACCATCAATCTCTTGGGTAATGATTTTGAGGGGGCCATTACATGAAAAAATCACACAATCTATCTTTCCTGTTGACTAGTGTCAAGAAAATATATTTTGAGACTACTGAGCATTGACGGGCTACTTATAATAGGTGAAAGTTACACCATTTGGATGGGCAGGATGTCAAAATCACTGTGGTCCATCTGTTGGCCCATTAGAACAATGGTTCCTACTGCCCTAGTAATTATGCTATGTGTGTTGGAGATGCTGGAAATGAGCAAGCATTTAGCAAGGTTAATGAGCCTCCCTTCCTTTTAGCTTGTATTGGGCAGCAAAAAGCAACTTAGATTCAACTGTTCAGCAAGATGGAAAGCAGAATTATCGGGTGTGAAATGTTCACATTGAAATGCAGTGTGAAAGATTATCACAGCCATTAAACAAAGATCATGCGGCTGTGAATTCACACCAGTGTCTTTAACGGTATTTTACACCTGATCATTTGTGGAGGAAAGAGAACAAGGAGAGAAATCATGGGTGTTTTTCATGTCAATAAAAATGAGCATTGTCTTGTGCAATGCTCTGGTGCTCTTATAGTTGCATTGGTCCACTTGGACAGTCCAACCGATTGACCTGAACTGTCTATTAACTCTAGAACACATTTCATGGACTGCTTTGCAAAAATCCCACTGATCTGATGATCTAATACAACCTTGATTTGGCTTTATTTTCTATAGCCATATTTTTTCCAAGCTATGAATGGGATAGCTACGATTTCCTAACAGAAGTGATTCTATCCTTTAGAGTCATAAGCAGTCCATCATAGGCCCTAACAAATAGATGGATCAAATTGTTGATTGGACCTTTTTTTTTTTGTAAACAATCATGACTCTCCATATTAAATGCCATTGATCAATGGTTAATACTTGTTGGGTAGTTGTGGTGTCTGCAATGTAGTCCATGAAATGCGTACTGGACCTAATGAACAATCTGGATCAATGAATTGGACTCTCCAAGTGGGCCCATGCAACTAGGATCACTGTAACTAATAGTGCTCTTAGAGGACTGGAGCATCTCTCTCTCTCTCTCAAAAAAAAAAAAAAAAAAAATCTTTTTCTATCAATAAATTACAAAGGAGCGACTTTTTGCATGCTACCATGGGAAGTCATGCATGCATCTCATGTACATGCATGCTTTATAGGTTTTTTCAACTATGTACAGATGGTCAGAAACAACACGGTAGAGAATCCCTCCCTCCCTCTACATGCATGTATTATAGGTTTACTATCTTGTACTGTATGATCCTATCCTTTCAATGAAAGTAGACCATTACAACTCATTTCGGAATGCTGTGACAGGATGGTGAAAACAATGAAGCTCCAAATGATAGAAAAATGGTGATGAAGAAGCAGAAAAAGAACAAGAACAGTCTGCAGAGTTTGCAAAAAGAGTATGAAAAGAAGCGCAAGGAGGAAGAGAATGCAAGGGTGGAAAGAGAAGCCATCATTCAAGCAAAGAGGGAAGAGAGGGAAAAGGCTGAAGCACGGCGGAAGGAGCTGAGAGGGAAGATGTTCAAGAGGACCCAGCATGGTCAGCCCATCATGAAATACAGAATTGAGCATCTCTTAGAAAGTATCAGGCGGGGAGCAAATTAAAATGCAGTTTTTGGGCATTCATCATCTTAAACACCAATTGCCTTAGTCATTTGTTATAAATCTGCAAGAAAGAAATTGTAAGAAAATGTAGTTGTGGGATAGAGACAATGTCCAGAAGCTGAGTTTTTTGCGCAAGCCCGTGCCGCGTGTGCAATATCTATGCCACGTAATCAGGTGGGCCCCATTGTGTATGCGTGTCAGGCAAAAACTCAGGTTCACTCCACACTTCTGGCAGGCCACATGTACATTGAAGGTCTGGGAATTATGTTGCTTGGGTCTTCTAGATAGCTAAGGGTTTGTGTAGTCTATTGGTAGAAAGAAACCATATGTTCAGGAGCTTTACTAAGCCCACACACATGTAGATGTTGCATTTGACTATATGTTCTCGCATGTATTGTTTAAAAACCGAAAAACTCGATTCAACTCAACTCGTTGTTCAGCCGAGTCGGATCAACTCGAAGACTCAGGCAAGTTTTTAGTTGACTGGAGTTGATATTTAAAATAATAATAATAAATTATGGATATTTGAAGTAGTTGATATAGCATAAATAAAAATTATGGAGATTTTGCAGTCACTCAGGTCGGTATCATGTCTAAATGACTCAGACATGTTTCTAGTCGAATCAGTGAGTTTTAGAAGCATGATTCAGTGAAAAGAAATCTGGTCCGTTCAGCAGGTGGACCACAATTTTAGAAGATTTGGACGGGTAAAAAACAATTCAGCCAAGTTTTTTTTTTTCAGCTCTGTATTTATTTCATAAACTGTGGCCCACCTGACTATTCCAATTTCATCTGTGGGCAAGAACATATACATTGTGTTACCCTCTGATGAATGGATTGGATCTCATACCGATGTGCTGTGCTGGTAGGATGTGTGGAGTGTACATGAGCTGCCTTGTGCATGCTTGTGAGAATCTTAACCCAGAGAGAATTTGGTTTTATGATTGCTAGCCATTTAGGATTTTAATCTGCTTTCAGTGAGAGAGCTCTGGCCGTATTGCTTTTTTATTATAATTAGTAACAAGTGGGAGCATGGTTTTGAATCCATGACCGTCCAAAATGGGGGGCAAGTTTTGGATGGAGCATATATTTACCAATTATTACATTCATCAATTGATTCTAACCATCCAGTTGATGATTATGAAATGGATGGTTAAAAAATAAAATAGTGACCGCTCCAAATTGGAAGGGGTTGTGAGTTTTGTTGAATCCATCTATAATTGAATTAACAATTTGGATGGTCTGAATTTTGGGAAGGGGGTGTTTGATTTTACAGTCCTTACATGCAACATATGTTTGAAAAGATACGAAATTCTTCCTGCCGAGAAGGGTTTATTTAAAATAGTGGTCCCACTGTAATGTATGTGACTTTTCCACGCTGTCCATCAGATTTACTAAAACATTTTAGGGCATGAGCCCGAAAATGAAGCAGATCCAAAGCTCAGGCGGACCATACCATAGGAAACAGTGGTCTATGAAATGTCCACCGCTGAAAGCTGTTTTATTCCTTGGGCCCACGTTGATGTTTATTTGTCATCTAATCCATTCACAACGTTACACATGCATGTATAAAGGAAAACACAAATATCAGCTCAACGCTCGGCTTGGAAAAGCTCAACTCAACACCCTTGCTAAAAAAATTTTAAGCTAAGTACTAGCTAGACCAAGATCGACTTAACTCGGATCAAGTTCACTTAATATATATATATATATATATATATATATATATATATATATATATATATATATATATATAAAACTCTAAAAACTAAACTCAAACATAGTTGGTAAGATCGAGCTCAAGCTAGGCTTGAATTCTGCTCAAGTTAGCCCAAGGTGCTGACTGAGCTGAGCTGAGCTGGCCAATCAGGCTCAATAATCGAGTTGAGCTGAGTTCTCGACCAAACCAAGCCAAGCCGAGCCAAGCTGGCCAAGCTCGATTGGACTCAACTCACGTACAGCTCTAGCCAACAGCAGTAGGGGCTATGCTATAAATTTTTTTCATCATTTAGCAATTTTCTTTTGAACGTGGATTTCTTAGCAGTTATTTTTGGGCCATTGATCAAAAGTTTTAGATCTTTCAAACTAAGAAAGGTTCCAAGGTGACCACCATCATATGGGTCGCTTATCAGATCATGGTTCATATCACCAAAAAATAACCTAATCTATGTAATATACTTCTATGTGGATGACCTGATTTGTACAAAACCGTCTCCCCATATAATTATCATTAAAATTTAAAAAATTAAAATTAAAATTAAAAACGAAATTAAGAGGCAGAAATGTCAGAAATGCTCACATCCAATCCGTTGGACAGAAGTTACCCTCAAGCAGATAACTTCCTCTGTATCATTTATGTGACACATCCAATTCGTCCAATGGGTTTTCCCCACAATGAGAATCACCTAATGCAACAAATCAGCTCCATCCGCTCATCGGGTGGACCACACGTGTATGTATGGTGAAATGCTCACCCAGGAACTGATTCTCATGAGACACGTGTATACTCAACTTTCAGCCTGATCCAAATTTCTGGCGGGCCATAGCAAAAGGAACCAAGTACCTCTCTTGATTTTCCTTTCTCTTTACTATGGCCCAATAGAGTTTTGGATCAGGCTGAAAGTTAGTCGCGGAGGTTTCAGGGGGTGCCGCATCATGTGGATGGTTCGGATTTTGTGCCCATGACACATGTGCGAAGTTAGACAAGGATGCTCACCTAAAAAGATGAGCAAATCAGCAAGATCCAAAACTTTTGTGGCCCTACGAAATTTTTAATAGTGAGCATTCAATCATCAATGTTTCCTCTGGTGTGGTCCACCTTAGATTTAGATCTGGATCATTTTTTGGGCTCATGCACTAAAATGAGCTGGAAAAATGGATGGATAGCATGTACAAAGCACATAAGTCATGTTGGGACCCATACAGGAGGGATCACTACCAAATGCTAGTGGGGAAATCGGTTGGGCCCGGGCTCAGAACAATTAAAAGTTTGATCAGGGCGCCCAAGGACCTGACTCCTGTTCAAAATCTAGACCGAGGCCCAACTCATTACTAGGCCTAGTTGGATGAGAGAGAGAGAGAGAGAGAGAGAGAGAGAGAGAGAGAGAGAGAGAAGAAAAAAGAAAAAGAGGAAGAGTTTAAGAGATGCTTGCGGCAGCTATTATGTCCCGAAACCACCTTTTTCAATGAAGAACTGATGGTATGACCTAATGCACGTGTGTGGACCACCTAATGAGTGGAGTTTTCAACTCTTTAGGTGATCTTTATCATACGGCCCACCCACATCACGACTCTGGATATTCCATTGAGGTGACACATTTGTGGAAAATGAAAAAGTTGTATATGAAGGATTACATTCGATGTTGCTTGTGAACGTTCATCTCTTTTCCTATGGCTCAAACTAGTTAGAAATCCTAATATATATCATTGTTTTTAAGTTGCAAAAAGAGGAGCATTGATTTAGTAATCCAAGCCATTGATCTAAGTGGTCCAGATCTTCAAATCTGGGGGATTTTCCGATGCAGGCTTTTTTTTGGGCCACACCCATCTTCACTGTCAATCTTCGAGTGGTTCACGATTTCAATGATCAGGATCATGAGTGAGCTATGTATTCTAGCTATTTGTTTTATCTTAGGAGTAGCATAGATTCGAGTTAGAGAGCCTGGACGGCCAAGTCCCCTTTGGGTGTCACCACAAAGCATAGAGAGACGGAGAGGGAGGTGGGACACACCTACATGTGCACCCGTTTGGACGGCTCAGGTTGATGGTGGTTCTCAATCTCTTTTTACCTGAAACTACATCTGGGCATCAAGTCGAGTTGGACCTATTTAGGGCTGACTCGACTCGATCAGGTTTTGAAACAGGCCTGACCCGAACTCTAACCGACTCGGTATGGAGTCGAGCATGCTTGATCTGATCCGAGTCCGGGTCTAGCCTGGAGTACTAATCCTGACCGAGTCCGACCCGGTCACAAGCACCGAGTCGGGTCGAGTTGACACCGAGTCAAGTCGAGTGCCGCGGGTATTCACAGGTTGAAATCACCACTCAAAACCTAGATTCACTTGCCATAATTGCAGCCTCTCCATCAGCTCCACATCATCTTAGATCTAAAATGTCATATCTGAGTTTTTTTTTAATATACATGTATGAGTCGAGTTTTGGATCCAGTCAAGTCAGTACCAAGTTGGATTACAATTCGAGTTGAGTTATTGGGTGACTCCAACTCGACTCGGTTTAAGTTCGAATTGAATGAAGTCAACTTGATTCGGATTGGCTTACCCACTCAGTTCGGATCAAGTCGGACGAGTCGAGTTGTCCCGTGCCCAGCTCTACCTAAAACATATTGGGAAGAGACTCCTAGTGGTGAGATATTGGCAACAACATTGATTTCCAGAATTTCTACTACAAAATAATCGAATTTAAAATCAGATTTTTTTTTAATTTTTTTTTTTTTTTTTTTTTTATTTTTTTGTATTTTCTAGAGACATGGGCTAATTTAGACAGGACCATGTAGTTATTGAAATTGGATTTTTTTTTTTTCAAAAAAAAAAAAGGCTTTAATTTTCACTATGTTGAAGATTAAAATTCATTAGCTAGTTCCTCTTAAAAGTCACTTTAATCATATGATCCTAGCTATCCAATCAATGGTTAAGACGAATGGCTCATATTGATTTTAGATTTTTAGTAGAGGTCTGATCACTAGCTTGGATCATATTTTAAGTAAACATCTCACACAAAAGATCACTATGAATCATTATTGTAACTATCCAATCATTGGCTAGTAAAATGGATTGTTCATATCAGTTATAAAAACAGAGAAGATCCAATCATCCATCATGTTGGGCCCACCTTTGGTTTCTCATCCTTATAAAGTCTCTTTGATATGATGGTCCTATCCATCAATCAATGGTTAGGTGTAAACACCACACCAGACCATAAGGTCACTGAAGACATTTGATAGAGTTAGACCAGTACTGCCTACTTCTCACAAGGATTCTAGCCATTAGATAGCCTTAGATAAGCATTTACAAACTCGTTCAACTAAAACAATAAAGTGCATAAATCTAAAATTTGTGTTGATATGTCGACCGTGGGAGCCTTCCGGAGTCAATGGTGGGTCACAGAAAATGGATTTTGCCCCAAAATTAAGGGGGTGTTTGGCACAGGATATTAGATGGGATTATGCGGGATAAAATTACAGTCCCTTGTAATTTCCATCCATCATTTGGGGAAGATGAGAAAGGTTTGGATTAGGTGGGATGGAATAGTATTTGGTCTCATGCGAGATTTCCATGGATTTTGAAATCCACTACACATATGGGCCCCACATTGTGCATACTTTTATCCATGCCGTCCATCCACATACACCATTTACACGTGACATTCTAGTTATATATGTGTACAAGTGAACGACATCCATTGTGAATTTAGTCTGTTAATTACAATTCCATGATCCCCCAAACATGATTTTGCTTAATCCATTGTTTTCCCATAGTAAGAATTGTATCCCAAATATGAGATTGGATGGTTAAAATACTATGGTATTTCTAGACATGCAATTATTATGTAATAAATATGTGAATCCTATCTACTGCAATTCAATACCATTTTAATCCACGGACCAAACACGCCCTAGATATCTACTTTGAAAGCAACTTCATTATAACATCATTTTCTTTTCCCATCTAATACTCTCGTCATATTTATACTATCCTGACTTCATCAAATTTCTTTACCATCCTCTAGAAAAGCAAAAAAGAAAATCATTTTTCGTCCACACCCTTATGAAACTCTCAAATTACCAAACCTACAATCCTAATTACTTAACGAGAGAATGTTACATGTCTAAGTGTATTTAGGAGTAAATAGAAATATTTTTTGTGTATTTTCTTTTCCCCTGTATTACCCATGTCATACTTACCATCCCTGCTATGTTCTCATTGCATTTTCTTTAAGAAAAACAAGAAAAAAAAAAAAAAAAAAAAAAAAAAACCAATTTTCACTCTCACCCTTAAGAAACTTCCAAATTACCAAGTGCACTACCTTAACTACCCAAAGAGACAATGTCATAAATAATCAAATGTCATCCACCTCAATTATAAAAAGGCCATCGTCTCTCATTTCCACCGATCCTTAAAAATTGGTGAGAAGCTGATGTAGAGCGGGCCACATATGTAATCAATTAGATCTGGGCCTAGTCTTACATGGAGCATAATGTAATTGGGCTACATATGCATCTAAATAAAAGAAATTCATTCTGGATTAAGAAAAATAGTTGTTCAAAGTGTGAATCGTAAAAAGACCATAACTTTTGATTCAGGATGAGTAACAGGACACAACCTATGATTTTTGACTGGAACAGGCCATCTCGAGCTAACCAACCCTAAGCAAGTCATGTCACTTTGTTTCACAAGAAAATAACTCATTCCTATCCAAAATGCCTTTTTTATTATTATTATACAATTTTTAGTAAATTTTAAATTATATGTATCTCTCTCATTTTAAATTTTTAGTATTTAGTATCTTCTTAGAATTTACTTCTTATCATGCCAAGAATCATCCTGCATAATTAGATTAAGACTTTTTATTTTTAGTAAGTTTTACTATTTTGGAAAATTTTCAACTTATTTGTATTAGGACCCTTAATTAGGGTTTCATTTTTTTTTAATTTAAATACTTGTAATCTCATTTGAGAGACAGACTTCAATAAAGTATTTTTCTAATTTTCTTATCTCTTGTGGATTCGAGAGTCATTACACCTTGTGAATTCAAGGTTCATATCATGTAGGGGAGACGGTGTTCTTCCTCATCACCTTTCCATGCTCTCCCTTATGTCGGAAGCTTCTCTTCGTCTCTTTTAGATCCCTCATTAGTTCCATCTCATGTCACTTTTTTATACGCTATAGCAATACCCTTAGCATCTCCACAATCATAATCACACTGTATCCTTTGGAAAACTCCCTTGTCAGACCTAGAGTAAGGAAGAGACTGAAGAGCTACAATCATCTTCTCTCATTGTGAAGAGGAGCATTGAAGTTCTTCCTTCTTGCTAACATTACAAAGTAGGGATTCTAAGTGCTCAATCATTCTCTTACTACAAAGGAGCATCAAGGCTATTATTCCTTCACTCGTATCTCTAGGCCACCAGTCAATCTAATGGCAGATTTCTATGTTTCTTTATATTTTCTTTATTGCATTGTTACATTCCCTTCTCATACACCCCTTAGGATATATTATTTATTTGTTTTATTTTGAGTTAGAAGTTATGATTTAAAGCTTAAATCCAAACAAATATGAATCCCATAAGTAGAAACCTTACTTGGGTATGAGCGGAGAAGGTGCAATATACTTTCCTTCTCCATAATCATGACCCTTACCCGAAACCCGCTTTACATGGCAATGCTATTTCAAAGGAGAAATTACATTACTTTCCTCTCTCTCTCTCTCTTTTTTTTTTCTTTACAAGGTGCATGGAGAATCCGAAATTGTTGGACCCACATATATGTATCTTGCATCCAACCCCTCCAACGGGTGCACACCAACATACTTATTAGGCTCATCAAAAATATTGGGGATCCAATAACAAAGTGGACCAATCCATAAAAAATATTATACACCACACAAAACATCCAAATTCAAATGTAACTTATCTGATGATTTGATTAGCTTAATTTTTTGTTCGTACAATTATCATGGTAGGGTGCATATGTTGGATAGCTTAGATGTCATACACATACCATGTGAGCGAATTTCACTAATTCTTAAAGAAATATTGGATGAGAGCATTTCTTTCCTCAAGAAGCACCTCTATGTAATTTTTAATCATTGAAGCATTATTTGTAAAACATTAATTTTGGAAGAATTTTTGCAGTAAAAGTCCCTTTTAGAAAAGTGCTGATGAAATTGCAATTTTTACATTATTTTTGTACACCCTTATCTATACTACATAAAAATAATTAGTGAGAACTTTTTTTTAGGGCCTATTTGGATTTTTGAAAAGTATGGAAATGGAAATAATAGTCTTTCTCAAGGAATTGTGGGCAGGAAACATAGCTTTTAATTTCTTGCTTATCTTTCAAAAATTTTCTTTTAGAAATTGTGGTTCTATTTTTTTTTTCTTTTACATGATGAAAAAAATTTTCTTCATAGTTATCAGCATGTATGGGATGCTAGAAAATAGGCAGCTACAAATGTGACATGCATATGTAGGGCACTTGAAGCTAAATTGTGGCATCATGAGCTAGTTGAACTTATATGGTAGCATATGTGACACAAAAAGACATCGGTACATTAAACACATGTGGTCACTTGGAGTTAGAGGGTAGCATTAGTGTACATATGGCATATATGGAGCAATTGAAGATGGACGAAGGCACGTGTGACACATTGGCACATGGAAATTACTTTGCACATGTGAGGCAAAAGAGAAGATGAATGGTAGTACATGTGGCACATAAGCACATGCACGATGTTTTTCACATGTAGGGTGCAAGAGAAGATTGATGGTAGCTCATGGTGCATGTTATCACATATTAGATGCTTTACACATGTGAATTGTGTGTGGGGAGCATAAGAGAAGATGGACGGTGGCACATGTGACACATTAACATATAGATGTCCCATAAGGGCACATGTGAGGCAATGACCAAAGATAGACAATGACACATGTAGCACATTAGCACATTTGGCACATTGACATATCTAGCACATAAGAGGCAATTAAAGATGGATGGTGACACGTTTAGTCTAACTCTTAAAAAACTCATTTTTGTTCCAGCGTAGGAAAATTCCTTACTCAAGTTTGAAAGTTAAAAAATAAAATTATTAATTTTTCCAAAAAAAAAAAAAAAAAAGTTGAAACTTGTGTTTCTCATAAATTTTAAAGGGTTATTTTTCTCCAAATAAACCTGAAGTCTATTGGGAGATCTAAATAACACCCCTTCTTAAAAACTTAATTTTGTAAACCTAGAAGTGTTTTTTTTCTTAAGATGAAATTGCCTCTTAAGCTTCTTCTCCATAACTTCTAATTGATCACTACTCTTTGGCTATCTCTTTTTTTACCACTATACTTTGATGATCTTTCGTGCTTTTCAACTACTCTTCATCAATCTTTTATGTTTTTTTACTACCCTTTTCGGCAAAAACTCTTACCTTAGAAAAATAGATTTTGATATTGTTTGAGAAAAAGATGAGAGGAAATGAGATGGAAAAAATTGTCAAAAAAAAAAAAAAAAAACTTTTAAAATATAAGTTTTTCTTTTTTCTTCCAAAGATTCTTCTTATATAGATACTTTGCTAAAAATAAATATAAGGAAAGAAAAGAGAGTAAAATCTTACTTTTAAAAATAAAAGCAAACATAAGCTGAACTTTAGGCCTAATTTTGAATGGTCAAACAATATCTAAGTGAGAAGATTTGATTCCTATTTGAAAAGTTGTCAAGTTATATTTTCAACAAACTTAAGATCACCTTCATCGAATCTGTAACGAAGTAGTTAAGAGTATTTTCATGAAATCTCTTGGTGCTCCAACAACAAAGCAACCATTGTTCTTACACAAGCAATCACTGCTCTTACACAAAAGCCGGGATCGCCGTTGTAACACAGCAACAAATTAGTAAGAACTAAAGCTGACACTACGTGGATGGTATAAATTGAAAAAATAAAACCCATAAAACAATCCTATCCATTTCTTTTCCTATGATTGTCTGTATTTGAGAGTTTCTGTTATCCATGATCACTTCAATGTCTACAGATCGGATGAATGAGAATGGCTGATGGCTGTGATTCTTGAGAAATTAAAACTCCATGCTAGAGACATGTGGAGCGGATTCAGTCAGGTCAGGGCTGTGACTGTGGGGCCACCTTGATGTATATGTTGTATATCTATGCCATCGGTCTGTTTTGGCAGTTCATTTTAATGCATGGACCCAAAAATGAAGCAGATCAAAGTCTCATGTGGACCACTCCACAGGAAACAATGGTGACTGACTATTAAAAACTTCTTGTGGGCCACAGAAGTTTTGGATCAAGCTGATATTTCTGTTTTCCCTTCATCCATATCTGTATGACCTTATCAATAGGTCGGATGGAAAATAAACACTACGTTGGGCCGTAGTAAGTTTTTAATCGTAGGCATTCAATCACCGCATTTTCCTGTGGTGTGGTCCACCTGAAACTTTTATATTCATCATTTTTGGGTTCATGTCCTAAAATGATCTAATAAAACGGATGGATAGCATGGATATAAAATACATACATCAAGGTGGGCCCCGTGGTCAATGTCGCACCGTGTTGGATGAGGACCGGGGCGGCACCTAATGCCCTCCCCCTGTCATTCTCTGGCTTTCCACGTTTATTTTGCATAGATTACGTAGCTAGGATATTGGTGATATCCCTACCGTACAGTTGGCATGTATCATAAATCCAAATGGCCCAAATAGCGGGGACCACCGTAGATTGGCCACGTACTCAAGATCAGATCGATTAAATAACCATGACCCCTGATTATTAGACATTTTTCTGTCCAATTTTGGACTATTTGCTACTTTTCCCTTTTGCAGTCCATTAGATGCCACCAATTGACGAGTTTGGATCATACCATCTACAGTGGTCCCACCATTTGGACGGTTCAGATTTGAGATACATGTGGTAGAGAGCCTCAGCTGTATCCTTGCTACGGTGCGGCGGAGGTACATTGCATCAGGACCCAAAAAAAAAGGGACCCGAAAGTGTTGCCATCGTTTTCCAGCCTTTTTTCCCATCTTTTTCTGGACGCGGATTGCGTCCTACCCCCGCCCGGACGGTATCCGTCCGGGCAGGGCTCTGTGGGGCCACCGTTGTGTAAGTGTTTTATCCACGCCGTGAACGAATTTTTCGGATAAATTTAGATAAATTTAGTGTGTCAACCAAAAAACGAGGCAAGTCCAACGCTTAAGTGGACCACAACAAAGGAACCTGCACTGATATGACACCCACCGTTGAAACCTTTCTAAGGACCCATGTGATGTTTTTTTTTACCATAAACCTATTCATAAGGTCATGTAGACGTGGATGAAGTGAAAACACAAATATCAGCTTGATCTGAAACTTCTTTGGGTGCCAAGAAGCTTTTAATGGTGGACGTTCAATCCCCACTTTGTGGTCCACTCAAGCCTTGGACTTGCCTCATTTTTTTTGGTTCACATACTAAATTTATCTGAAAAAATCATTCAACGGCGTGGATAAAACACTTACATAACGGTGGGCCCCATAGAGCCCTGCCCAGATGGATTACCGTCCCGGCGGGGGTAGGACAGGACGTGGATTGCGTCCTACCCCGCCCGAACGGTAATCCGTCCAAGCAGGGCTCTGTGGGGCCCACAGTGATGTGAGTGTTTAATCCACGCCGTTCAACACTATTTTCAAATAATTTTAATACGTGAACCAAAAATGAGGTGGGTCCAAGGCTTAAGTGGACCACAAAGTAGGGATTGAACGTGCACCATTAAAAGCTTCTTAGGAGCCGGAGAAGTTTTGGATGAAGCTGATATTTGTGTTTTCACTTCATCCACGTCTACATGACCTTATGAATAGGTTGTATGGTAAAAAAACATCACGTTGCCCTTAGAAAGGTTTCAACGGTAGGTGTCATTATCAGTGTAGGTTCCTTTGGTGTGGTCTACTTAAGCCTTGGACCCGCCTCATTTTTTGGTTCACATGTTAAAATTATCTGAAAAAAGCGTTGAACGGGGTGGATAAAACACTTACATCACGGTGGGCCCCACAGAGCCCTGGCCAGACGGATTACCGTCCGGGCGGGGGTAGGACGCAATCTACGTCCCGCCCAGACGGTAATCCGTCCGGGCAGGGCTATGTGGGGCCCACCGTGATGTAAGTATTTCATCCAAGCCGTTAATCGCTTTTCTCATATCATTTTAAGCTATAAGCCAAATACTGAGCAAGGTAAATGGCTTAAGTGGACCACAAAGTGGGGATTTAATTTCCCCCATTAAAAACTTCTTGGGAGCTGGAGAAGTTTCGGATCAAGATAATATTTTTTTTTCACTTCATCCACGTCTACATGACCTTATTAATAGGTTGGATGATAAAAAACATAACGGTGGCCCTCATAAATGTTTCAACGATGGGTGTCATTATCACTGCAACTTCCTCTGGTGTGGTCCACTGGAGCTGTGGACTTGCTTCCATTTTACATACATGCCTTAAAATGATCTGAGAAAAGCGATTAACGGCTTGGATAAAATACTTACATCACGGTGGGCCCCACATAGCCCTGCCCGGATGGATTACCGTCCGGGCGGGTGTAGGACGCAATCCGCGTCCCTCTTTTTCTACCCTCTCCCCGATTTATACTCCTGACAAGCAATGCTCAAACCCGATGTTTGACCTGAACGGGTCACAATCTGGTAATGGAAGTGGGTCACAATCAAGGAGTAGTACATGGCCGGTGATCCAAGGGGGTAACTTTTGTGGGGCCCACCTTTTATTGAACCAGAAGGTTGGAATGGTGGATCTTAATCATAGTGCTTGGAGTGATGGGGTCCTTACAGATTAACGGTCTCGATGAGCCCAACCGTACTTTTGCTTCGAATTTAGCAATGGTGATTGAATGAATGGTGCAATTGAAAGATTATTATGTTAGTTCTACACAGTTTAGAATATTAAATTTTACCAAAACTACTTAATTGATATGGAATTGACATTCAGATACATTTTTCAAAAAAGATTTTGAAAAAGCTACCTTATTAATTAATGGCTCGGTGGGAGCTACCATGACCTCTACCATCAGGTGTGTCTCCCCATTTTAAGCCATGGTTCAAAAATAGCTGTAGCTGTAATTTAGAGGACCACGTGATTGCAAATAATATAAGACAATGCTCTCTCTCTAAATTATTTTCATTAGTGTGGCCCACATGAATAATGTGTGGGTATGAATTTTTTGTCATAGGCTTAAGTTTTAGTGTGGTATATATCTAATGGTTGGAGTGGATTTCATGTAATTATTATGGTGAGCCTTGTAAAAATTAATGGTGGACATCACTCTTCCAACTATTTTGTGTGGCCCACCAAAGTCACGGGCCTGTTTGGGAGCGTGGATTTGGAACCCCCTGGTGTGTTTGGCACCCTAGATTGGGAATCAACTTTAATCCAAAAGTAGTTATGCATGTGTAAACGTTGGTAATTGGCGCCCACGCTGATTTGTATGTGTAGTTTTTGCAGTGGGGGTGATTAGGCTGATTTGTAGATGTTGGAGTCGCCACTAGCTAATTAATCTCAGAATCTTACAGTTGGCTAGAACCCACAGAATACGTAAGCTTGGAGAAATTCGAAAACTCTCCTACCTTATATTGACTCCTGGTCTGCGATCCAGGATTCCAGGTAAGGGACCTTGGTTACAAAGAGGGAAGGTATTAGGTACCCTCTCGGCCCGTATGAATGTATGGTCTCTACCTAGTGTGGTAAGAAATCTCAAGGGATGAATGATATGGTCTGATTAGTACTAGGCACACACGGATTTCTTATGCAGCAAGATTCGAGATTTTGGCAAGCCACGGAGCATATGTCAAATGATGTGTCTAGAGGATGGATGTGATGATGCTTATGCAAAAAGGTAAAGAAAAGTGGACTAGATCACTAGGAATTTCTGATGTGACAGGATCCGATGTACGACAAGTCACAGAGAATACGTTCACTAGAAATCTAGAGAAGCAGGGGGGTTAAGAAGGGAATAGATGTCATGATGAATGCTTGTATGTAAAATGAAAAGATCTTTGGCTTGAACTTGAATAGGCTAAGACATGGGTTGCACCATGACCAATCCGGGCTAAAATTAGGATTGAGAAGGTTAGGAGGAGGCTAAGAGATGGCTAAAAAAAAATGATCTTGGAGGCTTAGGAGCTTTCTCTCACCCTCACTCTCTTCCTCCCTCTCTCCCTCTCTCTCTCTCTCTCACTTAGCTTTGGAAATGAGAAATTATTTTTTTAAATGTGAAGAGGAGAGGGCTATTTATAGCCTTCTCCAATGGCATTGTTATAATTGCTGAGTTTGAGATGGGTAAAAGCTAACATGGCAGCTTGTGGTTGGTTAAGGAGAGAGGAATGCCACGTGGCGCTCTCTCATTGGCTCTTAGGATTGGTAAAATAGTAAATAATTGAGGCTAGAAGGTTAAATCCCTGAGAAAGTTGACTTTCGGGCTAAGAGACAACTGTTACTTGGAGGACACACGCGTTCGACGAGCGGAGGTAGTTCGACTACCGCTCGGGCGAGGTTTGGTCTAAAACTCGTGTGGCTAGCTCCGCGCATATTTTTTGAGAGGAAGTGGTAATTTAACTACTGCCGGAGGTAGTCAAACTACCGCCCGGGTACAGTTTCTCCCTAAATTTAGCCGGTGGGTCCTTTTTTGGGTTTTTAGAGCTGAACAAAGTCCGTTTTGGATATTTGGTTTGAAAATGGCTTAAAATTGGCTCGATTGTTACCTGAAAATGGCCCGAGAAATGGGTTGATTGTGGGTGAAGGTTTGGGTATGCTTTGGCTTGAATAATGGCTTGTGATGGCTCAGATTTTGTTGGGGTTTAGATCATGGTTCTCGGATTGTCCTAGGTTTCTCAAGATATTAGCCTGGGTGGGGTGTCTACAGATGCCCCTCTTTAGCCGAGGTTGTGAGCAACCGAGCGCCAAAGCTAGTGGACACCCTACCCTTCTGGTCAGAAAGGATAGTGATTCGAATATGTTGCATGCTATTATATCATTGTCAGCTAATTGTTTGGACAAGAGATGACTTGCACATATCATAAGGGCTAAGGAAAATATTGTGATTGTCCCTGCGCGTTGGTACGGCATTACGGGTCACCAATCACAACCCTTTCACGTCATATCGTTAATAGCATTGAAGGGTAAGTCTGAAAAGTAGGGCCTCTGCGCATTACTGCAGCTTTACGAGGATTCCCGTACTATTTGGTCTGTCGTTCCTTTGCTACGTAATTACCCTGAGAGTATTCGTTCTATTTGATCGTCAAAGTGGTTAGCTGCCCTGCGCGTTGGTGCGGCCTTACGGGGAACTCACTATGCCGACTTGGATTCAATCAAATTTTGCGAATATCTCGAACTAGGTATGTACCGGTAATCTTTTGTCATGCAGTCTGCTGATTCTGATACTTTGGTTACAATGGATTGTTGACACTTTGAGTTTGATTATTCTTTTCAGAGATAGATCCACTCACTTCTACTAGCATTCGTACGACTATCCAGATATAGAGATCGGGCCAATCGTACATGTGTCATGTACGGATTTGATCATCCTCTGGGGAAATCGGGAGAGATCGAATCTTATTTAGCTGTTTGCATTGACCGCAACTGGATAATATAGAAGATTCCTCAGTGTACTACGCGTCGCGTGCATTTTTTTAAAGTTTTTATTTGAAATCTAATCTCTTTGGAACTAGACTCCTTGGAGATTTTATTTGAAGATATTTTTAGATTTTTGAAAAAATATTTGTTCGATCTCGTGGGTGGGCGTCATCGTTCGGTTTTTATTTGTACAAATTAAGTAAACAGTCACGTTGCCTCCACTGATAAGTTATCAAGGCTAACGGGGAACATGGGCCTGATTTGGACATGTGGGCCTTGTGGGTTTTGAAATGCGGGCCTCTGGGGCTTTGAACTTGTGGGCTTGTAGGCTTTTGACTTGTGGGCCTTTGGGGCTTTGAGATGGACTTTTGGACTTGTAGCCCTTGTGGGCTTTTGACTTGTGGGCCTTGTGGGTTTTGAAATGTGGGCCTTTGGGGCTTGAAATGTGGGCCTCGTGGGTTTTGAAATGTGGGCCTTTAGGGCTTTGAACTTGTGGGCCTCTGGGGCGTTGAAATGTGGGCCTCTGGGCTTTGAACTGTGGCCCTTTGGGGATTTGAACTTGTGGGCCTCCAGGGCTTTGAAATGTGGGCCTCTGAGGCTTTGAACTGTGGGCCTCTAGGGCTTTGAACTGTGGGCCTTTGGGGCTTTGAACTTGTGGGCCTCTGGGGCTTTGAAATGTAGGCCTCTGGGGCTTTGAACTGTGGGCCTCTGGGGCCTTGAAATGTGAGCCTCTGGGGTTTTAACTTTGACTTTGTGGATCCCCGACTTTGTTGGCTACTTGTCCTGTATATGCATTTATGTTTTTATTTTTATTTTTGTAAAGGAAGGAAAACAATGTACTTATAAAAAAGATGTTTTAAAGGAATGAAAACTTTTGTTTGTGCCAAATTTGTCAGTGTTTACTTGTGTTTGGATTTATGCTTTGGATGATTGGGATTAGAATATTGAACTTAGTTCACGTCGAACCTGGTATTTTGAGTTGTTTATTAGGGATCCCAGTTTCCTGAGAGTAGCGCGTACTAGGATCATGCCCCTTGAATTTGGGTAGACTCTGACAGAATTATGATCCGGGACTTATCTTTTCCTTGTGCTTCTTCACTTTGCTTGTTGCCTTGGCTTCTCATATTCCTGAACTTTTTGTTTTCTTTCTTCTTTTTTTTTCTAGCCATTTTTGTCCATAGCACCTTTTAAGGTTTTCACCACGACCTGCTTTCTCATCATTTTTGCCAATGGCACCCTTTCGGATTTTCACCACGTCCCGAGTTTTTGTTCTTGCTTACCTCTTGGTAGCTGTCTCTTTTTACCCTTGGTGCCTTTTCAGGTTTTCACCAAGTTCGCTACATGCCCGTTGTTTTTACTTGAGGCGCCCATTCGAGTTTTCACCTCGCCCGTTTTGCTTTGGCACATTACTTTTCTTTTGATATCTCTTTTTCTTGTATAGAGGCGGGAGGCTAAATTCCATTTATTGTCGGCCAACTGGTGAGCCGCCTGACTTTGTCTTCAATCACGATCGTAAAGCTGTTGACATTGGGTTAAACTATCATGAGGGGAAACAGGTTGGCAACTTGTGTTCTCACTCATTAGGCTCGACTCTTCTTTTCTTTTTCTTTTTCTTTTTTCTTCATTTTTTTTGGACTGCGCGCTTTATTCGACCATTTTTTTATCTTTTTTTTTTTAAAAATAAAATAAAATTTACCCTTTATTTTTTTGGAACACTTATTGGAAAGAATGAATGATGCTGGAATGTACCTTAGGATGCTAACCTCTTGTTGTTTGATTTCAGCTTTACGATTGTAGTTGTTGACATAGTCAGGTAGGCTTACCCGTGATAAATGTTCACGTTGTCGGCGTTGGTAGACTCTGGAAGGTCTTTGTCCTTAATGATGGCGAGACGAAGGGTACCTCCCGAAAGAATTTCCTGAACGATCAACAGATCATCCCAGGATGACTTGGACTTGCCTCTTGGATCTAGTAGGCGCAATAATAAGATGTGCATTGTTATCATGTTGCTAACCTATCTTTCAGACTTGCTTGTCACTGATTCTAGCGATCGCTATGCGCTTTATGTCTATGAAATATAGTTGGTTGCATCGAGCTTACCACCAATCATTTTCCTTGGCTTCTTTCTTCATTTGTACCGATGATGTAGGATGTTGTTGGCGCTCACTTTTGTCTACCACGAGAATGTACTCATGACCAATGGATGCCTTTGGGTTCATTCTTTCGATGATGTCCGCACCCCATAATGAAGAAGGGCTAGAGTGTTGTCAGGTTATAAAGACTTGAAGCATGCACATGGATCCGTTATGCAAGCTTTGAATACTTGAAGCACTTCCTGACATGTTGCAATAGCTTATCTCCATCGTTCATCACTAGTTCTTGTTGGACATTGAACGTTCCTTTACACACAAGTTGTGGACTCCATTATAGACTTTAGACATGATCTTGACAGCTTTGTTGGGCTTTACTTTAAGCTTCATAGCAGATGGTGTATGACTAGCTCTTCATTTAATCTGGGTAAGGCTTTATAAGAGAACCCCAAAGTTAGATAGCCCCGAGTCTCAGGAATTCTGTCATTGTCTGCTTGTATTCAAGAGGCGAGGATTTCTTAGATGCATACTGTTCTAGGGAGCTCAAGGGATCCCAAGTTCATAATTTTAAAATCATCCGTGATGACATTGGCCTTTGCCTCGAACTTTCGGAGGGAACCCTCTATCTCGAGAGTTGGATCATCATTTTCCCTCATCATGGGCTTCATCCAAATCCATGAGTTTGAAGTCTAACTCTAGATTGGACTCATATGAGTCGACTTTAAGCTCGGGTGCTTTGACAGACACACCTGGCACATTATTGCTTGTGAGTTTTGAAAGGTTTTCTATTGTTTTCATGTTTTGAGAAATTTCTGTTATTTTTGGATTTTGATAGGTATCTGAATTTTTTAGCATTTCAAAAATATCTACTGTTTTTGGCTTTTGAGAATTTTCTGATTTTTTGGATTTTGATTTTTTTGAGAAAGACAGCGATGTGAACCAGGGATTGCTTGATTCTGTTCAAGGAGCTAAATATTGTTTTCTTTTATTGTGCCATCTTGGGGATCGCGAACCAGCTACTGCCCTGCACTCCCTCCCCTCAAGAGGCAGGGCCAGATGGATCAGTAGGTGGGCCCTCATTGTCGTGCCCAAATGTCGTGATGAGTTTGGGATTGGGCTTTGAGTTGGTTTTGGATATCACTTTCCTCAGCTCATCCCCGATGCATTGTAAGTCTTTGGATTCTTCCTACTTAAGTGGGACCCAGACTGTGGTCTAGTCAATCAGGGGTAATTCTTGCCCCTTACCCGAGTCATTTCCAAATAGCCCAGTTGGGCTCATTTTGCTCATTTGATCCTCCATGGTGGATCTTGGCTCACCCATAAGATAGATGATCCCCTCCTTGATGGATCTAATTAATGTGCGGATGAAGGGATCATCCTCCTTTTGCCGATTTTACCCTCCTTCGATCCATTTGTGCTTTGGTACCTCACCCTTAGGAGGCTGATATCCTAGTCCTATCATACCTGCATTCTCTTGATATTCGAGCTGATAATAAAAATGTTAGTACCCAACTGAAGGGAAGACATAATTTGATCCGATGGGACATGCAAGAGGCATGCAATTCACAGTCTCGATCTCGAGACTATGGTATGGGATGTCCTCATTGGAGCATTGTATGTCTATGATCGGGATATCTAGTTCTTGACGGTTGACTACTTCAATCGGAAAGATTTGTTCAGGATCATCCAGAACGGTCAGCGCCTTGTTTCCTAAAATGTACTTGGCCTTTTGGTGAAGAGTCGAAGAGAGAGCCTTGACTCTATGAATCCAAGACCGATCAGGGAGGAGATGAAATGAAGCTGTGACGTCAAAGACCTAAAAAGTGATGGTTGATGCTTTGGGGCTAATCAAGATGTCGAAGTTAATCTCTTCCTCTTCTTTCTCCTAGAGGCGGGAACCACTTGTCCTAGACTCTTCTCTTAAAGGATTGTAGATTGCATAGAGGTAGGTAAATCCTTTTGAGTACCAGAATGTCCTTCCTGGAAAGTTATCGCATGATTGAAGCTGGGCCCTGATTTTGCTAGGGCATGTGGTATGTTGATCGGGGAAAGAACTTTTTCTTGGATCATGAGGGTTGGAGTAGGGGCCGGATAGGCAGGTGGTGCCCCTTGTGAGACAAAGATGTATGGATTGGATTGATTGGGGGTGGCTCTGAGGGCATGGAGATTGGACTGGCTAGAGATGTCCCTTGCATATTTAAGGGCGCACAGATTGGACTGGCAGGGTACTCACCTTGTAGACTTGGGGGCATGAAGACTGGACCGGCTGGAGATGCCCCTTGCATATTTAAGAGCGAAGATATTGGACTGGCAGGGTATGCCCCTTGTAGACTTAGGAGTATTGGTATTGTGTTGGCGGTGATTGAATGGATGCTTTGGACTGGATGACAAGGTGATTCTCCCTAAATGATATTGTTGATAGGGGATTCCTAATGAGTTGGAGCATACTTGATACGGTGGCAAGAAATTCTGGAGGATGTAGCTGGTGGTGGCAACAGCATGAGAGGTAATTACAATCCTTTGGTTATTAATCAGATCTTGGACCTCATGTTTCAGGGTGAAACAACGGTCCGTTGTGTGGCCTCGAGATTGGTGGTATGCACAGTACTCATTCTCATTATAAATTGGTGGCAGAGGGTTCGGTGGAGGCTTAGGCAGTAAAGGAGTAAGTATTTACCTTTGGACTAGCATGACTAGTATTTCGCTGTAAGTTTGGGCTATCGGTGTAAACTGCCTAAGCTTCCATGCCCTTCTTATCTGCTGACCATGATTGTGATACTGAAGATTCTCCATTTGTTGTTGTTGTTGCCATCGTCCCTCTTGAGGGGCGAATTGAGCGCCTTGAATAGAGGCGATAAGATTGTCTTCTTCTGTTGGATAGAGGTCAGGAACACTTCTATCTTCGTTCTTGTATCCAGTAGGCCTTCCTTCCACTATCCGTTGTACTGGGGAGGCTTGATGAGGCCACCAAGGGGAGATCGTCCCAGCTCTTATTCCGGCTTCGACTTGTTCCCCAGCACGAATGAGTTGGGTAAAGTTGGCATATGAATAGGAGACGAGGTATCCAGAGATACTCGAGTTTGCCGAGTAGATGATCATGTAGATTTGCTCCTCGTCATCAATGGGTGTTTTCATTCTGGCGGCCATGACCCGCCACCATCCAACATAAGTTGATAATGACTCATCATTCATCTGCCTTAGGACAAGAAGATCCGCCCTTTTGGGTACTACATTAAGATTGTACACGAAACGATCAATGAAAGCTTGAGAAATTTGTTACCAAGTCTTAATTCGATGGTAGTCTAATGACGTATACCAATCTAATGCATCGCCTTTCAAGGATTTTTGAAACAAACGGATCAACGCTCCATTATTACCTGCCAGAGTATTAAGCTCTCCACAAAATGCCTTTAAGTGGTCCATAGGACACCCTTTACCATCCTATTTGTTGAATTTTGGTACCTCGAAGTCTTGAGGTACCATTGCATCAGTGAAGGGACAAAGATCCCCGAACTTGGTGGATGGGAGATCCACCCCCCGTTGCTTCCATAGCTTCCTTTGCATATCTTGCAATTGCTCTCGGAGCTCTTCAATTTCGGAGGGACCGGTCGAGAGGGGTTTTGCCCCTTGGAATTGATTGGATCTCCTATTAGGAGGAAGATGTGCGGGAGGGTTGCTCTCGTTTGTATGTTGGGCTGATTCTGCAGGAAGAGGGAGAACATGATTTACTGGAGGAATGAGGGAGAAAGCATAAGGAGTTTGTGGGATCGAGCTGTTTTACACACTAGGTTGTTTTGCCCGTGTGTTTGGTATGACGCTTGGCATCAGGCGAAGCAATAGCTCTTGCATTGCTTTGAGACTTTGGGCCACCTCATTCATGGTTACAGTAGCCGGTGAGTCTGTTGGAGCTGTCGGAGGTGTCGGCGCCGGTGTTGGTGCCAATGCCGATACTTCAGGAGCTGGCAGAGCTGTTGGCTCTTCCTCGTGGGCTAGTAGTCGTGGCTAGGATTGATGCCCAAACAAGTGTAGCCAAAGATGTGTGTGTGTGTGTATGTGAATGCAGTGATGAATGTCCCTTGAGATTGGAATACCACACGTTTTCGAGTTGGGTCTCAGCTAATGTGCTCTAGCAAGTTCCCTAGTGGAGTCGCCATTCTATGAACGCTGAAAATTGGCGCCCACGCTGATTTGTATGTGTGGTTTTTGCAGTGGGGGTGATTAGGCTGATTTGTGGATGTTGAAGTCGCCACTAGCCAATTAATCTCAGAATCTCACGGTCGGTTAGAACCCACGGAATATGTAAGGTTGGAGAAATCTGAAGACTCTCTTACCTTAGATTGACTCTTGGTCTGCGATTCAGGATTTCTGGTAAGGGACCTCGGTTACAAAGAGGGAAGGTGTTAGACACCCTCTCTACCCGTATGAACGTATGGTCTCTACTTAGTGTGGTAAGAAATCTCAAGGGATGAATGATATAGTCAGATTAGGACTCGGCACACACGGATTTCTGATGTAGTAAGATCCGAGATTTCGAAAAGCCACAGAGCATACGTCCAATGATGTGTCTAGAGGGTGGATGTGATGATGCTTATGCAAAAAGGTAAAGAAAAGTGGACTAGATTACTATAAATTTTTGATATGACAGGATCTGATGTACGGCAAGTCACAGAGCATACGTTCATTAAAGATCTAGAGAAGCAAGGGGGTTGAGAATGGAATAGATGTCATGATGAATATTTATATGTAAAATGAAAAGATCTTTGGCTTGAACTTGAATAGGCTAAGACGTGGGTTGCACCATGACCAATCCGGGCTAGATTTGGGATTGAGAAGGTTAGGAAGAGGCTAAGAGATGGATAAAAAAAATTTGATCTTGGAGGCTTGGGAGCTTTCTCTCACCCTCACTCTCTTCCTCCCTCTCTCCCTCTCTCTCACTTAGCTTTGGAAATGAGAAATTATTTTTTTTAATGTGAAGAGGAGAGGGCTATTTATAGCCTTCTCCAATGGCATTGTTATAATTGCTGAGTTTGAGACGGGTAAAAGTTGACATGGTAACTTGTGGTTGGTTGAGGAGAGAGGAATGCTACGTGGCGCTCTCTCATTGGCTCTTGGGGTTGGTAAAATAGTAAATAATAGAGGTTGAAAGATTAAATCCCTGAGAAAGTTAACTTTCAGGCCAAGAGACAATTGTTGCTCGGAGGACACACGCGTCCGGTGAGCGAAGGTAATCGGATTACCGCCGGCGGTAGTCAAATTACCGCCCGGGCTGAGTTTGGTCCGAAAGCCATATTTTTTGAGAGGAAGCGGTAGTTTGACTACCGCCGAAGGTAGTCAAACTACTGCTCGGGTACAGTTTCTTCTGAAATTTAGTCGGTGGATCATTTTTGGGTCCTAAGAGCGGAACAAAGTCTGTTTCGGATATTTTGTATGAAAATAGCTTAAAATTGGCTCGATTGTTACCTGAAAATGGCCCAAGAAATGGGTTGATTGTGGGTGAAGGTTTGGGTATGCTTTGGCTTGAATGATGCCTTGTGATGGCTCAAGTTTGGTTGGGGTTTGGATCACGATTCCCAGATTGTCCTAGCTTTCTCGAGATATTAGCCTGGGTAGGGTGTCTATAGCATGGTATATTTATAGGGGCTTGAATTTAATTACTAAATCAACTTTAATATCTCTAACTAGTGAATTGTATGTAATGTTTAACACAATGGTTGAAATCAGCCCGCTGAAATATATGATTTGCCCAAAAGTGATGAAATTCCAAGTCTCGGATGGGCCACAAGCACAAAATCATGTTGGAGTGACTAACCAATGATTTTTAACTATTGATTTACATGGATAATGTTTGGACGGTGTTGATCATCGTATTAAAGTAATTATAGAGATGCAATTGATAATCTAATTATTTTGGGACATCATTAGTGGGCCATGTGCTCAATAGAATAATACAATGGTGACATACATGTTACACATGCAACTCTTGGAAAGATTTTAGATGTAATCCAAGCTCTCAAGGTGGGTTTCAAATCCTAGGGTATTTGAAATCCCCCCAAATCCATGGTGGTGCCAAACGACCCCTAAGCCTAATATGGACTAAATATCTAGTAGTCGGAGTGGATCTTACAGAAACACCACGGTGAGCCTTGTCAAAATTAAGATCCCATCTCCTCCTCTTTTTTTCTAAATAATCTCTCCCAACCACAGTTTGGAAAGGGATGTTAGTCGGGCCCACCATGATGTCTATGCAAAATCCACTCGAACCATTAGATGCATAGTCTTAGTTTAGGTCAAAGCTAAAACATAGGCTGACTTGTCATTCAGGTGGGCCACATTAAAGAAAACAACTAAAGAGAAGTCCCCCTTAATTTTTATTGGATCCACTATAATAATTATATGAAATCTGCTCTAACCATTGGATCCACACCAAAATTTAGGTATGGGGCCTAAAAATGAGGCCCATCCATGATTCAGATGAGCCATATCAAGGGAAATAGTTTGAAGGGCGATCATTGCCTGGTACACCATTTCCCATCATATGGTCCATCTCAATGACTAATGCAAGTGATTTATGAGCCTTTGGCCTAACATGAAGAGAAGCACCTAATGATCACGGTGGAATATTTTATATAAATATTATGGTAGGGCCCACCCAAGCAGCCAAACCATTTGCTAGCAGGCACACACCCGACTGGCATTTAAAAGAAATGCACATATGCCACCGAAGGCAGTAAAAATATAATTTACATAGGTTAATGAGGCAGCTTTTCGAGGACACTCTTGAAAAGGTATCTGAGTGTAGATTCCATACCGATTAGGTAGTCTTTTGTAAAATTTCCTTTAGAAAATGTTAGAGATTCCTCAACCGCACGAATGCCACAGTTATACCACAATCCAGACCATTCAAATCATTGACCCAACTTTAATTGGATGGACTAAACATTGTTGTGAGAAGATAATATTAACCATCTGATTCGAATTTGGATTTTATTATCCTTTAAAGACCCATTAATTTGATGGGTATGATTGCTTGATCTATTTGAATTTAGATCTATGTTCCATCCAAAATGGGATCCACCGTTTGAATGGTCACCACACGTGAGGAGGGTGGGCCACCCCCTTTTTCGAAAATGTGCAGAACTATAGGAAGCTAACGTGTGCACATCCTCTGGCTGTGTGCAGACCAGACCCAATTGTATATGGACCATTCCCTTTATTTATTTATTGCTTAATTTATTTAAACCGTCCATTCACTTGCTATTGATCTGATGGCCAAGATTGGAGTACAAAGTTATTAACGGAATATTAATGAAGGACTCGGATTCAGTAGTGGCCCCCAGTACTGAGCTCGGCACTGTTTCATAAGCTCTGTGGGTGTGTGTGTTTAATTTATTCTGTCCATTCATTTTTTATTTTATTTTAGAGCATGAGCCTAAAAATAAAAGTGTACCACACTACAGAAGCAATGGGATAGTGACACTGACAGTACTCACTGTTGCAAACTTCCTAGGGCCCACCGTAATATGTACTTTTTTGTTTTTTTTTTTTTTTTAACACACGCACACACACTCACGCCACACACACCGTGGGATTTCACCGTAATATGTACTTGCTATATAGCTAACCTGTTCATGAAGTTAGGTAAACCTGGATGACAGTTTAGTTCAAAACTTCTGTGGCCCACAAAATGGTGAGCAATCAATCCCAATTATTTCCTGTGGTGTAGTCTATCTTAGCTTTGAATCTGTCTTAACTTTAGGCTCGTGCCTTAAAATAATAGGACAAAACGGATGGACAACGTGAATAATAAAGAGCTTTGACCAGTTACCTTTGTAGTGAAGCAGTCATTTACTACTCCGTTTAGCTGGTATTAAAGCTCGTGGCCCTACCATGATGTGTATACTTTATATATGCCGACAATTTATTTTTCCAGCTCAATTTTAGGCCTGAGCACATAAATGAGGTAGATCTAAATCTCAAGTGAACTACACCAAAGAAAAACAGTGTTGATTAAACGTCCACCAAAAAAATAAAAGAAAGAAAGAAGAAATTCCTAAGGTCTACATTAATATTTAGTTGCTATCCAAACCTGCTGATAATTAAGGCCACACCAACCCAAATGAAGGGAAAGCACAAATATTAGATTCATTCAAAATTTCATTCAAAATTGGTACGGTCCCCAAGAAATTTTCAACAATAAGGGTTCAATCCCCACTGTTTGTTGTGGTGTGATCCACCTAAGATCTGGATCTGTTGAATATTACAACCATGCTCTAAAATGAGCTAGCAAAATGGATGAATGGCCGGGATAAAAACATATACATAATGTTGGGGCCCAAGTTGTGACGAATAACGGAGAACAAAAGGACGAGCATTGCTCCGTGTTATAAGCACCATCTGGAAGATTTGATAATGCGGAGTTGCCCAAAGACCATTTTGGGTTCTTCCTTTTCTTACACTCTTTAGAGAAGCTATGATGGAGCCGAAACTTCTGTCCATGGTGTTGGATGGGAGATCCAACCTAGTTTTATAATTATAAAGGGCAGAGTTTGAAACTTATCAAAACTCCTCTCACTATGGTTACACATGAATTTGATAATCCTAATTTCTTTAAAATATTGTGTGTCATAGTTGTAACATTCCACCTCTTACACGAATTTCTAAATGTATCATAGCTTAGTAGGGCCCACTGGTATACCCTATCATATTATCCAACATTAGGACAATCCAGACCGTTGATCAATAAGACCCACCTTATAGAATTCTTACACCATCGATCTAGTAGTATGTTGAGGTGGCAAAGATTTAAGGACTCACCATGATGTTTGTGTTATATCATCGTTCGTCGCTGCCAGTAACGCCCACCATGATACACCTAGATCCATAGCTCAATTGGCAGACTGAGTGGAGAAACCTCGTTTCAACACTTGAGGTCTTGGTATCGATCCCTTGCGGTGGTGGCTAACATGGAGTGTGTCTACTGACATGGGTGTGTACTAACAAGCTAACCCAAACAAACAAACCGCCCACCATGAAAACTTCTTAGGAGATATAGTAGTCTTGGATGGAGCTGATTTTTTGTTTTCCCTTCATCCAGCTCTACCGTGACCTAATCAAGAGGTTGGATAGCAAATAGACATTATGGTGGGCGGTATAAGAGTTTTAACGGTGATTATCACGGACGTGGATTAGCTACTAAACCCGGCACTAGCGAGCTGTCTGGCTAGTGAAGTGACGTCATCATGTTCTTTGGGTCACACCATGATGTATGTGTTGTATCCATACCATCCATCCATTTGGAAAGATCATTTTAGGGCATGACCCAAAGAATGAGGTAGATCCGAATTTCAAGGGGACCATACCACAGAAAACAGTGGGACAGTGACGCCTACTGTTGAAATTTTCCTAGGGCCCACCATGATGTTTATGTGAGATCCAACCTGTTTATAAGTTAATAAAGACATTGAATAAGGGAAAACATAAATATTAACTTGATCGAAAATTTCTATAGCCCAAAGAAGTTGTGAATGGTAGGTGTTCGATCCCCACTGTTTTCTGTGGTGGGGTCCACCTGAGCTTTGAATCTGCCTTATTATTCAGTTCATGCCTAAAATACTCTCCAATGTATGGACGGTGTGGATACAACACATACATCATGGTGGGGACCACATCAAGACTGTCACTGTAGAGTTCAGTAGCCAATCCGCATCCGTTTGTCAGTCTCCACTCTTTGAGAATCTGGTTCATTTTTTTTCTGGCTTATGGATGGATATCGCAGATGGAACACATACATCATGAGACTTTGCCAAGTCAACATACCATAGAGGTGGGTAGTGTATGTCAAAAAAGGACTCGAATTGGGTAGCGTAGTATACACGGCCGGCATTGGTAGCATGTTGACATGGTACAGTCCTGCGATATATATCCACAATGTTCCTCCGTTTTGCCACGTCATTCTAAGGCGTGAGTCAAAAAATAGGGAGATCCAAAGCTCAAGTGGACCAAACCACGAAAGGCAGCAGGGACAATGATGTGCACCGTTGAAACCTTCCTGATGTTAAGATGATGTTTATTTGCTATCTAACCTGTTCATGAGAAAACACGAATATAAGCTTGATCCAAAACTTTCGTGGCTCAAGTTTTCAACGGTGGATGTTCAATCCCCACTGTTTTATATAATGTGGTCCACTTGAGCTTTGGATGTGCGTATCACGCCCTAAGATGATACGCTAAAATGGAGCGTGGATAAAACACGTACATCATGGTGGCCACATAGAGCTTAGGCCACGCCGTGACACAGGAATATCCTTGTGGGGGTAGTCCGCTCCCTACGTAATGGAACATTTCAATGTGCACCGTGAGCGCTGAAAATCAGTAAGCTCTCTTCATTCCCGTTGTCACCGATTCTTACAAAAGTTAATTAGAACGAGTTACGTGTGATTTGGATTTATTTGGATTGATTTGCGTGATGTATTTAGAAATCTTTTGAGATATACGAAGAGGATTCTATGATAATACAGCTGAAGCGCCTCGAGCGACGCCACATCATCCACTAAGCGGTTGATTGAAAAACAATCATGCAGAAGCAGTTACAGGACATATGGCAGTAGTAGAAGTAATGAGGGTTAAAACTTGTTAAATAGTTAAGGTAACTGTCAGGACGTGAGAAGCATCCAGATGGCTGGATTGAGGCTATAAACATCAAAGTAATTCGGTAAAAACATTTGTGTCATACCAACCCAATATATCTTTCAATTACCCGTCATTTACATTCCTTGGTATAATCACTTTACCTTTTTGCTGATCAATTACATTTCCTAGTGTAATCCTTTATTTTTCACATATTATTTACATTTTATAGTGTAATATGTAGCATTAATCAAGTAGCTGATAACTTTAGCCATAATTTGGGTCTATGCTAATATGTTGGATTCAATTCTCCATCTAAGAAGGCATTTTGCAATTGCTCTTCACGAATAACTGTAAGGTTTCCTTACCTGCTTTTCTTTTATCTATATTGAAAAGTCCTTTAGTGCGGAAGGCAAATGTGTAACCCATCATAAGAGGACGAACCCTACAATTTGAATATTGCCTAATCCTATTTGCATACTGAACAAGTGGTTGAATAGGCAACCGATCTCATTCGATCTCGGTCATATACCACGTATCTGCCTATCTTGGCAGTTGGGGTCATAGTTGTTCAGTTTGAATTGAGCTGCAAATTTAATTCTGGCACGCCCGCACTTATCACGTGACAGAAACTATAAATTGAACCACCAACAAGTTTTTGGCATGCTCACTGGGACCCTGTCTCTAATTTATTAATGTGACGTTGCCAATTGAAAATATGAATTGGAGTAATTATTTTTTTAAACCCTCCACACCAATCGCACCACCTCCGACTAAGGACATGCCGGTTCAAGTGGCCCCAAGTTTTAAATTTGAATAGTAGTCCGACACTCAATACCGAAAATCAAGAAGGGGCCTCAACCTCTAGGACCGTTTCTCCTAAATAGATAACGGTCGTTCTCTGAGATATACAACTGAGTATCCAGCATGCTCACAAATATGGAAGAACTTAGGCCGAGCAATTCCGTATTCAAACTGAGAATACTAACATATACATGGCTAGCCAGACTGAGGCCATGTATCGATTGATGACTATGATGGCCGAGATAACGCCTGCGGCAACGCGGTATAATGCCGAGGGAAGTTCTATCGGTAATACAGTTCAACCACCGCCCCTACCTCCCCCACAATGGAACCCACCGCCAATTCTAGTTCAGGAGGTACGGAATGCTTCACTACCCACCGAATTTGGACGACCACAACGGGGGGCTAGGAATTTCATTCCTAAAGTTCAAAACCAGGGTTTACCGGGAGGACATAATTTCCATCAATTCCCTAGGAACCCGTTGTTCCATAAGGGACCAAACTGAGTAGGTCATGATCCACTGCCGATGGTTGAACCTCTGCAAGTGGATCGTGACCAAGTCATACAGATGGTTCAAGAGGCAACAAGCCAAGTACTTGGTCGTAATACCATCCCAGTTTATCATAAGTCTTATCCTGAATGTATTGACCGGCAACATCCGTTACCGAGGAATTATCAACTGAATTTTTCCCTATTTTCGGGTAATCTCAGCCAATCGACCGTTGAGCACGTTGGTCGATTCACCATGCAATGTGGTGAACTGAAAAATAACGATTATCGTAAGTTGTAATTATTCAATCATTTGCTGATGGCAGCGGCCTTTACGTGGTATTCCAACCTATTGCCAAATTTAATTCATAATTGGCAAGAGATAGAGGAAATTTTTCATACTTAGTTCTTCTCTAAGAACAACGGGCCGATCTCTCCTATTTCTGACAGTTACCAGAAGAAACTTACGATGGCTATATTGCCCAGTTCAAGAGAGTGAAGAGTTGGTGTAAGATTGTTATAACCAATGCCAAATTTGTGCAGCTTGCATAAGACGGTCTTGAATAAAAACTTCGTAAGAAATTCATTAGAACATAATTTATGGACCTATATAACCTGACTAGGAAGGTATCCAGGTATGAAGAACTTCTTCAGGAAGGTGTCAGGCAGAAGAACTTGTTAATTGGTACATTATCATGACCTAAATTACGTGGTCATGATTTCCGAAGTAGTGACGAAGAAGCTACTCGTAAGCTCGACATTGTTCAAGGAAGAATCAACCACATCAACCGCTCTAAAGGCCTAGAAAGTGAATACTTTTGATATCACGCGGGCCCATGATATATTTGAAATTCTATTAACCGAAAATTTTATCAAGGTTCCCATAAACCATAAGATACCATCGGCGGACGAATTGTAAAAAGTCAAATATTGTAAATGGCACAGAACTCGTTCCCATTCGACTAACAAATGTTTTGTATTCAAGAACGTGGTTTAGGATAATATTGATCGCGGGTTGCTAAAGTTTCCTGAGAAAGGTGAGGAAGCGATGTTGATCGATGTTGATCCATTACCACCTAATCTCGAGGTTAATATGGCTACGGTAAATCTACGAAGGACTGATCGACCACAATAAAGGGTCGATCTCGGCCCAACTAACCTCGAAGGCGCATCACGACAACCAGGGCAGGGGTGATATCAACCTCCTACATCGATAAGACGATCGAGGTTCACAGCCGTGCGACCGATATGCCAGAAGGACTATCCTTGGTTAGGGAGGGCCTCCCCAACCAAGGAGGCAAGGTTAACACATAGCTCTGAGGATGGCTGGAAGAGGCTGTCATCATTGGCTGTAAGGAATTTTCCACCACTTGATTGCTACCCCCATGATAGTGTCAAATCAAAGGATGATTAAACCCCCATCAACCCAGAAGAGAGTCTGGAAGTAGGTCACACATCCCAAATTCACAGTTGTTCTAGAATCAATGACCCGAACTCAGAAACGTCGCTGGTAGTGACACAGATCGGTTATGAGGAAAGAATCGGCAGAGGTCGAGGATGCATCTCAGCCGAAAATGATGTAGTCGCGGTTGTTTTGGAGAATCCCTGAGTCAAAGAAACAGTTGGTCGTCAACACGACCGAGGAAATCTTACAGCCCATGCTATGTGGTCAAGATACGAACGATGTTGCCCAACCAAGTGAGTCACCTGGTCTGAGAGATAAGGACGACTATGATAATCTATCGGATTATCTTAGTGATGAATGCTTCATAAGGGACGAGTGGCTGTAAACAGATTAGCAATGACCGTTGAAGCATTACAGGTGACTCCACCTACCGTCATACTATTGGGCATTGCAGTCGATGAGAACATTGGGTATATTAACGAAAATTCTAATATGCAAGCTAGTCCAAAAACACTAGGGAGCACTGTCCGCGTTTAGAGATTGTGTTTGGGACATTACTACCCATCGTGTTTCATTATAACATGGTACTTACCCTGGCTTCTAGTCTCCAGGCCAAGACATCCAAGCCAAATAAGATGGTGGTCAATGTAGAGGAATTCAGTCCTCCTATGGTAATACATGGCTCCTTTCCTCCTGAAGAAGCAATTAAAGGGGCACCAGGAATGGACAAAGCGTCATATGTGAACACTGTCACTTTGGAATTTGGAGCTACATCGGAAAGTGTGGTTATAGAAAGGCCCACCCATGGCATAACACAACACCTCAAGCCTTCATATATATTGGTTCATCTTGAGGGTTGCCCAGTCACTAGGATTCTGGTCGATAATGGGGCTGTCGTCAATCTTCTCCCACTAAGAATGATGTCAAATTTGGAAAAGATAGCAACCAATTTGATTCTGTCTGAGGTAACAGTCAGTAACTTCGCTAACCACATTACACATGCGCATGGGGTTTTACCGATCGACTTAACCATCAAGACCAAAAGGGTGTTGGCTCCATGTTTTATAGTGACACCTCATCCAGATACAATGCTCTGCTTAGAATGGACTGGATTTATTCGTTTGCGTATATCACATCATCCCTACACCAGTTCATAATCTTCTGGAACTAAGATAAGGTTAAATTGGTCTTGGCCAATAACAAACCCTTTTTGGCCACTTTAAATGCAAACAAGACATTACTATAATGAGGAAGTAGGGACAATTTGGTTTACCAGAAGAAATAAGCACGACCGACCGACAGGGATATAATAAAAAATAATCCAGACAGCATTGTGCAAGACATCACAAAATTGCTTTTTGGTCAATTCCACGTTGTACCATTGAAAAAACCCCATGATCGGCACACCAAAAGATGACCAATGCATAACCAAATTCACAACTAAAGAAAGCCTAGAGGATGTCGACGATGGTTGTTTCGTGAATATGGCCGATATAGACGTCTTGAATAATGAAGAAGAAATGGAATTGAGGGAAGCACCCGACAAGCTGGAAGATTCCCAGGCTCAGGTTCAAGACCCCTTGGTAGAGGTGGACCTAGGAACTGAGCAAGGTCCAAAGCCAACTTTTATCAGTGGGTTGCTTACGTCCCAAGACAGAATGAAGTTGGCCAGTTTGCTTAAAGAGTTTGCTGATTTTTTTGCATGGGACTTTCATGAGATGTCAAGGCTGGATCGAAGCTTGGTCGAGCATGGGTTACCACAGCCCCAAATGTAGGGTTGCGATGTAATAATAATCTTGGCGAGACCAAGGTCGAATGCATAGGGACTGATCTTGTATGTTTCTAAAAGTAATTAGAACTAGAGCCAGAAGAATATCTAAATTAAAAATATGGAATAAAGGGAGTAATTGTGAATATTATAGATTGAGACTTGTGAATTTAAAGGTGGGAACTAGGGTGCCAAGGATCCACTTGTAGCTATCAAGATGCTACCTTACTTGATTCAAGAGACATAACTGAAATCAGAGTCTTATCTTATCCAGTTGGAAGAAGAGATGATCAGATCTCTGAACTTTCATTGAATCAGTCGCAAGAGATGAGAATTGTGAAGATTTTGAAGGGATTCCGTCACCCAACCATGCTTAGGAGACTATGGAAAATAACAAAATTTACTAATTGTTCACAACCCCAAGTGTAGGGTCGCGATGCAGTAATAATCTTAGTGAGACCGAGGTCGAATCCACAGGAACTGAACTTGTGTGTCTTCTGAAAGTAACTAGAAGTAGAACTAAAAGAAGATGAAAACCTAAATCTGAAATATTTGATAAAGTAATTTTAAATAAGGTAATTAAAACTTATAAATTTAAAGGTGGTAACTAGGGTTTGCAAGGATCCACTTATAGCAATTGGGAGGCTACCTTGCTTGATTCAAGGACACAACTGGAATCAGAGTCCTATCCTATCCAATTTGTAAGAAGAAATTTGTCAGATCTCTGAACTTCTCATGGATTTAATCATCAATGGATGAGAGTTATAAGGATTTGGAAGTGATTCCATTACCTAACCATGCCCAAGGGACAAAGCAAACAATAGGATTTACCAATCCCACAACCAATCATAAGAGAATTGTGAAGGTTAGGAAGGATTCCATCATCCTACCATGCCCAAGGGACGATGGTGAACAACAAGATTTCCTAATTTTACAATCTCAATTCAGGAAAAGAAGATATTTCAAACTATCGCATATTTATTATAATTTGTCATAACAAACCATTAAAAACTAAAAATATTCCTTCATAATTAAACTAGAATCCAAGAGAGTTCAACAAAATATGAATCAAAACAAAGCAAACATCTCAATCACGTTACAAGCTTCACCTCTTAGCCCTAGGTAAGAGGTTTAGCCAACCATAGACATGATTGAGCTAAGAACTCTTAAACAAAACATCAACTAAGGAAAAAGAAGAAAACTCTTGGACGGTGACTCCACCCTTTTGTTCCACTCCTCATACCCCTAGAAGATGCCTAGGAATATCCTAGGGACCCCTATTTATAGTTTTACAACTCTAACTTTCGCACCGAGTTAGAAAAATTAGAAACTGCCTCAAATTTACGCAATCCGTGTGCTGTCTGCGTAACCTTAGACTAGTTGAGGGTTATCTTCGACTGGTCGAGGGTCTGCTTCGACTGGTCGAAGATGACAGAAATTTAAAGGATTTTGTCACTGGAGTTCGAGTTGAGGAATTTTCGACTAGTTAAGCAGGAACCTTCAACTGGTAGAAGGAGGGCTTAAACTAGTCGAAGGAGATAGATTTTTAGGGTTCTTTTTCTTCACTTCAAGTTTTCAATGCTCTTCATTCCTCACTTAGTTTTCTTGGATCTTTGGCATGCGAATTTTTCATTCTTAGTCTCATAAGATTCATCCTTGGCTTTGGTGATTCTTGAGCATTAAATCCATGCTTTTAGCATCCTTTTCAATCTAAGCTCTTAAATTCACCTTACAATACAAATATGATTAAAATAGAACATTAAGCATTATCATATTCATAAAACCAAGTAATAAATGGGGGATGATATGCAATATTTGACCCTCAACACCAATCCCACAATCTTAAATAAGAAAAGAAGATATTCAAAGTTATCACAATGTTTATTGTAATTTGAGTCACATCAAACCATAAAAAACTGAAAATATTCCTTAAAATCAACTAGAAATTAATGAAATTCAATATAAATATGAATCAAAGCAAAGTAAACATCTCAATCATGATACAAGCTTCACCTCTTAGCTCTAGTTAAGAGGTTTAGTTAACCATAAACATGATTAAATAAAACTCTCTTAATGAAAGCATAAAAACAAACTAAGGAAGAAGAAGAAAACTCTTAGCGGCAGCTCTCTACACTTTTTCTCCACTCCTTAAACCCTAGAAGATGATTTAAGGTATCCTAGGAACTCCTATTTATAGTTGAAAAACTCCAACTTTTGGACCAAGTTGGAAAAGTTCGGAAACCGCATCAAATTTACGCAGTCCGTGGAAAATCTCCGTAATCTTCGACTAGTCGAACCAAAGCTCGAGTTAGTCGAAGGACAACTTCGACTAGTCGAGCGTAATATTCGACTAGTCGAATTCACGCGAATTTAAAAGATAATGTTACCAGAGTTTGAGCCGAATTTTCTTGGGCTAGTCAAATTTCACTTAAATTTTTAGGATTCCTTTTATTCACTTCAAGTCTTTGATTCTCTTCATTCCTTACTTAGTTTCCAAAGATCCTAAGATCTTTGGCATGTGAATTCTTCAATCTTGGTCTTATAAGATTCCCTTACCTTGGTGATTCTTGAGCATTAAATCCACGTTTTTAACATTCTTTTCAATCCAAACTCTTAGATTCACCTTACAACACAAACATGTATAAAATATACCATTAAGTATTATCATGTTCATAAAACCAAAATATAAATAGGGGAGAATATGCAATATTTGACACTCAACACACTCCCCAACCAGCATTTGGCTAGTCTCGACCAAAACATGCGTGAAGTGAACCTCAATTCTCAATGTTCAAATCTTTTTTAGAAAACAATCTTTTGTACAATTGAGTACAATAAAAGAGTAAAAGGGAAATCCTTCGGGGAGGGAGATAAAGTCTGGAAGGTGGTGTTACTGACAAGGCACACAAATCGTGCCTTAGGTAAAAATGGTCACCCACATGGGATGAACTATATGTTGTCATCCAAGTCCTCAAGGGTGGATCATATCTCTTACGAGACATAAACAGAAAAGTTGTGAAGGCTCTGATTAACGGTCTATTCTTGAAAACTTGCTATCATTCTTTATTGGAGTTAGTGCAAGAGCACGCTAAGTGTGAAAAGACAGAAAAATGTCCTACCGCAAACAACAAAATGAAGAAAATAATTTCTATTATTGTAGGAAGAGGACTTCAAGTCATTGTCCATTCAATTACATGTAAAATTATTATTTTTTAAAAGTACAATTCGCCGATTGGCTAATTCAGTTGTAGGCCGCCCTAAGCTCCTCAAACTCCTTAAGAGCTGACTCCTTAGCCTTTCGAGCCAGCGCCTGCTTCCTCCTCCATGGCGAACACTCGATCGTGGACTAGTGGAGAAAGTCTATCACCACGTCAAGGTGGGAGGCCCACTACCTCGACCTCATGCTCGACATTCTCCTATTTAAACATGCTTGCTTCCACACGAGCTTGATGGAGTTCTATTTGGGACTCGATGAAAGTTAGAGGCTCTTGGGAGTTTGGTCGATCTCGTTCAGGATGTAAATGTGTAGCCTTCAAGAGATCGACAGCTAGATTATTGCGTTGGACTTCCAGTGATCGCAACATCGCCTTGTTGAAGCAATGCTGACGATCCCAATGCAGTCAACCCTTCCAAGCAGCATCATAGTGGATCGATAGAGTCTTGGACTCAGCACGGATTGTTGCATGCTCCCCTAGAGGGCCAACGCATCGTGCGATTCTAAGTCAGCCTTGGAATAAGCGTCTCTAAGGTGCTGCAATTTAGTGAGAACCTCTAGGATTTTTTATAAAGGTTCATCAGACTTGGCTGCTTTAGTGGCATCCCTAGTGAAGGGATAAACATCATAAAGGAGAGGAGACTTGGAGAAGTATTGAATTCCCTCGCTAAAGATTTCCTTCAGGATGGTCAGTGACTGTGAGTAAAACATTATGAAGGCCATGGAGTTTGAGGTCTGTGGTTGAGCTGAAGCTGAAAGTGCAATGCAAATTTAGGGAGAAATGATGCTTTTATAAGCATTTCTTGAGATAATTAATGCTTGCATTGGGTAAGGTGCGATGGTTGGGATAACCGAGTCAAGGGGTGCTATGTGGTTCGGTTCCTAGAAGGCTAGGATGTGTAGCCACAATAAATGTGGATTCCTTGAAAAGCGGTGCACAGATCCCTATCTACATCAATCCAATTAGTAAATGGTTATAGTTGAAATTTTTTTTTTTTTTTTTTAAAGGACTAAGTATTGGGCGATTGAGCTGTGAAGGAGTCCTATCGATGTGGGTTGTCAACAATTCAGCCAACATCACTACTTCGTATGTCATCGACTACAGATGTAATCATCCAACTAATCTTTTAGTCCAATTCATTTAATGAAAGGAGTGGTGAAAGGTTCTACTCGGCCGATCATTCTGAATATCTTGAGCAATGACTGATTGTAGTGGTAATGTCATTACTCGGTATTTTGAAATGATAATTCATTGGGGAATATGTCATTCTACATTAAGGGACAAAAGAGATCTTGGCAAATATCCGAACAACATGAAAATTAAAAAAAGTAAATTTTATTCAAAAGTAAGCAAGCCATCAGCCACCTTATAAGGATAGACAAGGCAAGAAAAGCAAAAGTGAGAAAAAAATGGTTGAGCAGTGCAGGTGTTTAGGTATGTTTGGCCTTTATTTCCTCAAACTCCTTGAGAAGTTGCTGCTTCTCGGCCTCAACATGCTCTTACTACAATTTCTAATCAACTCCCTCTTCTATGAAGATGGGTAGGAAATGCAAGAGTTGATGAACGCGGTTGTCATGCGAGAAAACTCTACCGTTGGCCTCCTCTTCCCAGCCAAGCTTGTCTTTGACTGAGCCTGGTAATTGTCAATTTTTGAATCAATGAAAGACAGGAGATCCTCCGAGACTGCAGGGTCCTTAAGAGCATAAGAACGTTCTTTCTCCTTAATGTCCTCCAGCAGCTTAGTGTGTTATGCTTGCAGCACATAGAGTAAAGTGTGGTTGAACTGGTGAATCTAGTTCCACCATAGTCGGTCGTTCCATGCTAGTTCATAAGCTTTGTTTACTGTTAAAGAGTCCTCTTGTGCTGCAACTTTCTATCTTAGTTGTTCGGCAAGCTACTCGGACTCAAAGATGAGCTGGAAATAGTGGTTTCCAAGAAAGTACAATTGCATCAGTACTTTCAAAAGTTCCCCAACCACGGTGTCCGTTTTGGCAGCCTTCAAGGCCTCCCTGATGAAGAAGTTGGTGTCAAATAGCTACGAGGATTGGTTGAAGTCAATGTTACCCTAGTCAAGGATTTCTTTCAAATAACATTTTGTGTCATCAAGGAAGGGGGAGCGTAAGTTGGAAGCCATGGCTACAAAGTCAGGGAGCTGTAGAGTTTGCTTGGATTTCAGTGTGAGTTTAGAACGGGGTCCAAGGTGATTTAAATAGGTAATTACGGAACCCACATTCGATGCAATTATGTTAGGTAAAGACGCTTTGTGTTTCAGGCAAGTAAGGACATGTAGTCGTCATGGTTATTATTTCGGAAGATCATGCATGAGTCCTCATACTCCGAGCACCATGTCATCAACTAGTTATTTAGAGAATAGAAAAACAAAGAAAAAGCTAAGGCGACCGATGATAAAGAAAGCTTGATGGCTGATTTTATTGATTAACAGTTATAGTACAAAAGAAAGAAAAGTTACAATTCAAATGTAGAAAATTGTTGAATCGCAGCCTTGATTTTCTCCGGTTAACCCCTCGTCTTGAGCAAACTGACCTCTTGTTTGAGGGCCGCTTGTCGAACCTGGCCAATAGCTTCTGTTTAAGCCTTAGCAGAAGTGGTCGGGTCCTTGACTGTTTTCCTCTTTTGGTCATGTTCAGCACTATTCTCTTCAAAATCTCTCTTCCGCGTCATCAATTGTGCCTCCCGAGCAACAATATGTATGCTCATGTCCTCCAACTCAACATCTAATTTCTTCAATTCTATGTGGCTGACCGATAGCTTTTTAACAATAGCATTGGCCATAGCTACTTGGGATTCTGTCATTACGTGCTTAGCCTCAAAGCATCTGATTATGGTACAAAGATCGCATTTTTCTCTTATGTATTCCAAGAAATCCCTAAGTGTTGGTAGATTGGCCAAGAGGTTCTCATTTGAGCGAGAAAGGATTCGATATTGATCGATCACCTCAATAAGCTTATCAATCATCTCGATTGAAACAGTCCCCAATAGCCCTGAATGCATAAGGGTTTGGAGCTCTTCCTTGAGATGTTACAACTCGGTGGAAGGAACAGGGGACTCGGCCACAGTGACATCGCTGATGAGAGCCTGTTGGAGGGAAGAGATGATGTCTTTAATCGGAAGTGAGTCTTCAAGCATTGTAGCAAAAGCCGAGGCATCATTGGTCAGCATCGGCACTGATGCAAGAATTGGTGCCGAGTAAGGCAGTGAGACATCGGTCGTGAGGGCTTCCCCATTGCCTGATCAAAGATAACTACTTCATATGCTGCATTCGGTTGAAGAGGCTCTTCAATTTCTGTAAGAAGAGACTCTACGGTCGAAGGAAGTTGTTGAACAGATGGAGGAATGGGTCGAGCGACGATCCTCTTTTGGAGCTCTGAGGAGTAATGATCAGAGGATGCTCATCTTCTTCTTCATTTTCTCGATTGACAATAATAGTTGGTGTATGAGGAATGTCGACCATGTATTTAGACTCTGTAATAACAATTTTAGCCTCTGGAGAAGAATGAGAAGAGGAGCTTCATTGTTGATGGTTCCTTCAGAGTCAACAGTATGCATTTCAACTATCTCGGGGATATCGGTCGTTGGTTAAACTTGTTATAGCAGTTGTGCCATAATGATTTGCTTTTCTACGGCCGATACTTCTTGAGTAACTACAAAAATGTTAGAATTAGAAAAAGATGAGGTGACGGACTTGGAGCAGTTATACAAGTGAAAATAGTCTCCACTTAAATCAGAACGAACCATGAGGGTGATGAATTGTCTATCTACAAATTGAGCATTTTTTATAACCATCGTCATCGCTTGAGTAGAAGTTGGGAATGGTGGCAGATTTAGATGATAGGGAGTAAGGTATTTCTCATCGAATGGAAGGTTGGGATTATTCAACCTTTCTCTATCCTGTCACCGTTTATTCCAATATTTATTATAGTGAGTTCCTTGGTAACGTTTCGGACATTTTCAATTTCTTTGGAATAGTCTTCAATGGAGAGCCCTGACCAATATTTGGTTGTAAAGTATTTTTCAAATGAAAACACAGCCTCGGTCGAGGAAGTACTTAATTGTTGTTGTCCTTTGGTTGAGGTCGGTGGCTGCCAACTTGCTATTATTGGCTGAAAATGTTGATTGGTGCATGTGAAGACTAGGGTAGGAGGTTGCAGAGCTAGGCCGAGAGGAGCTCCTAAGTCAAGGATCCTCTTTGGGGGCCAATGGAGATGATTGAGGAAGTGGATATTTCGGAGGAACAAGTACTTTCACCATAACGTTGGCACTTTAGTTGAGGAATTGTCTCAGTCGATAGAGCTTGCAGGACAGTAGCGGCGACCAATTTGGTCTTCGTCTTATTCGATTTGTGACTAGGAGTTACGACCGATATAGGTGTTGCTCTTTTCTTTCATCTCAGCTTTATAAAAGAGAAGAGTTGAGCTATGATAACTTGATGAGATTTATTGACTAACTTTTTATTGTGCTTCTCCCACCAATCAGAGGTGTCCATCATTTGAGGCTGATTTGGATAAATGGGAAGATTAAGAGTCAAACTAGTCAATTGAAAAGTAAAATAAATAGAATGATATATGTCAATTCGATCGGCAATCGGTCGAGTGAAAGGAGGTTGGTTGCAAGATTTTTGAATGAATGCACTGGACAAGACTGAACTAACGAGCAAGCAGGTTTGGACAGTACTACTCGATTCCAGCCTTAGCATTCTTGCTAGTGTCTATTGTGCTACCATAGGGGGGTTCCCTGCAAATGAGGTAGCTCTCCCAAGCGAGGTACATTCAAAATTGTTGCTGGCGATCCTCATTTTCGTATCAACCAGTAAACCTAGCCGGACCGAAGTCTCTATCATGAAAAAAAGGGCAAACGATTAACTCCGTTTGCTTTTATTAAGAGAAAATAATAAGGAGTCCATACAAAATAGAAAATGTATGGATTTCCTGAGGAGAATGAATGATATGGTGACTGTAGGAAGAATAAATAATATCAAAATGAATGGGGGCATGTACAAGGGAATGACGAAAATATTCATAGATCCACATCTGGAGAAGTCATTGTAAGACCCGTATCCTAATTCGTACTGTTCCGATGAATCCTGCGATCCTTTCCGTTGAAGTCCGGCAATCCGTAACTGATAACCGACGTTGCGCACGACCGTAAGTCGTTTTCTTTAGATTCGAGTCGGTTTAATGCGAGACCTGTATCATTGCGACCGCACCGTCGCCGCGGTTCTAACGCCGCGACTCACGCACCAATCCGATACCCTGACTAGAAGATGTGAGCCGACATTTATTTCGAAGAAACGCCGTGCTTTTACGATCCGAGAGAATCTCTACAACATGTCAAATCAATCCAATCAATCAAATCAATCCCATCAATCAATCAATCACATCAATCAATCAATGTCAAGTACACATCACCTTTCTCCATAAGTAAAGCAACCCATGCTTTTTCTCACCAAATCAAACCACCTCTCACTTCACCCATCCCTCACCTCACATCACTCACCCATCACACCCATCGCCTCTCCTTATCTCCCTCTCTCTCTCTTTCTCTTTTCTCACACCAATTCCAAGCAACCCATAAGCCTCACACGTCCACATTTTTCCAAGGAGAGAAAAAGAAAAGTGAGTAGTGTGGCCCACTTTCCATCCCAAAATCTTCCATCTTAGCCCTTGAATCTTCATCTTCCACCATCAAAGTGAAGTACAAGGAGGTCGGCTTTCCAATGGACCAAGAAGATCGGACGGTGGGTGCTTTAATAGGGTAGTTTTCATGCTTTCTTAGATGGGCCAAGTGAGGCCTACCGATCAATGGTATGGATCTCACTTGGGACCCTAAGATATGGTCAATGGCCCACTATGATTATCTTTTGATGTATGACTAGATGCAAGGAAGGGCCCATAGTATCGGGGTCCCTCCATCCCACGTGTGTCCCACTCTCTCATTCTCTCTCTCCCTCTCTTTCCTTTTATTCTTCTTTCATGTGATGTTGGTGTGATTGTGTGGCCCACTTAGATGGACCCCACCATGAGGCATGGTTTTATCTAAGCCATTTATAAGTGGGGCCTACCTTATATGTGCTGACCCACACCATCCTCCAGGTGGTGGCCCACCTAAACCGGGCCCACCTTGAATGTATGTGTTCGATCCCAGTCGTCCAAAGATCCCCTGACGCTGGACGTGGGAAGGAAAAACACAAATGTTGGCTTGAATTTTCAAGCCTTGGAAGTGGGTGCTCATGTAGGCCCCACCTTGATGAATGTATTCAATCCAAGCCGTCCACCATTTTTCCCACCTCATTTTAGGCGTTGAGCCGAAAAATGATGTTAATCTGACTCTCAGAGCGACCATACCTTTGGAAATAGAAATTTTCACCGTTGAAAACTTCCTAATCTTTCTCTCAGACATTGAAAAATACCCAATATCAAGGCTTGTTATCCTTGTTATGAGCCATGGGGACCAATGGTCGAGTCGGATTTAATCTTGATGTGGGCCCTACACCGAAAAACGTGATTTCAAAAAAAAAAAAAAAAAAAAAAAAAAAAACGCAGCAGAAGGCTCTCAAGTACTGTCGTGAAGGACGCCAAGCGTCGTGGGCGGGGGTAGAAGCAGGGACCCACGGCTCCAGCCTACCAGGCCCCACCGTGATGTATATTTGTCATCCACCCTGCTCACATGGTGGACCACGCACCAGAGGGCTCCCTCAAAATTTCAGTGCCGATCCAGATCTCAGTGGCCCACACCACATGAAACAAATGCGGTGATTGAACTCCACCATTGAACCCATTTTTGGGGTCCACAGTTTCTGATCAAGGTGAAACTTGTTTTCACCCTTCATCTAGTCCACGTGACCTTATGAATCCGCCTGATGGAAAATAAACATTACAGTGGGCCCCACATGGGACCCACACAGATGTATGTATTTTATATGCCACCGTCCAGGCGGACGGTGGCACCCACCGAATGTATGTGTTTTATTCACGCCGTCCCAAAGAAGTCATTTGACGGCCAATAGCCCCACAAGAGGGCCACACCGTGGTGGACCCCACCATGATATTTGGGTTGCATCCAAACCGTCCACCTTTTAGCAAGCTTGTCTTAAGTCTTGAGGCTAAAAATGAGGCAGATCTATAATTCAAGTGGACCCCACCTTGGTGTATATATATAAGGCCCAAGTGATCAAGCCCATTATGTCCTGCTTATGGCCCATTGTTGAGGCCCACATTTGATGTATTTGTGGCCTGTTGTTGAGGCCCACCTTGATATTTATAAGGCCCATGTGATGGGGCCCATTCGATGTATTTGTAGCCCATGGTTGGGGCCCACTTTGATGTATATAAGGCCCATGTTACGAGGCCCATTATGATGTATTCAAAGGCCCATGGGATATGGCCCATTGCAATGTACATAAGGCCCCTTTGATGCGGCCCATTTAATTTATAAAAGGCCCATATGATGTGGCCCATTTGATGTATCTAAGGCCCATGGGTCGAGGCCCAATGGGTTGTCCTTAGGGTCCATTGCAATGTGTGATTCCCCATGGTTGTGTAATAACATTTTATGGCGGGCCATGCCTTGGGAGCAATGTTGGTTTGACGTCCACGTTGTAAGAATAATGTTGGTTAAATGTCCGCATTATAACTCTCCCTAGGGCCCATTAGTAGGCCCATACTTGTTGATAGTCCACCACTTTATAACATGCTTAGTGCACTTCCATGATTCATACACATACGCATCATATGTATGCTTGATATGAAGAATGTTTGATCATAGCATAAGCCGTTGGGCTGAGATATTTACGGGACTCCTTATGAGACGGAGTGCCCCACATGATCGCGTAGTACGCGTGAGATTTCTGCATGATTGTACGGTGTGACTCATGCATCTCCCATATGTGTGACTTGATCACTGCATGCCCTAGCGACATCAGGGCCGTGGCTCCACAGGCACATCGTGGATGGCCGTATCGGATACCGGAAATACTTTGTTCTAGCACTGTGGGCACTTAGGATGTCCTTGGGTGAGAGTCCCAGAACCTTTTTGGTACCAGGAGATGCTCCAACGTCTAGACCGAGTGGATACACAGCGCCCAAGTGTCGAATACCAGTAGGCTGCGTCTCCCACTGTGTCGTGGTCGGTTGGAAGGGGGTGTGGCCTTATCCGCCTAAGTAAGGGGGCTATAAACTAGGCTGAGTTTGACCAGCTCACAAATGTGTCCGCTATCGACGAGCCGGGTAGGTATTGGCAGACTACTGGTTAGGCGGATAGTGTGGTCTCTTCCACTTGCTTGACCGTGCGGCTAGGGAGGAGGCAGTCGGTGTGAGGTGTATTAGACCCCGGTGATATCCAGAGAGGAACTGTACTGATATGTGTACTTGATGAGTACTGGCACGCTTGCTTTGCATCTCGCATATGACATTTAGCTACATAGGCCTCGCATCGCATGGCCTTGGTATGGCCGATAGCATTCATGCCTTGTATTACATAGCTTTAGTATAGCTGATAGCATTCATGGATTTACCGCATATTTCTGCATTACTCTGATATTGTACACTTGGCACTCGCCTTACACACACTTTCACCACCCTCTAAGCTTTTGTAAGCTTATGCACGATAGATGCATGCAGGTGGCGTTAGGTTGCAGCAGCGTTGAGCTCGGAGCGTGCAGCAGTCTTCTGGAGCTTTTGGAGTTTTCTTTGATATCATTATATTGTATTTTCCTTCCCGCATTGTACTTAAAAGTTTTTGTTATAGTGGATATGTGGTGTTGTTGTTTTGTGACTTGGTTATGCTTGTGGTTATGCTCCATTACATTACAAAAAAAAAAAAAATTTACACTGAAAATCCTCCTTGTAGGATCCCAAGATCGGAATCTGGCGTATGGGCACTGGGAGCCGAGAATGGGGTACTACGGAGGCTGTCGGTGCCAGATTCGGCGATCGAGAATTTTGTGAGCCCGGTTTCCGAGTCTAGGACGTGACAGTCATAGTGGTCCTCCTCCAAGATATGGACCTTTGGTGGTAATTTCAAAAATACTTCTGTACAGGTAAAGCTAGGCAGAAACTGACCCGATTCGGTAGATCCAACCCGATTCGAACCGAACCGAAGGCCTAGATTAGTGCGGTTAGAGTAGGATCAATCAGATCTAATCGTACATCAGATCGAATTCGGATCGTGGTCAATCCAGACTAATCCGATCCGATCCAACCCGATCTGATAGGGTCCTATATATATAAGTTTTTTACTCTTTTTTTTTTTACTTTTTACAATTTTACTATCCCTCTCTCTACCCGTCCCGAACCGAACAAACCCTAACTCCTCTTTCTTTACTATATCTCGATCTGAACCCACCACCACCATTGCTCAGCCCGGTAACCCATCCAGCCACCCCTACTGTAAGGCCCGTATCTTAGTTTATACTGTTCTGCTGACTCCCACGATCCTTCCCGTCAAATTTTGCCAACCTGTGACCTATAATTGACGTTTGTGTGCGATCCTAAGTCGTATCCTGTATATCTGAGTCGGCTCAATCCGAGACTTGTGTAAGTGTTATTGTTTATAGCCCCTTTTGTTGTCAAATTTATGGTGCCAAAAATACTGTTATGAAGCTTGCATATGTGAAGATCAAAGCGTTACTCAAGATCAACTTTGTTCGATAAGCTCTGCTCACAAGTCAAGACTCGAAGAAGTGAGTTTGTTCGATTTAATTTAAAGACAAGAATAATGCAAGAAGTTTTCAAGTTCAATCTAATATCTCAAGAAGTGTTCAAGTTCAATCTCAAGATCTCTAGAAGCTTTCAAGTTTGAGCTACATCAAGACTTCAAGCTTCATCACTTTCAAAGGTCACTCATCTTTTAAGTTTCAATGTCCTTACTTCACTATTGAGGTATGACTGACCTTAGGTTGACCTTTAGAGTAGGCCACTTTGGATACATAACTCATATATTTTATATAAGTCAGTTTGGTTTGTTCTAAGACTAGTCTTGGACTTTGTTCGACTAGTCCTAGCACTGCTTCGACCTGTCTAAAGATTTCCTAGATCAATCGTAAGTTTGTTGCAAAATTCAGAAATTTTCTGTTTGGCTTCGACTAGTCTTGGGGACTGTTCGACCAGTCGTAGGAACAATGTCGACTGGTTCTTCGATTAGACGTAGACCTTCGACTCAAACTACAGTAATGATTTGCACTTAGCTTCGACCAGTCGTGTGTGACCCTCGACCAGTTGAAGGTGCCCTACGACCAGTCGTGAAACCGTCTTACCATATCGCGCCTGAATTTTCAAATATCTGCTGGATCTTCGACCAGTCGTAGCGACTTAAGACCAGTCGAAGACGTGACTTATACATACTATAAATAGAGCACAAATCCCAAAATAAAATAGATCATTCAAGCTAATTTAATTCGGCCTTCTGAGAGATAAATTTGTGCTTCGTTTAAGCTAAGTGTGCTTATTTAATATTCTATTTCTTTAGCTTTGTTAATTGATTTTGTTTCTTGCATTCCAATCTAATCTGTAAAGAGGAGGTTTTATTTTCCTTTTATTGGAATCAAAATCAATTCAAGCTAGCTCATTTGTTTTAAGTTAAAATCTATTAGAACCTAGAACCATTATAAAGTGAGTATTTGACATTGAACTTTGACATTCAAATCTCTACTCCGACTTGGTTCTTCTGGGCTGCTACAACAAAGAAGAAAAATAGGTATTTTACAATTTGTGTAATTTACTTTATTTGGTTTTATTTGAGGTTAAGCCAGAAAAATCTTATTGTATTGGTTATCTAAGGAGAGCCAGGAAAACTTAGAAAAGACGGTTTTTTGAATTGTGTAAGCCCTTTGAAAAAGACACAATTGTGAAGGTTTTGGGTAAACCTGGAAAAACCTATTTGATAATGAACGCTAACATCCCCTGTGTGAGGATATTATAAGTGGAGTAGTATTTTGTGTGGATGTTGTTGAACAGTTGGTGTACACACAGGCGAACCACTATAACTCCTTGTGTTGTGTGGAAGTGTGCTTTATTTTCCTATCTTTGATTATTCTTTTGTGGAATGTATATGGATATGAATGTTGTAATCATTTTAATTTCAAGCTCAGTGGGGAATGTTGTAATAGTTTAGATTTAAATTGCTGCAATTTATTTCAAGCTATTCCTTTATTTGTTTGAGCTTTAGATTATCTAAATTGTTCTAGTAAGGTTGCCCTGCCATTTTATGGTGTATGGTTGTCCGTGAAACAATCAATATTTGAGATTACATTCTATTCCTCTGATCAACTTCAATTTTGTTTATTCCTAGAAAGTTTGAGTTCTTGATACAAAGACCTTTCTAGAAATCAGGTTGTCCTACCATAAACTTTGGTTTTTGGTGTAAGGTTGTCCTTAGAACAACTTATGTATCAATCTCTCAATACTTGTTTATTGAGGTTGTTATTCATTTCAGCATTGTGGATAAATTTACTTTATTTGGCTATCTCTTTATTTAAATTCCATTGTAATTATTTTAAATTTGGCATAGTCCTATTCACCCTCCCTCTAGGACATAAAGCTTGGCCTTTTCAACTTATACCATTGCGACCACACCGTCGCCGCTTCTTGCACACCTATCCGATACCTTGGCCAGGAGATGTGGGCCAACGTTTATTTTCAATAAACGATGCGCATTTGCGAACCCAAGAGAATCTCTACAACCCATCCCATCAATCAATCAATTAAAGTACCCACCCATGCTTTCTTTCTCCCCAAGTCAAGCAACCTACCAAGTTAACTCTCAAGTCAAGTACACCATCAACTCACATCCATCACCTCTCTTACAACCACCACCTCTCTCTCTCTCTTTCTCAACATATTTTCCAAGCAAGGAAAAGTGGTGGATGTCCAAGCTCTCCCAAGAGAGAAAAGAGTTTTGTGTGGCCCACTTCCTATCCCAAAATCTATCATCCTAGCCCTTCATCTCTCATCACCTTCCATTAAAGTGAGACACAAGGAGATCGGCGTTCCATCGGACTAAGAAGATCGAACGGCGGGTACTTTATAGGCTAGATTTTCATATTTTGATGATGGGCCAAGTGAGGCCTACCGATTAATGGTATGGATCTCCCTTTGAATCCTAGAAGTGGCCGATGGCCACCTTGATTCTCATGATCATTCCATGATGGGGTCATTTTCCATGGACCCCATCATGATGTTTATTTTCCTTGCATAAATAAGGTCATCTAGACCTTGTATTCTGGTGGAGAAAGGATCTCCACCGTTGATCTTTGATTTGGTAGGCCCACATGTATTGGGACCCACTTGATGTACAATTGAATGCATGGAAGGGAGGGCCCATAGTGTCGGGGTCCCTCCATCATCACGTCTCTCTCTCTCTCTCTCTCTCTCTCTCTCTCTCTCTCTCTCCTTTATTTTGTGGCCCATTTAGTGAGTGTATGTGGTGTCCAAACCGTCCATCAAATGGACCCTATGGCCGTCCAAACCATGTGGGCCCTACCTTAATGGAGATGGGATAAACATAAATATCAAATTGATCCCATCAAGTGGGCTACGTCCACATGGGACCCACCAGCTGTGGTCCCCACACGTGGGACCCACCATGATGAAATGTATACCCACACCGTCCACGTCCAGCGTCCCTGGACGCTGGACGTTGTGAAGGGTGAATAGACAGTGGGTGTACTAACACAAAAAAATAAATAAATATATATATATATATATATTATATTTGATCTAAAGCTTTTTAGGTGGGCCACTCCTACAGGCCTCACCTTGATGTATGGATTTAATCCACACCGTTTATCCCATTCCCCAGCTCATTTCAGGCGTTGAGCCGAAAAATGAAGCCAATCCAATTTTTTGGCGGGCCATAGCTTAGAAAACAATGATTGTTACCATTTAAATTCATTAAGGGCCCACTCTGATGTTTCTATGCACCAAAACAGATCGAATATTGGGCTCATTCAGGTTGTCTTGAGCCATAGAATCCAACAGCTAGGTCAGATTCTCCTGATGTAGACCCCACATAGGAAAAACTGCGAGAAAACTTATTTTCAAAAAAAACAAACAAACAACAGCAGCTAACGCTGCTGTTACACGTCCAGATGATGATGCGATAGCGTCCTCTGCGTTGTGGACAGGCAAGGACCATGGGTCCCAGCCGTGGGCCTCACATGTTGTGTGTTGAACATCACACCGTGCATTTGGTGGGCCCCTTCTGGCTGTGGGCCACCCCCAAAAATCAGCCGTATGCAGAAGTCAGGTGGCCCACATGGTAGGAAATGGTGATGATTGAACGTCTACCATTGAGACCCTGTTGGGTCACGGAAGTTTTGAATCATTATGAAATTTGTTTTGCCTCTTCATCCGGGTCTGGTGACCTTATCAACAGATTGGATGGAAAATAAACATTATGGTGGGCCCCACGTGGGACCCACTAATGTATGTGTTCCACACCTTCCATTAGTGTGGCCCCCACCATGAGGTATGTGCTTTATCTATGTTGTCCATTCCTGTGGGACCCACCATGATGCATGAACCATCCAACCATTTTGAAAGCTCCTTTTTAGGCTTGAGATAAAAAAATAAGACAAATCTAATATCACGTGGACCACACTATAGAAACAGTGGGATTGAACATCTACCATTGAAACCCTTGGATTCCAGAAGTCTTGGACCAAAAGGGAAATTGTCTTCCTTTTTAATTCAGGTTTGTGTGACCTTATGATCAGATTGGATAGAAAATAAATGTTATGGTGGGCCTTGAGGATTTTAATGGTGGAAATCATTGTCACCATTATTATTTGGAGTGCGGTCCAGTTGATCTTCTAATATGATTCATTAATAAATATATTATATATACATGTTGATGTATTTGTGGCCATCCATTGAGGCCCACCTTGGTATATATATGAGGCCCATATGATTAGGCCCATCTGATGTATCTAAGGCCCACGGGTCGAGGCCCAATGGGATGTACACGAGTCCATTACAATGTGTGATTCTACCATGGTTTATGTAATGATGTTTATGACAGGCTATGCCTTAGGAGCAATGATGGTTTGACGCCCACATTGTAAGTATAATGTTGGTTAAATGTCCGCATTGTAACTCTCCTTAGGGCAAATTGGTAGGCCCATACTTGTTGTGTGTAGGCCGTCTAGGTCAATCTTCGTTGTGAAGATAGTTCATCACTTTATAACATGCTTAGTATAATTCCATGACTCATGCCATACGCATCATATGTATGCTTGATAAGAGTAGTGACTGATCATAGCATATGTCATTGGCCAGATTATTTATGGGACTCACTGATAGGAGTTACCCACATGAGTGCGTGGTATGTGCATGATTGTTGCATGATTGGACAGTGTGATTCATGCATCTCGCTTCTGTGTATCATGATCGTCGTACACCATAGTGACATCAAGGTCATGGCTCCACAGGCACATCGTGGATAGCCGTATCGGATACCGAAAATACTTAGTTCAGGCACTGTGGGCACTTAGGATGTCCTTAGGTGAAAGTCCCAGAACCTTTTTAGTACCAGGAGATGCTCCAACGTCTAGACCGAGTGGATACACGAGCGCTTGAGTGTCGAATACTAGTAGGCCGCGTCTCCCACTGTGTCGTGGTTGGTTGGTGTTGAGGGTCAAATATTGCATATCAGACCCCATTTATTACCTGGATTTATGAACATAATACTGTTTAAACGGCCTGTTGTAATCATGTTTATGATGCAAGGTGCAATTACAAGCTGGAACTGGAAATGATGATAAAAGCATAGATTTAATGCTCCGATGACACTAAAGGCAAGGGACGGACTCCAGCAGACCACGATTGATGGAATTACTCGGCAGAGATCCGCGAAAATCGAGAAACTGAAGTTCAAGTGGCCTGAAAGTCAGACAAAATGCAAGATCACAGGGTTCCCACCATCCGTTCGCTCAAAACTTTATACATGAGTGAGGAGGAGCATAAATGAACCGTACACGTCGAATTGCAGCTCCCGGATCTCTCAAGTGGCCCAACGAACATATCAGCCCATAAACCATTGATTTTGGGTCCACCATTATCTGGATATGCTTCAAAGTTGGTTTTGACGGTTTAAATGATATGGCGTAAATGGATGGACGGAGGCGAGATTTCACGAAAACATCAAGGTGGGACCCGGTTTGCGTGAGTGAGAGTGCACACTGCTTGTCGGTGCACTCACATTGCACCAGAGTCAACAACGCGGTTTGATCAACGTTCGAGCCGCATCCGCCCGACTTCCCAACAGAGAGGGTCTCTGCCTGCTTCGCAGTCGTCCGCCGATTCATCAATGAGCCACCATCATCATCCTATTCTATGATCCAAACCGTTCATTACATCCAGGGGGTCAAACCAACCGCACGCTGGATCTTCACTCGATTTTCTCGAATATTACAAGTACATGTAGTCGTCGACGCAGGTTGGATGGCACTAAACAAAAGTCTATGATACACCACAGTATGGATCCAAAACCATACATTTCTGAACCGAAATTCGAGTGGAATTCAGTGGACGGCGTGGATTTCTCAACCAACACTTATCATGGGCCCCACCATCGTCACAGCGGACGGTTGCGCAGGATTTGCGTCCGAGAAAACCGGCCGTTATGGGCCATTGTGTGATCAAAGAAAAATTCGGATTGATGATCCAGACCGTCCAAAAGGTGGAGAGGAGGGTTTTTACCCTTCCTATGTAGTCGGAATTCGCGGAATGGATGACCATTCATCTCGAATTCAGTTCAAACGCAAGATGTTTGTGCGTTTTTGCTGCGTAAAACAAGTATTCGCGGTCCGGTTCTGCTACGGACGGAAGTACGGAACAAGGTCGGATTTTCCTATTCCAAATCGACCTTCATCACTCTATAAAGGGACAGCTTAGATGTGGGAGGAGAAATACACAATTTGGAGCTTGGATCTGGGTGTGGAGCAGCCGTGGAGGCACCAGACGTGGGAAAGAGAGTTTTTTTTCCTTTTCCTTTTCTTTTATCGTTTATTTTTGTTTAAGGGTTCTAGCCCACTTATGTGTGGCTAAACCTCTTAGCTAGGGCTAAGAGGTGAAGCTTGTAGTGTGATGGGAACTCTTTGCTTGTGCCTTTGTTTAGACTGAATTGATGTTAATTTGAGTTTTTATTAAGGGAATGTTTTCAGTCTTTAATGGTCTGTTGTGACTGAAATTACAATGGGTCTGCGATGGCTTTGAGCATGTTCTTTTCTTCTTTATGTTTATGACGTCAGGAAGCCCTGTTGTTCACCATCGTCTCCTGGGCATGGTTGGATGTCGGTACCCTTCCTAACCTTCATACATTGATTGGTTGGTAATTAGTTTAATTCTGTTGTCTGCTTTGTCTCCTGGGCATGGTTTGGTGATGGAATCCATTCTAATTCATACACCTTTCATCTCTTGAAACCTATATCAATGGCAGTTCAGTTAATTTTCCTGATTTGTAATACTGAGCATTAGATCTCCCTGATTTCTACAAGTGGATCCTCTGAATCCCTAGTTTCCTTCTCTCGATTTTTTCTAAGTTTTAGATTAATATTTCATCATTATTCTTCAAATTATAATTGATTTAGATTTCATCTCATTCTAGTTCTATTTCTACTTAGTTTCAGATAACGTACAAGTTCCAGTCCCTTGGGATTCGACCTCGGTCTTACCGAGTTATTACTACATCACAACCCTATACTTGGGGAGTGAACAAGTTTTAGGCTAGCAGATTGCTGACCGACGGCTACGATTTTTGAAATTAATTGGATTTAGAGTTAGTTTAAGATTAGAATTTTACTAATTTTAATTTTTAATTTTGTTTTCTATTTTGATTCATAGAACTAACTTATTTTCTATTCTGTAGGTTGTTAAGATAGAACTTCTAATTTGGTAAACTCTTTCGATTTTCTAGATTTTCTAACTCTTTAGATTTGGTTTACTTGAAGCTAACGTGTTTTGTTTTTTTACAGTTTTTAACATAGGAACTTCTACTCTGGTAACATCCTTCTCACCTCTCTTCGCTTACCTTCCATATTCTTCTGTTTAGAATTTTATTTTATTCTAGATTAGACTGAGTTAGGGTTTCATCATGTATATGCACGAGTGGGAACGTCGCAGATCTTTGAGAAGAATAATCTATATTGGGATGAAGATTATGATAGAAATCCACCAATGTCTCAAAACTTTTCAAACTATCATCGAGAATCGACCAGGAATACAAAGAGCCACCGCTTAAGAAGTCCTTACACGATCATATACTTCTGAGAACAATTCCACCCCACAGGCCAATATGTACGTGAATGTTGGGGTTATCATAACTATGGGAGTAAGAATTACTATCACCCATCCAGAAAAAAGAAAACAATGCGTGATTATATTATGAGTGATAATAAGTATTACCAACCATCAGATTCTCCCACCTATGATCAGTATGACTATAATCAGTGGAAACATCAATGTTGGAAAGATGAACCAACAACCTATTATCATGATTATTCTTTTGGATCCCCTACCTTTAAGATTCAACCAAAATCGATCCAAGAGAATTCATTTCAAAGTAACACAGACTCTTCTGCTGACATGAAGAAATTACTAGAAGAGCTTGAGTCACGCCTTGATAGGTTAGAGGAAGCTCGCGCATCCCAACTACAATCCAATCCAGAAATACAATGTGAGGAAAGTGATCCTCACTCACTTTTGACGAAATCTGGAGTTTGGAATGAGGAGTTGGATTCCATTAATGAGCATACGGTTCAATTCCCCGATGAGTCGATCTCAATGACTGTTCAAAAGAATGGTGGAGATACTTGGGTGTCTTTCAAATACAGTGATGATGATACACTTTCCTTACATGATACACAGGATCTCAATGATGAGGCTGAGGTTAGTTTATTCGAACCTCAACCGAATTTAGAATGTGAGGAAAGCGACCCCATCCTAAGTGTGCACTGCACAGAAGTAGACAATGATGCGTATTGGGAAGATGATTATGAATGTGCAACCCAAATTTCCCTTGAATCAGTTTCAAGATTGGTCCAGGTCAATGATCAAGACGAACACGAAGTGATCGGTCATAATGAGCCACTCCCCTCACCTGACATGTCTGATTTAAAGGTGGAGGACGAGCCCCTTACAACCGATACTTTTAACTCTTGTGAAACATGTTTGGACCAATCCTCTGAATCGAATGATGATATGATTCGGGAGATGGATGAGCTACTCGATACCACTCTAGAATTTGAAACCACGCAGTTGAGGTCACCATCTGAACTGTTGAATAATGACAATTCATTGCCTCTTCTGAGTAATATCAATGAACAGATTCAGCACATCAATGCTTCATCTACTGACCCTCTATCTGTCTGTGTAGGGCTGAAGCAAGAGAGTACACCTCCATTTACCTTTAAAGACGATGGATTCCTTGGGCAGATCATCACGAGATCTAATGTGAAAAATGAGTCACTCTCAGCTGAATGTCCCAACTCTTTGGATGATTGCTTGGCACACTTTGCAGATTCAAATGATCTCATGATAAGAGACATAGTGAATGCCTTGCAAAACAATATCTCGGTAGTCATCACTGACCGAGAGAACCCTTACTCTAAAGCCCCTCCGTCCACAGATCCTGAATGTTTACCATTAGGGGAGGAGGAGCTAAAAATTGAACCGAAGTCTGATACTTCGGAATGTGTTGAGACTACACCACTTCTTGAAAATTTTTCTCAATTTGATCTACTTGTAGTCTCTGATTCACCATGGGATACTAACTTCGAAACTTCTTATGTCGCAGGTGAATCATATATACTCTGGATACCTCAAGCGAATCAACGACAAATTTTTGATGAGGTACATAAGTTTCTCTGGAATGTCATGCTCCAGGGCATCCAAGCCTATTGCAAAAAGGGCTTTTGGATGATCTTGTTAAGAAACCTTCTGAGAAATTTATCACCATACTGGCCAGAAGAGGAACCTTGCGGCATGACTGAGTAGTTTTTCCCTGCTTTCTTAGGACTAGGGTAGTTTCCTTTATGTTGTTTTAGGATATATGGTAAACTTAGCGTTCCTGAGAGGCAACCCAGCTTTTCAATTCATTTCATTTTGCTAGTTCAATGTTTGTGGGTAACATTACTGCAAACCCTCACGAGACTACAACTCGTCCGCTAGGGGTAACCTAAGGGTTTAAAGGCTTGTTGCATTTGCTAAATGCAATCGAGAGCACCTGCGAAAGTGGTATAGATAGGATTTTATTTCTTGTTATTTTTGTGTGGCTTTCTCTCTCGTGCTCACCCGTTCTCATGTTGAGATCTCTTGGCAAGTCTCTCACGATTTATCATTCAGGTACTATCTTCCCATAACTTCTCTTTTACTTTTGTTGTCCCAAGTGCATTGCATATACTCATATCTTTTACATTGAGGACAATATAGATTTTAGGTTGGGGGTGGGAGATTAGGAAACCTAATCAAGTGTTTTTCTTCGTCTTGAGCAAAAATTGTGAAAATTTTTAAATTTTTTCTGGACTTTCTAGTGAATTCAAAGTGATTTTGACGGATATCCTAGATTTTTAATGTTAAGATACGTATTGTTGGTAATTCATGACTTTTGGATTCAGATTTGTAGATTTCACAGTTAAGTTTGAATTGTTAATCCATGATTAGAAGTTGTAAACATTGATTGAGTCATGATTCCACATACCACATCTCACTTACACATTGAGGTTTCAGTTTGATATTGAATGATTAACTTGGTAATCACTGAGCATGAAAGAAACCAGCCTAAAAGATTTGGCCATCAGGGTATAAAAAAATAATAATAATAATAATAATAATAAAAGAATTACACCATGGGTTTGCTCCCTATAGGTGTGGATTCGATTTTCCATAGACAAAGCTGGGCGACTAGTTTCACCATAGGTTTGCTCCCTATAAGTGAAAATTTAATTCCCATCTTGATTTAAAAAAAATAAATAAATAAATAAAAATCAAAGGCTGAAAGAAAGAAAAAAGAATGATCTATGAGGGACCTTTTAGTTTAGGTTTTGGTTGTCCTGGATGCTCTTGTGGTTACCAACGTTATCATGAAATGGAGAATTGAATATTAATGTTGGAAGTCGGGATTACACTCTACACCCATGGAACTCAATGTTTATTATTCTAGTTTATGGATTAATATTTGAACTTGATTATGAAATTCACCGTGCATGAGAGGCCAAGAGAAATTGTTAATCAGCATTCATGAATCTTAAGTTTTCTCACATCTGGATTGCTTTTCAAAATATCACTCGGCTTCACAAGAATTACCTTGTAATTCTCAATTTAATTTTCGCATATTTTGCTCGGGACTAGCAAAATGCTGGTTGGGGGTTGTGTTGAGGGTCAAATATTGCATATCAGACCCCATTTATTACCTGGATTTATGAACATAATACTGTTTAAACGGCCTGTTGTAATCATGTTTATGATGCAAGGTGCAATTACAAGCTGGAACTGGAAATGATGATAAAAGCATAGATTTAATGCTCCGATGACACTAAAGGCAAGGGACGGACTCCAGCAGACCACGATTGACGGAATTACTCGGCAGAGATCCGCGGAAATCGAGAAACTGAGCTCAAGTGGCTTGAAAGTCGGACAAAATGCAAGATCATAGGGTTCCCACCATCCGTTACGCTCGAAACTTTATACATGAGTGAGGGAGCATAAATGAACCGTACACGTCGAATGCGGCTCCGGATCTCTGTGGAAGTGGCCCAACGAACATATCAGCCCATAAACCATTGATTTTGGGTCCACCTGTTATCTGGATATGCTTCAAAGTTGGTTTTGACGGTTTAAATGATATGGCAGAATGGATGGACGGAGCAGATTTCACGAAAACATCAAGGTGGGACCCAGTTTGCGTGAGTGAGAGTGCACACTGTCGGTGCACTCACATTGCACCGAGTCAACAACGCAGTTTGACTGCGTTCGAGCCGCGTCCGCCCGACTTCCGAACAGAGAGGGTCTCTGTTCCGTTCGCAGTCGTCCGCTGATTCATCAATGAGCCACCATCATCATCCTATTCTATGATCCAAACCGTTCATTACATCCAGGGGGTCAAACCGACCGTACCCGGATCTTCAGCTCGATTTTCTCGAATATTACAAGTACATGTAGTCGTCGACGCAGGTTGGATGGCACTAAACAAAAGTCTGTGATACACCACAGTATGGATCCAAAACCATACATTTCTGACCGAAATTCCGAGTGGAATTCAGTGGACGGCGTGGATTTCTCAACCAACACTTATCATGGGCCCCACCATCGTCACAGCGGACGGTTGCGCAGGATTTGCGTCCGAGAAAACCGGCCGTTGTGGGCCATTGTGTGATCAAAGAAAAATTCGGATTGATGATCCAGACCGTCCAAAAGGTGGAGAGGAGGGTTTTTACCCTTCCTATGCAGTCGGAATTCGCGGAATGGATGACCATTCATCTCGAATTCAGTTCAAACGCAAGATGTTTGTGCGTTTTTGCTGCGTAAAACAAGTATTCGCGGTCCGGTTCTGCTACGGACGGAAGTACGGAACAAGGTCGGATTTTCCTATTCCAAATCGACCTCCATCACTCTATAAAGGGACAGCTTAGACGTGGGAGGAGAGACACACAATTTGGAGCTTGGATCTGGGTGTGGAGCAACCGTGGAGGCACCAGACGTGGGAAAGAGAGTTTTTTTTTTCCTTTTCCTTTTCTTTTATCGTTTATTTTTGTTTAAGGGTTCTAGCTCCATTATGTGGAGCTAAACCTCTTAGCTAGGGCTAAGAGGTGAAGCTTGTAGCGTGATGGGAGGCCTCTTTGCTTGTGCCTTTGTTTAGACTGAATTGATGTTAATTTGAGTTTTTATTAAGGGAATGTTTTCAGTCTTTAATGGTCTGTTGTGACTGAAATTACAATGGGTCTGCGATGGCTTTGAGCATGTTCTTTTCTTCTTTATGTTTATGACGTCAGGAAGCCCTGTTGTTCACCATTGTCTCCTGGGCATGGTTGGATGTCGGTACCCTTCCTAACCTTCATATATTGATTGGTTGGTAATTAGTTTAATTACATTTGTTTTGTCTCCCAGGCATGGTTTGGTGATGGAATCCATTCTAATTCATACACCTTTCATCTCTTGAAACCTATATCAATGGCAGTTCAGTTAATTTTCCTGATTTGTAATACAGGCATAAGATCTCCCTGATTTCTACAAGTGGATCCTCTGAATCCCTAGTTTCCCTTCTCTGATTTTTTCCTAAGTTTTAGATTAATATTTCATCATTATTCTTCAAATTATAATTGATTTAGATTTCATCTCATTCTAGTTCTATTTCTACTTAGTTTCAGATAACGTACAAGTTCCAGTCCCTTGGGATTCGACCTCGGTCTTACCGAGTTATTACTACATCACAACCCTATACTTGGGGAGTGAACAGTTGGAAGGGGGTGTGGCCTTATCCGCTCGAGTGAGGGGGTTGTAAGCTAGGCTGAGTTTGACCAGCTCGCAAATGAGTCTGCTATCGATGAGCCGAGTAGGTATTGGCAGACTACTGGTCAGGTGGATAATGTGGTCTCTTCCACTTGTTGGGTTGTGTGGCTAGGGAGGCGGCAGTCAGTGTGAAGTGCATTAGACCCCGGTGATATCCTAGAGAGAAACTGTACTGACATATGTACTTGATAAGGACTGGCATGCTTGCTTTGCATCTTGCATATGATATTTGGCTATATACATCTCGCATCGCATGGCCTTAGTACGGCTAATAGCATTCATCCCTTACATCACATAGCTTTGGTACAGCTGATAGCATTCATGGACTTACCCACATATTTCTGCATTACTCTGATATTGTATAGTTGGCACTCACCTTGCACACACACTTACACCACCCTCTAAGCTTTTGTAAGCTTACGAACGACCGTTGCGTGCAGGTGTAACATCCCAGATTTTCACTGTTTTGGATTTTCAAAAATCCTTAAAATTTATTTTTTTATTAACTTATATTATCACTTACTGAAGCACTCAACGTTAGCTTATACACGAGTGGTCCTGTCTGGTCGAGTGCGGGCCGCTAAGCCAGATGGCCTGTTTACACTTACAACAGCCCATGTGGGCCACTCAACGACCGAAGAGGGTTAGAAAAAACTTAAAAATTTAGAAAATTATAGATCTCACTGGGCTTGTGGTCCATCGTAGGCTGCGGACCCAGTGAAAACCCAGAACTGGAATCTGGCACTTACCAAATGCACTCCACCAATGCCAGAATTGGAATCTGACACTTGCAAATAAAACCGAGATACCATGCTTTCCAGTCGTCGAATTTCTTCCAATTTTATGAAAAAGGTCTAATGTATTTTACTACGGCCGTCCACAAAATCTGGGACCCGATCGGGGCACGATAACCGTTGATTGCAAATCTGAACCGTACGACCCAACCCCATATCCAATCATTCCCAAATTTTGTATGGCCCTTCATCGGGCCATGGAGCACTTATCCTATAAGTTTCATGGCCAGGGGGCCACCAGAGCCACCCCAATTACCGAAATGGGCCCCACAAGGCCATTTAAAGATCAGAACCATATGCTCAAACCCCATACTCGTTCATCCGTTTGTTCCCAAACTTTGCATGACCCCTCATCGGGCCATGGGACACTTTCACACCAAACTTGGTGGAGCCAAGATGGAGTCCTAGAGGGCTATTTTAGAAATTTGAGGAAACTTAAGGCCAAAGGGCCCAAGTCTAGGAAATAAACCCTAGCTCTCTCCCTCATACCTCCCACCCTTCTCTAACAACAAAAAATTCCTCTCCCTCATATCCTCCTCCATTCTCCAATAATAAATCTCTCTCCCTCATATCCTCCTCCATTCTCCAACAACAAATCCCCCTCATATCCTCCTCCATTCTCCAACAACAAACCCCCTCTCATAACTCTCACCACAACTACCACCCCCAAGAGAGTAAAGAGAGAGCAAAGAGAGAGTAAAGTTGAGCTATGGTGGACCTTAAATCGAGGTGGGGCCCAAGGGGATCAACCCTTTCAACTCCCTATCCTTCCTCTAAAGGAAACGCTCCACCACAACCTCAACAATCGTCCGTGGGTCATCTAGGTAAGATCCTCCACCCTCTTTTCTTGAAACTCACGTATTGAGAAGGGATTTGACATGGATTTCTAACATGTAAACGTTGCTCTAGGAATTCCGGCCGTCCAATCCCAAAAGCCCTCATTCCTAGGTCATTTTCCAAGTCTCCAATGATCCGAAGGTGCGGACTATTAATCTTAGGTAGCCTAGCACCAATTATATCATGAGTCTAATGATTTTACTTGTTGGATGAGGCATTTGTAGAATCTAAAGAGACCCTAGAATTTGGGTGTTTGTTTGGGAGATGTATGAAATTGTATATTTGTTTAGTTTTTCTAATGACCGTGTTTATGTCTCTCACATGCTCAAGTTTTAGTGGATGATTATTTACTCATGTGTTGCGTGATTTTCTCATATGTTGTTGTTTATGACATGTATGATGCTTTGCCCTTGTAAATTTTGATTTCTTGAGATGAGGGAAGTGTTTCACTTCCTCGCTAACCTACACCTCTCACATGCACTTTGTTTATGATAATGTAACATGCTTGTTAAGAATATCCAACTTGTATGATAGGATGTATGCAACATGATACCATATGCTAGTTGATAACCTTAATGTTGGCATACTATGAATCATCATTAAACCCTTAGATTGGTCAGGAACATGAGGTGAGAAGGTAGTCCCATTGGTTGGACTACCCTAAGACTAAACCCGTGGATTGGGCGGGTGCGTATGGGCAGCAGTAGTTCGACTACATGGGTCTATTGTACCCGATGTCGTTCGTCACGTGCTCGCCTAACTCATGCGGTTTAGCCTATTACTGACAAATCTTGATTGGTAACCATGTTTGCTCACATATATATGGAACCTGGAACACCCTACCACTGTTGCAGCTAACCGATAACCACTTGAAGTTGATCCACTGCCTCGTGAGCTTGGTATGGTGAAATAAGACACTATGTCCAAGCTGTCGGCCTACGCTGGGGTGACGTGCCTCCCCATAGTGACCACGAGCGATCCCTTCCTCTCGGCACTCCCCATGTGCTTGGAGTCAGGAATGGGGAACCCGATGAGATCAAGGATCGCGGGGTCTCAGCTTCACACGTTGGGGGGCTTTGGCCTCGCAACCAGATTAGGGCATTGATACATGGGGTGTACCAGATTTCTAAACCTGTTAGATGAATGGAATTAACTAAGAACTCGGTTAATACTATCATCGCATCGCACTAGTTAGGTTGACGACTCGGCAGTCGAGGTCACAATGAGGGAGTGTTGTCATATGCGAGCTTGAGATGGTGTTGCTTAAGGAAGTGTTGTGTCGAGGGCATGCATCATATCATCTATCATGCATATGCCTTAATAAGATTAGTTAGGTATTTGTGAATGATTGATTTTTATTAAGTTCATAATATAATTGATGCCTGTTACAACTTAAGACTAATAGCACCCACTGAGTTGATCGCTCACTCCCACTCTAGGACGGTGTTTTAAAACACCAACTAGACTTTCCTTAGCTGCAGGTGATGTTGAGTATGAGGAGCCGGGTGGCGAGAGCCTCAAGGAGGAGGACAAGTTGTCTCACTTCCAGCTGATGGACGGTTCTCCGTCGGCCTGATTTACAAGATTTGGATCGCTGAGTCGTGGGCTCGGCCCTATTTTCTTGGGGACATAATATTCCTTGTGATTTTGTTGGGCGACACCTTGTGTGCCCGTTTACATTTTTAGGCCCATATATATATACATATATATATATGTATATATATGACCTCCTTTCATTTCAGTAAACGTGTTGTGGATGTGATTTATGTTCCAAGAAATTCCAGGTTGCGCATTTACACCTGATTAAACGTATATTAATGAAAAATCGGTTATAAGTGACCCCGGGAACTCGGGAGTCGAGTGTATGCACAACCCTTGATTTCTAGGGCGTTACAGTAGGTGTCATTGGATCACAGCAGTGCTGAGGCAGGAGCGCGTATCAAACTATTTTGGAGCCTTTGATCACCTTGTATTTCCTTTTCCGCACTGTACTTAAAATTTTTGATATAATGGATATGTGGTGATGTTGTTTTGTGACTTGGTTATGCTTGTGGTTATGCTCCATTACAAATAAAAATATATATTCATACTGAAAATCCTCCTTGTAGGATCCCAGGATCGAAATCTGGCATATGAGTGCTGGGATCCGAGAATGGGGCACTACGGAGGCTGTCGGCGCTGGATTCGGTGATCTGGAATTTTGTGAGCCCATTTTTCAAGTTTGGGGCGTGACACCTACCTTCTTCACATCTAGTAGGTATTGATTTATTGTTAATTTTTACCCGAACTAAACGAATGCAAAATCCCTAAGACCCCAACCCATCTCCTCTTCTCTAACAGGGCTCGATCCGAAGTCTGAACCCACCAGCATCCCGTCTGGTCGTCCCTACCTTCTTCACTCATCACAAATCTCGATCCAGTAGGGTAATTTTTTTAATGAATATATTTCGAACCATTGGCTTGCTAGTGGACTACACTGGCTCGCCAGTGGTTCGACAGAGGTCGAGAGTCAGGACCCCGCTCGCTGGCTTGGCCCTGCCGGCCTGGCTCGCTGGAGGTCCTGCTCGGGTTCGCCATTGGCTCGACCTTGGGCCCTTGGTTACCCTTTCTCGCTGGAGGTTTGGCCCTATTGCCCTAGCTCTCTTGTGGTCTGGCCGAACCCTGACCCTAAACCCTACCCTAATCCTACACGCTAACCCTAACCCTAACCCTTAATCCCTAATCCTTAACCTTAACCCTAACCCTAACCCTTAACCCATAACCTAAACCCTAACCCTAACCCTTAACCCCTAATCCTAAACCTAAATCCTAACCCAAACCCTAACCTAAATCCTAAACCTTAAACCTAACCCTAAACCCTAAACCTTAACCCTAAAGTTAAACTATAATCCTAAACTTAAATCTTAAACCCTAAAGCCTAACCTTAATCCCTAAACCCTAATTCCTAAATTGCAAAAGTGTTTAATTTATTTAAAATTTTGAATTAAACTATACATTGCTTATTGCTTATTGCTTAATGTTTGTTGCTTATTGGCTTATTGCTTATTGCGTATTGCTTAATGCTTATTACTTATTGCTTGTTTACTGCTTAATATGTTTGTATAATTAACTAACTGTATTACATTGCTTTTATGCTTATCTCATTATTGTGCATTATATAGTTAGTTTAATATGTATTACATTGCTTTTTTTACTTAGATTATTATCGTGAGTTGTAAGTTGTGACTTGTGACTCGTGATTGTGATTTGTGAGTTAGATAATTAGTTACCCATTTGAGGATTTCTATGTGGCCATACACAGATATAATGTATTTTTTATGGCATAAAAATTGCTCAAATTGTCTCATTTTGGACAGTTTAAGGTTAAATGGATAATATGCTTTCATATAACCTATATAAATGTTCATACCTGATCTGCGATCCACCTCCTCATTTCTCTCTAGATATGTTTCTTTCATTTCATTTTCAATGCCAAATATCTTCACATTGCTTAGATATTTGGCATCGGAATGTAATGGAAGATCAACTTATCTAGAAAGGCATGGGGAGATGCTGCCGAATTTTCAGTGTGGATGTTTAAATAGGAATATAAAAGTATTACAATCTATCCAACCTTGGATAGGTAACTAATCTAGGATTTAATTGTGACTTGCGATTATGAGTTAGATAATTAGTTGTCCATTTGGGGATTTCTATTTGGCCATACATAGATTTAGTATGTTTTTGGTGGCATAGAAATCGCTCAAATTGTCCCATTTTAGACAGTTTAAGGTTAGATGGATAATTGCTTTCATATAATTCATTTAAATATTCATGTCTGATTTGCGGTCTATCTCCTTATTTCTCTCTGGATATGTTTCTTCTGTTTCATTTCCAGTGCCAAATATCGAGATCGGTAGTATGGGATGATTTTGAAAAAATAACCCTGAAGAACGGCACCATGATGATACAATGCAAGTACTGCAAGACTCAGTATGCTAAGCAAGCAGATGGTTCGACCACAACTCTGAATAAACATATTTTAAAGTGTTATAAAAAAATGAGAACTCCGGCAGGGCAGCAAACACTTTCATTTATGCAATCTGCGGTAGGTCCGTCAAAGGGTACATTATTCATCTACAAGTATAATAAAGAGCTGGTAAATGAGTTGACGACTAAGTTAATTATTATCGATGAAAGATTATTTCAGATGGTAGAGAGTCATGCTTTTGTCGAACTAGCCAGATGCCTTAACCCCATATATGAGGAGGTCTCCCGTACAACAATAAAGAGAGTGTGAACGAAGATGTCTGAAAGCGAGAAGCTCAAGTTGAAAGGAGAGTTGGAAACGATTTCCCGAATTAGTCTAACATCAGATTTGTGGATGGCATCCAATCAATGAAAGGGGTATATGTCACTAACTGCTCACTACGTTGATGTAACACCCTGGTTCTCAAAACCCAAGGATAGTCGCTCCTTATAGAGCAACCGAGTATTACGTTATGAAGTGGACTAACATATATCTAAATAACGACAAATTCTATAACATGGAGTAAGGCAACATTGCATAAACTAAGGATATCAAGAGTAACAACAAGGAAGCTTAATACATGTGAATGAGATCAAAATGAAATCCCACAACAGGGAAAATATTTTATTACAATTCAAATAAGATACAAAATATGAAATATGAAAGCAAGTAAATTCTAAGTTATCAGTCGAGCTCCAACGGTTCAACTGCAATGGCATAGAGGCCCTCCTTACCTAAATCCACCTCAACCGTCCCTAGGATCCTGTCATAGGGGTCTCCACCTATTCAACATACCTGTGTCTATTTGGTGCAACCGCACGATTGGGTAAGTGAAAACTCAGTGGAATTTCCCACAAGGATTCATGTATACCATATCATTCCAAAACAGTTTAAATCAACATATTCAAATTACAAGGAGACTCTGATCATGAAATTATAAATGAATGTATGGGTGTATATATGTATGCTCAACTCACAGATCTGGGGATGCACATCCAGCTGTCAAAATAAAGGGTCGTTCGCGGTAGTAGACTACCTGAAAAAGACCATACAGACCGCCTGCGGTAGATTAACTACCTGGAATAGGCCATTCAGACGAGTGCGCCCAAGGATATCTCCTGGAAAAGCACACGGTATACGCCTGAGGAGAGTCTAATCCTGGAAAAGCCTCATGTAAAGAAAGAGCACCCAAAGTGACACAAATGCACAGGTTCTGTGAGTTTAACTGAAGTACTAAAACCTTCAGAAATTCAATCAAAGTGTGGCTTACATTGAACACTCGAAAAAGCTCACATGTCATGCATGAATGTCATGTACCATGATGCCCATGCATATTCCATAGGACTCACAAAATTACTCTCTTAGGCATAATCAAGACTTGTGGTCTTTTAATAGAATATCTAGCATTTAAATATGAGCTCAATATAAATCTGATTGCTTTCTTTAGGCCCAAGTGAGGGCCCACAAGTGTGACATTTCAAGCATTTTAAACAAGTCCACTATCCTTCTTAAGCGAGGTGGTAGTCAACCCTTGGCATATTTATTTGTACAACTTATGAGATACAGGTAATGGAAGCATCATGTCACTTTTCTCCTCTAATAAGGCTAGGTACAAATCAAACCATTACTTAGGAATAACATAGAGAATGCAAGGCTACTCCTAAACATATTGTTGTTAATTGTAGGACAATTGTATGGCATGAATTATAGAAGTTAATATAATAGTTCACATATATTTCATCCAAATAAGAAACTAAGGACTAACTTAATATGTTTGATATTCTAAGACCATTCTAACATGGATAAGAGTAATGTAGCAATTCATTTTTCAAATGAAAACAAGATCTCTTACCTCATGATGTAACTAGTGGGAATGCACATGGATATAAGCAGTTCTAAGTGTAGCATAATGTGTGTAATACAATTCTTATAAGATGAATTAGGGGCATGAGCATCAATTGAAATTTAGAAGAGACATAATTACTATCTACATAATCACAATATTATTATAATTTAAGTTCAAACTATCTTAGAATTCCATGAATGGGGAAGCCAAGTGGGATATCCCTCACCTTGAAGTGTGGATTCTCTTCTTGCTAGACTAGGGACCACAAATGAGTCCAAAGCACTTGATCTACCCTCACTAGCTTGAATTGACTCAATTCGACGTATTGAACCTAGATAGAGATGATTTCAGTTTTTATCATAAGAGTTAGAATGATATAGTAATAACCTGATTAAAATCCAAACAAAGACTCTAAAACTAGCATACTTGAATGTGTCCCAAACTCGGCTCAAGTTCAAACCAAGTTAACTCAATGCCAACCCGATTACAACCCCCTTCTACTTTTTCTCTCATTCTTCTTCCTTTCTTTCCCTTTTTTCTTTTCTTCTTTTCTCCTTGTGTTGTGGGGTTCTAGCAAGGTTTGGACCCAACCAGACAGTGAATTAGAGTCCTGACTCAGTTTTGAACCGAGTTGACTCAGAAACTCGCCCCATCTTTCCTTCTTCTCTCTGATCTTCTTCTTCTTTCTCCATTTTCTTTCTCTCCCCTTTTCTTTCCTCGCTTTCTTCTTCTTTCTGCAGGCTTCAGTGCTAAAGTGTCCAGCCACACATTTGAACCCAAGCAGGTCCCAGCTCAACTCAGTGAGTTAGAGCAGTCCAACGACTCAACTCGACAGTGACTCAACCCAACTCAATGCCACAGCCCCCGATCAGCTCTCCCTCTCTCCTCTTCTTCTTCTTTCTTTTTCCTTTCTTTCCACCTGCTGGAAATCATCCAGCAGTGCACGCCCACGTCGATTCGACTCGGATCCAGTTAGACTAAGTCAACTCAGCGCGACTCAAACGGACGCTCTCTCTCCCTCTCTCTCATTTTCTATCTTCTTCCTTTCTTTCTCTGTCTTTCCTTCTTGCTCCCAGCTAGAGGATGCCCCGCTGGGCGGAGAAAATCTCACCCTACCAACTCACTGAGTCAGTTGGTGCAGCCAAAAACAGTGCTCTCATTCTTCTCTCTATCCATCTCTTTCATCTCCTTCTCTCTCATCATCTTTCTCTCTTCATCTTCCCTGCTTCTCTGCTGCAGGTGTTCAGCAACAGAACCAGACAAACTCGACCCTGATTTTGTAGCGACTCGGACCGAGTTGACTCCATTAGGCATGGCAATGGTAGCGGTGCCCTCTCTCCCTTCCTTTCTTTTCTCATTTTTCTATTTTTGGAGACTTCTGCCCTAAAAGAAAGGAGAGTATTTATAGCTTTATAGGAGCTTAGAAGCATCGACCCTTAAACAGCCAATAAGCTACAGCTGCACCCGCTAATCCCGATTAACAAAGAGAGATTATTGATGATCTCTTTTGGAAACGGTTTGCAGGGCTGAGATCAAAAGTTGTGGATGATCTTTAGGCGCCATAGTCCATCGGATGGATGGCTCTGATTGGGAAATGGGGTCCACCATCAGACGGTGGTTAGGCTAGCCAGACGGTGAAGATGACTCCACTGTCAACGGTGATATCTCGATAAGTGGATGATCTTATGATCAGACGTGTTTGGAAGGTTCAGATAGGTCATAGAGACCTTGTGGGACCCACCATTTGGATGGACACTACAAAAACTCAAAGGGTTCCTCGTTTCTAGGTTGTGGTAGTTTTCTTATTGAAAAGGAAGCCCTAAAGTGCGAAGATGGATAGACGGCTGAGATTTTCCTGTGCGAAGGGTTTGGATTAGAGGAGAATCCGGCACATAGGCTGCCAGCTAAGAAGGAAAACAGATTTTCGTTTTCAGAAATGAGGTGTGCGCACAAGTCATCTTGCGCAGGTTCTCGTGTACACATGAGTGTATAGCAACGGGTTTGAAAGTTGGGTTATGGTCCGAATTCCTACCTGGACCAGATGGACGGTTTGGATCATTGATCCGATCTCCAATGGGGCCCACCTGATCGAAATTTGCAGGCACAGTCCACTCGCTGGCCGCACTTAAGGAAAAAGAGGGAAATTGTTATCCCTTTTGAAAATTATCGGGTCAACACTCAGTTGACCCGATTTTCAGTTTAATGTGTTGTGGGTGCACATGCACTAGTGCACGCTCGGATCATAAGTGGGGTCCACAGTGATGTCTATGGCCAATCCACCCCGTCCATTTACTTTCTCAAGCCTAGGTAGGACACCTGATTTGTGCTAAGGCAGATCCAACACTCAGGTGGACCATTTTGTTTTATTATTATTTTTTATTTAACTGATGATTTTCATCGATCTGATGATCAGATCATTCTAAGATTGAACGTCAACGGTCAAAATGGTCCCAAGGGTCCCTTAGTTGGAAATCAATGATTAGATTATGGATAAGATGGTCTAATATGCATTTAAAATTTTAAGTATTTTTATTACAATTTTCTTAATAATAATATTATTATTATTATAGAATTTATTATTACTATATTTTGAATTATTGAATATTTATATTCAAATATGATGGTTCTATCATTAAGAGTTGTATTATAGGCCTTTTTCAAACTAATTTATCTATTTATTTATTATACTTATTTTATTTTATTTCGGATTAACGGTTGGATGTGACGATACGAATAACCTACGTTATTAACCTTTATTAGATAAGTCTCAACCTACCGCTTAGTTTCTGTTTGATCATTTAGATCTTCTCTTATTCCAGGGTAACGATCTGGTGCCCTTAAAATTTGTTATTTGAGTGGCTCACAAGACTTTGTAACTACTGAGATGAAGATCTATGGTGGATCTCCCAAATTAATAATCAGATGGTGAAATCTTTGGATGGAGATTACTCTTAATGGTAAATTTAGGCTATAGTGAAGGTAACTGCTCAAATAGTCTAGGTTTGTATTTATACTAAGTTTGGTTATAAGGTAACACTCAAGTACTAGAAAGTATGAGGTATTATAGTTGATGCCGAATGGAGGCTTTGCAAGAAAATCATAAACTTTCGTTATGTTGTGCCTCCTCGTAGTGGCTTGATGATTTTAGATTGCATGTATAGATGTCTTGTGGAGTGGGGAATTGAGAAGAAAATCTCCTCAATAACTCTAGATAATGCCTCTGCAAATGATAGCGTGATAACGAATTTACACGACCAATTTAGGGCCACCAGTGACCTGTATTTTGGTGGAAAGATATTTCATGTTAGGTGTTGCCCACATCCTATACTTGATTGTACAAGATGACCTTAAAACAATTGATCCTACAATCGAAAACATAAGAGAGAGTGTGAAGTACATATGGGGGTCACCTTCACGATCACATACATGGAATGAGATCGTGAAACGGTTGAATTTGTCAACTTAGATAACGATAAAGCCGAATGTCACAACACGTTGGAATTCAACTTTTGAAATGTCTCAACTTTTGAAATGTCGTATTCATCAATAGCTTTAAGACCTGCATTCTCTCACTATGCGGAGCATGATAGTGCATATATTTAGTTATCTTCTGAAGATTATTGGTCAAGAGTTGAATCAGTTCGCAAATTCCTTTCAGTTTTTTACAACAGTATAAAGAAATTTTCGTAAAGCAAGTATCCAAAAACAAATATATTTCTGTTAGATCTTTGGAAGGTAAAAGATGCCTTGTGCAAAAGCAGTAGTGGATTAGACTTTTTACACTTAATGACTATGGGTATGCAGGTAAAGTTTGATAAGTATTGGTCTGAGTGTAGTCTAGTAATAGCTGTTGCCATTGTTCTTGATCCCCGATACAAGATGATGATGATTGAATTCATATGTAGTAAGTTGTATGGTGTGATGGGTGTCATTAAGGTCGATAAGATTCATGATGCAGTCAGTGAATTGTACAAGTTTTATGTGTGTGTCGCAAAAGACAAATCTCCTCAAGTGGGTTCTGGTTCTGTTGTTGATGAACCACCAGAAGAAAAGGTAGATGATTTCATGTCTTACGTGGCACAGCGGAAAGAGACTCAAATGCAGACGCCTATATCAGAACTTGAAGACTATCTCAAAGAGCTACTTCTAGTTGTAAAATCCAAAGGTGATGAATTTGATGTTTTGGACTGGTGGAGGACAAGATCTGATAATTTACAATACCCTGTGTTCTCGTTAATGGCACGAGACATATTATTAATTCTAATTTCAACCGTGGCTTCAAAATCTACTTTTAGTACGGGGAGTAGGGTCATAAGCAAGTATAGAAGCTCACTTACACCTGAATCAGTTGAAGCGCCCATTCGTACACAGGATTGGTTATGTCCGATATGGGAGAAAGGGAACTTTGTTGATGAGAAGTTCGATGAAGAGGAGAGTGACAAGCATGATGAGACAGTACCTGTAGCTGCAAGATGAGACACTGCCTTCTATTTCTGTTGTATTTGCTTAAAAGTTATATAATAATATTTGTATTTATTTTTTAACGGTTAAATTGTAATACTATGGTTATGGGTGGATGGATATTTCTCTCTTTTCATTTATACTATTCAATTAGTTAATGTTGTTTAAATCTCTTATTATATTGTTGGGTAATTGCATTCATTCATGATTTTAACTTCTTCTTCTTCTTTTATGTTGTCCTAACCTAACTAAATATACACCTGTAGATATGTCATCGGAAGATGATGCATCGGTAGATATTTGGGATTATGAAGTTCAAGTCTACTCTTAAGATGGAAAGATAAAGTTACAATGTAAGTTGTGTGGAAAGCAATTTGTCAACAAAACAAATCGACTCAAATTACATTTGGCTTGTCAGGGAGAAGACACCGTACCATTTAGCAAAGCTCCTAAGGAAGTTTGAGATTTATTTCGACTCATTCTCAACTCAAATACAAAGACTTCCTACATCCCTCACCCTACAACTACAACAAATACAACTAACCAAAGAATATATAAAAGTAGGCCTATTATAAATGAAGAAGGATTAAGCAGAGGAAATGCCTCTGGTTCCAGGCCTTCCACAATTAGTAGAGAAGAAGAACAAGAGAGAGTTTTAAGGGAACAAAAAGAACGCGATTATAAAGAGACCGTTAAAGAAAGCTTACAAATGACATCCAGATCAAGGAGTACCAGATAACAATATCCAACTCCAAGACGACATGATGCTAAAGCAGGCACGAGTAAACCATCAAAGTTTCTTAAAAGTCTTGCAGCATTTTATAGGTGGTTAGGAATCTCGTACAAATCGGATCATAAAAGGCGCCAAAAAAAACTTGTTTCATCTATGAATGAGGATGATGGGAAGGCATCCTCACCATCCGATTCAGAAGAGGTGAATGACCATTTTTTGGACACATTCAGGTCGGAGTCGGCCCAGAGTTCTCCTGCAGTTGAATCCGTAAAAAGAGAACCGAAGGATGATTCTAGCGACAAAGGTGGAGGTGGAGGAGGGGGTTACTATTACTATTACGGTTACGGACAAGGTTCATATAGTTACATGCCACAAATGCATTCATTATACAGAGGATTTTGAATGTATGAAAGTTTTACCTAATCTGTATGTCAGTATGTGCATATTAGGTTTATTTACTTTTGATTTTAGACAGGGTTTATTTACTTTGTTCATTTTTTGTCAGTATGTGAATGTTAGGTTTATTTACTTTTGATTTTAGACAAGGTTTATTTACTTTGTTCATTTTATGTTAGTATATGCATGTTACCCTTAATTTCTTATTATAAGCCACACTATGGATGAAGTATATATCTTCAATAATAAATATCTTAACCATATTATCAATGACTATTAGATGGATGGAGTGATTGAGATTCAAATGGAAAAATCAAGTAATTAGTATCATCGTCTTAGACTCTTAATAAAACTTTTAGGCCATGCACCATTAATAGTTAGGTTGGCAACTTTGACGGCTTAGATTTCCATGAAACTATACCTTGTGTATGATTTAAGATTCACCACCATTTTTTAAATAATGCAAAACAAACATAGGAGTCAAGAAGGTACATTTATTCATTTACATGTATAAAAGTACATTCGAATATCTGATACTACATTGAAATAACAAAAAAAAAGTCTCACTTAGTTATTTAATCACTTAGGAAAGTTACCCTTAATTTCTTTTTTTTTTTACAATTTTTTGGATTTTTTTTTAATTTTCAAAAAAAAAAAAAAAAACATCAAGATCGATCCGAACCGTACCCAATCTGATCCGACTCGGTTTCCCTGACTGAGTTGGACTCGATCGGATCAGGCCAGCACTTGACCGGATCAGATCGAGTTAGGCGACCCGGACTCGGTCCCAGATCGGATCGAGTTCGGGTCAGGCCATGGAAATTTCAAACCGAGTCGAGTTAGACCCAATCTGGTCTGACTCAACTCGACGCCCAACTCTATGTACAGGTGGCCGAATACAAAAGGTGTCAGAGTAAGTTTTCGACATTGAGCAAGTACCTCGACCAATTGAACATATTCATTTGTAATCTGAAAAGCATTCACGTAGAGTAAATGTCAGCAGATCTAGAGTAGCATGAAGGTCGTATGTTCTTCGTAATCAATCAAGCCTTCATGTTTGCGGTACACTTCATGAAGTTAAGCTTTGTCGGCCTTATTTACCAAGCGTCTTGTTTCCTTCTGAGCGAAGCTTAAGAAAATTATCTCGTTGAAGGGATTGAATTGGGTATGAGATGCAATGTCTAAAATTGTTGGACTCATATTGTCACGCCCCAAACTCGGAAAACGGGCTCACAAAATTTCCGATCGCCGAATCCGATGCTGACAGCCTCCGTAGTACCCCATTCTCGGCTCCCAGCGCCCATACACCAGATTCCGATCCTGGGATCCTACAAGGAGGATTTTCAGTATGAATTTTTTTTATAATGGAGCATAACCACAAGCATAACCAAGTCACAAAACAATAACACCACATATCCACTATAACAAAAACTTTAAGTACAATACGTATGAAAGGGAAATACAAGGTGATCAAAAAGCTCCAAAATAGTCAGATGCACACTCTTGCCTCATCTCTGCTGCTGTCCAACGCTACCTGCACGCAACGGTAGTGCATAAGCTTACAAAAGCTTAGAGGGTGGTGTAAGTGTGTGCGCAAGGCGAGTGTCAAGTATACAATATCAGAGTAATACGAAAGTATGCGGTAAGTCCATGAATACAACCATCCGTTCCAAGGCTATATGATGCAAGACATGAATGCTATCAGCTATACCAAGGCCATGCGATGCGAGGCCTATGTAGTCAAATGTCATATGCGAGATGCAATACAAGCATGTCAGTACTCATCAAGTACACATATCAATACAGTTCGTCTCTGGATATCGCTGGGGTTTAATACACCTCACACTGACTGCCTCCTCCCTAGTTGCACAGTCAAGCAAGTGGAAGAGACCACACTATCTGCCTGACCAGTAGTCTGCCAATACCTATTCGGCTCATCGATAGCGGACTCATTTGAGAGCTGGTCACACTCAGCCTAGCTTATAGCCCCCTTACTTGGGCGGATAAGGCCACACCCCCTACCAACCGACCACGACACAATGGGAGACGAGGCCTACTAGTATTCGGCATTCGGGCGCTCGTGTATCCACTTGGTCTAGACATTGGAGCATCTCCTGGTAGCAAAAAGATTCTGAAATTTTTACCCAAGGACATCCTAAGTGCCCACAATGCTAGAGCCAATATTTTCGGTATCCGATACGACCATCCACAATGCACCTGTGGAGGCCACGGCCCTGATGTCGTTAGGGCGTGCAGTGATCACGACACACAATATGAAATGCATGAGTCACACCGTCAAATCATGCAGCAATCTAGCGCATATCGTGCGATCATGTGGGGCACTTCGTCTCATCAGGAGTCTCGTAAATGTCTCAGCCTAATCGGCTTATGCTATGATCAAACATTCCTCATATCAAGCATATAAATGATGCGTATGGGCATGAATTATGGAGATATACTAAGCATGTTACAAAGTGGTGAACTATCAACTAGTATAGACTACCAATAGGCCCTAGGGAGAGTTATAATGCAGACATTTAACCAACATTATTCTTGCAATGTGGACGTCAAACCAACATTACTCCCAAGGCATGGCCCGCCATAAGACATCATTACACAAACCATGGAGGAATCACACATTACAATGGACCTAAATACATCTTATTGGGCCTTAAATACATCAAATGGGCCATATCACATGGGCCTTATATTCATCAAGTGGGCCACATCAATGGGCCGCACCAATGGGCCTTATGTTCATTGCAATGGGCCGTAACCCATGGGTCTTATAATACATCAAAGTGGGCCTCAACAATGGGCCATAAATATAACGAGATGGGCCTACTCACTTGGGCCTTATATATATACCAAGTGGGCCTCAATGGACGATTACAAATAAATCAAGATGAGCCTCATCCACATACCACGATGGGGTCCACTTAAACTATAGATTTGTCTTATTTTTAGTCTCAAGCCTATAAGACAAACCTGTCAAATGGTGAATGGTTTGGATGCAACACATGCATCATGGTGCAGGTCCCACCAGATAGATGGATCTGACTCATTCTTTAACTCATGCGGTAAAATGAGCTTTCAGAATGTATGGACAGATTGGATGCAACACCTGTATCATGGTAGGTCCCGTAAAGGCCCACCCTCGTGTATATATATATATATATATATATATATATATATATATATATATATAATATGTAGTATATACAATATAATATATATATATATATACATGCACACACACAAGGTACAGCCCCGACATGTGGGGTGGGTCCCATATAGATGGATGCATGGATGAAACATATACCTCATGGTGGGGTCCCCCAGCCGTCCAGCAGCCAGTTAAAATGGCTGGATGACATAGATTAAACACATACGTCTAAGTGGGCTCCACCGTCCACAGCAGTGAACGGTGTTAATAAAACATATACATTACTGTGGGCTCCACCGTCCGCCTGGACAGTGGAAATAAAACACATATATCATTGTGGGTCCCACGTGGGGCCCACCATAATGTTTATACGTCATCCAACTCGTTGATAAGGTCCACAGACCAGGATGAAGAGTAAAAATGAATTTCATATTGATTTCAGAACTTCTGCAACCCAGAAAAAAAGGGTTTCAATGGCTGACGTTCAATCCACACTATTTCCTATGATGTGGGCCATCTGAGCTTCGAATCAGGATGATTTTGAGGGGGGACCCACTGTCTAAATGGGGCCCACTAAATGAATAGTGTGGATACTCAACATACATCATGGTGGGGCCCACGACTGGGACCGTGGGTCCCTGGTCGTCCGCTAACACGCAGGACGCCTGCGCGTCCTCTCTCTCTGACAGCAGCAGCAACAATGCTGCTATTGTTGGTTTCATTTATTTTATTTTTTAAAAAAAAAACTGAGATTGCGAGGTTTTTCATACGTGGGGCCCACTCCAAGTGAATCCAACCTAGCCATTGCATCCCATGGCTCAAGACAAGCCAAACAAGCCCAATATGCAATATATTTTGGCATACAGAAATAGTAGGGTGGATTTCAACGGTATAAAATATTGTTTGCTATGTTATGGCCCACCAGAAATTCGGATCAACTTCATCTTTCGGCTCAACACCTAGAATGATCTAAGGAATAGAATGGACGGCTTAGATTAAAAACATACATCAAGGTGGGGCCTATATGAGTGGGCCACCCCAAAGGCTTGTAGAACCAAGCAAATATTTGTGTTTTCTTTCCACGTCTAGCGTCCCTGGACGCTGGACGGTCTTGGCATAACACATGCATAAGGTGGGCCTTGCTCTAGTGGGCCACCAAATGGATGAATGGTATGGATAAAACATACATTAAGATGGGATCCATCTAAGTGGGTCACACCACTACATCATCACATAACAAGAATAAAAGAAAGAGAGGGAAAAAGAGAGAGAAGGAGAGAGGGACACGTGTGATGGAGGGACCCCGGCACTATGGGTCCTCCCTTGCATAATTTAAAACATACATCAAGTGGGTCTCAATACATATGGGCCCACCAAATCAAAGATCAATGGTGGAGATCACTTCTCCACCAAAATGAAAGGTCTAGATGACCCTATTTATGCAAGGAAAATAAACATCATGATGGAGGATGGCTCCATCATGGAATGATCATGGAAATTAAAGTGAGCCATCAGCCACATCTAGGGTCCAAAGTGAGATCCATACCATCAATCGGTAGGCCTCACTTGGCCCATCATCAAAACAATGAATTCTAGTCTATGGAAGCACCCACCGTCGATCCTCTTGGTCCGTTGGAAAGCCGATCTCCTTGTGTCTCACTTTGATGGAGTGGATGAGAAATGAAGGGCTAGGATGAGGGATTTTTTGGATGAAAAGTGAGCCACACACATGCACTTTTCTCTCATGGAAGAGCTTGGATGTGTGATGCTCTTGCTAGCTTGAGAGTTGTGTTGAGAAATGAGAGAGAGAGAGAGGGGGTTGTAAGGAGAGAGAGAGAGAGAGAGAGAGAGAGAGAGAGAAGGGATGGAGTGATGGACGTGAGAGAGGAATGAGTTGTGTAAGATTTTGTTTACTTTTGGGGTAGATTGTGTAAGAAGGGAATGGGTTGTGTAAGAACTTTTTGACTTATGGGGTTGGTTGGGGATGGGTGTGAGGTGATGGTGTACTTGACCTTAATGGGATTGATTGATTGATTAATGTGACATGTTGTAAAGATTCTCTTGGGATTTGCAACGCGCGGTATTTTCCTCCAACTAAACGCGGGTCTACATCTCTCGGCCAGGGTATCGGGTCGGTATGCAAGATGCGGCGTCAGAACCGTGGTGACGGTGCGGTTGCAATGATACAAGTCTCGGATTAAGCCGACTCAATTCTACAGGATACGACTTAGGGTTGATCGCAAACGTTGATTATATGTCGCAGGTTACCGGAATTCAACGGGAAGGATCGCGGAAGTCGACGGAACAGTATGAACTAGGATACGAGTCTTACACATATAGCTGCATCCGAAGAAGAACATGTTAGTGGATGAGCTCTAGAATGTCGATGCCGTTGTACGAAGAGTAGAGTCCAACGAATAATCGTATGTGGAGAGTTTGATGCACTCGTAAATGCTAGAGCTCCTCAATGTCGCCTCATATTGGGAAGAAACGTGAGTGAACTAAACATCCCATTCTAGCAGTGGTTTCAGCCAGGATCGAGGGTTCTTTAAAGCGTTTGACATCTCCGAAATATATTTGAATTGAATTAGTAAAGTTTTACTTAGGTAGTTAGGAAATAGAGGATCCATCATACTGACTTCATTAGTATTAATCCTAAGGGAGAACATCAGTCCCATACAATAATAGTCTCTAATCGGTGATTTGAAGACTATTTCATTGGAGAACTTCACGAAAAGAGCATTCATAGTGGTGACCAAGTCGTCTTGATGGAAAGATGGGATATAAGACGATAAGACAACCATTATTGAGGAAGGAATTAGAATTTGGGGGAGAAATGATGAAGAAGGAAGCGTGAAGTGAAAAGAATATTTGAAACAGGGCTTATATCAGTTGAAGAAATGGAGCATTTATTAGAGAATCATTAATTATTATTTTTTGTATGATACAAGCACCTGCGTTGTAACAAGGTTAGCCCTTATTTTGAAAAATGGTGGTTAGAGTTGATGTGTAGGGCTACATCGAATAAAGACTGTTACTATGGCATTGCCACGTGTGTCAAAGGACTGCTGCATTAATGAGAGGTTACACGTCACTTTCACTTCTTTTTTTCAAATGCGAAGCGACATGGGGGAAATGTTCATTTCCATTGTCACAAATTCCTACAAAAGCCAATCAGAACGAGTTACGTGTGATATGGATGGATTTGCATGGTGTATTTGAAGATCTTTTGGGATATACGAAGATGATTCTATTATAATACAGTTGAAGCACCTCAAGCGACGCCACGTCATCCACTAAATGGTCGATTGAAGAACAATCATGCAAAAGCGGTTATAGGACATATGGCAGGAGTGGAAGCAAGGAGGGTTAAGATGTATTAAATGATTACAGTAACCGTCGGGACGTGGAAAGCATTCAGATAGCCAAATTTAAGCTATAATTGGCAAATGAATTTATTAGAAAGATTTGTCTCATACCAACCTAATCAAACCCAATATATCTTTTAATTACTCGTCATTTACATTCTTTAGTATAATCACTTTAATTTTTTTACTAATCAATTACATTTTCTAATATAATCTTTTACTTCTCACCTATTGCTTACATTCTATAGTCTAATATGTAGTATTAATCAAGTAACTAATAACTTTAGATGTAATTTGGGTCCACGCTCTTACATTGGATTCATTTCTCCCAAGAAGACATTTTGTAGTTGCACTTAATGATTGAAAGTAGAATTTTCTTTTCTATTCTTTGTTTTAAAATATGTATTGAAAAGTCCTTTTGCATGAGATGGCTAAAAGAAGAACCAATTATATCATCTGAATATCACCTTATACAATTTACAAGGTCAATGCGCAAGTGGTCAAATACGCAGTCTATATTATTCCGTATCGAGCATTGCCGACGCATCTGCCTATCTCAAAGCTCGGGTCATACTTGTTCCGTTGTTCGATTTGAATTGAGTAGCAAATTCAATTCTCGCACGCCGGCACTTCTCACTTGATTTAAACTCCGAATCCAACCACAAACACGCTCTATTTTCTCGCATTTGGTGTACATTCATGAGAAGGCTCATATGAGAGAACTTGATATCACTACTGGCCGTTGGATAAGTGGGGCCCACTGTGGACCGCTTGTGGCCATAAAACCATCGTGATCGGATGATTAAAGCTCTCCGATCGAGGGCATGCAAAAATCCACGGTAAGAGAAAGGTCCGACCTTCCATTTTGCAGGCCTTCATTGGATGGTTGTGATCATTCCCCCCGAAGTGATTATAGTGCCACTGCAATCCACAACGGCATACTCCCATCCACCATCCAACGATGATCGTGGGAGGCTCGACGTGTCCAAGAGTCGTACAGGATTCAGGTACTGACGAATTGCACTGAACCAAGAAACCATATTATCAAATGATTACGTGCGTTCGATCGTTCAAGTTATGTGGGGCCCACCTCTGATGTGAATCTGGAATCCAAAACGTGCATCTGGTGGGCTTCCTCATCAGCACGACAAATCTGAAGAAGAATACCTATCAAAAGCTCGGGTAGGACACACCACAAGGAACAACGTACAATCACACCTACAACCTTCATTTCACTTGTTGTGGGGCCCACCCAATGTCTGGAATGGCTTGGGTTTCACTGGTGGCCCCACACAGCTTCCTTAAAGAAAACCTTCAACGCCCATCACATCAGGCCGACGGCATAGCCAGGAGCTTTAGGATGACGTACTTAAACCCACTGTCTCTCACGTGCGTCGCATGGGTGGGTCCCAAGTGCGGTATCTAATTAGAGGGAAATGATGCCGGACGTGGATTGCGTCCTACCCCAGCCCGGACAGTAATCCGTCCGGGCAGGGCCCTGTGGGGCTCACCGGGATGTAAGTGTTTTATCCACGCCGTGCATCGCTTTTCACATATCATTTTAAGGAATGATCCTAAATATGAAGCAGGTACACAGCTCCAGTGGACCACACCAAAGGAAGCTGCAGTGATAATGATACCCACCGTTGAAACCTTTCTAAGTGCCACCGTGATGTTGTTTTAACATCCAACCTATTCATAAGGTCATTTAGATGTGGATGAAGTGAAAAAACAAATATCAGTTTCATCCGAAACTTCTCCGGCTCCTAATAAGTGTTTAATGGTGGACGTTCAATCCCCACTTTGTGGTCCACTTAAACCTTTTAACTGCTTCAATTTTTGTCTCATGCATTAAAATCATCTGAGAAAAACGATGAACGGCGTGGATAAAACACTTACATCAGATCGCCGCCCGGACGGATTAGTAGGACGCAATACGCGTCCAAATGATGCCATGGATTGTCGGAACGACCATATACCTTGAGGTACACGTGGCAGGGGAATTATCAATCGGGACCGTGAATCTAGTGGGACCCATCATGGATGGCTCATATTGAAAACTCCCGACATTGGAACCATCGGTTTTCTTCATTTTCCATCATTGAATATCAACCGCTAATCATTTTTTTTTTACAATTACATTTTAAGGCGTTGATCAGATTTAGAATCATCCATTCTTTGTCCGTTCCTAATCTATTTCCGTCCATAGTAGGAGATACTAGATGAACGGTTCAAAACTTTAACCCCTGCCACGTGTACTATGGAGCGATGGGTGGTCTATCGTATTTCTATTCTCCCAGCTCTACTGTATCATCTCACTAATTAGATAGTGGTCTATCGTATTGCTAATTTTTTCAATTAGATACTTGTCATATGCCATCCACTTCCGGACTTTGATGGCACAGGAATGCTTCCGGTGTTTTCTGGCACGTGGACAGTTGATCATTCAATCTGGACTGTCCATTGAGTTAAGGACACTCTCAATGAGCAAGATGAAAATATTCACACTAATCAAAGGATCCCTTTCATTCTATCAATACTCTACAAAATGAACGGTTTGGATCATTTGAAACAAACGGTATGATAATCAATTTGAGTAGTGGAAGCAGTTTGTAGTCCATCAAGTAGAACCCACCTTGGATGGCCAATGTCTCCGAAGAATCATTTCAATTGGATGACCTAACCATCCCATCCATGGATTAAAAAATGGGCGGTTATAAGAAAATATTTTCAACAGTCAAAAGTTTCAAACTTAGGATCATCTGATCAATTTGATATTATTATGGTGGATCACTGGGAGTGGGCTCAGGCTAATGGACGGTCAAGGTCAATATATTGACTGTCCAGATATTTAAAAGCACCAGGATACACTAAACTGCACCTGCCCTTCAGCCTTCCTCATAATGAGGATGAGTAGGTGAAAATTAGCTAAAACCTAATATATTTATGAGGATCGGTTCAGTAGTCCTTCTAACTACCCAAAATCGTAGTCCCATGTATCTCTGTAAGTGGGCCAGACATCAATGACTATTCAGCTAGTGTATCTTCATGGCATGACCCACAGAGAACAAACCCAAACAGGAAATTCTCAACCGTACGTCGAAGTAATTATGGACTATTGCTCATTGATTGCGTTGGCCTTACAAGTGACCAACCTCATTGCCGGCCATGGAGGGAATGATGAACCATTCAATTCGTTTAGATTCTTTGATCATGGCCATCCACGTTGGATTTTACGTGATGAATGGCTTCTGTTACAGGCCGCGGGGCCCCGTGGCCCACCTGGGTTTTCTTTTGTTTTAAAAAGTGGGTCCCGTGTGAGTTTGCTTCTGGCATATCCTCGGCCGTGTAAATGACATAAGTGGGTTGTCAATGGTCAGTACCAGATCAGATTTGTCATATCCCTAAACCATAATGATGGGACAATCTCAACCGTCCAATTGATGTACAGGACGTGGTTTGGCTAGTTATGCTGCCACTAGCCAGGTGGGTGGCGGTCGGTGCTATGTGGGCCCACCATGATTTATGTGTTTTATCCGCACCGTCCGTCCATTTTTACACATCATTTTAATACTTTATTTCATAAATGAGGCAAATCAAAATCTCAGGTGGACCACACCATGGGAAAATTGTCACGCCATGAAATTTGGAACCCGAGTTGGCCAGGCCCGGACCTGAATTTCAGGACTGTGAGTTGACTTTAAACAAAATATATACTATAACCCATAATATTTTCATGCTTTTTACGGTAATCAGAGTAACTAAAAGGGGTCAAAGTAATTATCACTAAATAATATCCAAAAATCAATCATTGAATATTTAATTACATTGATATAAAAAATAATTAATAACAACATACATTGAATTTTAATTAATTTCTAAATAAATAAGGAAAAAAGTCTTCAATCTTGCCTAACTGATTTTTCACATATAAACGCTGCAAAATAATCTATACAGGTGTGAGCGCGACGGCTCGTATGGTCACATCCCTTCCAAAATTAAAAATTCAACGATAATACCAATATAACATAATAGCATAAACATTATCAATTGCAATTATTGAATTGACATTTTACGTGGCAATAGAAATGATTTGGTATTCATAGTAGCGAAATAAGATAAAACAGTCATCCAAGATCGTTTTTGATTCAATCCAGGGCAGAGCACCCGTGTCTATTGATCCTTTTAGGGGATGACCCTCGGTAGAGTACCGGTGTTGATCATTTTAGGGAATGACCCTCGGTAGAGCACCTGGTGAATAGACTTTTAGGGTAAATACCCAGGGTAGAGCACTCGTATGTGTTGATCCTTTTAAGAAATCACCCAAGGCAGAGCATCCGTGTCGATCCTTTCGGAAATAACCCTGGGCAGAGCACCCATACCATGCCGATCATTTTGGGAATGATCTTGGGCAGAGCACCCATACCATACTGATCCTTTCAAAAATGACCCTTGGCAGAGCACCCATAAACAAATAACATGGTGATCCTTTTAGGGCAGAGTACCCATAAATTGAAATACATTCTTCATCATATAATAATAAGGAAATAGTTGTAATTTAAGCACGCCACGATAAATAAAATGAAGTCAATTAATAACTCAAATAAATTGTCTCTATAATATGCATCCAATAAATCAAATAAAATAATATGCAACTAATGACAATGATCAAATAAATTTAATACATAATAAATAATCAAATCAATCGATATGTTAACCTAAAATTTTCAACAGGAAAGATCACCTACCTGATTTAGAGTATAGATTTGATGTGGTGATGGATTCTACATGTAAATGGTTTGAATCTGATTTCTCATGAACTCAATTCGACCCATTTAAACTAGTATCACTCGGTAAATGTTATCAACGCAAAACGATTGCATCCCTACAAAAATCATCCATACTGATTTATTAAGACCTATACTAAGGTTTCTAATTATCTAATATTTAAAATATAAGAAATATACCACATTAAATCACCGGGTTGACTCGAATCAAGGCTACTCTAACATATAAAATTAAAGGATGGAGATAGAAACTTAGTTGATAAATGGCTTAAAGTTGAAATATGGAATCAACTCGGATGATCGAGCCAACGGGTCATCGGGTTAACTCGCTGAGTTAACTCGATGAAACTGTTTGCTTCTCTTTCTTCCTTCTTTATTTTTTTCTCATTTCCTCTGGCTTTTTCTTCTGATTCATTCTTCTAATCTTGTCCAAAATATGCTGGAACAGCAACTCAGATGAGATAAAACAATGAGCCAGGCGACTCGAAACGCTTGACTATCTTTTCCTCTTAGTGATTCATTTTCTCTTATTTTTCTTTTTATTTCTATCTCTGATCTCTTTCTCATGATGGAGGCTATTTGAAGTCTCAATAGATATACACATATGTCTTTAGAAAACACGGCTATGGAGTTTTTGTGGCATAAGGAAAGTTGACGCCAATGCCATCGTTTTGAGTGTCGGTTTCATTGAAAGTGAACGTAGATTGTGGAAGCAGAAGGATTCTGTTTCGAGCGGACTCTATAACAGTTGTGGGTTATTTGCGGACTATAACTGCATAATAAAAGTTGTGTGGGGTTCACTAAGATGGTTTGAAAAGAAATCTAAATTATTCAACAGGTTCGACACTTTAGTTGAGGATAAGAGCTTAAAAATGAGGTTGATCAGTGGTTTGAGTAGTCCTCACATGGAGTTTCAGAGCATCAAATAGTTGAGCTTCCACCACAACCTGGTTAGATGGATGGTTCAGATTTGAATGAGGGGCCAACCATGATGGACAAGGAGATGGGTAGGGATGTAGTTGGTGCGGCTGTTGCGGCGAATGGAGAAAAAGAAGGAGAAGGAGAGAGAATCTCTAGGTGGGTTGATACGTGAGAGTAGTGGCGTGCATCAGCACGTCACTTTCTTCTCTTCTTTTTTTTGTGGGCCTTATATAGGCGACAAGGTAGATCCACTCCGTCAATCAGGTTTGGCCGAGCACGTTAGGATATGGGCCCAAAAATGAGACTGATCTAAAGCTCAACTAGTGGGCCACACCGTAAGAAATAATGGGGTTTGGGTACCTATTGTTGAAAAGAAAAAGAGGGTTCGTCCCCGAAATTTATTATTCTAATGCCTAAACTAAAATTGTGTGGTGGCTTTGCGAATGACGTAGTTTGTGCTAACGTTTTAGTTATGGTGCCTCTTCAGGTGATGTTGTTATAAATTTATTGGTAGAAACCTACTCTTTTCTGGTGGTGCGACGACACAACCAATGGCTGACATCAGTGTCATGGAGGTCTTTGATTTTGTTGTCATAATTAATGTGGTGGAGATAGTTGTTAAGATTGTTGAAGCAGTCCTTGACATAGATACAATGTGACGAGTACGACAAATGTTGTTGCTAAAATACTTAGTATAGATATGGAGAAACTTGGTGATGCAGTTGAGTCTTTGAGAATTGCGGTTGTGATTACGAATGTTGTGGCTAACTTTGAGTGTTGTGGTTACCATTGTGAGGATCGATGATATCCACTTCATATTCACTTGATCTGTTGTGAGATGGTTGGTGTGATCTTGAGATTTCTTGTGGATGTCCTTACTGCTATGACCTCGGTTATGACCATGATACTTTTTAAAATATGGTTGAGGTGATCTCGAGATGATGGTTGCGCTGAAGAGTGTAGTGCAGATCTTTGGTGTATGGATAGAAACCCATTTTGTGGAGGTGGCTTATAGGCTTGCTTAGGTAGTCCCTGATTTTAAGGCTAGTGATGAGGAAGGGGTCGTGCATAGACATGTAACATGGTCTTCATATCCACAGTTGTAGTAGGATTTTAACAGTAGGAATGTAGAAGTATGATCATGGTTAGTGTAACCAAAGCAACCTAAAAATACTTTAGGTCTTAGCTATTCTATTTGCAAGTGATCCACTTTAAAGGCATCAGGTTCAGGCATTTAGAGTGACATGACTCTAATTGTTTACAAGTATAATTTATGATCGGTTGAAAATATATTTCACAAAATATTTATTGGATTTCCAAGGAAGGATTTGGTGGCTAGAGTTGGTATATGTGATGGTTTAACAGGGACGGTGCTGAGATATATATCGAAGTTAAAGTGCAAAAATTTATGATGTTAAAGGTACTGTTCCATTTGATGCATTGGATAGTTTCGAACATTGAATTAATCTAATTTTATTATATATATATATATTTTATTTTTTTTAATTAGTACGTTGAATATTTTGCAGAATTACAAGGAAGATTAGATGGTCTAAAAGAGTTACACATGAAGATCAAGAGAATAAGAGCTGTGATATGTACCAAGGTTGTTGTGCAAAAAAATTTTTAAATTTTGAGGATATTTTTCTTGCTAATGTTTCTGGTATTTTCAGGTATCGGATTGGCCTAATACTTTTTATAACGATGCATCTATTAGTCTATTATAACTCTATAAAATTTCAGCTTAATCCAAAATTTATAAAAAATCTTAAAATTTGGAAAATTAGATCTACCCGGAAGCGGACGATTTCTGACGAGTATACATATAAATTAAAATCGGTATAGGAGAAACCTAGAATTATATTTTCGTATTATTTTTCTATAAAACTACACTTGTTAATTTACGACTGAGATTTTGAATTGTCTTAAACGGAGTTATAATTAATTAGTTATAATTTTTATAATTCGAGTCTTTTCTGCTTACTATTGTTGTCCAACTCACCGTACTAGGCTAAAAATTCTTTAAAATTTCTTAGGGTCCAGTTTTGAGCTATTAGTTCAAGGTCAAGCCTAATTAATATCATATTTGAAGTCATACAGATACGTAGGGTTTTCTAAATTCATATTTTTTTTTAAATTTATTTTTTATCACAAAAGCAAAAAAGTCTTATATTTGGATCTCTAATTCAATCTCTATCATAGACCCTCAAATTGATTCTAGCCTAGGCTTAATCTAATCATCAGTATAACATATATCAAAGGTCCTCGTGAGAATCTAAAGCCTAAGCTTTGATACCAATCTGTCACGCCCCGAAATTCAGAACCCGAGTTGGCCAGGCCCGAATCCTAATTTCAGGACTATGAGTTGACTTTAAACAAAATATACACCACTACCCACAATATTTTCATGATTTTTATGGCAATCAGAGTAACTAAAAGGGGTCAAAGTAACTATCATTAAATAACATCCACAAATCAATCATTGAATATTTAATTACATTCATAAAAAAATAATTAATAGCAATATACATTGAACTTTAATTAATTTCTAAATAAATAAGGGAAAAAGTCTTCAATCCTGCTCAACTGATTTTTTATATACAAACCCTACAAAATAATCTATACGAGTGTGAGCGCGACGGCTCGTAGGGTCACATCCTTTCCAAAATTGAAAATTCAACGATAATATCAATATAACATAATAACATAAACATGATCAATTACAATTATTGAATTGACATTTTACGTGACAATAAAAATGATTTGGTATTTATAGTAGCGAAATAAGATAAGGCAGTCATCCAAGATCATTTTTGGTTTAATACAGGGTAGAGCACCCGTGTGTATTGATCTTTTTAGGAGATGACCCTCAGCAGAGTACCAGTGTTGATCCTTTTAGGGAATGACCCTCGGCAGAGCACCTGGTGATTAGACTTTTAGGGTAAATACGCAGGGTAGAACACTCATATGTGTTGATCTTTTTAGGGAATCACCCAGGGCAAAGCACCCGTGCCGATCCTTTCGGGAATTACCCTGGGCAAAACACCCGTACTGTGCCGATCCTTTTGGGAATGACCTTAGGCAGAGCACCCGTACCGTGCCGATCCTTTTGGGAATGACCTTGGGCAGAGCACCCGTACCGTGCCGATCCTTTCGGGAATGACCCTGGGTAGAGCACTCATAAACAAATAACATGGTGATCCTTTTGGGGCAGAGCACCCATAAATTAAAATACATTCTTCATCATGTAATAATAAGAAAATAGTTATAATTTAAGCACGCCACGATAAATGAAATGAAGTCAATTAATAACTCAAATAAATTATCTCTACAATATGCATTCAAGAAATTAAATAAAATAATATGTAACTAATGATAATGTTCAAATAAATTTAATACATAATAAATAATCAAATCAATCGATATGTTGACCTAAAATTTTCAACAGGAAAGATCATCTACCTGATTTAGAGTGATAGATTTGATGTGGTGATGGATTCTACATGTAGATGGTCTGAATCTGATTTTTCATAAACTCAATTCAACGCATTTAAACTAGTATCACTCGGTAAATATTTTCAACGTAAAACGATTGCGTCCCTACACAAATCATACATGCTGATTTATTAAGACCTATACTAAGGTTTCTAATTATCTAATGTTTAAAATATAAGAAATATACCACGTTAAATCATTGAGTTGACTCGGTGAGTTGACTTGATCAAGGCTACTCTAATGTATAAAATTAAATGATGGAGATAGAAACTTCGCTGATAAATGGCTTGAAGTTGGAATATGAATCAACTCGGATGATCAGGCTAGCGGGTCATCGGGTTAACTCACTGAGTTAACTCGATGAAATTGTTTGCTTTTCTTTCTTCCTTCTTTACTTTTTTTCTCATTTCCTCTGGCTTTTTCTTCTGATTCATTCTTTTAATCTTGTCCAAAATATGCTGGAACAACAACTCAGATGAGATAAAACAATGAGCCAGGCGACTCGGAATGTTTGACTATCTTTTCCTCTCAATGATTCATTTTCTCTCATTTTTCTTTTTATTTCTATCTCTAATCTCTTTCTCATGATGAAGGCTATCTGAAGTCTCAATGGACTTACATCTGTCTTTAGAAAACACGGCTCTAGAGTTTTTGTGGCACAAGAAAAGTTGACACTAATGTCATCGTTTTGAGTGTCGATTTCATTAAAGGTGAACATGGATTGTGGAAGCGAAACGATTCCGTTTTAAGCGGACTCTATAATAGTTGTGGGTTATTTGCGGACTATAACTGGATAATAAAAGTTGTGTGGGGTCCACTAAGATGGTTTGAAAGAAAATCTAAACTATTCAACAGGTTCAACACTTTAGTTAAGGATATGAGAGCTTAAAAATGAGGTTGATCAGTGGTTTGAGTGGTCCTCACATGGAGTTTCAGAGCATCAAACAGTTGAGCTTTGTGTTTTCACCACAACTTAGTTAGATGGATGGTTCATATTTGAATGAGGGGCCAACCGTGATGGACAAGGAGATGGATAGGGATGTAGTTGGTGCGGCTGTTGCGCGAATGGAGAAAAAGAAGGAGAATAAGAAGGAGAGAGAATCTCTAGGTGGGTTGGATAAGTGAGATAAGTGACGTGCATCAGCACATCACTTTCTTCTTCTTCTTCTTCTTCTTCTTCTTCTTCTTTTTGGGCCGTATCTAGGTGACAAGGCAAATCCACTTCGTCAATCAGGTTTGGTCGAGCACGTTAGGACATGGGCCCAAAAATGAGACTAATCTAAAGCTCAAGTGGGCCACACCGTAAGAAACAATGGGGTTTGGGGTACCTATCGCTGAAGAGAAAAAGAGGGATGTTACAAAAACAGCAGTGATTGAATATCTGCCATTAAAAAATCTACTAGGGCCCACTGTAATGTTTATTCGACATCCAACCTGTAGATTAGGTCACACAGACCTGAATGGAAGAAGGTAAATTGTAACATAAAATTATCATTGTGTGGCCCAGTTTTTAATGATGAGAGTTCAATTAACACTATGTGGCCCAGTTGAGATTTTGATCTACTTCTTTTTTGGGTTCATAACATAAAATTATCTGGAAAAATGGATGGACGGCATGGATGAGATACACACATCATGTTGGGCCCAAAGATCACCGACCACTAGCCATTGTCTAGTGGCAGGGTGAGTAGCCAATCCTTTTCCATTAAGTAGGTGGTTCAAAAAGAGAATTGTCAGCTGTCCACGCACGAAACTGGATGGTTAAGGAAGTCTCCATTCGATGGATCGAATCAGACGGCAACGATGGTGAGTTGGCGTGGGGTCCATGTTTGGACGGTGTGAATTGAAACACGCATACCACATGAACAGTGTATGAGATTTGAAAGTTTGGTTAACTTTGCCAAACCCACATCTTTAGCCGCCTTTCTAAATTAAGGTAAGAGGAACAAACACCCTCGACTCTGGAGCACATACTGATTTCTGTTCCCATGGATTGGACACCTCTGCGGTTGATCAAAACCGTTGAAAAGGTAGGGCACACCATCAATTGACCATAGTCATCTCTCCTTTGAGATTGTCTTAACCATTCAATCAAAAATGAAATAGCCAACCAACGGTTTACATTCAAGCTCGTTTTTTCTATGGTTAGGATAATTTGTAGGGAGAATTTTTCTGCCTATAGTCTATCCATGGTGGGCCTGCCTCTCTAACGGTTCCAATCACCCATAAACACGCCATCCGAACCGTCGGAACAAAACTCCAAGAGAAAGTAGCCATCCAAAATCCTATACTCCCTGCACACGTGCAAGATCCAGACATCCAAAATCCGGTCCTGTCGCTTGTTGGCCCATAGCTAATCAACATGCTTTGCAGATTAAGCTAAGCGATTTGTGGGGTCCACTGTGATACGTGAATGATATCCAATCCGTCCATCGTGTGATCCCACTCATGTTCTTCTTTTGGGTCAAAAACAAGATGATCCAAAACTCAGGTGGGCCACACCATGTAGAAATCACATACCTAAAACTCTAAAGTGGCGCACCTGAGTTTTGGAATCACTTGATTTTTGGGTTGTCCATGTATGGTAGAAGATCATGTTTTTTTAATGGATTGGATGGCATATGGAAAAACAGTGGGCTCCATTCTCAATGGAAAGCTGTTAACGGTGGGCATCCCATCCCAACTGTTGCCTGTGATATGGCCCACCTGGGTTTTGGATTGGCATGATTTTTTGGCACCAAGAATAACGAGAGAGGGAATGCATGATGAATGGATTGAATGTCATGCAAACATCACAGTGGGCCCCACGCATCACGTTTTTGTAGGTTCAGCTTAGCCTGGAGTAATAACTCCCACTTCAACCAACATTCTACATTCAACACATGTCAGAGCACACACACTCTATCCTTACCGTCCATCTATTTTTACACATCATTTTAATACTTTATGCCATAAATAAGGCAGATCAAAATCTCAGGTGGACCACACCATGTGAAAACAACAGTAATTGAATTTCTACCATTAAAAACCTCCTAAGGCCCATTGTAATGTTTATTTGACATCCAACCTGTAGATTAGGTCATACAGACCTGGATGAATGTTTTTTTTTTTTTTTTTTAAAAAAAAAACAGCTTGATCCAAAGCTTTTGTAGCCCTTATAAGTTTTTAATGGTGAGAGTTCAATCAACACTTTGTGGCCCACTTGAGATTTTGATCTATATCAGTTTTGGGTTCATACCATAAAATTATCTGAAAAAATGGATGGACGGCATGGATGAGATACATACATCATGATGGGGCCCACAGAGCACCAACTATAGCCGTTGGCTGGTGGCAGGGTGAGTAGCCAATCGTTTCCATCCCAATTAGGGCCGTTCAATGGGCCAGGCCGGCCTGATGGGTTGTCAGGGTGGTCCTGACTTGGGCTAGAGTGTAGGCCAAAGCTGGGTTTGGGCTTAAAACTCAAGCTCGTTTTTCAATTGGGCTAGATTTCAGCTCCAGCCCAGGTAAACATTTTGGGCTGGACGAACGATTAGGTCATGGGCCAGGGCTAGCTTTGGGCCTATACAGAACAATGTGGGCTGGCTTGATAGAGGGTGGCCTGGCCCTAACTCAGCCCTTTGACACCCTTTATCCCAATCAATCCAATTTTCAGTCCCCGGACGCACACCAAGGACCCGTGTGGCCGAGTGGATTGGAAGGGATTGGATGGTATTGGAAGAGATTGGAAGTTAAATTCCGGGATGGGCCGGGCGTGCCAAACAGACTGGGTGATCTGATCCCGGGGTATAGCAATCCCATGAATCTTAAGATAATCCACTGACAACACCATCATTACCTTGAAATCCATGCCATCCACCCTAATACCATTCAATCCCTTCCAATCCACCGGGCCAAATGGGCCCTAAGTGTGCCCCACCAGATGAACGATCCTGGTTCGTTCACACCCACACATTGAATGTGGGAGAGAGTGAGTAGCTATCAGAATGGAACTCTCATGCTGTCATGTATAACATCACCATGGACCCTAGACATTGGGTTATAGCCAAAGGTATCCAGCCTCAATCAACATTCCACATTCAACACGTGTGACACCCACATCACCTCCCTTCCCTTGTGATTTTTGAGAGATTTTATAGACACCCCACTTAGAATGAGAGAAACTATTTTATATAATTCAGTCGAACTTCAGGATTTGCCTTGGATCAACCCAAAAAAAGCATTATCAACTTGAAGGGGATATATGGAGGGACCATCGAAGACCTCTCGAAGTCAGCTAACGGTTTAGATCGGCTAAAAAGTATCAGGGGGAATTCAATTTCCACCGGTAACGTAGCACTAATTAGATTGCCGGGTTGGCACCATAAGCGGATGAGAAGGTAAAAATTTCTTGAAAATGTGAAAATGTACTGGCCGTAGTTGATTTCTATCAATGACCAAAAGTCCACTTGTTAGCATAACAAGCCTACCTTAAAAAATGGGGGAATAAAGTCACTTGTCTACAAATGGGAATTCAATTCCCATGGATCTCCTCTATAAAAATAGGGTTCGTTTCTCTCACTTGTAACACTTGGCCTTGCCCAAAAGGGCTTGGGTAGGCTTAAGAGAGGGGTTATGAGAGCGAGAAATGTTCTTCTATGAGTTTGGAGGGATAAAAGAGCTTCAAGAGAGGCTGCCTTTGGGAGTTCTCTAAGCCATCTTCTCCACTATGTTGAAATGATAGTTGATTCAAAATAGAATAAAAGAACAAAATTGTCCAAGAAAGAATAAGTTCAATAAAGTTTATGAGTAAAGCTGGAGTCGATGACACTTGACTATTTATTTGATAGAAGAGTATTGGGTTTCTCATTCCCCTTCTCACATCTCATTCTTAAGAACTTACCTAAATTATAATAAAATTTAAAATCTCATCATATAAAAACCTCACATTATACGAGCAGAAAATAGACATAATCATTTCACTTTCCATCACTGGAGCCCTTATTCAAAATCTCCGACCATAGATTCCAAGTTTGCATGGGCTAGTGATGAAATCAATTACATTATTATATTTAAGTTGGCACCACACCCTTGTTTATTTATTTATTTTTTGTTAGCTTATAGTATACCTCACTGTCAGTTCACACTTCACTGATAGCCACCCCTACTAAGGATCAATACCTAGACCTCAGTGTTGAAACTAGGTATCTTTCATTCAGTCTACCACTTGAGCTATGGATTAGGGTTTGTGTTTTTGCTCTTCTGTGATTTCTTCTTAATATTTTCTTAATATAGAGAATAGTTTGGACAAGGCTATGATAATGATTCTCCGAACTCTTTACATTTATAAATTCAACTCTTTACATTTAGAGTGGATTTCTAAAATCCAAGCATGAAAACAATAGATATTGAACGGCCACCATTAACGGCCACCATTAAAACATTCTCACGACCACATATATAGGCTAATATTTTTATGTTTTAAGCTCATCCCGGTGAAAATGACCTTATAAAAGTTTTGAAGGGCATATAAACATCATGATCTGGCGGGAAAGGTTTCTAACTGTAAGCATTGCTCATTTAGTTTTGGATTTGCATGATGGATAGGATAGAGTTCTTACAAGCAGTATGGTGGGCCCCACCTAGCTTCTGATGGTAGAACTTCTTGCAGTTGGGTAATCTGGTTCCATCCAACAAATATACTAGTTGTGCCCCACCCGACGAGGGCTCCGGATATCTCAGCCACACATTAAATGTGGGAGAAAGTGAAAAACCATGGGAACGGCAACTTGCATCAGCATCTCAATCCATGCTCCCGCGTTGCATGCTACCAGTCCTCTTAAAAAAAGTATTCATGGACAGACAGACTGAATGTGAAGCAAACACAACGGTGGACCCACACACCATGTCGGAGGCTAAGGTTAACGTACAAAGTTTTGCAGTGGATCATCTACCTCATTCAACGCTCCAAATTCAACACATGCATGAAACTTACATAAAACCTTCCAGTCCAACAGACATACCAAGTGTGCCCCACCCGATGAACGGTCCAGATCTCATCCACAAAGCACATTAAAAGATAGGAGGGGGCGTGATGGGTGGATCCCTAAAAATGGGGTCACCTTGATGTGTCTTACATCCATGCTGTACATCCGTTTCTTCATCTCATCTTAGGGTATAAAATAAAAAATGGAGTAGATCCAAATCTCAGGTGGGCTACAACACAGGAAATAGTAGTGATGAAATGACCACCATTGAAAACTAAGGGTCATCAGAATGTTTATTTTCCATCCAACCTGTTAATAAAGTCACAAAGACATAGATGAACGAATTACAAAAATACCAGATTGATTTAAAACTTTCGTCACTCCCAATAAATTTTATTAGCAATAATTACCACTGTTTCCTGTAGTGTGGTCCACCTTAAATATGGATCTACTGAATTTTTGAATTTATACCTTAAAGTGTGATATGGTGAAATAGATGGACGGTATGGATGTAAGATACATGCATCAAGATGTGGGCCCCATAGTCAGAGATCCACCCACCTCACCACCGAAGCCGCACCCCGCAAGGGAGAGTGAGTAGCAACTGGAGTAGCGTCGGGACTATCACTATCAGTGCTCCCGCGTTGCACGGTACCGGTCGGTTAAAAATATATTCATGGCACGAGGAATCACCCACGATTGACCGACTGAATGTCAAATAAACACGACTGTGGACCCCACACACCGCCGGAGGCAAAGCTTAACCTACGAAGCTGTGTAGTGGATCAACCACCGTTCTCCTTCCAAATTTGAACCGGTGGCCATGTGGGTGCGGCCCTTATGGTGGAGCCCACCTTAATGTGTGTGTTCTACATCCACGTGGTCCATCAATATTCCTAGCTCATTTTAGGACATGGTCCTAAAAATGAAGGAGATACAAATCTCAGGTGGACCACACCATGGGAAACAGTAGTAATTGAACGTCCTTCATTAAAAACTTCTAAAGGCCCACTGTAATGTTTATTTGTCATCCAAACGGTTGATAAGGCCCAAAAAACACGGATGAAGGGGAAACACAAATGTCAACTTGATCTAAATCTTTTTTGGTCGTTAAGAATTTTTCAATGGTGAAAATTCAATTCCTAATGTGTGGTCCACCTGAGATTTTTATCTGCTTAATTTTTGGAACCATGCTATAAAATGGGATTATAAAACTGATGGACGGCGTGGATATATAACACATACATCTAGGTGGGCCCCACGGTCAGCGCCACACCCACTTGAGGTCGCACCTAATCCGCGTTCGCCACATTTAACACATGCATGACATCCACATCATATGCCGTCCCCGTCCAAATAGACAAACCATCTGTGCCCCACCAGATGAACGGTCCGGATGAGTAGCCATCGGAATGGAGATTCTCTTGAGCATACGAATCCGTGCTCCCGCATTGCATGTTACCGGTCCTCTTTAAAATATATTCATGGAACCGATGAGTAGAAAGAGAGCAGATATGATGACTACTCCACTCAATAAAATGGGTGTGAAAATTCAGTTTGTCTAGATCTTTTCACACCCATTCAAGATCCCCCCGGCCAATCTGACGTCAGTTTCCGTCTACCCTCCGATCATCATACCCCCTGATGTCAGATTTCCGGCATGTTGTACGACTACTAAGGTCAGCTCTCTTCTCCTCTTTTGTATTTACAGCTTTAAATGAAAGAAATGGATTTTTTTACTTTTCATTTTTATGGTAGTTTCTGAACTGGGTTTTCTGATCTGATTGAGATTCTGTTTTTCTTTTTTTGGGTTTCTGGCGATCTGATCGAGGTTGGTTTTTTATTTTATGAAATGGGTTTTTAATTTTTTTGGTTTTTTGTGCTCTTTTCTTGTTTGTTTTTCGAACAGTTGGCGGATTTGGCGAAGCACATTTAGTAGAGCAGATGAATTGTCAGGGTCAGATAATTTGTGGGTTTTTCTTTTTAGCAAATGGGTTTTCTTTATTTGGTTTTATTTTGATTTTTCAGGCGGTCAATGGATTTGGTTGGGAGAATTCAGTAGAGAAGATGAATTTTCATGTTCTGGGGTTGGATCATTTTTTTTTATTTTTTTAATATTCTTTTTGGAATTGGGTTTCTTTTTTATAATTTCATTTGTATTTTGTTTTAATTTTTGGTGAAGCGAATTTGATAGAGGAGATGATTTTTTAGTGTTAGATCGCTTGTGGATTATTTAGTTTTTGGTAATTTATATTTATGGTTGTATGATTTTTGGCAGGTGTAATGATATACAAATCGTTTGTTGGTGTTTTTCTGAAGATTTCAAGAGGGTCGGGATGATAATTTTCTTGTGTTCTCGGTGAATTGGTGGAAGAAAGATCTTCCTTCTGTTGTTTCTATTCTCATGCATTTATAGAGGACAGTACTGGAGGTTGGTTTTTGCTCTATCAATTTTTTTATAATCTTTTTCACATTGTATTTTGATTCTGCAGTTAGATATATATAGGATAGGGCTGAGTCCTGCTGGGTAGATATATTTTGTGATTTTCAGCAGCCAAATGTGGTGTGAAATGGAATGTCCATCTTGGGTTTATAGTTTTACTATGGAAAATATGTTATTCAAATGGCGTATAAGCTATTGTGCTCTTCATTATATAGATTCTTGTTTCATTCGGGGTGCATTTGAATGCACTATGGGGTTGAATTACAATTTATTAGTCTAATAAAGTGAAAATGACTAACTTTGATGACTGGCCTTAGGATTAATATTGAGGAATTGAGATCCCAATTGCAATTACATTACTTTTGAATTGGACTAGAAGAAATGCAACTGCGATATGTGGGCTCTTCCTCACTTTAATGCCTGAAAACACATCACTGTTTTACCCTTTTCCTATGTTTAGACTGAATGTTCACTATCTTATTGGAATGATTGAAATTCCATTGCTTGCAGTCGGATTGTTTCTATAATTCTTATGAGATGATTCTTTTAAAAAATAATAGCCTAGTTGATGTTTTTATATGGAATAAATAATTTCCTTTCCATATGTGGATGGTTATTAGCTTGGTGATTTTGGTTTGTCTTATGGATTCCATATCATGTATAGGTATGTATAAGAACCAATTGCAAGAGTTAGCTCAAAGAAGCTGTTTCAACCTTCCATCGTATGCATGCATCCGGGAAGGACCAGATCATGCCCCGAGGTTCAAGGCGACTGTTAATTTTAATGGTGAGATTTTCGAGAGTCCAAGCTTCTGCAGCACTTTGAGACAGGCAGAGCATGCTGCTGCAGAGGTAGCACTTAACACGCTCTCAAGGAGAGGCCCTTCTAGATCATTAGCTGCAAAAGTTTTGGTACGTATAACCACATTACCTTTTTCTCTTTGTTTTTATGTGTTCATGAAGCTTTCACTGTTTTTTAGCAAGTCGGAGATTGTTGAAAGCAACGAAGGAAGAAAGCTTTTGATTGCATTACATATTCACAAAACTCTGTGGCATTAGCATGCACTATTGTTTATTTAGCCTGGACAACCTTATTTATTCATAAGCTTAAAACTTGGTTTGAACAAGTCACTAAGGCCTTGAGCTCTTTGCTTTGGTGGAGATTCCTGTTACAAGGTTGGGAGGACCGATGATCTCTGTTTCGCAAATAGTTACAATTTACAAAGTGGGCTCTATTTCAGAAGCTTGATTTGGAAAAGCTTGTTCATGATTGTTGATGGGTGATTGGGCAGCGGTTAAACTTGGATACTGATTATATTAGTTAGAGCTAGTATTTTAAATAGCTTACACTATGTAGTGTGGAGCTTATGTTATGTACTGTAGCATAGACATCGCTCTATGTAGTATAGACTACACTTTGCACTATGCAGCATCGGCTACACAGGGCGCTGCATAACTCATGAAAATAGCTCAATTCACAAGTAGCACATGCTAAATTGAATGTATCATAAGCTATAGGTTACAATCAAGGTGTTCCAAAATGGTAACGGTGGCTGTAACGGCCACCACCGTTACTGTTATGATACGCGGGTCGTAACGGCCGTTACGGCCCCTGTATTGGCTGTTATGGCTGTTTTTTTTTTTTTATTTTTTTGGAAAAACTACTACTGAACTGTTACGGTGCTGTTACGGCTGCTTCGACCCCGTAATGTGTAACGGTTTTGATCGTTACCGTTACGTACAGCCGTTACGGCCGTTACGTAATCGATTTTGAATACCTTGACTACAATACATGCTATATAGTGTAGCCTATTCTGCATGTTATTTTTCACGTACACGAACTGAGTCAGCTCGCCTCGACTCACTCAGTTAAAGCTCGACTCGACTTGGATTGAAACTGGGTTCGGGCTGAGTCAAGCTCATTTTTTGGTGCTTAAAAAATTTCGAGTCAAGTCCGAGTTGGACTGAGCTCGACTCGACTCAGTCCTGGGCTCGAACCTAACTCAGTTCGACTGATTTGACCGGGTATATAAATACCCAGTCGTCCAAAAACCCTAATCTTTTTGCCTTTTGAGCTCCCTCCCATTGTCACAGTTGAGCGCCCGTCCAGTCTCTGGACCCCACTCGGCCACCCCCCTTTCTCCTCTCCTCTCTCTCCAACGTTTGGCCAGCCTCTCTCCAATCCGGTGAGCACCGAGTAGCACCCCACCCATTTTCGGCCGGCTTTTCTCTGTCTTTGATCCACCGAGTGGCGAGTAGAGCAAGTACTCTCTCTCTCTCTCTCTCTCTCTCTCTCTCTCTATTTGCCCCCTCCCCTTGCCCGGCCAGGCCGCCGACCACTGTCAATGGCTAACAGTGGTAGCCCGGTCAACCATTGGCCCTGTGTACAGTATATATTATATTAAACATATAATATATATTTACAATACACACACACACACACAACCCTTTTAATGTATATATACATTATACTCGAACTCGACTTGAAAGCACGAACTTGGATCAAAATGACAAACTCGAACTCAGGTTGGAAGCTCAAGCTCAAATTGGTCCGAGCTGCTAACCAAATCGGGCCAAGATGGACAGCCAGGCTCGATGATCGAGCCAAGCCGAGTCCGAGCTAGGGTTGGTTGCTGACTAGAGGTGTACACGAGTCGATCCGAGTTGAGCTTTGCCCAGCTCGGCTCGACTCAGCCAGCAAGATACTCCAGCTTGAACTCAGCTTGGCTCGGTCCTCGAGCCTGAGTAGCTAGCTCGGCTCGGTTCGGTCAACAGCTTGACCTAGTTCGAGCCGAGTTTAAGCCAAGATCGAGCCAAGTTCGCCTGTGCAGCATTTTTACAAACACATAGACTGGACCTTCAAAATCTCACCGTATTTAAAACAACAGTAGTGGTTTTACAGGTATTTCATCAAACACCTTAAGCAACATAAAAATCAAGAAAAAAGGGTATTTGTTTCATATACATACCTTCCTTGCCACCAGTCACACTTCGTCAAGTCATTTCATCAAACACTTGGTGAGCAACATCAATGTCAAAGTAATTGAGCCACTGAACTGGTTTGATCCGAGTTGAGTCGAGCTCGGGCAAGCTTGAACTTGGTTCGAAATTTTTTCGAGCTAAAACAATCAGCTCGACTTGGCTCGAACTCAGTTTCGAACCGAGTCAAATCGAGCTTTTTTGAGTCGAGTCGAGCAAGCTAACCGAGCTAACTCGGTTCGTGTACAACCCTATTGCTGACCGAGGTGAGCCGAGCTTGGCCCAGCTCAACTCGGTTTGACTCATGTACAACTCTACTAAAACAATAGAATCCATCAATGTTTTAAATTATTTTTTACATTTTGCTACTAAACATTAGTTAATGTTTTTATTGATTTTAGTGAAATAATATGAGAACGGTATTAAATCAATACCATGGCTTATTTAACCTTTATATTTATTATTTGCCCAATTTTTCACATTATTTCTATTAAAAATCTAAAAGTAGCGTCTAGCTTATGCCACATGCTACATAACTTAAGCCTCATGCTTCAGAGGGTTGAACGTTACGTGACACACTATTTGCTATTTAAAACACTGGTTAGACTGAAGTGTGCATTCTCGGTGGTTTTGTGGAAATTGTAGTCTACTACCCATTGGTTCCTTGTAATTGGAAGGGCTTGGGAAAGTTTCTTTTGGAATTTCATGAATGCCTACTTTTACAGTCACATGGTTGCTAGTATAGAATTTTTTCGGTGTGGCATGGGGTATAACAACAGCATACTTTGCTAATTTATATGGAGTTGATTATAGAGGGTTGATGATACCTAGTTGTTAGCCAGGGGTTTAGTGAGGCTATTTGGATGCTTATTCATCACATTGTTTCCTAGTTTTCTCTCTTTACCAGTTTATGACGGTGGAAAACAGAGAAGAAATTTGCAACAATGAGCAATCTATTCTTTAGCTTTAAGCTTGAGTACATAATGGTGATAGAGTTTACATGTCACAATAATGATTTTTTGCATAAAAAAGAACACAAGTATGACTATGCAAGGGCAAGTGATTTTATGATACGTAGAGACTCCTTTTGCTAGATTACAACTACTCCATTAAGGTTGTAGAGGACATGATTGGTTTCAACTTTCAACTGCTGAAGTGTTATAGATGACCCAAATATGGTTAAGGGTCCTCTTGAGCTCCTTGGATCTAGTTCCTATTTGATGCCAATGATATGATATCTTTGAATAACTTGCTGCTAGTAATGCAACCAAGCCTTTCCCACATAGGGCTTTCATGACCACACGTGCACCCTACATGATCACACATGTGAGCCATGGTAACACGTGTGTTGCCCTCCCCATGTAGGACCTTCTTGACCACGTGTTCCCCACATGATCCCACCCGTGAGCCATGGTCACACATATGGCAGGGCCGTAGTTTATATATATATATATATATAAACCATGAAATTCAACAGAAATCTTTTTTAAAAAAAAAAACGAAGAAAATTCAAAATCTTTGTGGGGCCAAAGATATGTCTGTGTGACATGCACTTCGTCCATCAGCACCATCATGTTAGCACAGGAGCCCAAATATTTGGTGGCGCTCCAGCCTCTACTAGTGGCAGATTCTACACAGCACTTCCATTGACTGTACCATTTTTTATTTTTATTTTTCAATTTGGACTCTTTTGAGTTGTTCGTACTCGGGTGGGTCAAGGATTCATGGGTGACTTGGGCAAGTCAGGATGGATCCGGGTCTAACTCCACCTAGTCACCCATTTGGTGATCAAGCTAAGTCTTGGGTCGACCGGCCAGGTTGGCAAACTATGTTTAGAACCATAGTTAGACATTGCAAAGAGTGTATGCTTGGCAAAGGGTGTAAACAAAACATGTGTATATACACTTTATTACTAGTGTCGAAGGGACCATGGGAAGATCTTAGCTAGTGTTTTAAATAGCTTCACTATGTAGCACATAGCTTAGCCTTCACGCCAGTAGCTCATGAAAATAGCTCAAGTGACATGCAGCCTACGCTACATGCTAATTTTGTATATGCTATGTAGCTTATACTACAAGTTATTTTTCACTAAAATATTAAAGTTAATTAATGTTTTCAATAATTTGTTACATTTTTTTTTTTTTTTTTTCATTTTTTAGTAACGATTAGTTAGTCTTTTGATTTTAGTAAAATAATATAAGTAATAGAATTAAATCAGTTAGGTTGCTCTTTCTTTACCTTTATACTTAATCTTTGTCTATTTTTCCTATTATTTTAGGTTGTGTTTGCTTGCAAAAAAAAAAAAAAAAAAATCATTATTAATTGGACTAGTTTGGTGAAATTCGGTGCAAAATATCATAAAATTTCATGATATTTGGCATAACCAAGCACAACCTTAATTAAAAATCTATAAATACCGTGTAGCTTGAGCCTCAAACTTCAAAACAGTGAACGTTACGCTCCACACTATTTGCTATTTAAAACACTGATCTTAGCATAGACTAGGTTTTGGGTTACTAGATATATAATGCCGCCATGATTCCATTTGTGGTGTTATTAATCAATTTTCCAATAAGCTGTGACGCATATTGCAAATGTGTTCTTCATGGGAGTGGTCCAACTGTAGCTTGTAGGGTGATCTTTAGACAATTATTTATTTATTTATTTATTATCAACATGTTAAATTTATGAATTACTTTTGATGACGCTTAGGGCTAAGATGGGAACAAAACTAAAATTCTCAAGTGCATACCATTTGCAAATTGATGGTCAAACAAAAGTGGTCAATTGATACTTTGAAAATTTGTTGCAATGTCTTATAGTTGACCATATTTACCTATAACTTTGTGAACTGTACGACATGATTGTTTCCTTTTTAAGTCGTTAATGAACTTAGACCTCGATAACCCATCGATTGGTACTCCTGTCCGATTACTATCATACTGAATCAAGATATAGAGGATTTTGTGCAGCATATCAAAGGGTAATGCAATAGTTTATACTTTAACTCACCCAATGTAAATCATCGAAGGGAAATGGAATGAAAGGGTTTACCTAATGGTAATAGGAAGGAACAATGGTTGTGGTAAGATCAAGGTATTCCATAACAATAACGGTGGCTGTAACGGCCATCACTATACCGTTACGATACAGGCTGTGACAGTTTTATGGTCTCTTTAAAAAATGAAAAAAAATAATTGTATTCATCTTGTAACGGGCCATTACGGGGCCATTATGGCTGTTATGGGGGCCGTAACGGGCTGTTACAGGGGCTGTAATGGACGTTACGGATTGTTTTTTTTTGTAACGGTCGTTACAACCTTGTAACACGTAACGGTGGCCACTGTTATCATTATGTTACTAGCGTAATGGCCGTTACGTAATTGTTTTTGCATACCTTGGGTAAGATCCACAATCCTCTAGTAGAAATTAGAGATCACTTCAATACCCCTCTATATTCCTGACACAAGACAACTTACCGGTAAGATTCGCAACCCTCTGGCAGAAATTAAAGATCACTTCAATACCCCTCTATATTCCTGACGCAGATAACTTATTTGATGCAGGACATGAAAATTAAATATGATATGCGAGATTTTAGGCTTAAGATCACGTTAGTTCAGAAATAATTACACAAATTCCATATCCCACATGAAAGTCCAAACGTTCAATTAAGGGGAATCTATGCGGGTCCAGGCCTACACATGATAGGGCTGGATCAATAAAAATTATGAACCAAACGATACTCAAAGATAAGAAATAATCATCCACACATGCGTAGTAATCAGTCCATAATCTAAGGGATTCACTAATTTCAAATCAAGGAACCCTAGGGTAAGAAAATGGGCATAAAATTGGAGATTTGAGTAATTTAGGGTTAGGTTTAGGGATTTTGGGTGAGAGCGGAGTGAAAGAGAGGAGAGAGACGAACTAGAGGAGTACCGCACGTGTGGACAACAACAATGGCCCAGACGCACATGCGTGTGATCTCGGCCGCACGTGTGTGGGGCCCACTATTCAGAAAAAGGCCACCTTGGCCCTAGTTGGCTAGGGAGACTCCAAAACCCCGAAATCTCAACTCGATCCGATGTACGGTTTGTGCGTGGTGTTCCGCCGAAGCTTCGGCCGTCCTGTAGGGGAGATCTAAAATTCTGCTGTGGGGAGGAGAATTGCTGCAATAGATGATTGATTCGAAGTGTAGATGATGGGGTGAGATGAGAAGAAGGGATGGTAGAAGATGGGTAGTAGAGATGGCGATGATGGAGGCGAATCGGGATACATGTGGCTTTGCACCACGATGGTTAATCCTTCGATGAAGTGAGGGCTTCGCACCCAATTGGGCTTCACAACTCAGAGAGTAGGAAAATACATAAATTTTATTAATCTTCAATCAATGAAAAAAGCTACAAGGGGTGCCTATTTATAAGAAAACCCTATACTCCAAAACTCGCGCCATGTGCATAACCTATTACTTGGCGATGAAGTAAACTAAAATAAAAACTAACAAAGAAATCTAAAGCGTCCATGATGTTCTAAATAACATTAATAAGCAAAACCTAAAATATGAAATCAATCTGACTAGTGGGCCACGATCATGAGATCCCATGATGGGTTTTTCTTGATTAACGGGCCCACTCTTTTGAATCAAAACTTCGTCTTCTAGTTAGGAGGCCCTCCCTGGACGTCGTTATCGATCTAGATCGACGGTGGAGCCCTCCTTCTTCTGGCGTACGTGCGTAGGGGGCGGCGTGAGTGCGTGTGTGCGCATGATGTCTCCATCATTATCACTTGCTCTAAAAGCTCGAAGTGATAGAGCGTGATGAATCAATCCCTTTATCTCATAGCCAAGGTCAGGCCCTCGGTCGAACCACCCTCATGGGGCCCACTTCACATGGGTCCCGTCTCACACGAACCACTCACCTCACATGGGCTGCCCACCCTGAGTGTGCCCCCACTTCACGCATGCCACCCCACTTGAGCCTAGTGTGAAAATGCCCCTTCATTAATCACCCCTGATGAGGAGTCTCGAACACGGGACCTCTTGATTTGATACCACTTTTTGACACAGGACAACTAACCACTTGCTCTAAAAGCTCGAAGTGATAGAGCATGGTGAATCAATCCCTTTATCTCATAGCCTAGTTCAGGGCCTTGGCTGAACCCCCTCGCGGGCCCCACTTCACATGGGTCCCGCCTCACATGAGTCACCCATCTCACACGAGCCGCCCACTCCGAGTGTGCCCCCGCTTCACACAGGCCACCCTACTCGAGCCCGTTGTGAAAATGCCCCTGCATTAATTCCTCCTTGGTAATTATCCATCGATAAAAAGAAGATAACACAACTTCTATTTCATTACCCAAGAAGTTTCATATTGCTAAAGTGGTGCCTTAAATAGGCTTACAAGTGAAAACCCCAATTGAAGGGGAAAAGACTAAAATACCTCCTTTTACTTACATTGAAGGTTTTTTGGGTCATTCCCAATTCTTGTAAATGGCTTCTATTTTGTCGGTGACCTTTATCGGAGGACCCTTTGGTAAGGATGCAAGGGATAGCAGAACACTTGCAAAGCTTGGAATCCTTCCGACACCCCTAAACCTTACTTGTGGGGACAACGTCTTATAGCAGAAATTGCAGTGCACGCGCACCAATTTCTCTCCAGCCATTCCTTAAAATTGAAATAGTATTTTCCTCTCTCTCTCTCTCTCTCTCTCTCTCTCTCTCTCTCTCTCTCTCTCTTCCAATGAAATAATTATAGATCAAATTTGCTTGGAATATGCATGTTACTCTAGGTTATGAGTCTTATGACAAACCTAGAGTACCTTGGGAGCATCAAGCAAACTTGCTAGTAAAAGATTGTAGATTTGATAAAATCTTTCTAATAAAATCAGTGTAATTTAATTTGCTTGGAATGTGCATGTCACTGTAGTAGTTTTAGAACTTCTTTCAAACTAAGAATAGAATGGTGCCCTTTCTATGCTTAATGAGTTTGGAGATCAGATTCCCCTTTTAATGGGTATAATGAGAATCATTAGCATAGCCTTGTCCAAAGTATTCTCTGATATTATGAAAATATTAAGAGAAAATAATAGAAGAGCAAAAACATTATTTATTATTATTATTTTAAAAAAAGATGACAACCTTTTATTGAAAAGGGAGTCGAAGCTCAAAGAATTACAATGATCTAAGGTCCTGAGAGCAAAGGCCAAACTTCTTGGCCCCCACCCCTTCGACAAGAAACCCAACTAATTACATCAAGCCCGGATTTGTTATGCACATCATAATCCAATCCCCCCCCCCCCCATGGCCTACTTTACCACCTATAAAGCTAATCTCCACACCAATTTCTCTTTTATATGAATTCCCCTCCATGCCATGCTAGAAGGAAGCTTGCAATAGATCCCAACTTCACCAAGCTCATCCCAAAAGGAAGCCACAACTTTATCCCAAAACTTCCATGAGAAAGGGCAATGAATAAACTAATGATCCACTGTCTCCACAACCTGCATGCACATCACACAACAGTTGGGGAGCACTGAAGATCTCTTCTGGAGATTATTGATTGTTAAGACCCTATTCCTTCCCACCAACCACGCAAACACCGCCTCCTTGGGTGGGGCCTCGTAAAACCATACGAACAGTGAGAAATCACCGCTTCTTCCCATCACTGACCTTCCAAGCATGCCTTAAAAGGAATGAACAGAAAATTGCCTGGATTTATTCATCATCCAAGCCATTGAGCCCTTCTCACTTGAAGAAGGCGAGGAGCCCCCGAGGAGCTCAAGAAGCCGCAAAAAATTCTTCTGCTTTGGTGTCCGACACCACCAGTGAAGGTAAAGCACCAATCAATGGAGACTCACGACTCCCAAAGCCAGGCTAGCAAGCCTTAGGAAAAACGAACATCCTTTAGAGGTCTATCTCCAACGCACTAATCATCCTAAAAACCGAAACCTCTTGCTTGCCATCATCACACGAGAAGCGGATGCCCTCCTAGAAAAAGCACTAACATGTTGGCCTTGATTTATGTCCCACCCAATTTTTCAAAATCTGTTGTGAAATTGGCTTTGCCACATCAAATCTAAGTAAAAGTACAATGTTCACCTAATATTTGGTTCAGAATTCAGGGAGGGAATATATCACAGATGTAACCGTGAATTAGATTAAGGCTTGATTATTCACTTTTAATCCATGACATAAAGAAGTGGCCCAGCCCAGCATATTCTTAAGATTGCACATATTGCTTGGGCTTTTGGTTTAGTATGACTTCTTGCCAATGTGCCATGAAACTAAAGTAATAAAAAAACACCTCCACAATCTAAGGTTGCTTGATGATATGAGACATGTTTCTTAGTAATTGATGGTTGGAACCACAGACCGTCGAGACGTTAGGTTACTTAAATTTACCTAGGAAATTGTGATTTATTCATGACAATGTAAGTGTATGCTTGGATATCATGGTTTCCATGGTGACAGGATGTGCTGCTGCTCGTTCACTTTGGTGTCAAGAGTGGGTGTTTCACATTCTTTCTCATGTATGATTCGTGGTAGGATAAGCGGGAAGAAATCTAGTGCGCTTGATGTGTGTTCCATTGTCTGCCAGCTGTAAACTTGAAGCATTTCAAGTATGCTTGTGAAGCCCGGCCAACCTTTTGGATGCATGAACAAATGTTACCTAAAACAACCTTTTGGCTCCAAGGTTGTATACTTGGGAAGCCCAGACAATCTTCTGGCTGCATGCCCAAATGCTTATGTAAAACAAACTTGCTGCCCAAAACATTATACATGGAAAAGATCTGATGCTTGCTTTAATGAAAACATGCCCAACCTAGAAACATGCTCAGACATGGTAAACTAACACTTTTTTTTTTTTTTTTTGTACTTCTATGTAACGGGGCATGATCGACCAAATCATGCTTGTCTTGTGTTCCATTAGGGCCCACTTGGTTTACGTTTAGCAGGGGAAGTTGATACTGCTCGATAGACAACATTCTTACCAAAGAATGGCCCATTACACCAAGAAATGCATGTCCAAATATATATATATATATATATATATATATATATATATATATATATATATATATATATATATATATATATATTAAAGAAAGAAAGAAAGAAAGAAAGGATGCATGTTAGTGATCCTTACATTTTTTAGAATTTTACTAATAATATTTGAGATTTTTTCCATAAAGAAAAAAGTTTTGGCCATTACAGGGCCATAGTATTGAATCAGCTAGCAAGCTGGCGGACACCTGGGTGTTACTGCTATGTAATACCTTGGCTACACTACTAGTACAAACAATGTTGGAATCCACTGAACCCAAAATATAGGAATTTATGGATTTGGTAGTATATGTTAATTAATTTAAAAATGAACTTTCCATAAAAGATAAATAAAAGGAGAAAGATCCCTTTTCAGTAGAACAGGATATATCTCTCATCAGGGACAAATTTCCTTCTTTGGTGAGGAATTATTCGATATGTGTGTTATTCCTCATGCACAGTATGTCATCATTATTGAGGTTTATATTCTGCACGTGTCATAGATGGTTACATGCATATCACTATCATCCCTTAAGAGTGTCAGCAAAAGGTCCATGTGCACCTCGGTGTCAGATTCTTCCAACATGTGATGTCTCCCACGTAGAATAATCAAATGTAACAAAATGGTGTAGCATGAACCAGAAGACACTAAATGCGCATTGATATAGAGCCTTAGAGATTGTTACTTTTGATGAATTATGTTAGGATTTAGCTTCTGTTTTAAGTGTTGAATTCTATAATGTTTCAAGGGAAACTATTGATAATGCCGATACACTTGCCAAGTCAGGTTTGTCAAGATCACTCTTTGCATTGAAACCTCTAATAAATCATCTATTTTGATGGATGATTGTTCTTTCTTTTTAATCAATTCTGTTAAAAAAAGGTTCATTGATGAGGAGGTATATAGGTCAAAGTATCACGAAAAGATCTTTGAGCTTAATACAAAAAGTCATAGAACCCAATGGTGTGGAGAGGAGAGTTCTCTTAATGGATTTTGGCATAGTCACAAACAGGAGAAGGTAGATTATAGGGGCTGTGTTTTCAGCTATGGAGGACAAGGCTAGGAAGAATTATCAACTTGTCATCTTAAGTTCCTAACTCTCCTTAGGCCCATATTTATAGCCACCTAAACAACTCTAGAACCCAACTTTCTAAACACCGATATCCCACCTGTGCAATACGAAGCACACATCCTAACCTTCTAAACGCTGATATCCCACATCAAACCAACTATCCACAATATATCATGTATCCCACCTGTGCGATACGAAACACACGTGCAATGCCAATATATCTCAATTGTTTGATCCGGTGAGCATTTTTTATTTTCAATCTTTTTATTTTTTATTTTTTATTTTTTTTTGCTGTAAATCGTGTTAAATTTGTTTCAAATGGTTATAAATCCTTGATTTCATATTTTGCATGAAAAATTATGGATTTGGAGCTTTGATTTCGAGATTTGGAGGAGCTAGGATGAGTTGTAGAAAATTTCAATTTCTCACAAATTGGTTGCAATCTTTTTGTCCAAACATAAAATCAAACATGTATGATCTAGTGGTTCATGGTAATTTGGGGATTTTTAGAAAAAAATATTTTTAATTAAAATTAATTACAAATGTTAAAAAATATATTTTTCTTCGAAATTCCACTTCGATCCGTGGTTAGTTGGCCCCCATTTTAGAATATTCAGGAATGTTTAATGAAATCATCATCATAGACACTCTAATTTTGGATTTGGGGTAGATGGGCCGATTTGTGGAAAATTAGGGAAAATTTGGAATTTTTTTAGATTTTCTCAAATCGAAGAGGATGAGTACCAGCGTTATGTTAGAGACTATCTTTGCTAGTATTATTCTACTATGACCTGGGCATGGTATTGTCAATTTGTAGAGCAACAAATTATGCTCAGCTTCAACGAGATGAAGATGATGATTTTAAGCCACCACGCAGCTTATGTGGGTTTGAGCCACATCCGCACACATTGTTCATGGGTATATTTCTAGTTTTCCTCTTGTTTTGCTTTTGAATGTATTGCTTGTGTTTCCATTCATGTCTTCTTACATTTATAAATTATATGAATAGACTTTGAATATACTTGCATCAGTTTTAAACAGACAGTGCATAGATTAGGACCCCATACAAAGAAAACCTATTATGTACACTTGTTTTTTGTGATGTTTTGATTTCTAAGTGTATTGATGTCTTTTTTAATAATCCTTGAAGTTCCATTGAAAAATTCAACTAATTTCTCAATGTTTCCCCATGTTTCCCAACAATAGCGATACATTACACGATACAACCGATATATCCCATGCGATAACCGATATGTATCCGTATTTCAAGGGAGCGATACATTATGCGATAACGATATAGAAAACATTACAACCACCATCCTTGTTGGTAAAAGCAGGACTCCTTCGTAATCATGCCTTTTGGGGTGCTAGTCCAAAGAACTGTAAAACCGTGTAGCCACACCATCATGCATGTCCTCTTTTGCGCCTTGACATGTATTTTTCTAGATCCCCAGGTCTGTTGCATCGTCCTATGCAAAAGAGCAGTTGTTACAACTTACAACGGAATTCAGCCTTATAAAACTCTAAACACTTTCAGTTTGGGTGACTTTTCAGACAACATTTTTAAAGAAACCCTAAAATGCCTCATTGCCTTAGCAAAAGTATTGTAGAGTTTCTTTATGAGGATTTAGAAATACTCATAAAAGATCAATTTAGTGTGTATGCCATTATTTGGGCATATGGGAAGAGAGAAAATTTAGAAAATTTGACAATAGGACGTCACCCTTGTGTAGAGCGAAAGAGAGAATTAAATTCCTTACAGTGAGTTGAGGGCTTAGCAATGAGTTTAAAGGTGCGTAAATGTTTGGATTTGTATAGAAGTTTGGTGTTCAATCATTTTGGATATGAATGAGCCCAAGAGAAGAATCGACAATTGGGAGACTTGCCTCCTCTTGGGTGTTGGAAGTTGAATGTTGACAAAAATTCTGTAGAAATCTTGAGATAATTGGTATTGGAGTTGTGGCGAGGGCTGATAAAGCCACTATCTGTAGGACTTTCTCCAGTCCAAGTGGCATAGGACTCGAATTATGTGGAGTTGATGGCAAAAGTACAGGTGGATTTTAATGCAGGGGCATTTTCACACCGAGCTCGAGTGGGGTGGCTTGTGGGATGCAGGGGCACACTTGGAGTGGGCGGCTCGTGTGGCTCGTGTGAAGCGGAACCCATGTGAAGTTGTAGGGGCATTTTCACACCGGGCTCGAGTGGGGTGGCCTGTAAGATGTAGGGGCACCTTGGGGCGGGTGGCTCGTGTGAGGTGGGCCCCACCTGTGTGAGGCGGGTGGCTCGTGTGAAGCGGAACTCATATGAAGTGGAGCCATGAGGGGGCTTTGGCCGAGGTCATAACCCATGAGATGTGGGGCCTGGGCTATAAGATAAAGGTATTGATTCGCCATGCTCTATTAGTTCGAGCTTTTAGAGCAAGTGGTTAGTTGTCCTGCTTCGGATTTGTTTCTGTAGTCTTCCCAGAACATGTTAATTGTGGAAGGGATTCCAAATTGCAAGGCAGATGGAAAAAGACTTGCCATGGAGACGTCTCTTGTCGGTTGACGTAATTAAGTCTAAAGTGCTTGTGAAAAGGTATGCATTTCAAGAAGTCTCGAGGGAAACCAACTTGTAAGCGGACTCTTTAGCCTAGGAGGGAACCACGGGAATTGTTTTGGATATTGAAACCATGCATTGTCTTAATGGATGTATGGTTACATTTTTAATTCAATTTAAGTTCAAATGGAGCTTCTGTTTTTTTTTTTTTTGAAAGACAACGATTTTTATTTTTTATGACGAGAAGGTGTCCCTACCCCTTTTTTTATGGCGAGACTAATCCCCGCAGATGCACGCAATCACCCGCAAACCGCGTGCATCGGGTAAAACACAGGGAGAGGAATCAAACTTGTGTCTGTGGGTAGCAAACCCATGATGCTAGCCATTCGCCCAAACCCAGGGCGGTTAAGACAATGAAATTTTATTAGAAGCAAAAGCCAAAGAGGAACTTAAAAGGTAGAATACAACTGCAAGGGCTAAACCAAAGAAGGAAAAGTGCACTTGTCAAGGCACTTCATATAGGAAGCCCAGCCCAATACATCAAACTTAGCCCTTCTAAAAAAGCACTCTCGCATGAGCAGCATTAATCCCACTCTCACTGTGGTTGCCATGTGGAACATGTGTAAAAGATCCAGGCAGTTCATCTGGTTGGCCCCTTCTATTATGTTCCATTGCCCAAAAAATCATGTCACTTTGTTCATTAGGTAGCGATGGGTGTATGGAAAGAAATGGATGGTTGAAAAGAAAGAAAGAAAAAATGAAAATCCGCATGCAATATACATGTCTCACCTGTTGACCAGACCATTTCAGGCCACTGCACATACAGTGGGGCCCATGTCCTGATCTCATACACTTTCTATGTTAGCGGTTGTGGAGAGCTTGTTACTCACACATACCTTTGCTTTATTGTCTTATGTGGGTAGTATCATGCAATAGGCATTTTTCACGAATTCAATGTTTTTGGACCGCTAATTCGTGGTCCCTCTGTGATGCGTTAACATGCAGGATGAGACTGGAGTATACAAGAATTTGCTTCAAGAAACGGCCCATAGAGCCGGGTTAAACCTGCCAGTTTATACCACAGTTCGGTCTGGACCAGGTCACATTCCCGTCTTCTCATGTACAGTTGAGCTTGCAGGGATGAGCTTTTCAGGCGAACCAGCAAAGACCAAGAAGCAGGCTCAGAAGAATGCTGCCATGGCTGCATGGTCTGCACTAAAGCAATGTATGCATTTTCTTTCCTCCTCACTGGAATCTAGTTTTCTTCATGTTTTTCATCGACTTTCTAAGTGATTATCAAAAGATCCATACTGCAAAATGAGAGTAAAAGCCTCTACATCTATGAACTATCCCATTTTGATAGGAGGAATCTGTGGGAAAGGAATTTGTTTTGCAGAAAATTGTTGTTTTTGACTGTTTGGATTGCAAAAAACAGTGAGTAACCCTCAATTCTATTTCCGCCACATCTATTGTGGTTTGGAAATCATGGCAACCTTATACCACAAAATCATCTTCCACTGTTTGGATTGCAAGGAACGGTGAGGAATCATCTCTAGCATTTATTGAGGATTTCTCTAGGATGAGAAATCATGATTAACAAATCATTGTTTTTCACTGTTTGGATTGCAAGAAACGGTGGGGAATCTTCGATACCATTTTCCACTGCATTTATTGTTGTTTTGGAAATCATGATTACATTTTTCATGTCCTTGCCTCAAATCCTCCTATCCAAGAAGGCCTCAAATGTGTTTTTGAAAAGAAATAAAACCTTGGACTTTATTTTTAGGCGAACATGAGGCTTTGGTAATCCTACATTGGTGCCCACATACATGGGCCCACAGTGCCAATGTGGCATGCATGTGCCACATAGAAACTGTACATCAGAACCTCACCACATAGATGCCCTGACCCTAAAACAAGGTGATCCAATCATCAGGTGGGCCAGATATGCTCCTTGAATCTGCACCCATTCCTTTCGGACAACATGACTCACTTGATGATTGAACCAGACTGATTGTTGGCCTGGGGCATCTAATGGTGATGCCCAGCTGTGGATGTGTATGGCCTTATATAGGTAGGCGTAGAAATCTGCGTGTAGTATTACCTAACCTCAAAACAACTTTCTGGGGGAAAAGTAATCTTGAACTGCTGCTTATTTTATGTGAGATGGGAATGTCTCAGTATCTGAAAATTGCATGAAACTGGAATAATTCCTTGCCTATGTGTATAGAGATGCTCCAATGCTCTCGGAGCACTATTAAGTTATAGTGCTCCTCGTTGCATTGGGAAACTTCCACATTCTAATTCATTGATCCAGACTGTTCATTAGGTCTAACGCACTTTTTATGGGCTACCATGCAAACTTCATGTGATTTTGACCAATGCTAACCATTTGATCAATGGCATTTAATATGGATGCTATAGATCATTTACACAAAAATAGGCCCAATCAACAGTCTGATCCATCTATTTGTTAGGGACCATCATGGATTGCTTATGAATCTAATGAAGCACCTTTGTTAGGCTATCATAACAATCCCATCTATGGCTTCAAAAAAGGATGGCTATAGGAAAAAGAAGGTCAAATCAAGGATGGATTGAATCGCCCAATTATGTTATTTTTCCGAAGTAGCCCATGAAAAGTGTTTGGACTTGATGAACAATTCAGATTAATCGTTTGAACGTCCGAGTGGACCAACAGACCTAGGAACACTATTACTTACAATGCTCTGAGGGCTTTATTTTCTTAATGCTTTTATGCTGAATACATCCAAAGAAAAAACAAAAACCCAAAATTAGAAATTTTCGTGAGGAATTTTATGCCCAGGAAATTACTGACAATGAATCTTTCACTCTGTGGTGTATGTGCAGTGCCACATTTGGGTGGTTCATCATCAGCATCTTCCTCCACATCCGTAGAGCCCGAAAGCAACGACGAACAGGAGCAAGTCATCATTGCTCGAGCTCTTGCCAGTTTGCATGGCACGGATGGAAGCAAGCCACCACCACAGAACGATCGGCAACGTGGAAGGCGGAAACCCACTTCTGCCCGCAGAGACACGAACCTGTCTAGCAGCCTATCTGTCTACCCCATGCCATACCAGAGCTGGGCATACTCCAATTTTTCACCCGACGTAGCCATGTACCAGATGTGGCAGCAAGAACAAGTGTCCCAGCAGCAAACCCGCATGCTAGCCCTTCCGGCCCCACCTCCATCCGATCCTAGAATCTTGCCATTTATACAGTCCATATTCCAGCCGAACCATAGCCAGTATTTCCCAGCAAGAGAGCAAGAACCGATTGGGGGAGTACCGGGCATCGCCATGTCAGGCCCAGGTTCACCGCTGTATTTCCCAAGCCACTCTGTATCAATTCCAATTCGAAGTAGGGTGACCATACAAGAGATACATGAGGAGAAGAACCAAGGGGAAGAGGAGTGGCTACGAGGCGGGACGTCAGATGCAGACGGTGATCCTGAGAGCCGGAGAATCAATCTCCAGCCAAAGAACCCGGGTTTTCCGCAGAACCCTCCTGTATCAATGAACGGACGCGCCAAACCCGAAATTCAGGAGCCACACGAGGACAAGCAAAAGAATGGCGGGCCGGGCATCTCAAGCATGTCCTCCGACAGAGAAGCCAACTTGGGTCACCCTGGTTTTAAGCCAGTTTCTTCTGGTTCGGGTCCGCCAGCATCCCACAAACCCGTTGATCCTAAAAATGTCCAGGAGATTCAACCGGAGGGGGTCCGAACGGAACCGTTCGAATGGACTCGTGGGGTGTCCATGCACAGCCAAAGGGAGACTGGATTCATGCCTGGTGCTCCAACCCCAAGCCACATCCAGTATCAGTTGCAGAATCCTCGTGTTTTGTACTCTTCGCGGGCCAATCAGAGGCCCCATCATCAATTGAATCCGGGCTATTCGAGAGCGGCTAAAGGTCTCAGACCTTCGTCGTTGGCAGCCCCAGTGACAATCAGAACTGCAGTACCTGTATGCTCAGCAAGGCCCAGAGCTGAAGGTCTGAACAACACTGTCATGCCTCCTGTTAATTTCATGGCTCCAGCAGTTCAGGTGAGATCAGTTATTCCCGTCTGTTCAGCACCACCCACGAGGAGTATCCCTGACACAAGCCGTCAAGATCCAGAAGACATCTCGGCAGCGAATTCAGAACTTGGTAAGCTTCGAATATGAGCTTTTTTTCCTTTCAGATTTGTGTATGTGGATCTTTCTGATTACCAGATAATATATTTATATATATATATATATAGAATGCATCCTTTTACTAACCCTGCAAACTTAGAATGCTTATATGTTTGAGAAACCGAAATGTGGAGTTCCGATTGCCGGTGGTCTGGCACTTCTCATTGAAATAAAAAGAGAGTTGGAATGATTCATGAAAGAACTGCATTCTGGCTCTCTTTTTTCATTGAAGTTCATGACACTTTCTTGTGTTTCTTTTCCTGTTGTCGGAGAGTAATGTTGTATTGGCTATTTGTCAAAAAATAAAAATAAAAATCCAAGTGTTTCACCATGTCATGAAGAATGAAGGATTCTCGCCAATGGCACGTCTGCAAAAGCTCCAAGCCTTTCATCAGGTGGGCCCTGCTGGGTATGTGATCTGGCTTGAGAGTTGGGCTGGTCCAGTCATCAGGTGCAGTGTGGGGCAACAAGAGAAATGGACATAGCAATGGGCATGTAGCTCGTGTTTGACGTCATGGTTTTAAGACTAGGATGCAACTTCTCCTTGTTGACTTGGACTTGGTCGGATCATGTCTGGTTCGATACCACAAGGTACCCCTCCGAGTCAGCCCGACTTGGGTTATTCGGGATGATTCAGCTCGACTTGGGTTAGTTGTGAGTCAACTCTGGGCTGATGAGTTGAGTCTAGTCACAGAGTCTTTTAACCATGTTTGACATACATGTGTGGCAACTGGTCTATTTTCAGGCCCTGGTACACGCATTACGGTCCATTCATGTTTTGGTTGATTTTTTTGGATTATTATTATTATTATTATTATTATTATTATTATTATTTTGTTCTAATTTGAGTCTTATGAAATGATTTCAGAGTGCATCTAAAATCAAAGTGCTTACTGGAATGTTTTTGCCAGTGAAAAAAAGGACGGTATTTTTGTGGGCAGACGGTATACACTGGCACACAGAATTGGCGTGCATGCCATCTCTCACCATTTGATGATGATTAGCAGGGACCTAACAGCATCCATCTCTCACCATTTGATGATGATTAGCAGGGACCTAACAGCATCTAATGAATTTGAATACAGCAATGCCCGTTGCGAAATGCATGTTAAGATTCCGGCCCACCATTTCTGGATGGTGGGAGATAACCTACATATACTATACTCACAGAAAATTTCCCATATTTTTTTGGATTTTTGCTTAAAAGCAGTGTTTTAAAAAACTGAACTGTGCAGCGGGACCCGTCTGGACGAGAGCTGGCAGCCAGATTCCAACAGGTTACACTTAATCTATGTTCTGTGCTCACAGCATATTACTTGTTAATCTTCTTTATGATTTTCGACAAAGCCGATGTTAGGTGAAAACATGGGTCTAGCCTGTTCAACCAGTGGTTGAATCAAATGGCCCTAAAAAAAATGCGTCTGGGTTGGGCCGATGTTGTCTTAGACTCTCATGAGCCCAAAACATCTCTACTGTATATAATGCGAGTAACGACAGACAGATGCGTTTGGAAATCTAGTAAGACTGTGGTACCGATATATTGAGATCCTTTTAGTTGACACTTGAAGACCCCCATTTGCAACAAATACATTGATTGAATGATATTGCCTAATGGATGCACTCTGTTATGCTTGGAAGATGGGAAAAACGTCCATCATCTCAATTTAGGGGTGAAAATGTGCCCTGTTCGAGCTGGGTTAGGCTCAGCCTAGGCCCAACCTGATACTTAAACCAAGGCCTGAGCTCGGCCCAAGTCCAAGAAAATTGGTCAGCCCAAAAATTGATGAAATCCCTATATCCCTGTGGAATTTCCACACATGCACAAAGAAAGAAACATTTTTGAGGAACAACACCAATGTCTACATTCAAGATAGATGATTATCTATGTAAGGATTAAAATAGCATATTTATTAGACGTCGGACTAGCCTAGGTCAGGCTAAACTGACTTGAGCTCAAGCCCAACCTGAAAATTGATCTGGCCGTGCTTGCGAGGTCTAATTGCAGTCCAAGGACCAAGCTAGTAGGTCCAAGCTCGGCTTAAAAGTTAGGTCAGGCGAGTTGAGCAGCTACCCAGATAATATATGTACAGCTCTACATATATTAGGACCTATATTGAAAGGATACCAATCTAATTCTACTAAGCTGTACACATATTAGGATCCATATTAAAAGTATACCAATCTAAATTTACTTGGATTATGTTGGTGGGAACCAAATAGTAGGATCTTCAATGACAAATTTTAAAATTCTTAATGGTGTTCTACAAAGCTAAGTGGCAGGCTATGGAATGAGCTTGGGCTGATTCTGCTGTCATTGTATTAGCCGGATGATTCTTCTTCTTTGTATCAGTGGGATGATTTCTAATCATTCTTTTTTGTCTCCCTTTCGTTTTTTAAATAAAATTTCATGTTACCTTAAAAAAAGCAAAGGGAATTTTATATATAAAAAAACTACCTAGTTAATAAGTAATTTATATTTCAGTATCTTTTTCAAAAAATTATCTCATTAATCAATATAATTATCATTCCACTATCTTTGTCATCATGCATACGTGCAACCAAAAGTTTATGTAAAATCTATCACGATTTGTATGTAAAAATCCTAAAATCCACCCTGATCACAGTGTGTGTCACCCCATGTTAGATTAAGGGTCCAAAAATCGACTCCATCTGTCATACAAGTGGACCACATGATTGAAAAAAGTGTACAGAGCAAATGCTCACCCTCCAAACTGTTTCCATTAGTATGGCCCAAGTGAATCATGAATGGGTATGATATTTTGGAATAATGCGTAATTTTTTGCGTGGAATATAATGGTTGGAGTGGATTTCATATAATTATCACAGTAGGCCTTGTAAAACTTAAGGGTGAACATCTCTCCCAACCGTTTCCTTTCGTGTGGCCCATTAGAATTGCGGGTCATCCTAATTTTATATTTCTAGGCTTAACATGGGATTAAATATCTAATGGTTGGAGTGGATCTTAAATAAATATTATGGTGGGCCCATCAAAATCAAGAGAGGCATATAATATATATGCCCTTTTCTAAATAATCTCTTTAGGTTGAAAGGGATGTTTGGCAGGGCACAATATGCTATTTATTTGAAATCCACTCCGACCATTCGCTGCATAAACTCAGTTTAGGCCCAGAGAAAAAAAAGATCAGGCTGACACTTATTTTAGATAGGCCACAACAAAGAAAAGAGTTAAGAGCGAGGTGTCCATTCTTAATTTTTACAAGACCCACCGTGCTTATTACATAAAATCTACTCCAACCATTAGATGGCACACCAAAATTTAGTCTTGGGGTCTAAAAATCTGGTTCATTTGTGATTCAAGTGGGCAATACCAAGGAAAACAGTTTAGAGGGCGATTATTGTCTATACACTGCATGTTTCTAATAATATGGTCCACCTAAATCACAGATGGGGTGAGGGTCCTTAGCTTCACAACAGGTGACACATATAGTCGTCAGGATGAATTTTAATAAATATCGTGGTGGGGGCAATCCAAGCAGCAAAGCCGTTTGCCGGCACATCCACCAACCAGTGAAGAAATGTTATGAAAGTTAGTGGAATAATAATCATATGGTTAACCAATTAGTTTTTTGAAAACCATTTTTAAAAATGTGAACAATTGTACCTACGTAATTATTAGTCTTTCTTAAAGTTGTGAACTCTAGGTTTTAAAGGGATGCTGGAAGGACTGTTAAAAAGTTCAATTAAATATTAAATATAAATGTTATGTGAAAATTAATTAAATTGATATAATCTTTTTTCTTTTTTTTTGGGGTTAGCTTGTTAGTACACACTCCACTGTTACCCAAGGGTTCGATACCAAGACCTCAAGTGTTGAAACGAGGTATCTCCACAAAATTAAATTAATATAATCAAAGAAGAGATCTCACTCATTTTTTTTTCCTCATATTTATATAATTCTACATATATTCTTTTATGTCCCTTTGCCTCTAAAATTTCAAAATATTTTTGGTCGAAAGTTTATCCGGTGATGTTATCTCAATAATATCATGAGATTATTATTACTGCTTGTTTTCGACAGTTGAAATGTGGCCATGCCAGAATTGAACTCGCGGCTCAATTCAAACCGAACAAATCTAACCCAAAGTGTCAAGATAGGCTGACACGTAGTGTATGACTGAAATATGATGAGATCGGCCACCTATTCAGCCACTCACTTAATGTGTATCGTGCTACACTCATCTCATTCATTTAAAACACTTTTGCACCAAATCAGCTCGAGAGTAAGCTCTCCGGCTTGCCGATATAATTGAATCATGCCCATTAGATACCCTACTGATTAGTTCACACTTTGTCACAAGCATTGCCTTCAATACATATCACACATCATTTATGTACAATAACTGACCTTTAACCTTTAAGAATAGTTAAATCCTGTAAAGTGGAGACCATACATTAATACGAGTAAAGTGGGTGTTTAACACATTTCTTTTTTGTAAATGCAATCACTTACTCAGAATCTCTGATGGACCAAAGGAACAATTTATGGTTGAGAATTATTGGACTCTCGCTCCCATTGTTTCTATAGGATCTAGCCAACTATAGGAACAAATAAATCAGCTAGTGGTGACTTGATGTAGAGCGGGTCACGGACGGTTTCATGGCCAAGATGGATCAGAAAAGGCCCGATCGACGACATAAGTAATCTAGACCGTCAGACCTTAGATAGGGCGTATCTCGCAATCCGGAATGAGTTATTGGACATAAAATATATGATTTTGGAGTAGAACGAGCTACTTTAGCCACCCAACCCATCTACACCGAGTTGTGCGAGCCGAATTTACAAAATACCCCCGGATCGACAGTCGTTTCCCTATTTTAATTTTGTTTTTACTATAAATAGTAAGTTTTAGTTTGATTATAACTCTTCGTCCATTGGACTTTATAACTTGCGCCCAGCGTGCAAAGAGCCTAGAAATAGTAAGTTTACTATTTATGGTAAGTTGCAAATTATAAGAGTTTTAGTTATAGTTTGTTTCTGATTTCTCTCCCATTGATTGGTATCCCTATTTAAAGGGTTGTGAACTCGTTTATTTCATTTATTAATCAAATTATAAATTTATTAGAATTTATTTATATTCTTCTTACTTTCTTTTCTCGTGGATTCAAGAAGTCTCTGTGAGGAGTCCAGAGAAGCTCCGTAGATTCGGAATAGTGATCATCTTCAAGGAAGACGGTGATCGACCTCTTCACGTTCATCCCTACGTCATGACTGTTAAGATTTAAATGTTTTATTTCATATTTATTAATATTTATTGGAAGCTCTAGTCATTTGTAGGTTTGTCCGAGTCTTTAGGTATTTGGTTATCATTAGTAGGTTTGTCCGAGTCTTTAGGTATTTGGTTATCATTAGTAGGTTTGTCCGAGTCTTTAGGTATTTGGTTATCATTGGTAGGTTTGTCCGAGTCTTTAGGTATTTGGTTATTTGATTTCGTGGCTGAAAATGTGTCTTATGTGTGATCCTATTTTATAGGAGTTGTGGTTAGTGCTAGGATGAAGCGTTCTGATGTAAAGCCTATTTATAGGCCCTTTTTTCTTTATCAATAATATGGACAGAGCTTTACCATTCCAACACATCTCTTTTGTTTTTTCTTAATTTTGTATCAGTGGTATCAGAGCAGAAAACATGTGAGAGAAAGCAAGAGAGAAAGAGTTCCCAAACAGTGAGACTCCCCAAAACGTTCAAAATAGCAGTAGCAGCTATTTTCTCCTCTGACTTATTTTTTTTTTGTAGGAATTGATGGCTTCAAATTCAAATTTTGTGCAGGCGGCGGTCCCACGTTTTGATGGTCACTATGACCATTGGAGTATGCTAATGGAGAATTTTCTATAGTCAAAAGAGTATTGACCGATAGTTGAATTTGGAATTGAAGAACCAGCCACAAATACAGTCTTAACGGATGCCCAGAAAATAGAGTTGGAAGGGAGAAAACTGAAAGATTTGAAGGCAAAAAATTACCTTTTTCAGGCAATTAATCGTCCCATCTTGGAAACAATTCTTTGCAAAGACACTTCTAAAGATATTTGGGATTCCATGAAGGAAAAATATCAAGGCTCTACTAGAGTGAAGCGTGCACAGCTTCAAGCTTTGAGAAGAGATTTTGAGACTCTACAAATGAAGGATGGGGAATCTGTCACCAGCTACTGTGCCAGGACTATGGAGATCAGCAACAAAATGCGATTTCATGGTGAGAAGATGGAAAATGTCACCATTGTGGAGAAGATATTGCGTTCCCTGACACCAACGTTTGATTATGTCATGTGTTCAATTGAAGAATCAAAAGACATAGATGCATTCTCTCTTGATGAACTGCAGAGCTCCTTGTTGATCCATGAACAGAAGATGAACCAAA